>OZ010746.1:75876467-77199170 GCA_963932245.1 Tachinus rufipes | reverse complement strand
ACAATTGAAATTTTCGAAAATCGGGTGAAAAGTCGATTTTTTTTTCGTTTCGCATGCTTCCAAACACAAATAAAATTTTCGAAAATCCGGGTGAAAAGTCGATTTTTTTTCGTTTCGCATGCTTCCAAACACAAATGAAATTATCGAAAACCTGGTGAAAAGTCGGTTTTTTTTTCGTTTCGCATGCTTCCAAACACAAATGAAATTTTCGAAAATCGAGTAAAAAGTCGATTTTTTTTTTCGTTTCGCATGCTTCCAAACACAAATGAAATTTTCGAAAATCGGGTGAAAAGTCGATTTTTTTTTCGTTTCGCATGCTTCCAAACACAAATGAAATTGTCGAAATCCGGGTGAAAAGTCGATTTTTTTTTCGTTTCGCATGCTTCCAAACACAAATGAAATTTTCGAAAATCGGGTGAAAGTCGATTTATCTTCGTTTTTTATGCGTTTCACATGCTTTGAAATACAAATAAGATTTTTGAAAATCGGGTGAAAAGTCGTTTTTTTTTCGTTTTTTACGCGTTTCACATGCATTGAAACACAAATGAAAATTTTCGAAAATCGGGTGAAATGTCGATTTTTTTTCGTTTCGCATGCTTCCAAACACAAATAAAATTTTCGAAAATCGGGTGAATAGTCGATTCATTTCGAAAATCGGGTAAAAAGTCGATTTTTTTTTTCGTTACGCATGCTTCCAAACACAAATTAAATTTTCGAAAATCGGGTGAAAAGTGGATTCATTTCGAAAATCGGGTGAAAAGTCGATTTTTTTTTTCGTTTCGCATGCTTCCAAACACAAATGAAATTTTCGAAAATCGGGTGAATAGTCGATTCATTTCGAAAATCGGGTGAAAAGTCGATTTTTTTTCGTTTTTTAGGCGTTTCACATGCAGTGAAACACAAAAGAAATTTTCGAAAATCGGGTGAAAAGTCGATTTTTTTTTCGTTTCGCATGCTTCCAAACACAAATGAAATTTTCGAAAATCGAGTGAAAAGTCGGTTTTTTTTCGTTTCGCATGCTTCCAAACACAAATGAAATTTTCGAAAATCGGGTGAAAAGTCGATTTTTTTTTCGTTTTGCATGCTTCCAAACACAAATGAAATTTTCGAAAATCGGGTGAAAAGTCGATTTTTTTTCGTTTCGCATGCTTCCAAACACAAATGAAATTGTCGAAATCCGGGTGAAAAATCGATTTTTTTTTTCGTTTTGCATGCTTTCAAACACAAATGAAATTTTCGAAAATCGGGTAAAAAGTCGATTTTTTTTTCGTTTCGCATGTTTCCAAACACAAATGAAATTTTCGAAAATCGGGTAAAAAGTCGATTTTTTTTCGTTTCGAATGCTTCCAAACGCAAATGAAATTTTCGAAAATCGGGTGAAAAGTCGATTTTTTTTTCGTTTTGCATGCTCCAAACACAAATGAAATTTTCGAAAATCGGGTGATTAGTCGATTTTTTTTTTCGTTTTTCACGCGTTTCACATGCATTGAAACACAAATGAAATTTTCGAAAATCGGGTGAAAAGTCGATTTTTTTGTCGTTTTTTACGCGTTTCACATGCATTGAAACACAAATGAAATTTTCGAAAATCGGGTGAAAAGTCGATTTTTTTTTTCGTTTCGCATGCTTCCAAACACAAATGAAATTTTCGAAAATCGGGTGAAAAGTCGATTTTTTTTTCGTTTCGCATGTTTCCAAACACAAATGAAATTTTCGAAAATCGGGTAAAAAGTCGATTTTTTTTCGTTTCGAATGCTTCCAAACGCAAATGAAATTTTCGAAAATCGGGTGAAAAGTCGATTTTTTTTTCGTTTTGCATGCTCCAAACACAAATGAAATTTTCGAAAATCGGGTGATTAGTCGATTTTTTTTTTCGTTTTTCACGCGTTTCACATGCATTGAAACACAAATGAAATTTTCGAAAATCGGGTGAAAAGTCGATTTTTTTTCGTTTTTTACGAGTTTCACATGCAGTGAAACACAATTGAAATTTTCGAAAATCGGGTGAAAAGTCGATTTTTTTTTCGTTTCGCATGCTTCCAAACACAAATAAAATTTTCGAAAATCGGGTGAAAAGTCGATTTTTTTTCGTTTCGCATGCTTCCAAACACAAATGAAATTATCGAAAACCTGGTGAAAAATCGATTTTTTTTTTCGTTTTGCATGCTTCCAAACACAAATGAAATTTTCGAAAATCGTGTGAAAAGTCAATTTTTTTTTCGTTTCGCATGCTTTCAAATGAAATTTTCGAAAACCGGGTGAAACATCGATATTTTTTTCGTTTCGCATGCTTCCAAATGAAATTTTCGAAAACCGGGTGAAACATCGTTTTTTTTTTTCGTTTCGCATGCTTCCAAACACAAATGAAATTTTCGAAAATCGGGTGAAAAGTCGATTTTTTTTCGTTTCGCATGCTTCCAAACACAAATGAAATTTTCGAAAATCGGGTGAAAAGTCGATTTTTTTTCAATTTTTACGCGTTTCATATGCATTGAAACACAAATGAAATTTTCGAAAATCGGGTGAAAAGTCGATTTTTTGTCGTTTTTTACGCGTTTCACATGCATTGAAACACAAATGAAATTTTCGAAAATCGGGTGAAAAGTCGATTTTTTTTTTCGTTTCGCATGCGGGCGAAAAGTCGATTTTTTTTTTCGTTTCGCATGCTTCCAAACACAAATGAAATTTTCGAAAATCGGGTGAAAAATCGTTTTTTTTTCGTTTTTTACGAGTTTCACATGCAGTGAAACACAATTGAAATTTTCGAAAATCGGGTGAAAAGTCGATTTTTTTTTCGTTTCGCATGCTTCCAAACACAAATGAAATTTTCGAAAATCGGGTGAAAAGTCGATTTTTTTTTCGTTTTGCATGCTCCAAACACAAATGAAATTTTCGAAAATCGGGTGAAAAGTCGATTTTTTTTCGTTTCGCATGCTTCCAAACACAAATGAAATTTTCGAAAATCGGGTGAAAAGTCGATTTTTTTTTGTTTCGAATGCTTCCAAACGCAAATGAAATTTTCGAAAATCGGGTGAAAAGTCGATTTTTTTTCGTTTCGCATGCTTCCAAACACAAATGAAATTTTCGAAAATCGGGTGAAAAGTCGATTTTTTTTCGTTTCGCATGCTTCCAAACACAAATAAAATTTTCGAAAATCGGGTGAAAAGTCGATTTTTTTCGTTTCGCATGCTTCCAAACACAAATGAAATTTTCGAAAATCGGGTGAAAAATCGATTTTTTTTTCGTTTTGCATGCTCCAAACACAAATGAAATTTTCGAAAATCGGGTGAAAAGTCGATTTTTTTTTCGTTTCGCATACTTCCAAATGAAATTTTCGAAAACCGGGTGAAACATCGATTTTTTTTTCGTTTCGCATGCATCCAAACACAAATGAAATTTTCGAAAATCGGGTGAAAAGTCGATTTTTTTTCGTTTCGCATGCTTCCAAACACAAATGAAATTTTCGAAAATCGGGTGAAAAGTCGATTTTTTTTCGATTTTTACGCGTTTCATATGCATTGAAACAAAAAATGAAATTTTCGAAAATCGGGTGAAAAGTCGATTTTTTTTTTTTCGTTTCGAATGCTTCCAAACGCAAATGAAATTTTCGAAAATCGGGTGAAAAGTCGATTTTTTTTTCGTTTTGCATGCTCCAAACACAAATGAAATTTTCGAAAATCGGGTGATTAGTCGATTTTTTTTTTTCGTTTTTCACGCGTTTCACATGCATTGAAACACAAATAAAATTTTCGAAAATCGGGTGAAAAGTCGATTTTTTTTCGTTTTTTACGAGTTTCACATGCTGTGAAACACAAATGAAATTTTCGAAAATCGTGTGAAAAGTCAATTTTTTTTTCGTTTCGCATGCTTCCAAATGAAATTTTCGAAAACCGGGTGAAACATCGATATTTTTTTCGTTTCGCATGCTTCCAAATAAAATTTTCGAAAACCGGGTGAAACATCGATTTTTTTTTCGTTTCGCATGCTTCCAAACACAAATGAAAATTTCGAAAATCGGGTGAAAAGTCGATTTTTTTTCGTTTCGCATGCTTCCAAACACAAATGAAATTTTCGAAAATCGGGTGAAAAGTCGATTTTTTTTTCGTTTTGCATGCTCCAAACACAAATGAAATTTTCGAAAATCGGGTGAAAAGTCGATTTTTTTTCGTTTCGCATGCTTCCAAACACAAATGAAATTTTCGAAAATCGGGTGAAAAGTCGATTTTTTTTTCGTTTTGCATGCTCCAAACACAAATGAAATTTTCGAAAATCGGGTGATTAGTCGATTTTTTTTTTTCGTTTTTCACGCGTTTCACATGCATTGAAAACACAAATGAAATTTTCGAAAATCGGGTGAAAAGTCGATTTTTTTTCGTTTTTTACGAGTCTCACATGCAGTGAAACACAATTGAAATTTTCGAAAATCGGGTGAAAAGTCGATTTTTTTTTCGTTTCGCATGCTTCCAAACACAAATGAAATTTTCGAAAATCGGGTGAAAAGTCGATTTTTTTTCGTTTTTTACGAGTTTCACATGCAGTGAAACACAATTGAAATTTTCGAAAATCGGGTGAAAAGTCGATATTTTTTCGTTTCGCATGCTTCCAAACACAAATGAAATGATCAAAAACCGGGTGAAAAGTCGATTTTTTTACGTTTTTTACGAGTTTCACATGCAGTGAAACACAATTGAAATTTTCGAAAATCGGGTGAAAAGTCGATTTTTTATTCGTTTCGCATGCTTCCAAACACAAATGAAATTTTCGAAAATCGGGTGAAAAGTCGATTTTTTTTCGTTTCGCATGCTTCCAAACACAAATGAAATTATCGAAAACCTGGTGAAAAATCGATTTTTTTTTTCGTTTTGCATGCTTCCAAACACAAATGAAATTTTCGAAAATCGTGTGAAAAGTCAATTTTTTTTTCGTTTCGCATGCTTTCAAATGAAATTTTCGAAAACCGGGTGAAACATCGATATTTTTTTCGTTTCGCATGCTTCCAAATGAAATTTTCGAAACCGGGTGAAACATCGTTTTTTTTTTCGTTTCGCATGCTTCCAAACACAAATGAAATTTTCGAAAATCGGGTGAAAAGTCGATTTTTTTTCGTTTCGCATGCTTCCAAACACAAATGAAATTTTCGAAAATCGGGTGAAAAGTCGATTTTTTTTCGATTTTTACGCGTTTCATATGCATTGAAACACAAATGAAATTTTCGAAAATCGGGTGAAAAGTCGATTTTTTGTCGTTTTTTACGCGTTTCACATGCATTGAAACACAAATGAAATTTTCGAAAATCGGGTGAAAAGTCGATTTTTTTTTCGTTTCGCATGCTTCCAAACACAAATAAAATTTTCGAAAATCGGGTGAATAGTCGATTCATTTCGAAAATCGGGTAAAAAGTCGATTTTTTTTTTCGTTACGCATGCTTCCAAACACAAATTAAATTTTCGAAAATCGGGTGAAAAGTGGATTCATTTCGAAAATCGGGTGAAAAGTCGATTTTTTTTTTCGTTTCGCATGCTTCCAAACACAAATGAAATTTTCGAAAATCGGGTGAATAGTCGATTCATTTCGAAAATCGGGTGAAAGTCGATTTTTTTTTCGTTTTTTAGGCGTTTCACATGCAGTGAAACACAAATGAAATTTTCGAAAATCGAGTAAAAAGTCGGTTTTTTTTTCGTTTCGCATGCTTCCAAACACAAATGAAATTTTCGAAAATCGGGTGAAAAGTCGATTTTTTTTTCGTTTTGCATGCTTCCAAACACAAATGAAATTTTCGAAAATCGGGTGAAAAGTCGATTTTTTTTCGTTCGCATGCTTCCAAACACAAATGAAATTGTCGAAATCCGGGTGAAAAATCGATTTTTTTTTTCGTTTTGCATGCTTTCAAACACAAATGAAATTTTCGAAAATCGAGTGAAAAGTCGGTTTTTTTTCGTTTCGCATGCTTCCAAACACAAATGAAATTTTCGAAAATCGGGTGAAAAGTCGATTTTTTTTTCGTTTTGCATGCTTCCAAACACAAATGAAATTTTCGAAAATCGGGTGAAAAGTCGATTTTTTTTCGTTTCGCATGCTTCCAAACACAAATGAAATTGTCGAAATCCGGGTGAAAAATCGATTTTTTTTTTCGTTTTGCATGCTTTCAAACACAAATGAAATTTTCGAAAATAGGGTGAAAAGTCGATTTTTTTTTCGTTTCGCATGCTTCCAAATGAAATTTTCGAAAACCGGGTGAAACATCGATTTTTTTTTCGTTTCGCATGCTTCCAAACACAAATGAAATTTTCGAAAATCGGGTGAAAAGTCGATTATTTTCGTTTCGCATGCTTCCAAATGAAATTTTCGAAAATAGGGTGAAAAGTCGATTTTTTTTTCGTTTCGCATGCTTCCAAATGAAATTTTCGAAAACCGGGTGAAACATCGATTTTTTTTTCGTTTCGCATGCTTCCAAACACAAATGAAATTTTCGAAAATCGGGTGAAAAGTCGATTATTTTTCGTTTCGCATGCTTCCAAATGAAATTTTCGAAAATAGGGTGAAAAGTCGATTTTTTTTTCGTTTCGCATGCTTCCAAATGAAATTTTCGAAAACCGGGTGAAACATCGATTTTTTTTTTCGTTTCGCATGCTTCCAAACACAAATGAAATTTTCGAAAATCGGGTGAAAAGTCGATTTTTTTTTCGATTCGCATGCTTCCAAACACAAATGAAATTTTCGAAAATCGGGTGAAAAGTCGATTTTTTTTTCGTTTCGCATGCTTCCAAACGCAAATGAAATTTTCGAAAATTGGGTGAAAAGTCGATTTTTTTTTTGTTTTGCATGCTCCAAACACAAATGAAATTTTCGAAAATCGGGTGATTAGTCGATTTTTTTTTTCGTTTTTCACGCGTTTTACATGCATTGAAACACAAATGAAATTTTCGAAAATCGGGTGATGAAAAGTCGATTTTTTTTCGTTTTTTAAGAGTTTCACATGCAGTGAAACACAATTGAAATTTTTGAAAATCGGGTGAACAGTCGATTTTTTTCGTTTCGCATGCTTCCAAACACAAATGAAATTTTCGAAAATCGGGTGAAAAGTCGATTTTTTTTTCGTTTCGCATGCATCCAAACACAAAATAAAATTTTCGAAAATCGGGTGAAAGTCGATATTTTTTTCGTTTCGCATGCGTCCAAATGAAATTTTCGAAAACCGGGTGAAACATCGATTTTTTTTTCGTTTCGCATGCTTCCAAACACAATTGAAATTTTCGAAAATCGGGTGAAAAGTCGATTTTTTTTTCGTTTCGCATGCTTCCAAACACAAATGAAATTTTCGAAAATCGGGTGAAAGTCGTTTTTTTTTCGTTTCGCATGCTTCCAAACACAAATGAAATGATCAAAAACCGGGTGAAAAATCGATTTTTTTTTTCGTTTTGCATGCTTCCAAACACAATTGAAATTTTCGAAAATCGGGTGAAAAGTCGATTTTTTTTTCGTTTCGCATGCTTCCAAACACAATTGAAATTTTCGAAAATCGGGTGAAAAGTCGATTTTTTTTCGTTTTTTACGAGTTTCACATGCAGTGAAACACAAATGAAATTTTCGAAAATCGGGTGAAAAGTCGATTTTTTGTCGTTTTTTACGCGTTTCACATGCATTGAAACACAAATGAAATTTTTGAAAATCGGGTGAAAAGTCGATTTTTTTTTTCGTTTCGCATGCTTCCAAACACAAATGAAATTTTCGAAAATCCGGGTGAAAAGTCGATTTTTTTTTCGTTTCGCATGTTTCCAAACACAAATGAAATTTTCGAAAATCGGGTAAAAAGTCGATTTTTTTTCGTTTCGAATGCTTCCAAACGCAAATGAAATTTTCGAAAATCGGGTAAAAAGTCGATTTTTTTTTCGTTTTGCATGCTCCAAACACAAATGAAATTTTCGAAAATCGGGTGATTAGTCGATTTTTTTTTTCGTTTTTCACGCGTTTCACATGCATTGAAACACAAATGAAATTTTCGAAAATCGGGTGAAAAGTCGATTTTTTTTCGTTTTTTACGAGTTTCACATGCAGTGAAACACAATTGAAATTTTTCGAAAATCGGGTGAAAAGTCGATTTTTTTTTCGTTTCGCATGCTTCCAAACACAAATGAAATTTTCGAAAATCGGGTGAAAAGTCGATTTTTTTTCGTTTCGCATGCTTCCAAACACAAATGAAATTATCGAAAACCTGGTGAAAAATCGATTTTTTTTTTCGTTTTGCATGCTTCCAAACACAAATGAAATTTTCGAAAATCGTGTGAAAAGTCAATTTTTTTTTCGTTTCGCATGCTTTCAAATGAAATTTTCGAAAACCGGGTGAAACATCGATATTTTTTTCGTTTCGCATGCTTCCAAATGAAATTTTCGAAAACCGGGTGAAACATCGTTTTTTTTTTTCGTTTCGCATGCTTCCAAACACAAATGAAATTTTCGAAAATCGGGTGAAAAGTCGATTTTTTTTCGTTTCGCATGCTTCCAAACACAAATGAAATTTTCGAAAATCGGGTGAAAAGTCGATTTTTTTTCGATTTTTACGCGTTTCATATGCATTGAAACACAAATGAAATTTTCGAAAATCGGGTGAAAAGTCGATTTTTTGTCGTTTTTTACGCGTTTCACATGCATTGAAACACAAATGAAATTTTCGAAAATCGGGTGAAAAGTCGATTTTTTTTTTTCGTTTCGCATGCTTCCAAACACAAATAAAATTTTCGAAAATCGGGCGAAAAGTCGATTTTTTTTTCGTTTCGCATGCTTCCAAACACAAATGAAATTTCCGAAAATCGGGTGAAAAATCGTTTTTTTTCGTTTTTTACGAGTTTCACATGCAGTGAAACACAATTGAAATTTTCGAAAATCGGGTGAAAAGTCGATTTTTTTTTCGTTTCGCATGCTTCCAAACACAAATGAAATTTTCGAAAATCGGGTGAAAAGTCGATTTTTTTTTCGTTTTGCATGCTCCAAACACAAATGAAATTTTCGAAAATCGGGTGAAAAGTCGATTTTTTTTTCGTTTCGCATGCTTCCAAACACAAATGAAATTTTCGAAAATCGGGTGAAAAGTCGATTTTTTTTCGTTTCGAATGCTTCCAAACGCAAATGAAATTTTCGAAAATCGGGTGAAAAGTCGATTTTTTTTGTTTCGCATGCTTCCAAACACAAATGAAATTTTCGAAAATCGGGTGAAAAATCGATTTATTTTTCGTTTTGCATGCTCCAAACACAAATGAAATTTTCGAAAATCGGGTGAAAAGTCGATTTTTTTTTCGTTTCGCATACTTCCAAATGAAATTTTCGAAAACCGGGTGAAACATCGATTTTTTTTTCGTTTCGCATGCATCCAAACACAAATGAAATTTTCGAAAATCGGGTGAAAAGTCGATTTTTTTTTCGTTTCGCATGCTTCCAAACACAAATGAAATTTTCGAAAATCGGGTGAAAAGTCGATTTTTTTCGATTTTTACGCGTTTCATATGCATTGAAACACAAATGAAATTTTCGAAAATCGGGTGAAAAGTCGATTTTTTTTTTTCGTTTCGCATGCTTCCAAACACAAATGAAATTTTCGAAAATCGGGTGAAAAGTCGATTTTTTTTCGTTTCGTTTGTTTCCAAACACAAATGAAATTTTCGAAAATCGGGTGAAAAGTCGATTTTTTTTCGTTTCGAATGCTTCCAAACGCAAATGAAATTTTCGAAAATCGGGTGAAAAGTCGATTTTTTTTTCGTTTTGCATGCTCCAAACACAAATGAAATTTTCGAAAATCGGGTGATTAGTCGATTTTTTTTTTCGTTTTTCACGCGTTTCACATGCATTGAAACACAAATGAAATTTTTGAAAATCGTGTGAAAAGTCAATTTTTTTTTCGTTTCGCATGCTTCCAAATGAAATTTTCGAAAACCGGGTGAAACATCGATATTTTTTTCGTTTCGCATGCTTCCAAATGAAATTTTCGAAAACCGGGTGAAACATCGATTTTTTTTTCGTTTCGCATGCTTTCAAACACAAATGAAATTTTCGAAAATCGGGTGAAAAGTCGATTTATTTTTCGTTTCGCATGCTTCCAAACACAAATGAAATTTTCGAAAATCGTGTGAAAAGTCAATTTTTTTTTCGTTTCGCATGCTTCCAAATGAAATTTTCGAAAACCGGGTGAAACATCGATATTTTTTTCGTTTCGCATGCTTCCAAATGAAATTTTCGAAAATCGGGTGAAAAGCCGATTTTTTTTTTCGTTTCGCATGCTTCCAAACACAAATGAAATTTTCGAAACTCGGGTGAAAAGTCGATTTATTTTTCGTTTCGCATGCTTCCAAACACAAATGAAATTTTTGAAAATCGGGTGAAAAGTCGATTTTTTTTTCGTTTCGCATGCTTCCAAACACAAATAAAATTTTCAAAAATCGGGTAAAAAGTCGATTTTTTTTTCGTTTTTTACGCGTTTCACATGCTTCCAAACACAAATGAAATTTTCGAAAATCGGGTGAAAAGTAGATTTTTTTCGTTTTTACGCGTTTCACATGCTTTGAAACACAAATAAAATTTTCGAAAATCGGGTGAAAAGTCGATTTTTTTGTTCGTTTCGCATGCTTCCAAACACAAATGAAATTTTCGAAAATCGGGTAAAAAGTCGATTTATTTTTCGTTTCGCATGCATCCAAACACAAATAAAATTTTCAAAAATCGGGTGAAAAGTCGATTTTTTTTTCGTTTTTTACGCGTTTCACATGCTTCCAAACACAATTGAAATTTTCGAAAATCGGGTAAAAAGTCGATTTATTTTTCGTTTCGCATGCTTCCAAACACAAATGAAATTTTCGAAAATCGGGTGAAAACTCGATTTTTTTTCGTTTCGCATGCTTTGAAACACAAATGAAATTTTCGAAAATCGAGTGAAAAGTCGATTTTTTTTTCGTTTTGCATGCTTCCAAACACAAATGAAATTATCGAAAATCGGGTGAAAAGTCGATTTTTTTTCGTTTCGCATGCTTTGAAACACAAATGAAATTTTCGAAATTCGTGTGAAAAGTCGATGTTATTTTCGTTTCGCATGCTTTGAAACACAAATGAATTTTTCGAAAATCGGGTGAGAAGTCGATTTTTTTTCGTTTCGCATGCTTCCAAACACAAATGAAATTTTCGAAAATCGGGTGAAAAATCGATTTTTTTTTCGTTTTGCATGCTCCAAACACAAATGAAATTTTCGAAAATCGGGTGAAAAGTCGATTTTTTTTTCGTTTCGCATACTTCCAAATGAAATTTTCGAAAACCGGGTGAAACATCGATTTTTTTTTCGTTTCGCATGCATCCAAACACAAATGAAATTTTCGAAAATCGGGTGAAAAGTCGATTTTTTTTCGTTTCGCATGCTTCCAAACACAAATGAAATTTTCGAAAATCGGGTGAAAAGTCGATTTTTTTTCGATTTTTACGCGTTTCATATGCATTGAAACACAAATGAAATTTTCGAAAATCGGGTGAAAAGTCGATTTTTTTTTTTCGTTTCGCATGCTTCCAAACACAAATGAAATTTTCGAAAATCGGGTGAAAAGTCGATTTTTTTTCGTTTCGTTTGTTTCCAAACACAAATGAAATTTTCGAAAATCGGGTAAAAAGTCGATTTTTTTTCGTTTCGAATGCTTCCAAACGCAAATGAAATTTTCGAAAATCGGGTGAAAAGTCGATTTTTTTTTCGTTTTGCATGCTCCAAACACAAATGAAATTTTCGAAAATCGGGTGATTAGTCGATTTTTTTTTTTCGTTTTTCACGCGTTTCACATGCATTGAAACACAAATAAAATTTTCGAAAATCGGGTGAAAAGTCGATTTTTTTTCGTTTTTTACGAGTTTCACATGCTGTGAAACACAAATGAAATTTTCGAAAATCGTGTGAAAAGTCAATTTTTTTTTCGTTTCGCATGCTTCCAAATGAAATTTTCGAAAACCGGGTGAAACATCAATATTTTTTCGTTTCGCATGCTTCCAAATAAAATTTTCGAAAACCGGGTGAAACATCGATTTTTTTTTCGTTTCGCATGCTTCCAAACACAAATGAAAATTTCGAAAATCGGGTGAAAAGTCGATTTTTTTTCGTTTCGCATGCTTCCAAACACAAATGAAATTTTCGAAAATCGGGTGAAAAGTCGATTTTTTTTTCGTTTTGCATGCTCCAAACACAAATGAAATTTTCGAAAATCGGGTGATTAGTCGATTTTTTTTTTCGTTTTTCACGCGTTTCACATGCATTGAAACACAAATGAAATTTTCGAAAATCGGGTGAAAAGTCGATTTTTTTTCGTTTTTTACGAGTCTCACATGCAGTGAAACACAATTGAAATTTTCGAAAATCGGGTGAAAAGTCGATTTTTTTTTCGTTTCGCATGCTTCCAAACACAAATGAAATTTTCGAAAATCGGGTGAAAAATCGATTTTTTTTCGTTTTTTACGAGTTTCACATGCAGTGAAACACAATTGAAATTTTCGAAAATCGGGTGAAAAGTCGATTTTTTTTTCGTTTCGCATGCTTCCAAACACAAATGAAATGATCAAAAACCGGGTGAAAAGTCGATTTTTTTTCGTTTTTTACGAGTTTCACATGCAGTGAAACACAATTGAAATTTTCGAAAATCGGGTGAAAAGTCGATTTTTTTTTCGTTTCGCATGCTTCCAAACACAAATGAAATTATCGAAAACCTGGTGAAAAATCGATTTTTTTTCTTCGTTTTGCATGCTTCCAAACACAAATGAAATTTTCGAAAATCGTGAGAAAAGTCAATTTTTTTTTCGTTTCGCTTGCTTCCAAATGAAATTTTCGAAAACCGGGTGAAACATCGATATTTTTTTCGTTTCGCAAGCTTCCAAATGAAATTTTCGAAAACCGGGTGAAACATCGATTTTTTTTTCGTTTCGCATGCTTCCAAACACAAATGAAAATTTCGAAAATCGGGTGAAAAGTCGATTTTTTTTCGTTTCGCATGCTTCCAAACACAAATGAAATTTTCGAAAGTCGGGTGAAAAGTCGATTTTTTTTCGTTTCGCATGCTTCCAAACGCAAATGAAATTTTCGAAAATCGGGTGAAAAGTCGATTTTTTTTTTCGTTTTGCATGCTCCAAACACAAATGAAATTTTCGAAAATCGGGTGATTAGTCGATTTTTTTTTTCGTTTTTCACGCGTTTCACATGCATTGAAACACAAATGAAATTTTCGAAAATCGGGTGAAAAGTCGATTTTTTTTCGTTATTTACGAGTTTCACATGCAGTGAAACACAAATGAAATTTTCGAAAATCGGGTGAAAAGTCGATTTTTTTTTCGTTTCGCATGCTTCCAAACACAAATGAAATTTTCGAAAACCTGGTGAAAAATCGATTTTTTTTCGTTTTGCATGCTTTCAAACACAAATGAAATTTTCGAAAATCGGGTGAAAGTCGATTTTTTTTTCGTTTCGCATGCTTCCAAATGAAATTTTCGAAAACCGGGTGAAACATCGATTTTTTTTTCGTTTCGCATGCTTCCAAACACAAATGAAATTTTCGAAAATCGGGTGAAAAGTCGATTTTTTTTCGTTTCGCATGCTTCCAAACACAAATGAAATTTTCGAAAATCGGGTGAAAAGTCGATTTTTTTTTCGATTTTTACGCGTTTCATATGCATTGAAACACAAATGAAATTTTCGAAAATCGGGTGAAAAGTCGATTTTTTGTCGTTTTTTACGCGTTTCACATGCATTGAAACACAAATGAAATTTTCGAAAATCGGGTGAAAAGTCGATTTTTTGTCGTTTTTTACGCGTTTCACATGCATTGAAACACAAATGAAATTTTCGAAAATCGGGTGAAAAGTCGATTTTTTTATCATTTCGCATGCTTCCAAACGCAAATGAAATTTTCGAAAATCGGGTGAAAAGTCGATTTTGTTTTCGTTTCTCATGCTTCCAAACACAAATGAAATTATCGAAAACCTGGTGAAAAGTCGATTTTTTTTCGTTTCGCATGCTTTGAAACACAAATGAAATTTTCGAAAATCGTGCGGAAAGTCGATGTTTTTTTCGTTTCGCATGCTTTGAAACACAAATGAAATTTTCGAAAATCGGGTGAGTAGTCGATTTCTTTTCGTTTCGCAAATTCCAAACACAAATTAAATTTTCAAAAATCGGGTGAAAAGTCGATTTTTTTTTCGTTTTTTACGCGTTTCACATGCTTTGAAACACAAATGAAATTTTCGAAAATCGGGTGAAAAGTCTATTTTTTTTTCGTTTCGCATGCTTCCAAACACAAATGAAATTTTCGAAAATCGGGTGAAAAGTCGATTTTTTTTTTCGTTTCGCATGCTTCCAAACACAAATGAAATTTTCGAAATTTGGGTGAAAAGTCGATTTTTTTTCGTTTTTTACGCGTTTCACATGCATTGAAACACAAATGAAATTTTCGAAAATCAGGTGAAAAGTCGATTTTTTTTTCGTATCGCATGCTTCCAAACACAAATGAAATTTTTGAAAATCGGGTGAAAAGTCGATTCATTTCGAAAATCGGGTGAAAAGTCGATTTTTTTTGGTTACGCATGCTTCCAAACACAAATGAAATTTTCGAAAATCGATTGAAAAGTCGATTTATTTCGAAAATCTGGTGAAATGTCGATTTATTTCGAAAATCGGGTGAAAAGCCGATTTTTTTTTCGTTTCGCATGCTTCCAAACACAAATGAAATTTTCGAAACTCGGGTGAAAAGTCGATTTATTTTTCGTTTCGCATGCTTCCAAACACAAATGAAATTTTCGAAAATCGGGTGAAAAGTCGATTTTTTTTTCGTTTCGCATGCTTCCAAACACAAATGAAATTTTCGAAAATCGGGTGAAAAGTCGATTTTTTTTTTGTTTTGCTTGCTTCCAAACACAAATGAAATTTTTTAAATTTGGGTGAAAAGTCGATTTTTTTTTGTTTTTTACGCTTCCAAACACAAATTTTTACGCGTTTCACATGCTTTGAAACACAAGTGAAATTTTCGAAAATCGGGTGAAAAGTCGATTTTTTTTTCGTTTCGCATGCTTCCAAACACAAATGAAATTTTCGAAAATCGGGTGAAAAGTCGATTTTTTTTTTGTTTTGCTTGCTTCCAAACACAAATGAAATTTTTTAAATTTGGGTGAAAAGTCGATTTTTTTTTGTTTTTTACGCTTCCAAACACAAATGAAATTATCGAAAATCGGGTGAAAAGTCGATTTTTTTTCGTTTCGCATGCTTTGAAACACAAATGAAATTTTCGAAAATCGTGTGAAAAGTCGATGTTTTTTTCGTTTCGCATGCTTTGAAACACAAATGAAATTTTCGAAAATCAGGTAAAAAGTCGATTTTTTTTTCGTATCGCATGCTTCCAAACACAAATGAAATTTTCGAAAATCGGGTGAAAAGTCGATTCATTTCGAAAATCGGGTAAAAAGTCGATTTTTTTTTCGTTTCGCATGCTTTCAAACACAAATGAAATTTTCGAAAATCGGGTGAAAAGTCGATTCATTTCGAAAATCGGGTGAAAAGTCGATTTTTTTTTCGTTTTGCATGCTTCCAAACACAAATGAAATTTTCGAAAATCGGGTGAAAAGTCGATTTATTTCGAAATTCGGGTGAAAAGTCAATTTTTTTTCGTTACGCATGCTTCCAAACACAAATGAAATTTTCGAAAATCGGGTGAAAAGTCGATTTTTTTTTTCGTTTCGCATGCTTCCAAACACAAATGAAATTTTCGAAAATCAGGTGAAAAGTCGATTCATTTTGAAAATCTGGTAAAAAGTCAATTTTTATTTCGTTTCGCATGCTTCCAAACACAAATGAAATTTTCGAAAATCGGGTGAAAAGTCGATTTATTTCGAAATTCGGGTGAAAAGTCAATTTTTTTTCGTTACGCATGCTTCCAAACACAAATGAAATTTTCAAAAATCGGGTGAAAAGTCGATTTTTTTTCGTTTTTTACGCGTTTCACATGCTTCCAAACACAAATGAAATTTTCGAAAATCGGGTGAAAAGTCGATTCATTTCGAAAATCGGGTAAAAAGTCGATTTTTTTTCGTTTCGCATGCTTTCAAACACAAATGAAATTTTCGAAAATCGGGCGAAAAGTCGATTAATTTCGAAATTCGGGTGAAAGGTCAATTTTTTTTTCGTTACGCATGCTTCCAAACACAAATGAAATTTTCGAAAATCGGGTGAAAAGTCGATGATTCATTTCGAAATTCGGGTGAAAAGTCGATTTTTTTTTTCTTTTCGCATGCTTCCAAACACAAATGAAATTTTTGAAAATCGGGTAAAAAGTCGATTCATTTCGAAAATCGGGTCAAAAGTCGTTTTTTTTTTGGTTACGCATGCTTCCAAACACAAATGAAATTTTCGAAAATCGGGTGAAAAGTCGATTTTTTTTTTCGTTTTGCATGCTTCCAAACACAAATGAAATTTTCGAAATTTGGGTGAAAAGTCGATTTTTTTTCGTTTTTTACGCGTATCACATGCTTTGAAACACAAATGAAATTTTCGAAAATCGGGTAAAAACTCGATTTTTTTTTCGTTTCGCATGCTTCCAAACACAAATGAAATTTTCGAAAATCGGGTGAAAAGTCGATTTTTTTTTGTTTTTTACGCGTTTCACATGCTTTGAAACACATATGACATTTTCGAAAATCGGGTGAAAAGTCGATTTTTTTTTTGTTACGCATGCTTCCAAACACAAATGAAGTTTTCGAAAATCGGGTGAAAAGTCGATTCATTTCGAAAATCGAGTAAAAAGTCGATTTTTTTTTCGTTACGCATGCTTCCAAACACAAATGAAGTTATCGAAAATCGGGTGAAAAGTCGATTCATTTCGAAAATCGGGTGAAATGTCGATTTATTTCGAAAATCGGGTGAAAAGCCGATTTTTTTTTCGTTTCGCATGCTTCCAAACACAAATGAAATTTTCAAAAATCGGGTAAAATGTCGATTTTTTTTCGTTTCGCTTGCTTTGGAACACAAATGAAATTTTCGAAACTCGGGTGAAAAGTTGATTTTTTTTCGTTTTTTACGCGTATCACATGCTTTGAAACACAAATGAAACTTTCGAAAATCGGGTCGAAAAGTCGATTTTTTTTTCGTTTCGCATGCTTCCAAACACAAATGAAATTTTCGAAAATCGGGTGAAAAGTCGATTTTTTTTTGTTTTTTACGCGTTTCACATGCTTTGAAACACAAATGAAATTTTCGAAAATCGGGTGAAAAGTCGATTTTTTTTTCGTTTTGCATGCTTCCAAACACAAATGAAATTTTCGAAACTCGGGTGAAAAGTTGATTTTTTTTCGTTTTTTACGCGTTTCACATGCTTTGAAACACAAATGAAATTTTCGAAAATCGGGTGAAAAGTCGATTTTTTTTTGTTTTTTACGCGTTTCACATGCTTTGAAACACAAATGAAATTTTCGAAAATCGGGTGAAAAGTCGATTTTTTTTTCGTTTTGCATGCTTCCAAACACAAATGAAATTTTCGAAACTCGGGTGAAAAGTTGATTTTTTTTCGTTTTTTACGCGTTTCACATGCTTTGAAACACAAATGAAACTTTCGAAAATCGGGTCGAAAAGTCGATTTTTTTTTCGTTTCGCATGCTTCCAAACACAAATGAAATTTTCGAAAATCGGGTGAAAAGTCGATTTTTTTTTGTTTTTTACGCGTTTCACATGCTTTGAAACACAAATGAAATTTTCGAAAATCGGGTGAAAAGTCGATTTTTTTTTCGTTTTGCATGCTTCCAAACACAAATAAAATTTTCGAAATTTGGGTGTAAAGTCGATTTTTTTTCGTTTTTTACGCGTATCACATGCTTTGAAACACAAATGAAATTTTCGAAAATCGGGTGAAAACTCGATTTTTTTTCGTTTCGCATGCTTCCAAACACAAATGAAATTTTCGAAAATCGGGTAAAAAGTCGATTTTTTTTTCGTTTCGCATGCTTCCAAACACAAATGAAATTTTGAAAATCGGGTGAAAAGTCGATTTATTTCGAAAATCTGGTGAAATGTCGATTTATTTCGAAAATCGGGTGAAAAGCCGATTTTTTTTTCGTTTCGCATGCTTCCAAACACAAATGAAATTTTCGAAACTCGGGTGAAAAGTTGATTTTTTTTTCGTTTTTTACGCGTTTCACATGCTTTGAAACACAAATGAAACTTTCGAAAATCGGGTCAAAAAGTCGATTTATTTTTCGTTTCGCATGCTTCCAAACACAAATGAAATTTTCGAAAATCGGGTGAAAAGTCGATTTTTTTTTCGTTTCGCATGCTTTGAAACACAAATGAAATTTTCGAAAATCGTGTGAAAAGTCGATGTTTTTTTCGTTTCGCATGCTTTGAAACACAAATGAAATTTTCGAAAATCAGGTGAAAAGTCGATTTTTTTTTCGTATCGCATGCTTTAAAACACAAATGAAATTTTCGAAAATCGGGTGAAAAGTCGATTTTTTTTTTGTTTTGCTTGCTTCCAAACACAAATGAAATTTTTTAAATTTGGGTGAAAAGTCGATTTTTTTTCGTTTTTTACGCTTCCAAACACAAATGAAATTATCGAAAATCGGGTGAAAAGTCGATTTTTTTTCGTTTCGCATGCTTTGAAACACAAATGAAATTTTCGAAAATCGTGTGAAAAGTCGATGTTTTTTTCGTTTCGCATGCTTTGAAACACAAATGAAATTTTCGAAAATCAGGTGAAAAGTCGATTTTTTTTTCGTATCGCATGCTTCCAAACACAAATGAAATTTTCGAAAATCGGGTGAAAAGTCGATTCATTTCGAAAATCGGGTAAAAAGTCGATTTTTTTTTCGTTTCGCATGCTTTCAAACACAAATGAAATTTTCGAAAATCGGGTGAAAAGTCGATTCATTTCGAAAATCGGGTGAAAAGTCGATTTTTTTTTCGTTTCGCATGCTTCCAAACACAAATGAAATTTTCGAAAATCGGGTGAAAAGTCGATTTTTTTTTTCGTTTCGCATGCTTCCAAACACAAATGAAATTTTCGAAAATCAGGTGAAAAGTCGATTCATTTCGAAAATCGGGTAAAAAGTCGATCTTTTTTTCGTTTCGCATGCTTCCAAACACAAATGAAATTTTCGAAAATCGGGTGAAAAGTCGATTTATTTCGAAATTCGGGTGAAAAGTCAATTTTTTTTCGTTACGCATGCTTCCAAACACAAATGAAATTTTCAAAAATCGGGTGAAAAGTCGATTTTTTTTCGTTTTTTACGCGTTTCACATGCTTCCAAACACAAATGAAATTTTCGAAAATCGGGTGAAAAGTCGATTCATTTCGAAAATCGGGTAAAAAGTCGATTTTTTTTCGTTTCGCATGCTTTCAAACACAAATGAAATTTTCGAAAATCGGGCGAAAAGTCGATTTATTTCGAAATTCGGGTGAAAGGTCAATTTTTTTTTCGTTACGCATGCTTCCAAACACAAATGAAATTTTCGAAAATCGGGTGAAAAGTCGATGATTCATTTCGAAATTCGGGTGAAAAGTCGATTTTTTTTTTCTTTTCGCATGCTTCCAAACACAAATGAAATTTTTGAAAATCGGGTAAAAAGTCGATTCATTTCGAAAATCGGGTCAAAAGTCGTTTTTTTTTGGTTACGCATGCTTCCAAACACAAATGAAATTTTCGAAAATCGGGTGAAAAGTCGATTTTTTTTTTCGTTTTGCATGCTTCCAAACACAAATAAAATTTTCGAAATTTGGGTGAAAAGTCGATTTTTTTTCGTTTTTTACGCGTATCACATGCTTTGAAACACAAATGAAATTTTCGAAAATCGGGTGAAAACTCGATTTTTTTTTCGTTTCGCATGCTTCCAAACACAAATGAAATTTTCGAAAATCGGGTGAAAAGTCGATTTTTTTTTGTTTTTTACGCGTTTCACATGCTTTGAAACACATATGACATTTTCGAAAATCGGGTGAAAAGTCGATTTTTTTTTTGTTACGCATGCTTCCAAACACAAATGAAGTTTTCGAAAATCGGGTGAAAAGTCGATTCATTTCGAAAATCGAGTAAAAAGTCGATTTTTTTTTCGTTACGCATGCTTCCAAACACAAATGAAGTTATCGAAAATCGGGTGAAAAGTCGATTCATTTCGAAAATCGGGTGAAATGTCGATTTATTTCGAAAATCGGGTGAAAAGCCGATTTTTTTTTCGTTTCGCATGCTTCCAAACACAAATGAAATTTTCAAAAATCGGGTAAAATGTCGATTTTTTTTCGTTTCGCATGCTTTGGAACACAAATGAAATTTTCGAAACTCGGGTGAAAAGTTGATTTTTTTTCGTTTTTTACGCGTTTCACATGCTTTGAAACACAAATGAAACTTTCGAAAATCGGGTCGAAAAGTCGATTTTTTTTTCGTTTCGCATGCTTCCAAACACAAATGAAATTTTCGAAAATCGGGTGAAAAGTCGATTTTTTTTTCGTTTCGCATGCTTTGAAACACAAATGAAATTTTCGAAAATCGTGTGAAAAGTCGATGTTTTTTTCGTTTCGCATGCTTTGAAACACAAATGAAATTTTCGAAAATCAGGTGAAAAGTCGATTTTTTTTCGTATCGCATGCTTTAAAACACAAATGAAATTTTCGAAAATCGGGTGAAAAGTCGATTTTTTTTTTGTTTTGCTTGCTTCCAAACACAAATGAAATTTTTTAAATTTGGGTGAAAAGTCGATTTTTTTTCGTTTTTTACGCTTCCAAACACAAATGAAATTATCGAAAATCGGGTGAAAAGTCGATTTTTTTTCGTTTCGCATGCTTTGAAACACAAATGAAATTTTCGAAAATCGTGTGAAAAGTCGATGTTTTTTTCGTTTCGCATGCTTTGAAACACAAATGAAATTTTCGAAAATCAGGTGAAAAGTCGATTTTTTTTTCGTATCGCATGCTTCCAAACACAAATGAAATTTTCGAAAATCGGGTGAAAAGTCGATTCATTTCGAAAATCGGGTAAAAAGTCGATTTTTTTTTTCGTTTCGCATGCTTTCAAACACAAATGAAATTTTCGAAAATCGGGTGAAAAGTCGATTCATTTCAAAAATCGGGTGAAAAGTCGATTTTTTTTTCGTTTCGCATGCTTCCAAACACAAATGAAATTTTCGAAAATCGGGTGAAAAGTCGATTTTTTTTTCGTTTCGCATGCTTCCAAACACAAATGAAATTTTCGAAAATCAGGTGAAAAGTCGATTCATTTCGAAAATCGGGTAAAAAGTCGATCTTTTCTTCGTTTCGCATGCTTCCAAACACAAATGAAATTTTCGAAAATCGGGTGAAAAGTCGATTTATTTCGAAATTCGGGTGAAAAGTCAATTTTTTTTCGTTACGCATGCTTCCAAACACAAATGAAATTTTCAAAAATCGGGTGAAAAGTCGATTTTTTTTCGTTTTTTACGCGTTTCACATGCTTCCAAACACAAATGAAATTTTCGAAAATCGGGTGAAAAGTCGATTCATTTCGAAAATCGGGTAAAAAGTCGATTTTTTTTCGTTTCGCATGCTTTCAAACACAAATGAAATTTTCGAAAATCGGGCGAAAAGTCGATTTATTTCGAAATTCGGGTGAAAGGTCAATTTTTTTTTCGTTACGCATGCTTCCAAACACAAATGAAATTTTCGAAAATCGGGTGAAAAGTCGATGATTCATTTCGAAATTCGGGTGAAAAGTCGATTTTTTTTTTCTTTTCGCATGCTTCCAAACACAAATGAAATTTTTGAAAATCGGGTAAAAAGTCGATTCATTTCGAAAATCGGGTCAAAAGTCGTTTTTTTTTGGTTACGCATGCTTCCAAACACAAATGAAATTTTCGAAAATCGGGTGAAAACTCGATTTTTTTTTCGTTTCGCATGCTTCCAAACACAAATGAAATTTTCGAAAATCGGGTGAAAAGTCGATTTTTTTTTGTTTTTTACGCGTTTCACATGCTTTGAAACACATATGACATTTTCGAAAATCGGGTGAAAAGTCGATTTTTTTTTTGTTACGCATGCTTCCAAACACAAATGAAGTTTTCGAAAATCGGGTGAAAAGTCGATTCATTTCGAAAATCGAGTAAAAAGTCGATTTTTTTTTCGTTACGCATGCTTCCAAACACAAATGAAGTTATCGAAAATCGGGTGAAAAGTCGATTCATTTCGAAAATCGGGTGAAATGTCGATTTATTTCGAAAATCGGGTGAAAAGCCGATTTTTTTTTTCGTTTCGCATGCTTCCAAACACAAATGAAATTTTCAAAAATCGGGTAAAATGTCGATTTTTTTTCGTTTCGCATGCTTTGGAACACAAATGAAATGTTCGAAACTCGGGTGAAAAGTTGATTTTTTTTTCGTTTTTTACGCGTTTCACATGCTTTGAAACACAAATGAAACTTTCGAAAATCGGGTCGAAAAGTCGATTTTTTTTTCGTTTCGCATGCTTCCAAACACAAATGAAATTTTCGAAAATCGGGTGAAAAGTCGATTTTTTTTTGTTTTTTACGCGTTTCACATGCTTTGAAACACAAATGAAATTTTCGAAAATCGGGTGAAAAGTCGATTTTTTTTTCGTTTTGCATGCTTCCAAACACAAATAAAATTTTCGAAATTTGGGTGTAAAGTCGATTTTTTTTCGTTTTTTACGCGTATCACATGCTTTGAAACACAAATGAAATTTTCGAAAATCGGGTGAAAACTCAATTTTTTTTCGTTTCGCATGCTTCCAAACACAAATAAAATTTTCGAAAATCGGGTAAAAAGTCGATTTTTTTTTCGTTTCGCATGCTTCCAAACACAAATGAAATTTTCGAAAATCGGGTGAAAAGTCGATTTATTTCGAAAATCGGGTGAAAAACCGATTTTTTTTTCGTTTCGCATGCTTCCAAACTCAAATGAAATTTTCAAAAATCGGGTAAAATGTCGATTTTTTTTCGTTTCGCATGCTTTGAAACACAAATGAAATTTTCGAAAATCGGGTCGAAAAGTCGATTTTTTTTCATTTCGCATGCTTCTAAACACAAATGAAATTTTCGAAACTCGGGTGAAAAGTCGATTTATTTTTCGTTTCGCATGCTTCCAAACACAAATGAAATTTTCGAAAATCGGGTGAAAAGTACATTTTTTTTCGTTTTTTACGCGTTTCACATGCTTTGAAACATAACTGAAATTTTCGAAAATCGGGTCGAAAAGTCGATTTTTTTTTCATTTCGCATGCTTTCAAACACAAATGAAATTTTCGAAATTCGGGTCAAAAAGTCGATTTTTTTTCATTTCGCATGCTTCCAAACACAAATGAAATTTTCGAAAATCGGGTCGAAAAGTCGATTTTTTTTTCATTTCGCATGCTTCCAAACACAAATGAAAATTTCGAAAATCGGGTAAAAAGTCGATTTTTTTTTCGTTTCGCATGCTTCCAAACACAAATAAAATTTTCGAAAATCGGGTGAAAAGTCGATTTTTTTTCGTTTTTTACGCGTTTCACATGCTTTGAAACACAAATGAAATTTTCGAAAATTGGGTCGAAAAGTCGATTTTTTTTTTCATTTCGCATGCTTCCAAACACAAATGAAATTTTCGAAAATCGGGTGAAAAGTCGATTTTTTTTTTCGTTTCGCAAGCTTCCAAACACAAATGAAATTTTTGAAAATCGGTGAAAAGTCGATTTTTTTTTGTTTTTTACGCGTTTCACATGCTTTGAAACACAAATGAAATTTTCGAAAATCAGGTGAAAAGTCGATTTTTTTTTCGTTTTGCATGCTTCCAAACACAAATGAAATTTTCGAAATTTGGGTGAAAAGTCGATTTTTTTTCGTTTTTTACGCGTATCACATGCTTTGAAACACAAATGAAATTTTCGAAAATCGGGTGAAAACTCGATTTTTTTTCGTTTCGCATGCTTCCAAACACAAATGAAATTTTCGAAAATCGGGTAAAAAGTCGATTTTTTTTTCGTTTCGCATGCTTCCAAACACAAATGAAATTTTCGAAAATCGCGTGAAAAGTCGATTTATTTCGAAAATCTGGTGAAATGTCGATTTATTTCGAAAATCGGGTGAAAAGCCGATTTTTTTTTCGTTTCGCATGCTTCCAAACACAAATGAAATTTTCGAAACTCGGGTGAAAAGTTGATTTTTTTTCGTTTTTTACGCGTTTCACATGCTTTGAAACACAAATGAAACTTTCGAAAATCGGGTCGAAAAGTCGATTTATTTTTCGTTTCGCATGCTTCCAAACACAAATGAAATTTTCGAAAATCGGGTGAAAAGTCGATTTTTTTTTCGTTTCGCATGCTTTGAAACACAAATGAAATTTTCGAAAATCGTGTGAAAAGTCGATGTTTTTTTCGTTTCGCATGCTTTGAAACACAAATGAAATTTTCGAAAATCAGGTGAAAAGTCGATTTTTTTTTCGTATCGCATGCTTTAAAACACAAATGAAATTTTCGAAAATCGGGTGAAAAGTCGATTTTTTTTTTGTTTTGCTTGCTTCCAAACACAAATGAAATTTTTTAAATTTGGGTGAAAAGTCGATTTTTTTTCGTTTTTTACGCTTCCAAACACAAATGAAATTATCGAAAATCGGGTGAAAAGTCGATTTTTTTTCATTTCGCATGCTTTCAAACACAAATGAAATTTTCGAAATTCGGGTCAAAAAGTCGATTTTTTTTCATTTCGCATGCTTCCAAACACAAATGAAATTTTCGAAAATCGGGTCGAAAAGTCGATTTTTTTTTCATTTCGCATGCTTCCAAACACAAATGAAATTTTCAAAAATCGGGTGAAAAGTCGATTTTTTTTTCGTTTCGCATGCTTCCAAACACAAATGAAATTTTCGAAAATCGGGTGAAAAGTCGATTTTTTTTTGTTTTTTACGCGTTTCACATGCTTTGAAACACAAATGAATTTCGAAAATCGGGTCGAAAAGTCGATTTTTTTTTCATTTCGCATGCTTCCAAACACAAATGAAAATTTCGAAAATCGGGTAAAAAGTCGATTTTTTTTTCGTTTCGCATGCTTCCAAACACAAATAAAATTTTCGAAAATCGGGTGAAAAGTCGATTTTTTTTCGTTTTTTACGCGTTTCACATGCTTTGAAACACAAATGAAATTTTCGAAAATTGGGTCGAAAAGTCGATTTTTTTTTTTCATTTCGCATGCTTCCAAACACAAATGAAATTTTCGAAAATCGGGTGAAAAGTCGATTTTTTTTTTCGTTTCGCAAGCTTCCAAACACAAATGAAATTTTTGAAAATCGGGTGAAAAGTCGATTTTTTTTTTGTTTTTTACGCGTTTCACATGCTTTGAAACACAAATGAAATTTTCGAAAATCAGGTGAAAAGTCGATTTTTTTTTCGTTTTGCATGCTTCCAAACACAAATGAAATTTTCGAAATTTGGGTGAAAAGTCGATTTTTTTTCGTTTTTTACGCGTATCACATGCTTTGAAACACAAATGAAATTTTCGAAAATCGGGTGAAAACTCGATTTTTTTTCGTTTCGCATGCTTCCAAACACAAATGAAATTTTCGAAAATCGGGTAAAAAGTCGATTTTTTTTTCGTTTCGCATGCTTCCAAACACAAATGAAATTTTCGAAAATCGCGTGAAAAGTCGATTTATTTCGAAAATCTGGTGAAATGTCGATTTATTTCGAAAATCGGGTGAAAAGCCGATTTTTTTTTCGTTTCCATGCTTCCAAACACAAATGAAATTTTCGAAACTCGGGTGAAAAGTTGATTTTTTTTCGTTTTTTACGCGTTTCACATGCTTTGAAACACAAATGAAACTTTCGAAAATCGGGTCGAAAAGTCGATTTATTTTTCGTTTCGCATGCTTCCAAACACAAATGAAATTTTCGAAAATCGGGTGAAAAGTCGATTTTTTTTTCGTTTCGCATGCTTTGAAACACAAATGAAATTTTCGAAAATCGTGTGAAAAGTCGATGTTTTTTTCGTTTCGCATGCTTTGAAACACAAATGAAATTTTCGAAAATCAGGTGAAAAGTCGATTTTTTTTTCGTATCGCATGCTTTAAAACACAAATGAAATTTTCGAAAATCGGGTGAAAAGTCGATTTTTTTTTTGTTTTGCTTGCTTCCAAACACAAATGAAATTTTTTAAATTTGGGTGAAAAGTCGATTTTTTTTCGTTTTTTACGCTTCCAAACACAAATGAAATTATCGAAAATCGGGTGAAAAGTCGATTTTTTTTCGTTTCGCATGCTTTGAAACACAAATGAAATTTTCGAAAATCGTGTGAAAAGTCGATGTTTTTTTCGTTTCGCATGCTTTGAAACACAAATGAAATTTTCGAAAATCAGGTGAAAAGTCGATTTTTTTTCGTATCGCATGCTTCCAAACACAAATGAAATTTTCGAAAATCGGGTGAAAAGTCGATTCATTTCGAAAATCGGGTAAAAAGTCGATTTTTTTTTCGTTTCGCATGCTTTCAAACACAAATGAAATTTTCGAAAATCGGGTGAAAAGTCGATTCATTTCGAAAATCGGGTGAAAAGTCGATTTTTTTTTCGTTTCGCATGCTTCCAAACACAAATGAAATTTTCGAAAATCGGGTGAAAAGTCGATTTTTTTTTTCGTTTCGCATGCTTCCAAACACAAATGAAATTTTCGAAAATCAGGTGAAAAGTCGATTCATTTCGAAAATCGGGTAAAAAGTCGATCTTTTTTTCGTTTCGCATGCTTCCAAACACAAATGAAATTTTCGAAAATCGGGTGAAAAGTCGATTTATTTCGAAATTCGGGTGAAAAGTCAATTTTTTTTCGTTACGCATGCTTCCAAACACAAATGAAATTTTCAAAAATCGGGTGAAAAGTCGATTTTTTTCGTTTTTTACGCGTTTCACATGCTTCCAAACACAAATGAAATTTTCGAAAATCGGGTGAAAAGTCGATTCATTTCGAAAATCGGGTAAAAAGTCGATTTTTTTTCGTTTCGCATGCTTTCAAACACAAATGAAATTTTCGAAAATCGGGCGAAAAGTCGATTTATTTCGAAATTCGGGTGAAAGGTCAATTTTTTTTTCGTTACGCATGCTTCCAAACACAAATGAAATTTTCGAAAATCGGGTGAAAAGTCGATGATTCATTTCGAAATTCGGGTGAAAAGTCGATTTTTTTTTTCTTTTCGCATGCTTCCAAACACAAATGAAATTTTTGAAAATCGGGTAAAAAGTCGATTCATTTCGAAAATCGGGTCAAAAGTCGTTTTTTTTGGTTACGCATGCTTCCAAACACAAATGAAATTTTCGAAAATCGGGTGAAAAGTCGATTTTTTTTTTCGTTTTGCATGCTTCCAAACACAAATCGAAATTTGGGTGAAAAGTCGATTTTTTTTCGTTTTTTACGCGTATCACATGCTTTGAAACACAAATGAAATTTTCGAAAATCGGGTGAAAACTCGATTTTTTTTTCGTTTCGCATGCTTCCAAACACAAATGAAATTTTCGAAAATCGGGTGAAAAGTCGATTTTTTTTTGTTTTTTACTCGTTTCACATGCTTTGAAACACATATGACATTTTCGAAAATCGGGTGAAAAGTCGATTTTTTTTTTGTTACGCATGCTTCCAAACACAAATGAAGGTTTCGAAAATCGGGTGAAAAGTCGATTCATTTCGAAAATCGAGTAAAAAGTCGATTTTTTTTTCGTTACGCATGCTTCCAAACACAAATGAAGTTATCGAAAATCGGGTGAAAAGTCGATTCATTTCGAAAATCGGGTGAAATGTCGATTTATTTCGAAAATCGGGTGAAAAGCCGATTTTTTTTTCGTTTCGCATGCTTCCAAACACAAATGAAATTTTCAAAAATCGGGTAAAATGTCGATTTTTTTTCGTTTCGCATGCTTTGGAACACAAATGAAATTTTCGAAACTCGGGTGAAAAGTTGATTTTTTTTCGTTTTTTACGCGTTTCACATGCTTTGAAACACAAATGAAACTTTCGAAAATCGGGTCGAAAAGTCGATTTTTTTTTCGTTTCGCATGCTTCCAAACACAAATGAAATTTTCGAAAATCGGGTGAAAAGTCGATTTTTTTTTGTTTTTTACGCGTTTCACATGCTTTGAAACACAAATGAAATTTTCGAAAATCGGGTGAAAAGTCGATTTTTTTTTCGTTTTGCATGCTTCCAAACACAAATAAAATTTTCGAAATTTGGGTGTAAAGTCGATTTTTTTTCGTTTTTTACGCGTATCACATGCTTTGAAACACAAATGAAATTTTCGAAAATCGGGTGAAAACTCAATTTTTTTTCGTTTCGCATGCTTCCAAACACAAATAAAATTTTCGAAAATCGGGTAAAAAGTCGATTTTTTTTTCGTTTCGCATGCTTCCAAACACAAATGAAATTTTCGAAAATCGGGTGAAAAGTCGATTTATTTCGAAAATCGGGTGAAAAGCCGATTTTTTTTTCGTTTCGCATGCTTCCAAACTCAATAGAAATTTTCAAAAATCGGGTAAAATGTCGATTTTTTTTCGTTTCGCATGCTTTGAAACACAAATGAAATTTTCGAAAATCGGGTCGAAAAGTCGATTTTTTTTCATTTCGCATGCTTCTAAACACAAATGAAATTTTCGAAACTCGGGTGAAAAGTCGATTTATTTTTCGTTTCGCATGCTTCCAAACACAAATGAAATTTTCGAAAATCGGGTGAAAAGTACATTTTTTTTCGTTTTTTACGCGTTTCACATGCTTTGAAACACAACTGAAATTTTCGAAAATCGGGTCGAAAAGTCGATTTTTTTTTATTTCGCATGCTTTCAAACACAAATGAAATTTTCGAAAATCGGGTCAAAAAGTCGATTTTTTTTCATTTCGCATGCTTCCAAACACAAATGAAATTTTCGAAAATCGGGTCGAAAAGTCGATTTTTTTTTCATTTCGCATGCTTCCAAACACAAATGAAAATTTCGAAAATCGGGTAAAAAGTCGATTTTTTTTTCGTTTCGCATGCTTCCAAACACAAATAAAATTTTCGAAAATCGGGTGAAAAGTCGATTTTTTTTCGTTTTTTACGCGTTTCACATGCTTTGAAACACAAATGAAATTTTCGAAAATTGGGTCGAAAAGTCGATTTTTTTTTTTTCATTTCGCATGCTTCCAAACACAAATGAAATTTTCGAAAATCGGGTGAAAAGTCGATTTTTTTTTTCGTTTCGCAAGCTTCCAAACACAAATGAAATTTTTGAAAATCGGGTGAAAAGTCGATTTTTTTTTGTTTTTTACGCGTTTCACATGCTTTGAAACACAAATGAAATTTTCGAAAATCAGGTGAAAAGTCGATTTTTTTTTCGTTTTGCATGCTTCCAAACACAAATGAATTTTTCGAAATTTGGGTGAAAAGTCGATTTTTTTTCGTTTTTTACGCGTTTCACATGCTTTGAAACACAAATGAAATTTTCGAAAATCGGGTGAAAACTCGATTTTTTTTCGTTTTGCATGCTTCCAAACACAAATGAAATTTTCGAAATATGGGTGAAAGTCGATTTTTTTTCGTTTTTTACGCGTTTCACATGCATTGAAACTCAAATAAAATTTTCGAAAATCGGGTGAAAAGTCGATTCATTTCTCAAATCGAGTGAAAAGTCGATTTTTTTTTCGTTACGCATGCTTCCAAACACAAATGAAGTTTTCGAAAATCGGGTGAAAAGTCGATTCATTTCGAAAATCGGGTGAAATGTCGATTTATTTCGAAAATCGGGTGAAAAGCCGATTATTTTTTCGTTTCGAATGCTTCCAAACACAAATGAAATTTTCAAAAATCGGGTGAAATGTCGATTTTTTTTTTTGTTTCGCATGCTTTGAAACACAAATGATATTTTCGAAACTCGGGTGAAAAGTCGATTTATTTTTCGTTTCGCATGCTTCCAAACACAAATGAAATTTTCGAAAATCGGGAGAAAAGTCGATTTTTTTCGTTTATTACGCGTTTCACATGCTTCCAAACACAAATGAAATTTTCGAAAATCGGGAGAAAAGTCGATTTTTTTCGTTTATTACGCGTTTCACATGCTTCCAAACACAAATGAAATTTTCGAAAATCGGGAGAAAAGTCGATTTTTTTTTCGTTTCGCGTGCTTTGAAACACAAATGAAATTTTCGAAAATCGGGTGAAAAGTCGATTTTTTTTTCGTTTCGCATGTTTCCAAACACAAATGAAATTTTCGAAAATCGGGTGAAAAGTCGATTCATTTCGAAAATCGGGTGAAATGTCGATTTATATCGAAAATCGGGTGAAAAGCCGATTTTTTTTTCGTTTCGCATGCTTCCAAACTCAAATGAAATTTTCAAAAATCGGGTGAAAAGTCGATTTTTTTTTCGTTTCGCATGCTTTGAAACACAAATGAAATTTTCGAAAATCGGGTGAAAAGTCGATTTTTTTTTCGTTTCGCATGCTTTGAAACACAAATGAAATTTTCGAAAATCGGGTGAAAAGTCGATTTTTTTTTTGTTTCGCGTGCTTTGAAACACAAATGAAATTTTCGAAAATCGGGTGAAAAGTCGATTTTTTTTTCGTTTCGCATGCTTCCAAACACAAATGAAATTTTCGAAAATCGGGAGAAAAGTCGATTTTTTTCGTTTATTACGCGTTTCACATGCTTCCAAACACAAATGAAATTTTCGAAAATCGGGAGAAAAGTCGATTTTTTTCGTTTATTACGCGTTTCACATGCTTCCAAACACAAATGAAATTTTCGAAAATCGGGAGAAAAGTCGATTTTTTTTTCGTTTCGCGTGCTTTGAAACACAAATGAAATTTTCGAAAATCGGGTGAAAAGTCGATTTTTTTTTCGTTTCGCATGCTTCCAAACACAAATAAAATTTTCGAAAATCGGGAGAAAAGTCGATTTTTTTCGTTTATTACGCGTTTCACATGCTTTGAAACACAAATGAAATTTTCGAAAATCGGGTGAAAAATCGATTTTTTTTTCGTTTCGCATGCTTCCAAACACAAATGAAATTTTCGAAAATCGGGAGAAAAGTCGATTTTTTTTCGATTTTTACGCGTTTCACATGCATTGAAACACAAATGAAATTTTCGAAACTCGGGTGAAAAGTCCATTTATTTTTTGTTTCGCATGCTTCCAAACACAAATGAAATTTTCGAAAATCGGGTGAAAAGTCGTTTTTTTTTTCGTTTCGCATGCTTCCAAACACAAATGAAATTTTCGAAAATCGGGAGAAAAGTCGATTTTTTTCGTTTTTTACGCGTTTCACATGCATTGAAACACAAATGAAATTTTCGAAACTCGGGTGAAAAGTCCATTTATTTTTTGTTTCGCATGCTTCCAAACACAAATGAAATTTTCGAAAATCGGGTGAAAAGTCGTTTTTTTTTTTCGTTTCGCATGCTTCCAAACACAAATGAAATTTTCGAAAATCGGGTGAAAAGTCGTTTTTTTTTTTCGTTTCGCATGCTTTGAAACACAAATGAAATTTTCGAAAATCGGGTGAGTAGTCGATTTTTTTTCGTTTCGCATGCTTCCAAACACAATTGAAATTTTCAAAAAATGGGTGAAAAGTCGATTCATTTCGAAATTCGGGTGACAAGTCGATTTTTTTTTTCGTTTCGCATGCTTCCAAACTCAAATGAAATTTTCGAAAATCGGGTGAAAAGTCGATTTTTTTTTCGTTTCGCATGCTTCCAAACACAAATGAAATTTTCGAAAATCGGGTGAAAAGTCGATTCATTTCGAAAATCGAGTGAAAAGTCGATTTTTTTTTTCGTTACGCATGCTTCCAAACACAAATGAAGTTTTTGAAAATCGGGTGAAAAGTCGATTCATTTCGAAAATCGGGTAAAATGTCGATTTTTTTTTCGTTTCACATGCTTTGAAACTTAAATGAAATTTTCGAAACTCGGGTGAAAAGTCGATTTATTTTTCGTTTCGCATGCTTCCAAACACAAATGAAATTTTCGAAATTTGGGTGAAAAGTCGTTTTTTTTTTCGTTTTTTACGCGTTTCACATGCTTTGAAACACAAATGAAATTTTCGAAAATCGGGTGATAAATCGATTTTTTTTTCGTTTCGCATGCTTCCAAACACAAATGAAATTTTCGAAAATCGGGTGAAAAGTCGATTCATTTCGAAAATCGGGTAAAAAGTCGATTTTTTTTTCGTTTCGCATGCTTCCAAACACAAATGAAATTTTCGAAAATCGGGTGAAAAGTCGATTTTTTTTTCGTTTCGCATGCTTCCAAACTCAAATGAAATTTTCGAAAATCTGGTGAAAAGTCTATTCATTTCGAAAATCGGGTAAAAAGACGATTTTTTTTTCGTTTTGCATGCTTCCGAACACAAATGAAATTTTCGAAAATCGGGTGAAAAGTCGATTCATTTCGAAATTCGGGTGAAAAGTCAATTTTTTTTCGTTACGCATGCTTCCTAACACAAATGAAATTTTCGAAAATCGGGTGAAAAGTCGATTTTTTTTTGTTTTTTACGCGTTTCACATGCTTTGAAACACAAATGAAATTTTCGAAAATCGGGTCGAAAAGTCGATTTTTTTTCATTTCGCATGCTTCTAAACACAAATGAAATTTTCGAAAATCGGGTGAAAAGTCGATTCATTTCGAAAATCGGGTGAAATGTCGATTTTTTTTTTACTGGTCTCCACGCAAACAACACGGCTATTGAAAGAGTGCAACGCATTACTTATCTGGGCTGCAATATGAATGAGAACTGGGATCACTTGGCCGAAATTAAAATCAGAATTGCACTTGCTCGGGAAGCCTTCCGGAAAATGAGATCCTTGCTATGTAGTCACTGTCTCAGCTTAAAGCTCAGAATACGCATGGTTAGATGTTACGTTTTTTCGGTGTTACTTTACGGAATGGAGGCGTGGACTCTTACAGAAGCATCATCGAAAAAAATAGAGGCGTTTGAGATGTGGGTTTACCGTAGAATATTACAGATCAGCTGGGTAGATCGAGTAACTAACGAGGAAGTCCTGATAAGAATACACAAAGATAAAGAAGTAATGTTAAACATCAAGAAAAGAAAACTTTCTTATCTAGGACACATCATGCGCAACTCAAAATATCTACTACTACAGCTGATTATGCAAGGGAAAATTGCCGGAAATAGGGGACCGGGAAGAAGACGTACCTCCTGGGTAAAAAATCTGCGACAGTGGTACGGGAAGACTTCCGTGGAATTGTTCCGCGCCGCCGTCAATAAAATCATTATAGCCAGATGGATCGCCAACATTCGCTAGCGGATACGGCACCAAGAAGAAGAAGAAAGTCGATTTTTTTTTTTTGGTTAAGCACCCAGTAAACACAGTTACGTTTAAGATACGTTTATTTTTGGTATTACACCTAAGTGTAATATTTGTTTATTTGTTTATTTGATAAGTATATTATTCGGAAAAATGTCCGGCGACTAAACGGATATATCTCGTATATTTAGTGTGTAATATACGTATAGGTTATATGTATTTTAAACGTGTAATTTACACGTATTATCAACGTAAAAAATGCGTTAAAATATAATTAATATAATTGTATATTTTTTTAATTGAAATACACGTGTATTATAGGTTAAACTTTATCCGGCGAGTAGACATGTGTATGTTTGGATGCCTATACGAGATAACGGACTCATATTGGGAAGAATTGGGTCACCCATCCAAGTCGTGACCGAAGCGGACGTTGCTTAACTTTTGTTAACGCTGGTATTTGTACATGCCCTCTCTGCCGTACTGCCTACTTTCTCGGATATATAATAATATAAAATATGTATATCATTTTAACATAAAATACAAAGTATTACATCTAAATAAATAAAACATTATAATATTTAACATAGATATTAAAGAACATTACAATTAAATTAAAGATTCATTTTGATTTTTTAACCAGTCTTTTGGTGACATCTGAAAAATATACTGTGTGTATTTCCACAACCTCATATGACACACATATGGTAATCTTTATTTTAAATAACTTGACTTGTTTGCTATTTGTATTTATAATACTATATATAACAATAGCAATTAATAATATTTAATTTAAATTAAAAAAATAAAAAAAAATAGATAAATTGATATTAATGTTACTGTAATGGCTATAAAAACAAGTTATTTGAACCAAAAATGTCATTGCATATTTTCAGACTTAGCACAAATTAGGTATTTCATATTAGTACTCCTAAACCTGCGCTTCCAGTTCAATTATACAACACTTCAGCACTGTTGTGTAACAACAAACAACTTAAAACTGTATTGGATATTGCAACTAATAGCAAGTGCACATTATGGTTGATAAAAAATTTAAAAAAAAAGATGAATCATGCATCTCAACATACACTTTGCAAACTATATTCACGTGCTCGGGTAGCCTCGGACGTACGAATATCCAAGACAACATTGATCGGCAAACTAAACCCAGAAATAATAAACGTTAAATATACGTAGATATATTATGCAGGTTATTTATAGATATATTCTGATAGATAATATACGTATATTAATCAACGGTAGAAAAAAAGGAAAATATTAACGTATAATATACAGATATACATATCTTACGTGTACAAGAAATGTATATTATACGAATACACATATACCATATACGCTTTTTACACCATATATACGTGTAATAAACTTATATTATCTAAACTTGTGTTTACTGGGCATGCTTCCAAACACAAATGAAATTTTCGAATATCGGGTGAAAAGTCGATTTTTTTTTCGTTTCGCATGCTTTGAAACACAAATGAAATTTTCGAAAATCGGGTGAAAAGTCGATTTTTTTTCGTTTCGCATGCTTCCAACACAAATAAAATTTTCAAAAATCGGGTGAAAAGTCGATTTTCTTTTTTCGTTTCATATGCTTTGAAACACAAATGAAATTTTCGAAAATCGGGTGAAAAGTCGATTTTTTTCGTTCTTTACGCGTTTTACATGCATTGAAACACAAATGAAAGTTTCGAAAATCGGGTAAAAAGTCGATTTTTTTTTCGTTTCGCATGCTTTGAAACACAAATGAAATTTTCGAAAATCGGGCGAAAAGCCGATTTTTTTTTTTCGTTTCGCATGCTTCCAAACCCAAATGAAATTTTCAAAAATCGGGTGAAATGTCGATTTTTTTTTCGTTTCGCATGCTTTGAAACACAAATGATATTTTCGAAACTCGGGTGAAAAGTCGATTTATTTTTCGTTTCGCATGCTTCCAAACACAAATGAAATTTTCGAAAATTGGGTGAAAAGTCGATTCATTTCGAAAATTGAGTGAAAAATCGATTTTAGTTCGTTTCGCATGCTTCCAAACACAAATGAAATTTTCGAAAATCGGGTGAAAAGTCAATTTTTTTTTCGTTTTGCATGCTTCCAAACACAAATGAATCTTTCGAAAATCGGGTGAAAAGTCGATTTTTTTTGTTTCGCATGCTTCCAAACACAAATGAAATTTTCGAAAATCGGGTGAAAAGTCGATTTTTTTTTCGATTTTTACGCGTTTCACATGCTTTGAAACACAAATGAAATTTTCGAAAATCGGGTGAAAAGTCGATTTTTTTTTCGTTTTGCATGCTTCCAAACACAAATGAAATTTTCGAAAATCGGGTGAAAAGTCGATTTTTTTTTCATTTCGCATGCTTCCAAACACAAATGAAATTTTCGAAAATCGGGTGAAAAGTCGATTTTTTTTGTTTCGCATGCTTCCAAACACAAATGAAATTTTCGAAAATCGGGTGAAAAGTCGATTTTTTTTCGTTTTTTACGCGTTTCACATGCATTGAAACACAAATGAAATTTTCGAAAATCGGGTGAAATGTCGATTCATTTCGAAAATTGAGTGAAAAGTCGTTTTTTTTTTTGTTTTGCATGCTTCTTCCAAACACAAATGAAATTTTCGAAAATCGGGTGAAAAGTCGATTCATTTCGAAAATCGGGTGAAAAGTCGATTTTTTTTTTCGTTACGCATGCTTCCAAACACAAATGAAATTTTCGAAATGGGGTAAAAAGTCGACTCATTTCGAAAATCGGGTGAAAAGTCGATTTTTTTTTTCGTTTCGCATGCTTCCAAACACAAATGAAATTTTTGAAAATCGGGTGAAAAGTCGATTCATTTCAAAAATCGGGTGAAAAGTCGATTTTTTTTTCGTTACGCATGCTTCCAAACACAAATGAAATTTTCGAAAATCGGGTGAAAAGTCGATTTTTTTTTCGTTACGCATGCTTCCAAACACAAATGAAATTTTCGAAAATCGGGTGAAAAGTCGATTCATTTCGAAAATCGGGTGAAATGTCGATATATTTCGAAAATCGGGTGAAAAGTCGATTTTTTTTTTTCGTTTCGCATGCTTCCAAACACAAATGAAATGATCAAAAACCGGGTGAAAAATCGATTTTTTTTCGTTTTTTACGAGTTTCACATGCAGTGAAACACAATTGAAATTTTCGAAAATCGGGTGAAAAGTCGATTTTTTTTTCGTTTCGCATGCTTCCAAACACAAATGAAATAATCGAAAACCTTGTGAAAAATCGATTTTTTTCTTCGTTTTGCATGCTTCCAAACACAAATGAAATTTTCGAAAATCGTGAGAAAAGTCAATTTTTTTTTCGTTTCGCTTGCTTCCAAATGAAATTTTCGAAAACCGGGTGAAACATCGATATTTTTTTCGTTTCGCAAGCTTCCAAATGAAATTTTCGAAAACCGGGTGAAACATCGATTTTTTTTTCGTTTCGCATGCTTCCAAACACAAATGAAAATTTCGAAAATCGGGTGAAAAGTCGATTTTTTTCGTTTCGCATGCTTCCAAACACAAATGAAATTTTCGAAAATCGGGTGAAAAGTCGATTTTTTTTCGTTTCGCATGCTTCCAAACGCAAATGAAATTTTCGAAAATCGGGTGAAAAGTCGATTTTTTTTTCGTTTTGCATGCTCCAAACACAAATGAAATTTTCGAAAATCGGGTGATTAGTCGGTTTTTTTTTCGTTTTTCACGCGTTTCACATGCATTGAAACACAAATGAATCTTTCGAAAATCGGGTGAAAAGTCGATTTTTTTTGTTTCGCATGCTTCCAAACACAAATGAAATTTTCGAAAATCGGGTGAAAAGTCGATTTTTTTTTCATTTCGCATGCTTCCAAACACAAATGAAAATTTCGAAAATCGGGTGAAAAGTCGATTTTTTTTGTTTCGCATGCTTCCAAACACAAATGAAATTTTCGAAAATCGGGTGAAAAGTCGATTTTTTTTCGTTTTTTACGCGTTTCACATGCATTGAAACACAAATGAAATTTTCGAAAATCGGGTGAAATGTCGATTCATTTCGAAAATTGAGTGAAAAGTCGTTTTTTTTTTTGTTTTGCATGCTTCTTCCAAACACAAATGAAATTTTCGAAAATCGGGTGAAAAGTCGATTCATTTCGAAAATCGGGTGAAAAGTCGATTTTTTTTTTCGTTACGCATGCTTCCAAACACAAATGAAATTTTCGAAAATGGGGTGAAAAGTCGACTCATTTCGAAAATCGGGTGAAAAGTCGATTTTTTTTTCGTTTCGCATGCTTCCAAACACAAATGAAATTTTCAAAAATCGGGTGAAAAGTCGATTTATTTTTCGTTTCGCATGCTTCCAAACACAAATGAAATTTTCGAAAATCGGGTGAAAAGTCGATTTATTTTTCGTTTCGCATGCTTCCAAACACAAATGAAATTTTCGAAATTTGGGTGAAAAGTCGATTTTTTTTTCGTTTTTTACGCGTTTCACATGCTTTGAAACACAAATGAAATTTTCGAAAATCGGGTGAAAAGTCGATTTATTTTTCGTTTTGCATGCTTCCAAACACAAATGAAATTTTCAAAATTTGGGTGAAAAGTCGATTTTTTTTCGTTTTTTACGCGTTTCACATGCTTTGAAACACAAATGAAGTTTTCAAAAATCGGGTGAAAAGTCGATTCATTTCGAAAATCGGGTAAAAAGTCGATTTATTTTTTCGTTTCGCATGCTTCCAAACACAATTGAAATTTTCGAAATTTGGGTGAAAAGTCGATTTTTTTTTTTCGTTTCGCATGCTTCCAAACTCAAATGAAATTTTCGAAAATCGGGTGAAAAGTCGATTTTTTTTTCGTTTCGCATGCTTCCAAACACAAATGAAATTTTCGAAAATCGGGTGAAAAGTCGATTTTTTTTGTTTTTTACGCGTTTCACATGCTTTGAAACACAAATGAAATTTTCGAAAATCGGGTGAAAAGTCGATTTTTTTTTCGTTTTGCATGCTTCCAAACACAAATGAAATTTTCGAAATTTGGGTGAAAAGTCGATTTTTTTTCGTTTTTTACGCGTTTCACATGCTTTGAAACACAAATGAAATTTTCGAAAATCGGGTGAAAACTCGATTTTTTTTTCGTCTTGCATGCTTCCAAACACAAATGAAATTTTTGAAAATCGGGTAAAAAGTCGATTTTTTTTTCGTTTCGCATGCTTCCAAACACAAATGAAATTTTCGAAAATCTGGTGAAAAGTCGATTCATTTCGAAAATCGGGTGAAAAGTCGATTTTTTTTTTTCGTTTCGCATGCTTCCAAACACAAATAAAATTTTCGAAAATCGGGTGAAAAGTCGATTTTTTTTTCGTTTCGCATGCTTCCAAACACAAATGAAATTTTCGAAAATCGGGTGAAAAGTCGATTTTTTTTTTCGTTTAGCATGCTTCCAAACACAAATGAAATTTTCGAAAATCGGGTAAAAAGTCGATTTTTTTTGTTTTTTACGCGTTTCACATGCTTTGAAACACAAATGAAATTTTCGAAAATCGGGTGAAAAAGTCGATTTTTTTTTCGTTTAGCATGCTTCCAAACACAAATGAAATTTTTGAAAATCGGGTAAAAAGTCGATTCATTTCGAAAATCGGGTGAAAAGTCGATTTTTTTTTTGGTTACGCATGCTTCCAAACACAAATGAAATTTTCGAAAATCGGGTGAAAAGTCGATTCATTTCGAAAATCGGGTGAAATGTCGATTTATTTCGAAAATCGGGAAAAGCCGATTTTTTTTTCGATTCGCATGCTTCCAAACACAAATGAAATTTTCAAAAAATCGGGTGAAATGTCGATTTTTATTTCGTTTCGCATGCTTTGAAACACAAATGAAATTTTCGAAACTCGGGTGAAAAGTCGATTTATTTTTCGTTTTGCATGCTTCCAGACACAAATGAAATTTTCGAAAATCGGGTGAAAAGTCGATTTTTTTTTTGTTTCGCATGCTTCCAAACACAAATGAAATTTTCGAAAATCGAGTGAAAAGTCGATTTTTTTTTCGTTTTGCATGCTTCCAAACACAAATGAAATTATCGAAAATCGGGTGAAAAGTCGATTTTTTTTCGTTTCGCATGCTTTGAAACACAAATGAAATTTTCGAAAATCGGGTGAAAAGTCGATTTTTTTTTTCGTTTCGCATGCTTCCAAACACAAAAAATTTTCAAAAATCGGGTGAAAAAGTCGATTTTTTTTTCGTTTTTTACGCGTTTCACATGCTTCCAAACACAAATGAAATTTTCGAAAATCGCGTGAAAAGTAGATTTTTTTTCGTTTTTACGCGTTTCACATGCTTTGAAACACAAATGAAATTTTCGAAAATCGGGTGAAAAGTCGATTTTTTTTTTCGTTTTGCATGCTTCCAAACACAAATGAAATTTTCGAAAATCGGGTAAAAAGTCGATTTATTTTTTCGTTTCGCATGCTTCCAAACACAAATGAAATTTTCGAAAATCGGGTGAAAAGTCGATTTTTTTTCGTTTCGCATGCTTTGAAACACAAATGAAATTTTCGAAAATCGAGTGAAAAGTCCGATTTTTTTTTCGTTTTGCATGCTTCCAAACACAAATGAAATTATCGAAAATCGGGTGAAAAGTCGATTTTTTTTCGTTTCGCATGCTTTGAAACACAAATGAAATTTTCGAAATTCGTGTGAAAAGTCGATGTTATTTTCGTTTCGCATGCTTTGAAACACAAATGAATTTTTCGAAAATCGGGTGAGAAGTCGATTTTTTTTCGTTTCGCATGCTTCCAAACACAAATAAAATTTTCAAAAATTGGGTGAAAAGTCAATTTTTTTCGTTTTTTACGCGTTTCACATGCTTCCAAACACAAATGAAATTTTCGAAAATCGGGTGAAAAGTAGATTTTTTTTCGTTTTTTACGCGTTTCACATGCTTTGAAACTCAAATGAAATTTTCGAAAATCGGGTGAAAAGTCGATTTTTTTTTCGTTTTGCATGCTTCCAAACACAAATGAAATTTTCGAAATTTGGGTGAAAAGTCGATTTTTTTTCGTTTTTTACGCGTTTCACATGCTTTGAAACACAAATGAAGTTTTCAAAAATCGGGTGAAAAGTCGATTCATTTCGAAAATCGGGTAAAAAGTCGATTTTTTTTTTTCGTTTCGCATGCTTCCAAACTCAAATGAAATTTTCGAAAATTGGGTGAAAAGTCGATTTTTTTTTTCGTTTCGCATGCTTCCAAACACAAATAAAATTTTCGAAAATCGGGTGAAAAGTCGATTTTTTTTTCGTTTTGCATGCTTCCAAACACAAATGATATTTTCGAAATTTGGGGTGAAAAGTCGATTTTTTTTCGTTTTTACGCGTTTCACATGCTTTGAAACACAAATGAAATTTTCGAAAATCGGGTGAAAACTCGATTTTTTTTTCGTCTTGCATGCTTCCAAACACAAATGAAATTTTTGAAAATCGGGTAAAAAGTCGATTTTTTTTTCGTTTCGCATGCTTCCAAACACAAATGATATTTTCGAAATTTGGGTGAAAAGTCGATTTTTTTTCGTTTTTACGCGTTTTACATGCATTGAAACACAAATGAAATTTCGAAAATCAGGTGAAAAAGTCGATTTATTTTTCGTTTCGCATGCTTCCAAACACAAATGAAATTTTCGAAAATCGGGTGAAAAGTCGATTTTTTTTTCGTTTCGCATGCTTCTAAACACAAATGAAATTATCAAAAACCGGGTGAAAAAATCGATTTTTTTTTCGTTTTTACGAGTTTCACATGCAGTGAAACACAATTGAAATTTTCGAAAATCGGGTGAAAAGTCGATTTTTTTTTTCGTTTCGCATGCTTCCAAACACAAATGAATTTTCGAAAATCGGGTAAAAGTCGATTTTTTGTCGTTTTTTACGCGTTTCACATGCATTGAAACACAAATGAAATTTCGAAAATCGGGTGAAAAGTCGATTTTTTTTTTTCGTTTCGCATGCTTCCAAACACAAATGAAATTTTCGAAAATCGGGTGAAAAGTCGATTTTTTTTTCGTTTCGCATGTTTCCAAACACAAATGAAATTTTCGAAAATCGGGTAAAAAGTCGATTTTTTTTCGTTTCGAATGCTTCCAAACGCAAATGAAATTTTCGAAAATCGGGTGAAAAGTCGATTTTTTTTTCGTTTTGCATGCTCCAAACAAATGAAATTTTCGAAAATCGGGTGATTAGTCGATTTTTTTTTTTCGTTTTTCACGCGTTTCACATGCATTGAAACACAAAAGAAATTTTCGAAAATCGGGTGAAAAGTCGATTTTTTTTCGTTTTTTACGAGTTTCACATGCAGTGAAACACAATTGAAATTTTCGAAAATCGGGTGAAAAGTCGATTTTTTTTTCGTTTCGCATGCTCCAAACACAAATGAAATTTTCGAAAATCGGGTGATTAGTCGATTTTTTTTTTCGTTTTTCACGCGTTTCACATGCATTGAAACACAAATAAAATTTTCGAAAATCGGGTGAAAAGTCGATTTTTTTTCGTTTTTTACGAGTTTCACATGCAGTGAAACACAATTGAAATTTTCGAAAATCGGGTAAAAAGTCGATTTTTTTTTCGTTTCGCATGCTTCCAAACACAAATGAAATGATCAAAAACCGGGTGAAAAATCGATTTTTTTTTCGTTTTTTACGAGTTTCACATGCTTTGAAACACAAATGAAATTTTCGAAAATCGGGTGAAAAGTCGATTTTTTTTTCGTTTCGCATGCTTCCAAACACAAATGAAATTTTCGAAAATCGTGAGAAAAGTCAATTTTTTTTTCGTTTCGCTTGCTTCCAAATGAAATTTTCGAAAACCGGGTGAAACATCGATATTTTTTTCGTTTCGCAAGCTTCCAAATGAAATTTTCGAAAACCGGGTGAAACATCGAATTTTTTCGTTTCGCATGCTTCCAAACACAAATGAAAATTTCGAAAATCGGGTGAAAAGTCGATTTTTTTTCGTTTCGCATGCTTCCAAACACAAATGAAATTTTCGAAAATCGGGTGAAAAATCGATTTTTTTTTTCGTTTCGCATGCTTCCAAACACAAATGAAATTTTCGAAAATCGGGTAAAAAGTCGATTTTTTTTTGTTTTTTACGCGTTTCACATGCTTTGAAACACAAATGAAATTTTCGAAAATCGGGTGAAAAGTCGATTTTTTTTTCGTTTAGCATGCTTCCAAACACAAATGAAATTTTTGAAAATCGGGTGAAAAGTCGATTCATTTCGAAAATCGGGTGAAAAGTCGATTTTTTTTTGGTTACGCATGCTTCCAAACACAAATGAAATTTTCGAAAATCGGGTGAAAAGTCGATTCATTTCGAAAATCGGGTGAAATGTCGAGTTATTTCGAAAATCGGGGAAAAGCCGATTTTTTTTTTCGATTCGCATGCTTCCAAACACAAATAAAATTTTCAAAATATCGGGTAAAATGTCGATTTTTTTTTTCGTTTCGCATGCTTTGAAACACAAATGAAATTTTCGAAACTCGGGTGAAAAGTCGATTTATTTTTCGTTTTGCATGCTTCCAGACACAAATGAAATTTTCGAAAATCGGGTGAAAAGTCGATTTTTTTGTCGTTTCGCATGCTTCCAAACACAAATGAAATTTTCGAAAATCGAGTGAAAAGTCGATTTTTTTTTCGTTTTGCATGCTTCCAAACACAAATGAAATTATCGAAAATCGGGTGAAAAGTCGATTTTTTTTCGTTTCGCATGCTTTGAAACACAAATGGAATTTTCGAAAATCGTGCGGAAAGTCGATGTTTTTTTCGTTTCGCATGCTTCCAAACACAAATGAAATTTTCGAAAATCGGGTGAAAAGTCGATTTTTTTTTTCGTTTCGCATGCTTCCAAACACAAATGAAATTTTCGAAATTTGGGTGAAAAGTTGATTTTTTTTCGTTTTTTACGCGTTTCACATGCATTGAAACACAAATGAAATTTTCGAAAATCAGGTGAAAAGTCGATTTTTTTTTTCGTATCGCATGCTTCCAAACACAAATAAAATTTTTGAAAATCGGGTGAAAAGTCGATTCATTTCGAAAATCGGGTGAAAAGTCGATTTTTTTTGGTTACGCATGCTTCCAAACACAAATGAAATTTTCGAAAATCGGGTGAAAAGTCGATTTATTTCGAAAATCTGGTGAAATGTCGATTTATTTCGAAAATCGGGTGAAAAGCCGATTTTTTTTTCGTTTCGCATGCTTCCAAACACAAATGAAATTTTCGAAACTCGGGTGAAAAGTCGATTTATTTTTCGTTTCGCATGCTTCCAAACACAAATGAAATTTTCGAAAATCGGGTGAAAAGTCGATTTTTTTTTCGTTTCGCATGCTTCTAAACACAAATGAAATTATCAAAAACCGGGTGAAAAATCGATTTTTTTTTCGTTTTTTACGAGTTTCACATGCAGTGAAACACAATTGAAATTTTCGAAAATCGGGTGAAAAGTCGATTTTTTTTTCGTTTCGCATGCTTTCAAACACAAATGAAATTTTCGAAAATCGGGTGAAAAGTCGATTTTTTGTCGTTTTTTACGCGTTTCACATGCATTGAAACACAAATGAAATTTTCGAAAATCGGGTGAAAAGTCGATTTTTTTTTTTCGTTTCGCATGCTTCCAAACACAAATGAAATTTTCAAAAATCGGGTGAAAAGTCGATTTTTTTTTCGTTTCGCATGTTTCCAAACACAAATGAAATTTTCGAAAATCGGGTAAAAAGTCGATTTTTTTTCGTTTCGAATGCTTCCAAACGCAAATGAAATTTTCGAAAATCGGGTGAAAAGTCGATTTTTTTTTCGTTTTGCATGCTCCAAACACAAATGAAATTTTCGAAAATCGGGTGATTAGTCGATTTTTTTTTTTCGTTTTTCACGCGTTTCACATGCATTGAAACACAAATGAAATTTTCGAAAATCGGGTGAAAAGTCGATTTTTTTTCGTTTTTTACGAGTTTCACATGCAGTGAAACACAATTGAAATTTTCGAAAATCGGGTGAAAAGCCGATTTTTTTTTCGTTTTGCATGCTCCAAACACAAATGAAATTTTCGAAAATCGGGTGATTAGTCGATTTTTTTTTTTCGTTTTTCACGCGTTTCACATGCATTGAAACACAAATAAAATTTTCGAAAATCGGGTGAAAAGTCGATTTTTTTTCGTTTTTTACGAGTTTCACATGCAGTGAAACACAATTGAAATTTTCGAAAATCGGGTAAAAAGTCGATTTTTTTTTCGTTTCGCATGCTTCCAAACACAAATGAAATGATCAAAAACCGGGTGAAAAATCGATTTTTTTTCGTTTTTTACGAGTTTCACATGCTTTGAAACACAAATGAAATTTTCGAAAATCGGGTGAAAAGTCGATTTTTTTTTCGTTTAGCATGCTTCCAAACACAAATGAAATTTTCGAAAATCGTGAGAAAAGTCAATTTTTTTTTCGTTTCGCTTGCTTCCAAATGAAATTTTCGAAAACCGGGTGAAACATCGATATTTTTTTCGTTTCGCAAGCTTCCAAATGAAATTTTCGAAAACCGGGTGAAACATCGATTTTTTTCGTTTCGCATGCTTCCAAACACAAATGAAAATTTCGAAAATCGGGTGAAAAGTCGATTTTTTTTCGTTTCGCATGCTTCCAAACACAAATGAAATTTTCGAAAATCGGGTGAAAAATCGATTTTTTTTCGTTTCGCATGCTTCCAAACACAAATGAAATTTTCGAAAATCGGGTGAAAAGTCGATTTTTTTTGTTTTTTACGCGTTTCACATGCTTTGAAACACAAATGAAATTTTCGAAAATCGGGTGAAAAGTCGATTTTTTTTTCGTTTAGCATGCTTCCAAACACAAATGAAATTTTTGAAAATCGGGTGAAAAGCCGATTCATTTCGAAAATCGGGTGAAAAGTCGATTTTTTTTTGGTTACGCATGCTTCCAAACACAAATGAACTTTTCGAAAATCGGGTGAAAAGTCGATTCATTTCGAAAATCGGGTGAAATGTCGATTTATTTCGAAAATCGGGGAAAAGCCGATTTTTTTTTCGATTCGCATGCTTCCAAACACAAATGAAATTTTCAAAAAATCGGGTGAAATGTCGATTTTTTTTTTCGTTTCGCATGCTTTGAAACACAAATGAAATTTTCGAAACTCGGGTGAAAAGTCGATTTATTTTTCGTTTTGCATGCTTCCAGACACAAATGAAATTTTCGAAAATCGGGTGAAAGTCGATTTTTTTTTCGTTTTGCATGCTTCCAAACACAAATGAAATTTTCGAAAATCGAGTGAAAAGTCGATTTTTTTTTCGTTTTGCATGCTTCCAAACACAAATGAAATTATCGAAAATCGGGTGAAAATTCGATTTTTTTTCGTTTCGCATGCTTTGAAACACAAATGAAATTTTCGAAAATCGTGCGGAAAGTCGATGTTTTTTTCGTTTCGCATGCTTTGAAACACAAATGAAATTTTCGAAAATCGGGTGAGTAGTCGATTTTTTTTCGTTTCGCATGATTCCAAACACAAATAAAATTTTCAAAAATCGGGTGAAAAGTCGATTTTTTTTCGTTTTTTACGCGTTTCACATGCTTTGAAACACAAATGAAATTTTCGAAAATCGGGTGAAAAGTCGATTTTTTTTTCGTTTCGCATGCTTCCAAACACAAATGAAATTTTCGAAAATCGGGTGAAAAGTCGATTTTTTTTTTCGTTTCGCATGCTTCCAAACACAAATGAAATTTTCGAAATTTGGGTGAAAAGTCGATTTTTTTTCGTTTTTTACGCGTTTCACATGCATTGAAACACAAATGAAATTTTCGAAAATCAGGTGAAAAGTCGATTTTTTTTTCGTATCGCATGCTTCCAAACACAAATGAAATTTTTGAAAATCGGGTGAAAAGTCGATTCATTTCGAAAATCGGGTGAAAAGTCGATTTTTTTTGGTTACGCATGCTTCCAAACACAAATGAAATTTTCGAAAATCGGGTGAAAAGTCGATTTATTTCGAAAATCTGGTAAAATGTCGATTTATTTCGAAAATCGGGTGAAAAACCGATTTTTTTTTCGTTTCGCATGCTTCCAAACACAAATGAAATTTTCGAAACTCGGGTGAAAAGTCGATTTATTTTTCGTTTCGCATGCTTCCAAACACAAATGAAATTTTCGAAAATCGGGTGAAAAGTCGATTTTTTTTTCGTTTCGCATGCTTCCAAACACAAATAAAATTTTCAAAAATCGGGTGAAAAGTCGATTTTTTTTTCGTTTTTTACGCGTTTCACATGCTTCCAAACACAAATCAAATTTTCGAAAATCGGGTGAAAAGTCGATTTTTTTTCGTTTCGCATGCTTTGAAACACAAATGAGATTTTCGAAAATCGTGTGAAAAGTCGATGTTTTTTTCGTTTCGCATGCTTTGAAACACAAATGAAATTTTCGAAAATCAGGTAAAAAGTCGATTTTTTTTTCGTATCGCATGCTTCCAAACACAAATGAAATTTTCGAAAATCGGGTGAAAAGTCGATTCATTTCGAAAATCGGGTGAAAAGTCGATTTTTTTTTCGTTTTGCATTCTTCCAAACACAAATGAAATTTTCGAAAATCGGGTGAAAAGTCGATTCATTTCGAAAATCGGGTAAAAAGTCGATTTTTTTTTTCGTTTCGCATGCTTCCAAACACAAATGAAATTTTCGAAAATCGGGTGAAAAGTCGATTTTTTTTTGTTTTTTACGCGTTTCACATGCTTTGAAACACAAATGAAATTTTCGAAAATCGGGTAAAAAGTCGATTTTTTTTTTCGTTTTGCATGCTTCCAAACACAAATAAAATTTTCGAAATTTGGGTGTAAAGTCGATTTTTTTTCGTTTTTTACGCGTATCACATGTTTTGAAACACAAATGAAATTTTCGAAAATCGGGTGAAAACTCGATTTTTTTTTTCGTTTCGCATGCTTCCAAACACAAATGAAATTTTCGAAAATCGGGTGAAAAGTCGATTCATTTCGAAAATCGGGTAAAAAGTCGTTTTTTTTTTGTTTCGCATGCTTCCAAACACAAATGAAATTTTCGAAAATCGGGTGAAAAGTCGATTCATTTCGAAAATCGGGTGAAAAGTCGATTTTTTTTTCGTTTCGCATTCTTCCAAACACAAATGAAATTTTCGAAAATCGGGTGAAAAGTCGATTTATTTCAAAATTCGGGTGAAAAGTCAATTTTTTTTCGTTACGCATGCTTCCAAACACAAATGAAATTTTCGAAAATCGGGTGAAAAGTCGATTCATTTCGAAAATCGGGTAAAAAGTCGATTTTTTTTTTCGTTTCGCATGCTTCCAAACACAAATGAAATTTTCGAAAATCGGGTGAAAAGTCGATTCATTTCAAAAATCGGGTGAAAAGTCGATTTTTTTTTGTTTTGCTTGCTTCCAAACACAAATGAAATTATCGAAAATCGGGTGAAAAGTCGATTTTTTTTCGTTTCGCATGCTTTGAAACACAAATGAAATTTTCGAAAATCGTGTGAAAAGTCGATGTTTTTTTCGTTTCGCATGCTTTGAAACACAAATGAAATTTTCGAAAATCAGGTAAAAAGTCGATTTTTTTTTCGTATCGCATGCTTCCAAACACAAATGAAATTTTCGAAAATCGGGTGAAAAGTCGATTCATTTCGAAAATCGGGTGAAAAGTCGATTTTTTTTTCGTTTCGCATTCTTCCAAACACAAATGAAATTTTCGAAAATCGGGTGAAAAGTCGATTTATTTCGAAATTCGGGTGAAAAGTCAATTTTTTTTCGTTACGCATGCTTCCAAACACAAATGAAATTTTCGAAAATCGGGTGAAAAGTCGATTCATTTCGAAAATCGGGTAAAAAGTCGATTTTTTTTTCGTTTTGCATGCTTCCAAACACAAATGAAATTTTCGAAAATCGGGTGAAAAGTCGATTTTTTTTTTGTTTTTTACGCGTTTCACATGCTTTGAAACACAAATGAAATTTTCGAAAATCGGGTAAAAAGTCGATTTTTTTTTTCGTTTTGCATGCTTCCAAACACAAATAAAATTTTCGAAATTTGGGTGTAAAGTCGATTTTTTTTCGTTTTTTACGCGTATCACATGCTTTGAAACACAAATGAAATTTTCGAAAATCGGGTGAAAACTCAATTTTTTTTTTCGTTTCGCATGCTTCCAAACACAAATGAAATTTTCGAAAATCGGGTGAAAAGTCGATTCATTTCGAAAATCGGGTAAAAAGTCGATTTTTTTTTCGTTTCGCATGCTTCCAAACACAAATGAAATTTTCGAAAATCGGGTGAAAAGTCGATTCATTTCGAAAATCGGGTGAAAACTCGATTTTTTTTTCGTTTCGCATGCTTCCAAACACAAATGAAATTTTCGAAAATCGGGTGAAAAGTCGATTCATTTTGAAAATCGGGTAAAAAGTCGATTTTTTTTTCGTTTCGCATGCTTCCAAACACAAATGAAATTTTCGAAAATCGGGTGAAAAGTCGATTCATTTCGAAATTCGGGTGAAAAGTCAATTTTTTTTCGTTACGCATGCTTCCAAACACAAATGAAATTTTCAAAAATCGGGTGAAAAGTCGATTTTTTTTCGTTTTTTACGCGTTTCACATGCTTCCAAACACAAATGAAATTTTCGAAAATCGGGTGAAAAGTCGATTCATTTCGAAAATCGGGTAAAAAGTCGATTTTTTTTCGTTTCGCATGCTTTCAAACACAAATGAAATTTTCGAAAATCGGGCGAAAAGTCGATTTATTTCGAAATTCGGGTGAAAGGTCAATTTTTTTTTCGTTACGCATGCTTCCAAACACAAATGAAATTTTCGAAATTCGGGTGAAAAGTCGATTTTTTTTTTCTTTTCGCATGCTTCCAAACACAAATGAAATTTTTGAAAATCGGGTAAAAAGTCGATTCATTTCGAAAATCGGGTCAAAAGTCGTTTTTTTTTGGTTACGCATGCTTCCAAACACAAATAAAATTTTCAAAAATCGGGTGAAAAGTCGATTTTTTTTTCGTTTTTTACGCGTTTCGCATGCTTTGAAACACAAATGAAATTTTCGAAAATCGGGTGAAAAGTCGATTTTTTTTTCGTTTCGCATGCTTCCCAACACAAATGAAATTTTCGAAAATCGGGTGAAAAGTCGATTTTTTTTTGTTTTTTACGCTTCCAAACACAAATGAAATTATCGAAAATCGGGTGAAAAGTCGATTTTTTTTCGTTTCGCATGCTTTGAAACACAAATGAAATTTTCGAAAATCGTGTGAAAAGTCGATGTTTTTTTCGTTTCGCATGCTTTGAAACACAAATGAAATTTTCGAAAATCAGGTAAAAAGTCGATTTTTTTTTCGTATCGCATGCTTCCAAACACAAATGAAATTTTCGAAAATCGGGTGAAAAGTCGATTCATTTCGAAAATCGGGTGAAAAGTCGATTTTTTTTTCGTTTCGCATTCTTCCAAACACAAATGAAATTTTCGAAAATCGGGTGAAAAGTCGATTCATTTCGAAAATCGGGTAAAAAGTCGATTTTTTTTCGTTTCGCATGCTTCCAAACACAAATGAAATTTTCGAAAATCGGGTGAAAAGTCGATTTTTTTTTGTTTTTTACGCGTTTCACATGCTTTGAAACACAAATGAAATTTTCGAAAATCGGGTAAAAAGTCGATTTTTTTTTTCGTTTTGCATGCTTCCAAACACAAATAAAATTTTCGAAATTTGGGTGTAAAGTCGATTTTTTTTCGTTTTTTACGCGTATCACATGCTTTGAAACACAAATGAAATTTTCGAAAATCGGGTGAAAACTCGATTTTTTTTTTCGTTTCGCATGCTTCCAAACACAAATGAAATTTTCGAAAATCGGGTGAAAAGTCGATTCATTTCGAAAATCGGGTGAAAAGTCGATTTTTTTTTCGTTTCGCATTCTTCCAAACACAAATGAAATTTTCGAAAATCGGGTGAAAAGTCGATTTATTTCGAAATTCGAGTGAAAAGTCAATTTTTTTTCGTTACGCATGCTTCCAAACACAAATGAAATTTTCGAAAATCGGGTGAAAAGTCGATTCATTTCGAAAATCGGGTAAAAAGTCGATTTTTTTTCGTTTCGCATGCTTCCAAACACAAATGAAATTTTCGAAAATCGGGTGAAAAGTCGATTCATTTCGAAAATCGGGTGAAAAGTCGATTTTTTTTTGTTTTGCATGCTTCCAAACACAAATGAAATTTTCGAAAATCGGGTGAAAAGTCGATTTATTTCGAAAATCGGGTGAAAAGTCGATTTTTTTTTCGTTTCGCATTCTTCCAAACACAAATGAAATTTTCGAAAATCGGGTGAAAAGTCGATTTATTTCGAAATTCGAGTGAAAAGTCAATTTTTTTTCGTTACGCATGCTTCCAAACACAAATGAAATTTTCGAAAATCGGGTGAAAAGTCGATTCATTTCGAAAATCGGGTAAAAAGTCGATTTTTTTTTCGTTTCGCATGCTTCCAAACACAAATGAAATTTTCGAAAATCGGGTGAAAAGTCGATTCATTTCGAAAATCGGGTGAAAAGTCGATTTTTTTTTCGTTTCGCATGCTTCCAAACACAAATGAAATTTTCGAAAATCGGGTGAAAAGTCGATTTTTTTTTGTTTTGCTTGCTTCCAAACACAAATGAAATTTTCGAAATTTGGGTAAAAAGTCGATTTTTTTTCGTTTCGCATGCTTTGAAACACAAATGAAATTTTCGAAAATCGTGTGAAAAGTCGATGTTTTTTTCGTTTCGCATGCTTTGAAACACAAATGAAATTTTCGAAAATCAGGTAAAAAGTCGATTTTTTTTTCGTATCGCATGCTTCCGAACACAAATGAAATTTTCGAAAATCGGGTAAAAAGTCGATTTTTTTTTTCGTTTTGCATGCTTCCAAACACAAATAAAATTTTCGAAATTTGGGTGTAAAGTCGATTTTTTTTCGTTTTTTACGCGTATCACATGCTTTGAAACACAAATGAAATTTTCGAAAATCGGGTGAAAACTCGATTTTTTTTTCGTTTCGCATGCTTCCAAACACAAATGAAATGTTCGAAAATCGGGTGAAAAGTCGATTTTTTTTTGTTTTTTACGCGTTTCACATGCTTTGAAACACATATGACATTTTCGAAAATCGGGTGAAAAGTCGATTTTTTTTTGTTACGCATGCTTCCAAACACAAATGAAGTTTTCGAAAATCGGGTGAAAAGTCGATTCATTTCGAAAATCGAGTAAAAAGTCGATTTTTTTTTCGTTTCGCATGCTTCCAAACACAAATGAAATGTTCGAAAATCGGGTGAAAAGTCGATTTTTTTTTGTTTTTTACGCGTTTCACATGCTTTGAAACACATATGACATTTTCGAAAATCGGGTGAAAAGTCGATTTTTTTTTGTTACGCATGCTTCCAAACACAAATGAAGTTTTCGAAAATCGGGTGAAAAGTCGATTCATTTCGAAAATCGAGTAAAAAGTCGATTTTTTTTTCGTATCGCATGCTTCCGAACACAAATGAAGTTATCGAAAATCGGGTGAAAAGTCGATTCATTTCGAAAATCGGGTGAAATGTCGATTTATTTTGAAAATCGGGTGAAAAGCCGATTTTTTTTTCGTTTCGCATGCTTCCCAACACAAATGAAATTTTCGAAAATCGGGTGAAAAGTAGATTTTTTTTTGTTTTTTACGCGTTTCACATGCTTTGAAACACAAATGAAATTCTCGAAAATCGGGTCGAAAAGTCGATTTTTTTTCATTTCGCATGCTTCTAAACACAAATGAAATTTTCGAAAATCGGGTAAAAAGTCGATTTTTTTTTCGTTTCGCATGCTTCCAAACACAAATGAAATTTTCGAAAATCGGGTGAAAAGTCGATTTATTTTGAAAATCGGGTGAAAAGCCGATTTTTTTTTTCGTTTCGCATGCTTCCAAACACAAATGAAATTTTTAAAAATCGGGTAAAATGTCGATTTTTTTTCGTTTCGCATGCTTTGAAACACAAATGAAATTTTCGAAAATCGGGTCGAAAAGTCGATTTTTTTTCATTTCGCATGCTTCTAAACACAAATGAAATTTTCGAAACTCGGGTGAAAAGTCGATTTATTTTTCGTTTCGCATGATTCCAAACACAAATGAAATTTTCGAAAATCGGGTGAAAAGTACATTTTTTTTCGTTTTTTACGCGTTTCACATGCTTTGAAACACAACTGAAATTTTCGAAAATCGGGTCGAAAAGTCGATTTTTTTTCATTTCGCATGCTTCCAAACACAAATGAAATTTTCGAAAATCGGGTCGAAAAGTCGATTTTTTTTTCATTTCGCATGCTTCCAAACACAAATGAAATTTTCGAAAATCGGGTGAAAAGTCGATTCATTTCGAAATTCGGGTGAAAAGTCGAATTTTTTTTTCGTTTCGCATGCTTCCAAACACAAATGAAATTTTCGAAAATCGGGCGAAAAGTCGATTTATTTCGAAATTCGGGTGAAAGGTCAATTTTTTTTTCGTTACGCATGCTTCCAAACACAAATGAAATTTTCGAAAATCGGGTGAAAAGTCGATGATTCATTTCGAAATTCGGGTGAAAAGTCGATTTTTTTTTTCTTTTCGCATGCTTCCAAACACAAATGAAATTTTTGAAAATCGGGTAAAAAGTCGATTCATTTCGAAAATCGGGTCAAAAGTCGTTTTTTTTTGGTTACGCATGCTTCCAAACACAAATGAAATTTTCGAAAATCGGGTGAAAAGTTGATTTTTTTTTCGTTTTGCATGCTTCCAAACACAAATGAAATTTTCGAAATTTAGGTGAAAAGTCGATTTTTTTTCGTTTTTTACGCGTATCACATGCTTTGAAACACAAATGAAATTTTCGAAAATCGGGTGAAAACTCGATTTTTTTTTCGTTTCGCATGCTTCCAAACACAAATGAAATTTTCGAAAATCGGGTGAAAAGTCGATTTTTTTTTGTTTTTTACGCGTTTCACATGCTTTGAAACACATATGACATTTTCGAAAATCGGGTAAAAAGTCGATTTTTTTTTTGTTACGCATGCTTCCAAACACAAATGAAGTTTTCGAAAATCGGGTGAATAGTCGATTCATTTCGAAAATCGAGTAAAAAGTCGATTTTTTTTTCGTTACGCATGCTTCCAAACACAAATGAAGTTATCGAAAATCGGGTGAAAAGTCGATTCATTTCGAAAATCGGATGAAATGTCGATTTATTTCGAAAATCGGGTGAAAAGCCGATTTTTTTTTTCGTTTCGCATGCTTCCAAACACAAATGAAATTTTCAAAAATCGGGTAAAATGTCGATTTTTTTTCGTTTCGCATGCTTTGGAACACAAATGAAATTTTCGAAATTCGGGTGAAAAGTTGATTTTTTTTCGTTTTTTACGCGTTTCACATGCTTTGAAACACAAATGAAATTTTCGAAAATCGGGTCGAAAAGTCGATTTTTTTTCATTTCGCATGCTTCCAAACACAAATGAAATTTTCGAAAATCGGGTCGAAAAGTCGATTTTTTTTTCATTTCGCATGCTTCCAAACACAAATGAAATTTTCGAAAATCGGGTGAAAAGTCGATTCATTTCGAAATTCGGGTGAAAAGTCGAATTTTTTTTTCGTTTCGCATGCTTCCAAACACAAATGAAATTTTCGAAAATCGGGTGAAAAGTCGATTTTTTTTTCGTTTCGCATGCTTCCAACACAAATGAAATTTTCGAAAATCGGGTGAAAAGTCGATTTTTTTTTGTTTTTTACGCGTTTCACATGCTTTGAAACACAAATGAATTTCGAAAATCGGGTCAAAAAGTCGATTTTTTTTTCATTTCGCATGCTTCTAAACACAAATGAAATTTTCGAAACTCGGGTGAAAAGTCGATTTATTTTTCGTTTCGCATGCTTCCAAACACAAATGAAATTTTCGAAAATCGGGTGAAAAGTACATTTTTTTTCGTTTTTTACGCGTTTCACATGCTTTGAAACACAACTGAAATTTTCGAAAATCGGGTCGAAAAGTCGATTTTTTTTCATTTCGCATGCTTCCAAACACAAATGAAATTTTCGAAAATCGGGTCGAAAAGTCGATTTTTTTTCATTTCGCATGCTTCCAAACACAAATGAAATTTTCGAAAATCGGGTCAAAAAGTCGATTTTTTTTTCATTTCGCATGCCTCCAAACACAAATGAAATTTTCGAAAATCGGGTGAAAAGTCGATTCATTTCGAAATTCGGGTGAAAAGTCGAATTTTTTTTTCGTTTCGCATGCTTCCAAACACAAATGAAATTTTCGAAAATCGGGTGAAAAGTCGATTTTTTTTTCGTTTCGCATGCTTCCAACACAAATGAAATTTTCGAAAATCGGGTGAAAAGTCGATTTTTTTTTGTTTTTTACGCGTTTCACATGCTTTGAAACACAAATGAATTTCGAAAATCGGGTCAAAAAGTCGATTTTTTTTTCATTTCGCATGCTTCCAAACACAAATGAAAATTTCGAAAATCGGGTGAAAAGTCGATTTTTTTTTTCGTTTCGCATGCTTCCAAACACAAATAAAGTTTTCGAAAATCGGGTGAAAAGTCGATTTTTTTCGTTTTTTACGCGTTTCACATGCTTTGAAACACAAATGAAATTTTCGAAAAATGGGTCGAAAAGTCGATTTTTTTTTTCATTTCGCATGCTTCCAAACACAAATGAAATTTTCGAAAATCGGGTGAAAAGTCGATTTTTTTTTTCGTTTCGCAAGCTTCCAAACACAAATGAAATTTTTGAAAATCGGGTGAAAAGTCGATTTTTTTTTGTTTTTTACGCGTTTCACATGCTTTGAAACACATATGACATTTTCGAAAATCGGGTAAAAAGTCGATTTTTTTTTTGTTACGCATGCTTCCAAACACAAATGAAGTTTTCGAAAATCGGGTGAAAAGTCGATTCATTTCGAAAATCGAGTAAAAAGTCGATTTTTTTTTCGTTACGCATGCTTCCAAACACAAATGAAGTTATCGAAAATCGGGTGAAAAGTCGATTCATTTCGAAAATCGGGTGAAATGTCGATTTATTTCGAAAATCGGGTGAAAAGCCGATTTTTTTTTTCGTTTCGCATGCTTCCAAACACAAATGAAATTTTCAAAAATCGGGTAAAATGTCGATTTTTTTTCGTTTCGCATGCTTTGGAACACAAATGAAATTTTCGAAACTCGGGTGAAAAGTTGATTTTTTTTCGTTTTTTACGCGTTTCACATGCTTTGAAACACAAATGAAATTTTCGAAAATCGGGTGAAAACTCGATTTTTTTCGTTTCGCATGCTTCCAAACACAAATAAAATTTTCGAAAATCGGGTGAAAAGTCGATTTTCTTTTGTTTTTTACGCGTTTCACATGCTTTGAAACACAAATGAAATTCTTGAAAATCGGGTCGAAAAGTCGATTTTTTTTCATTTCGCATGCTTCTAAACACAAATGAAATTTTCGAAAATCGGGTAAAAAGTCGATTTATTTTTCGTTTCGCATGCTTCCAAACACAAATGAAATTTTCGAAAATCGGGTGAAAAGTCGATTTATTTCGAAAATCGGGTGAAAAGCCGATTTTTTTTTCGTTTCGCATGCTTCCAAACACAAATGAAATTTTCAAAAATCGGGTAAAATGTCGATTTTTTTTCGTTTCGCATGCTTTGAAACACAAATGAAATTTTCGAAAATCGGGTCGAAAAGTCGATTTTTTTTCATTTCGCATGCTTCTAAACACAAATGAAATTTTCGAAACTCGGGTGAAAAGTCGATTTATTTTTCGTTTCGCATGCTTCCAAACACAAATGAAATTTTCGAAAATCGGGTGAAAAGTACATTTTTTTTCGTTTTTTACGCGTTTCACATGCTTTGAAACACAACTGAAATTTTCGAAAATCGGGTCGAAAAGTCGATTTTTTTTCATTTCGCATGCTTCCAAACACAAATGAAATTTTCGAAAATCGGGTGAAAAGTCGATTTTTTTTTGTTTTTTACGCGTTTCACATGCTTTGAAACACAAATGAATTTCGAAAATCGGGTCAAAAAGTCGATTTTTTTTTCATTTCGCATGCTTCCAAACACAAATGAAAATTTCGAAAATCGGGTGAAAAGTCGATTTTTTTTTTCGTTTCGCATGCTTCCAAACACAAATAAAGTTTTCGAAAATCGGGTGAAAAGTCGATTTTTTTTCGTTTTTTACGCGTTTCACATGCTTTGAAACACAAATGAAATTTTCGAAAAATGGGTCGAAAAGTCGATTTTTTTTTTCATTTCGCATGCTTCCAAACACAAATGAAATTTTCGAAAATCGGGTGAAAAGTCGATTTTTTTTTTCGTTTCGCAAGCTTCCAAACACAAATGAAATTTTTAAAAATCGGGTGAAAAGTCGATTTTTTTTTGTTTTTTACGCGTTTCACATGCTTTGAAACACAAATGAAATTTTCGAAAATCAGGTGAAAAGTCGATTTTTTTTTTCGTTTTGCATGCTTCCAAACACAAATGAAATTTTCGAAATTTGGGTGAAAAGTCGATTTTTTTTCGTTTTTTACGCGTTTCACATGCTTTGAAACACATATGAAATTTTCGAAAATCGGGTGAAAACTCGATTTTTTTTCGTTTTGCATGCTTCCAAACACAAATGAAATTTTCGAAATATGGGTGAAAAGTCGATTTTTTTTTCGTTTTTTACGCGTTTCACATGCATTGAAACTCAAATGAAATTTTTGAAAATCGGGTGAAAAGTCGATTCATTTCGAAAATCGGGTGAAAAGTCGTTTTTTTTTTTTGGTTACGCATGCTTCCAAACACAAATGAAATTTTCGAAAATCGGGTGAAAAGTCGATTCATTTCGAAAATCGAGTGAAAAGTCGATTTTTTTTTCGTTACGCATGCTTCCAAACACAAATGAAGTTTTCGAAAATCGGGTAAAAAGTCGATTCATTTCGAAAATCGGGTGAAATGTCGATTTATTTCGAAAATCGGGTGAAAAGCCGATTTTTTTTTCTTTTCGAATGCATCCAAACACAAATGAAATTTTCAAAAATCGGGTGAAATGTCGATTTTTTTTTAGTTTCGCATGCTTTGAAACACAAATGATATTTTCGAAACTCGGGTGAAAAGTCGATTTATTTTTCGTTTCGCATGCTTTGAAACACAAATGATATTTTCGAAACTCGGGTCGAAAAGTCGATTTTTTTTCATTTCGCATGCTTCCAAACACAAATGAAATTTTCGAAAATCGGGTCGAAAAGTCGATTTTTTTTTCATTTCGCATGCTTCCAAACACAAATGAAATTTTCGAAAATCGGGTGAAAAGTCGATTCATTTCGAAATTCGGGTGAAAAGTCGAATTTTTTTTTCGTTTCGCATGCTTCCAAACACAAATGAAATTTTCGAAAATCGGGTGAAAAGTCGATTTTTTTTTCGTTTCGCATGCTTCCAACACAAATGAAATTTTCGAAAATCGGGTGAAAAGTCGATTTTTTTTTGTTTTTTACGCGTTTCACATGCTTTGATACACAAATGAATTTCGAAAATCGGGTCAAAAAGTCGATTTTTTTTTCATTTCGCATGCTTCCAAACACAAATGAAAATTTCGAAAATCGGGTGAAAAGTCGATTTTTTTTTTCGTTTCGCATGCTTCCAAACACAAATAAAATTTTCGAAAATCGGGTGAAAAGTCGATTTTTTTTCGTTTTTTACGCGTTTCACATGCTTTGAAACACAAATGAAATTTTCGAAAAATGGGTCGAAAAGTCGATTTTTTTTTTCATTTCGCATGCTTCCAAACACAAATGAAATTTTCGAAAATCGGGTGAAAAGTCGATTTTTTTTTTCGTTTCGCAAGCTTCCAAACACAAATGAAATTTTTGAAAATCGGGTGAAAAGTCGATTTTTTTTTGTTTTTTACGCGTTTCACATGCTTTGAAACACAAATGAAATTTTCGAAAATCAGGTGAAAAGTCGATTTTTTTTTTCGTTTTGCATGCTTCCAAACACAAATGAAATTTTCGAAATTTGGGTGAAAAGTCGATTTTTTTTCGTTTTTTACGCGTTTCACATGCTTTGAAACACAAATGAAATTTTCGAAAATCGGGTGAAAACTCGATTTTTTTTCGTTTTGCATGCTTCCAAACACAAATGAAATTTTCGAAATATGGGTGAAAAGTCGATTTTTTTTCGTTTTTTACGCGTTTCACATGCATTGAAACTCAAATGAAATTTTCGAAAATCGGGTGAAAAGTCGATTCATTTCGAAAATCGGGTGAAAAGTCGTTTTTTTTTTTTGGTTACGCATGCTTCCAAACACAAATGAAATTTTCGAAAATCGGGTGAAAAGTCGATTCATTTCGAAAATCGAGTGAAAAGTCGATTTTTTTTTTCGTTACGCATGCTTCCAAACACAAATGAAGTTTTCGAAAATCGGGTGAAAAGTCGATTCATTTCGAAAATCGGGTGAAATGTCGATTTATTTCGAAAATCGGGTGAAAAGCCGATTTTTTTTTCGTTTCGAATGCTTCCAAACACAAATGAATCTTTCGAAAATCGGGTGATAAGTCGATTTTTTTTTTCGATTTTTACGCGTTTCACATGCTTTGAAACACAAATGAAATTTTCGAAAATCGGGTGAAAAGTCCATTTATTTTTTGTTTCGCATGCTTCCAAACACAATTGAAATTTTCAAAAAATGGGTGAAAAGTCGTTTTTTTTTTCGTTTCGCATGCTTTGAAACACAAATGAAATTTTCAAAAATCGGGTGAAAAGTCGATTTTTTTTTCGTTTCGCATGCTTTGAAACACAAATGAAATTTTCGAAAATCGGGTGAAAAGTCGATTTTTTTTTCGTTTCGCGTGCTTTGAAACACATATGAAATTTTCGAAAATCGGGTGAAAAGTCGATTTTTTTTTCGTTTCGCATGCTTCCAAACACAAATGAAATTTTCGAAAATCGGGTGAAAAGTCGATTTTTTTCGTTTTTTACGCGTTTCACATGCTTTGAAACACAAATGAAATTTTCGAAAATCGGGTGAAAAGTCCATTTACTTTTTGTTTCGCATGCTTCCAAACACAAATGAAATTTTTGAAAATCGAGTGAAAAGTCGTTTTTTTTTTTCGTTTCGCATGCTTCCAAACACAAATGAAATTTTCGAAAATCGGGAGAAAAGTCGATTTTTTTCGTTTTTTACGCGTTTCACATGCTTTGAAACACAAATGAAATTTTCGAAAATCGGGTGAAAAGTCGATTCATTTCGAAAATCGGGTAAAAAGTCGATTTTTTTTTCGTTTCGCATGCTTCCAAACACAATTGAAATTTTCAAAAAATGGGTGAAAAGTCGATTCATTTCGAAATTCGGGTGACAAGTCGATTTTTTTTTTGTTTCGCATGCTTCCAAACTCAAATGAAATTTTCGAAAATCGGGTGAAAAGTCGATTTTTTTTCGTTTCGCATGCTTCCAAACACAAATGAAATTTTCGAAAATCGGGTGAAAAGTCGATTCATTTCGAAAATCGGGTAAAAAGTCGATTTTTTTTTTGTTTCGCATGCTTCCAAACACAAATGAATCTTTCGAAAATCGGGTGAAAAGTCGATTTTTTTTTCGTTTCGCTTGCTTTGAAACACAAATGAAATTTTCGAAAATCGGGTGAAAAGTCGATTTTTTTTTCGTTTCGCATGATTTGAAACACAAATGAAATTTTCGAAAATCGGGTGAAAAGTCGATTTGTTTTTCGTTTCGCGTGCTTTGAAACACAAATGAAATTTTCGAAAATCGGGTGAAAAGTCGATTTTTTTTTCGTTTCGCATGCTTCCAAACACAAATGAAATTTTCGAAAATCGGGAAAAAAGTCGATTTTTTTCGTTTATTACGCGTTTCACATGCTTTGAAACACAAATGAAATTTTCGAAAATCGGGTGAAAAGTCGATTCATTTCGAAAATCGTGTGAAAAGTCGATTTTTTTTTTCGTTTCGCATGCTTCCAAACACAAATGAAATTTTCGAAAATCGTGTGAAAAGTCGATTTTTTTTTCGTTTCGAATGCTTCCAAACACAAATGAATCTTTCGAAAATCGGGTGAAAAGTCGATTTTTTTTTCGATTTTTACGCGTTTCACATGCTTTGAAACACAAATGAAATTTTCGAAAATCGGGTGAAAAGTCGATTTTTTTCGTTTTTTACGCGTTTCACATGCTTTGAAACACAAATGAAATTTTCGAAAATCGGGTGAAAAGTTGATTTTTTTTTTCGTTTCGCATGCTTCCAAACACAAATGAAATTTTCGAAACTCGGGTGAAAAGTCGATTTATTTTTTGTTTCGCATGCTTTCAAACACAAATGAAATTTTCGAAAATCGGGTGAAAAGTTGATTTTTTTTTTCGTTTCGCATGCTTCCAAACACAAATGAAATTTTCGAAAATCGGGAGAAAAGTCGATTCATTTCGAAAATCGGGTGAAAAGTCGATTTTTTTTTTCGTTTCGCATGCTTCCAAACACAATTGAAATTTTCAAAAAATGGGTGAAAAGTCGATTCATTTCGAAATTCGGGTGACAAGTCGATTTTTTTTTTCGTTTCGCATGCTTCCAAACTCAAATGAAATTTTCGAAAATCGGGTGAAAAGTCGATTTTTTTTTCGTTTCGCATGCTTCCAAACACAAATGAAATTTTCGAAAATCGGGTGAAAAGTCGATTCATTTCGAAAATCGGGTAAAAAGTCGATTTTTTTTTTGTTTCGCATGCTTCCAAACACAAATGAAATTTTCGAAAATCGGGTGAAAAGTCGATTTACTTCGAAATTCGGGTGAAAAGTCAATATTTTTTCGTTACGCATGCTTCCAAACACAAATGAAATTTTCGAAAATCGGGTGAAAAGTCGATTTTTTTTTTCGTTTCGCATGCTTCCAAACACAAATGAAATTTTCGAAAATCGGGTGAAAAGTCGATTCATTTCAAAAATCGGGTAAAAAGTCGATTTTTTTTTTGTTTCGCATGCTTCCAAACAAATGAAATTTTCGAAAATCGGGTGAAAAGTTGATTTTTTTTTCGTTTCGCATGCTTCCAAACACAAATGAAATTTTTGAAAATCGGGTGAAAAGTCGATTCATTTCAAAAATCAAGTAAAAAGTCGATTTTTTTTTTCGTTTCGCATGCTTCCAAACAAATGAAATTTTCGAAAATCGGGTGAAAAGTCGATGATTCATTTCGAAATTCGGGTGAAAAGTCGATTTTTTTTTTCGTTTCGCATGCTTCCAAACACAAATGAAATTTTTGAAAATCGGGTGAAAAGTCGATTCATTTCAAAAATCGGGTGAAAAGTCGTTTTTTTTGGTTACGCATGCTTCCAAACACAAATGAAATTTTCGAAAATCGGGTGAAAAGTCGATTCATTTCGAAAATCGAGTGAAAAGTCGATTTTTTTTCGTTACGCATGCTTCCAAACACAAATGAAGTTTTCGAAAATCGGGTGAAAAGTCGATTCATTTCGAAAATCGGGTGAAATGTCGATTTTTTTTTCGTTTCACATGCTTTGAAACTTAAATGAAATTTTCGAAACTCGGGTGAAAAGTCGATTTATTTTTCGTTTCGCATGCTTCCAAACACAAATGAAATTTTCGAAATTTGGGTGAAAAGTCGTTTTTTTTTTCGTTTTTTACGCGTTTCACATGCTTTGAAACACAAATGAAATTTTCGAAAATCGGGTGAAAAATCGATTTTTTTTTTCGTTTCGCATGCTTCCAAACACAAATGAAATTTTCGAAAATCGGGTGAAAAGTCGATTCATTTCGAAAATCGGGTAAAAAGACGATTTTTTTTTCGTTTCGCATGCTTCCGAACACAAATGAAATTTTCGAAAATCGGGTGAAAAGTCGATTCATTTCGAAATTCGGGTGAAAAGTCAATTTTTTTTCGTTACGCATGCTTCCTAACACAAATGAAATTTTCGAAAATCGGGTGAAAAGTCGATTTTTTTTTGTTTTTTACGCGTTTCACATGCTTTAAAACACAAATGAAATTTTCGAAAATCGGGTCGAAAAGTCGATTTTTTTTCATTTCGCATGCTTCTAAACACAAATGAAATTTTCGAAAATTGGGTGAAAAGTCGTTTTTTTTTCGTTTTGCATGCTTCCAAACACAAATGAAATTTTCGAAATTTGGGTGAAAAGTCGATTTTTTTTCGTTTTTTACGCGTTTCACATGCATTGAAACACAAATGAAATTTTCGAAAATCGGGTGAAAAGTCGATTCATTTCGAAATTCGGGTGAAAAGTCAATTTTTTTTCGTTACGCATGCTTCCTAACACAAATGAAATTTTCGAAAATCGGGTGAAAAGTCGATTTTTTTTTGTTTTTTACGCGTTTCACATGCTTTGAAACACAAATGAAATTTTCGAAAATCGGGTCGAAAAGTCGATTTTTTTTCATTTCGCATGCTTCTAAACACAAATGAAATTTTCGAAAATTGGGTGAAAAGTCGTTTTTTTTTCGTTTTGCATGCTTCCAAACACAAATGAAATTTTCGAAATTTGGGTGAAAAGTCGATTTTTTTTCGTTTTTTACGCGTTTCACATGCATTGAAACACAAATGAAATTTTCGAAAATCGGGTGAAAAGTCGATTCATTTCGAAATTCGGGTGAAAAGTCAATTTTTTTTCGTTACGCATGCTTCCTAACACAAATGAAATTTTCGAAAATCGGGTGAAAAGTCGATTTTTTTTTGTTTTTTACGCGTTTCACATGCTTTGAAACACAAATGAAATTTTCGAAAATCGGGTCGAAAAGTCGATTTTTTTTCATTTCGCATGCTTCTAAACACAAATGAAATTTTCGAAAATTGGGTGAAAAGTCGTTTTTTTTTCGTTTTGCATGCTTCCAAACACAAATGAAATTTTCGAAATTTGGGTGAAAAGTCGATTTTTTTTCGTTTTTTACGCGTTTCACATGCATTGAAACACAAATGAAATTTTCGAAAATCGGGTGAAAAGTCGATTCATTTCGAAAATCGGGTGAAAAGTCGATTTTTTTTTTCGCATGCTTCCAAACACAAATGAAATTTTTGAAAATCGGGTGAAAGTCGATTTTTTTTTTCGTTTCGCATGCTTCCAAACACAAATGAAATTTTCGAAAATCGGGTGAAAAGTCGATTTTTTTTTCGATTCGCATGCTTCCAAACACAAATGAAATTTTCGAAAATCGGGTGAAAAGTCGATTTTTTTTTCGTTTCGCATGCTTCCAAACACAAATGAAATTTTCGAAAATCGGGTGAACCGTCGATTTTTTTTCGTTTTTTACGCGTTTCACATGCATTGAAACACAAATGAAATTTTCGAAAATCGGGTGAAAACTCGATTTTTTTTTTCGTTTTGCATGCTTCCAAACACAAATAAAATTTTCGAAAATCGGGTGAAAAGTCGATTTTTTTTTCGTTTCGCATGCTTCCAAACACAAATGAAATTTTCGAAAATCGGGTGAACCGTCGATTTTTTTTCGTTTTTTACGCGTTTCACATGCATTGAAACACAAATGAAATTTTTGAAAATCGGGTGAAAAGTCGATTCATTTCGAAAATCGGGTGAAAAGTCGATTTTTTTTTCGCATGCTTCCAAACACAAATGAAATTTTTGAAAATCGGGTGAAAGTCGATTTTTTTTTTCGTTTCGCATGCTTCCAAACACAAATGAAATTTTCGAAAATCGGGTGAAAAGTCGATTCATTTCGAAAATCGGGTGAAATGTCGATTTATTTCGAAAATCGGCTGAAATGTCGATTTTTTATTCGTTTCGCATGCTTTGAAACACAAATGAAATTTTCGAAAATCGGGTGAAAAGTCGATTTTTTTTTCGTTTCGCATGCTTTGAAACACAAATCAAATTTTCGAAAATCGGGTGAAAAGTCGATTTTTTTTTTCGTTTCGCATGCTTCCAAGCACAAATGAAATTTTCGAAAATCGGGTGAAAAGTCGATTCATTTCGAAAATCGAGTATAAAGTCGATTTTTTTTTCGTTACGCATGCTTCCAAACACAAATGAAATTTTCGAAAATCGGGTGAAAAGTCGATTCATTTCGAAAATCGGGTGAAATGTCGATATATTTCGAAAATCGGGTGAAAAGTCGATTTTTTTTTTTGTTTCGCATGCTTCCAAACACAAATGAAATTTTCAAAAATCGGGTGAAAAGTCGATTTTTTTTTCGGTTCGCATGCTTTGAAACACAAATGAAATTTTCGAAAATCGGGTGAAAAGTCGATTTTTTTTTCGTTTCGCATGCTTCCAAACACAAATGAAATTTTCGAAAATCGGGTGAAAAGTCGATTCATTTCGAAAATTGAGTGAAAAATTGATTTTAGTTCGTTTCGCATGCTTCCAAACACAAATGAATCTTTCGAAAATCGGGTGAAAAGTCGATTTTTTTTGTTTCGCATGCTTCCAAACACAAATGAAATTTTCGAAAATCGGGTGAAAAGTCGATTTTTTTTCGATTTTTACGCGTTTCACATGCTTTGAAACACAAATGAAATTTTCGAAAATCGGGTGAAAAGTCGATTTTTTTTTTCGTTTTGCATGCTTCCAAACACAAATGAAATTTTCGAAAATCGGGTGAAAAGTCGATTTTTTTTTCATTTCGCATGCTTCCAAACACAAATGAAATTTTCGAAAATCGGGTGAAAAGTCGATTTTTTTTTCATTTCGCATGCTTCCAAACACAAATGAAATTTTCGAAAATCGGGTGAAAAGTCGATTTTTCTTCGTTTATTTTCGCGTTTCACATGCATTGAAACACAAATGAAATTTTCGAAACTCGGGTGAAAAATCAATTTATTTTTTGTTTCGCATGCTTCCAAACACAAATGAAATTTTCGAAAATCGGGTGAAATCTCGTTTTTTTTTTCGTTCCGCATGCTTCCAAACACAAATGAAATTTTCGAAAATCGGGTGAACCATTCAAATAAATCTATTCTGCACTCTTTCTAACTTTAAAATTTGAACTGATGTGGTGACCACACAATTGATGCATACTCTAAAATTGGGCGACGTAATGCACAGTATAATGTTTTTATGGTGTATTTCGAAAATGACTTTGAATTACGGTAAATGTAACCTATTGTTTTAATTGACTTTGCCACAATGTTTTCTATGCGATTGTTAAAAGAAAGTGTTTTTTTCAAAAAACACTCCTAGATCTTTTACCACATCCACTTGATCCAATTTGTTAGTGCCAATTAAATAAGCAAAGCTTATCAAGTTACGTTTCCGCGTAAATGATATGCTTTGGCATTTATTGACAATAAAAAACAGTCTATTGATGTTGCACCATTTATTAAATTCTTCTAAGTCTTTTGCTATTTGTAGACAATCATTTATGGAAGAAACTCTGGTATACAATTTCAGATCGTCCGCAAACATTAAATATTTGAAGTGAGCTATGACGTTACCGATGTCGTTAATAAATAGCAGAAACAGAATTGGAAAACAGTGGGAACCCTGGGGTACCCCAGAGTGCACATTTTGAAACATAGTTATTTAGTTTTACCCATTGGCAACGACCTGTTAAATATGATTTTAACCAATTTACAATATTATTATTGAAACCTAGAGCGGTGAAATTAGTATGTTATGGTTTACTCTGTCAAATGCCTTAGAGAAATCGGTGTATGCGGTGTCAACCTGAAACCCACTATCTAAGGCGTTAATCAGGTAAGACTTAAAAGTTAACAGATTAGTGATGGTAGATCGTCCTTCAAAGAAACCATGTTGTTCATCCACAATAATTTGCTTAGAGAAAAAAGCTAGCTGTTTTGAAATTAACTGGTCCATTATTTTAGGGATTGCCGATTGAATTGCCACACCTCTATAGTTATTAATTTGATCACGTTGCCCGAATTTAAAAATTGGAGTAATATAGCTACATTTTTATATCTTAGGAAATACTCCTTGCATGATGGAAGAGTTAAACAAAATAAAAAGTGGTGTACTTAAACTAAAAACAGACATTTTTAAAAATATGTTAGGAATTCCATCCGGCCCAACTGTAGCTTTGATTTTTAACAAACATATAGCTTCAAATACGTCTTTAACACTTATATTTAAATTATCAGAATTTGTAGTATTTTAACAAAAACGGCAACTTCCCCTTCATCGCTGCTTCTGCAAATAATTTGATAATTGATTTATTTTTTTACCAGTACATTTAGAAAGGATTAAACTATGAAAGAGAGAGCGTGGCGCAGTGGTCTAGGCATCCGGCCGCTGTACCGAAGATCGTGGGTTTGATTCCCATATACCGTGATATACTTTTCACTTTCTATACGTTCTCCCACTCCCCAACCCGCCTTGCCAGCGTGGGGTTTTACGGCTAAAACCTTCTCTGAGGAGTGACAAATTTTCTCCAGTGGTTCGGAATCCACTTAAAACTGTAGGTCCCTTGTAATGTAAGTTGCCAGCATTACAAGCAGAGAAGAGGCTAAGACGCCAGCAGTGGCGTATAAATGGCTGACAAAGAAAAATAAAAGAAACTATGAAATGTCGAAGTCTTTTAGTCAAATAATAGTAAGGAAATAGCCGAAAAAAAACATCAAATATAGAAATAAATGCGTTTTTCTGTATTTTTGAATGCATTTTGTTGCTATTTGCAAATATAATTTCACAAAAAAGATTTTGACATATCATAGTTTAATCTTTTCTAAATGTACCGGTAAAAAAATAAATCAATTATCAAATTATTTGTAGAAACAGCGATGACGGGGAAGTTGACGTTTTTGTTAAAATACTACAAATCAAGGTAGCGGTCGGTATGATCTTAATAGCCGGATTTTGGTGTTTTATGACAATAAATTGATATTTTATGGCCGGATGTGAGTATTTTTCATTTTTTATTAAAAGACTCGACCATTAATGACCGGATTTTGTTACTTTTTTCATTTCAAGAATAGAAACTTGCACTTTTCAACAGTTCATGACTGGACTCTGTTAATTTATAGCAATATTTTGCTATTTTTAACATTTTGTGAATATAATTTTGCACATTTCAGGCCGGATTTTAGTGCTTTTATACAATTTTTGGATATTTTATTACCGAGTTTTGATATTTTTAACATATTGCAAAGAGAATTTTACACTTTAAAATATTATAATATTTTATGGCCAAATTTTTTAAATTATTTTTGTATTTTACCTGTTTTAAGCTGACTACTATTGTTTTGGTCAGACTTAATTACTTTATGGTCGGATTGTAATTCTCTTGCGCCGAATTTTGTATTTTATGACTAGAGTTTTAAGAGTGTGACCAATTTTAAAAAGATTTTTATGTTTTTTTCCGGATTTTAATGCTTTATGAACGGATTTTAGTATTTTAGGCTGAAATTTGTATTTTATGGCAAATTTTTTTAAATTAGGTTCATTTTTACCAACATAAAGCAGATTTTTATAGATTTTGGCCGCATTTAATTACTTTATAAGCGGATTTCAATAGTCTTAAATTGGATTTTGTCTTTAATATTGATATTGAGTACAAATTTTATCATTTTTAAGTAGGTTAATAAAGTAATAACCATTGACAACCACGAAATAGAGCACGTACAAGAATATGTATACCTTGGCCACATTATAAGACTAGGCAAAGAAAATCAAACAGCCGAAATATCCAGAAGAGTCAGAATGAGCTAGGCCGCATTTGGAAAACTGGGTCACGTGCTGAAATCTAGAGAGGTCCCAAAATCCCATTGACAACCACGAAATAGAGCACGTACAAGAATATGTATACCTTGGCCACATTATAAGACTAGGCAAAGAAAATCAAACAGCCAAAACATCCAGAAGAGTCAGAATGAGCTAGGCCGCATTTGGAAAACTGGGTCACGTGCTGAAATCTAGAGAGGTCCCAAATGGCCTTAAACGGAAAGTTTTTGATATGTGCGTCCTACCAGTAATCACATACGGACTCAAAACTATGACGCTCACGGTTCGCAGTATGGATAAATTACGAACAACTCAACGTGCAATGGAACGGGCAATGTTAGGCGTAAGTTTAAGAGAACATATACAAAATACAGAGATTTGTAAAAGAACCGGAGTGGCCGATGTCGCCAAACGCATCTCCGAACTTAAATGGAGCTGGGTTGGACATGTCGCTAGACAAGACCCATCCAGGTGGACAACTCGCATAACACAATGGCGCCCAAGATCAACTAAAAGAGGAAAAGATAGACCACAGAAACAATGGTTAGATGATATAAAGGAGATAGCGCGAAGGAAATGGCACCAAATAGCGCAAGATAGGAAGTCATGGCAGATACTAGGGGAGGCCTACGTCCAGAACTGGACAACTATGGGCTGAGAAGAAGAAGAAGAAGAAGAAGAATAAAGTTTTTAGCCGGATATTATTTTTTTTTGTCAAAATTTGTATTTATGACCGGATTTTTGAGATTATGTCTGTATTTTATCAATTTTTATAAAAAAAATATTATAATTTTGGTCCGGATGTTAATACTTAGGTTAGGTTTTAATAATAATAATAATTTTTAAGCCAGATTTTGTTTTTACTGACCAGATTTTTGAGATTATGTCATTATTAAAGTTTCTGGCCGGATTTAATTACTTTTCTTAATTACTAAAATCCGCCGTAGTTCTTATTTGTCGAATTTTGTACATTTTTGACGTTATATCCGTATTTTAGCAATTATTCTTTTTTAAATACTGCAACTTTAGATCGAATTTTAGTACTTATGTTTGAATTATAATCCATAAATGGAGATTAACAACATTTTATATAAACGCAACAAAATCTCTGCCTATCCGCAATTGCAAAATCAACAAAGCTTGACTTTACTCTCAGTATTCATTGAAAAATCACTTACTCAACAACGATTATCCGTGCAAACAAACAAACTAAAGAGTGAAGCTAGGGAAAATTTCAATGTTACGCTGATATGCAGTTTTTCAAACTTATTTTTTTAAGTTTTTAATTTTGTTTCTCACATATACACACTCTCATGGTACAACCTCTAAATGTGTGTACACGTTACACTCACAACGAACCACATCCGGACTTTTCATATATAAAATGATACACATTTTAACAGTTTGGGCCGGATGTTTGTACTTCTGATGATATTTAAATATTTTATGGCTGCATGGCCAAATTTTTGAAAAATATTTTGATATTTTATAGCCGGATTTTGACATTTGACGTTTTATGAATAGAATTTTGCACATTTTAACTGATTATGGCCGGATGTTGATAGTTTTGATATTTTATGAATAGAAATTTGCACTTTTCAACAGATTATAGTTCTTTCTGGCATTATTTTGATACGTAATGGTCAAGTTTTCTTATTATTAACGTCCTGTGAATAGAATTTACAACTTGTTTACAATTTATGGCCGGATTTTGCTATTATTGATATTTAATGAATAGAATTTTTGCATTTTTTAACAGATTATGACGGAATGTTGGTATTTTTGTTATTTTATGAAAAAAAAAATTGCTGTTTTCTAAACTTTATGACCACATTTTACTATTTTTGACATTTCATGATTAGATTTTTGAATAATGTAACAGTTTAAAGACGGATTTTAATACTTTCTGACAATATTTTGAAACTTTATGGCCGGATTTTGTAAATTTATGAATTGAATTTTTATAAAAAAAATATGCTTTTTTCAAGAATTTATTGCCGTTTTTTTAGAGAATATTTTGTTATTTTTCATTTTTTATTAATAGAATCACCTTTTAAACCGAATTTTTATATTTTATAAAAAAAGAATTCATTTTTTTAACAGTTGTTTTTTATGTTTAAAGGTCGGATTTTGCTATTTTTGAAATGTAATAAATTGAATTGTTCATTTTTGAACAGTTTATGGTCAGATTTTGGCGTTTTTTGATAATATTTTAAAGTTTTAAGACAAAATTTTAAAAATGTTATAAATAGAATTTTAAACTTTTCAACCGTTTTTGCCCAGATTATTTTTGAAAATATTTCATATTTTATGAGCGGATCTGAAAAGTGCTTTAATAATAGGATAAAAAAATAACAAAATTGTGTACTCTTTTTTTTCTAAAACCATCTTAATAATGGCGTAGAGATGAAATAGGTTGCAGTAATCCTAATTAATATTATAAATGCATACAATTAATCAACTGAAACAACTTGTCCTGCAAAGACAAACAAAAATTACATTCCAATACCGTAAATACAGTAAAATTTAATAAATTGGTATTTAAAAACAAAAAACTTTTATTGATAAACAATTAGAATTATTAGGACTCAACTGAAAAAAAGAGTATATTTTTTATTATTTTGAATTAAAAAGAGTAAAGATTGAAATATTGTAACTTCAAAAAGAGTATATGTTACTAAAAGAGTATGTCTGATCAGTTTGGGTCAATCAAAACATAAATTTTTTTATTTAGATTGCACGGCATTAAGTCGACAATAAAGAAGTACATAATCTTGATTTCAATAATATAAAACTCTTTGACAAAGTTAATCTTTTTACTTTTCTTAAGTGTTTTATCTTAGTAGCTTATAGTTTACTTTTTTCCTTTGTTGTCAATATTTAAAATTTGCATTCATACGTTACCTACCAACCTAAATATTGCTTTGTAATTGTACACATTTATTTTTGTATTTTGTGTCACATCTTTATTTTATAGAAAGCTGTGTAGTAAAGTTTTATAGCTTTGTTAATTTTTTTATTAACTTTCATTATTGGCTTTTTCTCTTTCTTCAATTGGTACGCCTAGGTAGTTAAATTGTTAGACTTGTTTAACCTAGGCTGCAGATACCTTTCTTTATTTTTTATTTTTGTTGTTTTTTTAGATTTTGTTGCTTTTCTTGATCTATAAAATTTGTGAAGTGCGCAGTTTAAGGAGTGTAATAAAACTACGAGCAGAACTCACGCAATTTAACTTTTTTTTAAATTGGTTTTTTGCAACGTGTAGAGAATGAAATTTCCCGTCTTATAAAATATATGAAAATCTTAAACCTTGAATTGTCTATTAAATTTTTGCCTAAACTTTAAGAATTATACTTCATTGAACATTAAATTTAGTAGACTTTTTATTGTGCTATAAGTTATATTTCTAAATTAACAATTGATATAGTTGCTCGTAGTAGTGATTGTGTGTCTCATAGCATTTTAACTAAAAAACTTTACTACTATTGTTTTAACAAAAAAAAACGCAGTACTGATGTGTTTTTATTTGGTAAATATAACACAAATGGTATGCTACAACAATAACTCTACCAACACACTTCTGGCAACACATGAAGTTCCTCAAGGTTTAATACTAGGTCCGCTATTGTTTGTGATTTATGTCAACGATATTTATAAATGTACAATTAGTCGTATAATGTTGTATGTCGCTGATACCAGTATCATAAATATACACAATAAACGAGACAATCTTGGCTTATTTTATATTACAAAAAACAGAACGTAAGATATTTACACAGACAAAAATAAATACAAATTTACCTATTAACCCATTTTTAGGTATAGTATTGGACCATAAATTATCAGGGGAAGCTTGTATAAATAATTCTGCAAATCAACTCTCAATTCATTTCATTGGGTAATTCCCCACAGACAGCCAAATTGTTTGCTTTACAACGGAAAACAATTACAGTTGGGCTTACCATATAAGGCAGATGTAAAAAACAATTTCTAAACTTTAAACATTTTAACATTTCCGTCACAATATATTTACAAATGTTTGATGTTAATTAAATGTAATTTTACACTATATGCAGAACAAACAATAAATCACATTATGATATTCGTGCAAAAAATAACAGTTAAACTATGGTCATATAAATAAATGCAGATGAGCAGGTAATTATTATGGGCCAAAATTTTACAAAAATGTGTTGCATTTTTTGTAATAAAACAGATAGTTAATAAAAAGCAAAAAACATTTAACGAATACATTAGTAATTGTTCCGAACTGACTAAACACAATGACAAGAAAACTTAATACTGTGACAATTTTATACAGTCTAAAAAAGATAAGATTGACAAAATTAAAGTTAATTGATGATTTTAGTTTTTTTTATAAATAACAAAAAAAATTATTGTGTGGTAGTTTAAAATCTTCAATACCTCCTTTTCAAAATGATTAAAACAATTTAGTTACTAAACCAAAGGAAAACGCAGATATTTTTGCATCCAACTCTACTATTTTAAATTCTCTTACTGTTGTACCTAGGATGCCGGCTCGTGTTAAAATGATGAGCTAGATGAGGTATAGATTAAACATTACTTATTATTCTTAAAACATTTGCAAATGAATTAGCTTCTATTTTGACTTAAATATTTGTCTTATTATACAAAAGAAAACATTTCCGAATTGTTGGAAAAATGAAAATGTTCAACCTATAACTAAAAAGGGAGACTAGTCTTATTTTTCAAATTATAGACCAACTGTATTAAGGTATAAAATGTCGATTGGAAGATTTAACAAGCTATATTTTGACATATGTTGTTACAAATGGAATTCAACTTTAGACAAACATGGAAAAAAAACAAATCATAACTATCAATAATAATTTAAAATAAAAATGTTATTAGATAAGCGGTAAGAATGCGCTTGCTAAATTGGTAAACTGACATGGCTTTTATTGCATATGTATGTATGTATGTATGTATGTATGTATGTATGTATGTATGTTGTTATATACATTAGATGCCTGATAAGAAAAACCTCTTTTAACTATTTTAGTTTTATGTGCAGGAATGGATAATAGTGATTTTCTTCTAATATTTACATTATGAACACTTGTAATAGTAATAGTAATAGTAATAGTAATAGTAATAGTAAAATTTGTTTATTTCCAATGTTTGTTGTACAGCAAATATACAATAAATTGTGTACACACGCACACAAAAATTTGTCAAAAAAACTTAATTTATTAGTGAAAAAAAATAAATTAAATAAAATAGTAAAAACAATATAAAAAAAAAATAATCATAATACAATCAAAACAAGTTTAAATTAATTCACAAATCCAGTCTATAACTATAAAATTCCAACCGATTATAGGGCTCACATTCAATTAAAAATATTATAAGACGTGATTTCTTATTGTTATAGGTTAGTTCTTGTTTTATCGATCTAGGAATATGATTGTATAGTTTTATACAACTATAATGAGGGCTTCTCTCCAGTGACGTTAGATTATGATTTGGTATTCTGTATTCTTGGCCATGTCTTGTATCATAATGTCCAGTTAGTAACTCGTTGGTAAATTTAGATCTATTTTTCCATACAAATTTAATAGATTCTAATACATACATGGCAGTAACTGTTAGTAATTTATTTCTTTTAAATGCTCCTCTGTAGCTATCTCGTCCTTTTATCTGAAACATAATTTTGATCGCTCTTTTTTGAATAATATAAACTGTATTTATATTACAACTAATACCCCAAAATATAACATCAGTTTTTAAGACTGAATAGAAGTTTGAGTAGTAGGCTTGTATTTTTAGATAAAATTCTTAGACCGTAACAGACGCTATTTAATTTCTTAGAGGTGTAGTCAATATGTTCATTAAAATTCAGATTTTTGTCTATTACGATGCCTAAGAATTTTGCATTGTCATTAAAATTATATGTTGTGTTATTCAAGTTGATGTTTTGTGGCAATTAGTCATAATTACCAGTTTTAGTATCAACTTATTAATTGTAAACCATTCATCTAAACTTTTCATTGTATTATTTCCTACGGTTATTAATTCCATATAATTTGAGCCTCTCAACAAAATGTTTGTGTCGTCGGCGTAATTTACTAAGCGCGCATTATTAAGAATACTCATGTGTAGGTCGTTGACATAAATTACAAACAAGAAAGGACGTAAAATGCTTCCCTGTGGAATTTTCATTTTAATATTTGCAGTATTAGATGTCACATCTCGGTTGCTAACTGGATCTCTAATTTTTACGGAATAAGTTCTAAAACTTAAGTATGACAATATCTATTTATGTGCTATGTTTTGTATTCCATAATGCTGCAGTTTTATTAATAATATCTCTTAATCAATGGTATCAAGAGCCTTAGATAAATCTAAGAGGATACCACTGGCCAAGTCACCTGAATCTAGTGCCGTATATAGGGATTGAAAATAGTCAAAGATGGCTGTCTCTATACTCCGTCCCGTTAAGAATCCATGCTGAAAATTTCTAAAAAGATTGTGTTCTGTAAAATGCTGAATAATGCGTTTTGACATAAGGTTTTCAATAATTTTTAAAAATGTGTTTAATATGCTAATTGGTCGGTAGTTATAGAAGTCGTTGTGGTCACCTTTTTTATATATAGACGTAATTGTAGCATATTTTAATTAATCGGGAAATATTCCAACTTGAAAAGATTGATTAATTATATGTAGTAGAGGTTCTAAGAATTGATGGATACATTTTTTTATCAGGCTTATTGGAATTTCATCAAAACCTTATGAATTTTATGAATAGTACGTAGCAGCTCATATCTGCTGACAGGCTCTATAATTATTATGTCATTACATTTTTTGATATTGCATGTATATGGAGCATTTGATTGGGGCTGTTGTAATAACAAAAGGTGTGCGGCGTTATTAAAATGTTCGTTAAATAAGTTTGCTAAATTTAACGGGTTGTGTGTAGAAGATGGCAAAATGACATTTTTGTTTTTCCTGATGATATTGGATATTATTTGCCAGGATGTTTTTGACTTATTTGATGATGTTTTTAGTTTGTATTCGTATTGCTTATTTTTTTTTCTGTGTTTAAAAGCCCTTTGTAGATAGATTTAGCTTCTTTAGTTAAGGTTTAAAAAGTGGATCAATCTCGGAGAGTGATTGATAGAGATTCATTTGTGTTTTACAATCTATAATTTCAGGTGTTACACAATTTACCTTTTTTTACATATTTTGATCTTTTTAATTGGAAAATGTTTATTTACGTAAGTATGTAAGCAATTTATAAAAATATTATATTTGGTGTTAATGTCTGATATTTTAAAAGTGTCTTCAAAATGCTCATTGCAAAGGTCTGTGCCAAATTCATTAATACATGTTGCAGAAAAAGTTCTTTTATACGTATACTGGTTTGTGTTTACTTTCAGCATATCAAATATAATTTCCTGAGCTTTGTGGTCCGAAATACAAAATTCTATTACTTTGGCTGTGTAGTTAGTTATTGTATTCCAGACTATAATATTATCTAAGCAAAACTTGCTCTTTTTTTCAATTCTTGCATAATCTTTTATTGTTAGATGTGCATCATATGAATCTAATAAAAATATAAAATATTTACATTCGCGTGTATCTTGCATTGTGTCAATATTGAGGGCCCCACATATAATGTAGTGTGTTCCCAAGTTATGTAACTTTGATAATAAGTCATCCAATTTTATAAAAAAATCTTTTACACAGCTAGTTGGAGTTCGATAAATAGATATGACAGTTAACAGTTTGTTATCTTTAGTTTTATTATTTATTCCTGAACATTCAAACACAAAACATTCAAATATATTATTTACTATATTATTAGGTTGACCATTAATGGCTTGTTTGACGTAAATTGCAGATCCGCCATGGATGGTTATTTTTCTACTGTACGACGATACTAAATTATAGTTAAGTATGTTTAATAATTGTATTTTATCAACTGGTTGCCAATGTTCAGACACACAGAGAATATCATAATCTGATTCACGTAAAATTTCTTTAATTTTATTGATACAACTTAACAGACTTTAAACATTTTGATGAATGATTTTTAAACCATTAAAACTAGGACTGGAAGAGGTGTTGTCTTGAAATGCTTTAAATTTGCTTTTTTCACTAGTAATCAGTGATTGCTATAAAAATGAGTTTTCAGAATCGTATTTTGTTTTCTCTCTAATTGCTGTTATGACTCTTGTGTAGCAGTTGCAGTTGATATCAAAAGCAGTGTGATTTGTTTTTACATTTGTGTTAATTTGTTCTATACTCAAGTTTGCTATATAAATAGTTAAGAATTTTATAAACCATAACCTTATGAATAAATATTTTAAAATGATGTTCTCTTTGTTGAGACATAAATATCCATCCTGTAGATTTTATAAATTTATATACTAGCTTTTTTTTCTTATTCTATGAATCAGTTCAAGGCAACAATTTCGTATTCTTTGAATTCGTTGTTTGTCTTTGCTATCTAGACAAGGCCTATATAAAATATCAGAATAGTTAAAATGTGACAAAACTATGTTATCACAGAAAAGTTTTTTAATAGTTTTGTTTAATAGACGACGATGATTACAAATGTTATTAAAATTGTAAAAAGCTTTTTGGCAGCGTTTGGTTATGTGTTTGCAAAATTTTAAAGTGTTGACCAAACTAAGACTTGTTGCTTCTTTTGCAATAGGAATACTTGTGTTTTGAATTTTAATATTAAGTGCACCTTCTGCATGTGCTACATCTTTCAAGTACAATTTTTGATTTATCAAGGTTTATTGCTAAACCGTGTTTAGTGGATACATCAATAATATTTTGTAAATTTGTGTTAATTTTTGTATATATATAATAAGGGGCCTAAAATTGAACCTTGGGCAACACCTTTTGTCAGGTGTCTATATTCTGATTGTTTATTGTTAACATTAACTGACTGAGATCTGGAGTGATAATAACTCATTGTGGTCCATCATGTCAAAGGCTTTACTGTAATCTAATCAGTTGCTCTAATGATATCATCTATGATTGACGTCATTGCTGTTGTACAGCTAAATCCAGGTCTGAAACCTGATTGGTTTGGTGGTAAAATTTTATGTCATCTAAAAATTTTCTAAGTTGTACATCTAGTACCTTTTCTAGAAGCTTTAAAAACATGGCAACACACTTATTGATCGTAAATCTTTGTATTCTTTGGGAGTTTTAGTTTTTGGTACAGGCACTACTATTGCTTTTTTCCATGAAGATGGAAAAGTGTTAGACTCAATGCAGCTGTTTAATGTATGTGTAATATATGTTATTATGAAAGGACAGCAAAGATAAATGACATGCAAATTAATTCCATCACATCCCATGGCATTTGTTTTTATTGTTGATAAAAGCTTTAAGGTGACACTATCATCTATTTTATGGAAAAAGAAATCATTATTTTATTTTTTATTGTTTTTATAAAAATTAACTAAAGTTGTTTTATATGCATTTGTTGCGGTTGGTATCATATCAACAAAATAATTATTTATATTATTAGGACTACTAATGTTTGTTGAAATAGGAATTCTTACGTTTTTCACTATATTATGAGTTTTAAGTTCTTTCTATAACTTTTTTTATCAGAGTTGTTAGAAATGATTTCAAAAATAGCTTTTTTTCTCTTTCCACTGCAGCATTTGATCTATTTCTCAAATCTTTATAATTTTGCCAATGTGCTTGGTTTTGCGTTTTTTATATTTTTTTAAAGCATCTTTTAGCTTTGATAATAGTCTAATGTTGTTTGTATACCATGGGCGTTTACAATTGACATGGAGCATGTAAATCCATTAGTGTTGTAATGTTGTCGTTAATGAATTTGACTTTACTATGTGCATCACTTAGTTTATAGATATTTTTCCAAGGAATTGATTGTAAATCTCTTTGAAATTGAATTGTATCAATTTTTTAAAGTTTCTAATATTTCTTAAAACTGGTTTTTCTTTTCTGTATGATTCAATAGCTAATTTGCAAAAGATAAACAAATGGTCTGAATATTGTTTAAACATTTTTATACCACTAGACTGCACAATACTTTTGTCAGAAACAATAATATGGTCAATTAAGGATATAGTTTTATCTGTACTTCTAGTAGGTTCTTTAATTAGTTTTTAGAATGCAAAACATTAATAATAAAATCTCCTACACATATGGTAATGTCTACATACGGTAATATATTTATAATACTATTTTCGAATTGATTTAAAAAATCATTTACCTTAAAAGAAGGGGCTTATATATGACACCTATTGCAATTTTCTTTTTCCTACCACTAATGAGAGTCAGAATTGTTCAATATTACCTACAACTTGTAATACTTTTATATTAGTAAATATTGTCACTTCTGGACCTTCTATCATTTCTATAAAATGTATAACCGTTTAGGTTTATTGATGGGGTTGGAACATTTGTATTTAACCACGTTTCTGAGACAGCAATTATATCGTAATTACATTCCAAGATTTCATCTTGAAACAAATTGTAAATAGAGAACTTGCGTTTATATGGCAGATACTTAAGTTGTGATTCATTGTGAATTAATAATTAATGCAATATAAAATAAAATAATAATACAATAAAACAATGTTGTTAAAATATTGTAACGAACCCCGTGATCATTTATTAAAATAATGCCCAAACAGTAGAGGAACTAAGCGGATACGGGCGCAATTTCTTATGGGCATTTACAAGGGGTCCAAAATCGCCGTTTGGCGGCCATCTTGGATTTCTGACATCCGGTTGGGCACGGCCATCTGGGCGTGTCAAAGAAAGTGGGCGCTGGGTTGACCTTGGGATTTGGGTATCCGGTCGGAGCCGGCCATCTGGGCATGTGAAAGTGGGCGCAAAGTGTGCAAAGTGTGCAGTACCTCCATAAGAGTGTGTGAGTGCGAGGGGTGTGCGAAAACTCGGAAAGAGTGGGATGGAGAATGAGTGCACGTCAGCGCCGCGGTGGCAGAAAAAGTAAGTTGGGATGGATGACGTAATAGAAATTTTGCGTGTCGAGACATGTCAAATTTTTTTAATTATGGTGAGTCATCGTTGAAAGATAAGAGTTGTGTACCGGAAGTAGCAAGTACGATAAGGATTAATGTACCGGAAGTGCATCCGGTGTGATAATGGGTGTGTGCTTAATTGGAAAGATAAGGATTAATGTACCGGAAGTGCATCCTGTTGAAAAGTGTTGTGTATCGGAAGTGGTTTTTGTAAAAGTCGAGCGTGTTGAGACTTGTCTAAAATGCTAATTGAGGTGTGGGAAAATATTATTGGGATGACGTCATGCAGACAAAGACGTAAGTAGTTTATTGAAATTGAGCGTGTTGAGACTTGTCGAAAAATGCTAATTGAGGTGAAGTAATTAGAAGATAAGGATTTAGGAGTATTTGATTGGAGGAAACAAGTCACGTGACGTTTTGCAATTTATAATTTAGTATAAAAACAAGGATCAGAGGGTTCAAAATCAGTCTAGTACAACCCTCGAGAGTACACTACTACTTTATCATCATGGCTACAATTTCAGACGTTGCTGACGGTATGGTCAGAATAATGGAGCAATTTATGGCGCGAAAAGAGACTGATATGGGTGTGATAGAAGAATGGATCAAGCACTGTTCTAAACAAATTCGTATTTTAAATACGGCGTTAAAGGCGGAGACGTCTATGGGAGTACAGCAAAAGATATTGGCGACAATCAGTAAAATGATGACATACAGGACTTTGTTGAGAGTACCTGCAAGAGCCGGAGGCAGCATCTCTATTAACGGTCAGACTCACGCTAATTGGGCTAGTGAGGCGGTAAAGTGGGAAGATTCAAAATCTGCGTTTGACGGAAGAATTAGAACGGGAGTTTTAACCAACATAAAACACAGGGAGCCAACAGCATATTTTAAAGATTGTGAAAGTTTGTTTGTAAGAAGGATAAGACTAGCGTTGAAGAAGGAGCCGTTTTATAAAATAAATACTGTATTTTGTGGTAAATTTGTGAAAACCAGTCAAGACGGAATCGTGGAAGATTTCAAGTACATAAACACAAAAAATGCTGTGGTTGATCGAGACTGTGAATTAAATGGATGGTTTGAAGAGAATATATCTGCCGTGCTGTTGCGTAAGTTGGAAGAATTTCAAGAACGAGACAGCGGGTGGGCATTGTCGGCGATTATTAATTTGTGCATCAATATTAATAAATATAATCCGTTGCGAGGTTCATCATACTTGGATTTACCCCCGCAAATTAAATTGAAACAGGCGTGCATTAATGTAAAAAATAAAGATGACGCATGCTTTGCGTGGGCAGTAACATCTGCATTACACCCGGTTGTAATTGATCCAGACCGCATATCTTCTTACCCGCATTATTCGCAAGTTTTAAAGTTGGACGGCATTAGTTTTCCAATAAGGCGTGAGGATATATCAAAATTCGAACAATTAAATAACATTTCTGTGAATGTGTATATTATTAATAAAAAAGGCAAAAAGTATGTAGTCAGTCCGAGCAGAATAGCAAAACAAAAGAGAGACAGACACGTGAACTTATTGCTTGTGCAAGATAAATATTGTACGGAGGAGGAGGAAGACGATACGGATTTATCCGAACCGAAATACCATTACGTATGGATAAAAAATTTGTCGAGGCTGGTTAGCGCACAATTGACTAAGCACAAGGGAAAAACATTTATTTGCGATCGGTGCTTGCATTGCTTCCAAACCGAGAGTAAACTGAAAACGCATATTGAGGACTGCGAGCAGAACAATGAATATAAGGTGAGTTTTGTAAAAGATGGCAAAATTAAATTTAACAACAAAAAATAAAAACAAGGAGCGATGTCCGTTTATTGTGTATGCGGACTTTGAATGTATATTAAATCGGGTGAATATCCGCATGGGCGACAAAAGCGTCAAGTATCAGCAGCACGAGGCTTATAGCGGAGGATATTATTTTAAGTGTGCTTATGACGATACCCTATCCTTCTACCGCAGTTACCGAGGTCCTAATTGCGCCGAATGGTTTGCGGAGCAGTTAAAGCAGCTTGCCGAAGACGTCGAAACAGTATATTTATGCAAAATGCCAATGGAAATTAGTCCGAATGAAGAACGCCAGTTTAGACGAGCATCATTGTGCCATATATGCGAAAAACCTCTGGAGTCTGATCGCGTGAGAGACCACTGTCATTTGACGGGGAAATATCGAGGAGCCGCACATACAAGTTGTAATATTGAATACCAAGACAGCCGCACCATCCCGGTGGTTTTCCATAATTGGAGCGGATACGATTCGCATATTATGTTGAAAGATGTGGCATTAAAAATAAACGGGAACGTAAATCTGATCCCAAGCAACACCGAAAATTTTATCGCCATGATAAAAAATATTTCAGAAAGCGAAGTGAAATTTAAATTCATAGATTCGTTCCGATTCATGGCATCTTCCCTGGATAAATTAAGCTCAAACTTGGACGATAAACCAATTTTAAAATCTCAGTTTGGTCATATTGACGATGAGCTGTTTAAACTGCTGACGCGCAAGGGGGTTTTCCCATACGATCATATAAAATCTTGGGAAAATCTGAACGAAAAAGTGCTGCCAACGTATAATCAATTTTATTCAAAGCTGACAGAGTCCAATATAAGTTTTGAAGACTACGAACACGCGCAAAAAGTATGGAATGAATTCCGAATACAAACGTTGGGAGAGTACAGCGATCTGTACTTAAAAACGGACGTGTTGTTGCTGGCAGACGTTTTTGAGAGTTTTAGAGATGTATGTCTGAAACACTATCGGTTGGATCCCGCTCATTATTTCACCGCTCCGGGTCTTAGTTGGGACGCCATGTTAAAATGCACCAAACAGGAGCTCGATTACATTAACGACATCGATATTTTAATGCTCATTGAGAAAGGGATACGTGGAGGTCTCACCCAATGCTCAAAAAGACATTCGAAGGCAAATAATAAATACATGCCCGACTACAACCCGGGCATACCTCAAAAATATCTAATGTATTATGATATTAACGCGATGTATGCCTGGGCAATGTCGCAATATTTGCCGCAAGGCAATCTCAAGTGGGTGGAAGGAGACGTGTCCGCATTTAATTATCAGGTATCCGATGAAGCATCTATAGGGTATATACTGGAGGTAGACTTGGAGTATCCCGAGAGCATCCACGACAGACAAAAAGATTTACCAATGGCCCCAGAGAAAGGATGCCCTCCAGACTCGAAGCAACCGAAAATGTTGGCGACTGTTTGCGATAAGAAAAAATATGTCGTTCATTATCGTAATTTAAAGCAGTATGTGTCGGAGGGTCTGGTTGTGAGGAAAATCCATAGAGTGCTTCAGTTTCGCCAGTCCCCATGGCTAAAAAAATATATAGATCTAAATGCCGACCTGCGCAGAAAATCGTCAAATGACTTTGAGAAAGATTTTTTCAAACTGATGAGTAACGCTGTGTTTGGAAAAACCATGGAGAATGTGAGGAACAGACGAGCAATTAAATTAATAACTAGATGGGATGGAAGATACGGCGCAGAAGCTCGAATTGCGAGTCCGTGTTTCCACAGCTGTAAAATAATGGAAGAAAATATGGTGTTGATAGAATTACTGAAAAACGACGTATTGTTTACTAAACCGATTTACGTAGGTATGGCTATCTTGGACATTTCAAAGACTTTGTTGTACGAGTTCCACTACAAGTACATAAAAAACAAGTACGGAGACAATGCTCGACTCTGTTACACCGACACCGACTCTCTTATTTACGAGCTTGAAACGGATGATGTATACAGCGACATCAAGCAGGATATCCATCGCTTTGATACTTCTGAATACGCACGGAAGAACGCTTATGGGATTCCTTTATTGAACAAGAAGATTCCGGGGCTAATGAAGGATGAAAACCACGGTCATATCATGACGGAGTTTGTAGGTCTTAGAGCTAAAATGTACGCATGTATGGTTCCATCGGCCGACAACCCCGTCACAAAGAAGGCTAAAGGTATAAAATCATACGTGGTGAAATCTCACATTACGTTTGACGATTACCTGAGGTGTTTGAACGGAGGTATAGAAATGGCTCATCAACAGCATTCCATCAGGTCGATGAACCATACCATATATACTATAAATCAGAAAAAAATATCTCTAAGTCCTCACGATAACAAAAGATATTTGATTTCGGGAAGCCCGAGACTTTGCCTTGGGGACATTACGCAATAATGGAGAGTTAAAGTAAGAGAAAAATATGGTGGGGATAAGAAAAAATGTATATAAAAAACTATATTAATTTTAATAAATATGTTATTAGTATAATCTTGTGTTTGTTTTCTCCACCACTTTAGCAGTATTTAGTTGGGACATATAAAAGATTAGAGCGATGACGGTACACAAAAATTTTAATTGTGCTTAAGTAAGTAGAAAATAAGGATTTAGGAGCATTTGATTGGATGAAACTACTGACGTTTTGCAATTTATAACCTAGTATGAAAACAAGGATCAGAGGGTTGAAAATCAGTCTAGTACCGCTATACCGCTATACCGCTACAGCGCTATACCGCTACAGCTCTAAACCGCTACAGCGCTATACCGCTATACCGCTATACCGCTATACCGCTATACCGCTATACCGCTACAGCGCTATACCGCTATACCGCTATACCGCTATAGCGCTGGATGTAAGTGGATGCAAGTGGATGTAAGTGGATGGAAAGTGGATGTAAGTGGATGCAAGTGGATGGAAAGTGAATAGAGCACCCGATTAGCCACCGTTAGCCACCGATTAGCCACCGATTAGCCACCGTTAGCCACCGATTAGCCACCGATTAGCCACCGTTAGCCACCGATTAGCCGCCGTTAGCCACCGATTAGCCACCGTTAGACACCGATTAGCCACCGTTAGACGACGTTGAAAGGACAATTGACTATCTTAAAAAATATAAATAGAAATAATAGCATCAACGTCAGCCAGCCAGCCTGCCTGCCTGCCAGCCAGCCAGCCTGCCTGCCTGCCAGCCAGCCAGCTTGCCTGCCAGCCAGCCAGCCTGCCTGCCAGCCAGCCAGTGCGCTATAGCGCTATACCGCTATACCGCTACAGCGCTATAGCGCTATAGCGCTATACCGCTATACCGCTATACCGCTATACCGCTATAGCGCTATACCGCTATAGCGCTATAGCGCTATAGCGCTATACCGCTATAGCGCTATACCGCTATACCGCTATACCGCTATACCCCTATAGCGCTATAGCGCTATACCGCTATAGCGCTATACCGCTATACCGCTATACCGCTATACCCCTATACCGCTATAGCGCTATACCGCTATAGCGCTATAGCGCTATAGCGCTATACCGCTATACCGCTATACCGCTATACCGCTATAGCGCTATACCGCTATAGCGCTATACCGCTATACCGCTATACCCCTATACCGCTATACCGCTATACCGCTATACCGCTATACCCCTATACCGCTATAGCGCTATACCGCTATAGCGCTATAGCGCTATAGCGCTATACCGCTATACCGCTATACCGCTATACCGCTATACCGCTATAGCGCTATACCGCTATAGCGCTATACCGCTATACCGCTATACCCCTATACCGCTATACCGCTATACCGCTATACCGCTATACCCCTATACCGCTATAGCGCTATACCGCTATAGCGCTATACCGCTATAGCGCTATACCGCTATACCCCTATACCGCTATACCGCTATACCGCTATACCGCTATACCCCTATACCGCTATACCGCTATAGCGCTATACCGCTATAGCGCTATACCGCTATACCCCTATACCGCTATAGCGCTATACCGCTATACCTCTATAGCGCTACAGCGCTATACCGCTATACCCCTATACCGCTATACCGCTATACCGCTATACCGCTACAGCGCTATACCGCTACAGCGCTATACCGCTATACCTGCCTGGCAGGCAGGCTGGCTGGCAGTCAGGCAGGTATAGCGGTATAGCGCTGTAGCGGTATAGCGGTATAGCGGTATAGCGGTATAGGGGTATAGCGGTATAGCGCTGTAGCGCTATAGAGGTATAGCGGTATAGCGCTATAGCGGTATAGGGGTATAGCGGTATAGCGGTATAGCGGTATAGCGCTATAGCGCTATAGCGGTATAGCGCTATAGCGGTATAGCGGTATAGGGGTATAGCGGTATAGCGGTATAGCGGTATAGCTGTATAGCGGTATAGCCCTATAGCGGTATAGGGGTATAGCGCTATAGCGCTATAGCGGTATAGCGCTATAGCGGTATAGCGGTATAGCGGTATAGCGGTATAGCGGTATAGCGGTATAGCGCTATAGCGCACTGGCTGGCTGGCAGGCAGGCTGGCTGGCTGGCAGGCAGGCTGGCTGGCTGGCAGGCAAGCTGGCTGGCTGGCAGGCAGGCAGGCTGGCTGGCTGGCAGGCAGGCAGGCTGGCTGGCTGACGTTGATGCTATTATTTCTATTTATATTTTTTAAGATAGTCAATTGTCCTATCAACGTCGTCTAACGGTGGCTAATCGGTGTCTAACGGTGGCTAATCGGTGGCTAACGGCGGCTAATCGGTGGCTAACGGTGGCTAATCGGTGGCTAATCGGTGGCTAACGGTGGCTAATCGGTGGCTAATCGGTGGCTAACGGTGGCTAATCGGGTGCTCTATTCACTTTCCATCCACTTGCATCCACTTACATCCACTTTCCATCCACTTACATCCACTTGCATCCACTTACATCCAGCGCTATAGCGGTATAGCGGTATAGCGGTATAGCGCTGTAGCGGTATAGCGGTATAGCGGTATAGCGGTATAGCGGTATAGCGGTATAGCGGTATAGCGGTATAGCGGTATAGCGCTGTAGCGGTTTAGAGCTGTAGCGGTATAGCGCTGTAGCGGTATAGCGGTATAGCGGTACTAGACTGATTTTCAACCCTCTGATCCTTGTTTTCATACTAGGTTATAAATTGCAAAACGTCAGTAGTTTCATCCAATCAAATGCTCCTAAATCCTTATTTTCTACTTACTTAAGCACAATTAAAATTTTTGTGTACCGTCATCGCTCTAATCTTTTATATGTCCCAACTAAATACTGCTAAAGTGGTGGAGAAAACAAACACAAGATTATACTAATAACATATTTATTAAAATTAATATAGTTTTTTATATACATTTTTTCTTATCCCCACCATATTTTTCTCTTACTTTAACTCTCCATTATTGCGTAATGTCCCCAAGGCAAAGTCTCGGGGCTTCCCGAAATCAAATATCTTTTGTTATCGTGAGGACTTAGAGATATTTTTTTCTGATTTATAGTATATATGGTATGGTTCATCGACCTGATGGAATGCTGTTGATGAGCCATTTCTATACCTCCGTTCAAACACCTCAGGTAATCGTCAAACGTAATGTGAGATTTCACCACGTATGATTTTATACCTTTAGCCTTCTTTGTGACGGGGTTGTCGGCCGATGGAACCATACATGCGTACATTTTAGCTCTAAGACCTACAAACTCCGTCATGATATGACCGTGGTTTTCATCCTTCATTAGCCCCGGAATCTTCTTGTTCAATAAAGGAATCCCATAAGCGTTCTTCCGTGCGTATTCAGAAGTATCAAAGCGATGGATATCCTGCTTGATGTCGCTGTATACATCATCCGTTTCAAGCTCGTAAATAAGAGAGTCGGTGTCGGTGTAACAGAGTCGAGCATTGTCTCCGTACTTGTTTTTATGTACCTGTAGTGGAACTCGTACAACAAAGTCTTTGAAATCTCCAAGATAGCCATACCCACGTAAATCGGTTTAGTAAACAATACGTCGTTTTTCAGTAATTCTATCAACACCATATTTTCTTCCATTATTTTACAGCTGTGGAAACACGGACTCGCAATTCGAGCTTCTGCGCCGTATCTTCCATCCCATCTAGTTATTAATTTAATTGCTCGTCTGTTCCTCACATTCTCCATGGTTTTTCCAAACACAGCGTTACTCATCAGTTTGAAAAAATCTTTCTCAAAGTCATTTGACGATTTTCTGCGCAGGTCGGCATTTAGATCTATATATTTTTTTAGCCAAGGGGACTGGCGAAACTGAAGCACTCTATGGATTTTCCTCACAACCAGACCCTCCGACACATACTGCTTTAAATTACGATAATGAACGACATATTTTTTCTTATCGCAAACAGTCGCCAACATTTTCGGTTGCTTCGAGTCTGGAGGGCATCCTTTCTCTGGGGCCATTGGTAAATCTTTTTGTCTGTCGTGGATGCTCTCGGGATACTCCAAGTCTACCTCCAGTATATACCCTATAGATGCTTCATCGGATACCTGATAATTAAATGCGGACACGTCTCCTTCCACCCACTTGAGATTGCCTTGCGGCAAATATTGCGACATTGCCCAGGCATACATCGCGTTAATATCATAATACATTAGATATTTTTGAGGTATGCCCGGGTTGTAGTCGGGCATGTATTTATTATTTGCCTTCGAATGTCTTTTTGAGCATTGGGTGAGACCTCCACGTATCCCTTTCTCAATGAACATTAAAATATCGATGTCGTTAATGTAATCGAGCTCCTGTTTGGTGCATTTTAACATGGCGTCCCAACTAAGACCCGGAGCGGTGAAATAATGAGCGGGATCCAACCGATAGTGTTTCAGACATACATCTCTAAAACTCTCAAAAACGTCTGCCAGCAACAACACGTCCGTTTTTAAGTACAGATCGCTGTACTCTCCCAACGTTTGTATTCGGAATTCATTCCATACTTTTTGCGCGTGTTCGTAGTCTTCAAAACTTATATTGGACTCTGTCAGCTTTGAATAAAATTGATTATACGTTGGCAGCACTTTTTCGTTCAGATTTTCCCAAGATTTTATATGATCGTATGGGAAAACCCCCTTGCGCGTCAGCAGTTTAAACAGCTCATCGTCAATATGACCAAACTGAGATTTTAAAATTGGTTTATCGTCCAAGTTTGAGCTTAATTTATCCAGGGAAGATGCCATGAATCGGAACGAATCTATGAATTTAAATTTCACTTCGCTTTCTGAAATATTTTTTATCATGGCGATAAAATTTTCGGTGTTGCTTGGGATCAGATTTACGTTCCCGTTTATTTTTAATGCCACATCTTTCAACATAATATGCGAATCGTATCCGCTCCAATTATGGAAAACCACCGGGATGGTGCGGCTGTCTTGGTATTCAATATTACAACTTGTATGTGCGGCTCCTCGATATTTCCCCGTCAAATGACAGTGGTCTCTCACGCGATCAGACTCCAGAGGTTTTTCGCATATATGGCACAATGATGCTCGTCTAAACTGGCGTTCTTCATTCGGACTAATTTCCATTGGCATTTTGCATAAATATACTGTTTCGACGTCTTCGGCAAGCTGCTTTAACTGCTCCGCAAACCATTCGGCGCAATTAGGACCTCGGTAACTGCGGTAGAAGGATAGGGTATCGTCATAAGCACACTTAAAATAATATCCTCCGCTATAAGCCTCGTGCTGCTGATACTTGACGCTTTTGTCGCCCATGCGGATATTCACCCGATTTAATATACATTCAAAGTCCGCATACACAATAAACGGACATCGCTCCTTGTTTTTATAGTTGTTAAATTTAATTTTGCCATCTTTTACAAAACTCACCTTATATTCATTGTTCTGCTCGCAGTCCTCAATATGCGTTTTCAGTTTACTCTCGGTTTGGAAGCAATGCAAGCACCGATCGCAAATAAATGTTTTTCCCTTGTGCTTAGTCAATTGTGCGCTAACCAGCCTCGACAAATTTTTTATCCATACGTAATGGTATTTCGGTTCGGATAAATCCGTATCGTCTTCCTCCTCCTCCGTACAATATTTATCTTGCACAAGCAATAAGTTCACGTGTCTGTCTCTCTTTTGTTTTGCTATTCTGCTCGGACTGACTACATACTTTTTGCCTTTTTTATTAATAATATACACATTCACAGAAATGTTATTTAATTGTTCGAATTTTGATATATCCTCACGCCTTATTGGAAAACTAATGCCGTCCAACTTTAAAACTTGCGAATAATGCGGGTAAGAAGATATGCGGTCTGGATCAATTACAACCGGGTGTAATGCAGATGTTACTGCCCACGCAAAGCATGCGTCATCTTTATTTTTTACATTAATGCACGCCTGATTCAATTTAATTTGCGGGGGTAAATCCAAGTATGATGAACCTCGCAACGGATTATATTTATTAATATTGATGCACAAATTAATAATCGCCGACAATGCCCACCCGCTGTCTCGTTCTTGAAATTCTTCCAACTTACGCAACAGCACGGCAGATATATTCTCTTCAAACCATCCATTTAATTCACAGTCTCGATCAACCACAGCATTTTTTGTGTTTATGTACTTGAAATCTTCCACGATTCCGTCTTGACTGGTTTTCACAAATTTACCACAAAATACAGTATTTATTTTATAAAACGGCTCCTTCTTCAACGCTAGTCTTATCCTTCTTACAAACAAACTTTCACAATCTTTAAAATATGCTGTTGGCTCCCTGTGTTTTATGTTGGTTAAAACTCCCGTTCTAATTCTTCCGTCAAACGCAGATTTTGAATCTTCCCACTTTACCGCCTCACTAGCCCAATTAGCGTGAGTCTGACCGTTAATAGAGATGCTGCCTCCGGCTCTTGCAGGTACTCTCAACAAAGTCCTGTATGTCATCATTTTACTGATTGTCGCCAATATCTTTTGCTGTACTCCCATAGACGTCTCCGCCTTTAACGCCGTATTTAAAATACGAATTTGTTTAGAACAGTGCTTGATCCATTCTTCTATCACACCCATATCAGTCTCTTATCGCGCCATAAATTGCTCCATTATTCTGACCATACCGTCAGCAACGTCTGAAATTGTAGCCATGATGATAAAGTAGTAGTGTACTCTCGAGGGTTGTACTAGACTGATTTTGAACCCTCTGATCCTTGTTTTTATACTAAATTATAAATTGCAAAACGTCACGTGACTTGTTTCCTCCAATCAAATACTCCTAAATCCTTATCTTCTAATTACTTCACCTCAATTAGCATTTTTCGACAAGTCTCAACACGCTCAATTTCAATAAACTACTTACGTCCTTGTCTGCATGACGTCATCCCAATAATATTTTCCCACACCTCAATTAGCATTTTAGACAAGTCTCAACACGCTCGACTTTTACAAAAACCACTTCCGATACACAACACTTTTCAACAGGATGCACTTCCGGTACATTAATCCTTATCTTTCCAATTAAGCACACACCCATTATCACACCGGATGCACTTCCGGTACATTAATCCTTATCGTACTTGCTACTTCCGGTACACAACTCTTATCTTTCAACGATGACTCACCATAATTAAAAAAATTTGACATGTCTCGACACGCAAAATTTCTATTACGTCATCCATCCCAACTTACTTTTTCTGCCACCGCGGCGCTGACGTGCACTCATTCTCCATCCCACTCTTTCCGAGTTTTCGCACACCCCTCGCACTCACACACTCTTATGGAGGTACTGCACACTTTGCACACAGAAGGGCGCCACAGGCGGCGCCCACTTTCACATGCCCAGATGGCCGGCTCCGACCGGATACTCAAATCCCAAGGTCAACCCAGCGCCCACTTCCTTTGACACGCCCAGATGGCCGTGCCCAACCGGATGTCAGAAATCCAAGATGGCCGCCAAACGGCGATTTTGGACCCCTTGTAAATGCCCATAAGAAATTGCGCCCGTATCCGCTTAGTTCCTCTACTCCAAACCGTTCGTCTGTTTATGTCGGATAGTATCACGAACGCGCGCTTGTTATGCAGCGTTATTCATAGACATTCTTTCCGAACGCACGCATAACAAGCCGCGTGAAGTATACCACATATACTAGGCAACCTTGGTTGCAACTAGCTGTATTTAGGGTGGCCTACTTTGCTGCCATTAATTAAACATCGTAATTAGCCGGCTACCGACATTTTTTATGTCCGCGACATGATGTTTAATTGATGGCACAACAAACCTGCGTGTTTGTCGGCTTGCCACTCCGTTGTTTGAGGATGCACGCGGATCTAACCTATCAAACCACGTGCAATCTCATGTAATCAATAAGGCCCCTAGGCGTCCCATATGGGGTTCGCCATGGGTGAGACAAACCTCCGCCGAAAGTAAGAAGTATCCAGGAGCTTCTGTGTGCAGTAATTAGTGATTTGCCATTAATAGGTAGATCACTAATTACTATATGCAACCGTCCGAACCCGGCGGACGTTTGTTTATTTTGTAAATATCTTTGTAATTAAGGGGAATGGGATTTTAAGTTTTTGTGAAATTGTTTATGTATTGTCAGGGGTTATTTTGTTTAATTTAGTTTTAGTTAATTAGTTTGGGGTGTATAGGCCACCCCCTATGCACTCCCCATATATGTTGGCATCCCTGTTCCCGCTCTTTCCCTTTCCACCAGATTTTGCAAAGTTTATCCCCTCTCTTTTCTTTCCCTTTATATACCGCCGTTCAGTCCTCATCAATTCAGATGAGTCCAGTCCAAGTTGAGTCCAGTCCAAGTTGAGTCCAGTCCAAGTTGAGTCCAGTCCAAGTTGAGTCCAGTTCAGTTGAGTCCAGTCCGAATTGAGTCCGAGCTGAATTGACCATAGTGCAAACCGAAATCCGAGTCCGAAATCCGAAGAGTACCATAACCGTAAGTCGAACCGACAATCTCCCCAAGCCCAGTTGAAATTCCTTTTTTTTTTTCTATCCTTTCTCCTTAAAACCCAGCGTGTGCGGTAGCCGGAAGGCAAGCCACCTCCAGATTCCCGACCCAGTCTCCTATTCTTACCAACGTCCCCCGATCTATCCATCCATCCATGCCTAATAATTATTTTTTATTATATATTATCTTGCTTTCTTTGTTTTTTTTTTCTACGAAAATAAATGTTTTATTTGAGTACCCGATTATTATTTAATTTGTGTCCACACTCCGGTGTGGTGGCGCCCGAGCACCTTCAGTCTCCGGCCAATTAAGCGAGGGGACCCTGTCGATCACGACTGCAGATACCCCCGCACAGGTGACGCCTCACGTTTCAAAGAGTAGAGAGGTCACAATATATACATAAGTAAAACAAATAAATCTAAAAAATACAATTAGTAAACATATAAAAGTATAGTTTTTCTATATAAAAAAGTTGATATTCTTACGCGCTACTTTTGCTGCTTTTTATTCTATATCTATTTTTTTTTTCAATTTGTCTTTAAGGAGTTATAATCTTACATTTTTTGGAACGACTATGTTGACATATCTAATAGATGTATTTTCTGTTCAACTTTTGCATATATATAAAACTTATTTTTGTCTTTGTATTAATTATTGATTTTAAGTATTGGCAGGAGCATCCAATGTTACAATATTTATTCTAAATTTTATTCAAAAACAAGCTATTTGGATTATTGCCGATTCAAAATGTTGCATTTTTTTTAAATTTTAATTTAATTATGACTACATAAAAATGTTTGCAATTATAAATTTATATTAATATTGATACTTTAAAATCATTTAAATTTAATCTTAAGAGTATTATTATCAAAATACACCGGATGTCTGCTGTTCACTAAATAATTAATCACATAGATTAATTTTAGTGCCAATTGAGATAAAAATAACAACAAATTAATTTTAATAAAAAAATCGGGTATAAATAGTCACCAAAAATTAATAAAAATTAGTACGATCAAGATGTTTAAACTTCTAGTATTATCAGCTCTTGTAGCACTCTCTTGCGGTAAGTTTTACACATTTAGAAATATAAATAAATAATTTAAGAAAATATATACATTGAATTTAAATTTTATGTAAAACTATTTGTAAGCCTATTTAATACTTCCTGGTTTTAACAACAAACAAATTTAAAAACATTGATTATCTTATATTACGTTACTTTATAAATTTTGGATTACATAAAACATATTTAAACTTACTTAAAATCACAAATAAAAACTTTTAGCTGCTCCACGAGAAACCATTCCTCATTTGGATGGAAGAATTATTGGAGGTGAAAATGTTAAAATTGAAGATTATCCATACCAACTTTCTTTAATACCACGATAGCCATATTTGTGGTGCTTCAATTATCAGCGAAAAATATGCAGTAGCTGCTGCTCATTGTACAACTGGATCTTCAGCTAAAACTTTAACCGTACGCGCCGGATCTACCAATCACGCATCTGGTGGTGTTATTATCCAAGTTGTCAAAATATTCCAAAATCCAAAATACAATTCAAACACATATGATTATGATATTTCTGTTCTTGAATTGGAAACTAGTTTAAACTTTGGCAGCGCAATCCAAAAAATTGATTTGCCATCACTAAATCAAGAAGTTGCAACCGGTGCCGATGCTTATTGCACTGGATGGGGTACCACAGTTGAAGGTTCTTCTATTCTTCCATCTACATTAAAAGGAGTCAACTTACAAATTACTGATCGAGAAGTATGTAATAAAGCAAATCAAATAATAGCTAAAATTACAGACCGTATGTTGTGCGCTGATGTTAATGGAGGCGGCAAAGATGCTTGCCAAGTAAGATTATTAACAACTTGTTAATTTAAATTGATATTAACCTAAATTGTTTTTTAGGGAGATTCTGGTGGCCCACTTGTAGTAAATGGACAGCTTGTCGGTATTGTATCTTGGGGATATGGATGTGCCCGTCCTAATTTCCCTGGAGTATATTCCAGTGTACCAAACTTGCGCAACTACATTACTGAAAACGCTGGAATATAAGTGTATTAAATTATAGTATTAAAACAAATAAAATATTAATCAAAATACTTAATTGAGTTTTATTTACGCTATTATTTCTCTAAAAAATTTAAATTCTTAAAATTTATATTTTTGTTATAGTTTTATAAATATCTCTATTTAATTATTACACAGAAGTTTGCCATTTATGCTGTAATCAGTCATTGAAACTAAACGTTGTTACAATTCAGATAAAAAATAAAATTAATTCAGTTTGTACAATCAAAATGTTCAAGCTTCTCGTATTATTAATTCTTGTAGCACTCTCTTATAGAAAGTTTTATTATTGAGTTTAAACAATATCAAACATTAATATTTTTGGCCTTTCTTTGTTTAGATGGTGGAAATGTAATTATTAAAGATTACCTATACCAATTTTCTTTACGTTTACTTGGAAGAAAATCCACAATACGATTAGGTTAGCACTGATTATGACATCTCCGTTCTTGAATTAGAAACTAGTTTGGAACTTGGTAGTGGAATCAAAAAAATGTAATGTAGCAAATTATAAAAAGTTACATATCGCATGTTATGTGCCGGAGTTGATTGTGGAGACAAAGATGTTTGCCAAGTAATATTATTTACAATTTATTTATTTTATAACATTTTGTTTTAAAACTTTTAGGAAAACTAGTGATTTATTTGTAGTAAATGAAGAACTTGTTGGTATTGTTTTTTTGGGGATTTGGATGCGCCCTTCCTGGTTTTTCGAGAATCTACTGTAGCGTTGCAAGCATGCGCAATTTTAGTACTGAATCTTCTGGAATTTATTTATTTATTAATTTTATTTTTTTAAACAATAGAAATATTTTGTTTTTATTTTATTTGTTACTTTAAATTTGTTCAATAAATAAAATTATATAAATTGAGAATTTTAATGTTAACTAATTGATTCTTGTTTGTGACTGTTGCATAGCTGTTGAGAAGTTGGTCAATATAATCTCGACAATGCCAGTCATTGTTACCCCCTTTATTGCCAGCCAACTCAATGCTAGTCAGATAAGCTTTTTATTAAGAGATTTGCATTGAAATTTCATATTTGTAAATACCATCAAATCAAATTTTAAATTTCACTGCTATATACATAATTGTGTTCCAATTAGAAGTTTTATTGGTAAATGCGCAAAATGAACTAAACTTATTTTTTGGCGTTTTAAACTTCTGATCGTTAAAGTCAAAAGGGTTATTTGAAATTGCAATAAAACTACTGCAAAAACTTTTCAATGATTAAGATGATGTCGCTGTCAAAGCATTGGTAAAAAAATTTATATGCCCAAGCCATAGTAGGTGCACAATGTTTGAAACTGTAATTTTTAATGTATATAGTGTCACAATGCTCGGTAATGTGCGCCCCTTTAATCCGGTGGTAGACTTCCCACTTAACATACCCGCGGATATCCCCGCGGATTCTTACCTTAAACCACCGCATCACTGTTCCCGTCTTTCCATCTTGACTCTTGCGACAGAAGACTGCGTGCCTTCAGGTATAATTTATACTCGTGAACTCCACGTGTGGGTTACCTGCACCAGGTATGTTAGCCCTTTGAATGTTTATCACCATGGTAGTTAATTTCTATTATTGGTATTTACAGTTTATTGTTAATTTGAGTTATAAGTAAGAAAGAAATAAAATATAACTATCCGAGCAACCATAAGAAATTATTTCTTCAACCCACCCCGCTCTGCTACAATAGTAAGCAAAAAAACTGCTACAAATGTATTAGATTTGATTTTTATTGATTTTTGCAAGATAAATGTCACGTCTCTAAGAGGAGCCAAGTAATTCTTTTTTTTAAGATAATTTTTTACAAGTACAAAGTCTATTTCTTAAAAACTAAAGCCGTAGCAAAATTGATTTTTTTTTAAATAATGGAGAACCATAATAAAAAATGTCCGAACGCATAATGTACTGGACAAATTGGGAGTTTTTAACAATAAGTCTAATGCATATACTTTTCAACAAAATGGTAAGATTAAAAAATGAAATGCAAACAGTTGTTGTCACGTAAATGCGCAAAACTTAACGAAAATATATGAGCCTGAACTTTGCATTATTTAGTGTTCACATTAAATCAAACAAAAATCAAGGGTCAAAGTCTAGCAAAATTTTAGTTTACTCAAAAACAAAATCAAACAAATTGAGAAGGTGTGTTTGATATGTTCGTTATCTCTGGCCATAAACGAGGCAAGATAGACAAAAAATTTGAAAAGGGTATCTTAGTTGGTTACGACGTCAAGTTGCCGTGCTATTGGATATGTTATATATAATTTTTGTTGAGGAGGACAAACCTGAAAAGAGTAACATGCAGATCAACCAGAATCTAAACGTCAATTGAGAGAAAAACATTGATGATTCTAAAATTGCAATACAAAAAAAAAGTTGAGTGGAATATCTGCGCAATCATCTCTTGTATGTAATAAACGGAAGATAGACAAAAATTAGGAGCTGAACTAGTAGTGGAAACTTTAAAGAATTTATAATTTTTTTTTTTTTTTTTTTAAATTATCATTAACCCAATTTAACAATTATAGGAGAAGTAAGGATTTGGCAGAAAGAAAGTATCGATTACACCAACACAGTCTGAGGGTTTTCATAACGACTCAAAGCAAATTGGCAACTGACTGAATGACAAATTTTAAATTTCTTAAAGACAATGACTTTTGTTAACACATGATCCATGCATTTTCTATGATAAAGACACAAATCTAATAATTGCTTTTTTTGTAGATGATTTATTGTTGCTAATTGTGGGGTAGACATAATCAAAATTTTGGATTAAATCAACAGTAACTTTAAAATAATTAAAAAAAAAATATTTATAAATTGCTTGAATTATCTTAGAATGCACCATTTTCAAGCTTTTGATTCAGCAACAACAACAATTTTGCTCAATATTTTTCTGTTATTAGTGATTGTGGTATTATCTGCAAAAAGTATAAATTTAGCCATAGCATCACAACTTGGTTAATTATTAATATGAATTAAGAATAACAGTGGTCTTATTATTGAGCCTTGTTGAACACATTAACCACATTGGTTATTGATTCGAGTCTTATTTGTCAATCAAACATTAATAACCTACAATTTTTAGGGTGAATATTGTATGCATATAATTTTCTTATCAATATGTCATGTGATACACAATCATATGCCTTAGACAAATCTATAAACGTTGATAACAAACATAATGTTTAAAGCATTCAATTGTGTTTTTTATAAAATCTAAAATTGACTGAAGTACATTTATTCTTTCTAAAACCATTTTGTTTTTGGCTCAACAAATTACGTACTTCAAGATACTGAAGTAGTTGCATTTTTAATTTTGTTAGTACATTAAAAAAGATGAATAGTAAAGCGATGGGTTTGTAATTGTTAAGAACATATACATCACCTTTCTAATATATTGGTATTACAGAGCATTAGGAAAAATGCTTTTTCTGATACAATTATTTAGATGACGAGCAATTAGTTGAAGAATAAGCCTACTTTGCAGATTTTTCGAGTTTTAGACTCTTAAAACCCAAATACACAAAACAAATTTATATTTTCCAATTAATTTATATCAAAATACGTCAACTTAGGCGGTTAAAAAAAATATTTAAAATGCTATTTTTACACAGCCTACTGAGAACAAAAACATGGTTTTATGGATTTTGCGGCTTATAGAAAGCGTATAGACTTGAATTTGGCTTTTACGGAAAATTTCTGATTGATTTCATTAGTAAATTTAATTTTTTTGAGTTAAAGTTGCGGTTTTTAAACATAAAATGCGATTAAATTAAAAAACGACAAAAAAACTAAAAAAATTGTAGAATTTTTTTTAGGGGTTTTGATTATTCCATCAAACGCCCACCGGAATTAAATTAAGTAGATTTTAGTTTTTCCAAAGCAATAATTCAATAGCTAATCTGCAAAAAAAAAAAATCAACAACCACAAAGCAATTGTTAATTAAGATTACGCATTTTTTTTTAATTTTTTAAATGTGATTTAGAAATTACTTAATATATCACAACAATATAAAAGTAAGTGAACTCACGCTTGCTGAAACTTTCACATTGAGGACTAGATTTAAGAAGTCTGTGAACATTGACCTTAAATATTTGCGTCTCGGGAAATTTGAAAGTTTATTTTATGTGTTAATATACAATTAAAAAATCGCTCTTAAAATGTTGGTCCTACATCTTGGAACTGACAATAAATATTGGATAGAATTTTTCTGCATAAATGGCAAACTTTTGTAAAAATATTAAATATTAATTTTAAGGATTTTGATTTTTTAGAAAAAAATATAATCAAATTAAAACTCAATTAAATATTTTGTTAAATTTTTATTTGGTTTACTAAGGTAATTTAAAACATTTAGATTCTAGCGTTTTCAGTAATGTAGTTGCGCAAGTTTGGTACACTGGAATAGACTCCAGGGAAATCGGGACGGGCACATCCATATCCCCAAGACACGATACCAACGAGTTGTCCGTTTACTACAAGTGGGCCACCAGAATCTCCCTAAAAAACAATTAAGGTTATTATTAATTCAAATAGATAACTTGTTAATAATCTTACTTGGCAAGCGTCTTTGCCGCCTCCATTAACATTAGCGCACAACATACGGTCTGTAAGTTTATTATAATTGGCATTATCACATTCGTCCCGATCAGTAATTTGTTAAGTGACTCCTTTTAATGTGGATGCAGCAATAGGAATACCTTCAATTGTGGTACCCCATCCAGTGCAATAAGCATCGGCACCGGTTGCAACTTCTTGATTTAGTGATGGCAAATCAATTTTTTGAATTCCTTTACCTAAGTTTAAACTAGTTTCCAATTCAAGAACAGAAATATCATAATCATATGTGTTTGAATTGTATTTTGGGTTTTGGAATATTTTGCCAACCTGGACAGTAACACCACCGGACGCGTGTGAGGTAGATCCGGCACGTACGCTTAAACTTGAAGCTGAGGATCCTACTGTGCAATGAGCAGCGGTTACTGCATATTTTTCGCTGATGATTGAAGCACCACAAATATGGCTACCGTAATATTGCAAAGATAGTTGGTATGGATAGTCTTCTATTTTAACATCCTCACCTCCAATAATTCTTCCATCCAAACGAGGAACAGTTGCTCGTGGGGCAGCTAAAAGAATTTATTTGTGATTTTATGTAATTTTAAATATTTTTAAGTAAATAAAATAGAGATACATTTGTATTTCAAAAATTAATTTAGTGTTTTTATACTCTATTAACCTTATTAGCTTGGTTTTAGCAAACTGCATTAAGAGTAAAGTGAGGTAAAATAATTAATGTTTGTACGTTTGTTTGTTTGTAGACAAGTTTACAAATAGTTATTTATAGTTAAATTAAATATAAACTCAATACTATCACTATTAAATTATTTGTTTAAATTCATAAACTCATAAAATCTTACCACAAGAGAGTGCTACGAGAGCTGATAATACTAAAAGCTTGAACATTTTGATCGTACTGATTTTTTTGAATTTTTGTTGCCTATTTATACTTGATTTTTTTATTAAAATAGAAATTGTTGATGTTTTTATCTCAATTGCTACTAATATTAATCTATGTGATTAATTATTTAGTGAATGGCAGACATCCGGTGTATTTTGATAAAATATTCTTAAGGTCAAATTAATATAATTTAAAACTATTAAAATTATAATACAAAATTATGATTGGAAACATATTGCAATTTGGTTGCCAGTTGTGGTAATGAAGTTTTATCGATGAAATTTTTTTTTTTTTTTTTGGTAAAGCAACATGATGGAGCTACAACTACTTTGCACTACCAATTAATATCTAATTTGTGTTGAAGAACACATAAATTAATTATTTGAATTTTTCTTTCACCGTCAAGCGATGGCGTACCACCAAAATGCAGTGATGAGGATTTGTAAAAACCGAAACAATTGTCTGTATTTGGTTGGCCGCTTTGGAGTTAGATTGGGTTTGGGTAAATGATTTTTTCTTTTGTTTTTTATTAAACAAGATTATAAAATTTGTATCTTTTAACTATTTCAGAGTTTACAACAACTATTGTTGAAGCTGTTTTAGGAAATTCTGATCATTCACTTAATACTTCTGTTGTTAAAACTTCTCTTTTTATTACTACAAAGCTTAAACTGCGCCTCATCCATTATTATTCTTAGTTGATTCTCATTGCTAATGATCTACATATTGCAGCAGAAGCAGCTCCGGTCCGTTTGAAATGGAATTGCCCACATAGTAAATATGTTTTATTTATTTTAAAAATTTTGATTGTTGTTTTACTATTTATACCTAAAATTACCTAAAAATTTGCACTTGCAAAACAAGTACATAGTTTAGCGTAGTAAAAACAATTGCTAGAAGATTACTACAAATTGCAAGTACATAATATTAGTTAATTAATTAAATAATATATTAGATTTTTTTTTTTAATTATATTTAAAAGCGATCTTATTAAATTATTACCAATTCAATGCTCAAATGAAAATGATACTTTGCAACTTTTTGCATTTTCTATAGATACTCCCAAAACTACTGATCAATACAATTTATCATACACAAATTTTTGCACTTTATAGCAGTTGCTAATATTTTAAGTTTATAAATTAATAAATTAAGATTTTTTTGACTAAATTATCGAAAATATGAGATAATTAACCTTCTAAATTTGCTTATTTGTTATAAATAATACAGCACTTGAAAAAATGTTTAGCAATATTATTTAGCAGACGTGTGTGTATCCAAAAACCGCATATATCTAGAATTTAAATTTACTTATCGAAAAGTGATTTTTGATAGCAATCTTACATTTTTGAGACAAATTATTAATATCCGTTTCCCACTTTACTAATGAATTAATAGCTTGTTCAAAATAATTACTGTATCAGCCGGTAACACATTTATAATTGGATTCATTCTTAATTTATTATATTAATTAAAAAAACATTTATTTAGCATTATAATATTTCAATGGGTTCAAGAAATTTCATGAATTACTTTTTATTTTCTATTCTAATGAATTCTACAATTAATTGATTTAAAAACTTGCAATCTTACGTCAATTTTATAAATACCTAAAAAAATGAATCGGCAATGAATGAATTCGTTTTGAATAAGTCAGATATATTTCTAAACAATATGTATTTATGCAAACGCATGTTTTTTTAAATATTTTTTAAACTGTATCAACAATATGTTTGTTGCACAGAAGGTTATGTAAAAGTGTACAAAAAAACAAATCAAAAAGAATTTAGATATACAGGGTCCATTATGAAAGTAATGAGCGTTTTCTATGAAAAATTGATTTATTGATCCTAGTGGTAGTAAAGCTTAAAATTCTTCAAAATTTTTCCTTCTGCAACAATACATTTTTGGGGACTTGTCTGCTACGCCTGAAAGTTACCCAAAAACTCCTTGACAGGAATGTCTTTTAATAACCTTGTAACATGCTTTTGGATGTTTTTGACGGACTCTCAATGCTCTTCTTTCAGCTCTCTCTTCAGTCGGTGAAACAAAAAAAATTGCACAGAGCTAAGTCGGGACTGTAAGTGAGCTGGAGTTGCTTTGAGCCAGGAAATTAGTATCAATGACGGCCGTTTGACTGGAGACATTGTCATGGTGGAACGTGTCTTTAATGTCAGTATTCATGCGCGCAATCTGGCGTTTCAATCTTTTGAGCACTTTGAGGTAAAAGGTTGAGTGGACAGTTTCAAAAACGATAATGACTAAGTTTTGATGGGAAATTTGTTCATTTGCGCTTTCTTGGGTCGAGGGGAGGGATGATTTTGTGTGCGCTGCTCTGCTTTTTCGGTTCTAGGTCGTACTCGAACATCTAGGATTTGTCTCTGATTACGACAGAGTTAAGAAAGTTCGGCTCATTTTGCATCAAATCCAAAATTTCTTGATAGCGCAAGTAAAAAAACACACTTTACGCAGTGACACGTCTTTCTGCTCAGAACAGTCGGAGCAAGTTGGCGATCGGCTGCGTTGGAAAAGCAGATCTTCCACCACATTTCCCGGCCGGTTTTACCGGGTTGGGATGGATAGTTGCGTCACAATAATATTATGCGCATTACTTTCATAATGAACCCTGTACACTCAGATGCAAAAAACGGGTAATGAGTAATTTTTTGCAAAAAAACGGGTAATTTTTTTTATAAAACTTTTAGTGTTTTACAATTAAAAAAACCATCATGATGTATAAAAAAACAACATATGGTACTTATCAGTTTATTTAATAAATAAAAATAAAATTCAAAAGTATGCGTTCTTTACTACCTGTTGCTCATTTAACATTGCGCACAGAGGAATAAGTTGGCTACTGGGTTGACTTGTTTGTTTTTGATTAACTGTAACTCTCAGAGCAGATTGGTGTGTTGATTATGGTTCTAAGTGCTAAAGATTGTGCAAAAGCTGTTGCTTTTGTGGCAGATGGAAGAAGCCAGCGGTATGTGTCCAGATTCCTAAGAGCACTTGTGTGGTATAGGGAGACCGTCTCGGAGGCCTGGATGACAGGAAACAACGACTGTTATCGATGACCGATACTGTTTACTGAAGAGTCTAGATTCTGCCTACGTTTGCCAGATAAAAGAGAACGAGTATGGAGACAAACGAGAAAACAATTTGCGGAGTGTACCTTTAAGTCTTGGTTTAGCCATAGTGGAGGTTTTCTAATTGTATGAGCAAGAATATCTATGGATGCCTGCACCAAATTAATAGACAAGGTTTTGGAAAATTACCTAATCTCATTTGCTTCATTTATTGACAATGGCTTTATTCTGATGCAGAATAACGCAAGACCGCATTTTGCAAGATGCGTCACAGAACTTGGTTGCAGTTGGAATAAGAAATTTTAACTGGCATGCATGTACCCTAGATGGAAATCTTATAGAACATGTTTGGAACATGTTAGACAGGCGTGTTAAAAGACATGTAGTTGCACCAACCACAATAAACGAGCTTTGTGTGGCACTTCAGAAAGTATAGCAGAATATTTCACAAAATGATATTGGTGAGGTTTTTACTGGCATGGGTTGCCGTATGCAGACAATAGTTAAAGCTCGAGGAGGCAATACTAAGTATTGAAATCTTATTTAACTGAAATTAATCTCTGTTAAGTTTTTTTTGCAGAAATGCATTTTTTTGTGTATACGTACATTATTCTTATTAATGTTCATTAAATAAACTGATAAGTACCTTATGTTGTATTTTTCTACATCCTGATGGTCTCGTTGATTTAAAAAAAAAACACTAAAAGTTTTATTTAAAAAAATGACTCGTTTTATTGCATCTAAGTGTGGATACCTTGTTTAGTTTTTTTAAGTTAAAAAGTACTTGTTACTTGACTGCCGCTCTGCAGCAAGAAACAATTTTTAATCAACATGGTTTTTAAACTAATAAATCAACAACTTCTATCTTTTCTTGTATGAGTATTATATTACAGATGCTAAGTGCAAGACCGATTTTTAAAAGCTTTTAATACAGTAGACAACAAAATAATAATTAGAAATCTGATATTGCAATTTAATTTATCTAATAGATTGCCATTTGTGCATATTATAAATATGCAATAGTATAAGATAATGAGCAAGAAAAGCATTGGCAGAAAGGGAATGTTGTGGTTCAAGAACATGCCATAGTAAATAAAACAAATGTATTCATGATGATTCTGTAAGGAAAATGCATAATAAAAAAAAGAATTTGGCCGCAACTTTGTGTATAGGTAGATAAACATTACGTTACTTCGGAACATGCATCTTTAAATTTTGTTTTTTTAATCATTTTAAATTTATACTACAAGTTCTATCACGAGTTATTATTTTTGTAAACAAATTGAGATTCAGCCGCAAAAGTGTTATTTGATTACCTTTATCAAACCGTATTATGTTGAACATGTTATTATTTATCTAGAAAAATAGTATTTTTTACAAAAAATGAATTAGTACATTTTTAAACAATTGTTTAAGATTTTGTATATATTTTGCGTTTTTTTAGTTTTATTGCATACATTTATTAAATATTTTATACACAATCTAAAATTTTATAATAATTTTATATATCAAATATACTTTATCTGTGCAATTTTTAAAGGTGATGAATAAATTGTTTAAAAAATATAACACTTTTTATCTAATTTTACTATCAACTAAAGGGAAATAAGTAAACTTAATACAAAATATTATTTTTATTTTTTATTATGCTAACACAAATATATTAAAATAATTACTACTAATATATCAAAACAAACACAATCTAATAAGTAAATCTACTTGTAATAATAATTGGCATTATTATAACATTATATTTCACACTTTTCCTTAATAAATCCACGCAAATTACCAACATCAGAATAGACTCCTGGATAATTGGGACGTGCACATCCGTATCCCCATGATACAATTCCAACTTGCTTTCCATTTGCAACTAATGGACCACCAGAATCACCCTAAAACAAAATTAATACAAATATAAATTAATAAAATAAACTATTTGTTTACCTGACAAGCATCTTTTCCACCTTCAGGTACACCAGCACATATCATCCTATCTGTAATATCGTTAAATCCTTGATATTTTTCCTGGCATTCTTTATTAGAAACGATAGCAACAAATACTTTTCTCAAATCACTTGGAGCAGTTCCGCCTTCTTTCAAAGTACCCCAACCAGTACACACAGCTTCAGTATTTGAATCAACTTTTTCATTCTCATTAGGCAATGCAATTGGTAAAGCAGTCTCATCATACTCTACGTCTTCATTAAGCACCAGAATGCTCACATCGTAATCAATTGTGTCCTGATTATATTTAGGATGTTGAATGATTTCCAATACTTGAATAACTTTACCTCCTGAATTACGATAAGTTGAACCATATCGAATTGATAAAGAATTAGCTGATGATCTAAAGATTTTTTTGTCAATAAGTGCCATTCAATTAATAAATTATAAATACCCATCAGTGCAATGAGCTGCTGTTAATATACGTCTCTTTCCAATTATTGAACCTCCACAGATATGTCGCCCAAAATATTGAAGCGAAATTTGGTATGGAAAATCTTGTATGGAAGTTGGGCTTCCTCCAACAATTCTGCCATCAAGTCTGGGAACTATATTGTGTTGGGAAGCTCCTAAAATTGACAATGCTTTATTGTAGTTTATTATTGCTGGTAGCAACCACAAATTTAATTAATGTCAATAGTACAAATTAAATGTATCAAAATAATTTAATAATAGTTTTAAATTATAAATTATATTTACCCAAAGTAATTGTTAGTAGAGCTGCTAATAGCACAAATTGAAACATTGTAGTTAGTATAACTTTTCTATAATGTGTTCCTGTATATATACAAAAAAAATCTTATCGCTGTCTGTGTGCATTATCTATTCTTTGGTTGCAAAATTAATTAAATGAATTAGTAATTGCATTAAACGTAGACATTTTGTAATAGGAACTAATCTAACGATAATAAATTAATAAATTTTAATGCATTTCAAGAAAGTAAAGTGAGTAATCTGTTATTGTATTGATTAGATGTTAATTGATCAATAAAAATAAAATTTTAATTACAAATAAACCTTTTTAATATTTACAATGATTTATTATGTTTTGAAAGTTTAAATTTTTTAAAACTGACTTAATGAATATTTCAAAAAAACTTTTAAAAATAAATTAACCTTGAAAATAAAACATAGAATACAATAGATACTACAAAATAATGTTTCAAAAATAAAAAAAAAATAATTAATATTCTTTACTACAGTTATATAAAGCAATTGCCTTAAGAAAATATTTATAAATAGTTACTATGTTCAAAATATTTATGTTGCATAGAACACTCCATTAATTGTAAATTCTACTTTTTGTTTTAAAAACTTTTTTGTGTTTTTTTGCAACAAATCTATCATAAATTGTTTTATAAAAATAGAGACAAAACGCTTTTTTAGCAAAATATACTTTCAAAATGCAAGAATTCATACAAAACAAATAAAATGTATTTTTGTAATTATAGACATATTAAATAAATGCATTTACTTTTTTTTTATTCTATTAAGAACTACAAACACATTTTTTGCATAAAACATTTCAAAACTAGCTTAGTAGACATATTGATAGCTTTAAAATTATACAAAATTGGCTTACAATGCGTTCTTCTGTTTAAGAAAATCTTTGAAAAAATGTACATAAAATCTTATAATTATAAATTAACCGCTCGCAAAAAATACCTCATTAATTACACATAAATTAAACAAAGTTTTTTAGAAAGAATGCATTTCCGTTTAATAATGCATACAAATTTTAAAAAAAATTACCAAAAAATTCATAAATTTCTTCAACAATATTGCTTAATACTCTCTAAAGTTGTTTGCACAAAATCGGGTGTATCTTGTAAATAATTGCAGTAATTATTTAAAAATGGTTACGTTTGCATAATTTTTTTTTATAATTTGCTTACAAAATAAATCAAAAGCAGTTTAAAAAAACGTAACTTTAAAAATATATTATTAAATCTTTCATAAAAAAACTCAATATCATCATCAAAAAATGACACAAAACGTCTATCTTCTAATAAATACTTAATAAAATGTTCAAAAATTGGACAAATAGTTTAAAAACAATTAATTAATAATAAATTTAACAACAAACACTATTTTTCTTCATTTTTGAACAAATAAATAACTTTTTTTTTTACAGTTATTATAGTTAGAAATTGCGTTACTAGTTTATCCATCAACTTTTATACTTAAGTTACTATACTATAGACTTTTCCTGTTTATAATAACCAGTAAAAAAAACACGTACAATTTTAAAGTTGCTATATACTTGCAAGGATTTTTAAGAAAATTTTATGTTCTCTGTAAAACGAAAAAAATTAAATAAACAATTTCTTTTAAATTTAAAAAATGTATTGAAGAAACATTGTGTGGTCTTGCCGTGTAAGTTAAGTTATGAATAAATATTAAGTATAGACTATCGGGTAAGGTAGGTGCATATTGTTTCACACTATAATTCTCAATAATTAGTAGTTAGTTTCAGCAAGTAACACTTAAGAATAACTTACGCATTATCTTTTAGTTTTTATGAATCTAATCTAAATTTGATACTAGTTTGAGGTGAATTTCTATTTATTTTCCTTTTTTAAGCATTTTTTAATGATTGTTGCTTTATCTACTTTGCTTTAAATATCTTAGTATATTTTTTTGTTCTTTCCACGTCTTCATTTTACTAGAGCGTAAACTTTCCAAAAGCTTTGTGCCCGGTCAGTATTTGTATTTTATGTTAACATGTCTCAGGTTTATACTTATTATTTTATTTCCAAGATTAGTTTTCCTGCCCATTTTTCTTTTTTTCTTCTGCTTTACCGTTTTTTTTTTCTTTTTTTTATTTTTGCTTCTTATTTGCTGGTTTTTTCTTATACTAGCTTTTTTTTTACTTTTAGTTTTTCTGATACCATCATATTAGATGGAGGTGATGCTGCAATCACCTCAACTTCCTTTGGTGTTACCGGTCTGTAGACCCTGCTAATCCTTAACAAGTTGTTGTAACTTATTTTGTTTCTGTTTTTATTATTATGGCTTCTTCCTCTGTTTTTGCAGCGTATAACAATTTGTTTCTCTTTTGTCTTCTATCTTCTTATTCTAGACTTTGGCTAAGTTTGGTAGTAAGCTATTTTTCTAGTTTCTTTGTTTCTCTGACTGCTTCCTTAACTTGTTTGTTTTATTGTTACGTGTTTCTAATTTTAAACCCTTACTTTTTATCCATAACTATATCATATCTATTGCTCTAATTTATCTTTTAGTATTTCTATTTTTATGTCTCTACCTACTAGTGCTAGGTCATTTGAAAATGCTGTTATTGTCACGGTTTTTAGTAGTCTAATCCGAAGTAGTTTATTATAAACTAGGTTTTACAATTTTGGTCTTAGATCTGCGCTCTGAGGTACTCTTCTGGTCAGTTTGAATCTTACCTTCTTGGTCACTAAGTTATAAGTATCTATATTATCTTTATTGTTTTTCTAGTTAGCTTTAAAAAAATATTTTATTAGGCATCTGTTAGTTATTTAATTTAAATCTATTGTATTACTACCCACGTGTTTGTGCTGTGCGTAAAAACCCTTAAGAAAAGATGAAGGGGTCCTGGTGTCTGAGTTACTCTATACACGCGTCTCTAGGGATTTGCAACACTCCACTTTAACCAGAATTTTTTTTAAACGAGCTGTAAAGATTTTATCTTTACCCAGCCATTTGAGTCCACTGCAAGGCTTTTCCTAAATGTTTTCATTTGTTTTGGTTCTGGGCCAGTGTTCCGCGAAATGTTTCAAGTTGTCCGTCCATTGGGTTGGTGGTCTACCTCTACGTCAAGACTAACCCACCTCAATTAATCGGGTGCATTGTCCGGTCAAATAGCCGACAGGGTGAGTTTAAAATCGGAAGCACCAAAAAAGAAGATTATTTCTTTTACATATCAGCACTCACTTGGACAACCCAAGAAGAAGGTGAAAGACACAAGAAGAAAATCCAAGATCTCCTAGAAGAATGAAGCCAGCTACAAAGAAGTTGCCTTTGTGTGGCGGTTATTAGCTTGATTTATCCGGGAGCTGGATAATACTTTATCCACTACAGGCAGAACACCTCTGACAGACAATTCTGAGTTTCGACGTCGATGTTGAATGCCACTGCGTTCGACCGTTCGTGCTGGCGACCGTGTGGGGATGGATCCCAACGGCCGCCGATCGCACGGCGGAGAACCACTCGCGCGAACGCCCACCGCCTAGTAAAGTCACATTGTTTCGAGCCACACGACTCGCGAAACTCCTAGAGGTATCGTTGCCAACTGGGTCTAGACAGGATACGGCCTTAGAGGCGTTCAGGCATAATCCCACAGATGGTAGCTTCGCACCATCACCCTATCGAGTGAGTGCATGAACCAAGTGTCCGAACCTGCGGTTCCTCTCGTACTGAGCAGGATTACTATCGCAACGACTGGTCATCAGTAGGGTAAAACTAACCTGTCTCACGACGGTCTAACACCTCTCATCTTCAGTGGGCTGTCACACACAGGAAAAAGATCACCTGTGATGTGGGGTGGCTTCAAAAAGTGATTTTTGGTCTACAACCTTTGTGGCCAAAATTACAACTAGGCGTTGTGCCATTGAGCCGGCTTTCTAGGCAGACAAAAACTACTTTGTGGCTTCCAAAAAAACCGAATGTCATAGAGCTGGTCATGAGTTTGCTAGAAAAGCAAAACTAGTGGCTTAAAGTCAACGATTGGTTTATCTTCCACACCGTCAAGTCCAAAGAACCAGAGGGCCGACTCCTTGTTCTAGGAGTAGGTGAGGTAAATGAAGCAATGGAAACAGAGGTGATTGATCCACCCCGACCAATCTGGGATGGAGATACACCACTGTTTTCAAAGCTAACTCTTGACGCAACACTTTAAAGTTATACAAAGCAAACTGCATAACAGTTGTAGCAACACTATGCTGCAAACAAAAGCTGATGCAGGACACAATAGCCCTAATCTAAGAACCATGGATTATATAAACTAGAGTCTTTGGATTAGGCATACTAAGTGAGAATATGTTTTCAAATCTAACTAACGGTAAGCTAAGGACGTGTGTTTACATACCCAAGCACATAACAGCGTTTTTTATGCCACAGCTTTCCGACAGTGTTCTCACAATCGTTAGTAACAGCTTGGCAGACAAGCAAAAGCCAGACATCATTGATACGTCGGCATACCTGAAGCTGACCGATAAAGTTGCTTTTCAAGACAACCTATTTCGGAATTTAAGTACTTGTGCTGATTTAAGTGAACTTATTAGTAAATTGGAAAAAAAATTAACACAAACGTACAAAGACTTGTGCCCACTTAGGCTGGCTACCAAACCCGACAACCTGAAAAACGAGACCAGTTTAAAGAGGTTGCGCAGAGATCCTTCAACAGATCAAAAGATTTAAAAAACCAAACAGACTGAATGTTATACAAAAATTCTCAGAAAAAAACGCATACGTCACCGTGAACGGGAAACTTGAAAATCTTTTTGTGATAATGTTAAAAACACTTCACTGCTGTAAGGCTAAAAAATTTTTTACCAAAAAACTTTTAACAGCAACTGGGTTGCCTAAAACAAATTGACGGCTTATACACAGGCAATCAAAAACAACAGATATATTTCTAGAAACTTACTTTTCAGGCTGTACCGCCTAAACACAAGTTTGGTTTGACGCTACAATTTTAACCTCATCAGAGGAAGACTGGGTAGTTGTTTGCCAGCTTGTTGAAGAGATGCGTATAGCATGGGCAATTAAAAAATTTTCTCCATACAAATCACCAGAATTAGATGAGAACAACTTTCTACAATGGGGCAAAGATATCATACTCATCTGGTAAGAATCTATAGAGCATGCATTGTTTTTCGACACATTTATAGCATGGAGAAAAGTAAAAATCGTATTTATACTAAAACCAGGGTGTAACAATTACACCCTTGCAAAATCTTATTGGCCAACTTTTTTTTTTAAGACACTAGAACAATTGTGAGAAATATCAATTTGGTAAACGGCACTTATAACTAGACCAATACACCCAAACTAACATGCATACACTCAAGGAAGATCTACCAAATTGGCTCTACATCTTGTAATGGATTGAATCTAAAGATTATTAAGAAACAAAATAATCAATCAATAATACTTCAATAATAAAACTACCTTCAAAAAAATAAAAACTGCTTTTGCAACATATAATTTAAACTTTTCAATTAGTGGATAGATAAAATACAAGTTAGAGAAAAGAGCCGTTACTGTTACTGTTGGGGATTTAACTGTCAAGAAAGTCGTTGCCAAAGGTTGTCCTCAGGAAAGTGTATTATCTCTACTAATATGGAATATAGTTAGCGACAGCTTTATACGGCCACTTAATGATCATGGTTTCTATACAATTGATTATGCAGATGACATAACAATCCTTCTAAGCGATAAATATTCTACAACTTGATGCAAAAAGCTTTAAAAATAATCAAAAATTGGGGCAAAGACCATGCTCTTACGGTCAACCTTCTGAAAACCGAATCGGTTCTCTTCACAAAAAGAAAAATTTAAAATTTAAACTTACCAAAACTCCTAAATGCCCCACTACCGTTATCAACCGAGATCAAATATTTTTGGGTAGTTTTTGACAATAAACTCACTTACATGGGGACCACATTTAAATATGAGATGCAAAAAAGTTTATATGTTTTTATTGGCAATGCAGACAAGCTTCAAAAATAGTATTATGGCTGTATACAGCCGTCATAAGATCTTTGCTAACATACGAGGCACTAGTATAGTAGCCAAAAGCTAGATAAGAAACGTCTGCAAGCAAACTGAATCAGTTGCAACAAATAACATGTCTAAGTATAATAAAATGGATGACGAAACGATTGAGCACGTTCTATGTGCATGCCCGGTTCTCTCTTATGATAGAGAATCCAAGTTAGGGAGTTGCAGGCTTGACATGGCCAGTATAAGAGAGAGCCTTCCAAGCGTTGTACTTGCATACATCAGTTAGTTTATCTTCCAACTATCTACCCAAAATCTAGAATAGTTATTTGAGTTTTTTTTTTATTATACGTTTAGCGCTGCTTTTACAATCTCTATTGTTGTTTTGTCCAGATATGGTGCTATATTGTTGGGCAATTTTTTTTATAATTTTCTTAATCTATTTTAGAGAAGAAGAAACAGTTATGGCAACACCGTAACTGTTTCTTTATTTTGGTTGTTGTCAGCAGCATGTTTGCTATCATACTTTTTTTTATTGAGGCTTAGAGAAAAGTTCTTGCAGCCATAGTGTGGGGCTACTAAAACCTCTGTTCTTCTTGGTTTCTAGTAGTCTTACATCGGAATTGCTTTTGCATTATTTCTTTTAGGGTATGCAGTCCGGACGAGTTGCTTATCACGCTCTAGTTATTGTCCATCTTCTGTTTTCTCTCATACTCTTCTTTTTTCTTTAAAATTTCTTTTATGACCTGATTTTTATCATCTTCTAGTTTTCCTCGCTTTGTACCATTTCTTTGATGATATTATTTTTGTTTAAGTTTTGTTGGCTTATCTCGCTTCTTTTATTTTCCTACTCTTTGCATACAAACAACGTGCTCAAAGTGGTCTTCTATAGGGCAAAACTATTTAAGCATTCCTGACCTGTCAAGAACTAGGTGACGTAGTATTTTACCTTCCCATGTTTCCTGTTGATTTATTCCTTAATGTCTATAATTAATGTTCTATCCCTGACGCTTGTTTTTGTGTTTTCTTATCTCTCTTGCCATGCATTTATAGTTTTTTTTCTCTTTGCGTTTCATTGTTCATCTATTTGTTGTCCTCTAAGTTTTCTTTTTACACCTAGCAGGTCAATTGGAATTGTAGCTGCTATGATTTGTGCAGCCGCGGTCAAGACTGTGCAGTATCCTGAACATATTTGGATTGCCGTTTTTCTTTGTATGCTCGTTATTATGCTCCTATATTTTTTGTGTCTCAGCGCTTCTGCCAGATGGATGCCCCACTTAAAATTATAGAGTTGATAACCTGACGTTTAGTAATCCGCGGCTCGGTTTTGTTGGAACACAATTTGGCATTATTTCAGCAACTTTCTCGGCTTTTAATTCCGTATGTTTTACGTGCTAGGTCATTTGCATGCCCCTGTCTAAGTGTACTTCAAGGTACTTCACACTGCCTTTAGTGCTAATGCTGCTCTATTGTTATAGTTACCTCATCCATTTTCTTGCGTTTACATAGGACTACCGCTTTTGTCTTTTGCGGTGCCAGTTGCAGTTTATCCTCCTTTAATGTAAAATGTTCTTTGTACCTTGTTGTATCCGTGTTGTAATTTCTGTTTCATTTTTTGTTTCTTTATTAGTGCTAGGTTATCATCGTACGCAATCAATGATACTTCTGGTAGCATCTTAAGTTCTAGTTTTCCGTTGTACATTAGTAGTAGTACATTAGTGCTAGGTTATCATTGTACGCAATCAATAATACTCCTGGTGGCATCTTAAGTTCTAGTTCTCCGTTGTACAGTATGTTCCACAATGTCGGGCCCAGAATGGAACCCTGTGGCACACCTCAGTAAATTTGCATTACTTTTTTCTTGTAGATGTTAATCATTTGGTCTTCCAAGTAGTTTTTAATTACGATTAAAAGATACTCACTGATACCCTCTAGTTCTAGTATTATTCAAGACCAATAAACAGTATTGAATGCGTTTTTGACATCAAAAAACACAAACACACAGTGGCTTCTTTGAGAGTTTGAAGCTTGATTTACCTCCTGGACTGTCTTCTTTACTTGTTGCAAAACGTCGATTGTGAATTTTCCTTTTTGAAAACCGTATTGCCCTGGAGAGAGGCTTTCTTCTGAATAGGTTTTTTTTTATATGTTCTATCGCATGCTCTGACTCTTGCTTGTATTATGGATTGATAGTTGTTTTTTGTTTGGTAACTCATTTCATTTTCAAAATTTTTAATATAAGCATCCTCCCTATTTTTGATGTTCCATCTTTGCTTGTTTGCTTTTTTTTTGTTAGAATTTTTTTGCTGCTCTATTATGAACGTGATATATCTGTAATCCAACAGATTTTCTTTAGTACTGATTTCCCATTTTGAAGAATATTTTATCAGTTTTTCTGAACAGCAAGTAACGTATATGTCTGATTCTTTGTTTCCTCTTTTAAAAATACATTCTTCTCCCTACTTGAGTGCCACCATGTTATTTTTGGATAACCATTCTGCTCTAGAGTCTTCTTTCTTTAACTCCAGATTTTGAATTTCTTATTAAAATCCTCTAGTACTATTATTGGTTTTTGTGATGTTTGTGTCAATTGGTCTTCTATTTAGGACAGCATGCATATGTATTCAATTTTTCAAATTCTGTATTCTATATATTTAGGGCCACATCTGTATTCTTGTCTCTCGTTAATTTCTTGCCTGTGCTATCGTTTGGTTTGGTTTTATTAAATACGCTATCTGTATGTTTTCTTCTACCATATATTGTTGCATGAGCTTATATGCCGCTTTGTATCTGTTTAAATTAACTTATAATATTTTCATTATGTGGCTTATTCTCGCTCTTCAGTCTACTCATCTCCTCTTTGCATCTTGGGCATAATGTCTGAGCTGTTTGCTGTCCCTTGGCCTTGCATAGCGGGCAGTATGGAGTGTTTTTGCATCATGCCGCAAAGTGGCCCGTTCCTGCGCATCTTCGTCATATTTGTGTGCGGTCGTCTCCCGTGCAGTCAGATGTTGAGTGACCAAAGCACCAGCATTTTTAGCATTGTCTTGGCGTCATTCATTTTGTGATGCGGCATCTTGATGCCCCAACAACTATGTATCTATTTACTCATCTATCACAACTAATGCTCTTTAGTAACCCTGTCTGCAGTCACTTAGTCTGGTTAATGCTATGACGGCATCCGTTTTTTCATCTACCTTAGTTGCAGCCAATATCTCACTGCTTCTTTGATCTTTTTATTCGTCGTTATGCTATCCATATCCATAATGCTGTATGTTGTCTTAAATTAGTTGTATGCCTATTTTGTCCTCATTTTCTCTTAATAATGCGCAATAGCGCATAATTTCTTTAAGCTCTTGGAGCACTATCAGCTATCATACCTGACATGTTATGATATTTTGTCGGGTTTGTTACATTCTGGATTAATTGTTTATAACTCTTTTAACTGATTATAGTTTTTTTACTGTTTAAAAAACGCCTTATACTTTTTTATATTACAAACTTTATATACGTAACTTTTAGGCTCTAAGTTAAGTAATATTTGTAGATACTTTTAAAATATGCAAAAATAATATTATTTAGTTAATGTAAGATAATAAAAAAAATAAACTCTGCAATTTGAAAAAAATCAGTAATTTTAAAATTAGTCTTAGTGAATATTTTGTCATTAACAATAACTAAAATTATTTTTAATTTATATATTAAATTAAAATTATTTTGTCTTATATTTGTAATACTATTTTTTGTCTGTAAACTAATGTACGAAAAAACTTTAAATAATGATTATATCAAAAGATAATAGAACATATTGAGTAATATTGTTAATCTCACAACAGTTATCTTGTTTCCAATGCAAAAAAGTACTTAATATAAGAATTCTCAAGTGCGGAACTCTAGATTATTTTGTGTATAAAAAGCAAAAATATATAATTACAAAATTATAATGGTATTTGTTCTTCTTGCAGCAGCCACGGTAAATTTATAATTAATATTTTATTTTTATTTTTAAAACTTGTCTTAATTTAAATCAAATTAATAATTATATTCTTAAAATTACATTGATTCTAATTTTGCATAATATATTTTAATAGGGTTCCCAAAAGATTGTGTCCACGTTTGAATGGCAAGATTGTAGGTGGTGAAGATACCACAAAACTTTTATCAAATTTCATTTCTATAAAACAGATGTCGTCGGTTATTGAAGAAACCACAGTTTAAAAAAACTCTCACCAAATCTCTCTTTTATACAACAGATAGTGTCTTTTCTATTGAAGAGAGAATTAGTGAGGGTTTGTTTTGATTGTGGTATCTTTACCACCTAGAAGATCTGCGGTGGCTCAATTATCAATAACGTCGTGCATACCGCTTAATGGGTAAAGGTATACATTAAAAATTAATTTAAATTAATTAATTAAAATTATATATCACAGTTTATCAGTTAGCATATTTTCCATATGTGCCGGTACTACTACAAAAAGCAGCAGCGGTATTATAATTCAAGTAGCCAAAATCTACCAATATAATTTGTTTGACAAGTCAACTATTGACTACTTTATTTTCATATTGAAATTGAGAAAAGATAATAGCTGCTGTAGGTCTCCCCGAAAATAATGAAAGCTGGAGTAAATTTTGTATCACTAAAAGCATGATATGCGCTGGTGTTAATGGATGTGGTAAAGATAGCCAGGTAAGTCAATTTAAATTAATTTTTATTTAAATTGTTCTAATTCCTTTTTATTTTTTTAGGGAATCTAGTGACCCATTTATATCGGATGGAAAATTGGTCGGTAATGTAACTTAGAGAAACCGATGTGCCCGTCTTAACTACCCAGAAGTTTACTCCAGTGTTGCCAATCTGCAAAACTAAATTACCAGAAATGCTAAAATTGAAATCAATTAACTTTGTATATTTTAATTTTAAATATAAAATATTTAAACTAATTTTTATTTTTATTTTATAAAGTTTTCATCAACATATTAATTTAATAATTAAGTTGAGCTTGTTAATAAGTAATAACAATATGTATAAAACAACTTAAAGTACTTTCTAACCATTTTTGCTAAAAAATACTAAACTTGAACAATACATTGCACGCAATTTTTGGATAATACCTAAAACTACGAGTAGAACTTGACTGTAGACGTCTTCAATTAAGTTGCACTAAAAATGTTTTAATTACAATTAGAATACCTACAACTTAAACTCAAGAAGCATGAGAAATTTTAACTATCTACATAAACAAATTTTATCAACTAACCAAGACTTCAGGTAGTTTGTAATCACCACATAATAAAATCTTAGATTCAGGATTATTTTCCATTATATACAGTAATGCAATAGTCAAAATATTTGTCGGCTGTTAAATTTAGAGGAATATAAATGGTGCCAATAATATATACTGTTTAAAAGAATTAAAAACCGGTATCAAAATGTTGAAATTTGCAAAAATTTGCAAAAATAGTAAAGTTATAAACAACAAATTTAAGAATTAAAATCCGGCCAAAAATGATGTCAAAAGTTGCAAATTCTAGTTATATAACATTTAAATATTGTTAGAAAGCATATTGAATCCGGTCATAAAGTCAAAAAGATTATAAATTCGTTCATAAACTGTTGAAAAGAGTAAAATTCTATTAAAAAATATTACGTGTAAGTTATTTTTTTATTTATTTTATTTATTTAGTAATTGTTTAAAATTTAAGAGACGATAATACAGTAGAACTGCAACTCAGCTATGGTGAGCTGAAGATAAACTTGGTAAAACACATGATTTTTTGCGTGTGCTTCTAGGAAACGCTCTTTAAGCGCTAAGAAAATTTCAATCTTCGGGGCTTTACATGCACAAGAAGTGACGTTTCGCCGGCTCCCCGAGTCGCTATTTTTTAAGGAAAATGTAGCGCGTATGAGGAGTCAGAGGCCGAATGCTTCTATTTCTTGAATCTTTTATTCGCGATCGCACATTTTGAGTAACTGTGGGAACCACTAACTCAAAGACAGTATGTTTAGAAAACGTTGTTCCGCAAGGGTCGACAATTAGCGTCACCCTTTTTGCGATTGCGGTAAACAGTATTGCAGCATCTGTGGTTACCTGTAAAAAAATGTCTGTACGTTGACAATTTGGTAATCTACAGTAATCTGCATGGCGAGAGATACCATACCTCAACTCCAGATCATCATAGACAAAGTGTACACGGGGAGAGAGGCGACGCCTCATAAAACCTCACCAGGACCCCGCTTCTGTTTTGGGGGGTTTCAGAATTACGTGCGTCAAAACAGTCCGTTTTGGGCACTTATTAATGATTAAGTGCTTGGCCAACATTAACTGGGGTGCGCGGAGAGAGGTATTGTTGCGGCTGTACAAGACCCTGGTTTTGTCCAAAGTTGACAACGACTGCGCGATATACTCAATCGCCAGAAGATCTCGATTGAAAGCATTAGACAACGATTCAAGCCGCTTGTCGCAGTTGCTTTGTACTCAACTTGCTCCGACGACTTGAGAAGCAAGTTTCTTGAAATTATTGAGGGATACCCAGACTCTCCGCGGTAGTATACGGACGGTTTCAAAACGGAACAGTGGGAAGTGCCAATGTTTTAGATAGTACGGCTTATTTATAGTCTCTCCCAAAAAAAAATATCCGAATACACCGCAGAATTACATGCGTTACATAAAGTGCTGCTAAACTGTGTAACGTCATCGCACAGCTTGTTCCGACTTGCTGAGTGTTATCCTGAGCGGATTCAATATTTTGCTTAGCCGGGTTTGGACAAAGAGTTAACTTTGTCTGAACACCGGGTCATGTAGGTGTTAAGGGCAACAAGCTGGCCAATAAAGCCGCCCTCAGGCGGCTGACGCGGATCCTACGGACAACATTTCCTTAGGACTCAATGATCTCAAAGGGTACGTCATGTTGAAAGTCATCGAAGATTGACAAAAAGTATGGTACGGCTTTGAAAACAAATTAAAGAAAATAAAGTTTTCCGTGACGGCATGGAAGTTACCAGTAGATCTTAACAGTTTAAATTTATGACATATCAACCTAAAAAGACTTTAATGCCCGTACTAATAGTCAAAGATTAAATCCTGGATTCATAAATCCAAGATTCATTTTGATAGTCGTTGATTGGCTCTAACCAATTTCACGGATATTGTGACGGCGCGGAACAAGTTGAAAACTATGCAACCGTCAATATAATCCTAGATTCAAACAATCTTGGGACCATCCAAGATTATTTGAATATTGATGGTTGCATAGTTTTCAACTCGATTCGAAAATTATGCCAGGAATACATTAGCCAATTGCAACTAAAGTTGCCGTCACAATATCCGTGAATTGGCTTAGAGCCAATCAACGAATAGCAAAATGAATCTCGGATTCATGAATCCAGGACCAATCTCTCTGACTATTAGTACGGGCATTAATGTAGATCTTAATAGGAGAGAGCAGGTCGTCTTATGTTTCTTGCAAATAGGTCATACCAACTTGACCTTTTCGTATCTTCTGATCAGCGACAAACAACCATCATGCCAAACATGTCACGACTCTTTAACGATAAATCAAATTTTGGAGGAATGCCAAGCCTACCTTCCCCACCGCAATCGGTTTGATTTCTATTTTAGGGACTTTTTAAACAACACGTTAGAAAAAATTATTGTTGTCAGGGGGCAATCAAAGCACTTCTTTAACATGCGAGAGAAAATATGCAAAAACTCATTAAGCTTTTATAGCTGTGCAGTCAGGTTATATATTCCGGCGTCAATGCGTTGTCTCAAATACCAAAAGTTTAGGCAACTGTTTGCTGCTCTGCATCAATTGTGAAAAAAAACACTTTGCAAAATACAAAGAAAATTATGATATCAAAAAGATAACAACAAAAAAAAACAAATTAACAAACTTTACAATTTAATTAGCATTAGTACAACAGTAACCGGAATATTATACGCCAAAGCTACGACTGCATCAAAAAGCTCAGTAAACGTAAATAAACTAGTAGTAGATATCGAACCGTTTGATAGGGGTAAATGGAGGCATGGTGACTTTTTTTTAGCAACAATGACAACGACTAAAAAAAAAGTAAAACACTCACTTAGCACTAGGCTTTACCTTACATTTTATAATTAAGTGTTTAACGTGGCGGGTGTTAGATACCGCCGTGATTATTTTTTTAATTGTATTGTTTAAGCAACAAATGTGTTTATTCCATAGTTTAGTAGTCAACTGGCCGGTCCGTCAGATCTTTGATAAGACAACAATAATTGTGTAGAAGAGTTTTTAATTGTTTTAAATAAACCTCGATGCAAGAAATCTGATTGCTTTTAAAATAACTTGTCAACATTTTTTTGGAAGGAAGCAACGATTATGAGAGACAACAATTACACTTACCACTTTGATCGGCAAAGTGTTTAAAAAGATAAGAGCCGTATAGGTTTTTTTTTTCTGTTGTTTTTACCTTATATGTCAACAGACGCAAAGTCATTAAATTAGCCAAAATTTCAAACGCAACATCAACTGGGTAGCCTGAACCAAATTGACGGTTCATACACAGTCAAGATATCGGAAGCAACGGAGATAGCTGCTATGATATGCGTATAGCATAGGCAATTAAAAACTTTTTTTTATACAAAGCGCCAAGATTAGATAGAATTTTTTCTGCCTTTCTACAATGGGGCGAAGATCTAATTTGGCAAAAATCTATAAGGCAAGCATTGCCATTTGATACATACGTATAGCATGGAGGAAAGTAAAAGTCTTATTTATACAAAAATCAAAACAATTACAACTTTGCAAAATCTTATTGCCCAATCAGCCTCACATCAGACATTAGAAAGAGTCTGCAGAAGGTCAATTTGGAAAAATGCCAATATCACTAAGCCAATACACCCAAACCAACATGCATACACCCAAAAAAGATCTACCAAATTAGTCCTACATCTTGTAACGGACCAAACCAAAAAATCATTAAAAAACAAAATGTTTACTTTGAGCGTATTTATAGATATTGAAAACGCTTTCAATAAAAATGCCTTCAAAAAAATAGAAACTGTTCTTGCAACAAATGGTGTAAACCTCACAATTAGTGGATGGATAAATCACATGTTGGAGAAAAAAACCGTTACTGTTTCTGTAAGAGATTTGACGGTCAGGAAAGTCGTTGTTAAAGGTTGTCCCCATCTTTACCACTATATAGTAGTTGACGTTGACAGCCTTGTACTCAATGATTATGGTTTCTATACAATTACTTATGCAGATGACATAAAAATCCTATTAAGTGGTAAATTCAAAAGCATACTCTGCAACTTGAAGCAAGAAGCTTTAAGAATAATCAAAAATTGGTGCAAAGACCAGGCTTTTAAGGTTGGTTTACATAGTGACTATATCTAAATATAAGATGCAAAAAGTTTATATGTCTTTTTGGCAATGCAAACAAACTGTGGGAAAAACATGAGGACTGTCTCCAAAGATAGTGCTATGGCTGTACACATCTGTCATAATACCTATGCTCATATACAGCACTAATATGATGGCCAACAGCTAAACAAAGAAACGTCTGCAGGCAAACTGAATTAGTTGCAACAAATAGCAGCAATTAATGCAATGTTGTGTTTTCCGGTTTATGACATTTACGTCAAGAAAATGACAACAATGGCAGCACTGTACTCTCCTGGAAGAAGCGGTTAAGAAAACATTTCTGTTAGGTACGCAAACAGATAACATGTCATCTTTCTTTGCGTTTCAATGACCCTACAACGTGGCTCACAAATAAACAAAAAAAAACAGAACGTAGTCAATGATTTGTCTAGAATCTACACAGATGGTTTAAAAACCAATAAAGGTTCTGGAGCGGAAATCTGCTCGCAAGACCTGAACTTCAAAATATCTGTACTACTAAGAGCGCACTCGACTATCTTCCAAGCAGAAGTAGTTCTCATAAATGTTTGGCAAAAATGTTCAAATTCTAACGGATAATAGAGCGACTCTTATTGCTATAAACAATCCTAGAATTACATCAAAGCTAATTTTTGAATGCCATGGTGTCCTTCCATTAGCAGCCTGTAAAAATTACAGTGGGTTGCTCTGGGTAAAAAGGCATTTCAACAAAGTAAATAACATTGAGGCGGACAAGCTGCCGAGTAAAGAGTCAACCCTCATGGCCTGTAGACTTAAACTCTGGACCGCATTAAAGCTTAAATAACCTACTAAAAATTAACACACACAATGAGCTGAGAAGGCGTTGAGATAACATTCCGGGTTGCAAACAGGCAAAAAAAGCAATGACTGTTTCAAACGCAAAAACAGCTACCACTACTTGCAACTGTCCAGAAAAAAATTATGACAGGAATCTTGACAAGACACTGCCAACTAAAAAAACACATGCACACGATTGGTGTTAGAGACAATTCAACGTGTAGAGATTGTGAAATGGATGTCGAGACGATTGAGCACATGCTATGTACATGACCGGCCTTTTTATACGAGAGTCCATGTTGGGGAACTGCTGGCTTGACATGGCTAATATAAAGGAGACCCTTCCAAGCGTTGTACTTGCATACATCAGCCACATAAGGTGGTTAAATGCTAAGACAACGGAGTAAGGTCACTACTGGAGGAGGTACAAAAAAGCTAATGAGACCTACGTGCAGTAGACTTTGGTTTGTTAGTAGAAGTTCTTATTATAAGAAAGCAGCATCTACCCGGAATGTTAGAAAAATGTCATTATCTTGTTTAAATCAGGCAAAAACTAAACAACGTTAACAGCAAACAGACCAATCTTGAAGCCGTTTGGTGTGGGTGCTAAAAAGTTGTGGTCTATTAGCTAAATACTAGGCGGGTTTTAGACAAAACCGCAGAACCGTTGAACATTCAGAGGCCATATGCTCTTTTTCTTTGAATTTTTTAAGTAAGATATTTTTATGACGATATGTCTAAAGGAAGGTCGACAACTAGCGTCAGTCTTTTTACCATTGCGGTAAATAATATTGCAAACTTTTGTGGTTACACCAGTACATAAAGCATGTATGTTAACAATTTGGTAGTTTGTTTTTAGGGGTTTTAGAAGCAGTCGGTTTTTTAAGGATTAAGCTTGATAAGACCATTTTTTTTTACAAATTGCAAAAAAGTTTTGAACGTAATCAAGTGATTAGCCAACACTAACTGGAGTCACCAGAGAGAGATACTGTTGTACAAAGTCTTAGTTTTATCAAGAGTTGATTACGGCTGCGCGGTGTACTTATCTGCCATAAAATTCTGGTTGATAGCTCTAGACGTTGCCTACAACGCAAACATTACATTTTAAAGAAATATTTATTAGACGTCAATTACCACTGCCTCTGGCCGTAGAAATCCTTGCATTGGGGTGGGAATTTTTGCACGCCACAATCTCCCTTTTTAATTTTAGAGTAAAGAAACAGGAGTCAGTAACACTTAAGGCAAGATTCTTTTTAGGTCGTCTTTTTCTTAAAATAGGTATTACTGGTGCAACATTATGGTGAAAAAGGTAGGATACCTTGTGTACCTAATGTATATAAACTAAGCGAAAGCTATTAAAAAAAACTGATACCAATGCAAAAAAATCTATAGTAATAATGATTAATTAACTATATAATTTTATAGGTTAATTTTCTTAAATAAATAAAATTATTGCTGATTCAAAACTGAAATAATACTAATATTTTAAACAAGAATATAATGTTGCAACTCTGTACATTTTTTATAGATACTTCCAAAACCAGTTATCAATACAATTTATTATAAAACATACTAATACTTGAATTACACTTGCAAAGATTTTATACAAATATTTTTATTCGAAAATTTTAAATAAAACAATTTTAAACTAGAATATTAACAAATAAAATAATTTACCTTCTAAACATGCTTATCTATTAAAAATTATACTTGAAAAAATCTGTATCAATTTCATTTAGTAAATAAGTGGTTGCTAAGCGTATTAAAAAACCGCATATTTTCATAATTTAAATGTACTTATTGGGAAGTGGTTTTTGATGACAATCTTACTTTTAACAAACAAATTATTAATATCTGTTTAAGAAAAGGTTATCAACCACTTTACTTATTTTGTAGCTTGTTCAAATTAATCACTTTATATAACGTTAACATCTTTTCAATTGGATACAGCCTCAGTTTTATTACTAATTTAATTTTTAATTACATATTAATTTAATATAACCATTTATTCAGCTTTATAAAATTTTCATTTAGGTTCTAGAAACTTTATAAATTACTTATTATTTTCTAATCTGATGCTTTCTAAAATTAAACAATAAATTTGATTTAAATTATTTTTTTTTATTGTTTTGGTTCTACATCTCTAAACTGCCAATGAATTGTGCTGGCATTAGATGGCAATATGAATTGTATATTTACAATTTTCATGAAAATATCTATAGAAATTGCAAAAGTTTGTAGTATCTAAGTAAACAAGAGATCGACACTGAATCAAATAGATTATTTTTGAGTAGAAAAGATGTTGTAGTTTCAAATGTTTATCTTTATAGTTGGAAACAATATACATTAGAAAATTATTTAGGTGTTCCGGTAATTTTGACTAATCCTGTGTATTTATGCAAAACTTAGTTTATTAAATACTTCTTAAAAACTAAAATGTTGGATTTTTAGTGTAAAAGTGTGGGAGAAGATGCTACAGATTTTAACAAAAAAATTAAGATGCATTGCCGAATTTGTTGATATGGTCTTTGAAAAGTATGAAGTATAAACAATAATATTATTTTTATTTGCAAAACAATGAATAAAATTGTTAGTTTTTTGAAAAAGTTATATAATGCAAAAAACAACTTGCAAGTTCAAGTCAAAACCTCTACAATTAAACTTATTAAGGAGATTAAAAAAATGTGTATTATGTTTTTTTAAAGATAATTTAAAGCACGATCTTTTTCTGTCAAAAATATATCTCAGATACAAAAAAACGGGTCATTATTTTTTTTTTTGCAAAAAATCCGGTTAATTTTTTTATAAAACTAGTGTTTTACATTCAAAGAAACCATTAAGGTTTAAAAAAAACAACATGTACTTATCAGTTTATTTAATAAACATTAATAAGCAAAAACGGTATTGTGCGTATACACAAAAGAATGTGCATTTCTGCAAAATAAACTTAACAGAGGTTAATAATAAACATTTTAGTTAAATAAGGTTTTAATACTTTGTATTGCCTCCTCGAGCCCTAATTATTGTCTGCATACGGCGGCTCATGCCACTAATGAGCATACAAATATCATTTTGTGGAACATTTTGCTATTTTTCTTGAAATGCGACACAAAACTTGTTTATTATGATTGGTGCAACTGCACGTCTTCTAACACGCCTGCTCAGCATGTCCAAACAAGTTCTATAGGATCCATTTGGGGTACATGCAAGTCAGTTGAATTTTATTTTTATTCCAACTGCAACCAAGTATTCTATGATGCACCTCGCAGAATGCGGTCTCGCGTTATCCTGCATCAAAATAAAGCCATCGCCGATAAATAAAGCAAAAGGGACTACGTAATTTTTTAAAACCTCCTCAATATACCGCTATGCAGTCAGCAATCCTCCATCAATGACAATCAATATCAACTGATATTCCTGCCCATACTATCAAGGAACCTCCACCATGGCTGAGCCGGGGCTTAAAGGTGCACTCCGCAAATTGTTTTCCCGTTTGTCTCCATACTGGTTTTCTTCCATCTGGCAAATGTAGGCACAATCTAGATTTGTAAAAATTGGAGTCTGGCTACTCAGTGACGTGGAAGTAATGTTTGTCTTAAGTGCTCTTTAGATCGTAGAAAGACTGACATGAAAGAACCTGGACACATACCGCTGGCTTCTTATATATGACACAAAAGCAACAGCTTTTGCACAATCTTTAGCATTTAGAACCACAATCAACACACCAATCTGCAAGTCAATTGCACCAAATAAAAAAACAAATATTTTTTGGCATGCAATGTGCAAGTTGTTGGGGGACGGCAAAAGTTATGCCATAAGGCATGTGTGTGAACGCATACGACAGGTACTGACATGTCAGTAGACAGTAGCTGACATTCTACATTTTATTTTCAAAATTAGTCAATGAGAGATGAAACTATTAAGTTTATTACTTTATATAAAAATTTTGAATGTTTTTGAAAGTTGAGACACGCTTTTAAAAATATGCTTATAAAAGATTTACAAACAAATGGCATATGTATCTCAGCTTGCCTGCTACTTGCCTTAGCAGGCGTACCAGGAGCAGCTTGCATGCAATTTTACTTGCACCTGTATCCTCACTGTGCCATTAATTAGCACATGCTATTTTTAGGCATGCAAGCTACTTTTTACATTTTATAGCATGTGTATTCCCGGCTTAATGTCAAATGAGCAATAGGTAGTGAAGAACGCATATATTTAAATTTATTAATGTTTATTAAATAAACAACTGATAAGTACCATATGTTGTTTTTTTCTACATCCTGATTGTCTCCTTGATTGTAAAACACAAAAAGCTGTATTAAAAAAAATTACCCTAGTTTATTGGAAAAAATTACCCTGTCTTTGGAAATCTACCAATAAAAAAATAACTCCGACCCTGGTAAGTGTAATGAAAACTTTATAAAACATTATTATTTTTCTATATTTTTTTATAAATTTTATGAACTAGTTTCAATACTTAATTATTATTTTCAAGCAGATGTAACAAAATTGATTGATTATTTTTTTAATCAATTATGTAACATCTACATCAAAGTTCGATGTATATACTGAAACTAGTTGTGAATAAAAAGTAAAATAAAATCATTTACTAAAATTATTTCATCAATTATTTTTATTAAGCTTAAGTTATTTCTGCATCATAATTTTGTATTTTAATTTTAATACTTACAAACATTATTTTAGATTAACCTTAAGAGTATCTTTATCAAAATAAACAGAATGTCTGCCATTCACTAAACAATTAATCACACAGATTAATTTTTGTAGCAATTGAGATAAAAATATTTACAGCTTTTATTTTATGAATTAATAATTTATTCAAAATTAGTCAAAAAACAGTTCGAGGATAAATAAACACCAAAAATTTAAAAAAATCAGTACGATTAAGATGTTTAAGCGCTAGTATTATCAGCTTTCGTAAAACTCTTCTGTGGTAAGTTTGTATGGGTTTATAAATATAAATAAAAATTTAATAGTAATAGTACTGAGTTCATATCTTATTTAAAACTATTTGTAAACTTTGACATTTATGGATTTAACAAAAAACCTTACTTTACTCTTTGACAAAACCAAGCTAATAAAGTTAATAGAGTATAAAAACACTATATAAACTTTTCAAATAAATACAAATTGATTCAATTTTATTTAATCAATTATCAGCGAAAAATATGCAGTAACCGCTGCGCATTGTACAGCAGGATCCAAAGCTAGAAGTTTAACCGTACGCGCCGGATCTACTAAACACGCATCTGGTGATGTTACTATCCAGGTACCCAAAATATTTTAACACCCAAAATTTGATTCAACTACATATGATTATGATATTTCTGTTTTTGAATTAACAACTAGTTTAAACTTTGACAGCGAAATTCAAAAAAATGATTTGACATCACTAAACCAAGAAGTAGCAACCGGTGCCGATGTTAATTGCATTGGTAAGGGTACCGTACTTAAAACTGATCCTGATTTTCCATCTACATTAAAAGAAGTCAACTTACAGACTGTATGTTGTGTGCTGCTATTGATGGAGGCAGAAAAGACTCTTGCCGGGTAAAGTTATTATTTAAATAGTTATTTATTTAAACTAATAATACTTTAAATTGGTTTTTAGGGAGATTCTGGTAGCCCACTTGTAGTAAATGGACGTGCCCGTCCTAATTTACTAGGAGTATATTTTAGTGGACCAAGTTTGCGCAACTACATTACTGAAATTGCTGGAATTTAAATATTTCAAATTATATTGTAAAAATAAATTAAAATTAGCTGTTGTGAGCTAAACATAATTTTGGTAAAGCACATACTTTTTGCGTGTGCCTCCAAAAAACTCACTTTAAATCACAAGAAAATTTTAATTTTTGTAGTATACATGCACAAGAAGTGATGTTCTGCTAGGTCTGCAAACCAAAATTGGGATTGCTTTCTTTTTAAAACAAAAATTTACCGTTTATAATTGCAATTCGGTTTACAGTTCTAATAAAAGTTGTAATTTGCAACCTGTATTTTTCAGAGTTTAGTTGGTTTTGAAGGAACAAAATCTTATTTTGGAGTTTTTACAGCTCTACTTTCTCATGAGCAAAACTGTAAATATATATTATAATATATAAATAAACACGGGTTCCACACACTTTGGAGGTAGCGGGAATTTATTTGTTTTTGTTGTCTCTACTTTTAAGAACAGTTTAACGTGGCAGGTATTAGAAGACCTTCATGACAGCAATCACTTTTCTATTGCAATTTAAACCATTGTCAGACGGGTGAGACAGTCCGTCCCCTGCTAATGGTCTTTTGACCGCACAGACTGACATGATTTTTAAACCAGTCTGGTTGTATTAGAATAAAATAGAAACGATTTTAAGACTAAAGATTTTCACTAAAGCAGCAGATGTGTTTATTCTAAAATTAAGCGGCTAGATGTCTATTCTATTAGTTTCTTGGTAGAACTACAGTATTTGCGTAGCTGTGGAAAAAAAGAAAAAAGTTTAAAATTGTTTTAAAAGAACTCCGACGCACAAAATCAGGATTGCCATTGCTTGCTAAAAAAATCTTGAAAACAAGTTACAATTATAAATAAGCTACGTGTCGACAATTACGCCTCTACTTCGGTTGGCAAAGTGTGAAAAAAGTTCAAAACTGTATTAGAAAAGAAATTTCTTTTTGTGGCTCCTATCCTAATTATTGCCAGATACAAAGTCACCAAAGTGACTAAAATTGCAAACGCATTAGCAAATTTTCTCTGAGCAGTTTTTGCTTTACAAGATCTTTTTTTTTTCTTAAAAAAGTTGGAATTGGTTATTAACGGCATGGGGACCGTTTCTGAACCGAGACCAAACAACGTGCTTTATTGGGTTATCTAGCAGATCTCACTCCAGCATGATGGAACGGTTGCTAAAAACCTACAACTCAATGTAGAAAAACGGCGTAATGTTGAAAAAAGACTGTTATGTTGCCGTTGCTAAGGCCGGATAAAAACCTAAATAATGTGAACAGCTACAAATTGATATAGCGTACGTGCTGTGCTAAAATTAAAGAAAGATTAACAACCGTTAGTGTAGATGCTAAAAAATTGCGGTCATTTAGCTAAATACCAGGCGAGTTTTAGACAAAACTACAATACCGTTAATCATTTAATCTACCTAAAAACTTTTATATAAGACGCCTTTTTAGCATGAAATCACTTTATAGCGATGTTTTTTGATTTAGAAAACGCGTCTGACATGTCTAAGCTTTTTTTCTATAAATCTTTTATGCAATATTGCAAGTTATAGTAAGAATAGGAATTGCAAATATGTTATGTAATTGTCTTTACGTCGACGATTTTTTTATTTACATAGCGGGAGATATTATACCTGCCATATCTCCAGATTACGATAGACAAAAAGAACAAAACACAGGCAGAAAGTACAAGTTTCTGCTTTTAGATAGATATGTAATTAAAAAATTTTGCAAATCATATAAACTAAAAACTTGTCAATATGCCAAACTTTACTGTATAACTTTGACATACCAAAACTAAAAGTTTAAACAGACAAAAAAAATTATAATAAACATCCAATAAAATATGCAAACAAATCTACTTCACAACAAACAAAAACTTTTGCTATCTTTTGGTCAATTTATAATTTTAAAGATATATTAAAGAATATAAATTATTAGTTATCACAGATCATAAAGTATTAAAATGGTTAATAAAATTAAAATGTCTATTCTAAAGATTATTACAATTGGCATTACACTTACAGCCCTATAGTATAAACAATTGTAATTTAAGAAGAACAAATCATGTATCAAAACTACCGTGCACTCTAAAATTCCAACGTTTTTGCAGTATTTGCAATATAATAATTAACTTTCTTACTAGGGGAGCGCTGATATTCAAACAGAACAATTTGAAGATTCACATCTACAAAACATCATCAAATAATTTATGGTTTTTGTAAATGCGACAAAAATATACACTATTAAACATTCAAATAATATATTATAATTCAAAGAGTCTTTCTATACAATATAAAACAAATATATTTACTACTTTTATCCGAAAGATGCTCTATCGCTATGACTAAAACAACAATTCTAAAAAAACCCAACTCGTCCTAAAATACGAAATAGCATTTATTTTTAAAACTTACCATGATGATTTGTTGATAGACATAGAGAAATTCAAAACACTTATTGTCAAATCTCCGCACAATTTTATCGAAACAAAATTAGAAACAGCATTACCGAGTATGTTTGAAATTTAAATGTACAAAAAAACCTAAGCGGAAAAAAAGTGGAAAAGGTGCATATAATCAAACAGAAGTACGAAACGGGAGAAAAAGCGGTTATAAATATGTTAGACGCTATTGAATGAGTGATGAACAAAGCAAATGAGTTGAACATCGAGGAAATTAATATTCCCATACCAAATGGAATTGCACCAAGAAAAGCGAGAAAAATTATGGAAATAGCGGAAATAAAAACCAAGACAAAAATGAGAATGTGCATACCGCTACAACTACAAACTGCGCAAATAACTGGGAAAAAGAGACCTGAAACAGGAGCTACAATGGTGAGCAAAGAAGGTGTAACATATGCAGATCTATTAAAACAGGCAAAAACAAAGAAAGGAGAGTTGCTATTAGTAACAAACGCAAATGAGACCAAAAAAGAAATAAAAAAGATAAGAGAAGGAATGGAAGGATTTAATATAAGAAAAGCGAGCAAAGAGCTAACAGGAGAACTGGTAATGATTAAAGGTATAAGTCTAGAGATCAGCAGAGTGGAGCTGATTGAAGAAATTAAAGGGAAAATGGACAATAAAGAAATTGTGATTATATCTCTAAAGAAAGAGTACAGGGAAATACAAGAGAAGCACATGACTTACTGGTAGCAACTGCGATAAGAGAAAAAGTAGACATAGTGATAGTAAGTGAACCAAATAAAAAAAAGTTAAGCGGGGAATGGATCAAAGATAGAGGATCAGACGCGGCCATCCTAGCAAGGGGGAAGTGTAAAGACAAGGTGGAAAGGTGGGGAACTCCTAAAGAAGGAATAGTGTGGGCTGATATAGAAGGTATGATAGTATACAGCTGCTACATCAGTCTAAACAGCGGTATAGAATATTATCGAGAGTGGATTGAAAAACTAGAAAATAGCTTAAGAAAACAGAAGAGCAATCCTAATAGGAGGAGATTTCAATGCAAAATCAACCAGGTTGGAAGGGACAAAGAGCGATAGGAGAGGACAAATTCTAGAAGAAATGATTGCTACAGTAAATCTAACGATATGCAACCATGGCGACAGACCAACATTTGTAAGAGGAAGATCTAAGTCTCATATCGATATTACCATAGCAACGTGGGAAACAGCAGGAGTAGTGGGCAGCTGGAACGTGACAGATGAAGAATCGCTGAACCTACATAAATATATAAAATACAACACGATCGGAAAAGGGGAAAAAGAAGACACAAGAAAAGGAGGATGGAACGTGCAAAGGATGAACAGAGAGAAGATAAAAAGAGCCATGGAGGTAGAAGAAGTAACAGAAAGCAATAACATAGAGGAAAGATGCAAACGGTACTTGGAAAAACTGAGAAAGGCAGCGAAAGAAGCAATCCCCAGGTATAGGGAAGGAGGAAGAAAGGGGCCGTACTAGTGGTGCAATAAGATAAAGGAAAGCAGGAAAAAAGCAATACAAACCGGAAGGGAGATCAAAAAACAGAAACGAAAAGGGGTGGACACTGCAGAGACAAAAGAAGAATTAAAAATGGACAAAAAAGCGATAAAAGACAGCAAGAAGAAATGCTGTAAAGAAATTATAGATTCCATAGATAGGGACTCCTGGGGAAAGCCGTACAAAATTGCAATGAATAAACTGGGAAAAAGATCAAAGGGAGTGTGCTTAAAGGAAGAGGAAGGGAAAGAAAAAATAATTGAGAAATTGTTCTCCAAAGGAAGAGAACCAACAGAGACAAGTGAAGAAAAGGAAGCAGATATGACAACAGTGGAGGAGATGAAACAGATCATAAGAAAACTACCTAACAATAAGGCACTAGGTCCGGACGAGATAACAGCGGAGATAGTGAAAGCAGCGTTAGAATAAACAAAATAGAACTAACACAAATAATAAACAGATGTCTAAATGAAAAAACATTCCCAAAATGTTGGAAAGAGGCAAACTTAATGGTGATTGAGAAGAAGAAAGAAGCAGGTAAATCAAAGACGTATAGACCAATTTGTTTAATCAATACATTAGCAAAGATAATGGAAAAAGTTATTGTGAGAAGAATATAGAAAGAAATAGAAAAAAGGGGTGGATGGGAAAGTAAACAATTTGTATTTACCAAAAGGAGATTGACGGAGCTATCAAAAAGGTAAAAGCGGTACCAAAAGAAGCAAGCAGCGGCCCACATAGGAAAAAACAGCATTGCATCATAATAGCGTTGGATATACAAAACGCGTTTTATAGCGTACTATGGGAAGCAGTTATAGAAGCTGCAAAAAAGAAAGAATTGACAAAGAAAACGATCAATATAATATGAAGTTATCTACAAGGAAGAAACTTAGTGACCAAGAAGGGTAAATTTAGACTGACCAGAGGGGTACCACAAAGCTCAGCACTAGGACTCAAATTATGGAACTTAGTATATAATGAGCTTCTTGAAATGCGGCTGCCAAACGGGGTGACGATAACGGCATTTGCTGACGATTTAGTTTTAGTAGGTAGGGATGCAGACATAGAAATGCTAAAGGAAAGGCTAGAGTTGACAATTAGTATGATAAAGAGATGAATAAAAAGTAAAGAGCTAGAATTAGCACCGCAGAAAACGGAAGCGGCATGGTTATCGATAAAGAGGACAAATAGAGGAACCGGAAAAATACAGGTAGGTGAACAAATAATAACCATAGGAAAGAAGATTAAATACCTTGGAGTTACACTGGAAGCAAAAGAATGGAACGAACAGATTAAGGAAACGGTAAGAGGAACAAAGAAAATGGAAGGAATGCTTAGTAGGCTTATGCCAAACAAGGGAGGACCAGGACAAGAGGCAAGAAGGCTAATAGCAACGGCGGCCAAAAGTAAACTATTGTACGCCGCAGAAACATGGGGAGATGCCTTAAAGACAAAAAAAAACAGAAAAGAAATAAAAGGAACCACTAAAGCAAACTCGTTAAGGATATGTAGGGGTTACAAAACGGTGTCGCAAAAAGCGCTAGAGGTAATCGCGGCGACACTACCCGCAGACTTGATGGTAGAAGAAAGATTAAACATAAGAAACTGGTAAATGAAGGAAATAGTAAACAAGAAGCAAAGAGACAAGCAAGAGATAATACAATAAAAAAATGGCAGACACAGTGGAAAGACGGAGAAAAAGGTAAATGGACAAGAGAGTTAATACCAAAAATAAAGGAATGTGTAGAGAATAAACCGGAGACGTGTTACTATACAACACAACTACTCACCGGACATTGAGCCTTTGGAAAGTATTTACAAAATATAAATAAAATGGAGAAAGAAGAGAAATGTATATTCTGCCAAGAAGACACGTATGACGACGCAGAACATACGCTAATAGAGTGCGAAGCGTGGGAGAATGATAGGAAAGAGTTAGAGAATGTATTGGAAAACAAAATTGATAAATCTTCAATAATTAATATTTGCCTGAATGACAAAAACAAATGGAGAGCATTAAGAAACTATGCAACGGCAGTAATGAGAAAAAAAGATAGAGGAGTTTGAAAACTCAAGATCTAGATAAACAAAAATGGAAGTAAACACAAACATCAAAAGCCACAGAAGACAAAGGAAAAAGGAAAAAGAATCTAAGTGGAAGCAAATGAACATAGAAAAAAGCAATAAAGAGAAAGGAGAGATGAACGTCAGTATAAGACAGACAACAAATAGGGTATAGGAAGAGATGAGTCGGGGACAGCATGTGTTGCCGCAGCAGTTTGTGTGAATCCCACAAGGCCAAACCCAGCTCATCTCAAACTAATAATAGACTAGAGACAGACATGATAAAGACAAAATGACAACAGAACTAACGTAAAGAAGAAAACCGAAAGGTATTGCCCTGCGTTAGTTATTCTTAAGGGCCACTTGCTGAGGCCAAGACCTCACTACGTAATTAATAAAAAAAAAATTAAAAAAAAAAGTACAAACCCACTAATTTGAAACCTGCAGGATTACTTCAAACATTTGCACCAAACTAGCAAATTTGGCGTTAATAGTCTTTTTAGGCTGATACGCCAAAAATCTAAACTAACTAACTAACTATCCAAAGTAGCAAATTAGATCATTACCAATTTTAAGTAATAGAAAAGCAAAAATATTTTTTGTGAGTTTTCGATAGAGATATTCCTATTAGAAAAAACAACAACTAAACCTATGGTAAAGTACTTAAAAATTAAATTTTTCTACGCTATAGATTGCTCTGTAAAGTATTGTGCAACAATGATACACAATTTGTTAACTATGTTATGCAACAGGTAATGAGTACCTGTTGCATAACATAGCACATTGACCACATTTATAAACTTTTTTTATCCAGTTAAGAAAAAATCCTACAATTAAAACCACAACTTAATATTTCAGTTGCCAACAATGACACTACATGGTCTAAAAAACTTTCAGCAATTTGAATCTCATTACATTTAGCAAAAAAAACAAAAAAATGGTTACACACCGGACTACTTAATATTTAGAAAAAAATACGAAGTTTAATCAAATTATCTAAAGATATTTAACAACAGAAAACTTTATGAAATAAATCACTTTATATCTACTCAAGCTTGCTAATACCATGAAATAATTTTAATAATCCAAGATGTTGGCCAAGATGCTCGAAAGAAGATTACTAATAGCCATCGTTGACCAGACCCAATTTATTTGAATTATGATCACGTGTTAGTTGCCACACATGTACTTAGCAATTTATCTTAAAGTATTAGTGCAAAATTAGCCCCAAAGAAAGATTAACCTTATATTATCATTAGAAAACTGGACCAAAATCGTATAAAATAGCTTGAAAAAAAAAGACCTAAAAAGATCCAGAGAAGTCTTTGGGGGTAGATCACGGACCTATCTATTGTTGAATTAGTAATAACTATTTAAAAAAAAAACGACCTATAAAGAATTCTGTCTACTTGTGTTTGTGTGTGTGTTGCTAATTTCTATTTGTTCGCTTCAGAGTTTGAGAAGGAGATTGTGACAACGACTAAGAACAGTGATAATTAACATTCAATAGTTGGCCAAAACCAGTTGCAATGAATCGACCAGTATAAAAAAGAGTTTGTTTGTTTTAGTCTAACCTTAAGTTTTTTACTGATTATAACGCTGCTAGCAGTAATTAGGTTTATACGCTTATAATTAACATTGATTATAAATAATTGCACTGTTTTGTGGCTAAGATTTTTGTTTATCCCAACTATGAGACATTTTATGATCGCGCTGTAATAATTTACTGTAGTCTTATTTAAGCGGTGCGTAATTGTTCATTGCCGGGGTATAATTTTTTTTTTGTAATTAACTCAAATCTTTAAAACTGTCTCAAATACCCAAGTTGTTAAAAACTCAAGTCCAAAATCCTTAATGACTAAAGTCTTTATACAGTTATTTTTAGTTTATAAATATAAGAAAAGTTTTAAATACAAAAATGTCTAGACTACTAGAAATAGAATGATTGACCTTCTAAATTTTATATCTTTTAAAAAAAATTGGTACATAAGTGGTTGCTAAGCCTATTCAAAAACCGCATATAACTGAAATTTCAATGTACTTATAGGGAAGTGGTTTTTGATAAGAATCATACATTTAACAAACGAATTATTATTATTTGTTTAAGAAAAGATTATAAACCACTTTATTTACTTTGGAGCTTTTTTAAATTAATCATTTTATATAACAAATTTTCAATTGGATACATCCTTAATTAAATTTTAATAGGTTCTAGAAGTTTCATAAATTTTAAAATTAAATAATGAATTTGGTTCAAAAACTTTTCTTTTAAAGGTTTTGGTTTTACAACTGTAAAAAAAAATTTCTGCTGGGATTAAATGGCAATATGACTTGTATTTATTTTAACTTTTATGAAAATATCTGTAGAAATTGCAAAACTTTGCAATCTTACGACTATGTTGTAAAGTATGTAAGTAAACTTTAGATCAAAATTAGATATAAATTTCTTGTTTAGTTTAATATTTGGTACAATTGATACATTAGAATTTAAATTTTAAACAGTAATGTTGGAGTTGAAGTTACAATGTTGTTTTAAGATCTTTATTTAAATTAAAATTTATAGTGCTTTGCAATGCTTGTTGATATGGTCTTTAAAAGTATAAAGTATAAATGATGATATGACATTTGCAACATATGAATAAAATTCTTAGTTGTTTAAAGAAGTTATTTAAAGCAAACTAGTTAGCAAAAAAACAACAGTTTTGTCAAATCCTATACAATTAAACCTTTTAATAAGTTTAGAAAATATTTTTTTATATTTCTTTAAAGTTGTGACTTACATCAACAAAGTTTGTGCAGTACGTAAATATAAAAGAATGATTCAAATATACACTACTGCTTAAAATCTAACTCAAAAATGTTTTTACCGTCAATTTATCAAAGAATATAATAATTTACTAGTTAAAGTGCAAAAATTTTTAAGAGAATAATAAGAACCGAATGTTGCTACGATCTCTATGTCAAGAATGATTAATAAATTAAAAATGGTCCAATTCCCTTAATCTATTTGTCTGCATTTAATATAATATAACTGAAATCGCTATTGTTTTTAGTAGTAATTTTGAAAATTTGCCGTTGCGAGCAGAACCATATTGCAATAAATTATTAAAAAAACTTTAATTACTATTAAAAAACTTTTAATTTTAGAACACAACTCTTCAATTTTTTTGCATATAAACTTATTAGACTTTGACAGCTAATAATCTTTAGTTTTGTTTGGACCACTTTAAGAAACCTCATAAGACTTAAATGTGGCAGCAACTAAGAACTAAGAACAAAACTTTAGAGAACGTAGTGGCTTTTAGAAAATTTTAAAAAACATAAAATTCTGAAATTGTTTGAGAATTTAAAAATAAAAATAAAGATTTTAGAATAAAAACTTTAAGAGCAAAAGATCCAACAACATTTTGTCAAGTAAATAAAAATAAATAAGAACTGCCTATTCAACATTAATAGATTTGATGAACATGATAGAACTCTTTGCAAGTTGTTAGAGATAACTAATGAAACCATAGACCACATAGCTTGAATACGCAAACTTTCCAATCTCCAATAGTTATCTACAAACGTGATAGAGGTAGCGGTCGAGATGCTCTTAAATAATCTGAATTAATTCAGTTTTCAATTTTATTTTTGTTTTGTTTTATAATTTGTCCAAATTAAATTGTTATAGTATTTTGGTGATGTTGTTGCTTCAAAACTACAGTTTTTTTCAGTTAGTTTGTTTTTCTTGATCATTTTATTTAAAATTATAAAAATGTTTTTTTTTTATATAAGGCAAATATTTTGGATAAAATGATAGCTAGTTATGAGGTTAAGAATTAATAATTTTTGGTTTAGTTTTATGACTAATTTACATTAAGATTATAAGATTATAACAATAATCTACAAAAAAATAATAATTAGTCATTCCAAATTTAATTTAAAATTACCGCTGCCAAACTTTGATAAACTTTAATTATTTGTTTTTGTTTCATAACAAAATGTATAAATGTATTTACATATATGTATAAATTTGATTTGCTTTTTATTTTATAATGAATTGATTAGCAAAATAATTAAAATATATAAGGCCGTGTCTGAGTCAAAATTTGATTTTGTTCAAACCACCGAAAATGCTTTTCTCTACATAAGTCCTGATCTTGTAATTTTTTTTAAATTTTTTCAATAAGCCATTTTCGAGTAATAAGCAATCAAAATTTGAAGAAAACGATTTTTTTGCACTTTTTACATTATTTGATCGGTTGTAACTTCTCAGGGGTTGCATTATTAGAAAAAAACTGGAATTAATTTTTTTCTTCAAAATTGTTCTACAAATTATTTTTTAAAACCAAAATTTTTTTCCTTAAATTTTGAAAATTTTGCAGAACTTGCAAAATATACGGATATTTTTTAATTTTTTTTTTAAATGAATAAAAACGTGTTTTTTTACATTTACATTTTTTTATTGTTTGGAAAAATTTATGAAGGACTTTTTTCTTCAAATTTATCTAACAAAAATTTTTTTTCTTTAAATTTTGAAAAACTTTTAGAACTTTAAATGAAAAATGTTTGTGAAAACTTGTTCTTTATACTTTAGATTTGTTATAATTTTTTCTGCAATCCTAAAAAGTTACAAACGATTAAAAAATATAAATTTAAAATTTAAGTCATTTTTTGCTACTTTTAAGTATTTCTGTGGATACATTGTAAGATATCTCGAAACGTAGTGCACGGCAATTTTTGAAATTTTTAGGGTATAACAAATGAATTATTAGATATAGTACAAAAACTAGAGCCTAAAAAAAGTTCCGGTTATGACAATATTCCAACTCTGCTATTAAAAAAATCAATCCATAACATAATTGAATCTTTATGCAGCATTATAAATAGATCATTAGAAACGGGCATTTATCCCGATAATTTAAAATATGTAATAATTAAACCTGTATATGAAAAAGGAGAATGCAAACTTCTTAGCAATTATTGCCCAATTAGTCTGCTTAGTGGGTTTTCTAAAATCTTTGAGTTAGTAATGTACAAACGTTTGGTAAACTTAATTAATTATCATAAACTGTTTAACAAATTTCAACATGGCTTCCTATGTGGTAAGAGTATTGAAACTGCAATTTTTGACTACACCGAATATATTGTCAAAGCTGCGGACCAGAAAGAATTAGTATGTGGAGTACTGTTGGATTTGTCAAGGGCGTTTGATTACTTTGATTTCTCCATACTTTTAACAAAACTGTATCATTATGGCATAAGAGGTATTGCTAGAGTGGATTAAATTTTACCTACATTGTAGAAAACACTCAGTGCAACTTAAAAATAATGAGAATGGAGAAGTCGTGCTGTCGGACGCTCTTGATAATATTTTGGGGAAATAGTTCAGATATTAACAAAGTATTTGTAATACAAAAAAAGGCATTGCAAATATTATTTAATTTAAAATTAAACATGACCTGTCGCGGATTATTTAAACAGAACAATTTGTTGACGTTGCCAGCTATATTCATTGAGTGTGTAAAGTTTTTGCGAAAACATAAACATTTATTTGATTCACATCTATTTACAAACTGTCACAATACCAATATAATTATCTTTTGCACGTATAAAAACACGTTTTTATTAATATTAAAAAAAAAAAATACCCGTCATCTTTTTTTAAGAAAAATGTTTTTTAAAGTTTTGCAAAATTCTCAAAATTTAATGAAAAACAAAATTTTGGTTATAAAAAATTATTTTTTTAACAATTTTGAAAAAAAAAGTTGATAACAGTTCCTTCTTAAAAATGTAACCCTGAGAAGTTACAAACGATCAAATAATGTAAAGAAATGCAAAAAAAATCGATTTTTTTAAATTTTGATTGCTTATTACTCAAAAGTTGCTTATTGAAAAAATCTAAAAAAAATCACAAAATCAGGATTCATGTAGAGAAAGGCATTTTCAGTGGTTTGAGCATAATCAAATTGAGAAATTTGCTTTTTTCAGTTTTTATAACTTATTAGTAGTATTTTTGCCGTTTTTTGCCAATTTTTAACTTAATCGCATTTTTTGTTTAAAAATTCCAAATTTTACTCAAAAAAAAAAAAATTTACTAGTTAAATCAATCAGAAATTTTCCGTAGAATCTAAATTTCAAGTCTATACTTTATCTATAAGCCGCAAAAGCTATAAAACCATGTTTTTGTTCAAAATGGGACATTTCGGCGCCGCCGTTTCGGCGCGGCCGATTCAGCGCGAGGACACCTCGGCCCTGACCAATTCGGCGCCGGCCGTTTCGGCGCCAGAACTTTTCAAATAAAACAAAAGTATATATACACATTATAATAAAAATTGATTTGTTTTGTAAAACATAATAGATAATGTATGATAAATAAAATATAAAATACATTTAAATTACATAACATATCAAACAAAAATTATAGTAGTACATAAAAATCATAATATTTGTACGTACATATTTAAATTGTCAAATATACAATATATTATAATAAGTAAACATAATTTTGACCCACAAATAATTTATGGGTAATTAATTATCACTTCTTAATGATAGGTAATAACCTAAAAAATATAAAAGATAATAGCCTATTAAAATAAATAAGTAAAAGAATTAAAAATATAAAATAGTAAAAAATACCAAATAAATTTTTATGATTATAATATATGTATTTGTATATACTATGTTTTATTTGAAATGTTTTGGCGCCAAAACGGCCGGCGCCGAATTGGCCAGCGCCAAACAGCTGGCGCCGAATCGGCCGCGTCCTAGACTCGTTTTTGTTTCTAGTGGGCTGGGCAAAACGCCAAAGTTGACGTATTTTGATGCAAATTAATAGGAAAATATAAATTTGTTCTGTGTATGTGAGTTGTTAAACTCGAAAAATTTGAAAAGTAAGCTTATTCTTTAACATAAACTTTTACAAATACACGTTAAGCCGCGCTCAGAAAAACAATACACCAAATATTATTAAAAATTTGAATTCTGGGGACAATTTTACATAGAAAATCTGGATTTACTCATAGGCCGTAGAAAGAAATGTTTACAAAACTTTCAAGCTAAAAATGCGTAAAAAATTAATTATTTTTTTGTATTCTTAAAAAATATTATAAACACACTAGGGTGTGGTTTCAATTTTTTTTTATCAAATTTTGATAAGCTCCGGGCGGATTTATGTTTGAATGTCAAAAATAATATTATTCTCAAATTTTGGCGCCGATAGATTGAGTCTAAATTTGTGCCGCAAGTTAAATTTGCAATTTAAAAAAAAAAATGCGTTTAAGTTAAAATAAGACAGAAAAACTAAAAAAATTGTAAATTTTTTTTTAGTCCCCTCCTCTGCTCTGGTCCGTTTGAAATAGAATTGGCCATATAATGTTTTGAAAAATAATTTCTAAAAATTTATAATTTAAAGAAACTGCAACATCAACTACTTACGTTCTCATTGTTAAAATATTTGCTTTTTCTACAATAAAATTATTTCAATTTAATCTTATGATAAGTATCGACATCAAAATGTTGACACAGGATGTATGTCCTTCATAAAATAATTAATTCCGTAGATTAATTATAGCTACAATTGAGATAAAAATATGATCTTATTTATTTATAGAAATCCAATAATAATTCAATAATTTATTTCTTAAGTACTTAAATTTAATTAAAATCATCTAATTCAAGTTTTAGCTTCTCCAGCCTTAGTTCTTCCACATTTGGATTGTAGAATTATTAAAAGTTTCAATCAGTAAAATTAAACAGTATAATTATTATATATAAATTATATGTATAAGCGTGCTTGCCGGACTCAAGTGGCCAAGATTTTATAATTTAAATTTAATTTAATAATACATATTATGTTATAATATTTTTGTTCTTAAATTAAATTTTGAGAAAAAACCCAAAAAAATGATTTGCCAACACTGAATTAAACAGTTGCAATAGAAGCCGATGTTCTGGTTTTTGCCCATACTAAAAAGAATCAGTTTACATATTGTAGATCAAGAAAAATGTAAAAGAGACAACTTTAATATAATTACAAACTACATGTTGTGAGCTGATGTCAAAGGAAGCGGCAAAAATGTTTGCCAAGTTATATTTTCAACCTATTAATACTACTATAATAAAGATTTATTGATATAAGATAGACTCGTTGCTATTGTACCATGGGGGTTTGGATGAATCTTCTGGAATCTAAGTGTATTAAATTAGTTTAATAATTCAAATAAAGTTTCTGCTAATATTAATTAATTGTGTCTTGGTTATATCATATTTTTATGATTTTAAGTATTTTATTTAAGATTTTCTAGTTTACAGCTAGACACGAATAGTTTGGCCAGTATAATAGGCAACAAAAATTATGTTTGCTGTGGTTAAACTTATGCCTGGAATTTGTAAAATGTAAGCGCTAATAAAAAATGCTAAAACGGTCAAAGGCATAAGTGCAACCATTTTTTGTGTATATTAAGTTGCTTATTATACCGGCCAAACTATTCGTGTCTAGCTGTAAATCTATTAAGGTTTATTACTTATAATAATAAAAATATAAAAATCATACGTGTAACCTATTTTCTTTACTGATGTAACATATTTCCATTTTTTTAAATTTGTTTTTAAAGTATTAACAATATAAAACAGCTTAGTTTGCATGAACAAAATTGGTTCGTATTTGAAATAATAAATTAAATATCAGAAATAGCAATGTTATAAATTAATGCCGGTTAATATTAATAAAATAGTTGATAAGGTTGCAGTTACAACATGATAATCAAAATTTAATAAGTCATATTGTGACTGAAGTTTTGAATAAAATTGTCAAGAAATTAGCTATTTTACGATTAATCTTTATTAAAAATATTAATGCGACAATATTGATTAGAATAAATTTTATTGTAAATAGAAAAAATTTTGCCAATTTTTGAATATTAAAAAAATTTTGATAACGCCCAATATACCATTTCTCATGTAGATACCCTTTTTTCTTGTGCTCCAAAGAGTATTTACTGAAATTTTGACAAAAATCGACATAGGGTGACAGCGCTTTTTTGGGACCTGAAAATTACAAGTTTTGAAGATCGCGAAATTATGTGCAACTTCCTGCATCAAAATAGTGGTGTATACGTATTGATTCTATAAGTATTGTGTGATCACTTCAAAAAGAGATTAAACACGAGGAAATCTAGACCTTGCGAATGAAATTTTGTTAAGATTTGACAAAGTTAGAACGGTTTAAAGAAAGCAAAGTTTTGCGATTTTGCTAAATTTACGGGTTTTTTTGGAATAATGTTTAAAGCTTAATATATCAAAATGACTGCCACGATTTTAAACTTGATAATATGGGTTTTAAAGTACATGTAATAAGGAATAATTTGAGCTATCGTAGACCTTCTTATCATTTTCCAGAAGCCCAAAAATTGAGATCCAAAATAAGCTAAAAATGACGTTTTATTGTAAAATTTCTGACCTTCAAATGTGTGTCATTTTGGTCAGGCAATATTTTAAGGTCTAAAATTTTGGAAATCTCATTTTTTTCATCAATATTTTGATCTCTGAAAATTTGAGCAAAATCAAAGAGGTCGACTTTTTCAAATTGGTCGAAAAGTAATGGAATTACCCATATATATATATATATATACATATATATATATATATATATATATATTTTTTTGTTTGTTTTGTTTAGTTTAAAAGTTATTGACTAACAAAAATTGGCACAAAATTTAAACCCCACATGGCATTTCTCAAAAACATAAACTTATATAAAAAACAAATAAATGTTTTGTAAAAACAAAACTAAGTTTTCAAATCATTTTTGATTTTTTTTATAAATTGACACTAATAGACGCTATATAACGCTATCATTATATATTTTTAAAAATATATTAGGTTTTTGAATTAAATTGTCAATATAAATTTTACAACATAATTTTAACAAAAAATAAAATATTTTTATTTCAAATACTTGATATAAGTTTTATTCAAAATTTCCTTCAACAAGTAAAATCTACTGGGCAAACATTAGGAAAATCTTGCAGTAGACAATTTCAAAGCAATTAATACAGTTGTAAAAGTCTTTACAAATCTGTAAATTTCATCAATAACTTTCTTAACAACTGAAAATTATAATTAGAAATTTTTACTTTAAAATTATAAATGCTAGTGCATATTTGATTTTTGCTAACTTTACTTTTTTCTACATTAAAAAACTTTAATAATAATAATAATAATAATACTTTAGTCACGGTATATAAAAAAAACAACTTTAGATAATATCACCATTTATATTTTCTAGGTTAGACTTTTTAACAGTTATTATCAACAATATTAAAGTAATATCTGACTGTAGTACTCTCAATTTTAATAACAAATCTATATTTGAATCTTCTTTAATTTTTTTAGGTTATAATCTAACATATTTTTTTCAGAATTGACCGTGTTATTGAGTCAAAAGTATTTAAAAAACTAAGACATGTTAGTAGTTAATAAGTAAAAATGGGACGCTTTATATTTGAACAAAATTAGGAAATAATGAAAACTTACTTCCAAAATAGTGAGTCTTCTACTCAAAGGGTTACGAAATTTACCAATCATAAGAAGTGCCTTCAACGCAGTTTGTAAACCAATTTGTAAAACGAGTTTGCAAATCTGGATCGTTATTGGATAAAACAACATGTTTACGTTTTTGTCCAGTGCGCTCAGCCAAAAAAAAAAATGCTCAGAGTGTGCGTGAACATGCATCAACATCAACTCGTCATCGTTCTCAAGAATTGAACATTTTTGTACTTTTCTGAAAAGAATTTTGCATAAAGACCTTGGTTTGAAGGCTTACAAAGTTTAATTAGTCCAAGAAATAAAGCATCAAGACCATCCGATGCGTTTTAAGTTGTCCCAATGGGCTAACGATTGTTTGGCCAAAGATATGCATTTTTATCAAAAAACTGTGTTTTGTAAAAAATCTGGAACATTCTATCCAATTACAATCTCTAACCAAACATATTGAAACATGATTTAATACATAAAGACTTTATGCCAATTTTAAACTTAACTTCTTATTCCATACAATCGTATATCAAGAAACTCATCAAATATTAATCTGAGCCATGTATCAATTTAACCATCCCCAACATGCAAATATCTAGGAGTGCTTCTTGATTATAAATTATTCTTTAAACCCCACTTCCGTTCTATAAAATCTAAATGCATAACATGAGCAAAACATTTCCGCTGTTTTACCTATAGAGGCAAAAGTACAAATATAGAAACAGCTACACATATTTATAAATCTATATGCAGACCTGTCTTACATTATGCATTCATTATTTTTTCACAATGCTGTAAAGGGACTGTAAGTAATCTGCACGATGATCGATCAGCTATTAGGAGTATTACTAAAATACGCCATCTTAATAATTCCTTACATAACATCAATAATCTTTTGGAACGTCACTCAGAATTGACTACAAATTTAAAATTTTGCTACAGATCTGTTAACTCAAAAATAATATCTAAACTTCCACAAAATCAAGAAAAAATTGTTAATATAAATTTTTATCTAAATTTATCCTTGAACATATCTTCTTACTGTATATGAAATAAATTTGCTTACTTCTACTAAAATCATTTACTGAATTTATTTTTACACTTATGAAACAGTAACATAACATGATAATTATTAACATTATTCTTATTATGACTTAAAAAAAAAAAATTTTAATAAAAAAAATGTGTATATATAGATACCAAAAATTTAAAAAAAATTATTACGATCAAGATGTTCAAGCTTCTAGTGTTATCAGCTCTCGTAGCACTCTCTTGTGGTAAGTTTTTATGAGTTTATAAATATAAATAAATAATGTAATAGTGATAGTAGTACTGATTTCATATCTTAATTAAAACTATTTGTAAACTTGTTTATCGCTTTAAGCGTTTTGTCTTCATGGTTTATCAACAAACATTAATTATATTATCTCGTTTTACTCTTTATACAGCCTGCTAAAACCAAGCTAATAAAGTTAACGTATAAAAACATTAGATTAATTTTTCAAATTCAAATGTATCTCAATTTTATTTACATAAAAATATTTAAAATTACTTAAAATCACAAATAAATACTTTTAGCTGCACCACGAGCAACCGTTCCTCGTTTGGATGGAAGAATTATTGGAGGTGAAGATGTTAAAATAGAAGACTATCCATACCAACTGTCTTTGCAATATTACGGTAGCCATATTTGTGGTGCTTTAATCATCAGCGAAAAATATGCAGTAACCGCTGCTCATTGCACAGTTGGATCCTCAGCTTCAAGTTTAAGCGTACGCGCCGGATCTACCACTCACGCGTCAGGTGGTGTTACTGTCCAGGTCGGCAAAATATTCCAAAACCCAAAATACAATTCAAACACATATGACTATGATATTTCTGTTCTTGAATTGGAAACTAGTTTAAACTTAGGTAAAGGAATTCAAAAAATTGATTTGCCATCACTTAATCAAGAAGTTGCAACCGGTGCCGATGCTTACTGCACTGGATGGGGTACTACAATTGAAGGTATTCCTATTGCTGCATCCACATTAAAAGGAGTCACCTTACAAATTACTGATCGGGACGAATGTGATAATGCCAATTATAATAAACTTACAGACCGTATGTTGTGCGCTAATGTTAATGGAGGCGGCAAAGACGCTTGCCAAGTAAGATTAATAACAAGTTATTTATTTAAATTAATAATAACATTAATTGTTTTTTAGGGTGATTCTGGTGGCCCACTTGTAGTAAATGGACAACTCGTTGGTATCGTATCTTGGGGATATGGATGTGCCCGTCCTGATTTCCCTGGAGTCTATTCCAGTGTACCAAACTTGCGCAACTACATTACTGAAAACGCTGGAATCTAAGTGTTTTAAATTATTTTAGTAAACCAAATAAAATTTTAAACAAAATATTTAATTGAGTTTTTTTTTATCAAAATCCTTAAAATTAATATTTAATATTTTTACAAAAGTTTTCCATTTATGCTAAAAGTTTCTAACAAATATAGTATTGATAGTTTAGAGATGTAGGATCAACATTTTAAAAAAGTTTGTTTTTAATCGTACTATTAACACATACACTTTCAAATTCAGTACTTTCCGAGACGCAAATATTTAAGGTCAATGTTTACAGATCTCTTAAATCTAGTCCTCAATGTTTTAGTTTCAGTAAGCGTGGGTTTACTTACTAATGTTGTTGTGACATATTAAGTAATTCCTAAATCACATTTAGAAAGTAAAAAAAATGCTTAATCTTAATTAACAATTAGTTTGTGGTTGTCGATTGTTTTTTTTTTTTTGGTAGCTTTTGAATTATTTTTTTGAAAAAACCAAAATCTACTTAATTTAATTTTAATAGGCGTTTGATAGATTAATCGCTGTTGAACAGCCTTTTTTTAAAACCTGAAACTTTTAGCAATTGGTCCCATAACTTGTTTGGATATTAGATACTAATGCACATTATTTTTACATTACAAGTAAAAAGCAACATTTTACTATCTTTTGCATTCAATACTTTGTTTAGGTTTAAACGTTATCCAGTTCCAGTTTTTACTGATAAATTAATAGAATTATTATTTGAACAATATTTATGATTGATTTTTGTTGCGTCCCTAGATAACTAATTTTTGTTAAATATATTAATATGGTTTACAGTTGGATTGGATTGTTGAGTATTTTTATTTTCTAACATACACGTTTTATTTATTAATTTTTTATTTTCTTTCCTAAAAGATATGGTGTTTCTTTTTAATTTTTGTACGTATTTTTTTCAATCAGATTTGTAGTAATTGCACCTATTATTTTTCTGTTTACTTATTTTTGCTAGTGTGATACTAATGTTTACACACTGTGCATTTCCAATATAAAATTATCTTTGCAAATTTTACATGTATTTCTCATGGAAGCCATCTTAAAAAGTGTTTTTTCTTCTAATAGTATTGTTTTTTTTTTTAATAAAACATAATATTTTCAAAAATTACTACAAAATATTTCACTAAAAAAATCAATTACTTAGATTTTTAGTTTTAATTTACTAAAATTTTTCTAATATATTATTATACTTTTAAATTTTAATTTAATCTGATCTGCTGTATCAGTAACAAAATTTCATCACAGAATGTCTACTATTCATAAAATAAATAATTAGCTCCAATTGAGATAAAAATAAAATCAAATTTATTTTTAAACGTAATAATTGAGTATTAAACCTGTTGACACTATTTATAATTATGTTTCGAATTATATATACTGGGTGTCTCATGGTTTGCAGTTTATAGCTTAAAGATGCGTTATTAAAATTGCTTAATAAATATGTATCTTAAAACGCTCTCTTGCCCAAGACTTCAAAACCACACCAAACTATATTTTCAAATCTAATGATTGTCACATGTTTAAAACGCAAATTTATGTTAACGGCATTACTTTCATTTGATGAAAAGATAAAAAGACTACCAAGTTTATTCGTTTATATAGAGATTACAAATGCCTTTGAAATTTGAGCAATATACTCTATAAAATTAACAACTCGTGACAATAGATGTAGAAGCCACTGTAGAGACCGCCAACAGCAAGCACAACGAAACCTCCGGTCTAAGTTCAATCCTTTCTCAAAAGGTCTGCCAAAACCCTGGTTGACATTGTCTCCAAAAACAAATAGGTTATGGGTCTAAAGCCTTGCCCCACAAAAAAGATTTATTGTCGCAAGAAAAAAAAAGAAGTAGAAAAAGCAGAAGAAGTACATGAGTAAGTCCTTTGTAGTTACTGGTTCTATTAGGCCATCAGCGGGTCCATCACGTTAGGTATTTTTACTGCCATCAATGCCATCAGCCAACAATGCCAAAAGATCCAGACCGGGTTGGCTACCCAAAGAAACCACATTTGGTATAACTACTAGGTCCTTAGGCCCTCCAACAACATCCACAGAATACAGAACAAATCCGTATTCCAAGGGTTGTCCACTACATTTAAAAACATGAATGTATTTATTGACCATGTTTAAAGCGCATCCATATGCACCCGTGTGGTATTATACGTTTTAATTAGGCTGCAAAAAGACTCTAAAATAAATCATTAGGAACATACCAAAATGCATTGAAGCTATTGCGGTACAAACAGAGCTAACCGCTCAAGGATACGCTCCACTATTTGTCAAACGCATGGAAAAGAATCAAAAATTCTTCACACAAAATTGGGTAAATTTACAGTAAGCGCTGAATACAAACGAAACAGTCCGAAAACATTGTGCAATGACACCGTTTTGCAGGAAATTGCATCTGGGTGCTGTGTGGCCATAACTATGCAATTTCCTATGTATGCGTTTAATGGCGACGGAGTTCGTCTTTGCTTTACTTGAAATATTTACAAAGATGTCAAAGCATGTATGTGTAACAGCGTACGCCGTGTGCACAAGGCTGCACATCGCAAGTTACAAAAACTGCTCAGTTGAAGACAATTAATCTTTTTAATCCAACGCAACGCAGCTGCTTCTCAAAGACATCCTCTTTTCCTCAGAGCACTCACAACGCCTGCAAGGACAATCTTTTGCACAAACAACGGAAAACCAGACGCAAAACGATTAATAACATTAATAAAAATACAGTCAAAAATCAACTTTTTCTTTGCTTGGCTCAAGCAAGCAAAGATGATTTCAAAAAGATATATTTATCTTCTATACACTTTCTGGCATATAACACTTGAAACAGAGTATTTATCCCTTATTCTTAATTTTACACATAGTCGTGATACAAGTTTTTTACAAACACTATGCAACGCTTATATAGTTGCCACACTAAGTGCACTGCATTAAAACAAAATTAATCTTAAAATGTATTAACTAAAAACAATAATAAATAATCAAACGAAAGACTGGTTTGCCATCTAGTTGCAATTTTTAATACTAAAATGTCCGCATTAATCGGTATCATTTTAGCATTTATGCAATTGGCAGTCATTTCGCGTCTATAACGATTTTGAATCGCCAATAAATTATGAAATGAATTAATAATTTATTCAAAATCAGTCAATCGAATCACAGCGGCCAAGGGTCAAGCATAGACAATTGTTTCGGTTCTACAAACCTCGTCAGTATGCCTTGTACGACCACGGCATCGCATGATAGCGAAGACAATTTTGAATAAATATTTCTGTGCTTATGAACACAATTGATATTATAAATAATCAAACGAAAGACTGGTTTGCCATCTAGTTGCAATTTTTAATACTAAAATGTCCGCATTAATCGGTATCATTTTAGCATTTAATTTAATTTAATGCGGACATTTTAGTATTAAAAATTGCAACTAGATGGCAAACCAGTCTTTCGTTTGATTATTTATAATATCAATTGTGTTCATAAGCACAGAAATATTTATTCAAAATTGTCTTCGCTATCATGCGATGCCGTGGTCGTACAAGGCATACTGACGAGGTTTGTAGAACCGAAACAATTGTCTATGCTTGACCCTTGGCCGCTGTGATTCGATTGACTGATTTTGAATAAATTATTAATTCATTTCATAATTTATTGGCGATTCAAAATCGTTATAGCCGCGAAATGACTGCCAATTGCATAAATGCTAAAATGATACCGATTAATGCGGACATTTTAGTATTAAAAATTGCAACTAGATGGCAAACCAGTCTTTCGTTTGATTATTTATAATATCAATTGTGTTCATAAGCACAGAAATATTTATTCAAAATTGTCTTCGCTATCATGCGATGCCGTGGTCGTACAAGGCATACTGACGAGGTTTGTAGAACCGAAACAATTGTCTATGCTTGACCCTTGGCCGCTGTGATTTGATTGACTGATTTTGAATAAATTATTAATTCATTTTAAAAACAATAATGCAAAAAATTAAAAAAAATTAAAAACATTAGTAGCAATCCGAAAACAACACAAAAAAGGCTAGATTTAAGCAATCTGTAAACATTGATTATGAATTTTTGTGTTTTATATGACTCGGAAAATACTGAATTTAGAAGTGTATTCCGTTTGTCGATAGAACGGTTAAAGAAATCTTTCTTAAAAAATTTGGATTTGTAGTTTCCAATGCTCCTCCCCATGCAATATCTACTACAAGGACAAATATAAGTGTTATATATGCAAAAGTTAAACAGAAGTAAAAAATGTCTTGGATCTATTAAGAAATCCTAGTTTGTTAAATACTTTCAAAGCTATATCGACACCTAGAAGACAAATTGACAAAGATTTAGATATGGATTCATTGTTTAGTTTAATACTTGGTACTGAACTTTGTCGATACATGATACAGATTCTACCTAAAAGATTCTAGACGCACTGCCATATTTGTCAATATTGTCTTTGAAAAGTATGAAGTATGAAGGTTGCTATCATCTGCAAAACTATGAATAAGATTATTAGTTATTTGAAAAAGATTATTAATGTAAATTAAAAATAAAATAGGCAAAAGAGCAGAACCTTGTGGATCACTAGCAGTTATGATTTTGTGGTCAGAGTTGAAGCCATCAATTTTAACTATAATTTTTCTATTGTCAAAATACTATATATGAAAATTACAGTTTTTTTATTAAGATCTGTAAAACGAAGATTGATGACAAGATTAGGATGTCATACCCTATCAAACTCTTCGGAAATATTTAAAGCTACTGCAAGATTTTCTTCTTGTTTGTTTGAAGTAGAATTTTAGTTGTGACTAACATGGTCAGAAGATCTGTTGTCAAACGTTCAAACAAATTGATTATGTTATTTTGTTCTAAAAACTTGATAATTTGAAAATCAATTAACTTTTTAATAAAATTTGAGAAATTGGATAATAATGCAATTGGTCTATAACTTGAAGAATTAGACTAATCTTTTTTTTTAGGTATAGGTTAAACAGTTGCAATTTTCTAACAATTTGAGAATGTTTTATTTGTGCATGATAAGGCAAATATTTTAGTCAAAATAAAAACAAATTCATTTGCAAATGTTTTAAAAATAATAAGTAAAATTTTATCTATACCTGATGCCTTTCTGGTAATTAATTTTAAAAAATATTTTTTGACAAACTGTTGTAAACTGTGTAAAATAAATTGGAATTATTATTTTACTACTAGCCGGCATTGTAGGTACAGCAATGAGAGAATTTATAATAGTAGAGTTAAATGCAAACTAGATTGAAAAAATATCTGCTTTTTCTTTTGGATTGGTTACTAGATTGTTTTGAACAATTCAAAAAGAAGGTATTAAAAATTTTGTACAACCTTGCAATGAGTTTATTGTTTTATAATTTTTTTTGTTAATTTTACAAAGCAGAGTAATTTGATTAGCTTTGTTTCTGTCAATCCTATCTTTTTCAGATTGTATTAGATTGTCACAGTAATTACGAGCTAACTTATAATTCCGTTTAATTTTTTGATGATTTTTTGAATAGTTTTTGTGAGATTTTCTACTTCAATATGTGGGTTATTTAAATGTAAGAATGCAAGCAATGAGATTCTAAATCAAAATTATAAATATTTTTCTTCATTTTTATTATGTTTATCTTAGAATAATGATAGATGAGGCGCGGTTTATGCTTTGTAGTAATAAGAAGAGGAGTTTTAACAACAGAAGTAATAAGTGAATGATCAAAATTTTCTAAAGCAGCTTCAACAATAGTTGTTGTAAATAATTAAAAGATACAAATTTTATAATTTTGTTTAATAAAAAACAAAGGATTAAAATCAATTACCCAAACCCAATCTAACTCCAAAGCGGCCAAATACAGACAATTGTTTCGGTTTTCACAAACCCTCATCACTGCATTTTGGTGGTACGGCATCGCTTGATGGTAAAAGATAAATTCGAATAATTAATTTATGTGTTCTTCAACACAAATTAGATATTAATTGGTAGTGGAAAGTAGTTGTAGCTGAATCATGTTGCTTCAACCAAAAAAAAAAAACAAATATTATCGATAAAACTTCAGTATCACAACTGGCAACCAAATTGCAATATGTTTGCAATCATAATTTTGTATTATAATTTTAATACTTTTAAATTATATTAATTTGACTTTAAGAATATTTTTATCAAAATACACCGGATGTCTGCCATTCACTAAACAATTAATCACATAGGTTAATTTTAGTAGCAATTGAGATAAAAATATCAACAATTTTTATTTTAATAAAAAAATCGAGTATAATAGGTACCAAAAATTTAAAAAAATTAGTACGATCAAAATGTTCAAGCTTTTAGTATTATCAGCTCTTGTAGCACTCTCTTATGGTTTTTATGAGTTTATAAATTTAAACAAATAATTTAATAGTGACAGTACTGATTTTATATCTTATTTAACTATAAATAACTATTTGTAAACTTGTTTACAAACAAACAAACAAACGTACAAACATTAATTATTTTACCTCACTTTACTCTTAATAAGTTTGCTAAAACCAAGCTAATAAGGTTAATAGAGTATAAAAACACTAGATTAATTTTTGAAATACAAATGTATCTCTATTTTATTTACATAAAAAATTTTAAAATTACTTAAAATCACAAATAATTTTTTTTAGCTGCTCCACGAGCAACCGTTCCTCGTTTGGATGGAAGAATTTTTGGAGGTGAAGATGTTAAAATAGAAGACTATCCATACCAACTATCTTTGCATGAAACATTCTCAAATTGTTGGAAAATTGCAAATGTTCAACCTATACATAAAAATAAAGACAAGTCTGATTGTTCAAATTATAGACTTATTGCATTATTGTCCAATCTGTTAATTTTTTTTGAAGAATATTGATTTTCACATTATCACGTTTTAAAACAAAATAACTTTATCTCAGATACTCAATATGATTGAATGTTTGACAACAGGTGTTAGTCACAAATAAAATTCTACGTTAGACAAACAAAAAGAAAATCTTCCAATAGCTCTACATACTTCCAAAGCGTTTGATAGGGTATCCTAATCTTGTCAACCAGCTCCATAATACAGATTTTTATAAAAAAAACTGTAAATCTTATCAATAGTTTTCTTGACAATAAAAAAATTATAGTTATAATTGAGAGTTTTAACTTTGACTCCAAAATCATAAATGCTGGTGTTCTTTAAAGTTCTGCTTTTTAGCCAACTTTATTTTTAATTTACATTAATAAACATCTTCAAATAACTAAAAGTCCTATTCATAATTTTGCAGATGATAGCACCCTTCATACTTTATACTTTCCAAAAAACATATTGACAAATATGGCAAAGCGTCTTGAATCTTCTAGGTTAGAATCGGTAGCATATATAATAAACTAAACTACATTTCTAAATCTTCTTCAATTTGTTTTCTAGGTGCTACGATCTCACATACTTCTCTAGAAGGACCATGTTGTCGACATAGCTTTGAAAGTATCTAGAAAACTAGAATTTTTAAATAGATGTAAAAAGTTTTTTACTTTTGTTCAACTTTTGCATATATATATAAAACTTATATTTGTCCTTGTATTAGATATTGCTTTCAAGTATGGGAAGAAGCATTAGAAACTACACTATTTAAACTCTATTCAGAAACCAGCATAATGTTGCAGATATTTGCATTTACTATAGATATTTTTATGAACATTTAAAAAAAAATAGACATTTTGCTCTCTAAATAGTTTGCTAGGAAAAGGTTTGCTAGGAACAGTGCTAGGACAGTTCCGAGATATAGGACCAAAAATTTTAAGAAAGATTTCTTTAACCGTTCTATCGACAAACGGAATAAATTTCCAAATTCAGAATTTCTCGAAACTTATAAGACACAAATATTTAAAGTCAATGTTCACAGACTGCTTAAATCTAGCCTTCAATGTGATAGTTTCAGCAAGTGTGGTTTCATATTTTTTGTGTTGTTTTGTGGTTGTTTCTAATCTTTTAAATTTTTTTAACATTTTTTGCATTATTGTCTTCAGTTTGTTCATATTGAGATTAAATATATATTTATTAATAATTTGTGAATTGTATTATTCTAAAAACAAGTGTCGGATATACGCCTAACAAATTTTATAAAAATTTGTGTCTAGTGATGCAATGATCTATCTGTCTAATTAAAAATTATCTTATTGATAATACTAAGAGTGCACTTAGTTTGCCAACCAAATAAGCGTAGCATAGTGTTTGTGGAGAACATTTACAACGACTATGTGTGACACTCAGATTAAAGAACAAGTCGTTTCAAGCCTTTTAAGCTAGAAAGTGCATAGAAGATAAATATATCTTTTGAAAATCAGCTTTGCTTGCTTGAACCAAGCAAAGAAAAAGTTGGTTTTTGACTGTATCTTTATATATGTTATTATCTATGCGTTTTGAGTATATACATATGTTACATGCTCTGACATTTTTGTAAATTTTTAAGTGAAGCTAAGATGAGCTCCATCGCATTTATCGCATATATAAAGAATGGCTAGTTATGGCCACACAGCACCCACATGCAATTATTGGCAAAACAGAGTCATTGCACAATGTTTTTGGCGTTTGCACTCAACGCTTTCTGTTATTTACCCAATTTTGTGTAAAGGGTTTCTGATCTCGTGTATGCGTATCCAAGGATGGTTACTCTAATTGAAACGTATAATACCACACGAGTGCATATGGATGCGCCTTAAATATGATCATTAAATACATTCATGTTTTTGAATGTAGTAGACAACCTTTAAAATACGGTATGTTTCGTGTTCTGTGGATATTGTTAAGGTTAGGAATTTTGTTGGAGGGCCTATGGACCTAGTGATTATACCAAAAGTGGTTTGCTTGGTCTTAGTGGCCCACCCGGTCTAGATCTTTGTAGGCTTTGTTGGCTGATGGCCTTGATGGCAATAAAGATACCTGACGTGATAGTCTAATAAAACCAAAAATTAAAAAGGTCTCACTCGTGTACTTCTTCTGCTTTTTCTATTTTTCACAACAGTGAAGCAGTGAATTCCTCTTTTAAAGCGGCGCTTTAGAGTGGGGCGTAATTTGTTTGTCCTAGACACTGTACTGTAGTGGGTTTTGATAAACAAATAAATGCATCACATCGGCGCTGGCCGTTTCGGCGCCGACCACTTTTCAAATAAAATAAGTATAAACATATATTATAATCATTAAAATTTATTTGTTTTGTATACATAATAAATAATGTTTGATAAATAAAAATTTTAGTATGGTATTTTTCAACATTTTATATTGTTAATTCTATTTGTTATTTATTTTAATAGACTATTAATTATCCTTTATACTTTTCAGGTTATTACCAATAATTAAAAAGTAATAATTTATCATCCATATATTATTTGCAAGCCAAAATTGTATTTAGTTATTATACTATATACTGTATATTTGACAATTTAAATATGTACGTACATATATTGTATTTTATCTGTAATTTCTGTGTGATATATTATGTAATTTTTATGTATTTTATATTTTATTTATCATACAATATTTATTATGTCTCATAACACAAATCAATTTTTATTGTAATGTATATATTTATTTGAAAAGTTCTGGCGCCAAAACGGCCGGCGCCGAATTGGCCAACGCCGAGGTGTCCTCGCGCCGAATTGGCCGCGCCAAATCGGCAGCGCCGAATTGGTCGCGCCAAATTGGTCGCGCCGAAACAGCGGCACCTATGTGTCCCATTCCGGTTAATCCAAGCATTTCTGTTCAACACCCATTACTTCTTTGTTTTTAGAGGCAATGTCGGAGTCAACCAGGTTTTTAGCAGACCTCTTGAAGAAGAATTGAACTTAGATCGGGGTTTCCGTTGGCTTGTTGTTGGCGGTTTCCACACTAGTTTTTACATTCATTGTCACAGGTTAATATTTTTATAGAAAAGTAAATTTATAGACATTCGTAATCTCTATACAAACGAATAAACTTGATAGTTTATTTAATTCCATCAAATGAAAGTAATGTAATTAACATAAATTTGCATTTTTAACAATTCATATCACAATCATTAAATTTGGAAAAATATTTTGGTGTCTTGGCTTTGAAGTCTTGACAAGAAACCGTTTTAAGAGACATGTTTATTAAGCAATTTTAACTCTAAAAGACTTTAATAAGCTATAGACTGCAAACCATAACACACCCTGTATATATATATATATATATATATATATATATAATTCAAAACAGAATTATAAATAGTGTCAAACGGGTTTGATACTGAATTAATACGTTTGAAAATATATTTGATTTTATTTTTATCTCAATTGGAGCTGATATTAATATGGGTGATTAATTATTTTATGAATGGTAGACATCCTGTAATGAATTTTTTATACTTATACTTATTATCAGATTAAATTAAAATTTAAAAGTAAAATAATGTAATAAAGAAGTTTTAGTAAATTAAAACTAAAATTGTAAGTAATTTTTTTAGTAAATATTTTGTAGTAATTTTTGAAAATATTATATGTTTATATATAAAAAAAAACAAATCAATTAGAAAAAAAACTTAAAAATACATTTTAAGATGGCTTCCATAAAAAATACACGTAAAATTTGCAAATAAAATTTTATAATAAATAAAATAAATAACCGATAATTTTTTCAAGATTGCATGAAAAACTATCATGCCATGCACGGTGTGTAAACATTAAAGATCAACTACAAAAAAGTTACTATCTTACTAGCAAAAATAATTCAAGTAACCAGGAAAATAATAAGTGCAATTACTACAAACCAAAATAATTTGATAGAAAAAAAAGTAAATAAAACGTGTATGTTAGAAAATAAAAATAATATTTCTCAAAATGTCTTTACTTAACCTAACCTAACAATTAAATTTTTAAAAATTTCATTTTTTTTAAGTAACAGATTGCATGCAAAACGCATAAAAAATTGATTTTTTTGGTTTTTCAACAAATTTCAAAATTTCTTGACCATTCCCCGCAAAAACCTAACCTATACATTTTTCAAAATTTTACTCTTTTTTAAGAGATTTGTTTTTCTTAAGATATTTCAAAATTTCTTTACTTTTTCCCGTAAAAACCTAACCTAACCTAAACTATGAATTTTTCAAAATTTTACTTTTTTTCGACGGTGACAAATTGTATGCAAATCTCTAAATTTTATCACCTTCTCAGCAAGAACCTAACCTGACCTAACCTAACCTAACCTATCCAATCCTAATTTAACCGAACCTATAATTTTTTTAAATTTAAATTTATTTCGAAAGTGACAAATTGCATGCAAAACGTTTAAAAAACAAATTTTTTTTAGTTTTTTTTCAAAAACTTTCAAATATTCTTCACCTTTCCCCGCAAGAACCTAACCTAACTTATATTTTTTTTTAAATTTCACTTTTTTTTTAAGTTACAAATTGCAAGCAAAACGTGTAAAAATTTTTGTTTTTTTTGTTTTTCTCAAAAAAATTTTACCTCCCCCTGCAAGAACCTAACCTAACCTAACCTGAATATTTTTCAAAATTTTACGTTTGTTCAAAAGTGACAGATTGCATGTGAAACTCTTAAAAGAAATTTTTCTTGTTTTTCTTAATAAAATTTCACCTTCTCTCGCAAAAACCTAACCTAACCTAACCTATCCTAATTTAACCTAACCTATATTTTTTTTCAAAATTTCACTTTATTTCGAAAGTGACAGATTGCATCCAAAAGTATCATGCCATGCATAGTATGTAAACATTAAAAATCAACTACAAAAAAGTTACTATCTTACTAGCAAAAACAATTCAAGTAACCAGGAAAATAATAGGTGCAATTATTACAAACCAAAATGATCTGATAGAAAAAAGAAGTAAATAAAACATGTATGTTAGAAACTAAAAATACTCAGCAGTCCTATCCAACAGTAAACCATATTAATATATCTAGAAAAATACAGAAAATATTACGAACATTTATAGAGAAGAATTAGTTAGTTATCAAGTAACGCCACAAAAATAATAATTCTAATAATTGATCAGTAAACACTGGAACAGCAAAACGGTTAAACGCACTAACAAAAAACAATAATAAATATATTTTAATTTATATATGTATTACATTGAAAATGATGATCAATCATTGAAATATGTTTGTTTAAAAATAAATAACATATTAAAATAAATCTTTACTATTTTAAAATGCCTACAATAATAAAAACATAAAATAATACAAACAAAGTATTAAAAGCAAAAATAGTAAAATGTGGTTTTTTCTTAGTAATGTAGAAAAATGTGCACTAGTATCTAATATCCAAACAAGATATGAAATCAAGATTGAGGTTAAGAAAAAAAAGACTACAGCGATTAATCCATCAATCGCCTACCGAAATTAAATCAGGTAGATTTGAGTTTTTCCAAAACAATAACTCAAAACTTATATGCCAAAAAAAACCAATCGACAACTACAAACTAATTTCTAATTAAGATAACGCATTTTATTAAAATTTTTAAATGTGATTTAGGAATTACTTGACACCACAACATAAAAGTGAGTGAACCCACGCTTGTTGAAATTATCACATTGGGGACTAGATTTGAGCAGTCTGTGAACATTGACCTTAAATATTTGCGACTTGGGAAATACTGAATTTGAAAGTTTATTTTGTGTCCTACATCTCTAAACTGTCAGTAAATATTTGTTAAAATTTTACAGCATAAATGAAAACTTTTGTGAAACTATTAAATACTAATTCTCAGGATTTTGATTTTTTAGAAAAAAACTTATTGTAATTAAAACTCAATTAAATATTTTAAATAAATTTTTATTTGGTTTACTAAGATAAATTAAAACATTTAGATTCCAGCGTTTTCAGTAATGTAGTTGCGCAAATTTGGTACACTGGAATAGACTCCAGGGAAATCAGGACGGGCACATCCATATCCCCAAGACACGATACCAACAAGTTGTCCATTTACTACAAGTGGGCCACCAGAATCTCCCTAAAAAACAAATAAAATTATTATTAATTCAAATAGATAACTTGTTAATAATCTTACTTGGCAAGCATCTTTGCCGCCTCCATTAACATTAGCGCACAACATCCGGTCAGTAAGTTTATTATAATTGGCATTATCACATTCTTCCCGATCAGTAATTTGTAAGGTGACTCCTTTTAATGTGGATGCAGCAATAGGAATACCTTCAATTGTGGTACCCCATCCAGTGCAATAAGCATCGGCACCGGTTGCAACTTCTTGATTTAGTGATGGCAAATCAATTTTTTGAATTCCTTTACCTAAGTTTAAACTAGTTTCCAATTCAAGAACAGAAATATCATAATCATATGTGTTTGAATTGTATTTTGGATTTTGGAATATTTTGCCAACCTGGACAGTAACTCCACCGGACGCGTGTGAGGTAGATCCGGCGCGTACGCTTAAACTTGAAGCTGAAGATCCTACTGTGCAATGAGCAGCGGTTACTGCATATTTTTCGCTGATGATTGAAGCACCACAAATATGGCTACCGTAATATTGCAAAGATAGTTGGTATGGATAGTCTTCTATGTTAACATCTTCACCTCCAATAATTCTTCCATCCAAACGAGGAACAGTTGCTCGTGGGGCAGCTAAAAGAATTTATTTGTGATTTTAAGAATTTTAAATATTTTAGGTAAATAAAATACATTTGTGTTTCAAAAATTAATCTAGTGTTTTTATACTCTATTAGCTTGGTTTTAGCAAACTGTATTAAGAGTAAAGTGAGATAAAATAATTCATGTTTGTACGTTTGTTTGTTTGTAAACAAGTTTACGAATAATTATTTATAGTTAAATAAGATATAATCTCAGCACTATCACTATTAAATTATTTGTATATATTCATTAACTTATAAAAACTTACCACAAGAGAGTGCTACAATAGCTGATAATACTAAAAGCTTGAACATTTTGATCGTACTGATTTTTTTAAATTTTTGTTGCCTATTTATACTCAATTTTTTTATTAAAATAAAATTTGTTGATGTTTTTATCTCAATTGCTACTAAAATTAATCTATGTGATTAATTGTTTAGTGAATGGCAGACATCCGGTGTATTTTGATAAAATATTCTTAAGGTCAAATTAATATAATTTAAAAGTATTAAAATTTTAATACAAAATTATGATTGCAAACATATTGCAATTCGGTTGCTAGTTGTGATACTGAAGTTTTATCGATGATATTTGATTTTTTTGATTGAAGCAATATGATGGAGCTACAACTATTTTGCTCTACCAATTAATATCTAATTTGTGTTTAAAAACACATAAATTTATTATTCAAATTTATCTTTCACTATCAAGCGATGCCGTACCACCAAAATGCACTGATGTAGATTTGTAAAAACCAAAACAATTGTTTGTATTTGGTTGGCCGCTTTGTAGTTAGATGAGTTTGGGTAATAGATTTTAAACCTTTGTTTTTCATTAAACAAGATTATTAGATTTGTATCTTTTAATTAACTCAGAGTTTACAATAACTATTGTTGAAGCTGCTTTAGGAAATTCTGATCATTCACTTATTACTTCTGTTGTTAAAACTCCTTTTTTTATTACTACAAAGCCTAAAGCGTTTCACCTATCATTATTTTAAGATAAACATAATAAAAATGATTTTTTTTTTTAATAATTTTGATTTTGATTCTCATTGCTTACATTCTAATGTTGCAGCAGAAAATCTCAAAAAAACTATTCAAACAGTTATTGAATTTTTTTTCTGTTTTTTGTTGTTAAACCAAAACAAAAGTACAGCAAAAGCATTTGAGGAGAAACACATCAGTAATTGTTCCGAACAGACTAAATAGGATTATAAGTTAGCTTGTAGTTATTGTGACAATCTAAAGCAATATGAAAAAAATAGGATAAACTTTGGCGTTTAAAAACGATTTTCCCATGTTAACCAAATGGATAATTTGATTTGCCAGCAGGCACGCGAAAATACGGTTACCAATAAGTTTTATTATTTCAAAATAGTTATTTATCATGAAAAGAAGACATTTAACTAGTATGAGGGTATACGATGTAAACAAAACACAATACTTCCAAGAAAATACCAGGCAAATCTATAAATAGGGGAACTCCAGAAAATAAACCCGGAAAAGAACATTATAACAAAAAAATTGTTCCAATTTTAGATATATTTTGGTTTGCTTTATCCGAAAGTTTGTTATAAGCGGGTTCGCTATAACCAGTAAAAAATCGCGTTGAGTTTATGAGAAAGTTTTTGTTGTTTCAAATTAAGTAAGTTATACCCGAGAGTTCGTTATAAGCGGGTTTGTTATAACCGGACTTTACAGTATATGCAAAACTTAAACAGAAGTAAAAAACTTTTTATATCTATTAAGAAATCCTAGTTTTCAAAGCTATGTTGCCAACATGGTCGTTTTAGAGAAGATTATGGGAGATTGTAATATCTAGATGACAATTTCAAGAATATTTAGATATGGATTTGTTGTTTAGTTTAATATTTGGTACTCTTGGATTTAGATGTTGAAACAGTGAGAAGTTGAGTATTTTAGAGTTAAAATTGATCATGTTGAAAGTGTCCCATTCAGATATAGTTTATAGGTCTTTGTTTATATATACTACAGATTCTAACCTAAAAGACGCTCTGCCATATTTGTTAATATGGTCTTTGAAAAGTATGAAGTATGAAGGGTGCTATTATTTGCAAAACTATGAATAGGACTTATAATTATTTGAAGAAGTTCATTAATGTAAATCAAAAACATAGTGGGAAAAAAAGCAAAAGTTTGAGGAACACCAGCGTTTTTAATTTTAGGGTCAGAATTAATCCATCAATTCTAACAATAATTTTTTTATTGTCAAGATAACTATTGATAAAATTTACAGTATTTTTATCAAGATTTGTACTATAAAGCTTGTTGGTAAGATTAGGATGTCATACACTATCAAACGCTTTGGAAATATCTAGAGCTACTTCAAGATTTTCTTCTTGTTTGTCTAAAGTAGAAATTCATTTGTGACTAACATAAGTCAGAAGATCTGTTGTCAAACGTTTTGATCAAAATCCATATTGAGTATCTGAGATAAATGTATTTTGTTCTAAAAACTTGATAATGTAAAAATCTATATAATTTTCAAAAAAAATTGACAGATTGGATAATATTGCAATTAGTCTATATTTTCAAGAATCAGACATGACCTTTTTTTAGGTATAGGTTGTACATTTGCAATTTTCCAACCATTTTAGAATGTTTTAATTTTGTATGATAAGACAAATATTTTTTCAAAATAAAAACTAATTCATTTGCAAATGTTTTCAGAATAATAGGTAAAGTTTTATATATACCAGATGATTTTCTGGTATTTAAATTAAAAAAATATTTTTTGACAAACTGTTACCTAAAATAAATTGGACCCAATATTTTACTATAAGCCGACATTGTAGGTACAGCAATAGGAAAATTTATAATAGTAGAGTTAGATGCAAATTGGTTTGCAAAAATATCTGCTTTTTCTTTTGGATTAGTAACTAGATTGTTATAATCAATTAAAAAAAAAGGTATTTAAGATTTTGTACTACTTTACAATAAATTTATTATTTTATAATTATTTTTTTTGTTGTTTATGGAAAGCTGAGAAATTTGATTAGCTTTGTTTCTGTCAATCCTATTTTTTTCATATTGTTTTAGATTGTCACAATAACTACGAGCTAACTTATAATCCTATTTAGTCTGTTCGGAACAATTATTGATGTGTTTCTCCTCAAATGCTTTTGCTGTACTTTTGATTTGGTTTAACAACAAAAAACAGAAAAAAAAATTCAATAACTGTTTGAATAGTTTTTTTGAGATTTTCTGCTGCAACATTAGAATGTAAGCAATGAGAATCAAAATCAAAATTATTAAAAAAAAAAATCATTTTTATTATGTTTATCTTAAAATAATGATAGGTGAAACGCTTTAGGCTTTCTAGTAATAAAAAGAGCAGTTTTAACAACAGAAGTAATAAGTGAATGATCAGAATTTCCTAAAGCAGCTTCAACAATAGTTATTGCAAACTCTGCAGCGCCGTAGCTAAGGCCCCGCAGACCCCGCAGTGCGGGGGGCCCCGACATGTTTTGGGGCCCCTAAGCCTTAAAAATTAAATAACCGAATTAATTAAATACATTGATTAGAGATCACTATTGTTATTTAATAAAAGTAATAATACAAAAATAGGTTTAGAAGCCCGCCGCTTTTAGCAGCACGAACAAGCAAAGCGAGTGAAGGCTGCTAAAGCGAAGGGCTGCTAAAGCGAAGGGCTGCTTAAGCCTTTTGGCACGAGTTACACTCGATATTTTTTTGCCTGCCTCAATTTGAAAACATTATTTTCAATGTTTATTATAATTTGTTACTACTGTCAGATTTTAAGGTATGACGTCTACATATGAAATTTTAATTCACGGCCAATCAAATATCGCAAATAACCGAAAAGGCTAATAAGCATATGCGGGCCGAAATAGTATATAGTGTATCAAGGGCCAAAAATAGGCTTTAGCAGCCCGCCACTTTTAGCAGCACAAACGAGCAAAGATTTTAAGGTAAGACATGAAATTATAATTCACAGCCTATCAAATACTGCAAATAACCAAAAAGGCCAATGAGCATATGCGGGCCGAAAATCGCCTTTTCGGCCCGCATATGCAAGCCAAAAAAGATGCTTTCGGTAGAAGCAGGCAAAAAAATTTCGGTTGCAACCAAAAACGAATGAAACTTTTTCACACATACACGGTTCATATTGGCTTTTGTGTTTTTTTTTGTACACAGGCTCAGTAGTAATCATAATGAAGAGAAGTCAAGTTGTTGCCATATTGTTTCTCTATAGAAAAATTAAAAAAACAAAAGGGGAATGAATTCTATTAGAAGCACTCTTTCATCCATCACTTTACGTGGGAATATTTGATGCTTTACAGTTTCTAATAGGTACCGAATACAAACCAAAAAAGAACCGAAAACAAACCAAAACCAAACCAAATCGAATGGAACCCTATAATTGTAAAACAAGTCTAAGGCGTTAAAAAATTATTTTGAAGTATAATTCAAACAGGATAGGGGCCCCAAGAAAATACTTGCGGGGGGGGGGGCAGAATTTGAAGCTACGCCACTGAAACTCTGAGTTAATTAAAAGATACAAATCTAATAATCTTGTTTAATGAAAAACAAAGGTTTGAAATCTATTACCCAAACTCATCTAACTACAAAGCGGCCAACCAAATACAAACAATTGTTTTGGTTTTTACAAATCTTCATCAGTGCATTTTGGTGGTACGGCATCGCTTGATAGTGAAAGATAAATTCGAATAAAAAAATTATGTGTTCTTAAACACAAATTAGATATTAATTGGTAGAGCAAAGTAGTTGTAGCTCCATCATATTGCTTCAATCAAAAAAACCAAATATTATCGATAAAACTCCAGTATCACAACTGGCAACCAAATTGCAATATGTTTGCAATCATAATTTTGTATTAAAATTTTAAAACTTTTAAATTATATTAATTTGACCTTAAGAATATTTTATCAAAATACACCGGATGTCTGCCATTCACTAAACAATTAATCACATAGATTAATTTTTGTTGCAATTGAGATAAAAACATCAACAATTTTTATTTTAATAAAAAAATTGAGTATAAATAGGTAACAAAAATTTAAAAAAATCAGTACGATCAAAATGTTCAAGCTTTTAGTATTATCAGCTTTCGTAGCACTCTCTTGTGGTAAGATTTATGAGTTTATAAATTGAAACAAATAATTTAATAGTGATAGTGCTGAGTTTATATCTTGTTTAACTGAAAACAACTATTTGTAAACTTGTTTACAAACAAACAAACGTACAAACATTAATTATTTTACCTCACTTTACTCTTAATACAGTTTGCAAAAACCAAGTTAATAAGGTTAATAGAGCACAAAAACACTAGATTAATTTTTGAAATACAAATGTATCTCTATTTTATTTACATAAAATATTTAAAATTACTTAAAATCACAAATAAATTCTTTTAGCTGCCCCACGAGCAACTGTTCCTCGTTTGGATGGAAGAATTATTGGAGGTGAAGATGTTAAAATAGAAGACTATCCATACCAACTATCTTTGCAATATTACGGTAGCCATATTTGTGGTGCTTCAATCATCAGCGAAAAATATGCTGTAACCGCTGCTCATTGCACAGTAGGATCCTCAGCTTCAAGTTTAAGCTTACGCGCCGGATCTACCTCACACGCGTCCGGTGGAGTTACTGTCCAGGTTGGCAAAATATTCCAAAATCCAAAATACAATTCAAACACATACGATTATGATATTTCTGTTCTTGAATTGGAAACTAGTTTAAACTTAGGTAAAGGAATTCAAAAAATTGATTTGCCATCACTAAATCAAGAAGTTGCAACCGGTGCCGATGCTTATTGCACTGGATGGGGTACCACAATTGAAGGTATTCCTATTGCTGCATCCACATTAAAAGGAGTCACCTTACAAATTACTGATCGGGACGAATGTGATAATGCCAATTATAATAAACTTACAGACCGTATGTTGTGCGCTAATGTTAATGGAGGCGGCAAAGACGCTTGCCAAGTAAGATTATTAACAAGTTATCTATTTGAATCAATAATAATTTTATTTGTTTTTTAGGGAGATTCTGGTGGCCCACTTGTAGTAAATGGACAACTTGTTGGTATCGTGTCTTGGGGATATGGATGTGCCCGTCCTGATTTCCCTGGAGTCTATTCCAGTGTACCAAACTTGCGCAACTACATTACTGAAAACGCTGGAATCTAAGTGTTTTAAATTATTTTAGTAAACCAAATAAAATTTTAAACAAAATATTTAATTGAGTTTTTTTTATCAAAATCCTTAAAATTAATATTTAATATTTTTACAAAAGTTTGCCATTTATGCTAAAAGTTTCTAACAAATATAGTATTGATAGTTTAAAGATGTAGGATCAACATTTTAAAAAAGTTTGTTTTTAATCGGTCTATTAACACATACACTTTCAAATTCAGTACTTTCCGAGACGCAAATATTTAAGGTCAATGTTTACAGATCTCTTAAATCTAGTCCTCAATGTGTTAGTTTCAGTAAACGTGGGTTTACTTACTTATTGTTGTTGTGACATATTAAGTAATTCCTAAATCACATTTAGAAAGTAAAAAAATGCTTAATCTTAATTAACAATTGGTTTGTGGTTGTCGATTGTTTTTTTTTTTAATTATTTTTTTGAAAAAATTATAATCTACTTCATTTAATTTCAATAGGCGTTTGATAGATTAATCGCTGTTGAACAGCCTTTTTTTAAAACCTGAAACTTTTAGCGATTGATCCCATAACTTGTTTGGATATTAGATACTAATGCACATTATTTTTACATTACAAGTAAAAAGCAACATTTTACTATCTTTTGCTTTTAATACTTTGTTTAGGTTTAAACGTTATCCAGTTCCAGTTTTTACTGATAAATTAATAGAATTATTATTTGAACAATATTTACGATTGATTTTTTTGTTGAGTCCCTAGATAACTAATTTTTGTTAAATATATTAATATGGTTTACAGTTGGATTGGATTGTTGAGTATTTTTATTTTCTAACATACACGTTTTATTTATTAATATTTTATTTTCTTTCCTAAAAGATATGGTGTTTCTTTTTATGTTTTGTACGGATTTTTTTCAATCCGATTATTTTGGTTTGTAGTAATTGCACCTATTATTTTTTTGTTTACTTATTTTTGCTAGTGTGATACTAATGTTTACACACTGTGCATTTTCAATATAAAATTATCTTTGCAAATTTTACATGTATTTCTCATGGAAGCCATCTTAAAAAGTGTTTTTTCTTCTAATAGTATTGTTTTTTTTTTAATAAAACATAATATTTTCAAAAATTACTACAAAATATTTCACTAAAAAAATCAATTACTTAGATTTTTAGTTTTAATTTACTAAATTTTAATAAATATGTATCTTAAAACGCTCTCTTGCCCAAGACTTCAAAACCACACCAAACTATCTTTTCAAATCTAATGATTGTCACATGTTTAAAACGCAAATTTATGTTAACGGCATTACTTTCATTTGATGAAAAGATAAAAAGACTACCAAGTTTATTCGTTTATATAGAGATTACAAATGCCTTTGAAATTTGAGCAATATACTCTATAAAATTAACAACTCGTGACAATAGATGTAGAAGCCACTGTAGAGACTGCCAACAGCAAGCACAACAAAACCTCCGGTCTAAGTTCAATCTTTTCTCAAAAGGTCCGCCAAAACCCTGTTTGACATTGTCTCCAAAAACAAATAGGTTATGGGTCTAAAGCCTTGCCCCACAAAAAAGATTTATTGTCGCAAGAAAAAAAAAGAAGTAGAAAAAGCAGAAGAAGTACATGAGTAAGTCCTTTGTAGTTACTGGTTCTATTAGGCCATCAGCGGGTCCATCACGTTAGGTATTTTTACTGCCATCAATGCCATCAGCCAACAATGCCAAAAGATCCAGACCGGGTTGGCTACCCAAAGAAACCACATTTGGTATAACTACTAGGTCCTTAGGCCCTCCAACAACATCCACAGAATACAGAACAAATCCGTATTCCAAGGGTTGTCCACTACATTTAAAAACATGAATGTATTTATTGACCATGTTTAAAGCGCATCCATATGCACCCCTGTGGTATTATACGTTTTAATTAGGCTGCAAAAAGACACTAAAATAAATCATTAGGAACATACCAAAATGCATTGAAGCTAATGCGGTACGAACAGAGCTAACCGCTCAAGGATACGCTCCACTATTTGTCAAACGCATGGAAAAGAATAAAAAATTCTTCACACAAAATTGGGTAAATTTACAGAAAGCGCTGAATACAAACGAAACAGTCCGAAAACATTGTGCAATGACACCGTTTTGCAGGAAATTGCATCTGGGTGCTGTGTGGCCAAAACTAAGCAATTTCCTATGTATGCGTTTAATGGCGACGGAGTTTGTCTTTGCTTTACTTGAAATATTTACAAAGATGTCAAAGCATGTATGTGTAACAGCGTACGCCGTGTGCACAAGGCTGCTCATCGCTAGTTACAAAAACTGCTCAGCTGAAGACAATTAATCTTTTTAATCCAACGCAACGCACCTGCTTCTCAAAGACATCCTCTTTTCTTCAGAGCACTCCCAACGCCTGCAAGGACAATCTTTTGCACAAACAACGGAAAACCAGACGCAAAACGATTAATAACATTAATAAAAATACAGTCAAAAATCAACTTTTTCTTTGCTTGGCTCAAGCAAACAAAGATGATTTCAAAAAGATATATTTATCTTCTATACACATTCTAGCTTATAACACTTGAAACAAAGTATTTATCCTTTATTCTTAATTCTACACATAGTCGTGATACAAGTTTTCCACAAACACTAGGCAACGCTTATATAGTTGCCACACTAAGTGCACTGCATTAAAACAAAATTAATCTTAAAATGTATTAACTAAAAACAATAATGCAAAAAATTAAAAAAAATTTAAAACATTAGTAACAATCCGAAAACAACACAAAAAAGACTAGATTTAAGCAATCTTGATTGATTATGAATTTTTGTGTTTTATATGACTCGGAAAGTACTGAATTTAGAAGTGTATTCCGTTTGTCGATAGAACGGTTAAAGAAATCTTTCTGAAAAAAATTGGATTTGTAGTTTCCAATGCTCCTCCCCATGCAATATCTACTACAAGGACAAATATAAGTGTTATATATGCAAAAGTTAAACAGAAGTAAAAAATGTCTTGGATCTATTGAGAAATCCTAGTTTTTTAGATACTTTCAAAGCTATATCGACACCTAGAAGACAAATTGACAAAGATTTAGATATGGATTCATTGTTTAGTTTAATATTTGGTACTGAACTTTGTCGATAGATGATACAGATTCTATCTAAAAGATTCTAGACGCACTGCCATATTTGTCAATATTGTCTTTGAAAAGTATGAAGTATAAAGGTTGCTATCATCTGCAAAACTATAAATAAGATTTTTAGTTATTTGAAAAAGATTATTAATGTAAATTAAAAATAAAGTAGGCAAAAGAGCAGAACCTTGTGGATCACCAGCAGTTATGATTTTGTGGTCAGAGTTGAAGCCATCAATTTTAACTATAATTTTTCTATTGTCAAAATACTATTGATGAAAATTACAATTTTTTTATTAAGATCTGTAAAACGGAGATTGATGACAAGATTAGGATGTCATACCCTATCAAACTCTTCGGAAATATTTGGAGCTACTGCAAGATTTTCTTCTTGTTTGTTTGAAGTAGAATTTTAGTTGTGACTAGCATGGTCAGAAGATCTGTTGTCAAACGTTCAAACAAATTGATTATGTTATTTTGTTCTAAAAACTTGATTATTTGAAAATCAATTAACTTTTTAATAAAATTTGAGAAATTGGATAATAATGCAATTGGTCTATAACTTGAAGAATTAGACTAATCTTTTTTTTTTTAGGTATAGGTTAAACAGTTGCAATTTTCTAACAATTTGAGAATGTTTTATTTGTGCATGATAAGACAAATATTTTAGTTAAAATAAAAACAAATTTATTTGCAAATGTTTTAAAAATAATAAGTAAAATTTTATTTATACCTGATGCCTTTCTGGTAATTAATTTAAAAAAATATTTTTTGACAAACTGTTGTAAACTGTGTAAAATGAATTGGAATTATTATTTTACTACTAGCCGGCATTGTAGGTACAGCAATGAGAGAATTTATAATAGTAGAGTTAAATGCAAACTAGTTTGAAAAAATATCTGCTTTTTCTTTTGGCTTGGTTACTAGATTGTTTTGAACAATTCAAAAAGAAGGTATTAAAAATTTTGTACTACCTTGCAATAAATTTATTGTTTTATAATTTTTTTTGTTGTTTTTAGAAAGCAGAGTAATTTGATTAGCTTTGTTTCTGTCAATCCTATCTTTTTCAGATTGTATTAGATTGTCACAATAATTACGAGCTAACTTATAATTCCGTTTAATTTTTTGATGATTTTTTGAATAGTTTTTGTCAATATGTGGGTTATTAAAATGTAAGAATGCAAGCAATGAGAATCTAAATCAAAATTATAAATATTTTTCTTCATTTTTATTATGTTTATCTTAGAATAATGATAGATGAGGCGCGGTTTATGCTTTGTAGTAATAAGAAGAAGAGTTTTAACAACAGAAGTAATAAGTGAATGATCAAAATTTTCTAAAGCAGCTTCAACAATAGTTGTTGTAAATAATTAAAAGATACAAATTTTATAATTTTGTTTAATAAAAAACAAAGGATTAAAATCAATTACCCAAACCCAATCTAACTCCAAAGCGGCCAAATACAGACAATTGTTTCGGTTTTCACAAACCGTCATCACTGCATTTTGGTGGTACGGCATCGCTTGATGGTGAAAGATAAATTCGAATAATTAATTTATGTGTTTTTCAACACAAATTAGATATTAATTGGTAGTGGAAAGTAGTTGTAGCTGAATCATGTTGCTTCAACCAAAAAAAAATAACAAATATCATCGATAAAACTTCAGTATCACAACTGGCAACCAAATTGCAATATGTTTGCAATCATAATTTTGTATTATAACTTTAATACTTTTAAATTATATTAATTTGACTTTAAGAATATTTTCATCAAAATACACCGGATGTCTGCCATTCACTAAACAATTAATCACATAGGTTAATTTTAGTAGCAATTGAGATAAAAATATCAACAATTTTTATTTTAATAAAAAAATCGAGTATAAATAGGTACCAAAAATTTAAAAAAATTAGTACAATCAAAATGTTCAAGCTTTTAGTATTATCAGCTCTTGTAGCACTCTCTTATGGTTTTTATGAGTTTATGAATTTAAACAAATAATTTAATAGTGACAGTACTGATTTTATATCTTATTTAAACTTGTTTACAAACAAACAAACAAACGTACAAACATTAATTATTTTACCTCACTTCACTATTAATAAGTTTGCTAAAACCAAGCTAATAAGGATAATAGAGTATAAAAACACTAGATTAATTTTTGAAATACAAATGTATCTCTATTTTATTTACATAAAAATATTTAAAATTACTTAAAATCACAAATAATTTTTTTTAGCTGCTCCACGAGCAACCGTTCCTCGTTTGGATGTAAGAATTTTTGGAGGTGAAGATGTTAAAATAGAAGACTATCCATACCAACTATCTTTGCATGAAACATTCTCAAATTGTTGGAAAATTGCAAATGTTCAACCTATACATAAAAATAAAGACAAGTCTGATTGTTCAAATTATAGACTTATTGCATTATTGTCCAATCTGTTAATTTTTTTAAAGAATATTGATTTTCACATTATCAAGTTTTAAAACAAAATAACTTTATCTTAGATACTCAATATGATTGAATGTTTGACAACAGATGTTAGTCACAAATAAAAATCTACTTTAGACAAACAAGAAGAAAATTTTCCAATAGCTCTACATACTTCCAAAGCGTTTGATAGGGTATGACACCCTAATCTTGTCAACCAGCTCCATAATACAGATTTTTATAAAAAAAACTGTAAATCTTATCAATAGTTTTCTTGACAATAAAAAAATTATAGTTAGAATTGAGAGTTTTAACTTTGACTCCAAAATCATAAATGCTGGTGTTCTTTAAAGTTCTGCTCTTTAGCCAACTTTATTTTTGATTTACATTAATAAACATCTTCAAATAACTAAAAGTCCTATTCATAATTTTGCAGATGATAGCACCCTTCATACTTTATACTTTTCAAAAAACATATTGACAAATATGGCAAAGCGTCTTGAATCTTCTAGGTTAGAATCGGTAGCATATATAAAAAACTAAACAACATTTCTAAATCTTCTTCAATTTGTTTTCTAGGTGCTACGATCTCACATACTTCTCTAGAAGGACCATGTTGTCGACATAGCTTTGAAAGTATCTAGAAAACTAGAATTTTTAAATAGATGTAAAAAGTTTTTTACTTTTGTTCAACTTTTGCATATATATAAAACTTATATTTGTCCTTGTATTAGATATTGTTTTCAAGTATGAGAAGGAGCATTAGAAACTACACTATTTAAACTCTATTCAGAAACCATCATAATGTTGCAGATATTTGCATTTACTATAGATATTTTTATGAACATTTAAAAAAAAATAGACATTTTGCTCTCTAAATAGTTTGTTAGGAAATGGTTTGCTAGGAACAGTGATAGGACAGTTCCGAGATATAGGACCAAAAATTTTAAGAAAGATTTCTTTAACCGTTCTATCGACAAACGGAATAAATTTCCAAATTCAGAAATTCTCGAAACTTATAAGACACAAATATTTAATGTCAATGTTCACAGACTGCTTAAATCTAGCCTTCAATGTGATAGTTTCAGCAAGTGTGGTTTCATATTTTTTGTGTTGTTTGTGGTTGTTTCTAATGTTTTTAATTTTTTTAACATTTTTTGCATTATTGTCTTCAGTTCGTTCATATTGAGATTAAATATATATTTATTAATAATTTGTGAAATGTATTATTCTAAAAACAAGTGTCGGATATACGCCTAACAAATTTTATAAAAATTTGTGTCTAGTGATGCAATGATCTTTCTGTCTAATTAAAAATTATCTTATTAATAATACTAAGAGTGCACTTAGTTTGCCAACCAAATAAGCGTAGCATAGTGTTTGTGGAGAACATTTACAACGACTATGTGTGACACTCAGATTAAAGAACAAGTAGTTTCAAGCCTTTTAAGCTAGAAAGTGCATAGAAGATAAATATATCTTTTGAAAATCAGCTTTGCTTGCTTGAACCAAGCAAAGAAAAAGTTGGTTTTTGACTGTATCTTTAAATATGTTATTATCTATGCGTTTTGAGTATATACATATGTTACATGCTCTGACATTTTTGTAAATTTTTAAGTGAAGCTAAGATGAGCTCCATCGCATTTATCGCATATATAAAAAATGACTAGTTATGGCCACACAGCACCCACATGCAATTATTGGCAAAACAGAGTCATTGCACAATGTTTTTGGCGTTTGCACTCAACGCTTTCTGTTATTTACCCAATTTTGTGTAAAGGGTTTCTGATCTCTGTGTATGCGTATCCAAGGACGGTTACTCTAATTGAAAATAAAAATATGATCATTAAATACATTCATGTTTTTGAATGTAGTAGACAACCCTTAAAATACGGTATGTTTCGTGTTCTGTGGATATTGTTAAGGTTAGGAATTTTGTTGGAGGGCCTATGGACCTAGTGATTATACCAAAAGTGGTTTGCTTGGTCTTAGTGGCCCACCCGGTCTAGATCTTTGTAGGCTTTGTTGGCTGATGGCCTTGATGGCAATAAAGATACCTGACGTGATAGTCTAATAGATCCAAAAATTAAAAAGGTCTCACTCGTGTACTTCTTTTGCTTTTTCTACTTTTCACAACAGTGAAGCAGTGAATTCCTCTTTTAAAGCGGCGCTTTAGAGTGAGGCGTAATTTGTTTGTCCTAGACACTGTACTGTAGTGGGTTTTGATATACATATAAATGCATCACATCGGCGCTGGCCGTTTCGGCGCCGACCACTTTTCAAATAAAATAAGTATAAACATATATATTATAATCATTAAAATTTATTTGTTTTGTATACATAATAAATAATGTTTGATAAATAAAATTTTTAGTATGGTATTTTTCAACATTTTATATTGTTAATTCTATTTGTTATTTATTTTAATAGACTATTAATTATCCTTTATACTTTTAAGGTTATTACCAATAATTAAAAAGTAATAATTTATCATCCATATATTATTTGCAAGTCAAAATTGTATTTAGTTATTATACTATATATTGTATATTTGACAATTTAAATATGTACGTACATATATTGTATTTTATCTGTAATTTCTGTGTGATATATTATATGTAATTTTTATGTATTTTATATTTTATTTATCATACAATATTTATTATGTCTCATAACACAAATCAATTTTTATTATAATGTATATATTTATTTGAAAAGTTCTGGCGCCAAAACGGCCGGCGCCGAATTGGCCAGCGCCGAGGTGTCCTCGCGCCGAACCGGCCGCGCTAAATCGGCAGCGCCGAATTGGTCGCGCCGAAACGGCGGCATCTATGTGTCCCATTCCGGTTAATCCAAGCATTTCTGTTCAACACCCATTACTTCTTTGTTTTTAGAGGCAATGTCGGAGTCAACCAGGTTTTTAGCAGACCTCTTGAAGAAGAATTGAACTTAGATCGGGGTTTCCGTTGGCTTGTTGTTGGCGGTTTCCACACTAGTTTTTACATCCATTGTCACAGGTTAATATTTTTATAGAAAAGTTAATTTATAGACATACGTAATCTCTATACAAACGAATAAACTTGATAGTTTATTTAATTCCATCAAATGAAAGTAATGTAATTAACATAAATTTGCATCTTTTAACAATTCATATCACAATCATTAAATTTGGAAAAATATTTTGGTGTCTTGGCTTTGAAGTCTTGACAAGAAACCGTTTTAAGAGACATGTTTATTAAGCAATTTTAACTCTAAAAGACTTTAATAAGCTATAGACTGCAAACCATAACACACCCTGTATATATATATATATAATTCAAAACAGCATTATAAATAGTGTCAAAAGGGTTTGATACTCAATTAATACATTTAAAAATATATTTGTTTTTATTTTTATTTCAATTGGAGCTGATATTAATCTGTGTGATTAATTATTTTATGAATGGTAGACATCCTGTAATGAATTTTTTATACTAATACTTATTATCAGATTAAATTAAAATTTAAAAGTAAAATAATGTAATAAAGAAATTTTAGTAAATTAAAACTAAAAATGTAAGTAATTTTTTTAGTAAATATTTTGTAGTAATTTTTGAAAATATTATATGTTTATATAAAAAAAAAAACAAATCAATTAGAAAAAATACTTAAAAATACATTTTAAGATGGCTTCCATAAAAAATACACGTAAAATTTGCAAATAAAATTTTATAATAAATAAAATAAATAAATAAATAAATAAAAAACCTATCATAATTTAACCAAACCGATAATTTTTTCAAGATTGCATGAAAAACTATCATGCCATGCACGGTGTGTAAACATTAAAAATCAACTACAAAAAAGTTACTATCTTACTAGCAAAAATAATTCAAGTAACCAGGAAAATATTAAGTGCAATTACTACAAACCAAAATAATTTGCTAGAAAAAAAAGTAAATAAAACGTGTATGTTAGAAAATAAAAATAATTTTTCTCAAAATGTCTTTACTTAACCTAACCTAACATATAAATTTTTCAAAAATTCATTTTTTTAAATAACAGATTGCATGCAAAACGCATAAAAAATTGATTTTTTTGGTTTTTCAACAAATTTCAAAATTTCTTGACCATTCCCCGCAAAAACCTAACCTATACATTTTACAAAATTTTACTTTTTTTTTAAAGAGATTTGTTTTTCTTAAGATATTTCAAAATTTCTTTACTTTTTCCCGTGAAAACCTAACCTAACCTAACCTATGAATTTTTCAAAATTTTACTTTTTTTCGAAGGTGACAAATTGCATGCAAATCTCTAAATTTTGTCACCTTCTCAGCAAGAACCTAACCTGACCTAACCTAACCTAACCTATCCAATCCTAATATAACCGAACCTATAATTTTTTAAAATTTAAATTTATTTCGAAAGTGACAAATTGCATGCAAAACGTTTAAAAAACAGATTTTTTTTAGTTTTTCTCAAAAACTTTCAAATATTCTTCACCTTTCCCCGCAAGAACCTAACCTAACTTATAATTTTTTTAAAATTTCACTTTTTTTTGAAAGTGACAAATCGCAAGCAAAACGTGTAAAAATTTTTGTTTTTTTTGTTTTTCTCAAAAAATTTTTACCCAGCAAGAACCTAACCTAACCTAACCTGAATATTTTTCAAAATTTTACTTTTGTTCAAAAGTGACAGATTGCATGTGAAACTCTTAAAAAAAAATTTTCTTGTTTTTTTTTAATAAAATTTCACCTTCTCTCGCAAAAACCTAACCTAACCTATCCTAATTTAACCTAACTTATATTTTTTTCAAAATTTCACTTTATTTCGAAAGTGACAGATTGCATCCAAAATTATCATGCCATGCATAGTATGTAAACATTAAAGATCAACTACAAAAAAGTTACTATTTTACTAGCAAAAACAATTCAAGTAACAAGGAAAATAATAGGTGCAATTATTACAAACCAAAATGATCTGATAGAAAAAAGAAGTAAATAAAGCATGTATGTTAGAAAATAAAAATACTCAGCAGTCCTATCCAACAGTAAACCATATTAATATATCTAGAAAAATACAGAAAATATTACGAACATTTATAGAGAAGAATTATTTAGTTATCAAGTAACGCCACAAAAATAATAATTCTAATAATTGATCAGTAAAAACTGGAACAGCAAAACGGTTAAACGCACTAACAAAAAACAATAATAAATATATTTTAATTTATATATGTATTACATTGAAAATGATGATCAATCATTGAAATATGTTTGTTTAAAAATAAATAACATATTAAAATAAATCTTTACTATTTTAAAATGCCTACAATAAGAAAAACATAAAATAATACAAACAAAGTATTTAAAGCAAAAATAGTAAAATGTGGTTTTTTCTTAGTAATGTAGAAAAATGTGCACTAGTATCTAATATCCAAACAAGATATGAAATCAAGATTGAGGTTTAGAAAAAAAAGATTACAGCGATTAATCCATCAATCGCCTACCGAAATTAAATCAGGTAGATTTGAGTTTTTCCAAAACAATAACTCAAAACTTATATGCCAACAAAAACCAATCGACAACTACAAACTAATTTCTAATTAAGATTACGCATTTTATTAAAATTTTTAAATGTGATTTAGGAATTACTTGACACCACAACATAAAAGTGAGTGAACCCACGCTTGTTGAAATTATCACATTGAGGACTAGATTTGAGCAGTCTGTGAACATTGACCTTAAATATTTGCAACTTGGGAAATACTGAGTTTGAAAGTTTATTTTATGTGTCCTACATCTATAAACTGTCAGTAAATATTTGTTAAAATTTTACAGCATAAATGACAAACTTTTGTAAAAATATTAAATACTAATTCTCAGGATTTTTATTTTTTAGAAAAAAATTTAATGTAATTAAAACTCAATTAAATATTTTAAATAAATTTTTATTTGGTTTACTAAGATAAATTAAAACATTTAGATTCCAGCGTTTTCAGTAATGTAGTTGCGCAAATTTGGTACACTGGAATAGACTCCAGGGAAATCAGGACGGGCACATCCATATCCCCAAGACACGATACCAACAAGTTGTCCATTTACTACAAGTGGGCCACCAGAATCTCCCTGTAAAACAAATAAAATTATTATTATGTCAAATAGATAACTTGTTAATAATCTTACTTGGCAAGCGTCTTTGCCGCCTCCATTAACATTAGCGCACAACATCCGGTCAGTAAGTTTATTATAATTGGCATTATCACATTCTTCCCGATCAGTAATTTGTAAGGTGACTCCTTTTAATGTGGATGCAGCAATAGGAATACCTTCAATTGTGGTACCCCATCCAGTGCAATAAGCATCGGCACCGGTTGCAACTTCTTGATTTAGTGATGGCAAATCAATTTTTTGAATTCCTTTACCTAAGTTTAAACTAGTTTCCAATTCAAGAACAGAAATATCATAATCATATGTGTTTGAATTGTATTTTGGGTTTTGGAATATTTTGCCAACCTGGACAGTAACTCCACCGGACGCGTGTGAGGTAGATCCGGCGCGTACGCTTAAACTTGAAGCTGAAGATCCTACTGTGCAATGAGCAGCGGTTACTGCATATTTTTCGCTGATGATTGAAGCACCACAAATATGGCTACCGTAATATTGCAAAGATAGTTGGTATGGATAGTCTTCTATGTTAACATCTTCACCTCCAATAATTCTTCCATCCAAACGAGGAACAGTTGCTCGTGGGGCAGCTAAAAGAAATTATTTGTGATTTTAAGAATTTTAAATATTTTAGGTAAATAAAATAGAAATACATTTGTATTTCAAAAATTAATCTAGTGTTTTTATACTATATTAACCTTATTAGATTGGTTTTAGCAAACTGTATTAAGAGTAAAGTGCGGTAAAATAATTAATATTTGTACGTTTGTTTGTTTGTAAACCAGTTTACAAATAGTTATTTATAGTTAATAAAGATATAAACTCAGCACTATCACTATTAAATTATTTGTTTAAATTCATAAACTCATAAAAACTTACCACAAGAGAGTGCTACAAGAGCTGATAATACTAAAAGCTTGAACATTTTGATCGTACTGATTTTTTTAAATTTTACTTGCTTATTTATACTCTATTTTTTTATTAAAATAAAAATTGTTGATGTTTTTATCTCAATTGCTACTAAAATTAATCTATGTGATTAATTGTTTAGTGAATGGCAGACATCCGGTGTATTTTGATAAAATATTCTTAAGGTCAAATTAATCTAATTTAAAAGTATTAAAATTATAATACAAAATTATGATTGCAAACATATTGCAATTTGGTTGCCAGTTGTGATACTGGAGTTTTATCGATGATATTTGGTTATTTTGATTGAAGTAATATGATAGAGCTACAACTATTTTGCACTACCAATTAATATCTAATTTGTGTTGAAGAACACATAAATTAATTATTCGAATTTATCTTTCACCATCCAGCGATGCTGTACTACCAAAATGCAGTGATGAGGATTTGTGAAAACCAAAACAATTGTCTGTATTTGGTTGGCCGCTTTGGAGTTAAATTGAATTTGGGCAATTGATTTTAATCCTTAGTTTTTTATTAAACAAGATTATAAAAATTTGTATTTTTTAACTATTTTAGAGTTTACAACTACTATTGTTGAAGCTGTTTTAGGAAATTCTGATCATTCACTTAATACTTCTGTTGTTAAAACTCCTCTCCTTATTACTACAAAGCCTAAAGCGTTTCACCTATCATTATTTTAAGATAAACATAATAAAAATGAAAGAATTTATTACTAATTTTGATTTTGATTCTCATTGCTTACATTCTAATGTTGCAGCAGAAAATCTCAAAAAAACTATTCAAACAGTTATTGAATTTTTTTTCTGTTTTTTGTTGTTAAACCAAAACAAAAGTACAGCAAAAGCATTTGAGGAGAAACACATCAGTAATTGTTCCGAACAGACTAAATAGGATTATAAGTTAGCTCGTAGTTATTGTGACAATCTAAAGCAATATGAAAAAAATAGGATTGACAGAAACAAAGCTAATTAAATTTCTCAGCTTTCCATAAACAACAAAAAAATAATTATAAAACAATAATTTTATTGTAAGGTAAGTCAAAATCTTTGATCTTTGAGTAGAAACAGGAAAAATAGTAATAAAGCACGAGGTAAGAATGAGACAAAGACACGAATGTAAAATCTTACAAACTGGGAAAGAGAAATGGCACAACATTTTGGAAAGAAGTAGAGCAAAAAAAGAAAATACGAGTGAAAGTGTCTAAATACAACGCAAAGGCACAAAATACTTTTTTGGATTGAATTTTATTACACTACAACAACGCATTTGACTTTAGGCTACTCTTTTCGATTTCAAACATTATTAACGCAAACTTATTATGAGAAAAACAAAGAAACATACCGGTAACCGTTCCAAACCTCTTAAAATAATAAAAAAATCTAAAGCTGGTATATAAAGAAAAAAAAAGCAGATGCAGTTAAAACATGGGTGGTAATCTGATTTACTATCTACATCGCAACAAGTGTCTAATTCAAAATGGTTTATTAGGCATTGATGTTATTTGCTACCAATACAATACAGACTGAATATAATTTAAAAGTTAAAACGGAAAGATTTTTATGAATATCTTAAAAATGGTTTATTAAGCAATGATGTTATTTGGTACTAATACACTTCAGTATCTTTATTACTTATTCTGTAAATTTGAACCTAACCGATACGCAAAATTTTACATAACCTCAATTTAAGTGATTGACTGAAGATGTTTTGAAAGTTAAAACGAAAAGATTTTTATAAATAACTTCAAAATGGTTTATTTGGCATTGATGTTATTTGGTACCAATACACTTCAATACCGTCAGTACTTATTCTGTAAACTTGAACTAAATCAATACACGCAGTTTTACATAACCTCAATTATATAACTTTACTGAAGATAATATAAAAGTTAAAACGGAAAGATTTTTATGAATAACTTATAACAGATGGTTTATTAGGCAATAATATTATTTGATACCAATACATTTTAGTATCTTTAGTGCTTATTCTATAAATTTAAACCAAATCGATACGCGCAATTTTACATAACCTCAATTTAAGTGATTGACTGAAGATGTTTTAAAAGTTAAAAGGGAAAGATTTTTATGAATAACTTCAAAATGGTTTATTAGGCATTGATGTTATTTGGTACCAATATACTTTAATACCATCAGTACCTATTCTGTTAATTTGAACTAAATCGATACGCGCAATTTTACATAACTTCAATTTAAGTAACTTGACTTAAGAAGTTCTAAGAGTTTTAACAGTAAATTATTATTAATAACTTTAAAACGGTATATTAGAAATTGATGTTAATTTGTACAAACATACTTTAGTACCGTTAGTACTTGTTGTGTAAATACGAACTAAATTGATACGCTCATTTTGACATAACCCTAATTTAAATATTTTGACTTAAGAAGTTTTAAGAGCTTTAACAGATAAATTATTATCAATAACTTTGTAACGGTACATTAGAAATTAATGTTATTAAGTACAGATATATCTTAGTACCGTAAGTACTTATTGTGTAAATATGAATCAAATCGGTACGCTTATTTTGAAATAACAATAACCTTAATTGACTTTAGAAGTTTTAACAGTTTTAACAGATAAATTATTATCAATAATTTTAAAACGGTACATTAGAAATTAATGTTATTTGGTACAAACATACTTTAGTACCGTAAGTACTTATTGTGTAAATATGAACCATATCGATACGCTCATTTTAAATGAAGCTTGACTTAAGAAGTTTTAAGAGTTTTGAGATAAATAGTTATGAATAACTTTGAAACGGTTTATTAGAAATTAATATTATTTAGTACTAATATACTTTAGTACCATTAGTACTTATTGAGTAAATTTGAAAAAAAATCGATACCGTAATTTAACATAAGATCTTGAAATATTTAAAAACTGTAACTCTAAAATGGATAATACAGCTAATTTTACTTTGTTTATTATGTTATAATAAAATGATTTTAAATTATTTAAAACCTTTAAAGCAGAAACAATATAGTTTATTGCTTCTTAATTAAATATTAATATGTTTAATAGAAATGTATATTAGTCACTTTTAATACTAAAATTTATTAAAAACAATTCCTAGAATTGCATGACGTATACTCAAATTTAAGTTTTTGAGATTATACAACAAAAATTGTAATTTAAAGTTGAAATACATATAATTATTTACAAATGCGTTAACTTAGATACAATAACGCATAAAATCAATAAATATTAAATAGTAAAAATTGAAGGGGCAAGTGGATGAATATGTTATGTTACATTTTTTGAAAAGTGAGATTTTTCGATGGAAGAACATGTTTTATGCCACTTTATTATGACTAGATCTTTCAAAGTCGTACAATGGATAAATATGCTATGTTACAAAGTTTTTTTGGTACTGTGTGTATGAAAAATTCACAAAGTAATTTACTTAAATCTCATTTTGCGAATTGTAACATAACATATTTATCCACTTGCCCCTTCAATTGTTAACTAAATTTATTCAATTACTGGTAGCTTTGTTTTAATCTGGTAGATACATATTCTATTGTAAACTGGGTAAGCCTCTAATCCAATCAGAGCATTGTTTTCCAGTTGCCATAACAACTACTACTGCAGTCTTAACGCAAACAAACTATAGGCTTTAATGGGAACTTTTTTTTAATAATTATCCAACTAATCCCACCCTTTATTTTCCGACACATGTTTTGAAATACCCTGCATATATATAGTAAATTTAATGAAGGAAGTGATACCGAAACGTGGTACAGTGGATCATCTATTTTTGAAAACACAAAAAATAATAAAATTGTTGTACGGCTAATTACATCAACGTTCTATCAAATCTAACAAATTTCAATTCACAAACGTCAATTATATATTTATATATATATTATACATAACTTAACAATTTGACAATCTGTCAGATATAATTTCATTATATCAAGAATTAAAAAAAAAAAATTTTTTGCAAATTATTAAATTCGATAATGCTTAAAAATAATAATGCAATTTCAAAATATCGATTTTTTCAAATCCATTTTATAAGTTAAATAATTAAAAATGAATAACTTTTATGACCATAAATAACTTCGGTTAAATATTTAATGAAAAATTGCTATTTTTTCTGAACTTATGCTCACATTCATAAACATTTTTGTGACGATTCGTTTTAAAACATATTTTTTATTCATTATTTATTGATTTAATTTAAATTAATTATAAATAAGAGCAAAATCTATTATCAAATGTCGTAATTGATAACTAGAACAATCTAAGATTGATTTTGATCTATAATATTTAACTATATTATTCTCCCCTGATTTCACACCCTTTTATTTATATTGAATAATTTTTACATCTAAAAATAGACATTGTTTAGATTTTTATGTAAACTAATAAATTAAATATATAGTTAGATTTATTGGCCCGACAGAATAGGATAAACGAACGGATAAGAAGATTGTTTGCACGACATCAAATTTTAAATAACGTTCATAAAATTATTATTACAAAAAAATACTGCTAAATTAATAATTAAATATTAATTATTTATTAATTTGCTACAGATTAATTTGCAAAAGCAGTTATTTTTTATATTTCTGATTTTGTTTTTGCATAACAATATTTAAAATTGATTTGTACAGAGATTTACGTTACTAGCAAAGCGTTTATAGCCAAGCTGATATCTATTAGCAAGGTTGTAAATACATCTAAAAGCTGTCTCGTATAATATAATATACATTTTTCTATGTTAAATATTTATTTATTTTAAAATTATTTATTCAAAAAAAATAAAAAAAATCTGCCGTAAATTAAATAAACGTACATAAAACTGACAAAACAGGTCTGGATTTATTATTGTATTTATATATTATCATCCGGTCATAATTTAGCGTTACAACAGGCACGCGTCAATTCGACAAATCTTTTTATCAGTTAAAACAAGAACATAACATACCAAATATCAAGGTGGCCAATGTAAGAATTGTAGGAACGCTGGGTTTTATTGGCAAGTTACAACCCTAATGTTTTGTAAAGAAATTTGCGTACGGGTTGAGAGAAAAGATAAACCACATCCATTGTTGCACTACCACACCGTCTATTTGATATGTCGAAGTTCTGCGGCTTTGTAGCTTTCATAATTGTGGGTTTGATTTCAAACCGCATTTTAGCCTGCCCAGGTATGTTTGAATTGATTTTAGTTCTCTATAAAATAACAATTAATTTTATTTTTTATGTTTCAAATATTTTAATTTATCTTTTCCAGATTAAAATTGATGCATTTATTTGTTTAAAACCCACTACAGTACAGTATATAGGACAAACAAATCACGCCCCACTCTAAAACGCCGCTTTAAAAGAGGGATTCACTGTTTCACTGTTGTGAAAAGTAGAAAAAACAGAAGAAGTACACGAGTGAGACCTTTTTAGTTTTTGGTTCTATTAGACCATCACGTCAGGTATCTTTATTGCCATCAAGGCCATCAGCCAACAAAGCCAACAAAGATCTAGACAGGGTTGGCCATTAAAACAAAGCGTACCACTTTTGGTATAATCACTAGGTTCTTAGGTCCTCCAACAAACTCCCTAACCTTAACAATATCCACAAAACACGTAACATATTTGTATTTTAAGGGTTGTCTACTACATTCAAAAACATAAATGTATTTATTGATCATGATTAAAGCGCATCCATATGCACCCGTGTGGTATTATACGTTTCAATTAGGGTAACCGTTCTTGGATACGCATAGACAGAGATCAGAAACCCTTTACACAAAATTGGATAAATAACAGTAAGCGCTGAATGCAAACGCCGAAAACATTGTGCAATGACACTGTATTGCCAGAAATTGCATCTGGGTGCTGTGTGGCCACAACTATGCAATTTTTTATATATGCAATAAAAGCGATCGAGCTTATCTTAGCTTTACTTAAAAATTTACAAAAATGTCAGAGCATGTAACATATATACTCAAAACGCATCGATTAATAACATAAATAAAGATACAGTCAAAAACCAACTTTTTCTTTGCTTGGTTCAAGCAAACAAAGCTGATTTTAAAAAGATATATTTATCTTCTATGCACTTTGTAGCTTAAAAGGCTTGAAACTATTTGTTCTTTAATCTGAGTGTCACACAAAGTTGTGGTAAAAGTTCTCTACAAACACTATGCTACGCTTATTTGGTTGGCAAACTAAGTGCACTCTTAATATTCTCAATAAGATAATTTTTAATTAGACAGAAAGATCATTGCATCACTAGACACAAATTTCTATAAAATTTAGTAGGCGTATATCCGACACTTGTTTTTAGAATAATACATTTCACAAATCATTAAAAAATATTTATTTAATCTCAATATGAATAAACTGAAGACAATAATGCAAAAAATAATAAAAAAATTAAAAACATTAGAATCAATCAAAACACAACACAAAAAAGAATGAAACCACACTTGCTGAAACTATCACATTGAAGGCTAGATTTAAGCAGTCTGTGAACATTGACTTTAAATATTTGTGTCTTTTCCAAACCCAATCTAACTAGAAAGCGGCCAACCAAATACAGACAATTGTTTCGGTTTTCACAAATCCTCATCACTGCATTTTGGCATCGCTTGATGGTGAAAGATAAATTCGAATAAATAATTTATGTGTTCTTCAACACAAATTAGATATTAATTGGTAGTGCAAAGTAGTTGTAGCTCTATCATGTTGCTTCAACCAAAAAAAACAAATATCATCGATAAAACTTCAGTATCACAACTGGCAACTAAATTGCAATATGTTTGCATTCATAATTTTGTGTTATAATTTTAATACTTTTAAATTATATTAATTTGACCATAAGAATATTTTATCAAAATACACCGGATGTCTGCCATTCACTAAACAATTAATCACATAGATTAATTTTAGTAGCAATTGAGATAAAAACATCAACAATTTTTATTTTAATAAAAAAATTGAGTATAAATAGGCAACAAAAATTTAAAAAAATCAGTACGATCAAAATGTTTAAGCTTTTAGTATTATCAGCTCTCGTAGCACTCTCTTGTGGTAAGTTTTTATGAGTTTATGAATTTAAACAAATAATTTAATAGTGATAGTACTAAGTTTATATCTTATTTAACTATAAATAACTATTCGTAAACTTGTTTACAAACAAACAAACGTACATAATTATTTTACCTCACTTTACTCTTAACACAGTTTGCTAAAACCAAGCTAATAAAGTTAATAAAGTATAAAACGCTAAATTAATTTTTCAAATACAATTGTAACTTAATTTTATTTACATAAAAATATTTAAAATTACTTGAAATCATAATTAAATACTTTTAGCTGCCCCACGAGCAGCCGTTCCTCGTTTGGATGGAAGAATTATTGGAGGTGAAGATGTTAAAATAGAAGACTATCCATACCAACTATCTTTGCAATATTACGGTAGCCACATTTGTGGTGCTTCAATCATCAGCGAAAAATATGCAGTAACAGCTGCTCATTGCACAGTAGGATCTTCAGCTTCAAGTTTAAGCGTACGCGCCGGATCTACCTCACACGCGTCCGGTGGTGTTACTGTCCAGGTTGGCAAAATATTCCAAAACCCAAAATACAATTCAAACACATATGATTATGATATTTCTGTTCTTGAATTGGAAACTAGTTTAAACTTAGGTAAAGGAATTCAAAAAATTGATTTGCCATCACTAAATCAAGAAGTTGCAACCGGTGCCGATGCTTATTGCACTGGATGGGGTACCACAATTGAAGGTATTCCTATTGCTGCATCCACATTAAAAGGAGTCACTTTACAAATTACTGATCGGGACGAATGTGATAATGCCAATTATAATAAACTTACAGACCGTATGTTGTGCGCTAATGTTAATGGAGGCGGCAAAGACGCTTGCCAAGTAAGATTGTTAACAAGTTATCTATTTGAATTAATAATAACTTTAATTGTTTTTTAGGGAGATTCTGGTGGCCCACTTGTAGTAAACGGACAACTCGTTGGTATCGTGTCTTGGGGATATGGATGTGCCCGTCCAGATTTCCCTGGAGTCTATTCTAGTGTACCAAACTTGCGCAACTACATTACTGAAAACGCTGGAATCTAAATGTTTTAAATTACCTTAGTAAACCGAATAAAAAATTAACAAAATATTTAATTGAGTTTTAATTTGATTATATTTTTTTCTAAAAAATCAAAATCCTTAAAATTAATATTTAATATTTTCTCAAAAGTTTGTCATTTATGCTGTAAAATTCTAACAAATATTTACTGTCAGTTCAGAGATGTAGGTCCAACATTTTAAGAGCAATTTTTTAATCGTATATTAACACATAAAATAAACTTTCAAATTTCCCGAAACACAAATATTTAAGATCAATGTTCACAGACTTCTTAATTCTAGTCCTCAATGTGATAGTTTCAGCAAGAGTGAGTTCTCTTATTTTCATATTATTGTGATATATTAAGTAATTAATTAGCAATTGGTTTGTGGTTGTCGATTTGTTTTTTTTTTTTTGGCAGATTAGCTATTGAATTATTGCTTTGGAAAAACTAAAATCTACTTAATTTAATTTCGGTAGGCGTTTGAAAGAATAATCGCGTCTATTTTCAAAACCTCAAAAGTCCTATAACTCGTTTGAATATTAGATCCTAGTGCACATTTTTTCTACATTACTAAGGAATAGCCAATTTTACTATTTTTTTGCTTTCAATACTTTGTTTGTATTTTTTGATGTTTTTTTGTTAGTGTGATTGATTACGTTTAACCATTATCTAGTTTCTAGTTTTACTCATAAATTATTAGAATTATTATTTGAACAATATTTATGATTGATGGTTTGCAGTTGAATTGAACTTCTATTTAATTTGTTTACTTTGCTTAGTGTTTTTATTTTTCAGTATACACATTTTATTTATTAATTGTTCATTTTGTTCCTTAAAGGAGCCATTAAGAATAAAAGAGAAACACCTTTTTTATTCTTGTACGCATTTATTTCTATCAGTAGTAATTGCACTTATTATTTTTCTGGTTAATTGAATTATTTTTTAAAGTTAAAAAGTTGCTAACTTTTTTGTAGTTAATATTTGATGTTTACACACTGCGCATGATATAATAGTCTGCATAAACTTATTTTGGAAGCCATCTTAAATTGTACAAGATTTTATTAATTTATTGGTTTAAATATAAGATATCTGCGCAATATTTAAAAGTTTTTATTAATAAATAATATTACTGTGCACGTTTGGCAAATTTTATTATTATTATATCAAACATTGTTTATGATTTATTTGCAATAAATATACATTGATGCTTAATTTTTAAAATTTTTATAGAGTAACTGTAATGTTGAAAAACAAATTTTCATATTTCTAAATTTTGTTTCAATATTACATAAGTGGTTGATTACTTTAAAACTTAATAATAATAATAATAATAATAATAATACTTTATTTACGGTATAAAAGCTTACCATTTGCATCTACATCAAATATACATAATTAATGATGTTTTACAAAAAGATATAAAAAGAAAGAATACTAAAAATAGCATATACAAAAATCGCACATATTAAAACAAAACATTAGTCAGCTGGCTTCTAAACGTAGACTTAGAGACACAAAATAAATTAAAGTTAGTTGGTAAAGTATTTGCAAATCTACACATTCTACTCACCGGATTATTAAAACTACAATTAGTAGAATGGGTAAACTCACGGAATAAGGAAGAATGCCTCCTGCGTCTATTATTAAGTGCTATATGGAATGGAAGAGTACCAAGTAGCTCCGGACAATCAATCTCTGACATAATTAAATTATGCAAGAATGACAAATCGGCCTTTTTTTTGGTGAAGCTTCAATGGCGGTAGATTATAGAGTGAGGCAATGAAACTGTAATTATAATTTACAGATAGTATACCCAATTTATAGGACAATAAACGACATTTTTTTTTTTAATTTGTTCAATATTAAGGTTATGAATATCATAAGCAGGGCTCCAAACTGACGGTGTGTACTCTAAATGCGAACGCACCAACAAACAATATAAAAAATTTAGTGTACTGGGTGATAAATCCGTTGACATTCTATAATCAAATTCCAATATTTTTATGGCACGATTGCACATGATTTTAATATGTTCAACAAATGTAAGTTTATGATCAAAAATTATGCCTAACTCTTTTATTAGTGTGACTTTGTCCAATACTTTGGTGAAATTTTACTCAAAGTTCTATGAAAACTTTATTTATTTATTAACAATACACCAATTGTTTATAGAGTTTAAGTCCAGTTGTAAAATCAAATGCAAAATATAGCTTTGTTTCTATATTTGAAGAAATTTAGTTTCATTCAAAAAAGCATTGAAAAGTAAGTGCAATGGCTTTGCAATAGAATAAATGCTTTGTTTAACAGTAAAGAAGGAATGCCGTCGTGTCCAACGCTTAAATTACATTTAAGGTTTTCCATTCTCTTGAAAACATCACACAAACTAATAGAAAATTTTGAATGAATTACGTTATTATTAAAATTAAATAATGGAGTTGGATGAGTTTTGTTATCACAGACTGAAAAAAAGAACCTGCAAAACTATTGACAGTCGTTTTCATTATTACAGGTTTGATCCTTATAATACGTTGTAGCAAGAAAACCATTAATTTTTTTGGTCTCATTAACAAATCTCCAAAAATGTTTTAGATTATTTTGAATTTTACTTTCAGTTTGTAAAATATATTGCTTGTATTGATGTGCACTGAAATTTTTGCACAAAGTACAAATAGATTGGAATTCATTATAGTCCGACAGTAGTTTTGAAGATTTATAACGTTTATGTACAGTTGTTTTGTGTTTAGTAAGTGATATCAATTCTTTGTTGAACCAAATAGGAAAATTGGTTTCACCCTACAATTTTTTAGGGACAAAACAATCAATTACATAATCAATTACAGAATAAAACACATCAAGATACATATCAATATCACAATTATAAAATAGTGCATTCCAATCAACATTCAACTGTTGACAAGCTCAGAAAACCGAATACAAAATACGAGTTTCGTATTCAAGTATAACCTTATCCTTGTCTGCAACCTTCTCTTTAAGATACAATACTTTATCTAATAGCAATTTTATGTTAGAACAAACTTTATCTAACAAAACTTGATATAGTACAATAATTTCTTTATAAAGCCTTGGAAGTTCAGAATCGTCAAGTTTAAATCACGTACCACAGTGGCGTTTTTTATGACGAATGGCGCAATGTTACAAAATATAATTCCACAACTCGTGCATGTAACTATAAAAATGATTAAATATTGAGGAATAAGAAATAATACAAGGATGATACAAGAATACACAATTCACCTGGTGATTAACTACAAAACAAACAAAAGCAGACCATGGTTGGGTAACACAAGAAAACAAAGCAGTGTATAAAACAAGATTAAAATATAAATTCAAAAAATTAAATAATAATAATTCTATTTTTATTCATTTTTATTCAATCTGATAATAAGAATAATTATAAAAAAATTATTGCAGGATGTACTATTCATACAATATTTAATCAAACAGATTAATATCAACTCCAATTAAGATAAAAATAAAATCAATTTTATTTATTTTTGAGGACGTAGTGAGGTGCGGCCTCAGCAAGTGGCCCTTGAGAATGGCTAGCGCATGGCAATACTTTTTGTTTTTTTTTTTCTTTGCGTTGGTCCCGCTGTTAATTTGTTCTTGTCATTGTCATTAATGTGGTACTAGTTTGAGGTAGGCTCGTTTCGGCCTTGCAAAATTTACACAGTTTGTTGCTGCAACACATGCTGTCCGCCCATCTCTTCCTCTTTTTCTGTCCTACTTCCTACACTAACATACCATAGTTTAACCTTTTCTAAATGTACTAGTAAAAAAATATATCAATTATCAAATTATTTGTAAAAGCAGCGATGAAGCCAAAGTTGCTATTTTTGTTAAAATACTACAAATCAAGGTAGCGGTCGGTATGTTTTTAACATATATAATTGAGAACTGCACAGTTAGAATTGTACTGACTCAGCCGTCAAACAAAGTTTATGTTATCACCTTTATCAAAAAACGTCATCTATTTAGCAAACAATAAATGTAAATGTCGAACAGCACTGATAATCAATTTTACAATATTTTAAGATTCAATTAAAAACTTAACATTGTAAGAAGTGAATAGTACAAGCTGGGTTATTTTAAAAAATGTAACATTTAACTAAAGCACAATAAGTAAACTTAATAAAATTAAATTTTTATTATTGATTAAACTGTTAACACATATAATATATTTAAATAATTACTACTAATATATAAAAACAAACACAATATAATAAGTAAATCTACATGTATATCATAATAAGCATTATTGTAAGATTATACTTCAAAATTTTCCTTAATAAATCCACTCAAATTACCAACACCAGAATAGACTCCTGGATAATTGGGACGTGCACATCCGTATCCCCATGATACAATTCCAACTTGCTTCCCATTTGCAACTAATGGACCACCAGAATCACCCTAAAACAAAATTAATATAAAAATAAATTAATAAAATAAAATATTTGTATACCTGACAAGCATCTTTTCCACCTTCAGGTACACCAGCACATATCATCCTATCTGTAATATCGTTTAAACCTTTATATTTGTTCTGACATTCTTTGTTAGAAACAATAGCAACAAATACTTTTCTTAAATCGCTTGGAGCACTTCCGCCTTCTTTCAAAGTACCCCAACCAGTACACACAGCTTCAGTATTAGAATCAACCTTTTCATTCTCATCAGGCAATGCAATAGGTAAAGCAGTCTCACCATACTCAATATCTTCTTTAAGCACCAGGATGCTCACATCGTAATCAGTTGTTTTCTGATTATATTTAGGATGCTGATTTCCAATACTTGAATAACGTTGCCTCCTGAACTATGGTAAGTCGAACCATATCGAATTGATAAAGAATTAGCTGTTGATCTAAAGAATAATTTGTTAATAGCTAGCATATAATTAATAAATTATAAATACCCATAAGTGCAATGTGCTGCTGTTAGTATACGTCTTTTTCCAATTATTGAACCTCCACAGGTATGTCGGCCAAAGTATTGAAGTGAAACTTGGTATGGAAAATCTTGAATGGAAGTTGGGCTTCCTCCGACGATTCTGCCATCAAGTCTGGGGACCAAATCATTTTGCGGAGCTCCTAAAATTTACAATGCTTTATTGTAGTTTATTATTGTTTGTAACAATTACAAATTTAATTAATATCAATAGTACAAATTAAATATATCAAAAATAATTTATTAAAGTTTTCAAATTATAAATTAATATTTACCCAAAGAAATTGTTAGTAGAGCTGCTAATAGCACAAATTGGAACATTGTAGTTGGTATAATTTTTCTATAATGTGCTCCTTTATATATATATACGTATACAAAAGGCCTTATCGCTGTCTGTGTGAATTATCTATTCTTTGGTTGCGAAATTAATTAAACGAATTAGCAATTGCATCAAACGCAGACCATTTGTAATGAGAACTAATCTAATGATAATAAATTAATACATTATAATGAATTTCAACATGGCAAAGTGACTAATTTGTTATTGTATTGATTAGATGTTAAATTTATTAATAATAATATAATTTTAATAACTTTTTTTATGATTAAATGTTTAAAATTTTACAGCTTTAAGCTAAAGCATAATAAATAAAATAAACAATAATAGGAAACCTAGAATATAGGACATAGAAAACAAAAGATACTACAAAACATTGTTTTAACAATAGCACTAAATATATTTTTTGTTTATTACAGTAATATAAAGAAAATGTTTATAAAAAAATTATTGTGCTTAAAATATTTATGTTTATAGTTAGTTCTTTTATTTATATTATTGTTGTACATTTAATCAAGCACTAAAAAAATATTTTAAATACCTGAAATGTATGCAACTGATAAATATATGAAGTATTTTTTTTTTAATTTTTGGTACTATATTGCTGCTAAATTACATTTTTAAAACTAACGTTTTTTTTTTTATTTTAAATGTGATATTTAGGAATTACTTAATATGGAGCAACAACATAAAAATATCTTTAAATTTTGGGTGGAACCACTCTCGGTAAAACTATCACATTGCAGACTAGATTTAAGCAGTCTGTAAACATTGACCTTAAATATTTGTGGCTTATAACTCTCGGAAAATACTGAGTTTGGAAGTTTGTTTCATGTGTCAATAAACCTGTTAAAAAAATTTCTATCTTAAAAGTTTTGGTTCTAAATCTCTGAACTGTCAATAAATATTTGTTAGAATTTCTAGCAAGCCTTGTTCTACAAGTAATTATTTGTTTAGATAGCAATATGTCTTTTATTTTGTTTGAAAAATGTTCATAAAAATATCTATAATGCAAAAATCTGCAACATAATGCCTGTGCTATATAGCTTGTTTTTGAATAAAGTTTAGAAGAGATAGTGTAGTTTCCGATGCTCCTCCCTATACTTGTGAACAATATTTAATACAAAAACAAATATAAGTTTTATATAACAGAATTAAAAAACTTTGGTCGTTCTAGAGAAGATTATGCTAAACTGTAACCTCTAAAAGACAAATTGAAGAAAATTTAAATATAAATTTGTTATTTAGTTTAATACTTGGTACTGATAATACCACAGATTTTGATTTTGAAACAGTTCAAAATTGAGTTTTTTTAGAGTTAAAATTGACCATGTTGGAAGTGCCCCGTTTAGATATTTTTTTATGTCTTTCTTTATAAATTTGTCTTTGGAAAGTGTGAAGTATGAAGAGTGTTATCATCTGCAAAACTATGAATAGAACTTTAAGTTATTTAAAAAAGTTCATTAATGTAAATCAAAAATAAAGTTAGTAAAAGAGCAGAATCTTGAGAAACACCAGCATTTATAATTTTGAGGTCAGCGTTAATCAATTCTAACTATAATTTTTTTATTGTCAAAAAAACTATTGATAAAAATTACAGACATATGATCAATACCTATACAATGAAGTTTGTTGAAGATTATGATGGAAATGGTTTGAGTTACTGCAAGATTGTTTGTCTAGAAGTAGATTTCTATTTCTGACTAACATAAGTCAGAAGATCTGTTGTCAAATGTTTTGATCAAAAGATTAAGTTATTTTGTTTTAAGAACTTGACAATGTAGAAATTAATAAATTTCTTAAAATTTTTTGACAGATTGGACAATAATTCAATTGGTGTATAATTTAAAGAATCAGACTTGTCTTTCTTTTTAGGTATAGGAAGAACATTTGTTTTGTTTTTGTATGATAAGGCAAATATTTTAGTCAAAAAAGTAGCTAATTAATTTTTTAAGAATAATATGTGAAATTTTTACTATACTTAAAGCCTTTCTTGTATTTAATTTAAGAAATTATTTTTTTACAACTTGTTGCTTAAAATTAACAGAACCCATTATTTTATCACTAGCCAACTTTGTAAGTACAGCAATAGGAGGATTTATAATAGTAGAGTTAAATGCAAATTGGTTTGCTAAAATATATGAAATAAACGAAAAACTAACAACATGGAGTAATACAACAGAAAATGCAGACATAGAACACACGTAGAAACAGCTGAAAACCACAGTAATAGAAGTAGGAGAAAGGTATCTAAGACCAAGCAAAAGGCCGAAAAATCAAGCATGGATGACCGAAGAGATACTATTACTAATGGATTCCAGAAGAGCATACAAAAACAAATGCGTACTAAGATATAAAGAAACCCAACGAGAAATCAGATCGAAAATAAGATCAGCAAAAGAGGTGTGGTTGTCTGCGCAATGCGCTGAAATTGAAGCTCTTGAAATAAAGCATGACTCCTTTAACTTGCACAAAAAAGTGAAGCAGGTCGCTGGTAACCACAAGCCTATAAGATCCCAAATGCTAATGGACGAGCAAAACATTAAAAAAAATATTAACATCAACAGAGGATAAACTAAAAGAGTGGAATAGATACATAAAGAATCTTTTCAAGGACAACAGACATGAACCCTATAATATCGAACTACTCGGAAATGACAGAAGTGACATAACAAGATCAGAAGTCGAACATGTTATTGCGAGAATAAAGAATGGGAAGGCACCTGGCCCAGATGAAATACACGCAGAAATTTTTAAGATTCTTAAAGACGATAGTTCTCTCTCAATAATAGTAGACCTATTTAATAATATATATAGAACAGGTGAAATACCAAGAGATTGGTTAAAATCAACTTTCATCACCTTACCAAAGAAATCAAATGCGAAACAATGTAAAAATTATAGGACCATCAGTCTCATGAATCAGGTATTGAAACTATTTTTGAAGATCATCCATAATCGTATTTACCGCAAATGTGAAGAGTCAATCAGCGAGTCCCAGTTTGGCTTTCGGAATGGGTTCGGCACAAAAGAGGCACTTTTCAGTGTACAAGTTCTGATACAACGATGCCTTGATGTCAATGTGGATGTTTTTGCCTGCTTTTTAAACTATGAAAAAGCATTTGACACCGTAAACCACAATAAAGTAGTAGATATACTTAAAGAATTGGGATTAGACGGGCAAGATATCCGCATTATAGCCAACCTGTATTGGAACCAAACAGCAGCGGTGTTAGTGAACAAAGAACTGTCAGAAGAGGTCGTGATTCAAAAAGGGGTGCGACAACGCTGTGTTCTCTCGCCATTACTTTTTAACCTTTATGCAGAAAAAATATTTCGAGAAGCATTGGATGGCAAAAACATAGGAGTAATCGTAGGAGGCATAGTAATCAATAACCTGAGGTATGCCGACGACACCGTTCTATTGGCTACGAACATGGAAGACCTACAAGAACTAATGACAACCGTTACAGAGCACAGCTTGTCCATGGGTCTTAAACTCAACGTTAATAAGACAAAATGGCTCGTCGTAAATATAACCAGCGTAAATAACCAGCTGAATCTAAGAGTTAGAAATGAGGTGGTGGAACGCGTCAACTTTTATAAGTACCTTGGCTGTAACGTAAACGACAAATGGGACATGACATCGAAAATTAGAAGCCGCATCGAACAGGCAAGAGGAGCTTTCACCAAAATGAAGAAAGTGCTGAACAACAGGCACTTGGAAATCCCCCTCAGAATCAGATTGTTAAGGTGTTATGTGTTTAGTATCCTGTACTACGGCGTCGAGGCTTGGACACTTACGGAGGCTATGTGTAAGAAGGTGGAGGCTTTTGAGATGTGGACTTACCGTAGAGTGCTAAGAATTTCTTGGGAGGATCGAATTACTAACGTCGAGGTTTTGCAACGAGTCAATAAACAAACAGAAGTTCTCAACACAATAAAGAGAAGAAAACTGGAATACCTTGGTCATGTTATTCGAAATGATAAGTACAAGTTACAGCAGACAATAATACAGGGTAAAATACAAGGTACGCGCAGTCCAGGCCATCGTAGAACATCATGGCTCAAGAACCTTTGCCAATGGTTTGGACAAAGTACAAGATCCCTATTTCGAAAAGCTGCAGATAAAATTCAAATAATGAAATTGGTCGTCAACGCCCTTGGAGGGCATGACACATGAAGAAGAAGAAGAAAAGATTTGTTTTTTTTTTAGATTAGTAACTAGATTATTTTTTGATCATTTTGAAGAAGATGTTTTGAAGATTTTGTACTACTTTGCAATGAAATTATTGTTTTATAAATTTTTTTGTTGTTTATGAAAAGCTGAAAAATTTAATAATATAAAATATTTTCGATGTTCACATCATTATCATCTCTAATCTGTTAATTTAAGTTAAACAATTTGATGTCTTTGCGTTGAGCTTCTATAACTTTTTTTTAAAGCACTTTTAATATCGGGCTTTATTTTTTGCTAAAATTTAAAAATAACACTTTTGAGGAACCAATTATCGGTATGATTAACAAACTTAGTTTGAAACTTGTACTTTTTTAGATCTAACGCCTAAAGCGCAAGTGGCGGCAATAATACTTCTTATTTCTTCAGTGCATACACAACACTTAATTTTTTTTTTCTCTAATGTAGAGTAACATTTTTCCTTGTTTAAATAAAATTTAAAATATATATTTTGTTATAATATGCTTTAAATCAAAATTTACAATAATTAATAAAAAAATAAAAATAAAAAAATAGTAATTTGAACTATTAATAATTAAAAAAAATAACAAACATTAAATTATTTGGTACAGAATAAAGTTTCACTGCAGTTTTTGCAGACTACTGTTATATTCTGTAAACACATATGCTTTCTGCAGTTGAAACAAAAAAAACTTGTTTTTCTGTTTTTTGTTCAATCTCAAAAGAAACATCTCCCAATAATAATATTCTGTTGAAGAAATTGAGTTTGAGTTTTGCACATCTCTTGTAACCTAAATGAAAGGCCTCGTGGAAGATTGAACATATTTGCTCTAACTTGTAAGTGTGGTTGCAGTAAGCGGAGCAAGTTTGTCAATTTTTCTTCTTTCACTTAGAGTTTCAATGTCATCAAAACAAATACATTTTAATAAGAATCAAAACCTTTAAAGCGACATGGTAAGATGAAATATTTCAATGTCATAGACGTCAATTCTCCACAAATCTTCAAGAGAGCACGAAGTTCAATATAATTAGTTGGATTTACATTTCTGGAGTTGGCATAGTTTTCGGCAACTTTTGCAATATAATTATTTGTACAATTGATAATTGTATAATTATTGAATCATTAATAAAATAATTCTATATTTTTGTAACATTTTTTATCGACTTAGTTGCTTGAGAAGGACCAGAAAGACGTTTTATAATTTTTTCTGCTTAGTCTTGGCATTTTTTTCCAATAAGTTTTATTGTTTTTTTCCAATAAAAGACAAACTAGAACTGCTATTTATGTCATTTTCACCAACATCAGAAATTTCTTGTTCAGAATCGCTTACATGTAGCACACGTTTCTCTTCATCGATTTCTGAATCATCAGACACATCATTTTCTGTTCTATCAACCTCATTATCCGTTAAAATTTTGTTCATCATTTTTTGCAAGCGGACCTGTTCTGCCTCATAGGACTTCATAACGTACAAAAAACTTTAATTGTAATAAAAATGTTCTCTCTTACAACTTTACGGTACTGTATTTTAAAGCAAAATACAAAACTTGACAAAGCAAAGATAAAATTAAAAGATATAAATGTATAACAAGCATAAGTAGCTGAAAGACAAAATTTAATATAAATTTTTCTGATATTTATATCAATGCATATTGGTGGTATTCAGAACTTCCTTGAAAAGGTTTACGAGAAATGGAGAGATTAGGAATTAACCAATAATATAAAACATAAAATTAAAAGATTACTATAAAGCTTAACACTAATTACTTTCAAATAACATCCGGTGGATCGTATTCTGAGAAAAATGTAATTAAATTTTAACAAAAGGTTAATCTATAAAAAAAACTTCCTCAGCTTTATGTAATTTTTAAATAAATTAAAATAAATAAAAAATAAATAAATTTTTAAGCACTCCTTGAACAGAAGTAGTAACGGCGGTGTCTGACACCGCAATAATTTCCACTAGACGCAACGATTAAAATTTTGCAATCAAATTTAAACTACATTTGCAATCACATTAGAATGTGCAAACTCTTAAAATATCAAGAATCAACTCCTTGTAGGTAACGAAAAAACTCAAATAACAATCGGTGTCACACACCGAGCGTTACCACTGGAAAGTTAGTAATAATTTACTAAAACAGGCAATTCTATTTTCACACAAGTTCAAACAACTCGATGGTAATCATGTATTGGTGAATTATCACTTCTTCTCCCAAATTAGAGACTTCTAACACTTGCAGAGAAGAGCAATTTGTAATTTCTTAATCAAAAACATTTGAACGGGTGGGTGGGCACTCTAATTTAAATTACTCGGTGGTAATCATGGATTAGAGTGGCCCACCCACCTACCCAAATGTTGGTCATTTAAAAGTTAAATATCATCTCTGATATAGAGACTTCTAACGCTTGCAGAGAGAAGCAACTTCTAAATTTTTGATCACAAAAACTTGGACGGGTGGGTGGGAACTCCAGTTTAAACTGCTCGGTGGTAATCATGTATTAGAGTAGCCCATCCAAGTGTTGTTATCAAAAAAAATAAAATCACCTTCTTCTCTCCTGACTTAGAGACTTTTCTAACGCTTGTGGAGAGAAGCAGTTTTCAAATTGTTGATCACAAACACTTGGACGGGTGAGTAGGCACTTCAGTCCAAACTACTCAATGGGAATTATGTATTGGAGTGGCCCACCTACCCACCCAAGTGTTGGTTATCAAAAGGTTAAATATCACCTCCTCCTCTCCCAACTTGGAGACTTCTAATGCTTGCAGAGAGGAGCAGTTTGTAATTTCTTAATCAAAAACATTTGAACGGGTGGGTGGGCACTCTAATTTAAATTACTCGGTGGTAATCATGGATTAGAGTGGCCCACCCACCTACCCAAATGTTGGTCATTTAAAAGTTAAATATCATCTCTGATATAGAGACTTCTAACGCTTGCAGAGAGAAGCAACTTCTAAATTTTTGATCACAAAAACTTGGACGGGTGGGTGGGAACTCCAGTTTAAACTGCTCGATGGTAATCATGTATTAGAGTAGCCCATCCAAGTGTTGTTATCAAAAAAAATAAAATCACCTTCTTCTCTCCTGTCTTAGAGACTTTTCTAACGCTTGTGGAGAGAAGCAGTTTTCAAATTGTTGATCACAAACACTTGGACGGGTGAGTAGGCACTTCAGTCCAAACTACTCGATGGGAATTATGTATTGGAGTGGCCCACCTACCCACCCAAGTGTTGGTTATCAAAAGGTTAAATATCACCTCCTCCTCTCCCAACTTGGAGACTTCTAATGCTTGCAGAGAGGAGCAGTTTGTAATTTTTTGATCACAAACACTTGGGCGGGTGGGTGGGCACTCTAATTCAAATTACTCGATGGTAATCATATATTAGTGTAGCCCACCCACCCATGTGTTGCTTATCAAAAAGTTGAATATCACCTTCTCCTTCCTCAACTTGGAGACTTCTAACGCTTGCAGAGAGGAGCAATTTCAAATTTTTTGATCACAAACACTTGGGCGGGTGGGTGGGCATTTCAGTTCAAACTACTCGGTGGTAATCATGTATTAGAGTGGCCCACCCACCCAAGTATTGGTCATCATCTCCTCTTCGGCATAGAAACTACTAACGCTACCCACCCAAGTGTTAGTTATGGCTTTGTAATGCATAAATTTAACAAAAAATTTAGTAAATATTAAAATGTCGGAAAGAACAAAAATCCGGCCAAAAACTGTTGAAAAGTGCAAAACTCGTTTTATAAAAAGTAAAAAACATCAAAATCCGGCTATGAAATATTAAAATATTGTTAGGAAGAACTCAAAAAATAGCAAAGTTTGGCTATAAAATATCAAAATATTTATAGAAACGGCAAAACCAAGCCATAATCTGTCAAAAATAACAAAATTCGGCCAACAAGTGTGAAAATATTGTAATAAGAAAGCACCAAATTTGGCCATAAGCATAAACTGATGAAAATGTCAAATTCTGTTTATAAAATGTCAAATTCCGGTCTTGAAATTGTCAAAAAGCTCCAGAATCCGACCAAACTGTCAAAAAGTTGAAAATTCTATTCATGTCAAAATTAACAAAAATCCTCCCTTGAACATCAAAATATTGTCAGAAAACACCAAGTTTGGCCATCAACTGTTGAAAAATAGCAAAATCTAGCTATAAAATATCAAAAATATTGCTAAAAAGAACCTAAAATGTCATAATCTGGCCATGAAGTATCAACATATTCTAGAAAAGAACCAAAATTTGGCTTGAAGCACCAAAACCATCAGATAATCACATTTATATTTTGTGTTCGTTTAAATACTAACTAATTATCTTTGCTAGGTTCAATGGTCAAGTTGCAACATCTTCTCAACACAAGACCACGCAGCAGCAGCCATCGCCAAAACCGGCGTACCGGTTTACGCATGGAAAGGCGAAACCGACGAAAAATACATCTGGTGCATCGAACAAACGCTCGTATTCCCTGACGACAAACCAATGAACATGATCTTAGATGATGGCGGTGATTTAACCAACTTCATCCATGAAAAATACCCACATTACCTTACCGATTGCAAAAGAATCAGTGAGGAAACAACAACTGGGGTTCACAACTTATATAAAATGCCCAAGGATGGCAAACTGAAAGTACCAGCTATTAACGTTAATGAATCAGTTACAAAGGTAAGTTAATTGCAACAATTTATATAATAATAATAAATTAAATAAATATTTTCAATCAATTACAAAGCAAATTTGATAACCTATACGGCTGCAGAGAATCTCTAATTGATGGCATTAAAAGAGCAACTGATGTCATGCTTGCTGGTAAAGTATGCATCGTCGCTGGATACGGTGATGTTGGTAAAGGATGCGCACAATCACTACGCGCATTCGGAGGTCGCGTCATCATAACCGAAATTGATCCAATTAATGCCCTACAAGCAGCAATGGAAGGTTATGAAGTAACAACTATGGATGAAGCCAGCAAAGAAGGCCAAATTTTCGTCACAACAACTGGATGCAAGGATATCATAATGGGAGAACACTTTATGAACATGCGCAACGACAGTATCGTATGCAACATTGGTCACTTTGATTGCGAAATTGATGTTGCATGGTTGGACAAAAACTCCAAATCCAAAACAAATATCAAACCACAAGTTGATAGATATTTATTAAGCAATGGCAATAACATTATTGTCTTAGCTGAAGGTCGTTTGGTTAATTTAGGTTGTGCTATGGGTCTAACTTCTTGAAATAACACGGCGCTTAACCCAACTTCACTCGCATCACATTAAACAATAAATGACAAAAAAGCGTATTTTGTGTAATTTTTCACTTAGATCCAAAACACGAATTTACGCAAAAGCTTTGTTATTAATGCAACTACAATGAAAAAACTACAAATGTCAAATGTTATGTGAAGGAGAGACATTGTTAACCGCTTGTACGTGCTTTGTATTAAAAGAAATGCTACCTCCGCCTGGAAATTCGAGACATTTGCCTTGGGATTGCAAAGGTTACTTTTCCGGGTCTTTGTCTTAGTACATTCCAGCTCCGGTGTCATGTTGGTCTTAGGCCTTGCCTCATCTGTGTACTAGACGGTTGACTGTGCTAAAATATTTTTTGTTTGTTTACTTATCTTGCTGCGGTATTATCAAATATTTTTTTAATGCAATGGCCTTTTATATAGGTCGGCCTCTGTATTAGAGTATTTTCTTATAAAACATTTGTTATACTAAGTCTGGGGACCTACTAGGTTTACTATTTATTCATCTATTTTTATTACAATTAAGTGTAGTTACGGTAACAATAGTAGTACGTCTATGGGTGCTGTGAATGTCGTTATCAGTGACTCCATTATCTTCAAACATGCTTGCCTCTAAACTTTACATAATTTGTGGGCCGTATTTTTAAAGGTGGTTTATTTCTATACGAGCGCTCCATATATAATAATGGGTCTTACCACTATCGTATATAGCCATATTAGATGTCAGTTGTCATGTTTGTGTTATCATCATTTTATATCCTACTATGGATTTAAACTATACTTTGAACAATTTATCTTCACGTGTTTCTGTCTTTACATACTTTTTTGCTTTAGCAGTAGCCATACATCATCATGCATGCTTTCTTACTCTTTTCACTTTTTTGTTTTTGCACGCATTCATCTACAACATTCAACTAACTTTTACGTGGCTTTCTTCTGCATTTTAAACTAAATACATTTTTATCATAGATTAGTTTTGTTATTCTATCCTCACTTATTTTCTCGACATGGCCAAACCAACGTAGAATACTACGTTAACACTAGTCTACCGGTGATACTTTCAAACCACATCTGTTTATTACCCACTTATTTCTAACTTTGTCCATACAAGTTTTTCCACACACACTTCTTAAGTACCCCATTCTAACCGCATTTATTTTACTTTTGTGCTTTTCTTGACAAACCCATGCTTCAGAGCCATACAGCAAAGTTAGTGTCAACACACATTTTATAAACTGATATCTTTTTTTTTTTCTGGATAATACATCATACTACTACTTTTTGCGATGCATTTACTTGTTTCTTAATTTCTCTATTTAAATTACCATTTTTATTAAACATTTTTTTCAGGCACACAAAATGCATCTACATGCTTTATGCGTTTACTTTTTAACCCGATTCTACAATTACTGCTCACATTGTCCTTATCAACGACTATGATTTAGGTTTTTACTACATTTATACAGAGATCCATTTTATTTGCTGCAACATTTAGTCGATTTAGCGCATTCTGTAAATTATTTTCCTTCTCACACACTAACACAGCATCGTCAGCATACAAGAGCACTCTTACATTTACATTATTCATCCATTATATTAAACAACTACGGATACGTAACGCATCCCTGCCTGACACCTTGTTCTATGTTGAACCATTTGCTTAGTGTATTGTCCACTCTAACGCACGTTCTGCTACCATCATACATAGCAATAATAGCATTTACTAAACATTCATTTACCCCATACTTTATTAAAATATTTTATTCACGTCTGTTCACTCAATTATATGCTTTCTCTACACCAACAAACGCAGAGTACACTTTCTTTTTTACTGTCATACATTTCCCAATCAGTTGTTGAAGTGCAAAAATTTGATTGCAGCCTCTACCTGGCATAAAACTACAATGCACTCCCCATTATCATTTTAGTTGCAAAAAACTTTCAAACGGCCTTTTGTTAGATTATTTAGATGAGTATAAAAGCTTAACCTGGTGTCAAGCCTGAGTACTAAATGTTTTACTTTGTTTTTTATTGGGAGTGTAATTCCATACATCTTCAAATTTTTTTTGTACTACCTTTCTACGGTAAATAGTGTAAATCTTTGGCGTAGCGTAACACTGTTTATGACAAAACACTAGAATAAGAGTAAAAGTACTGTTTTTCGTGTGCACTCGACGGCATTGCAACTTTAGCTCCTACAGTCTATCTATATAATGTTATGGTTATAATTTTAGTTATAGTTATAATGTTATAATTACCTGTTGACTAGCTGGTATGTAGTGAGTTTGCCGGATTTTTCCGTTTGGTAAGCATACTAATGCTGGTGTAGTAGCCGAGCCTTTTGTGCACCGTAATGTATGTATCTGTTTTTTACAAAAGTTTTTAAATAAAGAATGTTTACCTAAATAATCTATCAAATTTAGCTCTAAAGCATACGAGGACTTTGAAATAAATAAAACCCTTTCTGCAGCATGATGACATAGACTCTATTGGCTCCTGTCGACTTGAATGGTTCAAATGTAATGATCTCTTATTTTAAGTTGCCTTAATTGATTATGGTTTTTGTTATGTCCTTTTTGTTTGCTTTCTTATTTAGCATTTTCAAATTTTTTGAACTTGTATATTTTTTGGTTATAGACAGCAGGAACCATTGTAGTCTTTGCTTAAAGCTTTTTAGAGACAAAAGCATGTAGGACCGTTTTAAACTTTTTCACAGTATCTCATCTACAATTTTTTTACAGCATTTTTATATGCCCGTTGTATACGTACCACAGTCACTGTTTTTCTTGGTTTGTTTTGTTAAACAATTTTTTAGTGTTTGCCCTTGCTTTATCAAACTTCTTATTCTACCAAGTAGTCTAGTTTGAAGTATGTTTGGTCTGTCCCAACCTACGGTTTGGACAGTTTGCAAACTGTCTCTAAACTGTGCACATAAACAAATATTTGTTATCTTTAGACAATCTTTTATACACAGTAATTTGTTTGTGCAAATAGTTTGAACGGTTTGAATACTGTTCAAATTGTACGTTGGAACAGACCTATTATCCCCAGCTTGTGTGATGATTTTGCTGCCTTTAGACAGATTCCGATTTGGAAAATAGTATTTTAATGTATAGATCCTAGTTAGTTTTTTCTCGGATTTTTGTATTCTAGAAGAAGTGTTTTTATGATTTGATATTGAACCAATAAGGCAATATTGTTGTCGTGTTTGACAATATTTGCACTATTATCTTTTACAACGCTCTAGTGCGCTCCCATCTTGGCTATTGTTCAAATGTGTGCTTTTATACTCCGCCGACAGTAAAGAAAAAATTGAACAAATTCAAAAAAGTTTGTTCGTTTTTTGGTGTATATATGCAACATTGCGGGGAGCTACACGGAACTGCTCTTTACATTTAACATAACCAGTTTTGAAAACAGAATTAATTTTGGCTTAACACTAGTTTTTAAAGTGCTTTGTGAGATTATTGACTGTCCTGACTTGCTCAGCTGAATTGGTATTTATGTCCCAGATCGATTTTTACGCAATAATTTACATTTACCGTACAAACGTACAAACTATGCGCATTATCTGCATCTACATGTATTTTGCGGCATGCTAACAAAATGGGTTTTATTTTAAGATTTTAAAACTTTTGGTGCTAGTCAACGTAGCTTAGCTTTATTTATTATATAGAAAAATGAGAAAAACGTAAGCTACGTTTTTTTCTAGAATTGATTTGCATTCAGATTTTTACTAGATAAGTTTCATTTTATTTAGTTTGTTTTGTATTTATGTATATGCGTAGATACCCGTTTTTACTTTAGATTGTAAATTTTATATTCTTGTCCATAAACGTTTGTATTTATTTTATACAAAAATTGAGCTATGATAAATAGTTTTTCGTAAATTATAAAAAAAAAATATGTCTTTTTAATCATTTATATGGATAAAATAAAAATTATACAAATGTAGTTTTGATGCTTTTCTTAATGTAAAAATTACATTTACAAACAATCTTGTATTATATAGTATATAGAACGCGCACTACAAATATTATAATCTTAAAAAGTATATACATAAAATGATTAATTATAAATAAAATTTATATTGTTTTAGAAACAGCTTGTTTCTTATTATTATAACTTTATAAATTTTAATTCATAACCTTTTTTCTACTTTTATTATCTGCATACAGTGTTGCCTACACTACAACACCAAAATAATTAAAATTCTTCTTTTATTGTTGTGAATTTCTGGTTTATCTGTCCGCTAACTAGCAATTAATTATCCATTATAGAGTGCAGTGACCCGATTCAAAAACCATTTTCATTTTATGATTAGATAAATTTACGGTAACCTGAAATTATGTGATAATATTTCAAATATAAATCCGGCTGAACTGATTGAATTTTATTCGAATTGAATCCATCATGAAGAGTTTGTTATTGCTGGGGGTCATTGTAGTGGCAATGGAGAGTAAGTTAAATTTTAATAAATATTACTGTAACTGTAAATTATTTCAATTATTAACATTTTGGTTAAAATTTAGCAAGTGCTTTGCATCCAAAGTTAGATGGTAAAATAGTAGGAGGCCAAGAAGTCACCATAGAAGAATTCCCGTACCAAGTATCGCTACAATATTTCAGCCAACATATGTGTGGTGCTTCAATTATCAACAAGAAATTTATAATAACAGCTGCTCATTGCACTGATGGGTATGTTTACAATATCACAAATTAACTTGCAATTAATATATTAATTATTTAGAGCATTGTCGAAATACCTAACCATCCGCTTAGGATCATCATACCACGCATATGGAGGTCGAGTCATTAAAGTTAAAAAAATCCACCAACATCCCACTTACAATCCGAATACAATTGATAACGATGTATCAGTCCTGGAATTAGAAAATGAAATTCAATTTAACAACGCAGCATTGCCAATTCAATTGCCATACGAAGGTCAAGTTATTCCTGCGGGATCTCAATCAGTCGTTTCTGGTTGGGGGTATCTTAAAGAAGGTGGTAGTGGATCTATGAAATTACAAGCGGTTTTCATACCTATTGTTGATAGAACAAGATGTCAAAAAGCGTATAGTGATGCTCCAATTACTGATAGAATGATATGTGCTGGTATTGTTGATGCAGGGAAGAAAGATGCTTGTCAGGTGAGTTGAATTTATAATTGTTTTAATATAATGTTTTTTAAATTATATTTTTAGGGTGATTCCGGTGGACCTTTAGTTAATCAAGGCAAATTAATTGGAATTGTTTCTTGGGGATATGGATGTGCAAGGCCAAGATACCCAGGTGTTTATGCTAACGTAGCTGCCCTTAGAGCATTTATCAGAAGCGTAATTTATATATAAATGTAATGTAGACAAATTCTCGTACAAATAAAATGTTTATTTTGTAATATTTTTTTTTTGTTTACCTTTGATGCTTGGTAATTTTTTATATTAGTTTTTAAGAATCTTGAGTTTTTAAAGCAACACGTTAAGATTTCCATTTCCATTTTTTTAAATATAAATTTTCCAGAAAATAAACCTGGTTTTAAACATCAATTAACTTATAACAATTTCTGTTGTTATAAATGAGTGAATAGTTATAAATAATAATAGTTATTTCTAAAAACAAAGGTAGATATTAATGAAATTATTTAAACCATATTCCGTTGCAAACAACAGTAAATAAATCTTCTCAGTGGAAATAATCATATTATTATCAATTTTCAGTGAATGTTAAACAAATGTTGTTTTAGTTTATATAATAAACACTTAATAGTTCCAGCTCAGCTGGAACAGTAACTATAAAATAAAATAATTATAAGTAATATCTGTAAAAGTGAAAAAGAAACGAAATTGTTAACGTTAACGCAAAGTCTCTCGGGCGTGTAGATGAAGTACTTTTTTTGAGCTAGGACGAGAATCTTCCTAAAGACAAGTGTCGGATTCGCCCTTAAGGACGCCTACCTACTAAACCCCTTCTAGGTGACTGTCTATAGAAGTTTGACGCTGTATAGCGTAATGGCCTTTTCAACTAACTTCGAAGATTAGTTTTACCGGTGTGATTTACATATTGCACCTAATGTGCCCGCGTAATAGGCGTTACATAGTATTGTCTGAAAATCCGACTATATGAGAAAGTCTAATATGTTAACCATTAGTTGGCTAAAACTTGAGCTGAAGTTAAGATTAACAGATCTCAGTAAGAAAGAATATTTCCCTGTTTTTAACTATCTGGGAGAACTACAAGTACAGCATTGGAAAGGATTTCCCGTTTCTTCCCATGCAATGATGATGATGGTTCAACCCGCAATCGGGAATGTTAAATTGAGGAGTACTCACCCAAATTTTTTCTAGCCTTCTTCAATTTCTTCTTTTTCCGCACAGTCTAAAATCCTTCTTCAGGGTGGAAGGCTTGATGCTCCGGAGACTTGATGAAAGATTCAGCAAGCAATGGTGGCCTTCTTAGGCAAGGCTTGAATTGGGGTTTCTAGGGCTAGTAGCTGGGAGAGAATTTACTTCACAACCAAATTTGTGGCCATCGGAGATGCGTCATCACTCTGGCGCAGAGTCAGCTTAAAATCTTTTCATAGTCATAAGCGTGGCTTCAAAACGCATAAAACTACTAGTAATTTATTATTTTTGATCATTTTGTATTGTTTTCATAAACTACTCATAATTTTTTTTTTCAAATGTTTTATTGATTGCTCTAATTGTTTCAATACCACCTTCAACTGCTTTAAACTGCTGTATTTTGAAATCAAACTTTTTAACACAACAGCACCTACTCTACTCTGGTTGTCAGATTTTTGTTCCATACTTTTTTGGAAGGCGGAACAATCGGTAATTATTTAAAAATATTTTTTTTAATGCTTCAGTAATTGCCAGTACTTCTAGTTTGTAGCTTGAACAGATTTGTTTTGCAGGTGTAGTCTTACAACTCATATAATGAACAAGATGTATCATCTTATCGTCTTGACTGTGTAGCAGTATTGTACCATTGCTATGCTTACTTGCGTCTGTGTGTAATTCAGTTTTGCTTTCTTGTCTATAAATATTCAATGCCGGCTTAATTGTATTTATTTCAAGTTTCTGGGCGCAGCTCTCTCGTTGATTCCAAATTTAAAAGTAATTTTTTTTTACCATCTGGCTTATTAGCTTTGTTATTTGGGCAAATTTTTAGAAATATTCCGTCAGTCTTAGAAAACTTTGCAACTGTTTTGTTGTTTTTGTTTTTTTTTTTAAATAACATTTCTTTACATTTATCTCTAATCTATACTTGACCCAGTTTTAAGACAGATTTTTTCTGATTCGTTGCAGGTTATTGTCAGATTGTTCACTTATGTAAGTACTGTTCCATTTCTTGAAAGTTTTTGAAAATGTAGTTTACAAACTTTTGAAACACTGCTCGCAAATTGCACAAACCAAAGAGTACTTTAAATTTGCATGTTCTTGATGCGTTAAAAACAAAGTGTATTTAAGTCTATCTTTTTCAACGCTTACATAAAAATATTCATTTTTCAGATCTATAGTACTAAATGTTGTTGCATCTTGAAGTCGGTGTAGTACATTTTCAATTAGTGGTAGAAAGTAACAATCTTTAAAAATTGTTTTATTTAGTTCATTATAATCAATACGCAATCTTGAAGTTCTATTTTTCTATTTGACTACTACCACTGGACTTGTATATTCAGATTAATTTGGTTTAATGACTCTTTCTTTCAAAATTGTGAAAATGGTAGTTTTCTGAGTTGTGTTGAAATTGCTTTGTCGTTTTTCATAATAATTTTTATTTCTATTACGGTAGTAGTCGATCTTTAACTTCAATTTCTTCAATTTTTTAGAAAATTGGGAGATTGTCTTCTTGCAACTTTTTAACGCGTATGCTGGTTTTGCTCATGATGACATCAGCTTATTGTAGCAACTCACATCAGATGATAGCCTTTACGGGTGATATATTGGTAACAGCTTATTGTAGCAACTCACATCAGATGATAGCCTTTACGGGTGATATATTGGTAACAATGTATCTTAGCGTTTAAACATTTTTTCTAAAACTATTTAGTAGTAACGTTAATTCTTTCAGCTTTAGACATTGACAATTTTCATCAATATGTTTTCATTTTCTTTTTTGTTCAAGAAATGAATGCCTGCTTTGTCTTGACCTAAATTGCATTGGTTTGCTTTATAGCCATATTGGTTGTATTTAAAATATTTGAGCCTTTTATCGTTATCTCTACATTCCAATGACTTGTGTCTTTGCTGCAGCTATAACATCTGGATATGCATTGTATTAAATAGCTTCTATTTTGATTCCGTCAGTTTTTATTTATTATCAAATAATTTTGTTCCAGGATTTGTAGTTTTTTTAATTATTTAAGATTTTTAGCACCGTATAAAACTATTTTATTTGCACTGGACTAGATATAAAAGTTTAACTACGCTACTCATCTTTTTTCTTGCAAAGATTAACATTTGTATTTCATCCCAGTTTAGTAAAATATCAGTTTCTTCAAACTCTTCAATCCATTTTTTGATAGGAAAATTATTTAAAGTGAATGAGTAAGTAATTTCCTTGCATGTTTAGGTAGTATATATGCAGGCTGTCTCAGACCACCCGTACCAGCCTTTCAAAATAAAAATTTTGACAGCGCTTGGTCAAATGTGACTGGGACAAAAAAAATATTACCAAAGTGAACCCAAAGAATCCATTGATGATATTATTTTTTACCGGAGTAATTTGAAAGTACCCGGAACCGGAAGTAACTTTAAAATTTTAAATGGCAACATAGGTCGAGTATGGTATTAATTGATAGGTCTTTTTAAAAGAAACAACTTTTATTAAAATGTTTATTTAATATGAGTAATTCCATTACTTTTGTACAATTTTCAAAAACTCGATGTCTCAGAATTGCGCAAAATTTTAGTACTTTTATAGTATAAAAAAAAGAAAGATTCCCAAAGCCCTTTAGACCTTTTTTTGCTCTTTTAAGACCTTTATATACATATATATAACATTTTTATTGCACAAATAATTTACAACACTATTGAACAAGTATATTACATAGAGTGAAATAAAAAATTGTTTGTACAAACGGCTATCGACCGTAGTCTTTCCGCCATTTTAAACCTTTAAAAAAGCCGAAAAATGACTTTAAAAAGGTTATTTTTTAATTTCCGTTTTCTCAGTCCTGGAAATAGGTACCGATACGTACCCGGCAGCAAATGATTTGTTATTTTCATTCTTTCATGAAATTTGACCTGACTTGGTGCCAAATTGCGAAATCACAATATAATTAGATTCACGAGGGCTCAAAATGTTCTTTATTTAATAGCCTTTCCAATTGTTTAAGGTTTTTTATGATCACTCTAGTACTTCCGGAGTAAATTATGCCATTTTTGACGAAAAACGCAAAAATTTGCAGTTTCAACAGTTGTAAAATTTTTCTATCAAAATGAAATGACTTGAAATTGTGAGAAAATATACATCAAGCATGTATAAATAAATTCTGAAAGTTTGGATATGGTACTCGGAGTTTGAAGTAGCTAATAAGAGGTCTAACATTTTTAACAATTTTTTCCTGCATCACATTTTTATCAAGGTTTTGATCAAGAAGTATGCATTTTTTTTTTCAAAACTTATAAGACAGATGACAGATGACAGATGACAGATGACAGATGACAGATGACAGATGACAGATGACAGATGACAGATGACAGATGACAGATGACAGATGACAGATGACAGATGACAGATGACAGATGACAGATGACAGATGACAGATGACAGATGACAGATGACAGATGACAGATGACAGATGACAGATGACAGATGACAGATGACAGATGACAGATGACAGATGACAGATGACAGATGACAGATGACAGATGACAGATGACAGATGACAGATGACAGATGACAGATGACAGATGACAGATGACAGATGACAGATGACAGATGACAGATGACAGATGACAGATGACAGATGACAGATGACAGATGACAGATGACAGATGACAGATGACAGATGACAGATGACAGATGACAGATGACAGATGACAGATGACAGATGACAGATGACAGATGACAGATGACAGATGACAGATGACAGATGACAGATGACAGATGACAGATGACAGATGACAGATGACAGATGACAGATGACAGATGACAGATGACAGATGACAGATGACAGATGACAGATGACAGATGACAGATGACAGATGACAGATGACAGATGACAGATGACAGATGACAGATGACAGATGACAGATGACAGATGACAGATGACAGATGACAGATGACAGATGACAGATGACAGATGACAGATGACAGATGACAGATGACAGATGACAGATGACAGATGACAGATGACAGATGACAGATGACAGATGACAGATGACAGATGACAGATGACAGATGACAGATGACAGATGACAGATGACAGATGACAGATGACAGATGACAGATGACAGATGACAGATGACAGATGACAGATGACAGATGACAGATGACAGATGACAGATGACAGATGACAGATGACAGATGACAGATGACAGATGACAGATGACAGATGACAGATGACAGATGACAGATGACAGATGACAGATGACAGATGACAGATGACAGATGACAGATGACAGATGACAGATGACAGATGACAGATGACAGATGACAGATGACAGATGACAGATGACAGATGACAGATGACAGATGACAGATGACAGATGACAGATGACAGATGACAGATGACAGATGACAGATGACAGATGACAGATGACAGATGACAGATGACAAATGACAGATGACAGATGACAGATGACAGATGACAGATGACAGATGAATAAAACATATTTGAACTTTACGTTATAGTAGTATGTTATTAAGTGTACTCCGTCTTGAGACGGCGCTGGGTATTAGAGAGTTAACTTTGATAGTTAGAACAGTATTTGAGTAAGTAATTAAATAATTATTAAATAATACTATTACAAATTATTTTTATTGCGTTTTAGAGCTTTAAATCTATTGTTAGTTTGTTGAATTGCATGTTGCTCAGTTGCCAAACGTATTTTAATGCTAAAGTAAGATGCTGTCACATTTAATTAGTACAACAAAATGTAAAACTTAAGGCGCCCTTATTGCAAAACCGCCTTAGCTGAACTTCACCTTAAGTTGCGTTAGTGCAACCGGGCATTGATCTCCGGAAGTACTTGAGTGACTTTAAAAATTTGAAAAGGGTATTAAATAAAAAACACTTTAAGCCCTCGTGAATCTATTTATATTGTGATTTTGCAATGTGGTGCCCACTTTAAATTCAGGTAAAATTTCATAAAATGTGTTCACAATTGGAGCGGTATATATCAATGTATCTATAAGATAGCTCAGTATGCAAAATTTTTAGAATACATAAAATAACAAATTCTTTGCCGCCGAGTACGTATAGGTACCTAATTTTAGGGCTGAAAAAACAAAAATTAAAAAATAATCACTTTTCGGCTCTTTTAATGGTCTAAAAAAACAAAAAAGGGGCTAGAAGGCTAAAACTTTGGGAATCCTCTTTTTTTAGTTCATACTCATACATACATTAAGTTTTTGAGAATTGTCTAAAGTAATGGAATTACCTAATATATTGTTGACGTTAGTTAGTTAACGTAGAAATGTACAAGAGTGTAAGGTGTACTGTGGTTGTCATTTAAGTAAAGTTTATTAACAATAGTGATAATATTGAATTATTACTTTAAACTAGTGATGCCGCCGGATCCACTTTTTTGCCGGAACCGGATACCGGAATCAGCTCCTACCGGATCCAACCGGATCTATAAAAATATAATAAAATAATTAATATATATCAGCGCAGGCATCCAGCGTCTTCAGCAAAAGACATTTTTTTTGTTCTGCAGAAAAAGTATTATTGATAATATTGATTAATATAATATTTTAATTATTGTTTATTAATATTATTATTATTATATCGGAAGTCACCTAATAAGCCGTTGGTCTCATCAAACAAGTCGAAGTCTCTTTCGGCGATGTAAAAAGCTGTAAAAACGCACAATAAAAACATTTATTTTTATTATTATTATATTTTATTATTTTTTTGTATACATGTTATTCATAAATTTCGGTTGTTTTTTAACATTTTTGTGTTATTTAAAAAAAATGGATCCGGCCAAATCCGACCGGATAATTATTAAGATCCGGCCGGAACCAAATATTTCAAATATTGGCCGGATCCGCCAGATACCGGATCTGGATCCCGTTCCGGCGGTATTACTACTTTAAACTATACACAGCTGTCTCCATAAAATCCCAACAGGTTATGGGTCAAAAATAGCGAATGCATAAAACGAGGTTAAGAAGCGTGACGCCAATTTTATCTGGATTTAGGCATTTGTTGTGAAATGAGATATTAAAAATGGCTACTAACAAAAATATGGTTGAAAAACTTAAAAGAAGCAAAAATTATCATACATGAAAATTTGCATTGAAAGCATTATTATAATTGTATGGAATGGATAAGTGTATAAACACCCCGTGTGTGGTCCAGGCTCAAAGTAAGCTAAAGAAAGTAAACGCACGTATAATTCTATCAATAAATGACTCATTATTTGTACGTGTTCAAACACTAGACAATGCAGCCAAAATATGGAAAGCACTCAAAGATATATTCGACGAAGCAGATAAATCGTTCTCCTGCGCAAACTAATCACAATTAAATTAGAAAATTGCGAAAGCATGTCGGAATATGTAAACAATATTAGAGGTACAGCAAACAAATTAAAAGGTGTTGGATTTAGTGTTACTAAAGAATGAATAGGTGCCATTCTTTTAGCAAGGTTATCGGATGAATTCAAACTGTTAATCATAGAAATTGAAAGTAGCAACACTAAAATTACTGGTGATAATGTCAAAGCAAAACTAGTAGAAACTGAATAAAATAATAAATAATAATAGTGCGAAAAATAAAAAAGTGTTAACGTGCTACAATTGTGGAAAAAAATCACAAAGCATCAGAATGCAAAAACAAAAAAACAAATTATAGAAAAGAAAGAAAAACCACAAATGGTATTTATACAGTGGAGCGACACACCACATAACGCGCGTGCCAGGTCATACAGGGTGTTCAAAAAATATTGTAAAATATTTAGGGGTGGTAGTACAAACCACAACAAACAAAAAAGTCTAAATATACATAAATTGTCATAGCAACGGTTTCGGAGATATGGAACGTTATTTATTTTTATATATTTTTACAAAGACCAGTTATAGAAGATGTTTGAAGTGCTCTTCTTTCATTTTCAAACAGGCACTACATTTTTGCCTGAAGGACACTCGTACTTTTTCTAAAACCCCTTTATTGGCTTGGAATTGTTGACACATTTCAATAATTTTTAATTGCAGCTCCTTGAAGCTATTTACAGGAGTAGCATACACTAATGATTTCAAATATTGCCAAAAAAAAAACAAGCTGGTTTAAATCAGGCAATCTTGCTGGCCATAAAACTGGTTTGCCTCATCCTACCCACCTATGTGGAAAAGTTTAGTGTAAATGCTCTCTAACGGCAATCGAAAAATGAGCTAGAGCACCATCATGCTGGAACTACATTTGTTGCCTGTGAGCCAAAAAAATGTTACCTAAAAAATCATACATTGTGTTTTGCAGAAAGTTGAGGTAAGCTGCGCTTGTAAATCGGTTTGGTAAAACGTGTCTGATGTCCACGTTCAATTACAGCATGGGGATTTTCGTCAGCCTAACAATGTGCATTTTGAAAGTTAACAACTCTATTTTGTGTGAACCCGGCTTTATCCGTAACATTTTTTTGACAAAAAACTGAGCGTCTTTAGTATCCGTGCGTCGAAACCAGCAACAAAAAAAAACAAACGTGCTTGATGATTAGTTAAATTTAGGGCATGTACTGGTTGAACATGGTATGAATAGAGCAGCTGTTTGTAGAGAGTTCTCCAAACAAGAGTATCACTAATTCCTTCCCCGGCTCATATTCTTCGTACACTCGGCTTTGAATTATGCTCTATCCGTGCTATAATTTCTTGTTCTGCTCTAGGAGTAGATACCGACCTTGGTCCGCCGAAAAGAAACTGTTATCAAAGTGAACCGGTATCTCTCAATCTCCGGTAAATTCTTTCAAACATACGATGTAAAGAAATCTGGCATTTTGGATAAGCTTCTACATAAAGTCGTCGCGCTTTGATGGCAATCCCATTAGCACGGCTAGTTCTGCATTAGAGTAATCGGCCATAGCTATAAGAACTTGTGCACCAACAACTGTCAAATACTGAATGTTTATTTTACAAAACATCAGCTAACTATGATAAAAAAATGCACGTTTTTGCAAAATAAAAAATGAAGAAAAAAAAATAAAAATAAATAATGTTCCATATCTCCGAAACCGTTGCTATAACAACATATGTTTATTATTTTTTGTTTGTTGTGGTTTGTACTACCACCCCTTTTAATATTTTACATTCTTTTTTTAACACCTTGCGAGATAAAAAATATCACGTTTGCTGACAATTCAAAGTTGTGCGTGACTGGAATCTGAAACATATCTATAAACACAAATGATTGTGAGATTAATTTTGACAATATGTTAATAGTTCTAAAACTAAGTGTGAATTTACTGTTGGTCGCAAAAATTGTAGAAAAAGACAATACGGCAATATTTAACAAAAATGGTTGTAGCATCTACAATGCAGACAATGATCTATTGATACAAACAAAGTGTAAGTCAGATTCAGCAAGTTGTAAGCTAGCAGTCACCAACGTCAAAGCGGAAAAGTGGCATTGTCGATTGGGATATATCAACTACGCAGACATTTAAAGGCAAACAAGCTCAAGCACCGTTCAAGATCTAGGAGTCAAAGACAAATGATCCATTCTGACTTATGTAGTCCTATGGAAACGACGTCGATAGAAGGAGCTCAATATTTTCTAACGTTGATCGACAATTTATCACATAAGACATTTATATACTTCCTTAAATCAAAAACAGAAGTTTTTGAGAGATTTAAACAATTCAAAGAAATGGTAGAAAATCAAACGGAGAGAAAAATAAAAATTATCCAAAGTGACAATAGAAAAGAATATTGCAATAAAAAAGTTGATAGATTTTGCAAAAAATATAGTATAATTCAATAGACAATAAAAATATATACTCTACAACAAATCGGCATCGCAAACCAAACGATCATAGAGAAAGCCAAATGTATGATGTTTGATGCAAAGCTAGATAAATCTTACTGAACGGTAAACACCGCAGTATATATAATAAACTGATCAAAAAGCAGTAACCACATTGATAAAACCACAAAGTTGTTAAAGTTGAAGGATTTTGTATATAAAAAAAAAACAAGCCAACCAAAAGAAAACTAAAACTATTAAAGAAGCATTTTTACGCCAAGACTCAAGCGATTAGAAGTTGGCAGTAAAAAAAGAGAAGTCATTAGAAAATAACCAAACCTAGAGCATAGTAGAATTACCTAAAGGTAGGAAAGCAATTACATGCAAATGGACAAAAAAACCAATAAAAAAGGTATAATTTTGAGACACAAGGAAACATAGGATAGATTATACAGAAACGTACTTAGCCGTAGTTTGATATACTTTAATTAGTTATTTGATGGCATTAGCAGCAAAACACAACCTAAAAATTAACCAAATGGATGGAAATATATATGAAACAACCCGATATGTACAATGACGGAAATAATAAAGTACTCAAGCTAAACAAGGCAATTTATGGATTAAAACAAAGTGGAAGAGAACATAGACATACCAAATAACTAATAAAACTATACTTATGCGCATGCAAAAAACAGAAAAAAACATAAAACAATAATACAAAAAAAATGGCATATTTCAGCCACATAACGCATAAAAATAAAAGATACAGAATTTTACAGTTAATTATGCAAGGCAAAATCGAAGGCTAAAGATCACCAGAAAGCCGACAAACTTTTTGGCTGAGAACTTGCGTAGATGTATCGGCAAGACTTTAAAAAAAAATTATTTAGAACCGCGGTAGATCAAAATGAATGGGCCTGCTTGATCGCTAACGTTCACTGAGGATACGGCACATCAAGAAGAAGAAAGAAGAGAATGGAATTTGTAACTTTGTAAACTCAATTGGTCTAAAGAAAAAAAAAATTGATTCAAGCATATTTAAAAGTAAAGATAGTAAATTGATTATAGCTATATACGTAGATGACTTGCTAATATTTTGGAACAATACTAAAATTTGAGACAAGTTGAAACTAGAACTAAGTAGTGAGTTTATGATAAAAGATCTAGAACCGCAAAGAATATAGTTGGTTTAAACATCAACTATAAACCTGATAAAATAACATTAAACCAAACCAAGTACATAAATGAAATATTGGCAAGATTTGGTATGGAAAACTACATTTCATGGGATTCTAAACAACAACCAACTGTAGTTTTATTCACAAGTGAAGCAGAATATATAGAGTTAGCATCATTATACAAGAAAGAATGTGGCTGAAACAATTTAATAAAGAACTGAATTTCTCAATGAGCAAATTAAATATAAAGATCAGATGCAATAACCACAGTTTAATAAAACTTGCAGAATCTGATAGATACCGAGCGAGGACAAAACATATAAACTTACGTCATCATTATATCCGAGACTGTATAGATGACGGATCTATAATAGTTCAACACATCTCTACGAAGGATTTGATATATCTGCTTGACTTAAACTGTAACAGCAGAAAAACAACAATAGTGTACCATACATATGGGAATATACTGAATAATGAACACATGTAAAAAATGTATTCATGAAGTGAGAGTATTGAAATATGTATTAGTTAGTAAGGTAGATTTTTATACATACATTGTTGACGTTACTTAGTTAATGGCTGCGTTCAGAACGACTCATCACTTGTAAGCGCTGAGCCATCAATTGGAGAAAAACAATAATTTTTTTTTATTTATTAGCCGATTAAACGATGGTGTCTAATGAGTTGCTTTGTCAGCAAAGAAACGTACTTAAATGTATGATGAGTAAAAGAATAAGCGTTGCCAGCAAACGATGACTCAGAGGCAGCGTTCAGTTTGCATAATTGACAGTGATGAGTTGGTCTGAACGCACCACCCAAAGTAAAAATGTACATGAGTGTAGATGTAAGGTGTACAATCCGTCATTTAAATAAAGTTTAATAACAATAGTGACCATATTGAATAATTACTGTAAACTATATACAGCTGTCTCTATACAATCTTAACAGTGTTGATGCAACAGCTGATTTTTATTGTTGTTGTCATCGTTTAGTATTTTTTTTCTGTTCATTCTCGGCATTCTCCGCTACAGTCACTTTGATTTCATTTATGTCCGTAAAACACTTGCAGATTGTGTACTAATTTACTTTCCTGTTCCTTGATAATCTTGTCACAAGATTAAACAGATTTTTGTCAAATCTTTAAATGATGAATTTCCTTTTCATTATTGCTTTAAATTCATCTGATTTCGTCAAAAACTCAAATCTTCTAAACTTTCTGAACCTTCTCCTACTAGTTCTGCCACCTTCAGCTTTGTATATTAATTTAAAAAGCGCGTAAGCTGTTTCTCGCCGTTGTAATGCTTTCTTTTATTTCGGGTATATGTCTTAAGCACTCCATCAGGCAGCATTTTTAACGGTACTTTTGCGCTTAAAATTTATTTACAATGCATGGCGTATAGTGCCAAAGAGTTCTATAACTAGAGATTTTAAGCCAGCATTTTGCCGTACAATCTCAGTATCTCTGTTCTTCTCACACAGCACTATACCCTCTCCCTCTCTCTACTAATGATTGAGCGGCTGTACGTTGTATTTGATAGAGAAACGTCATGGTGAAACAAAGACGGAGATACCGAGAAATGTACGCTGCTTATACATTGTTTAAACGGCAGCTTGGAATTTCTACTTATGGAACTCTTTGTATATTGCTCATACTGCAAGTAGCGCTCAAAACTTATTCCGTATACCGTTTGGAGCGCAACGAAGTGCACGCCGTCTACTTTTTTTCCGGCGCGCTCTAACATGTTTTTGGCTCGTTTGCTCAAACTTGTTTTTCTGCAGTTTTGTTTCACGTCGTTTCATTTTTGAATTTTACGTCATTTTACTTGTTTCTTTTACGTCGTCACATTTTTATTAAAGCTACACTAAATGCAGTCAACAAGTTCATTTTTATTCCGGGTTTGAGCCCCTAAGTTTGTGGAATTTATTAAGCTTCCACAAACTAACAATAAAGGTATCCTATTTATAAATTATGTTGTACTACTTTATTTGCTGTAATAATATTTATAAATTTGTTAATCTTAACGTTATGTAAAAAAACTGTAAGCAAAACTTTATTAAATTTGTTTTCTATAAAAAGCTTTACAATATTGTATTATATTTATCAAGCTTAGATCTTTCGTCTACTTAATTTATTTTTTGTTTGTTTTTGAATAACATTTTTTAATTAAATTTTTTTTTATTATAACATGGCACGCTTTTAGTTTCACTGAGCCCAACTTTCAGTGCCGCTCATGGCTAGACTACTATCTGTATATTTGGTTGCCTGCAATAAAATTATTAAGCAATACTTACTTGAGCGAGTGAAATTGTTATTTTAGGTTAATTCAAAGAAAGCATGAAGGAATTAAAGAAAAACAAAGTGTTAATTACTATTGGCGAACCAACAACTAAGAAAAAGAAGATGAAGAAACTATTAAAAAAGCCCAAATTAAAAAAAAATAAAAAATCCAACTGCAGCTTTAAAGATTTAGTAACAATAACATGTCCAGAAGATACTAAACCTAGCCGATTTATAAACAAATTCTTATATCAAGATGATATTGAATTACATCCTGAAGATGATGTTGAAGATTACGAAGCACTTGAAGTTATTTTGGAGGAATCGGAAATATTAATGGAAAAATCAAAGAAGAAATCAAAGGTTGTCGATATTAAACCGAAAAAAATAACGTAAGTACTGTTTAATAATTATAAAACGATTAATTTTATAAATGTTAAATTTAGGACACCAAAACAAAAACCGATTGTGGTTGAAGAAATAATTAATGAACCAATTATTATTCACAATGAGTTGTTTAATATATTTGAAACTCCAAAGGGGCAATTATTACTAATAGAAGAAAATTCTGTTGTATATTTTCATGGCTTAATAAATGTCAAAGTAATTTACGGTGGGATTAATATACTGGGTCGAAATATAGATAAAAATCATCCAAATGTAGACGTATTTTCACCAAGAGGATCATCACGTTTATCAATTAATAATCGAAACATATTTGATGATAAAAATAAATTATTGCAATATTCTAAAATTATTAATATTAACGAAATGGAAAAAAAAGCGTTAATATTATGTAAACCTGTTAAAAATCAAGTTATTGATTTTATGATTGCAAACACGGCACAAGTAATGTATCCACCAATTGAGAACGGGTTGCAATGTAATTTTTTAAAAAATACTGATGATGTTAGTGTATATAAAGTAAGTGATGAATGGGATCAAATTGTTACCAATTTCAAAGAAGATTCAAGGGTGATTTTGTGTGGTGGTAAAGGTGTTGGTAAAAGTACACTTTTGAGATATTTGATTAATCAATTGTTGGGTAATTTTGATAAAATATTAGTAATTGATTTGGATCCTGGTCAACCTGAATTTACAATACCTGGATGTGTTTCGGCTTCTATTGTTAAGTCACCTTTAATGGGACCTAATTATACACATTTGCAACAACCGGAAAGGTAACTATTTTTAATTTATTTATATTTATGCTAACTTATAATTTCAGGTGTTACTTGGTTCCTGATATCAATATAGCAGCCGATTGTGATAATTATTTATCATCAGTAAAAGAATTGCTGATTTCATGTAGCGATTTACCTAAAATGCCGACTATTATAAATTACATGGGTTATACTAAAGGTTTAGGCGTGAATCTAATATCAACTGTAATTACTGAAGTGCAACCAACGCTAGTTGTACAAATTGAAGGACCACCTTCGAGAAATTTCCCAACTGATTTATCAATTCCAAATGTTAAATATTATAGAGCGTTGTTTGATGATTCCAATATTGAAATTAATTACAATTTGTTGAAAATTAAGTCAGTTAAAGTTGAATCTAATAATTGGGAAATAGAGCCGAGGTTCATTAGGGAATTACTGGTTTTAGCTTATATTGGACAAATATTACCAGATGGTTGTGATTATTTGACACATAGGAATGTTCCAGTATATAGGTGGGTAATAAAATCAATTTTTGAAATTTTGTATTAATAATCAATTTTAGGACTAATTTATCAGAAATTAAGGTTATTTCTAATGGCAATGTATGCGACCCAATGGCTGCAAATGCTAATTTGGTTGCATTATGTAAATCTAGTAACAATATATTTGAATGTTTTGGATGGGGTAAGTATTAATATCTATAATTGTATATACATAAATCATTTATGTAATTTTTAGGTATTGTCAGAGCTGTTTGTAAAGAAAGATATTTATTGTTACTTTCAACTCCTATTGATGAAGATATATTGGATAAAATGGAACATTTAGTATTGGGTGTTGTTAATCTACCTCCATCAGTGTATCTTCGTCAAGACAACAACATTAGAGGCATAATTCCTTATGTGTATGAAGGAAAGATTACCAATTTTGCACAAGCACCAAAACGTTTTCCTAATTTTAAGAAATAAATTTGTTTTTATTTGATTATTACGTTTAATAAATGTGTACTTTTAATGTGCTTATAATTTTAATCTACATTATAATTGTTATTTTGACATTAACGGATTATACAGTTTAACATTCAGCCAATCAACTTCCATCTGATGGTGATAAAAAGTTTCCAGCTGTTCATTTACATTCGAGGCAATTCTCCATGCACATTGTAAGCAAGATATATATTGCTAACTAACAATATGAACTGTTTTTAACAAATCTTACTACATAACAATATGAACTGTCATTTTAACAAATCTTTCTTGCTAACAATATGAACTCACTTTAAACAAATGATTTTTTATATATATATTATTATTTTATCTAAAGAATTGTCATATTTTCAATGTCTCTTGATGTGATAACTGTTTATATTGTTTGCAAACAAGTTTTGTTAAAATGACAGGTCATATTATAAGCAAGCAAGATTTGTTAAAATGACAGTTCATATTGTTAGCTAGCAATTTATATCTTGCTTACTTCTAGCAAAGTGCATTGAGAATTGTCTGTGGCACCACTCACCAGCCATAGGTACTTTATTGAATAAAGGCACAAGTATTATAAAAAATGTTTGTTGTTGGCTGGTCATAGATGATTCATTACCAAAATATGTTGCTTTGGAGTGAAACTCTTTGTAATTGTCACATTGAAAAATATGTGTGTGCCTGGTAACTGTAAGCAAGGGCCTCGACCCTACAAAACTTGGTGGGCCCAGCTCAAGACCATTACGGAAAACAACCACCAATAATTTTTATTTCACAAGAATTTTGATAGTTATTATAGCAATATACTATAACCTGCATTGTAATAAAAGCTAATTTATTTCGAAAACCATAACCCAATATAAGGATGTGTGTGAATGTGTAACTGTTATTTGAGTTCCTAACTTAAAATAATATGTTGTCAGTTAACTTAATTTATTGATATGTTATAAGCTATGGAATAAGATTGATTCTGACCAATGACGAACGTTATTTATTGATAGATTATCTTTAATATCTTTATCAAACCTAACAAATATTGACATAAAATGTCATTGTAACAGATGTTTTGTCAACGCTGATGATTCTAAGAAAAAAACTAGGTAACAGCAAATTTATGATGATATACATATAACCTATTTTGCCAAGTGAGGTAAGAGGTCGAGAAATAACACGGTCAGGAAACTTTTCTTGCAAAATTGCGATTGTTTCGTTGCTTGTGTGGCACGTAGCGCCGTTTTGCTGAAAATAAACGTCGTCCACATCAATATCTTCTAATTCCGGCCATAAAAAATCATTAATCATAGCTTGGTAGCGCAATCCATTCACCATAACAGTTGCACCAGCCTCGTTTTTGAAAAAGTAGGTTCCAATCACACCGCCAGCCCAAAAACCGCACCAAACAGAGGCACGTTGAGGATGCAAAGACTTTTCAACAATCATTCTTGGATTTTCTGAGCCCCAACTGCGACAATTCTGCTTATTAACGTAGCCTCTGAGGTGATAATGGGCCTCATCACTTAAGATGATTTTTCGATAAAATTCCGGATAATTTTGATGCATTTGAAGGACCCAATCAGCGAACTTTAAAAGACTTAAGTTTTTATGCAAAATACGGTGTAATGTCGTTTGTTGAATGTCTAATTCTAAAGATCGACAATATTTTCATGTGTTCTTGAGCGATGCACACGTTTTCGATTCTTCACATCACAAACTTGTCTCAACAGCTCAAATTTTTCCTCTAGGTTTACTATTGCCGACCGAGAAGGTGCTTCACGACGACCAAAAAGTGCTTTAGTTTTGCGATCTGTGAAATTTTCACCATTTTTGTAGTGAATTTTAATAATTTCAATGCGTTGTTGAAGCGTGTATCGTTCCATTTTTAATAATGACGTAGTTTTTACTTGTCAAATGTCAAAAGATAATAGCTTCAAAATTGACAGCTGCCCTAATAGCCTGTTATTCAAAATGAAACTTCTTATTGGAAAACCCTTTATAATAATAGTCTAATATAGTGTAAAATGCAAAATCACTTGTCGTTGGTTACAATTTTATACATTTTTAAATATCACTTTATTAACGTAAAATTCTTACTTTGCTATTTGAATATCCAGAATGTATGAAAACAACTATAATTAAACCAATATTTAAAAATGGAAATAAACTGCTTCCCGAAAATTACCCGCCGATCGCATTAATATCAACAATTGCTAAAATAATAGACAACATCATATACGACAGATTACTGACACCCATTGAAAATCATAAAATAATAAGGAAAAGGCAATACGCGTTCCAAAAACTTACTGGAACTGGATCGGCAACTATGGATTTAATTTATAACATACAAAACAATCTTGAACTGCAGAAAGAATGTCTGGTAGTTTTTATAGATATAAAAATGCATTCGATACAATACCAAAAACAAAATTAACAGAAAAACTAGAAAACATGGGAGTAAAGGGAAAAGAATTACAACTAATAAAAACAGTTTTGAAAATGCGATATCAACAAACAAGAATTGACAACACGCTAAGTACCAAAACATATAGTGAATTTGGTATACCTCAAGGAGACGTATATATATATATATATATACGTTGACGACACAAGCCTATTCCACAAAAAAAAAACTGCAACAAGAGATTCAAGAAGATCTAGATAAAATTAACGAATGGTACTGCAACAACTTACTCACGATAAATGAACAAAAACCAACTACATGCTTATAACACGTAAGAAAAGAAATACAAATTTTACTTCAAGATTAATAACATAAATATAGAAGAGGTAGCTAACACAAAATAACTAGAACTAACAATAAATAATAATCTAAAATGGGACAATCACATTCAAACTCTAATTAAGAAAAATACAAAGGCTATAGGCGCATTATATAAACTAAAAAATATAATCAATCTAACTACAAGAAATATGATTTATAATACACTATTCAGCTCACAAACAAATTACTTAATGAACATATGGGCAAATACCAAACAAGGAAACATAGACAAATTGCAAAGACAACAAAATAGCTTTGGCTATAAAAACAATTTATCAACTAGAAAAACTAACACCTACTAAAGAGATACATGGACTATCTAAACAATTAACTATTAAAAACAACAAAATATAGTATTAATTCACAAGATCAAACTCGGACAAGTAAAAACGAATAACTGACTTCAATATTGAACTTAATAGAACAACCACAGAAAATCAAAGCTTGGCTGTTAAAGGAATCTAAGAATACAATAAAATGCCTAATGAAATAAAAAACCAAACCAGCATTCAACAATTTAAAACAAAATTAAAACAACAGTTATTGACAGAACAAACCCAAAACTAAGACACAAACAAAAGAAGACAGCAGATATTTATTTCCAATACCAGGCCCCTCAAGTCTCCAGCGAATGAACGGCGGCACTGCTGGAATATTATATATTTAAGTACAAATTGTAAATATGTAAATAATTATAATAAAAAAAAAAAATAAAAAAATTACAAATGAGACGGTTTATTCAGTAAAATAAAGTAAGGTGATGTAAGAACTGAGAGTAGTGGCAAATGTAATGTGATGTAAGAACTGAGAGTAGTGGCAAAAGAAAACACTTTAATAAAATTTATAAGATAAGATAAGATAAGATAAGATAAGAAATTTATTGATTCAGCACATTGTTTTTACAATATTAAACAGGTCAAAATATATGTACACTAAAAGTTAAACATAAATATTACAAACTATGATAAAACAAACATAGATATTACAACTTATAATATACAAACAGATTAAAAATAACAAACAAAACAGTCAAAAAAAATAAATAAAGTAAAGAAACACTTTTGATGACCTTAAGTTAGGGAACAGTTCATAAAATCATTTGTACTGTAAAATGCGTTTAATGATAAAAATGACTTAAGCTTATGTTTAAATTTATCAATTGTCAGTACTGTTATTGAATGTGGTAGTTTATTATACAACACAATTCCAGAGTAATGTGGAGATTTTTGAAAAAATGTATGTTTGTGTTTAAACGTGACTAACTTTTCTTTGTTTCGAGTTTCATACTTATGAATGTCGCAATGCTTTTGAAATATAGATTTATTTGATTGAATGTAGCATAAAATATTTAAAATGTAAATGCATGGAAGTGTTAATAATTTATGTTGAATAAATTTTGGTTTACATGTTTCTGTATATTTCAAATTGAACATTAACCGAATAATTCTTTTTTGTAATATAAACAACCTGTTGAAGTCCGTAGAAAGACCCCACAGACAAATATTGTAAGATAAGTATGAATATACTACGGCATAATAAATGTTAATAATAGAATCTTGGTGGAATTGATTCTTGATTCTTGAGATTAAATAATAAGATTTATTAACTTTAGAACAAATGTATTCTATATGTTTATTCCATTGAAGATGTTGATCTATAACTACGCCTAGATATGTTGTATGAGCTACAGTTTTTAAGTCGGTATTATTAAAATTAAAAGTTATTTGGTTATGCTTGTTGTAGACGTTAGACATATGCATTATTACTGTTTTATCAACATTTACTATTAATTTGTTTTGTTTACACCATTTATTAAATTGTGATATAATAGTTGTGACCTTATATTTAGCTTCATCTAATGTATTTGCTGAAATTAGGACTGCAGTATCATCTGCATACATAAAGACATCTCCTTCAGTGATATGATGAGGTAGATCGTTGGCATACATTAAAAAAATTAATGGACCTAGGTTGCTACCTTGAGGTGTACCCATATCAAGAGAATATTCTTCAGAAAAAGAATCTTTGTATTTGACCAAATATTTTCTATCTCGTAGGTATGATATAATCCAGCTATTTATAAAGCCGCGAAAGCCCATATTGTATAATTTGATACTTAGTATATCAATATTGATAGTATCAAAAGCTTTTTTTAGGTCAAACATAACAATAAAACATTCCTTTTTTAATTCCAAATTGGTTAAACTACTTTGTATTAAATTTAGTGTGGCAGTTTCTGTCGATCTACCGGCTCGGAATCCATATTGTTTATTATTTAAAATATTAAATTTGTTTAAAAAAGAAAACAATCGACAACAAATTGTTTTTTCTATGATTTTTGAAAAAATACTCAATATACAAATTGGTCTATGATTTGATATTACAACATCACCTTTTTTAGGAACTGGAATAACATAAGATTTTTTTAAAACGGTCGGGTATTTACCTTGCGTTACAGAAGCATTAATAATATTAGTGATGTACGGAGCAATAATGTCTGCATTTGCTTTTATCAACTGTATTGGGACATCATCAATACCTGTAGATTGAGTATTATGTAAAATTGATATTGTTTCAATAATTTCATTCTCACATACAGGAATAAAAGAAAAAGTATTAAACATACACATATTTGATATATAATTATTATTATTATCATTTGTTAAAAGATTTTTTAGAGTGCTTTCAAATAAATTCGCAAACTCGTTGGCAACTTCCGTATTATTTTTAGTAGTTTCGATATTTTTTCTTTTCTTATTTTTATATTGGACTAAGTTCCATAAAGCTTTATTTTTATTTTTTGCTTTATCTATGCTGATTGCAGCATGTTGCTTTTTTTCAAAAATTATCATGTCATTAAGAGTTTTATTTTTATTTTTATATAATAATAATAAGTCTTCTCGACCCGTTAGTTTAACTAAAACATTTAAATCTTTTGTCTCCTTATACCAACTTCGCAAATTATTTGAAAAAACTATTCTATTTTGGTTTGAGTAACTAGTCGATTGTCTTACTTTTTTTATTGGGAAAGCTACGTCAAAACACCATTTGAATTCTTTATAAAAATAATTAAACATGAGATCAATATCCGTATCATTTGGCCATAACTCAAACACATTATTTTTAATAAAACATTGCCTAAATTCATTTAAGTTTTTTTCAGAAAATTGACGTTTGTTGACATAGGTGACCAAATTACTACAATGTTTTTTTATTTTTATAATTACAGCTTGTGCACAATGATCTGACAAACCGGGTTCAAAGTTAAGTTTATACTGCACAGAATCCAGATTATTTACTATTATATAGTCTATAGATGTTTTAGAAATTTTGTCTGAATTTGGACGTTTCTGTATTCTAGTTGCGTCTTTTATTAATGAATGCATATTATGCGCACATATTATGTCATTCAACGAATTAGTCAATTTGTCAGTTTTCAATTCGTCAATGTTTAGATCTCCGCACATAATAATGTTTTCAAATTGATTACTTATAACATCTAATATGCGGTTACATTGATTAAAAAATAACTCAGTTGTATAATTATCGTTATTAGGTGGCCTATACATAGTAACTATACAAGTTGACTTATTAATTGATATTCCACAGCATTCAATAACGTCTTCAACAGATAAATTCTCTATAATATTTATTGACTTGCATTGTTCTACTAAATTATTCTTGACCAATATTGCGGTCCCTCCTCGAGAATTATTTTTTCTGTAAAAGCTTGCCATCATACTGTAGCCATCTATCTTAAAACTATCTAATTGAGTTTCATTTAACCATGCTTCAGATAAACATAAAATACTAAAATTACATTCATTGCACAACAATTCTATACGATTTATTTTATTAAAAGAAGATCTAATATTTATATGTAAAATATTCATTAATGTATAGTTATTTGATTTAGAATTATTATTTGTCATGATGTGTTGAAAATGCTTAAAATAATCTGTGTGTTGAAGAAATGCTATCGGTAGTGTTTCCAATGAATTTTCGGTAAACGAAAATTTTGTTCTTCATTAATACGATTTTGTGGTGTTCGAATCGATTTGTTGAAACATTGGATTTGATAGTTGATTAGGTTTACGTGTTGTCTTGATAAAGTTGATTTACAGATTTGAATAGATTTTAATATCGGATATTTCTTAATAACTTGATTTCTTTTAAACTTTGTAAAACAAATGCATGATTCTTTTGATGTCCCTGGTTCATCTATGTTACATAATGGACAATTATTATTTTTTTCAAAGTTAACAATTGAAAGTAAATATGTTGACAGTGTTCTTTTCCCTTGTTTATTTAAAGCGTCTCTGTTAAAGTGTTCACTATCTAAAATTTTATTAATATCAGCATAAAAAGTATTACTAAATTTTTCACACATAAGTTTAATGCGATTATTTATATGTTTGATGATACTATTATAATCTGGACGGTCATATCGAAGCGGTATGGAAGTTATTATTATGTGTAAGCTTGACAGTTTACTTATGTTGCTTTTAATGTTGTTAATCAAGTTACAAATATTTACGGAGTTGTAACAATCTTGTATGTCATTGGATCCACCTATTAGTACTATACATTTATTTGCTGATGCTATACACTTTTTGTTAATAGGAAAACATTTTGCAATTTCATGGAATTTTGCACCAGATTTCACATATCCAGAAACTTTTTTATCTGGGAGATTAGTTGACAGTAACGGCGATATGTTTTTTGCGTAGTTATCTCCAATTATGTGAATCTCTCTTATTTTATTGTTGCAAAATTTAATTGTACTTTTGTTTTTTATTACATCATTGTTTAATATTCCCTGACTAAGATTGTTGAGAAGGTGGGAATTTATTATATTTGTATAGTTTTTGCTTATATTGCCAGTCTGGGTGTGCACTGTAGATGTTTTAATTATAATTGGATTAGTTTGAATTAAAACGTTGTTTTCTTTATTCTTAAAATTAGTCTGAAGTACTACTTTAGTTCTATTTGTTGTTTGATAATCTTCTGTCTGGCTGGAAACGTTTTTTACATTTTTTTGTTTAGTATTTTTGATTGTCAATTTCTTTACTTGACCTTGATTTGGTTTTAATGCATCAATTATTTTATTCTTGGCTTCAAGTTCAATTTTAAGCAATTGAATTTCTTCTTTTAACTTAAGAATTGTGTCATGTAATTTATTATTCTCTTCATCACTATTATCAACAGTATTTTCTAATTCAGATAATGTAGAATCATTTTTTTCTTCGTTTGTATTATCTATGCTACCGTTATTGAAAGTTTGGTTTAAAATATCATTATCCAATAATGTTGATTTAGTTTGTTGACGAGTTATGGCACCCATCATTCATTATTTAAAATACAACAAACAAGTGACATAAACCAGAGATACACTTAAAAAAAAAAAATTTAAATTTAATTACACAAAAAGACAGGGAGACTCTGCTTCACACCACAGGGTCTATTGTGGTGACTAATAATTATAAGAAACAATTGAAGACCTCGGAAAGGATGTTAGTTAGGCGATATAATGTTATAATTTGACAAAAAAACAACGAAAAACGATTTAGATATGAAATAGGTTAAAAAAAACATAAATAAATAAATAAAAAATTTGTAATAATGTGAGGATTTGAACCACAGACCCTTCGATTTAGAGACGGGCAACTAGCGCTTTTAGCTATACTGGTATGTTTGCTAAGTCAAGAGTACGCAAAAATTGTCGCGGAATGTGGCTGTGACGTCAATAATAATAAAATATAGTGGAAAATTTTTCTACTGATAGCTACTAGAAGGGTTTTAAATACCTTATGTGTTAATGATATATTTTTATTCACTTTTTCCGCACTATATAATGAACAATAAATAGTTTTTAAACACACAATAACTAATTAAAAACACTTTAAAACACACTTTAAGTGGAGTAATAAAATTCACGTCCTCTCACGCTGACGAGTTTTTGATACTAATGAATTGTTTATGCAACAATCACTTATTTCTACGCGATTACTGATAGATTTAATAGCATAAACATGGTTTTTATCAATATTTGAAGAACATCTTGCAATAAAAAACTTTTTATTGCAGTTTTTGATGAATTTTGTAATTTTGTTTTCTGAGCGTTTTTTTATAATTTTTGATACATTTTTGAGTAATTTTATACAAAAAATAACTTTGTGACTAATTTTTGGTCATTATCACTAAAAAAGGTGTTTTACGCAAATAAATAGAAGTGTCCAGCAGAAATTTAATTTAGAAGAATCTGTTAAAAAAAAAAGAGTTAATGCGCAAACTTCCAATTCCAGTTAACAGAGGTTTTGCGTGTGAGCAGCTGAACCAACGTTACAAGGCCTCTGCCGGACGCATCACTTTAAGAAAATTCAAAAATTCTTTTCTCCCAACAAACTGAAAAATATCTTAAAAACAACAACAACAAACTTCAGGTATTGGACAAATATTTAAAAATACTTTCAGATAAAATAAAGTAATGAGGAGTAATGCGTCCGGCAGGGGCGAGGGATGCTAGTGTGCTTTTACAAAAAATAAATAATTTTTTCCGTATAATAATTACTAACTTTATTTTGTAGCATATTTTAAATTAACTGCAAACATTTTGCATCACAATTCATTGTGTTTTCTTTTAAATACAGCCAGACACAAATAGTATGGCCTCTATAATAGGCAACTTAGTATACACAAAAATTATGTTAAATGTGGTTAAACTAATGCCTTTGCCCGTTTTAGTATTTTTCATTTGCGCTAACATTTTAAACATTCTATGGGCGACGTTGTTCTGGGGATGAAAGATGCTAAAACGGGCAAAGGCATAAGTTTAACCACATTCAACATAATTTTTGTGTATACAAAGTTGCCTATTATAGGGGCCACACTATTCGTGTCTGGCTGTAATTAATAACTTTTGTTTATAGCATATTCTTAATAATTCACTTTAAATTAACTACAAATTTTATTTTGTAGCATATATCAAAGTGTTTTTCCTAAAATATTTACTAAATTTATTTTGTAGCTATAGTTCATAATAATTTTCTCTGATGGAGTGATGAATTCTCTCCAGTAGTTCGGAATCCACTTAAAACTGTAGGTCCCTTGTAATGTAAGTTGCCAGCATTACAAGTAGAGCAGAAGCCAGGTGGCGTAAGAATGGCTGACAAAGAAGAAGATACATATAGGGAAAACACCCCTATATTTACTAACTTTATTTTGTAGCATAATTTATAATACATTACGCCAACTTTTGTGTGACCTATGGTAGGAGTTTACGCGCATTTTGAGAGAATGAAACTTATAGCTAGAATAAGGTATGCATAATGCGAGAAAGAGAAACAATACACTCGGAGACACAAACTGTTATGCAATATAAATATATTTACTGTCGGGTCGTGCCGTCTTTGCATGTACATAAATAGATGTTATTGTCACCGCAGTTCATGCTAGACTGACGCATTTTAAAATTAATTTTGCATGCGAATGTACAGTTAATCTTTGTCTTGCTTAACGCTCTTGTCCCACTTTTGTTTCAGGTGGGACCGGCAACGGTACTTGTGGTTTACTGTAATTCTCTTTAAATTAACTGCAAACTTTATTTTGTAGCACAATTCATTGTGTTTTCCCTAAAATAATAACTAACTTCATTTTGTAGCATAGTTAATAATAATTCCTCTTAAATTAACTGCAAACTTCATTTTGTAGCAGAATTCATTGTGTTTCCCCTAAAATAATGACTAACTTCATTTTGTAGCATATTTTATAATAATTCCCCTTAAATTAACTGCAAACTTTATTTTGTATCACAGTTTATTGTGTTTCTTCTAAAATAATTAATAACTTTATTTTAGAGCATACTTTAGATGCTTTCCTGTTACGTTCTGACAGACCCTGGTGCACGTCAGGGCAAGATGCACTGCGTATCTATTACATTTTATAAAGTAAGATAACTTGCACAAAATTGACCATTCTCTTTTTCTTCTAACCCCAACCTTTCAAGCGGGGCGAGTTGCACGTGCTTATTTATTTAAAAATTACATCTGAATGTTATAAATACAGACGTTAATTACTTAAAATATAGGTCAACAGAAGAAATTACAAATTAAAATGGATAAGAAACAAAGGAAACTAAAAACAAAGAAACAAATCATTTGATTTGTTGTACAGTTGATCAATACTCTAAAGTAGTAATGATTTTTTTCTCTCATTGTATGTCCTACTTAATTGATTTTGCGGATGTTTTCAATCATTTCTTTGTGGTTCATTACTGGTGCTTGTCCAACCCATTTTATATTCAACAACCCACCGCTTAACCGTTGTATTCGATGGAGAAGAGTCACCTAATGTTGAATCAAGTTCATTTTTAATATCGGTTGCGGTTAAGTCTTTCATAAAAAAAATTTAATTACTGCACAAATTACAATGTTGTACTGAAATCACTTGAAACGTTTATTTTGATAAGACTATTCTTCTTCTTCAGGTGCACATCCAATTTCTCCTTCAACGTCTTTCCGTCTCACGGCCTAAGATTTTGCAACCATAATTTTCTCCTCCGTCTTGGATCTCGCTTGCCATGTATCTTGCCTTGAATAATGGCTTGTAATAGGGCGTACCTGTTCTCGTTCCTCATAATGTGCCCTAGATGTTAAAGTTTTCTGGTTTTGATGGTGTCTATGATCTCCGTCTCTTTCTTCATACTGCGGAGGACTTCTATGTTTGTTATTTTTTCTTTTCAATATATATGCAAGATGTGTCGATATAGCCACATTTTAAAAGCTTTCAGCTTTTTTGTAGTTGCTTTATTGAGTGTTCAGGACTCGACTCCGTATAGTAGTATTGAGAATGTGTAGCACCTCAACATGCGTATTTTGGTATCAAGATGGAGTTCGTGGTTTTTGAAAAGGTTATTCATTGTATTGAAAGCGGCTCGAGCTTTCCCAATTCTATTCTTTATCTCTTGACTATTGTCCCAGTTTTTGTTCGCAATTGTGCCTAAGTATGTTGTCTACCTCACTCTCTCTATTTGTTGATGAGCGTATAGATTTACATTAGGTATCTTTTCTTTGCTTTTGACCATGAACTTTGATTTGTTGCTATTGATATTGAGTCAAAATTTTTCACTAACCGCTACAATTTTGATCAATAGTGTTCAAAGTCCTTCAAGAGAGTCAGCAAATATCATTGTATAGTCGACATATTTGATGTTGTTCAGCTTAGCTCCGTTCAGTAAGATGCCTTTTTCTGTGTTCTCTAAGGCTTCTTTAAAGAAAGATTTGTTTGGAGTACATTGAACAAAATCGACAAAAGTATGCACCCCTGTCTTTCCCCTCTCGCTATTTAAATGTTTTCTACTTGTTTATCTTCAATTTTCAAGGATGCGGTCTGGTTCCAGTACAAGTTGATATTGATTTGAAAATCTTTGGCGTCGATCCCTACTTGTTTTAAGATGTCTATCATTTTGTGTTGTTGCACCCAATCAAAAGCTTTCTGGTAGTTAATTACGTAAATATTGCAGTCTCTGCTTCTTGTGCCTACAGCGTTGATAAAGCCGAATTGGTTTGCTGAGATTTGTTTTTCGCATTTGTTGTAAATTCTCTTGTGTAATATTTTAAAGAATATTTTGAGAAGATGACTCATGACTTGTCAGATCCCGTCGCTTTCCCATCTTTTATTTGTTTTATTGCTACATCCCCTTCCTCTTCCAGGATGTGCGGACCTATTTCTCTTTTGATGATTGGTGTTGCTATTCTTTCTTCATCTTGAAAAAGTTTGTTGAAATATTTCCTCCACGTTTTTTTCTTGTCTTCTAAGTTTATGATAATCTTTTCCTCATTGTTCACTATTGTTTTACCAGTCAATTCTATAATTCTTCGGTATACATTAAAAACGTCATATCTTTTCTGCAGCTCTTCTATCTCTTAGCATGATTCCGTTTTTTCTTTTTCTTTGACCTTACTGATTTCTTGCCTAATTGTCTTGTTAATTTTTTTGTATTCTCTATTGTTGTTTTTTTGACCTCTTTTTTGTTTCATTAAATTTATTATTTTCTTTGTCAGCTATGATTTCTTTTTTTCTTTTTATCTTTACCTTCTTTCAGATGTGTCTTCTTGATATTTTAGATAATTTTATTCAAAACTGTTATTTGTTTTTGTACTGACTTGGTTTTGTCCATTTTTTTTACTGATTTATTGTTTATTTCTTTATCTACCTCTCTTTTGAAGCTAAGTTCTTTAACCGAACCAAACTATAAATTTCCCAACTACTGGTACATGATCGGAATTAATATCTGCACCGGAGTGTTTTAACACAAGTGCAACTATTTTGAAATCTTTTATTTATAAGTATGAGATCTGATTTCTAATAAGATGTCCTGGTCTGCTGAGTGGGGATTTCCAGGTATAGAGCTTCTTTGGGGCATCTTGAGTTGTGTGTTTAGTACGACTAATTCATTCTCTTCGACCAAGACTTCCATAAGTGGGATATATTCTGACTTATATCTTGTGCCAAGTTTTGAGTTAAAGTCCCCCATCATGATGATGATTTCCTGTTTTGGTAAAGTTCGTAATAGTTCTGTAATGACTATATAGAATTCTTTCATCTCTTCGATTGATTTATCTGCAGTTGGTGCGTAGAACTGGATAATATTGATGTTTACGGGAGTTGCGTCATGCTGATTCAATAAAACTCTTTCTAATACCGGTGTGAAGTTTTCACGCTTCTATCCATTTGTTTGGCCATAATGACGCCGACTCCATATTTGTGCTTGTTATTGAATGTTCCAAAATAAAATACTTGTGATCGTCAACATCCATTGCTTCTGTGCCCGGCCACCGCATTTTGCTTATCCCCATTATGCCGATATTCAGTCATTTCATTTCAACTACTGCGTTGTAGATTTTACCTTCTTGTGTCATTGTTCTAACATTTCACGTACTAATTCTTATTTTACTTTTCTTTCCATCTATTTATGTAGATAGTTAGCTCGTCACAGTCTCCCCCGGAGATCCGAGTGGGAGCCTTGAAACTCCGAATTGAAATTTACGTCTGAGCATAGTCATGTTCAATTTACTATGCCAAAAAACAACATATTCTTTTAAAATTTGTAAGGTAACCTAATAAAGGATAAAATCATGTAATGCCTTTATAATATTGGGCATTATGCCCGTATTTATATGAGTATTTTACTCTACCTTCGTAATAATAGAGTAGCAGTGTTTTTTTTTTCTATATCCTGCAACAGATTGGTACGTGTTGTACTGTAAATTTGATGTGGCTGAAATTAAGAACAATACCTATAACTCTCTTAAGATCAACGTTCTAAAGGTAGAAAAGTTTATCAGAAAGGTCCAAAATCCAGATAGTTTAAATTTGAGCCATCAAACACAATTTTGGTTACTTTTATAGATCATGTGCTCCTAAAAAACTTCATTTTTAATCTTAATACACATAAGTACTACTATTATTACACATTTAATGTATTAACCTCTACCACCTTATTATCTCTACCACTTTAATAAGAATTTGAGAGCTATTCACTCCACTGTTATTGACGTTGTGGAAGTAGAAGCCCGCACGCAAATAAGAAACAAGATACTTGCTAAAACATAAGTTGCCAAACTATTTGGCCCTAAGTAAGAGCATGGTATGTAGTTTTACAAACATGTAACACTTTTGATAACCATCCTTTTTGATCGGCAAAAGGTTGTTCTCTTATTATCTTGGCGTTTAATTAAGTTTCTCAATTTCAGAGATTAATTAACAAAAGTTCCTTCTTCAAATTATGTGTATGTACTATGCAATACAATTCATTTTTCCATACATCCATATTTTTATCTAAGATTAATTATGTGTTCAAAGAATTTACTTTTCAATGTTGACCCAATCACTTTCAAATATTTACTGACGACTTGGATCAACTGAACCTATAATCAGCAGAGTCTGGTATATGGATTTCATCATTGTAGTTAGAAGACAGTACAGCTACTAGCTACTATACTCCGTTTTGTTCTTAATTTTTGATAAATAATTGGACAGAAACTATTATATTTTCCTACTCCCAAAGTTTCCTTCATGCTAACATTTGGGCATGCACATCAAATATATTATCTTTGATTTGCGAAGCCATATGTAGCAGTAAATGATCAGATTATACTGGGCATGAAAAATGGTGTAATGATATCACTATCAATCACACAGACCTCTATGCCAGCTATCTACAGAATAGCATAAATTCTTGGCAACTACACTTAAATTTGATCAGTCAGAGCAATGAAACTAGCTATTTCAACCGAATTAATAAAGTGGTAAATCAAAGACCGGGTTATAAAAATTTAAGATCAACATTGGATAACCACAGACAAATACAGATCTATTTAAGCCTCTAAAAACGTCAATCTATTGTTAACTACTTCATTATTCACAACAAAATAATGTTAATGACAGTTACTGTCAATTTAGTATAGCAATTGTAAACTTGGTCATACTGTCAATTAGGCATTCATAGAATGTGATTTGACAGTCATAGCAAGTATATAAATTTTGATCTTCATTTACTTGTGTAATGTAAATTCTACAATTTAGACAGTTTTTAATAAATAACCATCAAAGTAACCATCTGTTTATATATCTATTCTATCTATTCTATTCTTATTACTATATCAATTTCAATCAGTTTGTTAGTATCATTTTGCAGAATACCAATAGATTTCACGTTTAATCAATTTGATTGAACTATACTGTATATCATTTTAAAATATAGTCCTATCTAGGAGGAGTTTGGGTGTTCAACCTTCTCTCCTTAAAATAGTTTGAAATCACCATTTCCTATTTTATACAAAAAAAGAAAAACCCCACTGAAATAAAACTAAATGCCCTGACATTTTTCTAAATCTTTTACAACCAAACAAAACGTAATAAACTTTTTAAAATTTATTATAAACTTAGAAAAATAATTTAATACAAAAATAAAATCAAACTTGGCAACTTTAAACACATTTGAGTTGCATTCACTTTATTGGATGCAAAGCCAATATGATAGCACATCCTAAATCCAACAATTGAATATATTCAGATCCCCCATCCTGAAGGCGATAACTAACAACCTAAAAATTAAAAAAAATAAATTTCAATAAAATAATTCATCATCATACACTTACCCCCAATTTATCACCAATCAAAGCCTTCTGTTTATCATTAAAAGCATCTGTTGCAATCAAATAATCGTTCAACTGTTCCAAAATTTGTTGAGCAGAATAAGCTTCAAGCATTAAATTTTCTAAAAACACTGTCAACCTCTTATAATCATTCTTTTTACATACAGCAATATATTCATCCAACCACCGAGTAGGAACAACCTAAATAAAATAAATTAAACTATAATAATTAAAATAAATAAAACTACAAACCCCGGTAACTTCATACACATCATCAATACTAATTGGTACATCTTTGCCTCTTAATTTAGCACAACTTTGCAGGGATGTAATTGCCCTTCGCATATCTCCACCACTAGTTTCAACCAATATATTAAGAGTCGCTTCATCACATTTAACTTCTTCTTTAGAGCAAATTAAATTCAATCTATAAATTGTTTAAATTAATAATGAATTATAAAAACGGATTTAATTACCTTTCATAAATCATAGATTCATTAAGCGGCTTAAATCTGAATTTAGTACATCTTGATGTTAATGGTTCAATAATCCTTGAAACGTAATTACAAATTAAACAGAATCTTGTTGATTTGGTTTCTTTTTCCATCGTACGACGTAAAGCAGCCTGTGCCGCATGCGTCATTGAATCTGCTTCATCCAATATAATGATTTTAAAAGGTGGACAGGGTTTGCCGCTGGAATATTATAAAAATTATTACTAATACCAAATGAAATTTAAAATATCTTACTCGGGTCTCACTCCACTTGCTGTAATTTGTGAAAATGTTTTTACTTTATCACGGATTACTTGTATTCCTCTTTCATCTGAAGCGTTTAATTCTAATATGCGAGCTTTATATATATCTCCAAACAATTGTCTAGCTGCTGCTAATATGGTACTTGTTTTACCAGTTCCAGGAGGTCCGTAGAAAAGCAAATTTGGCAGATCAGCACCGGTAATGCATTGTTCTAATACAGCTACGGCTTCATTCTGTTCGACTACATCGGATACTGTTTTAGGGCGGCTGTAAATGGATTTTTTTAAGTTATGTTGGGATTTTTGGTTATGTTTTACTTACTATTTTTCAACCCATGGTAAGGAACGTGTTTTCTTTACAGGTTTGCTTCCTGATGTAGTTGCAGATTTTTCTGAAGCTCCTAATTTACCTGATTTTAAAAACGACTGCATTTTTATGTTTTATAGAAGCGATGTTGAAGACTGAAGAAAAATCGCGCCAATTTTATGCTGTTATGTAGTTATGCAACCAAATTAACGTTTATGTAATGTTGATTGCATAGGTGTAAATTAGTTTTTACGTATTTAATTGTTTTACTACTTATTACGAATTATTAGTTTAATGTTATTAATAAGATACATCGCCTTTTGAGTTTATTATGCATTAATAGTCTTTTTAGGCTGATATGCCATAAATCTAAACCTTGAGATTGTTATAGATTTTTTTTACTTAATTGTAGTATGGAATGCTTATCTGGAAAACGATTCCAGTTACCAAATGCAGGCGAGCAGAATTGTTTTTTATTAATAATTACGTTTGTGTTTATAATGCAAAGTTGTAAAAAATAGATTATGTCCTAAATTATAACATATTTGTGGAGTATTTGCAAAAGCAAAATATTTATTTGAGTTTTATTAAGAAATTTTTTGTTGTCATGTTTGGAGTAAGCAAGTTTGTAAAGTGACAGTTAAGAAAAGTGAATTTTTTTACATTCGTTCGGTAACGTTTGCAAGCCGGAACCTACAAATGAGCTTAGTGTAATATCTATAAAATATATATTTCCGGAGGTAGCGTATTTAAAAAGGTAATTATGATTTTTTTATAATTGAGAATGAAGTTGTTAGCATTATATACAGGCGAGCTAAAATGTTTGTATTTTGTCATTATGACATTTAAAACTATACTAATGAGTGTGTTTTTTGAAAACTTCGGATGTTTTTATTGTAATAAAGAGTGTAGACATGGAGGTTATGTATAGAACACAATATTAGATAAATGGCCTCCTCGTGATTGCAGGCACTCGTTGGTCTTTTAATTCAGGTATTGTTTTTGGGTTATTGGCATACATCTTTTGTTTCAAAAAAACCCAAAAAAGAAATCCAACTGCGTCATATTGCAAGATCTTGGTGACAAATCCACATCGTCGCTGCGCAAGATAATTTTTTTAAAGTTTTGTCTGCAACATTTTGATTGATTTGTTTGCTGTGTTCCAGGTTACGCTGTCCTCTTAAAACCACGAATCTTCAAGATTCATCTTAGTAATTTGGCAATCGATCATTGCTAGCCGCATCCTTGAAGAAGAACGGTTCAATTACTTTGCCTGCCAAAATGCGCACTAAACAGTGGCTCGTGGTGGATGCATGGGACGTTGAAAGATCATTCTTGGATTTTCAGTCCCTAAATGCGAAAATTCTGTTTATTGACATAGTTATCAAGTTTGAAATGCGCCTCATCCAAGAAGAAAGTTAACTAACAAAAATCACCATTCACTTGTGATTGCTCTAAGATTCATTCTGTGAACTTTCGGAGCTGCTTATAGGCTGCTGCCTTTAAAATGAATGTTAGCACGGTAGAAAGGTTGAACGGTCTGACTTGTAGAATGTGCACATAGTGGCTGGATTGCTACCTTATAATGTTTTGTAAATAATTTTAATCATGTTTGCTTTTGGGTGGTGTTGATACCAAGATTGTTTACATCTCTGTTACCGGCGCAGGGCACGGAGGTGGGGACATCGTCATTGGTCCGAGGACATCGTCATTGGTGCCTGGAAAGCGGTGTATGCTTTCGGCATAATTGATTTTGCTTGTTGTTGTGACAACCCTGTGCAAAGGCACGTTTCATCTAGCATGTGGTAAAACACGTCGAAGAATGCTGGGGCCGGGAGCGGTGAATATGTTTCCGGTGCTGGCGTCGGTATGTACGAGGTGCCCATAGGGTAGTCATGGTCGTTGGCGTAGAATTCTCAGTTGGGGTTAGCGTGGTTCGGAGCTTGGATGCTTGCATCGTGACTGAGTAGTTTTTGTGGTTGATGCGTTTGTCTTCAAAGTCGCTGTAACACTGGCGAGACCTCGAGTTTGGCTAGATTATATGCGCTGTTTGGCTTTGCCCATTGGTGGCGCGGTTTTGCCTGCGCTTCTTTTAGACGGGAGCAGCATCGGGATTTTGATCACTTTGCTGGACGTTGTCTTTGGCCGGTGGGGCCGGCTTCAAGTCATTGACGTGTACTTTTGTAAGTGGACGAGTTGAAGCGCCTTCTACTTAGTAGCAGTTTTTTCTTGCGGCTGTAATGAGCAATTTGGGCTTACCCATTTTTGATTAAAGCCTTTGGCGCGTCACCTTACCATAACCTGGTGCATAGGTGTGTTGCAGGTCGGTTGTGGCGGGTTGTGCCGTCTGCGATATGTTGTCTGGCGGTCTAGGTTTTCTTCTTGGCCAAGTTTGTTTCAACCTTCTGGTTGGTGTAGGTTTTGTCCGAGGAGGACCTGGCTAGGGATTTGTCCAGTTGCAGCGTTGGCTTGCCGATTATGATGCTAGACGGCCAGTGACATGAGCTTGTCTTATTTTCAACGAGGATGTTGGTCCGTTATTAAGCGTAAGCTCTTTTTCAATTTTGCATGTCGTCTTTCCACCGTGTTGGCTTGTAGATGGTACACAGCCGTGATGTGGTGCACGCATTTCTATATGTGGGTAGCGTCAGCAAAGTGTTTGCTGGTAAATTGCGGACCATTGTCCGAGAATATGGCGTTTGGGTATCCGTACCGGTGGAAAATTTGCTCTTTTAAGAGTCGTACTGTTATTTCTGCTGTGGCTGCGGCGGCGGGTATTGCTTCCGTCCACCGCGTGCATATTTTCATGACGGTTAACACCACTTTGTTCCCTTGGGGACTTAGATTGAAGGGGCCGATGTAATCGATGGCCACTTTCTCCCAGGGACGCTCTGCCTTTTGCGACTTGAGCTGTGGTGTTCTAGGTTGCGTTCCGGTTGCTTGTGAGCAGGTGAGGCACCCACGTACGAATGTATAGACCCCCGGCCAGTGATATTGCCGGAAGAGCGTGGTCGCTGTTTTGTCACGTCCTGGGTGGCCAGCGGTGTCAGAGGAGTGGAAGTATTTTAGCACTTTCTTCTGTGCGGTTGGTGATACTACCAGCTGGTTCCACCCGGTTATGGTCCGCATTAACTTGCCGTTTTGGCCTATTTTATATTTCAGATCCGCTTTGGCGGGGTTCTTCTGCTCTAACACCGTTTCTCGGTGGCGTTGTATTAGCGTGCAGATTTGTGGGCACTCTTTTTGTACGCGTTTGACCAGTTTTGGGGTGTGCTCAACAGTATAGTTAAATTCTACTAGGATGAGTGACCATCTTGTGAACTTGGATTTGGCGTTGGTGGACGAGTTTAGGCAAACCAACGCTTTATTGTACGTCCGGAACGTAAACTCTTTGTCCTTCAAGTATGGTCTGTACCTCTAAATTTCCCACAGGATAGCTTGACATTCCAATTCAATTAAGTGGAAGCTTGACTGTCGGTCCGTTAGCATCGAGCTGTCGTAAGAGATTATGTATCTTTTGAGGCTGTTTTCCTGGTATAACACTCACTCAAGCCTTTGATGGAACCGTCTGTCTGTAGTATGAATTTTACACCTGGTTGTGGTCTGGTTAGTTTTAGGGGTTGATCGATGGCGGTTTTCAATTGTTCGAACGCTTTGTTGGCGGCGGCTGTCTATTTGAATGGCTGTTTTGGCTCTTGCATGGCTATTAGCGGACCTGCGATTTGAGCGAAATATTCTCTCAAACAGGTGCATACGCCAAGAAAGCTTCTTAGTTGTTTCTTGGTTTGTTGTAGGAAGTATTCTCGAATTTTAGGTGGACTTTCAGCGACTCATTTCCATCTGCAGTTACGCGGTGGCCCAGATATTCTACCTCGCTGGTGTCGAATTTGCACTTCTTCAAGTAGCATCTCAGGACGTGCTCTTGGAGTCGTTCTAGAGCCAATCGCAAGGGATCTTGGTGTTGGAGAACACCATAATATTGTCGAGGTAAACCAAGACAAAGTGACTCAGCAAGCTTGCCATTACTTTGGTAGCTTTCCTGATTTACCGTTGCGGGGCCTGTTTTAACAGAGTCTACATCCAGCTATAGGCGTCGGTTCCCCTTCTTTTAGTATGCCATAGTTCTCGGAGTTTGTCCGAAGTGTAGGCATTCCCTGTTGTAGTTTATGTTGACATAGTTTGCGACTAGCCAGCGTTGGCCTAGTATGACATCTTTGCCGAGATTAGGGTCCACCAAAAGTTCTATTGGTTGGGTGTTCTCCCTTTGAGCCCGGCCCGTGGTCCGTAACGTTGTTTTTGGATCTACTTGTTGAATGCGGTCTGCGGTGGGTTGTGACACCTGGAGGTCCAGCCGTGTAAAGTTTTGGCTGGCTTCGGAGTTGATGAGTGTCTTGTGGGTCAGGCCGTTCATCGAGATTGTGATACGAGGTAAACGGTTTGCGTTTTCTGCAATCTCAACTGTTTAGATCTTTACAGTCGGGCGTCTGTCGGGTTGTAGTTTTTCTGGATGTTTGCGGACCGGTCGGCGTTGTTTTGGTTTGAACCGGCCCGTCGCTCGTTTTTTAAATGCTTTGGTGGGTTGGAGCGATTCTTTGATTGCGTCGCAGAGCGTGCCATTTTTTTGGTGTCTTATTGCTACTTTGACTTTGGTTACCAGGTTCACCAGCTCTTCAAAGGTTTCAAAGAAGCCGGTATTAATCGATTGCTGGATCTTTGGTTCCGCCAGCGTGGCTAGTGTGTTTGCTATAGTACTCTGGTGATGGCCTGGATATATGCGTCCATACTGTGCCGCTTGGCGGCGTAGGAATGCTTCCACTGGTTCATGGGCTTGGTGGGTATTATTCAAAAGTAGCTTTGGGTTTTTTTCTAGTTCGTGGTAAGATTTGGTGTTGTCGGGTTTGCTTGGGAATTAAATTGTTGTAACAGACTCTTTGAAACGGTGGCAATGGTTGTGCATATGACAGGTCTGAACTTTGTCGGGTTTTGTTTTGCTGCCAGTTTGGCGTTGTAGTTTTTGTTGTGACAATAATCAGAATTTTTTTGTGACGGGTTGCATTTTCAGTAAAAGGAATGATGATTATTTTGAGTCTTTACTAAAGTTTTTTTTTTGATATTTTATAAGTGGCAATATTTTGAGTTGTCTTTAGTTGGATCCAGTAGAAGGCATTAGGTTCTATTGCCAAGTTTTAGTTGCTTTGCGTTGAGATAAATATAGACCTTGGCGCAATGATCTTGTTTGGTGCTAGGTTTGCTTTAATGAACGGTAAGACAACTATCACTGGACGTTAGTCTATTTTTTTTAAATTTTCTGGCTCATTGAACCTGATTACGTTTGGCACCTTTAGTTGAATTACTGGTATGCTGCAGCTCAAAAATGAAGTAGCCTATTATGTGTCATTAGAGCTAGTTTTTCTAATGGCAAAGATTGAGTTAGATTTGAGTTTTTGGTTAGTTTATTAAAGCTGATTGTTAAAGTACTTCAAGTTCTAGTTATGGCATCAGCGCAGCGCGGTGTGGTTTTGCTTTTTGAAGTTTCTTAGCCGGATTTGAATCTTATTTTTAACAAAAGTTACTTTGTGTTGTAAGGTTTTCTTTCTAATTGTGCTAAAGCATTGAATCTTAGGAAGCAATTCTATTGAGTCAAGTCTAGATGGTCTTACAATAAGCAATAGGATTTTCAGTAGTTATGTTTTGGCTTCCCAAACACGTTGATTTTTGATACTGTTGTGTGTATTAGCCGGCACATTCAAAGGCGGCCGAGTGTTGAGTGCTGCTCACACTTTCTATTACAGACTGAGCTTTTATCACTATTTAAACACTGTTTATGTTCGAGTAGACAATAATTTATATTTAATTGCTACTCTTATAGTTATTGGCATAGCTTTTCTCAAAACTTCTATAAGATTGATATATCAAACTAGGCAACTTGTGGACCTACAGATAGAAGGAAACAGATTTAGATGCAGCAAGTTTTTTCCAGTAGCTTTTTTTTTATTATGGTGACTATTAACGCCTTCTTCTTATAGATCCGTGCTCGCTACGAGCGTAGGCTCCGTTTTTGTATGTTTGTGGTGTGCAATAATAGTTTTGTTTGTGTAGAACTATTGCGGGACCTACTGTTTAACGTGGAATTCGAACCACACCACTACAGGGGTTTACTAAGCAATTACTACGGTCGCCACAATTGAGTTGTTTAAAAGTCAGATTTTGTTATAGTTTAAGCTTGCTTAGCCCATGGAATGTGTGATATGTGAGCGCGAGAAAAAGATGCTAAAACGGGCATGAGGCATGAGTGTAACAGTACAAAAAGGGTTTTTTGTGTAAATTAAGTTGTCTATTATAGTGGCCAATTCGTGTTTGAAGTAGTACATTTGCTTATTCTGAAACCGGTATTCTACAAAACATAGTTTCTAGGTTAGGTTAATTCATTTATTTATCGTCGGTCTATTTCTGCTGCTAGGGCTAATCACCGACGTCTTAGGTCAAGACTACCACATCTGGGATTTTTGCCACAAATTTAACATGCACCCATCGTCAAGGCAGTACACGGGATTTTTCTTTTTTTCTTTTTCTTATCCGAAAGAAGGCGTACTTATCACAACATATTTTTTCTTAATCAGAAAAACTGACCCTCCAGATAAGGGACTTAAGCCCAAGACTAGGGATCTAGCAGTCGAGTACGCTAACCACTACTCCAGCTGGGCGGTATAATCAATCATCTGGGAGAAGCAATAAATGTTCTAGTAATAACTGCACTAGTTGTTGCTCTCTTCCCCTAGTAAGTTTTGCCAGCAATTCCAGAAACTTAGGCAACAGTTTATATAATATTATAGATTACATATTCCTAGAATGTGATCTTACTGCAAAGCAATTCATCAACTCAAACCAAAGTATGTTAAACTATCTGTAATACATACTTAACGGAATTAGACTGTTTATCCGCAGTCAAGATCCAAAATGCAGTAATTTGGCATACAACTACTACTAACATGGTCTATAATATTTCTACTATTCAACCAAATATAAATTCATTATTAATTTGATAAGCATAAATAAAATATGAAAATATTAGTATCAATAATCGAATATTTTATTTTATACATTTCTCATACATAGTACATAATAGGTAATACATTTTTCTTTAATTATATGTATTTTACAGTTCAAGATTCATTTCTGAATATTATTTGTATTTTTATTTAATTTTTGAAGAACTATCCAAGGATTTAATTTGCTTTGAAGAACAGGAATTCACTTAACTAAATGGTAAAAGTGTGGCATGATTACCCAAAAAATAATAGGAAATAATAATAAAAACAAAACATAATAAATTCGCTTTAAATATAAATAATAATATACAACATATACACAATAACCTTTCTTTTTTTAATAATGACTAGCATATGTTTGTTTCACTGCAGTTTATTTTACATATATAAAAAATAAATTAATTAAACTAATCACTTGAATTGATGATGTAAGAAGCATCGTAGTTTTGTAAGTTCACTTCACATAACTAATATTTTTCGCTAATAAGTTCGAAGACATCGACGATATAAACCAAATTTTGTTTAAATTGCAATGCAGGAAGATTTATATTTTGTGATATTTTTTTATTATTTGATGTGCCTTTAATATTAATTAAAGTATATTTATAGCTATTTACATTGTTGCTGGAAGCCAGCAAGTTGTACGTTCATCATAGTACCATGACAACGCGGGAATTGTGATGGTTGTGGTGGTTTGGGTGGTGCTGCTGTTGCTGTTGTTGATGGGGACTTTCATTATCGCCACTTTGTGTCACAACAACCGGTTCAGGTTTAGTTTCACCATTCCATTTGCACATATCCGGATTGCTTATTTCCGCCAGAGACTTTAAAGCATCGCATCCTTCAGATGGTGGTGGGGCGTATTCAATTGTAGGGGAACGATGTGCTGGTGAGGAATGATGATGGTGGTTGTGATTGGAGCCCCACATAAGGACGGTTTGGCGTGGCATCTCCGTAGATGTTGTTACTGGAGAGAAGTGCTGGACAGGAACTGGTTGGTGATGCGAAATTGGGCTTTCATTTTGCATCATTGAAGAATCCGCTTTGATTTCTTCCATTTTAGGCGTTAGGAGGCCGGAATTTACTGGAGATGAAGTGTGCGACATTCCATCTATCGATTTTGTTTTACAGGTTTTGATGTCGTGTGAGCTCATCACCTGTACTGGTTGTATGATCCCCGATGAGGGACTCACTGAATAGGGCCATGAAACATCAAGACATTTTGTGGAATTTGCAACAACGTAACCCCTAGAACTATCTACATATGGGGGGTATTTAGGTGTTGGAGGTTCTACCACTTGTTGACAAGAATATAGTTTCTCTTCTACGGGCATCACTGAGGTTCTGTATGTGGTGTGGTGACTAGTTGTGCTTGCAGGATCGTAGGTTGGTACAGCTGTTCTTGATGACATATCCAGAAAACCATTTCCAACATACGGGCTTGTTGCAGGAGTATGGTGATAATCAGGGTAGTATGTTCCTAAAGGACGGTATTGATGGAATAGATTTTCAGTTGTAGCCAAATAACGGTTATCAAGTGCTGCAGGAGCTGGATACAAACTATGCTGGAAGTTAGAATGACTCATATACGAAGTAAGCGTGTGATCAGGGGCTGCTGGAGGATACGGCGTTGAGTACATATTGTAACCAGGGTCTGCAGTTATGTAATCCACAGTAGGCATTGGACTAACAACCGATGACGCAACAGTTGAATTAGAAGGAGGCGTAACCTGTCCACTAGAACTGCTATGTGACAACTTGCGTTTCGTCCTGCAAGTTGATAGGAAATCGCGTAGCTGCGTTTTATATCGCCTATTTACTCTTGAAGGAGCTGGTGATAAATTGTGCTGTGTTACTGACGTATTGGTTCCAATCAATTGATCAGATTCTGAAAAATAGCTGTTTGGAAGACCGGCATCTAAGTAGCTCACTTTGAAGTCCATTGTCCTTTTACCCAGTAGATCTCTACCTTCTTCCTCCCTACAATTAAATAAAATATAAATATTTATTAAATATAAATTTTTAATAACTTACATCAACGGCCTATGAGTGCTGATGACGAAATCAGGTTTTGAATTTTTGTACACTAATCGTGAGCTTGTTTGAAGCCATTGCCATTGTCCATCTTTGGTTTGGAATCTATAGGCTATCATACCCGAGGCTCCGGTTTTTAATACTGCAATCAATTCAATCATCAATACAACAAATTGTTTTAAATTAATCAACTTACATTCTTGGTGAGCACTGGCGACATACGCCAAATCGTCGTAGTGAACCAAATCGTAACCACCCATATTGGCCAATTCAGAATCAGAATATCCTAATAACATTTTCCCCCTAAAAAAAAATTTGTTAAATTTTTTGAATTTGTTTTGTTTTTTTAATTTTTACTTACCTTTGATCCATAGAAACTAAAGACAGATCTAATTTGTGCTTGCTTTTGAACATGACTTCTTTTTGTGGTATTTCTAATAAAGATGGCGGTCCAAATGGAGTGCAAATTGCGAAAAGTGCTAATGGTGGTTCTTCTGATTTTCGGTTTTGACCATGAAGCACTTTTACTCGACCTCGTATATCCAAACGCTGAAATAAAAATAAATTGTTATAAAACAATTATTAATTTTATTTTGAATTATAAATTTGGGTAATGTTTAGATACCATTTTGAAAATTTTATTAAAACATTAAAATACTTTAGATAAAACATAATTTAAAACATTTGGAGTTGGTATGATTGGATTATATATATGGCCCGAAATTAGGAATGTCTTATAATTTGAAAATTATTGTATTTTTGACAAATGCCATTAAGAATTTTATAAAAATCATACCCCCAAATGCTCTCTGAATGCCGAAAAGACAGAGACTGATAAAAAAATGACAAACTGACAAAGAGGCATACATCACCCCGTTTTCAGGAATAAACTCTAAAGGACTAAAAGTCTAAAAGGTTGGAGGTGCAGAACACCATAAGCAGTAAGTGGTAAACTTGAACCTGGAACTCGGACCCAAAAGTACTCAAGGCGTCCTATTTATGGATAAAAACGCCAGGGAGAAAATTTTAACTCAGAAAGCAAACTGCACCTTGGGTTTCACCATAAAGGAAGTGGTGATTTCGGGCAGATGGCTTTTATCAGCCAAACACTCAAAAAATCCCTTTAAATGTATCATATCAAAATACGCATTAAACGTAATCCCATTATTGGATATTTATTCTAGAAACCAAGAGCAAGGGGATCAGGAGCAAGATTGTTTTTGGATCCGGATACCTTCCTACAACCAACAGAGTCCTTCGCCACCAGAAGTAATCCAAAAGCTGGTTGCTAGCAGGAACAACACAGCGCTAATTGCGATGCTAACGTACGCTACGTTGCATAGAAAAATAATCGTCATGTATATATAGGACGGGGCACTAAATGCTCTGTCTCTGCACCGATACCAATATGTATACTAATCAGGAATAAACACTCAAGGTTATTTATAACATGACCATCACACATTACCTAAACTGGATGAGCCAAACAAAACAATGTGGATCAAAAAAACAAACGCTTATAATAGAAATTCGTACGGAATCTCTGCCGCGAAAGTTTGGAGGACAAAAAACTATATCTGCTGAGTGCGTGCGAGGCTTATAATACGCAACGGCAAATATAACCTAATATTTTTTTTTTACTTTTTATGTTCCTGCAGACAAGCATCATGCAAACGAAGCCAACCGCAGCCATGGAAACAATGCTATGTCTGCCACTTATAGACATCTATGTAAGAAATAGAAACATCAACTGCACTGCGTTTAAACCAACCAAACCCTGGTATACTGCAGAGAATGCTGACAACCGCTGTTGCCTTCTGGTGGAAGCTGTAAAAAACACATTTGCTAGGCGTGCAAATATTTTGCATTTTGAAAAACTTACATTGTGCACACCCATGAACAACAAGGGCAATGTGGGAACAATGGCAAACTCTTTCTGTACCTTCAAAAATGATTCTGGAGCCGGAGTCTACTCTCAAGACCTAGACAAATCGATATTTTTACTCCTTGCGATACATACAACTATTCTTTAAGTCGAAATAGTTGGGATAACCCATGGAGTTATGGAAATAGTAACTTGACAAAGATCTGGTAAAAACTTGCAAATCTTAACGGACAGCAGAGCAGCAATTCTAGCAATAAAGAAGCTCAAAATCACATCAAGGCTAATTTTAGTATGTTATCTTGCCGTTACATTGCAGCTGGTGTAAATACAATCAAACTGTACTGAGTGAACGGACACTCCAACAAAGTAGGCAACATTAAGGCTGTTCAATTGGAACAAAAACGGTTAAGCTTTAAGATGTGTAAGCCGGAACCCTAGACCGCACCACTACTAAAAAGCTTCGATACCCCAAACCCCAAAACTGCCGACTACTATTACCATGTAGTAGCATGTACTATGTACTTGACGGGCACTCTCGTACGCAAGAGAGTCTATGACTTGAGGTAACCACTGGAAGAGGTAGAATGCCTAAGTGCAATGTAAATAGTTCTAACCTCCGACTTAATCCAGAATGTGTATGTGATTTTAATGTGATTGACAAAATAAACGTCAGTTGTCGTAAAGCTATAGAACAACTGAACGGCACACACATCACAAATTCCAATACGTGTTTTGCTGAAAAGTTTCCATGGGTGCCTGATGGAGCTCTCTCAGTAGCCGGCTCACCTAATTTAGCCACTTTTGACTTTTTTTATGGGGATATATAAAATTCATTGTTTACACCGATCTTCCAAGGACCCTTGCAAAACAATAGACCGCATACGCATCGCTACGAGTTTTTCAAAACTTTAGAAATTGAGTAACTCAGTGTATTGATTGATAATGAAGAACATCACTTGCCGGATATTATTTTTAGAAATGTGTAATTTTAAATTTCTCTTTGTGTAGAAATACAAAAAAACAAAAATTAAATCAATAAATATACTTTTTATTTTATTAAATTTTCAAATCTGCACAATGTACACCGTAAATGCTTGGTGTGGTGGTTGGTTTGCTGCGTCAGTTATTAAAAATTTAAATAATTAAATGTTTTGTTTGAAATTTTCAGATAGGTCTTAGAAGAATAAAATTCTAAAGTATAATATAAGAAAAAAGTAGAACTTGCTAGTCTAAAAATCGATAAAAGCTAGGAAACAATAATGAACGATAAAGAATATTTATAATGTTAAAAAAGTTAGATGAAAAATATAAATATTAAATTTTACTAAATGGCGTTAAATGTTGGTTTAAAGAAGCACCAAAAAATCCAAAAAGATTGCAAAAATAATGATTTGATAGCCACTGGTAAAGACTAACAAAATGCTAGAAAATTTTAAAGATTATTGCAACTTAGCAATGCCACTAAACTAAATAAAACTAGTTAAATTGACTATAGGTTGCTTCGGGACACTCCCTTCTAATGAGTTTAACCCCAAAAAATTGTTATAAATGTTCAAAATAAATAAAATACTTTTGAACTGCTTAAATATGGATTTTGGGAAACAGTAACAACTCTAAAAAGAACTTAGATCACTATTCAAAAACCTGATAAAAGACCTTAAGTTAATCTTTGAAGGAGATTATGCAAAAAAGTAACATAAACTCCCAAAAGTCTATGAGAAATCTTTGATGTTCTCTACTTATGTTTGGATCAAACTTGCATCGCATAATTACAGTAATAATTTACATTCTACTTCAGAGATCTTATTATGCTTTGAAGCAAAGAAATATTATAAAATTGTTTTATAAAACCCTATAGCATTGCAATAACCAACCGCTAAACACAAGAAGACAATACATTTAATTTTTGTTATTTTTATCCACTTCAAACTTGCATTGCATAGTTACAGTTACAATTTACATAAGGCAATCCTACCTTAAAAATCTTACAAAACTTTGAGGCGTAGAAGTATTTTGAAATTGTAGGATAAAATTCTTTAGCTAACGCTTCTGCAATAATCTCTAAATTCAGAAGGAAAAATTACAGTAAACTTTTTAAAATATGATTACAAAATAAATTCCAGAAGACCTAATAAGAGCAAATTTTTATATGTAGAATCTTTTTACCTCGTAGCAACTTCTGCGTAGGCTCTTAAATCCTAGAGGCCACTAGAACTATGATGCCAAGTAATAGGTCTTAAAAAATACAGACAGTATCAGAAACTTATTAAGAAAACTTTTTTTTAAGAATACTGATGCAAAAGAATGCTTAATTATTGTCCAAAGTCTCTCAAACTAAAAAAAAATTCTACTTCAAAAACAAAACATTTAGACCAACAGTACTAAGTGTGCAAGCACCTAACTTGGTGAAGTAAACTGGTTACGGTCACCTTACCCTTTATCTAGAGTGTTTTGCAACCCATTATTTAGACCAAAAACCTTTAAAAATCTGTAATACATTTAGAAAATAAACAAAAAATTGAACAAAAAAAGCGGCGGAAGACCAAATAAATCTGCAAGCAATACGGAAGGCCTATGTTCAGTAGTGTATGCTAAAGGGTACTCACACTAATAAGTTTTTCGACCGCCCGCCCAAGTGCGTTTTCAATTTTTTGAACTGACACTTGGGGGTACAGTCACCTAAGCTACACGCTCATAGTTTTGTATCTAAGTTTCCCGGCCACCTGCCCAAACGTAGCGTCGGAATTGCCTTTTTAATTTTTGGATAACAAAAAGTTGGGCTTAGTTTATGATTGTAAGCAGTTAATTTATGTTGGATGACAAACATTTGGGCGAGCGGGTATGCACTTAGTTTATGATTATGAGTACCCAACTGTATGTGATCAAGTTATTGGATACTTTTTTCACTTTTTATGTTCCCGCAACCATAACATTTAACAGAATGTACGTCAGTTGTCATTAAGCAAGAAGACAATTACCCAACAACCAGTTTCTGGATCCATCAAATACAACAAACCAATCGTTCGCACGTTTATTGATTTCCATAAGACCTTTGACACCGTTGAGTTAAATGAAGTTTTAGCGTTATTATTAGAATGCCGGATCGACTATCGGTACACAAAGCTTATTTACAACATCTACAAAAGCGCAACTATGATAGTAAAACTGCACGAGAACACAAGAGATATTCCAATCGGCAGAGGTGTACGACAAGATGACACCATATCACCGAAACTATTTATTGCCGTTTTAAAGCATGAATGCAAAGCTAAATTGAGAAAACAGGGTCTTAAATATAGATGGCAAAAACTTTACTAACTTATGCTTTGCAGACGACATCGTCATAGCATCCGACAATTTATTAGACGCGAAACTTATGCTGGAAGAACTGCAAGAAATTTGTGCCAAAGTTGGTTTGAAAATGAACCTATCAAAAACAAAATTTATGACAAATTTGGAGAACATCAAAATTGGTAACAGCGAAGTAGAGCTGGTGGAAATATATACATATCTTGGTCATGAAGTAAGAATCTCGAGAGACAACCAAATATGCGGGATAAACAGAAGAATTATCCTCTCTTGGGCAGCATACGGAAAACTGAGAGACGTGTTTAAAAGCGAACTACCAACATGCCAAAAACGTAAAGTCTTATCAGTGTGTTTTGCCCGTCATGACCTACGGCGCTGAAACTTTGACTCTAACCAATGCATCAGCAAGGAAGCTCAAAATAACTCAACGCAAAATGGAGCGGTTAATGCTTGGGGTATCATTGAGAGATCATATTAGAAACGAAAACATACGCGGAAAAACTGGCATCACAGAGTCTTCAACCGAATAGCCAGATTGAAGTGGATTTGGGCTGGACCCGTAGCACGGATGAAAAATGGAAGGTGGACAAAAAACGAAGCAGAGGAAGACCACCTACCCGGTGAACAGATGACCTAAAACAAATGGTTACTAACTGGATACAAACAGCCCAAGATCGGAAGGTGTCCAACAGTGAACGTTAAGTGGCTGATTGATGATGACGATGATGAATTTCTGGATGACAAACAGTTTATAATTGGTTTATGTTGGTGTTCCTTCAAGTGTATCTGATCAACTGTAACTATAATATTTGACAGAATGATGTTAGTTGTGAGTAAGGTATAAGACAATTGATAACCGATTCTTGGATAACAGACATTTAGACGGGGGGTATGCACTTAGTTGATAATTGTGGTCGGGTTATGTTCCTGCTGCTACAACATTTGACAGTACAACTGAAACTTGATATGAAACAAAAATTATAAAATTCAAAAATAAATTTTAAAGACTGAACCGACTATCTTTGTTTAAGCTAGATAAGTGATGGTTAGAACTCATTAAGGGTTGATATAAGTTTAAATTTTTTTCTCTGTATAATTTGAACTATGCCCTAATAATTTTTCTGTAGTTTTTGATGTATACGGTTTACTAAAACTATTTTTGAACTGAATACATATTGTTGGTACTCCTATAAGAGTGTATATAAGTGTTAATTGTTTTGCCAAACTATGCCTTATATATAGAGTAAGTATTGTAAGGTTTTATAATAAATAAGACTCTCATTGTAACTAACGTTACATCGGAAAGCTACTCGTACCTACCATTTCGAACAAAGTTGATGACTTTTAATTTTACCTCAAACATTATCTTATTAAGTCAAAACCATGAAATATTTGAATTTTACAAGTTCGAACAGATTAAATACCCATGCTTTATTCAAGATTCGAACCCAATACCCCCAGTACCGTAAACTAGACTCTCAACCGCTGCGCCAGCGAGGTTGATGGGTTTATAGTTTGTTTACTCTGTAGTGCAGGCATAATAAGATTCCATTATCAGTTGACTTTTAAACTTTAATATAACTTGAACAGAAGATTTTATTGTATATGTATACAACAACCATCGGGGTTGGTATAAATTTATACTAATTTGATCCTACATACCACAACTACAGCAATCCCATATAAAATGTGTGAAATTTAAACGCGAGAAAAATATGCTTTAATGAGCGAAGGCATTAGTGCAACAGAGCAAACAGTATTTTTGTGCATATTAAGTTGCCTATATAGCGGTCAATTTATGTTTGGAGTAGTATATACTTGCAGAAATTATAAGGTTCCATCATCAGTAATATTTGAGTTAATTTTTTTTTAATCGGCTCATTCTAACCTAATAATATAATCTGAAAATATTATTGCCAAACCCTAGGATGGTTGATTTATGTTCATAAAAAAAATTGCATAAAATTACAATAATGATAAGATTCTATCATCAGCAATTTTGGGTAATTTAGTAAAAAACGGATAAAGATCTCCAGTTCTGAATAAATTATTGTTTATTTGATAAGATGTAGTTAGTATGAGTTGCTAATTAACAGCATTGAGTACTAAAGCTGCGCGAATGATTATAATTTTCCATATTAAAAAGCCATAATGCCATAATTTAATTTTAATAACGCGCATATCAAAGCGCGATCTTTATGTAGCTCCAATAAAATGCAAATGCGAAATGTTTACTGCACATAAGATGTGCGCTTAATTAGCGGGACTTGATAATTAAATGTAATGAAATGTAATTTTATAGCGAATTATTATTCCATTAGTGTGAGTATGTGTAGTCTTCTTCTCACCAAAAAGCCGGAAGTATTGTCTAGGAGACATCGGAAGCGCACTGTGAAGCTGCGTTCGAGCATGTGGCAATTGTCTGGCAGGAGAACATCCTGAAGACCGATGTTTGCTGATTCTGGTGGTAAAAACGAATTCCACATCAATTGTCTTTGTAATTCCTCGCGATCCTCCGAATGCACCAATTCGTAAACGGATTGATGCACTATGTCCGACTGCAAATAAAAATAAATATTATTGTAATGTTGTTTGAAATGAGCAATAGTAGTACACACCTGATGGAATCCCAGGTAACCTTCTATGCTGTGCGTGGCGAAAAACACTTCGCCTTCGCATGTTAAAATCATTAGGAACCCGTTTAATGCCTGTAATATAACACCACTTTAGCTTAACCATGCAACATGTTACATCTTACACGTAGAGAGTCGGGAAATGAAGTCATTTAACAATGTTTTTCCCGATTTACTAATCGTGTTTTAAATCTCACCTGAAGGAACATTTCACCGTCGAGTGGAGTGTGGTCGAAAGCGGTGAGATCTCTCGGACGGTGTAGGCCACCACCATCATCCTTATCTTTGTGCATCACCACTGTAACAAACAATAAATAAATAGATTTCATTCAATGTATGCAATGTAAATTATTTTGCTTGAAGCAATGAGTTCCGAAGAGTTATCACGGTAAGTAGCAAATTAGTTCGTAGCCAGTGGAGTTCTTCCAATATTTAGTTAATAGAATACACATATAATATGTAGCCATACCACATATTAAAAGGAGTATAACAATGTGTAATTACCGACTAATTAGCGTTATCGGTGTGTTGATATGCTCTACTGAAAGCATTCGCCGTCGACCATGAAAAATGTCTAGAGATGCACTTCGATAGTATACGAAGAGAAAAAAAAAGTATAATAACAATATTGCGATTTGAAAGTTAGTCAATCGATTGAATTATTCAGCAATAAAGGGTGCGCGCTTGTTAGGGTGATGTGCAACAGGGCTAAATTGTTAAAAAAACAATATCACGATGATGCTGCAACTTGTCACGTGTTATTGAATAAAGGTTAATGGGTCCGTGATTGAAGCTGACAGGTGCCATTAATATTACACAAAGTGAGCCATCAGTAGGAAGGAGCTCCCCTCATTATCTATCCTCACTGTGTATATCCATTACGCGTGCCGCAATGAATTGCACAAGGAGAAAAAGGAGCATCGTATAAATATTTAGAAAATAAATTTATTCATTGTGTTTGAGTTATGGCGTTGCGGCCTTTCAGAAGAGAATGCGAGCATTTCAACAAGGGTTTCGAATTATTGTTGGGGCGTTATTAATGGCTCCGAATGGTCGGGTTGCTGGTAGTAGCTACGTTATTAGTTTGTTAACAAATAAATGTATGTTGGATTCTTCGAACCATAAATATTATTCGTTTTATCATATTTCTATAGCGGGTCGATTTTTTGGTGAAAGATTTATTTTTTAATCTGTTGTAGAATTTTCATAAAACTGTAGGAATAACTTATTGATTAATAGATTCATTTTATAACGACCTGACTAAATTTGCATTTCTAAAAATTGTTGAAGCGGTTTGATTGATTTGTTTTTAATGCATTAAGAGAACTCGTTTAAGTTTAAATTTTATTCTAATACTAATAATAGTAGGATATATTTAAGGTAATCTAAACTTAAATAATCAAAAAATGTTGTCTTGGAAAGTGCATGAATTTGCTATATGAATGAAACAATTTGGACTCACAAACAAATTACTCTACATGAACGATTGCTTAAGTGTTGCAAACTTTGAAAACCGACCAAATTGTGTGTTGGAACAGACAGACTATTTGCAGTATAAACTGAAAATTTTGTTAAGTCATCATGAAGACACAGAAGTGGCTATGCACTAAACTACCACTTAAAAATGTAACTTCAGTAGAGCGCATCAGGTTTTTGATATAGAAACAAGTTAGCACAAGTATGGTCCAACTTTATATAATTGTTAGTCGCAATATTTCGAATAGTTGGCTTGTTTGCAGATGCTTAAATTTTGGGTTCTAAATTCAAACAAAACTTTTTGATTGATCAAAAGCAGAACTATGATGATCATGGCCAAATAGACCTACAGAATTTGTTAAAAAAAGTTTTGATTAAATATGTTTGTTTTACTATTAATTTTGCACAAATTTGCATTTTTTGAACATGAACAATTAAAAAATTACCAATGTTAAACAAACGTTTACATAGCCGCACAAATTGTTGCTTTTTTGCCCAAACTTTGCATACAGCAAATGAATTCCTTTATTCAACTCTTTGCTAGAGCACGGAAAACAAGCATTAGTGTATTTTTTTAAATTAATTTATTCTGCAGCAAATTCAGAAATTCCAACCTAAATATTGGGTTCTTTAACGAGCACGCAACATCAAAGCAGTACGCAGAACACATTTTTTCTTAGTCAGAAAAACTTACCCTTCAAATAGAGGACTCAAATCTGAGACTCTTGGTGTGTAGATAACCTAACCTAACCTAACCTAACTAGTATACCACCTGGGAAGTCAAATCTACTGCATGTACCGGATCAAACTACCATGAAAGCTAAATATTTATAGCATCTAGTTAGGTGTAAATAGTAAAATGTATTTCAATTTTGCGCTTTATCGTAGAATATAGACTAAGTTTTTACTTAGATGAAATGAAAATTTTGCACAATATTTTTTTTTTCTTCAATATTTACTATGGACCTGGATAATCAAATGTCGCCAGATGGTTATTTAGCGTCTATCATGGTTGTTTTCCGATTTTGGATTGCATTTCAGACCTTTTGAAACAATGACATTTTCCATGCTACACTATAAACAACGGAACTGAACAAATAGCTTGGTTTGCAACAATTATAAGACCTACTTGTTTCTTCTACGGCACTGCAACGCCCAGTGACTTGTACATACACCAGGTTTGGTTTTAAGTCAAATAGACAATGGTTAAGTGGTACAAAATTGACTTACTTGATTTAATTTGGAGTCTCAAATGCAACTGTTTGTCTGTATATAAGATTTCAAAGATTTCCAACTGCAACTAGTAAAATGGTTGATGTTTTTAAAAAGAATCTGAAGTTTCTGAAACGGTATAACTTAAGCGGAAGAATAGGTTTCTTATGGCTACCACTAATTTTTGACATAATTTTGGGTTTAATGTTTTATTTTGTTTTACAAACGGACGTTAAAGACCAATAGTAAAATTTTTTTAAATGAAAAGATGGTCCCGTTATAAGCCAAGTGTTGACAAGCCTTTAAATTAAACAATTGGACTTTAAAACATTCTACTAATCACTGTAAGATCTTCTATTTGTTGGAGGATTATGTTTACGGACATTTTGGCTACTAAACTTTGTACATTACTTATGAACGGAAACCGTTTTAACAAAACTAGGGTTAGTAATCACTATGATCTGGAGGAACCTATTGGTTTATTTCTCAAAGCTACTATTCTGTTTGAGGATGGAAAATTTGTTGCATTTCTAAGTCTATTTTCTATTTTTATCTAAGTTTCCAAGTTGGCTAGCGTGATATACAAATATACCAACCTTATAGTTATAAGAAGAGCTATTCCAATGACTGTACGAATATAATAAAATAGAATCAACTTGAGAAGTTTTTGTCTACTACAACATAGACGGTGTTTGAATAATGATTCAATTTCAGTTTTTAATAGCCAGCCACTTTTGGATGTACTGGCAGGTGCACACATTCTATACTACTGTGGAAATACTAATAACCGAATTGTTCAGGCAACCAAAACACAGTTGTTGAAGATTTTATTGCTTATTGCGAGATCACTTAGATTTGACTCAATTGGATTACTTATCAGAATCTAAGAATAAGGCAGTTTTTGAGACAGAAGTGTAAGGAGGATATTTTACGACACAAGATGTAATTTTTGTCTAATCAAGATTTGACTCCGGCTAAAAAACTCCAAAAGGGCAGAATCACAACGCTTTTTTTTTCTGGCTTTGAGTGGGAGTGTGAAACTATGTTTACTGCACCTAGGCCTCATTAGCTTCTTTGTACCACCTGTAAACCTTACTTCTTCGTCTCAACAACCAATTTATGTGATGGATGGATGCTAGGACATCACTTGGAGAGGTTTTACTTATGATGACCATGAACTTTCTTACGTAAGATAGCACCGGGCTGGTACATAGTACATGATCGGTCGTCTCGTCTTCTATTGTGAATCCTCTGCATATCGGGTTGTCTACAATGCCCAAAGTACGCATGTGTGTTCCTAATTAAGAGTACCTTATCAGAATTCCTGTTATGATTTGCAGGTTCAGGCGCAAATAGTAGTCGACCGTTTTGGAATTTGGGGCTATCATTGCCTTATTTGCCTGTTTACAGACCGGGTTGTTAGACCATGGTGCTTTAAATGCATTTTGTGTGTTTGCTTTAGTATAGTGTTAAAGTTTTTAGTAGTAGTGTGGTCCAAGGTTCAGACTCACACATTTTGAGGGTTGATTCTTTGCGCATTAATCTATTAATCTTAATGTTACTTATAGTGTTGGAGTGCCCTTACTCAGAACAGTTTAATGCTATTTACGGTAACTGCCAATGTGAGGGTTCTATTGCAGTTTGTAAAGTTAATGCTAAAATTGCTGTTGTGCTGTCCGTTAAGATTTGCACGTTTTTACCAGATATTTCTTGGGTTACTTTTTTCATCACTCTATGAATTATTCCGGCTATCTTTGCCTAGAGTTTAATCGTATGTGATAAAAACATTGAGATGTCTAGATTTTAGGAGTAAATTATTGATCCAAAGCCTCGAAGAGTTTTTTAGCAATTGGTGTAGATTTGAAGGAGTTTGTCTTCAGTTTCTGCTTTTGTTGTTCATGTGTGTGTACACTGTAGGGTCTTTTAAATACTAAGTAGGGTGGCCTTTCCATTGCAGCTATGACGTTTTGACACCAGAACTTGATGTGCTAGACACAGTTTTCTTTGGCAAAACTCAAAAAAAGCCAAGAGCTTAAACCCGACTTGATCTTTGTTAATTGAAAGACCAGCTTTGAGAACACAAAAATGGGCAACTATATACGCGAGCTGCAGCATGCCGGTATTCCAACATAAGCTGCCAAGCATGATCAGATTTGATGAGCCACGGGAAAATTAGAAGTCTAAATTTATGACCAATGCTATTTATCTTACCGCTCATCAGAGCAAACCTGGCATCAACTAGCATTACTACACCAAGCTCTGCAGTAAACTAGGATCTATTTCAGCGCAAGGCGATCCCACTTTTCAAATTCAATTTGACAATAGACCTAGATGCCCTCCACTAAAATCAACTGCTAAACAACGCTACCCATAAAAAACCCAGACTGCAACAAGGACTATACACAAAAAGATAACCACATAGTTTGGTTGTCCGTGTTACTTAGAACTATTGACGTTTTTGTATCCGGTAATGTTTGATGAGAAAATGCAATCATGTCACAAGGAAATCAATCATCAAAAGAACACAAAGGAAATTAAAATTAAAAAATTAGTTCAACTCTTAAAGAAGAGCTTAAAATAAAATATGGCATTGAAAGAAATCCTCGTTAATAGTCTTATTAGGCTGATACGCCAAAAATCTAAACTAACCCTGAAAGAAATCCTAAAAGCCAAAGAAAATTTCTGGAAACACTTAAACACATGTGAAAAGAAGTAAACTTAAATGTCTGGAGGTTAGTATACAAAAAAGTTTAATCTTAATCCAAAACAGTCTATAATTGACAAACAACAAATGAAGCTGGCAGAAAAGCTATTTCCAAAACATCTGATCACCCCATAAAAAAACATTCAGATTGATGATGTCAAACCGTATACAATAGATTGAATAAACTAACCTGGCACAAAGTAAACTGAAACTTAAGAAAGCACTTGGACCAGACGAGATACTAACTGAACTAATCAGCTAAACGACCATACGGTAGTGAGTAGATTAAACGACGAAATAGAAAGTTAACTATCCCAAGACTATGCTTAAGAATTAGCTTTGGTAAGCTACACGAGCTTATGGTACTATCTCAAAACCAGCATGGATTCAGAAATCTGCCATCTACGGTGTTGGCAATAAACAAAGTACTAGACATAGTCAGCAAATCAAAGAAGAGAGCAACTAAGAACAGAAAATTTTGTCTGCTAGTTATCATTGTCATTAAAAACTTTTTTAACTCAGTTTCGTGGAACGGTATATTATCCACACTCATGGAAATGAGAGTGAAGCATACAATGAGTAAAATAATCTCAAAAAATCTTACACACAGGAGGTTAATCGTGTGGTTACATAACCATATAATAATGTTGTCTATATTATAGAAAACGTACATGAATGAAATAGTTGGAGATGGAAAGGGGTGATGGATGGGGTACAAATAGCGGCTTTGCAAATAAGAAGAACTGGTGTCAAAAGCCAACAAAGCATTGGAATGCTTAAAAACAAAAGTAGACTAAATGGAGCTTAGGACAACTGAAATTAAAACAGAGGCAATAATTATGTATGGCAGAAGAAGGCTCAAAAAGTGACTCTAGAAATAGGTAAGGTGCAAATTAGATTCAAGCAATCAATCAATCAAATATCTAGGAGTATGGTTTGACCATAACTTAGAAATTAGCGGTAGCTTACTTGGTGGTTTTATATAGAGCAACAATATGGGAACAAGGTCTCAGATACAAGAGTTGTAGACGTTTGCTTATAACACAATAAAAGAGACTAACTATAATAATAGCAAGTGTGTATCAACAGACGTCACCATAGTTATATCTTCTGTTGTGACCATTAAATACATGATGGAGTACAAAGTTAAGACTAACAAGATAAAAGATACACAAAAGAAGGAAAGTACTAAAACGTTGTCAAAACAATTAGAAGCAAAAGACAGGGAAGTCAACATGAATCAAAACTCTTAAACATAAGATGGACATGGATTAAAATAAAACTGGAAAATAAGAAAACCAAAAAGAGAGAACACAACTAAGATTATGATAAAAAGCAAAAGATGCTAGAGTTTGTCGTTTAGAAAGTTCTAACGCCAAGCGGGCTAGCAAAACGGAATCCTATAAAATTCAGACCTGCCATACACAAAACCACTGCCACCGCTTTAAGACTTTGCTATAAAAATGTATTTCCCAAACAATCAGAACTACTAGGAATTGAAAAAATATTCAAAATTACTTAGTTTCCACTGCTCAATCTTTGGATTACTTTTGGCATTCTAACTTTCTCAAAAAATTACCTGAAGGGAATAGTCGCAGCCACTATAGTTTTACTTCCTATAGCACCACCTAGGAAAGACTGCTACAATTGGAGCAGCACATTAGTTCATTGAGGTCACTGTTTTCATTAAGGTCACTGTCGTTATTAGCATACCCACCCCCGGACATTGTTGCCATCTCTAGGCTTAAAGACCAAAACAATATAAGGGTTTTTACGTCTTTTCATCAATTGTTTGCAATAAATGAGTTTAAAGATTTGATTTTAATAAATTCTAGTAAGAAATATGATATAATTTGACAAATTTCATGAAATAATATGTTTTATATTTTTAAAAATTAAAAAAAAATCATTTTTTTATATTACATGAGTTTAATCTACGAGTTTGGTCAAACGTACCTACATCGACATCTTTGATTTTGCTCAAATTTTGTACACATTTTTGGGGTAGCAAAATATGACGATTCCTAAAATTTTAGATCTTTAAGTGCAATACAGTGTAAATGGTGGCAATTTAAATTTTTTAGGAATATTTTGTCTACTTTCAGTTTTTGTGCTGTAAATAACCATAAATATATATCATACTTTTTGGAAAAAAATTAAGATACAAAATAATTATTTCTTGGTCTTTCATAATTTCGAAAAAAAAATGTCAAAACAAATATTGAATTAGTGTAAGAAAGAAAATTTCTTGTAGATCGCAATCTTTATGTCTGTTTTTTTTTAATTCTCCTGAAAAAAGCCATAAAATAACGAAAAATTCGAAAAAAAATCCTTAAAAGTAACCCATTTTTAGCAATTATGTGTTATATTTTACCCAAGGGTAAACAAATCCAGTTTTTTACTTTTGCGATCAAAAGTTTCAGGAGTATCATATTTAAATTTCAAGTCTCCAGATGTAGCGGAATCGAAGATATCGAATTTTCAATAAAATAGTATTTTTCTCATTTTTCGTAAAAAAATTCAAAAAACCTAAGGCGAGATCGTGTTCTACGGAAAATTTCCTATAAGATACACTTTTTTAAATATGATTTTTGACTATTTTTGCTTATTTGCAGCACATAAACTGAAAGGAGACTTCATAATTCAATAAAATTAAAATGGCCGCCATGTACACTGTGTTGCACCTAGAGATCTAAAATTTTAGGACGTTTGTTCGAACTATCGTGGAATTACCCATAAGTTAATGAGAGAAATGGCAAAATTAAAAATCTAGTCTTAACATCTAACAATCTTTATTTAACATTTTCTAGAAACCACATTTTTTGTTTGCTTTCTTAATTTCCAATTTGAATTATTCACATTTAAAAAAAAAAATTAATAGAAGTTATTTTCTAAACTCAAAAATAAATATTTTTTCTTCTTGTTACACTTATTCGTAAGCATCTTGTATAAACTTGTATTAATCTACTATATATCAGTTAATATTAATTAGTTATTATAAAAATTGTATCCAATTTTACAACCACAATTTAGGAAGTTATAAATAGTGAAATGAATTTTCAATTTTGTTCTACACTAATTATTAATTAATCTCCAATTAAATAAAACTTCTACCCTGCACTATTTTAATAACCAAATGACCGTTTAATCGCTTTAAAACGTGAATACGTAATTAAGTCTACTTAACGGAAATCCTAACCCGTCACAAAGTTAGACTCCATAAAGATAATTCGATTTTAAACATCTGCCCTTAATTTTTTTCGGACATCTGCGCGAGAATTACACTTCCCTAGGATATCAAACCAAAATAAAAAAAATAAAAATCTCATCATAAATCTCACTTATTTATGCGCATAGATTAGAATCGAAATTAATTAACATAGAAAGAATGATTATGAATCGTTCCCATCCGATCGATCATCCGAAAAATATTAACGACGTCGTTACAGAACCGGCTTTAATTAGTTATTAACATAAATCGATCTTAAATAAATAAAATAATTATTGGCCGGGCCATAAATCCGCCTACGTGTGTGTGTATGTAACGTTAGTAAGTGCCCCGTGGATGTTTGTAATAATGAAAAGATCTTCCAGCTTCATTTATGTCTAATTGTGCATTATTTACAGATCGATGATTTGGGATTGATTGCGATTAATATTTTAAGAAGACGCCCTGCCGGGGGTGGCAGCGGCGCGCAGCCATCTCCCGATTATTGATTCAACTATAGAAGGCATTTTATTGCTCGGTAGCTAAATCTTATTATTATACATCATTTAAAATGTAATATTAATATCAATTAATCTTTATTATTGTTATAAAATCATCAATATGTTGTAAAATTTTATATTAATTACAAATTTGCATAAATAATTAAAATTTGTTACAAATTTATTTACAATTTCAAATTATAAAGTTTTGTAAATTGGCACAATATACTAAAGCTACCAAGACAAACATTGCAGTGGACAAATAAAGTGACCATGACAGAAATAGTGAAAAAAATTCTACAAAATGGTATTAAATGACCGTCGACTGAAAGTGCATGAGTTAGCAGACATTTCAAAAAGTGCTGTTCCTGACAAAAAATTTGAATATAAGAAAGCTATGCGCAAGATGGGTGCCGCAATTTCTCACAATGAAACAAAATTAGCGTCGTGAGGATATTTCAATTGAGTATTTGGGAAAGTTTTACTGCAATAAATCTATTTTTTTGCGTCAATTTATAACCATGGATGAAACATGGTCCATCTGAAACAAAGAAACGGTAAAAGCATTGGATTGAAAGGGAAGAATCGGCTCCAAAGAAGGCAAAGTCAGTTCCATCTACAGGCAAGGTCATGCGTCAACGTAGCGTCGTCAAACTTTAAATTTAAAATTGATACTTTCTACAACAGTTATTCTTTTCAAACAAAAATGGCCATCTATACGTCAGTTTAGGTACTTCTGGGAATACCTTTGAAGTTAAATGCTTTTGGTGTAGATGCAATTGTTTATACTCTGGAAAGAAGGAAAGGTACTGAATATAACTAGCTTTCGTTTGATGGCAGCCACTTTAAGGACTTGACAGGGGTAGTTGTGTCGAGAAACGAAAATTATTAGCCGTTTAGAGGCAAAAGACACCACCTTTGGTAATGATGTGGAGTAGTGGTTTACACAAGTGTCTACGATGAAAACTCATGCAAGGTTGACTTGCAAGAGCACACACATCGGGATATGGTTGTATTTTAAGGCACATATTCCCCAAAAGATTTTGCCCAAACCCAACATTTTGGGTAAAGGTTGAACCGCTTAGATTACAGAATATGAGGAACAGGTGGCAAAGTCACCTGGAAGGTTACTCGTTGCTGTGACTTTTGTCAATACGAGTACTGAGGGAAAGTACGAGCCTCATCGGTCAGTGCAGTTATTTAATAAATAGATTGGGGTCAAATTGTACACGAGTGTAGAGACATGCCCTTAAGTCTTTCCATTTGTAAATAGGGTGCATAGTAGGAGACGGCCTCTCTGACGGATAAACATCTTTAGTTATAATACTGGGTGTAGGCCTATAGGTGAACGTTCTGCGTAATACCGGCTGGGAGCATGCATGAAAGCAGGCCTAACTTATGGTATAATTCCCCATTACACCGTAAGTTAGACCTGCACTGTTTAAACGACTAGTCTAGCAACTAAGCTGTTTGACTTTTTTGTTTGTTTTTGAATTATTTGTTATGTTTTACTATAAGATGTATTTTTTATTTAAAAATAAATTCTTAAATACGACATTGAAATACTAAAAAAAATGTAAAGAAGATCCCGCAAAAAAATGTACACATCTTCAAGTTACGCTACTACGGATAACTCAAATATAATATCAAAACACAGTTATTGTTATACATTGTACTATAGTTTACAATAAATTATTTACAACTAGCACGTAATGATACCTAGTTAGCACGAGCATAAATGTTGTCGCACGAGTGCAAAATGAACATTACGTGCAAGTTGTACAATATGCTTTTTCTACGAAAAAAAATTAAATTATAAGAACTTGTGTGTTTTTTATAACTAAAATACTTATAATGTATAATTTTTTTTTTTTTTTTAAATTTCGAACCACTGAAGAGCTTATTAGTCTACACCGGACCAGAAGAAACGGATTTTGGTTGTAAAACCTCACGCTGACAAAGGTTGGGGAATGAAAAAGTGTATAAACGTTTGAAATGGTTTTCGTTGTGAGATTTGAGCTCACGATCTTTGGTGTCGCAGACTACTGCGCAACGCTCTCTCACTTTTTGTTGGCTATGAGTTCATAATAAAACGTATAAAACTGCACATTTTTCAGTAACAATAACATTTGCACAATGGACACATTGTAGTAGGAAATATAAATAATGTAAACACTTGGGTGGGTGGGTTAGGCACTCCAGTTTAAAATATTTGCATGTAATCATAAATTGAAGTGCCCCAGCCACTCGCCCAAGTGTTGGTCATTGACAGATTAGATATTATATTATTTTTTCTTTGCATAAATAGATGTTATACGGTTACAAGAAGTTGAAACTTCCTATTTCGTGATAACAAATACTCGGGGTGGGGACTCCAATTCAAAATACTCGCTCTTAAACATAATTGGAGTTGGTCGACAAGAGATTAGATATCACCATTGCTTATTTTGCATAAATAGACTCTGTACGGCTACAGAAAGTTAAAACTTTTTATTTCTTGATAACAATGAATCGGACGGGTGGGTGGAGACTCCAGTTTAAAATACTGGCTTGTAATCATAAATTGGAGTGGCCCACTCACCCGCTCCAATGTTAGTCATTAAAAAAATTTATATCATTACTTCATCTTTGCATAAAAAGACAGAAATTCTTTAACAACTTTTTTGGTGTTAATTAGAAATTTAACTAATTTTGCAAAAAATATTGTCTGAATAAACAAAAATTATACCTATTACTAAATTTGGTTAAATTATTTCAAGCAACAATTTTAATCACAATTTTTGATCAAATTCGTTGGAAAATACTTAATAACTTTTTTGGTGTTAATTGGAAATTTAAGAAACTTTCCAAAAATGTTGTCTATACAGGGTGATTCTTAACCTCTGCGCATAAACTCCAAGAATTATAGTTTACAATCAATATTATTAATAAATGATAAAAAAATGTAGTAAAAGTTTTATAATAGCCAGATTGAAAAAAATCGGTGTGCCATGTCAAAATTAAAATACTGCACGTTAAAGTCCCGGCAGTTGTTGCCGAAAAATTGAAAAAAAAACTATGTGGCGCCTGTCAGTGTGTAATAAAATTAAATTATGGCGCAACATAACATGACCAATGCAGAATTTGTGGATATGATATTAGTGTATGGAGAAGTTCATCAAAATTCAGTATATTCCGACAAATTCCCTCAAAGGTATCATCCGGCTCGTGGATTGTTTGTACTTTTGGTACAGCGTGCAAGAGAAACTGTGCACTTGCACCCCAGACCTGGACAATATGGGGGACCTTCTAGACCAAGGCATATTTTTAATCTCAAGGAGGATATTGTCAATATTGCTGAAGAACGTCCTGACGTCAGTACCCGGATAATTGCCGATCAAACTGGGGTATCGCAGTCAACTGTATGGCGCATATTAAAGCATGAACTACTGTATCCTTAACCTGTGCATCGTGTACATGCCCTGTTACCAACAGATTTTCCTTTTAGGGTAGTATTTTGCAAATGGCTGTTGCGGCAGCATGATGTGAACCCAAATTTGTCTACTATCATTTTAGTGACTGCTGAGACAATTTTTACTCGTAGCGGTGTGCACAATTTTCAAAATACGCATTATTGAGCAGTTGAAAATCCACACATTACCCGGCGTACAAACTTTCAACACAGATTTTTGGTAAATGTATGAGCTGGAATTGTAAAGCACTACTGGAAGAAGTTCCAATTAATGTTAGACAGCGCATGTGGTATCTTCACGACGGAGCTCCACCACACTTTGCAATAGATGTGTGACAACATTTGAACAATGTGTTCCTGAGGAAGTAGAAGGTCCAACTGCCTGGCCTCCTAGATCACCTGACCTAAATCCTCTAGACTTTTATGTTTGGAGGCATATGAAACATATGGTATACGCTACCAAAATTCACACTGTTGAAGTGTTGCGACATCGAATACTAGCTGCCGCTGACACAATTCGGCAACCACCGAGACTTCAATGTGCATGTAGCGCAACATGGCTTCGGCGGGCACAGATGTGTTTGGAAAATAGAGGAAATAATTTTGAGCATTTATTATAATATTAAGTGTTCTAATAATTTTGCATTTTTGTTATTTGTTTATTATTTTGATAATTAGTTGATTAAAAGCTTTACTACATTTTTATTATTTTTATTTTGGCATGGTACACCGATTTTTTCAAGTAATAAATTTTAATTTTCCAGAAACTTTATAATTCATTATCTTGCTTATTATAAAACTTTTACTACATTTTTTTAACATTTATCAATAATATTGATTGTACACTTTAATTCCTCACGTTTATGCGCATAGGTTAAGAATCACCCTGTATAAATAAAAATTGAGTTCGCCAATTTGGTCAAATTATTTAAACCGATAAGAAGATGGCGTCTTATTAACCATCGCTATAGTTACAATTTTTGATAAAATTTGTTAGAAAGTCTTTAATAACTTTTTTGGTGTTTATTGAAAATTATTTTTTTTCATAAATATTGTCTAAATAAAGAAAAATTTAATTACCGAATTTAATTAAATTATTTCAAGCCATAACAAATTGACGTTTTATTAACTATTGCTACAATTACAGTTTTTGATCTAATTTGTTAGAAAATCCTCAATAACTTTTTAGTGTTAATTGAAAATTAAATAAATTTTTAGTTTAAAATACTCAATGGTAATCATGATTTGTAATGATGATGAGTAACCCACCCGTTTGCCCAATTATTGAACATCAAGAGATTAAATAGCACCTTTTCCTTCTTGGACAAAGAGACTTCTAACGCTTGCAAAGAAGAAAAATTTCCAATTTTTTGTTAAGAAATTCTTAGGGGAGTGGGCGAGATCTCTAATTCAAAATAGTTGATGGTAATCATGATTTAGAAGATCCCCACCTACCCACTCTAGAGTTTGTTATCAAAAAATTTAATTTCACATCGTCCTCCTTAGTTAAAAAAACTTTTAAAGCTTTCAAAGAAATAAAATTTTCAATTTCTTGATAACAAACTCTTGGGCGGGTGGGTTGGCACTGTATTTCAAACCATTTGATGGTAATCATGATTTGGAGTAACCCACCCACCCGCCCAAGTGTTGGTTATCAAAAGATTTGATATCACCACCGTCTTCTTGGTTTAAAACACTTTCAAAGAGAAAACACTTTCAATTTATTGATAACAAACTTTTGGAAGAGTGGGTTTGCATTCCAGTTTAAACTAGTGGTAATCATGATCTGGAGTTACACACCCGCCTACCCATTGTTAGTCATAAAAAAATTTCTTGAACAAAAAGACTTTTAAGGTTTTCAAAGAAGAATAATTTTTAATTTCTTAATAACAAACTCTTGGGCGGGTTTGTGGGCACTTCAATTCTAATTACTAGATGGTAATTATGGTTTAGAGTTAATCACCCACCCACTCAAGTATTGTTTATCAAAAGATTCAATATCACCACCTTCTTCTTGGTTTAAAAGACTTTTAACGCTTTCAAAAAGAACAAAATTTCAAATTATTAATAACAAACTTTTGGGTGGGCACTTTAGTTTAAACCACTTATTGATAATTATGAAGTAGATAAGCTACCCACACACCCAAGTGTTGGTCATAAAAAAAATGGATATTACCTTCTCATTTCTGGACAAAGAGACATTTAGGGCTTTAAAAAAAAACTTTTAATCTCTTAATAACACACTCTTGAGCGGGTTTGGCACTCCAGTTTAAACTATTCGATGGTAATCATGGTGAAGTAGAATTTCTACTGCCGCTTGAAAAAGTATGCACGTCTGAAAGGTTGCTTATGACTTAATACATAAACAGTATCTCAGATACGGAATTGATGAGTATTTAAAAGAAATTTTATATTGCAATATAAAATGCATCGCCAAAAACGTCTGAACGTTCTATTTAAATGCATGTATAAAAAAGATACGGAATATGTATGTGAGAATAGCCTTAATTAAAAAAACTCATTACGCAACCTAACATTATCAGTATATTTTTAGGATTTTACGTTATTTGGCATTTTTTTGAGTTAATATTCATAAATGTTTGTTTATTTTATATTGCGTTGCTAATTTCTATTACCGATATAAAAGGGCGTAATTATTTACAATGTTATGGTAAACAGTGAATTTTGATGTCAGAAGAAAAAAGTTGTGACCCAGTATGAGAAATTTTAATTAGTTGAGTGATTAATAGCGCTCAAGACTATCGTGTCTGGTTGTGTTACGGAACGTTAATTTTTCTTAAACACCAAACCAAAGAAAATATGTTGAATGCGAACAACAGGCGTAGATTCCGTACAAGAAATCAATTAGAAAATAAAGTAAGAGCCGCATTCCGGTTAATTCAATGTAAAAGTTATTGCTGGAAGGGTACGTATAGGTATAGCTTTTTTTCAATGCTGGAAGGTAGAAAAATATTGTTGTTGATCGATGAAGGCGAAAGCCTAATAGCTATTTCTTATCGCGTAAATGCAAATTCTTATCTACAGCTCCCTAATATTTAGCATAATCTTCAAATAATGAAGTCGGTACATTATGAATGGGCTGTCATACGCGCATGAGCGCTCACTTATCGGATTCTAATTCACGCGGGTCACGGCATCTGCCACGACCATTTAAATTCTAATTAATATTTATGGAATATAATACAAAACACCAACATTATTGTTACCGTACCATAACAAATAAATGCAATCGCAAACAATGATTTGTTAAAATACGAGGGCGTAAAAATTGCACAAATGAATCTCAGTTTTATGTGTAATAATTTTTTTAATATATTTTCTATAGGGTACTAATTACAGTCTTTCCATCCGTGGTTTATTAAGAAACTATAAAATATTTAACGACAGGCGAATGGGCTTTATGAGTTAGATTATAATTGAGACGTAGGTAAGGTACAAACACACTCACACACATACACATATACAAACACACGCGGAATATAAATGAAATATTAGTGGTCCCAGAGAGCTCATAAATAACAATTAGTTTGTATGCGCAGTGCACTAAATTGGTGCGCGCACAATCCTCTCGGATCTCTTCATTAAAAAGCATCCTCTTAATTTATACCGCGCGCCTCTTAAATCATATCATGTTTTGATTGTGTAAAATAAGAAGAAGCACCAAAGAAGCTTCATTCGACCCGGTTTAAGGGATGAATGGGGTTGCACTTCGCGTGTTCTTTGGTATCCTTGAGGTGCTCACGCTATTGCGTGGACCATACCATTTATGCACCGACCAATTCGTCATTCTACAATCAGCTGATTTGCTCCGATTTTTTTCTCATTCCCTGTTTACTTCTCACACCTCTAAGGCCATAAATATTAATTTGCATTGATAAGAGGCCACTCGATATCTTTTATGTAAATTATTATAAAGTGTCGGCGATTAAAATGCAATCGGATTATATATTGCGGCCACTTTTAATTGGCCACTTAATGATTTCGGAGAGATTTCAAATAAACAATTTATTGCAAAATATCAAAACTTGATTACTTTGTGTATATTATGCAAAAAAAATTGATTTAAACAATATATTTTTGGCTTTAGCATTGTTCATCCTTCATATTATATTATATAAAAGCTTCAATTGAATTAAAATAGCTTGAAGTTATGCGTTTGCCAGATGAAAGAGTTGAACCTGCGATGACAATAAATACCGGTGGCGTGTCGCGGCCGTGTAAAGTTACCATAGTATTGAGTTTCGGCTATTTTTCCAACACAAAGAGTCATGTAAAATTAAGCTTACGATCTCACGCGAACGCAGCAGCAGCAAGCAACATCCTGCAATGTCGCCCCTCATTTCATCGTGAGGACCAACAGGGTGATTTTTTTCTTTCAACCTATACATACAGTATATTACATACATAGGGGGAGAGAAAACAGCGATACGTATCTAAGAGAGTTACATAAATGAGGCGTGGTCTGACAGTGCAATCAAACTGACAGAGCCCCGGCCCGATGTTCGATAAGATATTGCAACCCCACCGTATATTTACATAAACCCCCTTTTGTGTAATAGTAGCCAGCAATAGCGCTGGATCCAGCCAGGTGAAATTGGGGCGCCGGAATTGATCTTTACTTTGCTGCGGCAAAACTTCGATTATGAATCTATATAGAAAAGAAATTACCAACTGAAATTGGAAGACTTTATACAGTTGAAAAGTTTTTAATGTGAACGATTTACTTGAGGAAATTACTTTATTATTACGACGTAAAAAAGAACTTTATACAACTGCAGCAATTGATATTTCTTATGGAAATAATTGCATTTTGTAAAATTTATTATATTTAGTTTTTAGACTACTGCCACATAATCTAATTTACTGATGGTATTTTTAAGCTTGATTACTTAGACCCAATTTTATTTAATAGTTATTAAAATTTTTCCAGAAGAATTTATGATTTTACATAAAAAAAACTAAATTACTCAAAAAATGTCAAAATCTCTTTCCGAAAGAGTTGAAGAGCTTTTAAAAGTTTTTAAAAATCACAAACAACACAAAATACTCGACAAATTTCTTTAAAAAAGTTTATGACTTTACATAAATAAATTAAATTACTCAGAAAAATGTCAAAATCTTTTTCCGGAAAAGTTAAAGAGTTTTTAAAAAAATTACAAAGCTTAACAGGAAGTTTATAACCTTTTCAATTACTCAACGCATTTTAACTAAGTCAAGAAGAAGTTTTAGAAAAAATGTCAAAAAGTTACTAAAAATACTAAAAGTTTTTAATAGATTTTCTCAAGAAGCTTTTCCTCAAAATTGCAAAATGATTTTTTAGAAAGTTTTCCCGATTGTATTGTAAAATAGTTTAAAAGCTTCCAAAAAGTGTTCAAATGTTTCTAAATATATTTGAGAGTTAAAATATAATAGCTTTAAGTTAATTTAGAAAATACAAAAAAAGGAGTCTTTAAAAGATTTATAAAATCTTCAAAGAAAAAGAATTAGAGAATATAGTTTGTAAAGCCTTTAAAGTTGCGGCAAAAATCTTCAGATTTTTTTAAGAAATTTTAAGAAATACGTGATATCAAACCAAAACAGTGCAGAAATATTTAATGTGAGTGATAAAACTATTTGTTTGCACTTTTGAAATATAAGAAAAACGTGGAAATTTAGCAAATAGTTCCCACATAAATTGTCAAATAATTTAAAATTAAACTGTCTTACTATTTGTTTGGAAAATTACTACGCATTGGAAATGATTGATCAATTGTTAACTTGAAATTTATTATTCATATTAATAAGGTAATGATTTTATTTTATTTATTTATTTTATTTTATTTTACATACATGTTTCGATGAGTGAGATCATCATTTTCAATGTATTTATTGTATATTATATTTCAAACTGATTTATTATTATTTAAAAAATTGATTTTTCCCGCTACCCTGATATCCGTTTTTTATTTATTTAAATTTCTGACTTGAATTTTGATTTTGTCATTTATTAGACGTTACAAATTTAAAGGTTAGATAATCTATCAAATAAATTTATTGTCATTAGTTGTTACTAACTAATTCAATACTACAACCTCTAAAAGCTTCTTTTGTACCCAACGTTTTTTCTGTGTTTTTTATTATAAACAGACATCAGCCGGAGTTTTTAAAAACTGGTCAAACCATTACTGAAGTGTATTAGTACTATTCTTACAGGTAATGCTTTATACCGCAGAGAGAGGAAAAATTAAGAAACGTGTGGTAACCCTTCATATTTTTTTGACATTTTGTCAAGTATATATATGTGGTTCAATTTCTATTTTCAAAGTGTGAGTAGTCGTGGGTTTGTTGGCATATACCATGGACTTCAAAAAACTTCAAAGAAAAAAGTTCAACCTTAAATTGCATGATCTGGGAGGCCAATTTTTAAAATATTTTTTTGTGTAGCGTTCCACTATCACTTTATGTTTTTTTTTTAATTTTTTTTGCACAAATGGTGCAAAACGGCGCGTAAATTTTGGGAGTGTTTTTTATAAAGTCAACAGTTGTATACAAATCTTAAAACGTACTCATTATAGAACCTTGAAGTAGAACTGTTTTCATGATAAAACTTTGCAAGTTTAGTAAATAATGTACTAGAAGTAATAATTTATTAAACTTATTTATAGTTTTAAACGAGATTTATAAAATTTAGAATAGCTATCCTTATTATAAAAGCTTGAGAAATCATGATGGCAGTAAAAGCAAACATTGAAGTAAACAAACCCTTTAAAAATTACTTTAAAAAGTTTAGGAATATCCAATATATATATATTCAAATGTTTTCAAAATACAAGCTTGAATAGCTAAGTTTTGCAATTATTGTTAAATAAAAAAATGATAAAATAAGATTCATTATAGAACCTTGATGAACTGTGTTTTTTCAATTTTAAAACCTATCTTAATTTTTAGAAAATGTAATAAAACTAAAAATTTAAAGAAACCAACAATTATTTATTTTTGTAATTTTTATGAGATTTGAACTTACTAGTTTTGGCAGCAGTTGATGCGTAGACTACTACGCCACGATCTCTACACTTTCTCCAATTATTATGTTGAATGATAGTAACCCATTATAAAAGCTTGAGATTAAAGCTGGTTGTCTTTATATTAAAATCTTGCCTAATTTCTACAGAAAGCAGTAATAGCAATATGAAATGTAAACTTAGGTTTAAGCCAACATTCATAACATCATAAAATTTTACAGTTTTTTGTCAATAAAAATGTAAATAATTTATTAAGTCATTACAGCAAATACAGTCATAAAATATTAAAAACAGTTGAAAACTGCAATAATTTGTTCATAAAATGTAAAAAATAGCAAAATCCGCTTTGAAATTTTTAACAATGATCAGAAAGCAACAAATATTGGCCGCATACTAGTAGACTTTGCCAAAATGTTCACTAAATTATAAAAATATTGAAATTTGACTTTAACATATCAAAAAGCTTGTTATAAAAAACCAAAATTTGACATAAATCGTTGAAAAATGCAAAATCCATCTAACAAATTTGAATCAATGGTCAAAAAGCATCAAAATCCGGCCATAAACTCTTAAAATATATAAAAATCTTCATCCGCTTCAACCACATTTGTACGGATTAACAATTTATTCAGAAATTTAAAAAGTAATTTTTGTGAATATATTCACTAATTGTGAACTAACTTTAAAACTTGATAAATATGCCCATAGTAAGATTTGTTTACGACTTATAGATACTCTTTTTGCCGACGCGGCAAAGCCAACAAGATTGGTGCGTGTGACGTCAGTTGTGGGAAAGAATGTTTATGTAGCAACAAACTTATAAACGCATGCATGTGTTTACGCACTTATTTTAGCAAAATGTAAACAAATCTTGTATTTAGCAGTTGGTGCATGAAATTGCTAAATTATTAAATACAAACATTATTTGTTTCACGTAAATATTGAATTTTGTGATACAAACAAATGTTATATGATAATTGTCAATTCTAAAGGAAATTTATTGATTTATTATTGAATATTTTATAATTAAAATAGCACACGGTGCATTTATAAGTGTATAAATACGCTAAACCGTTTATTGTTTAAAATTAACGCGTGACGTCTGTTATGTTGGCTTCACTATGCAATATACAATTAAGGTTTGCATTTATTGATGTAATTTAAATAAACGTAATCTTAAAATAATGAAAAATATTTTGATATTGATACTTGATTTTTGATGTTCAATACATTAATTAATTATAATACAAATTGCAGAAAGTTTATCTGGGATCCATAATTTTTTATTAAAAGATTTTAACAAAACTAATGAGTTTGGTTAGATAATTGATAAAAAAAAGAAACAATTATAATTGCTTATTTCTTAACTTAAAAAAATATTCTTTATGCCATCTTCATTCAACACATACTTTTTTTTTCACTTGTGCTTTTTCATCTCACTACATTCTTTCAATATTTGCCCTTAAGTCTTTTTATTTTTTTAATCTTTGTTCACATTCTTTTTGGATTTCCACATCTAAACTTTGTCATAATAATGTTTTCTAGTTTACCGCAACTTACATCAACCTACGTACTTTTGCAATTTATTTTCCACAATTCATTGTATCTTGTATTGTTCATACTTGTTCTATTTTTTCTATTTCTTTGCTCTTTATTTTGAATTTTGTCTTATTTTATTTATCATCTATTTACAGTACTTTTACTTGTTTTTTTTGTTTCTTTTAACCCCATATTTGTGCCTCATACAGCATGCTATTTACTACTCTATCAAAGATGATTCTTTTACACTTCCAAAAATAGAGATTTTACCAATTATGACTTGATTGAGAGGAAAAAAAAAAACAGCATCATCCCCATGACGTTCCTCTTGGGGGGTTGATGTTATTAACGACAACCTCGAATTGCGCATTTGGTGGTTTAGCTACAAAGTTTTGCATTGCATCAAAAATTAGAAGCAAAAAACCCAAAAAATGCTTTTACAAAGCAATGGCATTCTCAAAATTACGCCCATAATTTTAGCAATTTTTAACAAAATTGCCTTTTTTCCAAGTCTCTTTGGTGTCAAAGCAACCATTGCGCTTAGGCTTCGACAAAACGTCCGTTTTTTTCCTGCAATTTATCCTTTTTATAATTTTTTGCTATTTTTTCGGATAAACCAGCGGCGATTGTTTTGGAATTACTAATATTTCAATTACAGTGTTTATAAATATTAAGTCGGTAGTTTGATGTAGTGTTCACCCGTCTAAGTGTGTGTTATCAAAAAATTAGTTTAGTAACGTCTTCTTTCTTTTTAATTTATTGACATCTGTCAGTTAATCTGTAATGTTTGTCAGCTGCAGGAACTCGCTAGGTAGTTCTAACTTTCAATTGTGTTCCCCCCCACTTGCCTAAATGTTTGTTATCAAAAAATTACTTATGTCACCTTATGCTTTATCTGTCAATCTTTCTGTCATGTTTCTTAACTGCGGAAACACGGAAGGTGGTTACAATTTCAATTTTTTTTAACAAACTTTTGGGTGGGTGGGCAGAAACACAGTTTATAAAAAATTAACCGGTAATCCAAGTGTTTGGTAAGTAAAAATTAATAACGTCATCTTTTTTCTAATTTATTGACATCTGTCAGTTAATCTGTCAGTTAATATTTATTTAGCTGCATGGACTCGGGAGGTTGTTCTAACTTTTAATTTCTTAATAATAAATATTTGGGCCAGTGGGCGGGAACATTTTATAAGTCTTCCGGTTTAATACTCCTTAACTGTGTTACTGCTCACCCGTCCAAGTATTTGTTATCAAAAAATTATTTAAGTCACTTCCTTCTTCTAATTCATTGACATGTGTCAGTCATTCTGTTATGTTTCTTAACTGCGGGAACACGGAAAGTTCTTATTTATAAATTTTTAATAACGAACACTTGGGTGGGTGGGCGGGAACACAATTTAAAAATATTGAATCAGTAGTTTGATATGGTGTATCCGTCTACTCGATCAAGTGTTTGTTTAAAAAAATAGTAATGTCATCTTTCTTTTTAATTTAATGACATATGTCATGTTTGTTAGCTGCAGAAACTTGGGAGGTAGTTCTAACTTTTATTTTCTTAATAATGAACACTTGGGCAGGTGGGCGGAAACATCATATAAGACTACCGGTATAATATTTCCAAACTGTGTTCCCGCCTACCCGCCCAAGTGTGCACTGCAGGTAGGCAGAAATATCATATAAGACTACCGGTATAATATTTCTAAACTGTGTTCCCGCCCACCCGCCCAAGTGTTTGTTATCAAAAAATTACTTATGTCACCTCCTTCTTCTAATTTATTGACACCTGTTAGTCATTCTGTCATGTTTCTTAACTACGGAACCACGGAAGGTGGTTCTAACTTTGAATTTTTTGATAACATACACTTGGGTGGGTGGGCGAGAACACAGTTTAAAAATATTGAGTAAGTAGTTTAAAATAGTGTTCACTCAGTTTAAAAACATTGAGTCAGTAGTTTGATATTGTGTTTCCACCTACCCGCTCAAGTGTTGTTATTAAGAAATTGGTTACATAACCTCTGTTTTAGAATTTATTAACATTTGTTAGTCGTTTTGTAATGTTTATTAGAAGCAGGAACACCGCAGGTGGTACTAACTTCAATTTTTTTGATTACAAACACTTGGGCGGGTGTGCGGAAACACAGTTTATGAATCTTGAGTCAATAGTTTGTTATTAAAAGTATTTGCTACGTCGCCTCTATTAAATTCGTACGTTGCAGGAATTTTGATTGTTTCAAACAAACAATAATTTTGTAATCATTGTTCTCAATACTGCAAAAACCCATTATTAAAATTGTTTCATAAATTTATTTTATTTTGTAAAATTAATAAAGAAAATTTACTTGTTTGAAACGCAGCAAAGGATGTTGAAAAACCATTTACTTCTTATAACATTTATTAAAAATGTTTCATAACAACAAAAATTACTCCAAAAACTTCATTAGCCGCATAACAAATTTGGAAATCAGTTTATTGCTTGAAATTTGTCAAAAATTGCTTATGCAAAAACAAAAAGAAAAAAAAACACAAAATTTGTGCAGCTCCGTGAATAATTTCTAATTTTTTTTTCAAGTGGTTTTTCACTAAAAAAAAATTGTTTATGGTAAATCAGATTTTTTAAAAACTAAAGTTAATCTTGATTTATTTGTTTTTGAAGCATTCATTAGATAAAATTTTGCCCATCTATTGGTATACTTTGACTTTTCAGAAATATAAAAACTATTTGATATTGAATACGATAAGACAATCAAGCAAATTTGCAGTACTGAAGCCTACATTCACCAATTTGTTAAAATCACCAAAATCATGTGATTTATGGCAAAATGTTTGTTGGTACACAAAAATTTATTCATTTATTACATAGAACCTCCGACAATATCGATTTTTTTCTGTTCTTTTTTTGAAACTCAAAAAGAGAACATGTATTTATATAAACAGTTTTTACTATTTATTTAGTATTGTCCATCAAATTGGTAGGATTTATTTTAATTATTAAACTAAAAACATAAAAAATCCGGCAGATTGAAATAAGAATCCGGCCGTTAAATTAAAAAATTGCATTTAAAAAAAAATTATATGTATTTTGAAACTATCTAGTAGTCAAAATGCATACAAACATTATTAAATTTATAATTATTGGAGATAATAAAAAAAAATTATACGGAACGCTTTAGTTAAAATAAATTTATCTCAAATGATAGATTGCTCGCATTCAGTAAGTTTTAATTCATTCGTCTTGTCGTGGGGACTGAAAAAGTTTCAGATTATTTATTATAGTTATAGCTGGGTTATTCGGTACTTCGTACCGAAACGAACGTCGCTGAAGCTTTCGGCATATAAAGTAAAGCAGAGCAGAGTGAAAAGCCGAGAGGGCAAGCAAGAAAAGTTCGGCTCGAAAAGCTCGCCAGGTAATTCGTATGAAGCTTATTTATTTGATCAATACCGGGGCCGCCCGCCGAGCAGCGCCAGACTCGCCGTCTGCCCTCGCCTAATCAATATACAAAAAACACTACATAATTTACCTGGCCCATACCTGCCCAAGCCTAACCATGAATCTGTACCGTTTCCACACATGTAGAGATAATATATTTATTACAAGTACTATTTGTTTTTATTTCTTAAACTAATAAATATGTCCGAGTGTAAAATGCCCGTCGATGGGCACTAATAAATATTTCATAATTGTAATCGTAAACTTTACATGTCAGCAGATGAAAATATTTATTATACGGTCGTCTCGGATATCGACCGCCAAACCATGGCCATCCATCATTCTCCATGTTGTTCGATGGAGAGTAGTGGAGCTGGAGTAGAGAAGAGAATCTCTAATAAGCAATAATTCAACGCGTGATCAAAAATTAATAATCTGCTCAGATTATATTATATGTATGTTGTATCTGATTCTAATATGCTTTTATTTAAATAGCTTAAATTACGACTTAATGATGCCACGCGAGGTGTAAATACCTACTGGACACGAAATAACAGGATTTACATACTAAATTCCATACGTACATACCGCTAACCACACAAACGTTTATTACATCAATTTGTAATTTAGTCAAAATCGGTAATTATCTTAGCCAATAACTATATTTAATCATTTAATTCATAACACTTAATCTCAACAGAATGCGGTTATACTTTAATGGAATATTTTTGGGACAACAATGATAATCACCTCTTCTTTATTGCATAACTTGTAATAATTGCATCAAAACATATTTTTTTCTTAATCTCAATAGCCCAAAGAAACGTTTTTTAATGGCCTTTAATTACAATCACAATTTATTATCTTTTTTTTAATATAATAACTGAATAATGTTGATTCGAATATAAATTACAAAGTGTGCTGCAATCAATCCACGTGATGCATATTATTATGGTCTAATGAAAACATTAATTTAATTTAATTTTCAAGCAATTGCTTGCAAAATCTTATTTTATTTAATGTAATTACTAATGGCTAATTCCACATTAGTTCGGACAAACGTCCCACATCGATATGTTCGATTTTGCTCAAGTTTTGAACACATATTTGAGGTACCAAAATATGACAATTTCTAAAATTTTGGATCTCTACAGTGTAAATGGCGGTCCTTTTAATTTTTTAGGAATATTTTGTCTCCATTCTGTTTTTGTGCTGTAAATAAGCAAAAAAATAATCAAAAATCATATTCAAAAAGGTGTAACTTATAGGTCATTTTTTATAGAAGACGATTTTTTGTAATTTTATGCAGAAAATGGGAATTAAAAAAAATATTGAATTAGTGTAATCAAAAAGATTTTTTTTGTAGAACGTGATTTTTATGTCCCTCTTTTTAACATTCTCCTGAAAATAGACAGAAAATTTGTAAAATTACCATTTTTAGCAATTATGTGTTATTTTTCACTTTAAAGCAAGGGAATCCAGTTTTTTAAAATTTTTGCAATCGAAAGTACTATGTTTCAGAAAAATCTATTCAAATATCTAGTCTCCAGGTCTATCGGAATTGAAGATGTTGAGTTTTCAATAAAATGGTATTTTTCTCATTTTCGCGGAAAATTTTGGAAAACCTACAACGGGATCGTATTTTACGGAAAATTTTGTATAAGATACACTACTCTTTTGAATATGATTTTTGACTATTTTTTGCTTATTTACAGCACAAAAACTAAAATTGCCGCTAATTACCCTGTATTGACCAAGAAATCTAAAATCGTCATGTTTTGGTACCCCAAACGTAAGTACACAATTGTTGCAAAATCGGAGATGTCGATGTGGGGACGTTTGTCCAAACAAACGTGGAATTACCCTAATGCTAAAGCTTTTAGTCAAAGCCGGTTAGAAAATATAGATAGATTTTAATATTTATAAAATATGCTAATTAATTTTACACCTTTCCGAGCGTCTCAGCGCCAGGTGTACCGACGGCAGACCTGCTGGTTCTAGGCTGGCTGTTTATGATTGAAATGGAACTCAATCTCAAAATATTAAACTTCTGAAAACGCATTTTTTTGACACAAGCTCTTTGATTATAATGTTTAAATATTGTTTTTTTTACAAAATGTCAAATTAAAAACGATTGCAGCGCTACAAGTATCAACTAAAAAAGAATCTCTTTCCTACTAATCAGCGGCCAAGACTTGTGGTTCTGATGGCTCCACCAAGGTTATCGATCTAGAATCCAGCCGTATGTTGTTTATATAATTCTTAAGTGGGAGCCAAGTTGTTTTTTAGCCAATAACAGTTGCTGCTTGCTGATGTTATCGGACAGGTAGGGCCCATCCATTTGACCGCTTAGTTTGTGTCTCTGCTTTGCACTTGGATTTATGGTTTTATGTCGTTTAGGGCATTTTGCTCGCTGAACTGGTTTTTCAAAGGATGTCCGTCAATAATATACGTCAGGTGTGTTGTTCTACGTAAAATTCTTTTCTGATTAATTGAAGGTAGGCGAGCGCTGGTCCAAGTTTCTCAAGTAGAATTGCAACCTTCTGTTGATGTTGGCCGTTAATCAATTATTTAGGTTAACAAAATTTTGTGTTTATTTTCTAAAAGAAAAATCAAAAAACGTTTTTTAAATATTTTTTTTTAGCGTTGTTGTCTGAGACTTATTTGTACTCTTTCTTTTTATTGCAAAATTAGTGTCCAAAAATAGCCCAACGTTGAGCGCCAAATTGTCCGATAGCGGTAAGAATGATTCAATGCAAAGATGGTGAAGCCTAGGTTGTGTTAGTGCAGTAGTTTGGTGGTCTTTTGTAGCATGTAGAAGATTCTTCTGGTTTTGTTTGGTTGCAGAGAGTCGGATTCTTTATCGGCAATTTTCAGTTGAGCTAGAAACTAAGTTGGGAAAACCACTTCTTACTACTACTTACTTTTGACGACGGCTGAAGTCTGAAGACGATCCCTAGAATGCGCAAAATCTGTTGTCTTTTGCAGAAAATCCAAAATAAACAGACGCATTCGTTATATTTGGCTTATTTGACAATAGTTGATGTATGAAAGTTGCGCTGATGTTAAAATTGAAGAGTGCTGTGTATGCTCACGTAGTCGGAAAAAGTGAAGGGCGGCCTTTTTGGATGAAGTAAAATTGAAAGTTTTTGTTTCTGTTTTGCCCAGTCGAAACAATGCAGTGGTCGGTAGAAGAACGCTCATTTTGCGTTGAGGCCTGATTTTCAAACGGCCACTCAATTATTGCGGTGCAGCGTGCTTTCCGTGCACGGTTTGAAGTTCCCTCTGCTGGTCGTGTACCTAGACGGCAATCAATTTTAAGTTGGGTAAATGCATTTAGAACAACTGGGAATGTGTCATCAATGAGAGAAGACCGCAGAAAAAAATGACAACACCGGAAAACGCCAACCAAATTCGAACAGCAGTACAGAAATCTCCAAAACGATCTGTTCAAAAACAAGCTTTTGCTCTTGGCATTTCAAGTACCAAATTTGCATCCGCATAAAATGGTTATGGTCTAACAACTTTCAGCACAGGATTATGTAACGCAATAAAAATGTAGTAAAAACATGCTCGCCGCCCTTCCCCGAGACGCAAATGTGTTCTTCCCTGATTAGGCACATTTCCATCTTTGTGGTTGTGTCAACAAACAGAATATGCGGTATTGGAGCAACACAAATCACAAAGAACTTCACGAGAAGCCCCTTCACGCGGATCGGGTCATTGTATCGGGTGGTGCGCCATGTCAAGAGTAGGTATTGTTGGCCCGTATTTTTTACCGTAAACTTGGAACGTTACTTGATCATGCTCCAGGAGTTTTTTCAGTTTGCTCTTGAAGCAATGCAGTTAAAGGATACCTGATTTCATCAAGATGGTGCTATAGCGCATACATCGAGAGTTTCAATAAACTTTTTAAGACAATTTTTTCCTGATTTCATCTCTCTCAGAGGAGATTTCAACTGGCCTGCACGCTTTTTTGGTTTAATCCCATGTGATTTTTTTTCTGTGGGGTTTTTTGAAACTAAAAGTGTACAACATTTGTCCCCAAACTGTGGAAGCCTTACAGGACAATATTTGGGCTGAACTTTGCACTATAACCGTCGAGATGCTTGAAATAGTGAATAAAAATTTTAGAAAACGGTTTTGTGCTTGCGGGACGACACTCTTTTTAAAACAAAATCATTTAAAATTTTTCTTATTGTGCTAAATGAGAAAAATTATATAAACTTATATTTTATTTTTTTTATTTTTTTTTAATTTTTAAAATAGCAACGTGGCGCGCTCCACCCTATATTTGAGGCATACTGAAGTAGTCAATATTTTGGTTAGCAGATTTGCCAGCATATATTGGAGAACTATGACAAAAGATAATAATCAATTTTTAGCAACTGCAATAACAACTCTTTATAAATATGTTCTTTGATCTGCAGAATTGTTATAAAACTTGACTTTGAGCTGTAATGGTGCACATTTTGAACATTTAAATTAAATAATAAAACTATAAAAATGACTGAGGTACCACGGTTTGTTGGGTGTATTGGTTCTAGAATAAGCTACGTCTCACTACTTGGCCAGGGACGGGGTCAAGTTGCCTACCGGCCATACTGGTGAAGTGTTGGCTTCCTTTTTGTCAATACTTGCTTGGTTTAAAACTGATTATTTTTTAAATACTGTTGGTAGACTGACCGATACTGCTTTAAGAATTTTAGTTCAAGCGCGTGGACTGCATATGCTGCAGCAAGAATTTAGGGTTGTGTATGGTCCCACATAGTGTTTTATACTGTAAACCAAAATAGTCGGATTTAATAATCTAAATAAACCAAATTTAGGCAATTGAAAATTGAGTTCATGTATTCAAAATTAAGTTATGGTTTGAAAACCTAATTTTGAAACTTTATAACTTTCTTCTTTTTTTGTTTTTGTAAAGCTTCAAGATTTATTACCATCATTTTGGTGATTGGCTTATTTTTTACCCATTTTTTTGACATGGTTTCTTCAATGTCATCATCTTGCTCGTACAAATTTTGTTACGTTTTGTTCTTTAAGATCATTTTCTATGGTCGTGTTTCTTACTTTATTTTAGGCTTACTTCTTTATTGTAGGTAACTAGTCTTAAGTGTTTGTGTGTTGAGTTTTTCTTCTTTTGCTCATTTTGCCAATATTTTTTCTCCCATACAATTTAAGTGATCTCTCCAATTTTGTCGCCTTGTTGGTATAAACTTGGTCTTGTACTTTAGTTTTTTATAGTTGTCATTCTTATTTAATCTCACAGGCTTATCCAATCTATGCAGGTAAGCAAGTGTTTTTTGGCTTTTCTTAATTTGTTCATTTTGCCAATATTTCTTTTTACATTCTTTTGACTTCAGTTTCTCCAATTCAACAGTATTGATTGCACTACTTTACTTGTAGATACGCTCTTGGATTTTTGTGAATATGTATCTCTTCACCGTCTCTCCTGGGCAGCAGATTTGTACGCTCAACTAGGAGTAGTGATTGTTGTTTGGCCCTGGATAGGTTTTAAAATTTGAAAACTGCATTTATTATTTAAACGCCGAATTTTTTTCTATAAGGCCGAGTTTTGATATTTCAAAACTGGTTTTGATACTGAAAGAAGCGATTTTGTTTAATTTTAAAAATTGAAAATTTTATAGTTGCATTTTGGAAACTGAATGCTAAATTTTAATATCAATTAGAATTAATTCCAAGTTTAAGTTTTATAACCGCATTTTGACTTTCAAAAGTAAATTCAAAAGATGATTTTTAATGTTTAAAAGCCAAAATTATTTATTTAAAGGCCGGATTTAATTATTTAAGACCGGATTTTAAAATTAAATTCTGATTTTTGCCCAAATTTTGCTTAAAGCATGATTTTGTAACTAGACTTTAAACAATTAATCCGGCCGGATTTTGTTAACTTAACGTAAATTAAAAAAAAAAAAATTAAGAAATTATGAAAGATAAAATATAAGAAACTGGAAACTGCAAATGACATTGCAGCACAATAACATATTTTATATCCACATTCTGACTGAAGCACTTTTTGTGCACATTTTGATAACATCTCAAAAATTATTAATTACAATTAAATTCTATCAAATTTTGTTTATAATAAATTTTGAAAAACTGATTTTTGCAGTTATCCCAACATCAGTGTTATTTTTTAAATCACATGCAATCAACATAAAACATATTTATTAGTTGCAGAATTGACCATTGTATAGTGGTAGGAAGTGGCGAGATAACCAAAACTTCGAACCGCAATGTTAATACTTTGAAATTGCAATTAAGACCCACGTTTTTTGTATTTTCGTCCGTCTCTTAATTCTGATTTAATCCAGAAATGTCATCATTGAAAAATAAAGGAACGGATATTTATTTGTGGCTGTGCGCAATAAATAAAAGGGTTGCCCGCGATGTAGGCTCATTAACCCGGACTCTCTCTCTTATATATTTTACGAGATGCATTTTCTTTCTTCGTTTATTGCATTCAAGGTGGACTGTTCTTCTCGTACTTACATACATACATACTACAACCGGTGTGCCTCCCCCGTAATTATTTCGCGTTATCGTCCGCGTAGAGGGCGCCCGATATCGGCCCCAATAAATCCGTGGACAGTTCATTAAATGCGAGATTTCGTCGCAGATACATTAGCTGCAAGAACAAACATAATTCGAGGCTGCCACCACACAACACAACGGCCCACGCTTTTTTCTCTCTTACTTCGTAAAAGAGCGCGCGAGTAACACCAGCTACCGGACGATAACTTTGCGCTGATATCAAAATCGCTTTATTTTACAAACGTTTAATGAATCAACAATAAATTCATTAATGATTCATTCCAGACTATAGTTTAGTCTTCTACAAAAATTATTATTTAAAACTAGTTTCAACCCTTACTGATAATTGAATTATTAGTCTATAATTCAAAGAAAAAACAAATTTCTTAATTTTTAAAAATGTTTGATCAGGCCAAACGGGTTAATCTATTACCTCAAATTTAATTAAAGTGATTCGTTGAATTATTGATTTAGATATTTGAATTTCTTCTGCAAATTGTGATTTAGCAGTTTCAATGTGCGGGAAAAATGTAGAGGGGTTGCATTCGCAGTCGTCATTGGCAACCGGCGCCCGTCCCACGCAGCGTCGCGACGCCGCCCGAAATGGCCGCCTCTGTCGGGCACGTTGCCACTGAAAACCGTGCGGATTCCTCCTGCTGCATATGCACAATGAAAAAAAAACTATTGAGAGAAAACAATGACACGTGGCTGCTATATACAGGGTGTTTGTTTTTTATTTATATAAATGTTTGCGTGACATTTTATTTTCAATAATAATCGAGAATCATCTTTAATTTTTTAAATACTTATTTAATATTTTTCTCTTATCAAAATTTTTGTATTATAAATTGAGTTTGAATAATTTACAAAACAATAATTTAGATAAGATAGATAATTAAATGTTCTACTTTGAGTTTTTATGTTAATTGTATTTATTGTATTGTACAACTAGCACGTAATGATAGCCATTTTGCACGACTATAAAGGTTGGTGCACAACCTTTAGCAAGTGTTGCAATTTAAACGCAAAATGGACATTGCGTGCTAGTTTGTTTTTTATGACTAAAATTTATATAACGTACACATAAAGAATTAAAATGTGGGTTATATGTTATAAAATGACATTTGACAGGTAATCTGTCACTTTTTGATAGTCCTGTGCGTAATGTTCACTTTTCACACTCAATATACATAATATACCGTATATTGAGTATAAAGTGAACATAATATACCGCACGCAAATGATCCGTATAAAATTGCATACTTTTTTGTAGCGCAATAACAGTTGCACAATGAACATATTACAGTAAGGAATATATTTATTATAATAATTAAATTAAAAAAAAAACTGTTTAAGACCAGCATTTCAATGACAGCTTAATCTTATGTTTAACTAAATTTAAATTTGTCTATCCATCTGGTAAAAGGGGTAAAATGGGGAAAGAAATTAACAAATATAATCTCATGATGACAGACAGTTGGGTAGGTAGGCGGAGCACTCAGATTATTAGTTGCGAGCAACTAGTTTCAACTAGAGTGCCTCGCTCACCCACCTAAGTGTTAATAATCTAGAAATTATATGTTTGTATTTTCGTCAAATGTCACTATATTGAAAAATAGAATAACACACTTTGATAGATCATTAATTGGGAGCAATTATTTTCAATTTGAGTGCCCGCTCACCCACTTATGTAGTAATCATCCAAAAGTTAAATGTTTATTCTTTTTACAAATATCAACGGTCACACATATAATTAATTGTGGGCATGTTAACTGTCATATGTTAAGGAAGAAGATGACAAATCCGATCTCCTGATGTCAGACAGTTGGGTAAGTCAATTCAACTGGTGTGCCACTCCCACCCACCTAAGTGTTAATAATCTAGAAATTAAATGTTTAGCTTTCAACTGCCACTCAATCGAAGAAAGAAGATATAAACCTAATCTTTTAACGGAAGGCACTCAGATCATTGATTGCAAATAACTAGTTTTATCCAATTAATGGGCCAGGAAAATGAAATAAAGTACAAGATAAAAGTATCTAGAATAGAATTTATAAAACCATTTAAACAAGAGTATAAGGGAAAGGTTCACCAAATGCTATGTACAGTCGATTCTTCTATATGGTTGCAAAACCGGACACTCAAGCAGACTACGATCAAACGCATTAAAGCATTTCAAATGTAGCTATATTAAAAGATACTCAAAATCCCATGAACCAAAAGATTGAGAAATGATGGAAGTACTAATGAGAATTGAACACAAAAGAACTCTTAAGTCTACAACCAAAAGGAGGCAACTAGAATACCTGGGGGCATAAAATGCAAGGCGCAAAATACAATCTGTTTTATTCTCAATGGAAAGATAAAAGGCAAAAAAGGAATTGGCCAAAAAAAGTTATCATGGCTAAGTCCTACAATAGACGGGTCTACAGAAAAACTGACGAAATGAGAACACAGGTGTTGCCAAAGCGTAGAAAAAAAAAATTAGGCAAGTCACTTCAAGAAGAAGGCTAAAGGGTTTTCTATAAAATGTGTGAAGGAAAATGACAAATTTATTCTGTTGATGACAGACAGTTGAGTAGGTAAGTGGGGTATTCAGATCGTTGAATATAGGCAAATAGTTTTAACTAAACTGTTGGGTGGGTCTGGATTTAATAATTTAATTGATTGCAAGAAAGTAGTTTCAACTGGAACAACTTACCCAAACACCCAAGTATTAGCTATCGAGAACAGTTATAAATTGAAAAAGAATTATGACAAATCCAATCTCTTGATAACAGATAGTTGAGTGGCTAGGCGCTCACTTGGATTAAGCAAGAGTTTGCGCAAGTATTTCTAGCCCACGGGGTTAACTCTTAAAAGTCAGTAGTAGAATAGTCTGACCAATTTTTTCTTGAGTGGGCAGCAACGCCTGGTTTTTGGTTTTGTGACGTGGAAGAAAAGCCAAAAGATTTTGACAGCAACCCTTTTCGGTTGCAGATGTTTTGCTAAAAAGAGTACACAGAGGAGAGAAAAACCCACCTGACGGCTTAAGATATTTCCTCAATTTGCGTTGGATTCTGTGAGGTAAGTTTCAATCGTCAGTAGAGAAGTGGGGAGTTGTTAGGATTATGTAGAATGTCATTTATGCAAAGTGAATCAGTCCGCAAGAATACCTTGTCCTGAACGGCAAAATCTACAATTATTTGACCCGCTTCAGTAAGACTAACCCGTTCTCACTAGAGGGGAACTATCACGCCTTGGACTAGTCCTTAGAGCAAGGTTTCATGCTGGGTTAGACAAGTGCGGACGGGTTTAAAGCTGGGTAGATACTGTGGGTGCTACCTTGCTAGTATGTGAGCATAAATAAGATGGAGAAAAAAAAATGCATATTCTGTCAAAAAGACACGCATTACGACGCAGAACATACGCTAGTAAAATGCAAAGAAAAGAACAAAAGAAGATTCCTCTAACTAGAATATACAGCGGAGCTGGATCTAACAGTCCAAAACGTAAGCATCAGCTCAACCTTTGTGAAGGAGACTAGCAAATCGGTTATCGACATCACAATAACGTCTGCTAATATGTCAGCTAAAAAGTGGAAAGATTAATCTAAGCCTTCACTAAAACAAAAAGTTTGAAACCAAAGTTTCCAATTTAATTAACATAACGCGGGTCATAAGCAACACTACCATAACAAAAGCATTACAATTAGCTGCAAAACAAACTTTTAATAAGAGGAAAACAGGAAGCAGAAAACACGATTAATACAAAGCCGAGAAAAAATCCCTTACCAACCTTATAAAAAAAGCCGAAAAAAAAGCTGGATCAACTTTTGCAGAAAGATTCACAGCAATGTCTGGGGAGATGGTTACAAAATTGCAACCAAACATATTCTGAACGGCCAAATCAAAACAAGAAATAAAGAATTGCCCAAAAACTGGTTTCCAAAAACAACATAGTTCTAAGATCAGAGTAAATAAGAAGAACACACCGCTGTTCATGGAAGCGGAATTTGAAGAAAAAGCAAGTAAGCTAAAAGACGGGACTGCAGCCGGCTTAAACAATATTTCCTTGTAGATAATTAAGATCGCAGTGGCGGCGTGTCCGCAAAAGATTCCAAAGCTCATGAATAGATGCCTAACTAGCGCCAACTTTCTAAAAAACTGGAAACAAGCTAACCTAATCCTTATTGAGAAAGGAAAAAAAAAAGAAGAAACAGACCAAAAGTAATACAGACCAATCTATCTACTAGATGTTGTAGGTATGTTGCTAGAACAATTAATCAAAACCCAACTGAACTAAGATCCAGAAACAGCTCTCCGACCAACAATACGGCTTCACAAAAGGTGCAAGCAAAATTAAAGAAATTCTGAAAGAGAACATAGAGAAGTCATATAGAAGCAGGGACTTTTGCGCGCTGGTAACCCTTGATATTAAAAACGCATTTAAGATGAAGCGACATAAACAAAGAACTTAAAAAAATAGATTTAAGCTATTACCTTTGGTTGTAAACTCTATAATCCTCTACGCAGTTCCTATATGACGTAAAGCAATCCAAGAGAAGACAAATCTAAAAATTCTTACCAGCATCCAAAGGAGAGCTGGACTAAGAGTATGTAGTAAATACCGTACTTCCTCACTGGAAGCGGTGCAGGTAATTGCAGGGGTAATACCTACTTAATGCAAAATAAAAGCAACAAAATTATGAAAAATAAGGACGGTAAAACTAGTTAGTTAGACTAAGTCATTGATCAGAAATTTGAAAATGTGAATTAACAGAGACCACGGGGAGGCAAACTACTATTTCATTCAAACTTTAGGGGGCATGGATGCTTTGGTAGTTACCGCCAAAGATTCCAAATCAAGAAAAGTGATTTATTCTAGCACAGGGTCACTCACGCCATAACGGAATGCATCCACTTCATCTACATTAAAGATGAAACTATAAAGAACGTCGAAAAAAGAATACTAATGAGCAACATGGTTGAAACAATATTTGTAGAACCAGATTGACAAAATGATCACAAACATTATAAAAAAAAGAAAAAAAAAAGAGACATCCAACAAAACAACGCTATAAAAATAGAAAACAACACAAGGCAGGCGTGGTTTTTAGTGCAGTTGAGCAAACCTCACCTTTGAAAAACCCCAATCCCACCACACGTGAAACCTTAGGAGGTGTTTAATCTCCCCGTAAAACGTTTTTTCCGTAAAAAAAAAGAGAACAAAACGTTGGAGGAAGATAAAGGTAGGACAAATACAAATGAAAAGCACTAAAAACTATGCTACGGCAGCACTGAGGAAAAAAACAATTAATTGAATGGATGGACGTGGCACTTTAAACACAGATTGCAAGCAAAAAATAGTTTTAACTGAAGTGCCCCGACAACCCACCTAGGTAAGTGGTACTAATTTTAAAATTAAATGTTCTTTTTTTACAAATGTCAACTTAGTTAGTTATCCAGAACTTTTATGTTTCTTCATTTTTCTTCTGATGACAGACAGTTGGGTGGGTAGAAGTGACACTTAGATCATTGATTGCATGTAAGTAATTTCAAATGAAATGACACACTCACTCACCCAAGTGTAAGTAATCTAGAAAGTAGATGTTTTTCTCTCTACAAATGGCAATCGTCATTAATTTGAAGAAAAAAATCTAGTCTTTTGATAACAGTCAGTTAGGTGTGTAGTAAGGGGTATTCAGATTATTGATTTCAAACAAGTACTTTAAATGGGGCACACTCACCCACCCAAGTGTTAGTTATCCAGAAAGTAGACGTCATCTTTCTACGAATGTCAACTGTCATTAAATTGGAAAAATTTTGTTTAGATTTTGTCATCATAAATTGGATAAGAAAGATAACAAATATATTTTTTTCATAGACATTTGGGTTGGTGAGACACTCAAATTATTTTTTGCAAGCAAGTATGTTTAACTGTAGTGTCTTGTTTGCACATGTAAAGATTAGATGTGTCTTCTTTCTACAAACGACGTAATTAAATTGAGGAAGAAAGATGACAAATCAAATTTTCTGATGACAGACAGTCGGTGGGTGGGTGTTGCACTCAGATCATTGACTGCAAACAAGTAGTTTCAACTGGATATACTAGTGCTTCATCAAACTATCATACATCTCTTTAGATTAAAAAAAAATGTTTTATTTATTTATCCTGCCTTTGTGAATTCTAATTTAAGCCTTATTTGCAAACTTTAAAAAAAACTCAAAAAGAAAAAATTAAAATATTTAATACTGGCAAACTTAGTGTCTAGTGTACATTTACTAAAAATATATTTTAACTGAATTGATTCTTAAATAACCCTTAAACATGTTTGATTAATTTTTAAAATAGTTAAAACCAAAATAATTTATTCAGTGCAAACAAAATTTAATTAATTTTTAAAACCACCCCAATTGATAAGTATACTCTCTCTAGAGACCCCCTATAATCGATTATTGTGATTGCATAGTCAATAATTGATCTTGCAATTTTTGTGTTTTGTATTGACACCCTGTATATACGTGTACGTAGTAAAAAGTGCTCCCCCGTCTCCATCCGAGGGTTGCGTGTCTGTCGGTGGATATGTGCTGGAGTCACGCGAGCCCGAAATTGTAGTTGGGTTTATGTGGTACCTTCCCCGTAGTCGTAGGAAGGAAACGGAGAGACAATCCTCGTAGGTGAATAAAGGGGTCTCTCATTTTATTATAGGGAAATAAAATTTATGAATTAAAATCCGAGGGAAAAGCAATCTGAAATAAGGGGTGGATTTATATCAGAAGAAGAAGAATTTATTATAAATGGTCGCCTAACATTAAATTTTATATTGTGATTACAGTTCTGACTAAATTATTATTACAGTACATAATATGCATATTTATATTTAGTTAATTAGTTAATTTATAAAGAGATTATTTACATAACAAAAGTCCCAACAAAAATACTTGTGGAACCCCATTTTTAATAAACAAAATTAAAATATTTATTTGAATATTCTGTTTATTGTTTTCGCCTTGAAACCCTGAAAGTTAAATTGTTACAATTTAGAGCTGTATTGACTGTCATTTCAATACAATTAAATGCGTAAAAATGTGGGCGCATATACTTAGAAACTAATATCTCATTAACGAGCCACTTTTGTCGGCATCCTCTAACATACATAAAGCATCAACATAACAAGAAAATATTTAAAGAAAAGAACGCTCGCGCCATCCCGAAATTAATGTTGATGTCGCGTGATACGCCCGCGCACGCCCGCTTACAAAATGCATTTAACACTGACATTTTCCGTTCTGTTTTTTTTTATGACTGAACGAGAGGACGCAAAAAAAAGGATTAATTTACACCTGTCACACGCTTGTAATAATTAATTGCGGTCGATAAGTGATACAAAAAAATATGACAAAAACAATTAGTGTAATTCGCATTAAATAAAAAATACAATAGGCGCGTTCGTTAACAACCGCACCCCCTCTTGTAATTAAATTAATGCTGGGGATACATCATATAACTGTGTGTAAATGATTACTGCGTTGAATTACTGAAATTTAACTCACGAAGAACGAAAAATTGTTTGGGTGCGTTGCGTATTTAAATAAACAAATTATTTATGTTGTAATTTTATTATATGAAACATCAGTAATTGTATTTAATTCGGTTAAAACTACGATTTATGATTGTAGATTATGTCAAATAAATTTGAAAGAAAATTAAATAAAATAAGATTAGTCATGTAAATTTTTTCCACTCCACAAATTCTTAGCTATCTAAAGAAAGGCGCTAGAGCTCACAGGAAAAATAAAGATAGCGCCCGTTTAATTTATGAAAACAAGTGTGAAAATTTATGCTCGGCCCGTGAAAGATAAGCTTTGAAATATAAAATATAATTTGATGCTTCTTTAGGTTTTATTGGAGTAATGTTAGTTGGTTGGGTAGCGTGTGATCGATGATTAAACTTGATTTGCATACAAATGAATTCGTTTTGATTAATAATTGCATTGCCATTTGTATTGTGGAAAAAATAAATATATATACTGAAATAGGAAAGTTAGAAGTTATTGCTGTCATTAATAGAAAGTTGCAGGGAGAGAATGAGTTGTGTTTTATTTTTTCAGTGAGCAAGATTATAATAAATTGTTAATATATTTATTATCAAAAACGGCAATTAGTAACTCGTTTATTTGCTTTATTTTATAAGTGACATGAAAATCCATCATTCATAAAGTTATTAGACATCATTTATATGCTTAATGATCTTTACTGTGCTAAAAGTTTTTTTTTTATTTGTCATCAGTTAATGACGGAAATGTTTTACATATTTGATTTATTTTTACTAGATTTGAAGGCAACATTTTTTTAACCTAGTAAGAATTTTAGGTTAGTATCTTGAAGAACGCTTAGATCAGTTATTCCTAAACTCGGATTGCGAACCAAATTTAGGTCGTGGGAGGTATTTGGGTGGACCCCGGAAAACCCTCAAATAACTTAAAAAAGTTTAATTTTTAATATATTTTATGACATTAATTTAATCGATAGGTATGTCACTTTACTAGTATTGTCTTATCACTATTATATTTATTGACAGTTTGCAAGTTCAGAGCTGGTTGTCTTAAAACAGAATAACAAAATTTTTGACAGATAAAAAACATAAATGTTCTGACCGCTCTAATGAGAACAAGAAAATAGAAAAATTGCCAATTGGGTGATATTTTCTACCACTTACATTAGTTGAACACAGAAATGCAAGGTTAAAACCGTACTGTAGTAAACATAAGCAAGAAAAAATTGCGAGACATTAATTAGCAGCGTTTTCAATACTGGGCTTGTTTGGAAGATCCTAATGACAACAATATTTTTGTAGGATCATGCTTATTTTTTAGAATATTTGAAAATCTTTGATAATAAAAAGAAAATATATATGTCCATATCCAGAAACTCATTTCAAGTAGAAGCAATGAGTGTAAAAAATGATTTAGATGGATTACAAGAAAAATTGCCTACAACGCAAGGTAATGGAATATTAAAAAAATAATTTGCCAGAATGAGTGTTTTGAATCTGTAAACAAAGGTCTGCAATGCAGAAGAGCTTATTGCCGTCTATTTCAAAACCAGGGGGACGAATTTGTCTGCTTTTGATATTCCTTAAATAGAATTTGGCATTTTTTGACAGTTAATGGCTGGATTTTGTTTTTTTTTTTAACATAATTTTTTATATTTTGTAGCTGTATTTTGCTATTTTACCGATTTTATGAAGTTAATTCCACTTTTTAACACTTTCTGACAATTGTTCAAAATTTCATGTTCTACTTTTTTACTTTTTAACAGTTTATGCTCAATTCTATTTTTCTAAAAAAAATATTATATTTTATATCAAGATTTTCCTATTTTTAGGATTTTATTTTGGATTTATAAAAATATTTACATTTTCTTAAAGTTTATGGCCGGATTATAGAGCTTTCTGACAATTGTTTAAAGTTTTAAAACCGGCTGTTTTTACATTGTTTTTTTATCGTTTTTTTTGTTTTTTTTTTTAATATTTTTGTATTTTATCACTGGATTCTACTATTTTTGACTTTATATAAATAGAAGTTGCATTTTTAGAGTTTATAAGCAAACTTTGATGCTTTCTTACAGTATTTATGTATTTGATGGCCGGATTTTGCTTTTTTTAACATTCTATAAAAAAAATTGATATTTTTAACAATATATTAATATTTGAACAGTTTGTGGCCAACTTTTCTATTTTTGACATTTTATAAGGAAAATTTTGCACTTTTAAACTGTTTTTGGCCGGTTCTTGATTTTATTTGAAAATAATTTAATTTTAAATGACCGGATTTTGATATTTATGACATTCAATAAATAAAATTTTGCACCTTTTGACTGGATATGGCTGGATTTTGTCATTGTTTTCATATTTCGTAGCCAGATTTTGTAGCTTTCTGACATTATTTCGATGTTTAAAGACCGGATTTAGTTGATTTTGATTTTTTATGAATAATAATCTGACATAATTTTAATACTTTATGACCGAATTTTGTTATTTTTGATATTTAATAAGTAAAATTTTACACTTCAACAAGTTAGAGCCGGGTTCTTGTGCTTTCTGAAAATATTGTGATGTTTCAAGGGTAGATTTTGTAAATTTTAACATAATACGAGTAGAATTTTATATTTTATACCAGTTTTATGGACAAATTTTGCTGTTGCAATCAATATTTTATTTTTTTTAGCCAGATTTTGCTATTTTTCAACGGTTTATAGCTGGATTTAGTGCTTTCTGGTTTTTGACATTTTATAAATAGAGCTTTTCACTTTTCAACCGCTTCTGACCAGATTTTAGTTCTTTCTAAAAATATTTTTATATTTTATGACCAGACTTTTATTTTTCTTGAATATAGTTTTCCACTTTTCTGGGTACGTCAACCCAAATTACAATTTTTTTACTCTCTTTTCCACCATATTAGCTGGGGATGTCAAGTCTAAACACGCTCTGCAAGACTACGTTGAGCAAAAAGTCATTGAGTTCTTGATGTAACAATACTAAAAAAACGTCAACTCACAGATTGAGATTAGAGCAATCAATGACCAAAGCTTTGACCACAACCCAATACTACTGGAATTTTTTTAAAGAGAATAAAATGAGGGTGGAAGAAGATCCGTTACCCATACGGATTAGATTCTTTTCTCAAAATTCCTGGAAGAGAGCATAGGCAAAGTAACCTTTTAAACTGTTTACAAATCAAATTTACGAAGCCACGAAAAGGGCGTCTAAAACCTTTCAGGAACTTGCTGATAACTTCTCAGAATTATTCCGGTATTAAAAGGCACTAATTTGCCAAAGAAATGCCGATAAACGCCAATGACAATGACATCGCAATCTCAAGAAACGCGCGATCCACAAGGAAGTCAGAACGGCTATGAGGTTGTACAAAAATTAGTGCTGGCAAAAACTTTGGAATTAACCACAGAGGGTAAAAATCTAATGTTGAAAATCTTCAAAACCTTGCAAAATAGAATAGTCCTTATACTAGTTACCCACTGTGAAGACGGGCTCCAATACTCTACTCCAATGCTCTTCTTTTATAAAAAAGGACACCAATCTGGAGCAAGTCTGACAAGAGAAGTCAACGGTTTCTTGAAGGGTACAGACGATGACGACACACCGCTGAATAGGGTACGACCTTCTCAAATCAGAAAAGTTATATTAAAGCTTGATTTGCGCCAGGCCCTGACGGAGTTCCCATCAGAGTATTTAAAGCCTTCTCGCACAAAGCAATAATGGTACTAACCAATATTGCAAATGCGTTATTACTTACAGAATATTTTCCAAAAGCATAAAATTAACATACCAAAATCTGAGCAGGACCAAAAGTTTCCCCTAAACTATAGACCTATCAGTCTCCTATGCACTTTATTAAGCAAGGTCATAAAAAGAGTAATCCAAGAATCCTAGCATTGTAAAACACGGAAAAGTAAACTTTTTTCTACCCGCCTACCAACATGGGTTTTGACGTGAATACTCAGTTGTCCATCAGCTAAAGCTCTTGACAGATGACATTATAGAAGGTTTTAAACTGAGAAAACTACAAGGGTGATTTATTTTAACGTCAAAAAAGCTTTTAATAAAGTTTGTCACAAAGGATTAATACTAAAATTTTTCTTAAAAAGCTGATAACTTCAAATTAAAAACGCAGAACTTACCGGTAAAACTCCAAAACCTCTTTACTATCGCCTATGCTATTCAACCTATACGTTGCCGACGTACCATAGGGCTGGAAACACGGGGTCAAAATGGCATAATACGCCGATGACATGGCTTTTCTATATAGTTTAAGGTCTCCAAAAAAAGTTACCATGACTTCAAAAAGCATTTATTTTTTAATTAATAGAGTTTTGCACTTCAACGTCAATCCAAGAAACCTTATTGAAGCGGCTGATTTTGATTTTTTTGGTTAGCTGGGGATTTTAGATTTAAACACTCAACATAGAACAGTTGCACAACCTACGTAAAAGTTTGACCTTTGCAAGACTAAGTTGAGCAAAAAGTCATTGAGTTTTGGTTCCAGACCACGCCGCGGGTCACTGAGAGGACGTCTTTGGTTTAACAATACTAAAGAACTACAACTCACAAATAAAGGTTAAGGCAATCAATGACATAAGTTCCAACCACAAGAAGAAGAGTCCCTATATCAGCCATTCACGGTGAGAACAGGCTCCATAGTCTAATTCCAATGCTTCCCATCTATAACAGAAGACACCGATCTGGAGCACGTTGAAAGGATCCTCCAAAAAGTCGCAAAGTCTTACTACTAAAATTGCACAGACTAATATGCTCACTGCCTTTTATAAAGCTGACAACTGCATCATATTTGAAACAAATAATTTTAGCAGTAAAACTCTAAAATTAGGTTTCTTCCTTATGGCAGATCACGGCAATAGTACTTCAAGGCTCTTTTCTATTGCCTGTGCTATTCAACCTATACTTTGCCAACGTACGTCAATGATACGGCTTTTCTATACAGTTCAAGGTTTCCAAAGGCGATTACCATAAGACTTCAAAAAGCTATCACCAATTTGATTGGCACCTTACGGAACATCTTCTTCAATGATTCTCTTTAGATCAAACCAAATTGGTAAAAAATCTGCTAATCACGATGCTTCGGCAGAACAGCGGGTTGTTGATCCAGAACAAACTTCGGTTATATACGAGCATTATTAGACTTCAAATCACGTTTGCATCTGCAATCTGGGTAATAACGGCAAACACTCACCTTGATCGTCTTAAAGCTTTTCAAAGTCTAACCTTGCGTTGGATTATCGGAGCTTCATGGTACGTTAGAAACGAAGAAATTTGTAATGACCTAGGCATTCCGCCGTTCCTACATCATTTTGAGGCCGTAGCCAAACAATACTTTGCAAATCTCATATTCCACTTGAACTCTGATCTGGCCAGACTAGCTGAATCAGGCAAGAAAGTGTATTCCTAAAGGAGACCGGTTAATCTTTTCTTAAAAGTGGGCCACTACTACCTCATCCTAATTCATCTCCATATATTTCCAAATAGAAGGTACATGAACCTGGGAGAGGGGGATTTAGTCGGTAGGCACTCTCTTCTTGAGAGTAAGTTTGACATTTTGACCTCTAAAAAATTCCCCTAATAAACAACAAAAATAAATTAAAGTTTATAATTAGGCCAAAGAAAAATTACAAAATTGTGTATGTTTTTTTCCAAAATTGTAGCTACACCTCTGTTTAAGAAATTTTAGACAAAACTATCTGAAAAGCCCTGCTGCATCTACTTTACACTAATTTTTGAGATTTATTTATATGATTATAGATTAAATTCAAATTCTGATACAAAAATATAAAAGCAAAATTTATTAAAATAATGCATAAAAATAAATCAAACAATAAGGGCAGAAAGACCTCGGTCGATAGCCCTTTTAATATTCAAACCAAATATATAAATATTAAATAAATATATTTACTACTATTAAATCACCTACAGGAACCTGAAACAAATCTTATGCTGATTTCAGTCTGGAGTTTTTCGTGTTGAAAACTTATGGAAAAAGAAATCATTCGTGTTCTAAATATCTTAATTTTTGCATACAAATGTTGCCGACATATAATAAATATAAAATTAGTCTCAATATAAATACTTGTGGAACCCCTGCTTAATTTGAAACTGAAAGTATAAATGAAGAGTTGTTTGTCAAACTACAAGTGCATATTAAAAAAAAATTAAAAATTGATATTAAAATATTTTGTAACAGTCAATGTTTACAGTTTTAATAAATGGACTTGATGCTGTTTGAAAAAACCTAATAAATATTTTATTACGTCGGTCAACAAAAACTACATAAATGTCCCAAAACTGCAACATTAATTAATTAAAATATTAAATGTTTAATTTAAAAAAAAATTATTATTTATTTTTGCATTTTTAAATTTTATTTAGTATTCAATATTTAACCACAATTCATAATTTAAATTGTATTGTAAGATTAATTAGTAAAATAATATCAACATTTGGAATTAAAATGTTATTGCAAATTGTAAAGGTAATCCGATTTAGTTTGATAAATGCGAGACACGCGCCTACTATAATCCCTTTCACAATATTGGATTGATTCATTTCTCAAATGTATCCTGTGCGAAGCATACATTTCATCCCCTAAATGTATCCTTGTTTGCGGAAAGGCCACAATGGTAAAATCCACCAGTTATTCAAGTGCAATGGCTCGGTAAACCCATTAATAGGACATCAAGTCCACAATTGCATTATAATAGCGGCCCTATTGACCCGGGCGTGTGTCCCATTGTTACAGCAACCCCCATAGCTACCCTTCAATGTTTACATTCCGTCTCCGTATCAGTACATTAGTTGCCCATTAATCCGTGTCCGAAATTAATATCGGAGATACACAACCCTTTTACAAGTCGACACACATGCACAAGATAAATCTAGTAGTAGGTGCAACCCTACCTACCTACCCTCACCTTCCCTCGAGCGACTTTAATATCGTGCCGGTTCGCCGTAATTGTTACAATTTTCTTATCAAGACTATGTTTACCCACCATCAGTGTAATGACTGTAATACGAATTTAATTGGTTCCATTTATAAAAGGAATGTTATTTTTATATATTTTTTTCACAATTTTTTTATCAAATATTATTTTGATACATATTTCTACCAAGTAAGAGAAGAGTGCAACCTGTATGTGTTAGCGCGAGGAACTCTTAAATGTAATAATCCTAGTCAGGTCTTTTGTATTGTTCCTCCGGTTCAATATGGGTCCGAAACACGCGAACCGACTATCCACGGAACACGCGGATGGAACACCTCGCATTCACTTTTACTTACAGAAAATTTTGCACACACAATTTATCGCTGGACACACTTAGGTTTAATGAGATTCTATCTCTCTTTGTCATTTTGTTGATTCAATAACGTGAATCACATTTGCCGCATTTCTAGCTAAATTTATAAACGTATAGTTTTGGTAACAAACATCGATTTTCAATTGCTTTACCCTCAAGGTAAATTCAGTTTTTTTATATCATTTCTCTACCGATCGTCGTCGTTAAAAGTAGAATTGCCGACTTTTATGGATTACGGGTGGTGAGGTCGTTTATTATGGAAAACAGATTTAATAGGTTGGAATAGAGTGCGGGTGGCGGAATGGGGCGGCCGACTTGGTTGGCGGGACACAGGGGTTGCAAGAAAAAGGTAATACCGGAAACATCGACAGCGCTTACTTTATATCCTGGCGCCCGACAGGAAATGGCGTTGAGTCACCTCCACTGCTGCTGTTCAATCTTCTCTCCCCCTGACTTCTAAATTCCCCCGAAATAATAAATTCATACAAATAATGTAATTGTTCTATTGTTTTAATTATAAATTTGTTAACAATGTTTTGGAAAATAAATTGAATGGTAATAACAGCTTAATGATAAAACAATTCTGTAGTACCATCTATAATGTAAATTAATCACTATTATAGTTACAGTTAAATATATAACATCTTAAAAAGTATGTATGTTATAACTGCTACCTATGAATACTTATTTTCTTTATTAGTTTTCAATTTTGATAACAAAATTCTGCCCAGGAATGAATTGTTTATTCATTTGCTGAATATTCACTAATTTTTATTTTTAACCTGAAACCGGTCTGGTTTCTTAAGTGTTTGTAAAATGTCTATCAATATTAAGTATGATTAAGATAATAAGACATATAAATAATATAAAACTTTCCTTATAAGAACAATTATTTATTGTAAGAAACCTTACTATGATAATGTTTGCTATCAATGTTAGTACTAGTATAACACTTAAACAAGGAGTCTACTGGTTTAGGAGCATTTTTGGTAGCACGCTATCTTATTTTCGTAACAAGAGCGGTTTGAGATATTGTTTCTACATCAAAATAATCGAACCACTGTAACGCCAAGTTTAAAGCAAAAAGCTTAGTTAAAGTAATTACAATAAAAATGCTGGATAATAATGCTTGGGATATGCCACCCTTCAATTGGCTTCAATAATGCCAATAAGTTGGTTATTGCTATAATTGGTTATAACTTTGTTGTTTTTTATGGTTGGACTTCAGTTTTAGTGCCAGATTCGGAAAGAGACGTTATATATACGTTGCTTTGTTATGAGAGTAAAATGAGTATTAAACAAACTTCATCGCAAACAGTTGCCGTCTTCATTTTAATTTTGATTTAATTGAAAGAGACTATTTGATGATCTTACTATTCTTGTAAATGGCAAACTTGGGGTAGCCAAATCAAAAATGATGCAAAATATAGTTAAACGTTGTAGAAAAGTTAGACAAAAACGGCAATCTTGCCTTGTGCAAGATATCAAAGCACCAAAGACCTAATAAACTTAGAAATTACTCTTTCTTAGACCGGGGAAGTAAAACATAAAAAAAATGTGACTACAAAGACTATTTGGATGTTCTTTGCAACAAAAATAATCAAAAACACATAAAGGCTGACACCTAATATGACCGAATGGCTACGTGTTGATTAGAGATACCTAGCACTTCTATGGTGTAAAACAACTATTCACAATAGTACAACTACTAAAATACAAAAGTTGGCATGTTTTCTGATAAGGGTAACTAAAACAAGCCTTCAGCAGTCATAAAGCACACATAAACACACTTTAAATCTTGGATTTTACAGACCTAAAACAACAAATTTGTTGCTCTAATTATCAGGTCATACTTTATAAAAAAAATATCTTACAAAAAAATTGATATGACAATACTACAGCAAGACAAATGTACAATCAAGAGATACTTGGGCATAGTCAACAAAACCAAATACAAATTAGTTCATAAACCAACATGACATTGTAGCTAGTACAGAAGCAGATTATGATCTTCTTGTACAAAATGTATAATAGAGTACACCTGATCTGGATATCAAAAGACAGATTATAAAAAAACCTTAAAACATAACTACTTGCAAAACCTGGCTATTTATTGAACTTTAAACTGCTTTCGGGATTTTAATATAAAACCAGAAAAAAAAATCAAAAAACTTGCAGAAAGAAACAGTTACCTGTAGAAATATTACCGGAGAATGAAGCACACAAAACTACCCTAACCTAACCTAACAAGACCTTCATAAAATACCAAAAGCTTGGTATGACATAAGTCAAATTAAATTAAAATAGCTTACAGGCTGATATTCTAAAAGTAACTAAAGAAAAAAAAATATCTCTTGGCTTAATGAAACAGAACTGCTAAAGGAGTAAGATGAAATTGATGTAACTTAAGCCAGACTAACTGAAAAATATAACTTTAATAAAAAATAGAAAAAAATTAAAAAATTTTAGTTATTAAGTTTTTTCTTCAGTGTATCAAAATCTTAATGATTGGAAATCAATAAAATCTAAAGCAAATTGAAAAAAATAATCTTAATACAAATTAAAAAAAAAACTTTTTGTAGCCTTTAGGCTTTTTTAAAATCGAATAAAACGATCAAGCCCGCATGCAAGGACGCTATGCAAAAGGCTTCATGAAAAAATATTTGCTTTTTGATCAAAAATTTGTTGTTTAAATTTAACGTCAATAAGTGAACATTTTTTGAGTTTAAAGTTGTCATGACCGTGAATAAATTTTTTAATTTATTGTTTTGCAATTGATTCATATTTTCCTATGTGATTGTTTTTACAAAAAATAAAAAAATAAAAAAAAAATATCAAAATGTTAGTATTCAAAGTGTTTACAAATATATTTAACAAAATAAAAGTTATTTTTAAGCTTTGAAAAAAAAAATTTTGTTTCTCTAAAAAATAGGATTGCCGGTAAATTAAAAAAAAAATAGATTGAGATTAAATTATTGGCGAATTTTATAACTTATTACATATCTAACCTGAAAAACATACGCCCTGTCCTAATAAGTGATGAAGTAGTTAATAAAAATAAGTTTTCATACAAAACATCCATCATTTGATAAAAAAAAAACATCGTCAAAAATTGATACGTTGTTGTTTTAATTATCGTATAAAGGAACTTTCATGTTTATTTTCCTTCATTCTCTACTTCCTGGAACTCACTGTTTGTTATCTACTTTTGTTTGTATTTTTATTTTCCTTGTATATTAAAATGTGACTTATAATTGTACAAAAAAACACCAATAACTTGCTTAAGAAAAATTGTTATATAAGATAACTGTATCAAAAAATTTAAATAAAACCGAACACGAATATTCTTTTGTTAAAAAATGCGCAGAAAGTACAAAAAAATTAAAAATTATTTCAAAAATATTATGAAAAATGCTTTTTATAGAAAAATTACAAAATGCTTATTGCTTGTCTATTATGAAAAACAGTTTTTTTGCTCGTATTTTAAGTCGGAAGTAATCCCTTAGCAGCAAGGGCAAGAAAATCCTTTCTTTTCTATCTTTTCTGTTTTTGCTAATTACTTTTTTGGACTAAAAAGAAAATTACGAAAAAAAATTTAATTCTCAAACTCAAAGATAAAAAATCATTTTGATTGATTAAAAAAACTTTTTTTTAGTTGCACCTATACGTAAATACTTTGTATAAAAAACTCAAAAATACTAAAAAAAATACTTTTTAAATTACAGTTTTTTTTTTCTATTTTTTAAACTATTTTTTTATTATTACTCAAAAAAAAAAGATTGACAAAAAATTTCAAAAAATTTATCACTAGTAAAAAAAACAAAATTAAAAAATAAAATTATTTTGTTTTATTTTTAGTAACATTATAAGTAAACATTTTGTATAAAAAAATAAGCATAATTTTATAAAATTAAAAAAAAAAAATCACACAAAAAAAAAATAAAATATTTGCTTGTCTAATCTGAAAGGTGATAATTTGCGGCACTAGAGTGGGAAACTATTTTTCAGCGACATTAGTGAGGAAAAATTCTTTTTAGACCACCAAAACAATGCTTTTTTATAAATTTGGGTGTAGATTAATTGGAGGACAATCAAAGAAAACAAAAATTTTGATACTAAAATGCTGAGAAACTCTTCGTTTGACCTCACGAGGTCACGTTTTTTTTTGTAACAAAATATGCTTAATGTTTTTGTGACAAATTACAAACAATTTAAAAAAATATGTTTAGCTGCACATTCTGCTAAACAGTTGTGCGGCACCAGGGCTATAAAACCTTTTGCAGCGGCACTAGTGCAACAAAAATATTTTAAAATCCGTAAAACAAATTTTTAATTGGTCTAATAAGTTTTTGAAAAATTATTTCAATTTTTTTTTTATTTTATCTGATTTAAAAAATACATAATTTTGTTTTTTTTTTAAATTATTTCTCCCTTCCATAAAAAATAGTTGCAAGCAACACAAAAAATAAAATATTGGCTAATGCAGCCCACTAAAAATATGTAGTTTAAACATGATTTTTTTAAGAAACAAAAAGTACAATAAAATTGAAAATGGTGAAAAAAAAAATGATTCTAAAATAATTATGAAAATTATAGAAAAATTAAAAAATATTTTTGGGGTTTCTATTTAGTTTTGCTCATTTTGTAGATTAGAAAGTGATGCTGTGCATCACTAAAAAATGATATTTTTTATTTTTTAAACTTAAATACATATATGAGTCAAGTGTACGGAATAAAAATTTGTTTTTGCTCAAACCACTAAAAATGTTTTCTGCTACATGAATGCTGATTATGTGAATATTTTTTTGTTAGATTTTTTACATTTTTTGATTATTTGTAACTTCTCAGGAATCATTTTTCTTCAAAATTGTCAAAAGAATAAGTTTTTGTAGCCAAAATAAAAATTTTGCAAAACTTTAAAAAACAGTTTTTGTTAAAAAAAAACGGGAATTTTTTTTAAATATGGATAAAAACGTGCTTTTATACGTGCAAAAAATACCCTGAAAATTAAAGGAAGTGCCGTGTGCTACGTTCTGAGATATCTTATAATGTATCTACAGAAATACTTAAAAATAGAGAAAAAATGCTTAAATTTTAAATTTACATTTTTTTATCGTTTGTAACTTCTTAGGATTGCATTTTTAGGAAAAAATTATAACACTTACTAACTTATTTCGGTAAAAAAATTTGAAAAAAAAAATGTTGCGCATATTAGAAAAAATTCTAAATTTTTTTTCAAAATTTAAGGAAAAAAAAATTGGCTATAAAATCTTTCTTTGGATAATTTTGAAAAAAAAGCTTCTTATAATTTTTTTTCTGTACCATTTTCTGAACTACAATACAGACAGGCAAAAAACTGTTTACTTTAGATTAAAAGTAATGCTTTGCGGCCACTGTCCGTCAATTAACTCTAATTTTTAAATGTTATAATTGTCCAAGTCAAAGAACAACTGGACACTTTGTGCACAAATTTCATTCAACACATAGAAAACATAGAAGTGCAAGGTGTAAAGTAAGAGTATTTGTAAAGGTTTAAATTTGTCAATTTGTTGTCGATCTCAGATTTTAGGCATTTCCAACAACAATTTATGGTGAATTAAAAAAATAATCTTGAGCTTTGTGCATACAAGATTGCTGTAACTTAAGTACTTAAATCAAACAATCATTTGTTGCGTCGTAGATTAAGCAATTGGGCTTTAGAGAAACTTGATCCAAAGTTTTATAAGAAATCTGTACCGACAAAGATAACTTCTAGCTTAACGGTTGTGAATAAGCAAAACTACCGTATTTGGTCTGAAAATCATACAGAAGCAATGCATTTTATGCTGGAGGAGTGATTTTTAACGATGTTAGTAACCTCAATACTATCGTGTAATATTATCTAAATTTGTTTGACCCATGTGGTTTCAGCAAAAGCAGTGTTACTTGCCACACTGTCAACCAAACAATTCAATTACTCAAAGAGATTTTGGTAAATCTGTTGTTTTAGAAATTGGTTTGACAAACTATCCTCTTTGCTCGTTTATTTTAACACTTCTAGACTTTTTTCTGTAAAGTTGTGTTAAATTTTTACGCCAAAAACCCAGCAACATTACGCAACTTGCAGGCCAACATTAGACCCAGTTTATGTAAAGTTATGGAAAATTTTGTTGCACGGATTTACTCTTGTTAGTTTTTTTTGCAAAGGACATTTGAATGATGTTGAATTCTATCAATAATAGTATTAACTGTACTTTACAACAAACTATGAATGATATTTAATTTGTACAAAGTCAGTGCTTTATTTTACAAACAAATTGTGTCGCACTTAATGGAACTTTTTACTAACTCAATTACAATATTAAATATAATTGTCCTAGATTTATTAGACCATAAATTTTGCAAGATTTTGGATATACGTATTGCAACGTTATTTAGTACACAAGTAGTCCGACATTAATAGTCTATGCCAAAAATCTAAAAAGAAAACAAATAGTCCAATTTTGTTATAACAAATTATGGACTCTTATAAATTTAATTTTATAAGAGAGAACTATGACAAGGTAAATCTTAATTTTTTTTTAAGATTTGCATACTTTTACACTTGAAACAATGTTTAGTAGAAAGTGTACTGGAGTAATCTGATTTGATGATCAAAGATAACAAATTTAGTTGCAATTCTGGTCTTAAACGTAATAAAAGCATTTAAGTTAAAAAATGTGATAAGAAATACTAGTACTTCAGTTTTTTACTACTCTAATATAATAGAAAAGTTTAGTGTCCATTTAACACGAGAGTTTAGTTAAGCCAGATCCTTGGATTTGTCTACAGCGATTCCATTCTTTCAATTAACGGGTTTGGTAGTATATATTTCTATTTGTGATATACAACAAATAGAAGAAATCTAATATGAAAAAAAATCTACCCTTATCTATTTTTTATTTTTTTGTTATGTTTATACTTATTATACACATTAGATTCTATCAAAGTTAATGAACGTATTCAACGCGATGTTACCAAAAATTACCACAATTCAAATTCGAATTTTACGTATCTAAATCGAAAAGAATCTTAGTCTGTATTCAATATTAGTTTGCAATTGTGTAAGGTCACACCACACATTATTTATACGCATTTATAAATATTACGGTATAATCCTCATGATTTGTTTCTTAAAGTTAATCTTATAATTGTAGGTAATTTTATTTTTAATTGTAATGTTAAATTGAATCAATGTGTGCATGCAAGTCCGCGCGCGTGTATTTGTATATATGTGTGAGTGCATTTGGAATTGATATTCTAAGTGGATGGAGCGTCTTCCCCTTGGGATGGGGCTAAGTTCAGGTCGTTTCAGGTCGGCTTGTTCGCAGGTCGGATGGATCAATAGTCGCAAGGTGAAATGTCCGTCCCGAACATCGCCTCGGCGAATATTCTCTCTCTCCACCAGATATATAATTAGAATCATTAGATTCGTAAATTTAGCCATAAGATAATAAACAGAATCGATTCAAGCTTTAAAAGAGCAACAAGAATTGAATTGCAAAATATTAAAAAAAAACATTCAATTTAAATTGTTAACTAATTAACTATTGCATGTTAAAGTCATCATGACAGTTTTAGGTCATTATCTAACTTTAAATTAATTTATAAATGTCACTTATGATAAGCAGATAATTTTATTTGGTTTGCAATTTACATTCAATTTAATTTTTTAGCTTGTCTATCATATCAGTCTCATTTAGCTTAATCCAAAATGGCGGCGTATCAGTGCAAATTTGAAACCACTAATGTTTACCTATAGTTTGTTGATCAACTTAATAATGGCTGGAAAAATATATACATCTCAAAGGTAAGCTTTTCAACAATTATTATTTTTGTAATCGTAAACCAATAGTCCAATATTAGTCTTAAAGTGGAAACTACTTTTCGGTTTAACTCTACAAACCCGTAGAATGAAATATTTAAAAATCAAGATATAATTTTAAAAAATGTTTTCAATAATTAAACATGAAATAGAAGAAACATAATCGGCTTAAATATTTCTATATTTCCTTTTTAGATTAGTATAGAGGGGTGTATGAGTGGCAGAGAAATGACTAATAAACTACCCTATATAACGAAACGTCAGGGCGTGCAAACCCGTGAGATATATGGACATTGAAATGGAGAAGCGAGTGCCCCAGCAGACGATGGGAGAGAGAACAGCTGGACAACATATATATTCCAGGTGAAAATGAAATCAACGAGCCGAAACAATACGCATCTGATATATCTACCAGTCGCGGGGTTGCGCCGCACAAACGCACCCCAAGCAAAAATTTAAATCATCATTTCATAATAACAATAAAAATCCATATCAACCTAGCAGAAACAATTAATTCTATCAATAGTTTTTTTGATTCTACTTCATAAAAGGACGAGTTAATAAGTTAATAACATGGCGCATTTAATTCGTGTATTACATTCTTGGAAAGCAATTTGTACTCTCAGAATTGTTACGTAAAATATGCTGCCAACTTAATAATAATAATAATAATAAAACTTCCAGTTTCAACTGAAAAAAAAAATATGTTGGAGAAAGATGTAATTACCTACAACAACACATCAATGCCAGTAAAAATATACAAGCTGTAATTATAAAATTTGTATGAGTTACGGTTTATTTTTTTAATTAAATTACATAATGTCGATAGAGTATAAACATTAATGTAAATATATAACACAAAGGATTGAGATGTTGTTTCAATTTGATTCGGTAACGTAAGATGGTAGGATGTAATCAGAACGTAAAAATCACAGGTTGTCGTACGTAATATGATACTTTGCATACACGTGAGATGCCACTGTTGATTAAAAGGGGTTTAAGAGTCTTTCATAAAAATCACATACGGGGACCGATTTCTCGCGAACAATGTCATTTGTCTAGATCGATCTTGTTAATTCCCAAACTACCAGACATATTTCTATTATTAACATCCGAATACACATCAGCGATTATGTAAATAATGAATAATATGCGGTTTAATGACTACTGTAGGATGTTAATATATTTAAAATTCATTTTGAGAAACATAATTTTTGAATAAAATACTAATGAGGTTTTAAAACAATTAATTATTTAATTATTTTTGAACCGTAATGTTTTAGTATAAAATGTTTTAATGGAGTTTAAAAGTATCGGTCTCAAAAATTCAATAGTTTTTGAAATGAATTTATTATAAAAACATTTTTAACTTTTATCATAATAATTGTATCGTTTATATTTATAGTTACCTAAAATTTTTGTGTTTTAAGGTGAGGTAGCTTAGTATTGTATATAGTAAACTATTACTATAAGTTCTAGCACATATTATACGACATTTACCGCTTGCTTGAGTATTACTAACGTATTATATCATTATTATTTTTTTTTTAAATTTTACATAATATTTTTTTGAGAAAAATTGAAGCCAAAGATAATTGCAACAATAATAACCAATAGTATTTAAACTTAAATTGCACTGTAATTTGCAATTTTAAAATGATTGAAAATATGTACAATACAAACCTTGTAGCAACACATCTTCTGTGATATGATAGGGGGTGCCACAAGTTTCTACATTGGGATCTCAATTAATTTTTTTTTTAAATTTAAAATAGGTTTTTAAACTTGTGAGAAATTTTAAGAAACTTTTGTAAAAATCTACTAAAATATGATCAGATTATAAAACAGTATTGCAGTTAGAAAAAAGTCTAAACTAAACTTAGTAGAATTAGGCCGCTTTTTGCAGTATTTTTAAAAAATAAATTTGTTATCTGTAAAACAAGTTGATTGCTAGTTTAGATATAATGCCTTTTCATCTATTTAGATTTTGAATTGACTTTTCAGAAAATCTATAGTTCCGCGTTGTTTTATAGCTTTATGTCTTTGTTCTTGTCATTGAAAAGGGCATGTTTTCTAGCCTTGATAAGTTGTCTTGTGTAATTTCTGATGGTTAGTCCTTTTTTCTTGTTTAATGTTAAACTAAAGTTGGCAGCATACATTGGCCTCAACGCTGACGCCAACATTAGCTTGTGATTATAAACTTGCTTGGGTATTTATGTCAAAAATTGAGCTTGATATGGATGCAAATGATGTAAGCCCGTACTACATACAATTATATTGTGGAATTAAATACAAGAAAAAAAATTGTTTTAGAAGTAGATTGAACACTAAACACACCACTCACGGATGACACGTTACAGACTGGCTTCAATGCCTTTGATGTGCGGTTAATAAACCGACAACTGATGGATAGACAACACTGTGACAAACTTTGGTAGTTATGTTTCAAGCAATGTTGTTAATAACCTCTACATCTTGCGGTAAACACCCATTAAACCTATAACTTTCAGTTAGAATTTTTTGGAAAGTTGGCAAAATTTCTGCGTTCTAAAGTTTTTTCTAGTTCTTATTTTGATAACGTTACCCATTTTACGTTTCATAAGTTGCAGGCAAAGATGCTTTTGAAGCCATCTTCTTATGTCAAATGTATACATTCACACCCTTGCCCAACCACATGAGAGTGCTCAACTAAGCCGATCATTTTGTGATAACTTGTGATGTCTAGCCTGTCTCTGATAAGTGCTGACAGTAGAACATCTTGGCAAATATTACAATGTATCCTTCCATACAATCTAGTATATAATACTGACCTAAGGCAATTAAAACAGATGAAGTATAATCAAGTAGCCAGAATCAAATTTGACGATGTACTGGCACAGGAAATCCTAATTGAACAAGGGGTGAGACATGCGTTTTATCGCTAACATTATTTAATATCTACTCTGAGAAAATCTTTCAAGAGGCTGTATACAATAGAGCAAAAAAACGTAATGATTAAGAACACAAGATTTGCAGATGGTACTGCCATAATAATTGAGAGTTTTGAGGATCTGCAAAGTTTACTAAACGCAGTCACCAAGACAAGTTTCAAAAAAGGATTAAAGATACATCAAAAACAGAAAGCTACTAATTGAACGCATGGAACACTTTAAATATCTTGACAACTAGATGAATGTGGCAAATAACTCCGATGAAGAAATCCTTGCGCCTATTAAGATGTTTCGAGTTGCATTTAAAATATGGAAAACTATTTTAACTAGTTGAAACCTACCCATTAATCTTTGTAAAAGGGTTTTAAGTGTCATTTGATTAATTCTGTTGTATGGATGCAAGACTCAAAAAACACTAATTATGAATTGTCTAGAAACATTTGAGCTATATAGTATTATTTCCGCATGCTAAAAATATCTAAGACATCGTACACATCCAACTTAGAAATGTTAAATCTTATAAAAACCAAAAAAGAAATGTATAAAAACAAGGTAAACCGAATACTTAGGCATATTGTCAAAGAACCAAAATATTATCTATTATACCTAATAATACAAGGGAAGGTTGAGTGGAAGATATGGATGGGACGTAAGAATCTATCATGGCTGCGCACTATCAGACAATGGGCAGGCTTAACAATTGAGTAACACCGTTTGAAGCTGTAAGTGATTGAGATAGATACCACTGAATTATCGACGATAGCCAACGTCTGAATACAAACCACAAGAAAAAGTACAAATACAAGAGCAGATAAAATGTTTTGTCAAATTTATTTTTATGTTTCAACATCTCTAACTTACACTTTTTTAGCAATGCTTCAACCTTTTTAACTAGTTTAAATAATAGTTGGTTGCGCTGACCTCCGTATTGGATGAAAACTTCTGTTTTCTAAGCTAAACTTTGAGTTAAGAAAACAATTGCTATAAAGCAGATCTGTTATATTTGCTGGAACAAAATCAATTTATACTACAATTTGTGAATGTTGGCCACAGTGACTACTACTACGACCCCGTTATTGTTTAAATTTTGTGTATGTAGTCTTTTTCTTCTTCTCCAAATTGTAAGACAAATCTTGTTTTTCTACTATCTTTATATTTGGTTTTGTTATTGCGGATTCTTTTGCTTGTCTCTCATATTTCATATGTAGTAAGTGATTTTGATTTTGTTTAGCGCACGATGTCAGCAATTTTACAGTTTCTTCAAACTTATTTTTGTATTGTACCCTTTGAGGCAGAGTGTTTCGGAGTGTAAAATCAGATATGATTTTAATTTCTGTTGTGCGTTTGACTTCTTAGTTTCGTTTCTGGTCTAACTTCTGCATAGGTCATAATAGGTCTTTTGTAGGTTTTATATTTATATACGCTCATTTCATTGTCTTTCAGCATAAATTTGTTCTATTATACTACGCTTCATATACACCCAACATTTTTTGATGCTTTGTTTGTGTGTACTTTGTAGTCAATGAACAGGATTCTTTAACTGTTTAAAAAACAGTTGCCATTTTTTTTGCCGATGAAATTACTGACGTAAAATATCTGACGGTTTACTAAAACCGCTTAAGCAGGGCTTTGGAGATGTTTATTCAAAAGAATTTTTGTTTTAAAGTAAGCAACCGAGAGACTCAATGCGAGTGGTCAACTTCTTGAGGACATGCCCAATGTTCAGTCAATATACATATGTACAGGTATATATAACAAACGCGGTTTTTCAATATGCTTTTGATATCTGTTTTGATAATATCTGTAGAGTTGTTGATCATCTCGAACGTTAATCATCAGCTAAACTAGTATGGCCATGTTTAAAATTAACTGCTTATTTTGAAAAATGATGAAGCAGAGTTTCCGTAAACAGATTTGATTTGAGAAAGTGTATTTTAATTTATTAGTTACGGCACAGATTAAAAAAAACAAAGAGAAAAGTACTAACGTTGAAAGAGGAGCGCCGCGCAGTAGTCCAGGCATCCTAACCTAACCTAACCTAACCTAACAGCTAAAAATCAAAAATTTCAAACAAATATACGCTCTTTTATTTCTCAATCCGCCTTGTCAGCGTGGGGTTTTATGACTAAGATGCTTCTCTGGTGCGGAGTAGATAAGTTATTTTTTTAGTGCTTCGGAATCCACTCAAAATTGTAGGTCCACCCGTAATGATATTGCCAGCATTGTGGGCAGAAAATAATGCGCTAGCTTGTCGTTATCTACTGCTGAACGTAAGCTTTCCTCGTTGGCTGTAATATTTCTCTATTTTGTGCCTTTTAGTGCCACTTTTTCCAGGGTCTTGATATTATTCAACTATCTCTTTTGTGGTCTTCCTATTTTTTTTTTGTGGTTCTTGAGGGGAAATTGGCCAAGCTCCACTTGAGGCTAGCGATGTGGTAAATAACATCGGTAACTTTACTCGGTCCGCATTTTTTCTTGTTTTTTATTTTTTTCCTTAACTTAAACCCAAGCATACTCCGTTCTATTGCTCGTTGTGTAACTCTAAATCTTTTGGCGGCGTAATAAGTGTTAAGATTCCATTCCAAGTTGTAACTGGTAACACACAGACACAGTAATATAGTTTAGATTTTAGTGATTGCGGTGTTTCAAAGTTTTTCAAGATCCAGTTTTCAAAATGCGGCCCAACTCTTGATTTGCCTTGAAACCTCTGTTTTTGGTTGTTTGTTGGTTTGGCGTGTATACGGATCAATTATTACTGACGTTGATAAATACGTCCAAAATAGCTAAAACGTTTACAGGTATCTTTCAAAGCATGTACAATTATTGTAGCACTATAATTTTGACAAGTAACAAGTAAATGGTTAGAATTGCAATGATGTACATTTTCTATTTAACATTTCAAAATTTTAAAAATGTTAGTCGTGTAAAAGTCTTGATTGAATTTTATTTTATTTTTTTGCTAAGCCAGATAAACCAACAATGTTTTAATTACTTTTGGTTGCAAATCAAACAAAGTAGTACTAGCATTTGAGTTTTGCTTCAAAGACTATTATGTTTTCAGAAAGACGTAACTAACCTATTAAAAAAATAAACAGTTTTTTTGCCTGCCTCTACCAAAACCATATGTTTTGGCCCTACAATGCGGACCAAAACGACGATTTAAAAGGACACGGGTCTTTTTATTTTGGGACAGGCAAACAAATATTGAGTATAACTCGTGCTAAAATGATTTAGTAGCCCTCACTCGCTTTGTTACTTTGTGCTGCTAAAGCCTATATTCAGCCTTTGATATACTAAACATTATAGTTTAGCTCAAAATTTGGTATAAGGAGACATCTAAAAATTCATAAAATTCATGTTACGAGTTAATGTAATTATTTATACCAAAAAATTAATTAAACAACTTCTTCTGTGTTATAATTCAAGGCCGTACAAGCTGCCAATACAAACATTGCAGTGGTCGACCAAATGAAGTGACCACGGCAAAAATGGTTAAGAAAATTTACAAAATGGTATTAAATGAACGTCGAGTAAACGTGAGAAAGCTAGTAAACATGATAAACATTTCAAAAATTGCTAAACATTGCATATTCACCAACAATTTTAACATGAGAAAGCTGTGCGCAAAATGGGTGCCGAGATTGCTCCATGGATAAAACATGGGTCTATCACTTTACACCTGAGATAAAGATACAGTCTTAGTACTAGACTGAAAAAGAAGAACCGGCTCCGATGAAGGCAAAGACAGTTCCACCTGCAAGTTAGGTTATTGCGTCAATGTAGCGTCGTCAAACTTCAAACTTAAACTTTATAAAGTTCAAAAACTTGTGTACAGCTTGAGGGTCTTTGGCGTGTAAGACAAATATTTATGTCAACTAAAGCATTATAAGCAAACGTTATAATTTATAATACCCGCTAGGCATAAATTTTATACAGGGTGTCCCATGAGGTCCTCAGCCGAAGGACGCGTTATTAAAGTCATTTAGAGTTGAAACTGTTTAATAAACCTATTTCCAAAAATGCTGCATAACAAAACTACAGCCATTAATGAAATTACTTTGTAAAATTGATCAAACTGCTTGCTCCACAATCACAATAATTAAAGAATTTCTTATTTGCACTACCACATTGAGTCGGTTCACAAGTTTATTGCTATTATAAGATTTTTTGCATAAACTGTTGACTTTGTATGCCATTAAAGAAAGTAGCCAAAGGATGTTAGGTCAGGTGGTTTCAAAAGCTTAGGCAATGGATAGAAAAGGAGCTTCCAATCAAATAAACGTGATATGAATTGTTTAAAACCGGTTCAGCGATAGATAGTATTATTGGTAATTTAAAAAAAAAAAAAAAACAGCAAGTGAGAATTGGAAAAATGTTTACTCTCATTTGATTTGTTTTTGCTTTTTAAAGTCGCTATTGAGACACCATGTATATATATATATATATATATATATATATATATATATATATATATATATATATATATATATATATGGGTAATTCCATTACTTTTCGACCAATTTGAAAAGGTCGACCTCTTTGATTTTGCTCAAATTTTCAGGGATCAAAATATAGATGAAAAAAATGAGATTTCCAAAATTTTGGACCTTAGAATATTGCCTGTTCAAAATGACACACATTTGAAGGTCAGAAATTTTACAATAAAACGTAATTTTTAGCTTAATTTGTATCTCAATTTTTGGGCTTCTGGAAAATGATAAAAAGGTCTACGATAGCTCAAATTATTCCTTTTTACATGTACTTTAAAACCCATATTATTATGTTTAATATCGTGGCAGTTATTTTGATATATTAAGCTTTAAACATTATTCCAAAAAAACCCGTAAATTTAGCAAAATCGCAATACTTTGCTTTCTTTAAACCGTTCTAACTTTGTCAAATCTTAACAAAATTTGATTTGCAAGGTCTAGATTTCCTCGTGTTTAATCTCTTTATGAAGTGATCACACAATACTTATAGAATCAATACGTATACACCATTATTTTGATGCAGGAAGTTGCACATGTTTTAGCGATCTTCAAAACTTGTAATTTTCAGGTCCCGAAAAAGCGCTGTCACCCTATGTCGATTTTAGTCAAAATTTTAGTAAATACTCTTTAAAACACAAGAAAAAAGGTTATTCATATGAGAAATGGTATATCGGGCATTATCAAGAAATTTTTAATATTCAAAAATTGTCAAAATCGGCAAACCGCACATTTTTGTATCTCAATTTTTGGGCCTCTGGAAAAAGATAAGAAGGTCTACGTTAGCTTAAAATATTCCTTATTGCATGTACTTTAAAACCCATATTTGTATATTTAATGTTGGGGCAGTCATTTTGATATATCAAGCTTTAACTATTAATTAAAAAAAAAAACGTAAATTTTGAAAAATTGCTAAATTATGCTTTGTTTAAACCGTTCTAACTTTGTCAAATCTTGAAGAAAATTGATCCACGAGGTCTAGATTTCTTTGTGTTCAATCTTTCTTTAAAGTAATTACACTAGACTTATAGAATCAATTTATATTTACACTATTTTGATGCAGGAAGTTGCACATGTTTTTGTTATTTTCAAAACTTGTAATTTTCAGGTCCCGAAAGAACGCTGTCACCCTATGTCGATTTTAGTCAAAATTTCAGTAAATACTCTTCAGACTACAAGAAAAAGGGTTATTTATATGAAAAATGGTATATTGAGAATTATCAAGAAGCCATTGAGAAAATGCAAGTCGTTGTGCTACGTCGCCTGGTTGTAGGTGTTTTACTTTTGATAATAATATAGGTGAACATTTTCACTAAAAAACGCGTCAAAAAAGTTGTTTTCTGTCAGGAAATTTCAATTGCTAGGCCATTATCATTACAGAGTCCGTAAACAAAAATGATATTTGCGTATTCTCTATGTTGAACAGCATTTTTATCAAATTTCACTAACCGAACCAAAAAAACTGTTTTAACAAGTATCAACAGCTTGCATCAATGCACACTTGTTAAAGTAGTGTTGTTTTATTTGTGTTTTTTTGCTAAATAAACAGTTTTTTTTAATATTTTGTATTTGTTGACTATCTCAAAAACAAAGCAAGATAGACAAAAAGTGATTTAGATTTTCTGAATTTTGACGATTTTTGAATATAAAAAAACTCTTGATAATGCCCAATATACCATTTTTCATATAAATAACCTATTATTTGTGGTCTTAAGAGTATTTACTGAAATGTTGACTGAAATCGACATAAGGTGACAGCGGTTTTTCGATACCTAAAAATTACAAGTTTTAAAGATCGCAAAAACATGTGCAACTTCCTGCATCAAATTAGTAGTAAGTATGTATAGATTTTATAAGTCTTATGTAATCATTTTAAAGATAGATTGAACACAAAGAAATATAGACCTGGTGGATCAAATTTCTTTAAAATTTAACAAAGTTAGAACGGTTTAAACAAAGCATAATTTTGCAGTTTTGCTGAATTTACGGTTTTTTTTGGAATAATGTTTAAAGCTTGATGTATCAAAATGACTGCCCTAACATTAAATAGACAAATATGGGTTTTAAAGTACATGTAATAAGGAATATTTTGAGCCATCGTGGACCTTCTTATCTTTTTCTTAAGGCCCAAAAACTGAGATACAAAAATGTGCGGTTTGCCAATTTTGACAATTTTTGAATATTAAAAAATTCTTGATAATGCCCGATATACCATTTCTCATATAGATACCCTTTTTTCTTTTGCTCCAAAGAGTATTTACTGAAATTTTGACTAAAATCGACATAGGGTGACAGCGCTTTTTTGGGACCTGAAAATTACAAGTTTTGAAGATCGCGAAAATATGTGCAACTTCCTGCATCAAAATAGTGGTGTATACGTATTGATTCTATAAGTCTTGTGTGATCACTTTAAAAAGAGATTAAACACGAAGAAATCTAGACCTTGTGGATTAAATTTTGTAAAGATTTGACAAAGTTAGAACGGTTTAAAGATAGCAAAGTTTTGCGATTCTGCTAAATTTACGGGTTTTTTTGGAATAACGTTTGAAGCGTAATATATCAAAATGACTGCCACGATATTAAACATAAAAATATGGGTTTTGAAGTACATGTAATAAGAAATAATTTGAGACATCGTGGACCTTTTTATCTTTTTTCAGAAGCCCAAAAATTGAGATACAAAATAAGCTAAAAAAGACGTTTTATTGTAAAATTTCTGACCTTCAAATGTGTGTCATTTTGAACAAACATTATTCTAATGTCCAAAATTTTGGGAATCTCATTTTTTTCATCTATATTTTGATCCCTGAAAATTTGAGCAAAATCAAAGAGGTCGACTTTTTCAAATTGGTCGAAAAGTAATGGAATTACCCATATATATATATATATATATATATATATATATATATATATAATAAGTCAGTAAAGTACAGCTAGCACGTAATGTTCCCCATTTCTTACAAGTATAAATGTTATTGCACGAGCCTTTGACAAATGCTGCAGCTTATACGAGTGCAAAATAAACATTTTTGAACACTAGCTTTTTTCTACAACTACAATAAATAAAAGAAAAATTAACAATTTATTGAAACTTTGTGCAGGTTGAACACTTTTTAAAATTAAATTACTTATTAAATGTTATAATATAACACTTGACAAGTGATCTGTCAGATTTTGATGACATTGTGGGTAATGTTTACTTTTCACACGCAATATGCATAATGAAATTATGAAATTGCATACTTTTTCGTAAAAATAACAGTTGCACAATGGTAAAGAAAAACAAAAAAAATGTTTTTATGACTTTACAAAAATAAATATAAATCCTAATTATCAATATCAAAACCATCGATCATAACATTTAATTGAAGATAAATTATATAAAATCGCCCGGTATAATATGTTTGGAAATTAATTGTAATTTGTAGTTCGTGATGTAATGCTATATTATTTTTGAACGTGAACCCTTTTTAATTGTTTAATAACGTGATATTTTTTGTTGTTCGCACCTCGTACAAACGGATTTTAATTTGTTTGTTTTTCTTAATCCACACATGGCCGGTGGTAAAATTGATTAGTGTACCGACAATGAATCAGTAACATATGAAATGAAAAACTGCCAAATATAATTACACAGTTGTCTCTGCGGAGATAAATGAGCGGGGGCCCCCAATCTGGCCTGGAAAAGGATGGCGGGATGGCGGAAAGAGTGCGAGCAGTTGACGGACAGCTGCTGGGGCGCCGTCAGTTGGCCCCATTAATGCATGGTCCCTTAAAAAAAAGAAACCACCGCACCATGTCAGTCAATGATATACATGTAATTAGCTAATTACGGTTTTTGTGGCCGCTTGTTTCCCCCCGCTCGCGTCGCGAGCTATCGGCCGCCACTGCCCACAGGCGAAACATTCAAACCTTGCATATAATTATATCTAGAAACTAACAACTAAACGTTTTGGATATCACACAAATAAAATTAAAAGGAACGTTTATTCATAGATATTTCTATGAAATTAAATTGCGTGATGATAATCTATCGACCTTACTTAACCTGCTTTTTAGGAAGCTGGAAACGATGAAGGTATGCGGAATTATTTATGCTAGAACTGTTAATAATTAGTTTTTTTATCAATTTCAAAACTTATTAAATTAGTTTGAAAATTAAATTCAGAAAAAAAGGTAAATTATTTACCAGATTATACTAAGAACATATTGGTTTAAGTATCTTAAGCAGCCCGGGTGGTTTTAGGGCACCGAACAAATGTGAAATGCACAAACACATTCAAGGTATCTATCCGTAAAATATCTTTTTGCAAAAAATTGCTAAAAGTATCTTAATTTTTTTTTTTTAATATTACCGGAGTTTCAGGATGTGGCGGGCGCGACTATATGCAATCTGGCGACGACGCCAGACAGAGCGCGGATGTCTAAGAGCGGTTTAGTATCAAATTATCAGATCATTACTTAAGTAGGCTACAAATTACTAAAATATCCTACAATTTTACCTTACAAGAATATGGTTTTTATTAAATTTTTGAATATTCTACCGCCTGCCTGACAAATCTACATCAAAACACAAGTTTGCAGTACGCCGCGATCAGATTTCGCTTTTTCTGTAACGGGAACAATGCAATTATAGATCAGTTTCTTAATTTTTTTTGTCATAGGTAATCATAAGGTAATTTGAGAAGCAACCAAAAACAGTATATTTATTAATAATATTTTATTTTGACAATTTCAATACCTAAAATTGTTACTAATTTTTTGTAAAAGTATAATTATTTTTCAGAAAGACCATAGGTAGCCATAGGTTACAGTTTGCTTTGACTTCAAATGAATGCCAAGGCACTTTAAAATACGTATTGAAGCTATAAACTTTTTAACGAAATAATAGGCTTTAATGCGATGCAAAACAAATAAAAAGAACTGTGGAATGACTTTATAGACTTTAGATACATATAAAAACTACATAAACACAATAGACTCCAGAATGAGGTATTATATTTTGGTAGCATGCCAACAACACCGACTGCAGCGATGAAGGCAATACTGTCGAAGAAGTAGCAACATCAGCAGCTGCGCCTGAATGCAACCAAGCTTTGACACACCGCAAAGAAAGCCGCCAAACACGGTTTCCTCCTAGAACTCTTAGAAGAGGCAGTAAAGAAAACATTTCTGCCAAAAGCGCAAACAGATATCATGTTACCCTATTTTATATTTAGAAGACCTCACTGGGTACACACACATGAATAACAAGATTAAAAAGCGTTTACTTCTAAGTTCTAGGCGTCTCAATACCCTTTCCACTAGGGATCATACATACAAATATATTCTAGGCTGAAATAGCCGGAATAACCCATGGATCAATAAAAATAGTTACCAGAGAACTATCTGATAAAATATGCAGCAATTTTAGCTATAAAAAAGCGTTAAATCACATAAAGCTAATACTAAAATGCCATAGAACCCTCACATTGGCAGCTTACTTAAATAGCATTGAGCAATCTCAAAACGGCCATCTACTACTTAAGACTGTAAAAAAAAAACCTGCATGTGTAGAGGATGTGAAATGGATGAAGAAACGATGTTAGGGATTTGCTGGCTTGACATGGCCAAAGAAACTCTTTTGAGCAATCTCCTAGCATACATCAATTACATAGATTGGTTATGTGCTGCGACAAAAAAGTGGGGTTTACAAATGAAGAAGGTACAAAGGGCCTCATAAGGCATAAGTGCAGTAAAAATGGTTTCACCCTCCTACTCAAATCTAGAATGCAAAATATTCAAAAATGCTGTAACCTTTATTTTTATTCTCAGATCTATAAGAGCACAATAGACTTTACAAACAAAGTTTAGACTGTTGTAATTTGTATAAACTTTGCTAGGACGTCAAAAATAAACTTTAAACGAGAACAAAATTTTAAAAAATATATTTATCTAAATATTTTAAGAACTGTAGGTTTTAGGCTACAGCAAAAGACGCAATAGAATAGCGTAACAAAATGTAAACTATGATTATTCTAGAAAATGATAGATGCTAAAAGTAAGTAAGGCAGGATTCAAGAAGGGCTATAGCACGACCGATCACTTACAGACAATCCGAACGTTAATAGAAAAAAGCGTAGAATATAATGTACCACTCCACCTAACATTCATTGACTACGAGGTAGTTTTCGAAAAAAAATTAAAAGAGGCGTCCGGCAGGGTGACCCCTAAACTATTCACTCTAGCACTTGAAAATATCTTCAAAGACTAAATTGGGACGAAAGGGGTGTAAACATAGAAGGCAGAAACTTGATACACCTACGATTTGCAGTTGATAATAGCATTGAAGAAATACATACCATGCTACAAGAACTTAATCAAGCTTCCTAAAAAAGTTGGATTAAATATGAAACTGAACAAAACAAAGGTAATGACCGACACTAACCAACAGATATCTATTGATGGTAATATCATAGAAATTGTTGACCAATACATATACTTAGGCAATCAAATTAAACTAGGCAAAGAAAATTAAACTAGGCAAAGAAAATCAAACTACTGAAATTTTCAGGCAAGTATGATTAAGTTGGCCTTCGGAAAACTAGGACACATTTTAAAAACAGAAATGTCCTAATATGCTTAAAGACCAAGGTGTTCAATGCATGTATACTGCCTGTAATGACCTACGGGCTATAAACTAACACATTGACAAAAAAGAGCGCCGAGAAACTAAGAACAACACAACGAGCCATGGAACGTGCAATGCTTGAAATGTGCTTGAAGGACAAAGTCAAAAATAAAGTGGTATGTACTAGAATAGGCGTAACAGATGTAATTCACCAAGTGGCAAACCTCAAGTGGAGCTGGGTAGGGCACGTGGCAAGGCAAGACTCAGACCGTTGGACAAATAGAGTTACACAGTGAAGACCACGCGGAACTAAGAGAAGCGTAGGGAATCCTCATAAAAGATGGCTGGATGATGTAAAAAGACTAGTCAGCAAATTATGGCACCAAGAAGCCCAAGACAGAAAAAAATGAAATAAACTAGGGGAGGCCTATGTTCAGCAGTGAACTTTGAAAAGCTGAAATAGAAGAAGAAAAGTCATAAACTGTAGATGGGTTTTTGAAGTCTGCACTAAGTTTTTAAAAAACGCTACAAGCTGTAGAATATTATTAAATTCATTTTCAAGACTCTAAAACAGGAGTAGCCAACCCGCGACCCGCATGGGCCCGCCTTGAACATTTTTCTGGGACGCGAGATTTATCACATATTCACAAATTTATAATGGCTAAAGTAGTAAAAATCAATGTATAAAAAAATACATTATTTAATTCAAAATTAACTGTAAAAATGATAAGAAAAAAATTACTTGCCGTGCTCGCTACGAGCGTAAGCTCCCTTTTCGTATGTTTGTGGTGTGCGATAATAGTTCTACACAAACATGCGGGACCTGCTGTTTAACGTGGAACCCAAACCACACCACTAGAGGAGTTTACTAGGCAAATACTTTGCTAGTTTGCCAGTGCCTTGCGAAGGAAAGAACCACATCGAAATATATTCAACAAATTAGGTATTGCAGCTGCCGGAAATCGAACCCGGGCTGCCTGCTCAAGAGTCCTCGCACTAGACTAGATTCTTGCGCATACATGATTGTTATTGCCTGCTTATTTATGAGTTTTCAGTTATGAGCTCGCAGATTAAGTAAATTATATTGTGCAAACTTTTGATGCGCGCGCATCTTGGAACATTCAATCTAATAAAAGGTGGGCTATCTTTAAATTAAAATTTTAATCATATGAGATAAAGAACAAACGGTTTATTTTTTGATTATTTTTATTTTATTTCACATCGCCAAAATGGCTGATAACGCGCCTTATCTTGTTGAAACTAGAGCTACCGTAGTTCAAGTTCTTTTAATTTGGGCCACAAAAAATCAGTGATCATGCCTTTGCAACGATCTCCGGTAATAGTTACGTTGGCTCCATAATTGTGTTTGAAGTTTAATGGCTCAATAACATATGGATTTTCTGTTCCTCAAATACGGCAGTATTGTTTGTTCATATAGTCGTGGGTCTTGTTCAAAAAGATGATTTTTCGGTTAAAATTTGGGTCAACAATCAATTTGTATAAAGCCCACTGAGCGAAACAAAAACTTAATTTCTTAAACAAGTTGCACTTTGCATGCAAACATACCAAGGTTTTTGTGAAGAATCCGTCTTAAAGTAGTTTGCCGAATACTGAGTTAGTAACTTCTGCGCCTAGTTGATGTTGCTGGATTCTCGCGTACATTTCGAGCCACAGAAGTGACAATTTTGGGCAGAACGTCTGGGATGAGCGTGCTTGATAAGTGCATTGTCTACAAGCGTTCCAGTTTCACGTACTTATCACAAACTTTTGTATTTCTTTGATCGATGGCGCTTTATTTCTTACAAACAACGTACGCAATTTTTGCGGCGTTGCAGGCAAATGAAACTCATTTTCAAAATAAGTTTTCAGTATTTCAAAACGTTGTTCCAAAATAAAACAATGTATGTATCTTCTGTCTGCAAAGGTGTCTAACCACACGTTTTTCATGCAATTGTGACGCTAAAATTGACAGCGTTGGTAGAAACATGTGATTCAAAATTCAATCAAAAGATGGCCCATTTTTTATAATAGGATCTATATTTCACTATTAAGTGATCTCAGTGAAGCAGTGACCATCTCTAGATACGCACGCACAGTTGATAGCAGAGCCGACACTCAGTTTCAGAAGAATAGTAAACACAATAATAATAACTCTAAAGTGGGTCTAAATCTTATATATGGATATATAATTTTATATGCGGCCCGCGGAGTTGTGATGCATTTTCAAAATGGCTCGCAAAATCATTTGGGTTGGCCACCCCTGCTCTAAAAGATAGATGCTACCTTCTTACTAGTAGTAAACAATATTCTTAGAAAAATGCAATAGGCTCTAAACAAATTTGCGGACTTGTTAATGCAATAGTTTGGAACTTTTGTACCATGTAGCTGAATACCAAGTTTCTTGAAGAGTATACGAGGGCGGGTCAATTTGTCCGTAACTTTTTGAATTCTCTGCTTTTTAACTGAAAGGGCTACACTGTTCCTAACAAGAGGCATCTGTCAGCTGACTCATGTCAAAATTTTGATAAGCTGCGTCATTTAGTTTGTGTTTGACAGCCATTGATAGCAGACTAACTCGTAATTTGAGAAGAAAATAAAAAAAAAAGAATTATTTTTTGCGGAAAAAAACCATCACTCAAACAAAGACTGAACTTGATAAATGTTGTGGAAACTCTGCATCATCAATTTCAATAGTAGAAAAGTGGTTTACTGAGTTTTGTTGCGGCCGTACAAGCACAAAAGATGCCGAACGTTCTGGACGCCCAGTTGAGGTCTCTACAGCCGAAACAATTAAAAACATTCACGATATGGTATTGGCCAATTGAAGATTGAAAGTGCGAGAGATTGTGGAAGCTATAGGCATTTCACATAGTTTAGTGGTTTCAATATTAAATATTCATTTGGGTATGAGAAAACTTTCCGCAAGATGAGTGCCGCGTTTGCTCACAATCGACCACAAACGCAATCGTCTGACAACTTTGCAGGAGTGTTTGGCGTTGTTGAACCGCAATATGGACAAGTTTTTGCGCCGTTTTGTAACCGTAGACAAAACCGTGGATCCATCACAACACCAGAGACCGTTTGGGTTGTCAGTCAAAACAGTGGGTTTTTTGGAGTAAAATATGAGAAATCATCTCACAAAAAAATACCTATTTTGACCTCGACAAATCTTATTTTTTGGAAGAGATAAAAAAGTTGGAGAAAAGTTGGACAAAGTGTATAGAGACCACGTTAAAAAATAAAATGATTTTTTACCCAAAAACCTGTGTTTCAATTAAAAATTTACGGACTTATTGACCCGCCATTGTAATATGCTTTAGAAAGAATTCTATACAAAATAACGATGTAGATTGTTACATGATTTATATTAAGTTTGTAGTGAATCTAATACATTAATACACTGAGTTTAGTATGTCAATGAATTTAGTACAATGAAGGTTTTTCAAATTGTTTATATATTACTTTAAATCGGTATTAGCTATCTTTTATAATTCATAATACCTAAGTTAAACTAGATTACCAACCTCCAGAACAGGCAGGTTTTAGAGCAAACTACGAAACAAACTTTTACCTGTTCACGATGAAAATAGAGTTAAGTCAAACAAATACAAAGTTTTAGCAAACAGGCCTAACAAAAGAAACAATTTAGCAAGTAGCAGCAATATACGTCGTGCATGAAAACACTCAACCTGTACCATTTACATGAAGAGTCCGAAAAGAGAACTCTCTCCAAAATTCTTCAAAACTTTTCACACATACTTTCGAAGACGTGTTTAAGAAAATAGACTCAACGGTCAATGGCTAACTAACTTACTTAAACATCGAAAAACTAAGTAAAACGATAAGTGACCTTTATAAAAAAACCGTATGGTTGGATTAAAAATAAACCTAGGGAGAAAACCCAACTAATGTATATCAAATTAATTCAATTATATAACTCCATCTAAATGAGCGGACACAAAGGTCGCTCTAATTCTTATATTTATATATTTCAACAATTTTTATTTTATTTTTGTTCAGTACAACATTAGTTTTTTTTTTTTATGCAAAAAGTCCTTGTTGAATGAAAGACATCAAAACTGATATAAAATTTATTTGTAACTAAGAGAGTGGGATACGATAATATTTTACACAATGATTTTTACTCGTTTTTCATACAATAAATGAATTTTTTGGTTAACTTTTTATTGACAATAACTCATACATTTTGAGTGCCAATTGTGATTTCTGATTTAAAAAAATTGGCATTTTAAAACGATTATATTGTTTAAAACTAATAAAACGCATTTACTGTAGATTTTGGTCATTCTTACAATAAATACGACTACATATTTCAAGCAATTTAAAAGAATTAAATAAAATTAAGCGTAAATTGTGTTTTATAAGCAATTTTTAGAAAAAAAAAAATCAAATTTACTTAATATATTTCAAAAAAATTAAAAACTACTCAAACGGTTGCAAATTTGGTTATCTTGATTATAGATTTAAAGATGTAATTTTAAAACATATTTATTTGATTATATCAATTTAAATTTGGAATTCAAAAATTCAAACAACTCAAAAATATAAAAACTGGTTTTGTAAGTTTCATTAATAAGTACTTAATTTTAAAAAAGAATATTTGTATTTTTTAAAATAAAACACACATACATGAATATGCAATAATTATGCAATACACAAAAAAAAGTGTCTGTTGTGAATGGAAATAATAAAGAGTTTGCCTTGAATTACCAATTTTAATTCTTCAACACCCGCCTGTATATATTATACCTCATTGTTATACTTAAGTCGGTGTTTTTTTTGTAATATAAATATAAATTATAATTATAATGTCGTATTTCCCAAGGATCATCAGACATTTAAGCGGTCTAAAGCTGCAATTAAAATGCGATTATGAATCTTATGATTCACACACAGACTCGGAACACATGTACGGAGAGTGTCGAAACGTCGGTACACCGTTTTCTGTCTGCTTTGAAAAATATATTATTTTCGTTGATTTATTACCTTGGAAGTAGCTCTTGGTGCGCAAGTAGCTGACAGAAAGACGAAGGATGGAGAGCCTGTCCAGTTTCGACAGGATGTTCTGCTCGAACGGGAGCAAACTGGCGAGCGTGTCCAGCTCCGCGTTCAACCTTTCCCGATGTCTCTTGCTCGGATTGCTTTTCGTCACACCATCCTTTGGAGTTGGTTTCAAACTGCAACAATTTATAAAGTTAAAAGAACTTACTTAACATTATTTAAATATTATCAATAAATTTTATACAATCATAGCAACAATTAACAATATCGGATGTACGCGATGCAAAAAATGCGTCAACAAATAAACCATTCCGCATCTCTCTTACTTCGTGTAATGTAGGCATGTCATTCCCTTTAATTATAACCGTTGGGATTTCTGAAACCTCTAATTAGGTTGGGAATGCTATTTTATAAGTATTTAACATCAAACTGCGCACTTAAAAATGATACGGAAAGACAGTGTTGTTGTATTGCGTTGAGGTATATGTGAGAGAGAAAAAACTCTCTGCAATTACGTACAGAAGAGATGAATATGATGAGCCAGTAGGTTGAATGAAAAACAAGTGGAATTGTAAAAGTTTGTATCGTGAGGTTGGAAGATTATTATTGAAATAAATTTGTTCTAATTATTTTGTTAGAGTTGTAATATTTAAACAATTATTTTTAAAAGACAATGTAAATTTAATGTAGATTTTTGATAAATACTTTATTATCTAATAATGTATTTGAAAAACTAGAAGATTAATGAGTCAACAGAATTTTATGCAGTATTTTGCAAGATTAGCAAAAAAAAGTACAACATAAATTTTTAAAGCTTGTTAGAAGTTTCAAAACCTCTTAAACCATCTTAGAGACAGTTAAAATAAGCAAAGCCTTTATTTTTGAGCTACAAAAAACTTTTCAGTAAGGTACTAGATTCTGTAAAAAATAAAAATTTTAACGTTTTAGTTTCCAAAAACTTTGTTTTCTAAAAATTTGTTTAAAAAAAATTCTGATTGTTTCAATCTTTTAGAGTCGGCTATGATCTTATTTTAACAACATTACTAGGGGTCTGTCTAGACAGTTTAGTACAATCTTTTAAAACCTTTCTGTTTAGCAGACAATATTATGAAACAAGTTTCAATTTTTTTTTTCAAAATCTTTTAAATCATTTAATTTTTTTTATAATACACAACTACCTCACAGTTGCTTTTAAATATTTTCCAAAACATGATTTATTAAAACCTTATAGATCAATTTCAAAAGTTAGTAAAACTTTTTGTTGATTTTTTAAAACAAAAATTGGGTTTCAGCTATTTGAACACTTTTTAGTAAGTTTTCTTTAAGATTTACTTTAACTAAAAAAACAAGTAAAGACTATTTTACAGATTTTAAAGCTTCTTTCTTAAACTTTCCTAGATGTTGCTAAGATTTTGCCGAATTTGTCAAGACGTTCCAAAATCAAAAAACTATTACAAATTTGTAGAAATTTAAAGTATTGATGTTCTGTAATTTTCAAAAACTTTTTGGGTCTTCCAAGACTTCTTGGAAACATTGAAATTTCTAAAAAAAATCTCTTAAACTTTGTCAACACTCTATTACGGTAGTATCATTTTAGTATATTATCTTAGAAATTTTTGAGTTTTTAAAATGTTTCAAATTGATTATTTTAGATTTTAGGTAATAATTAGTTTCTGTATCTTAAATATGAAGTTTTTCACAATCGTGTAGAGTTTGTCAGAACATTTCAATTTTAACAAACATTTTCAATGCGTATTAAAGTCTGTTACAATATTAAAAATAAAAAGTTTTTGAACTGCCAGAGAATTTAAAATTTTTAAATTTTTTAAAGTATTTTTAAAACTACACAGATTTACAAAACCAAGGTTTATTAAGATTTTTACTAAACTAATAAAATGTTTCAATAATTTCCAAGACTATTTAAAGTATTGGTTTTTAATATAAACATTTTTCAGAAAGTTTAGATAACTTATAAGGTCTTTCTTGAGGTTTTTAAGAAAATGTCGAGCTTAAAACAAAACATTTTAGAAAACTTTTTTAGTACCCCATAAAAGATATATAAAGAGCAAGTAGAAAGGTATAAATACCTTGGTACTAAAATTACAAAAAATTGGAGAAGTAAAAGAAAAGAATGGGTACGCAAAAAAATGACAAAAAAAGTTTTTATAAGAAAGAACAAGATTTTAAGTAGCAAGATATTAACCTGCAAAAAAAGGTTGTGAAATGTTTTGTATGGAGTGTGTTTTTATAACACTGTGAAACTTGGAAAATAGAACAAAAAGATGAAAAACGCATACAAGCATTCAAAATGTGGTTCTAAAGAAGATTAATAGACATTAATGTGCAATGAATAGTCAAATAAGATTTGGAATGAAGTAGTGTTTAAAAGAGCAGGAGAAGAAAGGGCGCTAGCATAACAAATAAGGCATGTTTTGAAAAGAGATTGTTTAGTAAAGGACTTGATTAAAGAAATGGTATATGCATATCCAAAAAAAGATGGAAGTTGACCGATGTTCTAAAAAAAGAAAAAGATACAATAAAATGAAGAAAAGAACGGAGGACCAAGAAAACTGAAGTAGAGGCACGCATGACCTGCAAAAAGTAGAACACCAATAATAAAAGAATATTTTTAAAAGTTGTGTTTAGTTGGTTATAATACTTTCTATATCTTTTAAGGGAGATTTTGGACATTTTGGATAACATTTTTTAAGCTTTTTAGAGTTTGCTAAGACTTTTTATAATACAGAAAAAAATCTATCAGAATGAATTGGTCAGGCAACACTAAACAACAAAAGGTATGCCACATATTTTCTAGTGTTGCCTATTTTTGGATGTGCATGAGCATGTGATGCTCTTTGTTGTCTATGCTTATAGCAAGTGTCTCAATAATTCCAAACAAACAACGTCAGTCACAGCGGTTGCGTTTTGGGTAACAGATTTGAATCGTAAAAAATAAAAAAGTCGACTATGGTGTTGAAGAAAAGAATTATATGATAGTAGTCCAGAAATATATAATGATTTTACAAAAAAGAAGTTGACAATAAACAACTAACGCGTAGCATGCATCAGAGTTTCTTATTGCTTCGTGTTTTTTTAGTAGAAAGACTATGTGTATCATGCGTCAACAATGCCGCATGCAACATCATGCTTCAGCGGAATTAGGCGTTTACAGTCTTACAAGATGGTGTAGAAAATGAAAATATTATCTAAATAACTTTTAGTTTTTTTAAGAAATTTTACATATATTTTTTGTAAACAAATATGATAATAAAATAAAATCTCTCTATGGGGCCAGATTAATGTTTGTTCATTAAGCATGATGCCACAAGGTAGTTCAATACACAAATCCATAAATAACATTTGGCAGAGTATAAGAGCAAAATATATATTTTTTTGAGAATTTGAAAGACTATTAATGTATCATTTCAAAGTTTCTAAAAACTTTTTAATGCTAAACTTCTAAAATTGGTGTAACATTATTTTTATTACTTAGAAATATTTTACTGATTTTTTTTGTTGTTTTTTTTTTTTTTAAAATTTGAAGCTTCTTCTTTAACATTTTAAAACCATTAAGTATTTTACCGGCTGTATTGTACATTGCAGATCTTTTCAAATTTGATCTGTAAAAGCTTTTCAGACGTTTTTAGAGTATGTCAAATTATCTCAAGAGTTCGACAGAGTCATACCAAGCCAACTCATGTTTGCAAGTTATTTCACACTGGTTCAGAAAGTTTTGTAACAAGGAAAACCTCCTTTTTCCGATTTCTCGTTTTTTTAATTTTAAAAGATGTATCCTGCTTTTTACCGTCGTGAACATCTTTGTTCATTTGCTTAAGTACCTCGTTGTTTGTTTCTTTATCCTTCCAAAAAAAATTAAGCATCTTCTGATATAACCGCATCTTGAAGGCTTCAAGTTTATTCATAAAAAATACTTTTAATGTGTATCTTTTAACTCCGTATAATAAAACCAAGAAAACGTAATATTTAACGGTTCTCTACTTGATTTTTGGTAAATGGTCCTTGTTACATACTTGTGCTTTTATGTTGTGGATTGGATTTTACTGTTGGTTGCGCCAACTACCCAGATACTTAAATTTTTTAAACTGTTCAATTAGTTATTTTTGGGTTAAAACTTTTGTATCTCTATATAAGTTATAATAAAACTATTTTGAAGTCAGCAAAACTATCTCATTTGTGCGGTTTGAAGCTGTTTTACAACGCCGCAGAAAGGAGTTGATTAGGTGACATCCGAATCACCCCGGTGGATAAAGAGCAAGTTGCGCGCTACGTTAACGCTCTATAACTGAACAATTGCACTGTTATCTTAAACTCAAAGTTTGTCAAACATTTATCAATTTATTTTCTAATAGAGCTCAGATTTTTGTTAAGTTCTCCAAATGATCTTGTAGTCTTTTCAGAATTTTCTAAAGTGTCTCAATTGCTGCAAAGTTGTTTTAGAATTTATTTATGGTGGTGCAAAGTAATTGTAGCTCCATCATGTTGCTTCAACCAAATAATCGAATATCATCGATAAAACTTCAGTATCTCAACTGGCAACCAAATTACAATGTCTAAAGAGGTAGACAATCAAATATAGTTTAATGAAAAACTAAGTTTTATAATCAATTACACAAACCTAATCCAACTCCAAAACGACCAACCAAACACAGACAATTGTTTCGGTTTTCACAAATCCTCATCAGTGCATCTTGGTAATTGATTTATGTGGAAAAGACTAAGCAGAAAAGCAGGCAGTAAAGAAAGAAAAAGGTAGAAGATCTGGACAAATGGCCAAAAGAATTATACCTAATATAGAGCAATGAGTACAGAAAAGTCATAAAGAAATGAACTATTTTATGGCCTAGATGCTGACGGGACATAGATGTTTTAAGGAATTCCTACACAGATTTAAAATAAGAAAGACACAAGTCTGTGCGTACTGCCATGACCCTGACAATGCAAAGCATACATTTTTTATTTGCTCCCGCTGGGGTCAAGAACAAAACTTGGCAAAAACAAAAATAGGAAAAAAACTTAAGCGGAACAATATATTGAAGCACATGCTACGCCCCACAGATTGCTGGAACACCATACCAAAGTAGAAGAAGAAAGAAAAAGAGTAAGATAAGAAGAAGCCCAATTTTTTATTTATTTATTATGCTTTTTACGGCTATTTTACATCGCCACAGTAAGTCTACGACTTGTTTAAAGTGGTTTGATGTGACCAACAGCTTAATACGTGACTTCCGAACAATATAAACATCAAAAAGAGGAGGAGGAGGAGGAGGAGTCGGTAAGCGCCTGGCAAAAACCAGGTGAATTCGACATTCTCAATAGAACGTGAGGGTTTTTTGAAGATCACTTCTCTTTCAGGCAAAAGAAAAAAAACATCAAAATTTAACTAATTTTAGAGGTTAGTGTCTATTGCAACATAGGCGGTGCTTTAATGTTTATACCGGCTCAGTCTCCAATGGAAATTGTAAGTAGCGCTTTGAACAAACCCAAACTTACCCTGGTCACGTTTGTACCGGCACACATTAAGTACTACAACAGAGCTATCAATAAACATATCCAATGTTGGATATTCTATTGAAAGACTTCCCATACCTGACCTAACCGGATTGCTTATCAGAGCTCAAGTATTTGGCAGCTGTTAAGGAAGTGCATCATACCACACAATATGTAATCTTTGTCTAAAGCAAGATTTGACTCCCGCTAAGAAATCAGGGCAAACTCAAAATGCTTTTCCTTTAAGCTATAACGTTTCCACACTAAAATTTAAATAAGATTACACAATCAATTTTGACCCACAGTGCATTAGAAGCTTGAGTTTAGACTAACAACCAGTATCAGTTGTTTTACAGTTAATTGGAGTAAACCTGACACTAAACAGTATCATTACATCAAACTCTAAAGTTAAGTGGAATCTACTTAGGCAAAAGTTAACTCCAGTGTCTAATTACACGTAATTCCGTCACCAAAAAATTTGTAAATTGCAGGCTGTTGTCACTATGATATGCAACATTAAGTTAGCTATCAAAACAGAGCCCAAAAATCCCCGCCACCGTTTCAAAGACTACTACAACAATTTATAAGTAATGACGGTACCAACAAATTTAAGTACTAAATGAAGACCCAAAGCTGCTCTAGTCATCATTGTTCTATTGGAGTAACGCCATGTCTATTTGTTGATATTAACCACAAATACTTTTTATTTGTCTTCAAGAATACTATAGCTACTGCAGGACATTGTTGCCAACTGCAAGTCAAAGAACTAAAGCGGTGTCTTTAACAATATTTTAATTAATATGTACACTTGTTTTTAGCTTATTTTTGTATCTATATGTGTTTATAGTAAGTTGAAGAAGAAATGTTGAAGTTTTTTAAACAAATTAACTACCAAAATAAACAATTGGGCTTTAAATAATCTGTAAATCTGATCTGATCTGAGAAAAGTTATGCCAATGAATATGCAAGTCACTATAATAAATAAATAAATTTGAGTTAGGCAATTGAGGTGTAAGGCACATCAAGCCACAAAGAAGACATGTGTATGGTATATGTGGCAAGTAGCAACCAAATAGAACAAATCCCAAAGATTTATATTTACTGGAACATATACGGTGTTTGAATGTTGATAAAGGCTTTGCCTTCAATAGAAAATGTGGACAACACTTTAAACAAATCTAGAAGTATCCCAGCGGCTATATTTAGATGTGCTAGCAGAAGCAAACATTTAGTACAACAATGGAGACACCAGCAAACTAAGTGTCTATGCAAATAAAACACAACTACTAGAGATTCTGTTATTTATTAAAAAACCTTCCAGACTTAATCCAACCGGTTTGTTTATTAGGACTAAAAAAGTTGGCAGCTTTTGAGGCAGGAGTTGAAAGAAGACATTATACAACACAACATCTGACTTTAGTCAAAAATGAGATTTGATTCCTGCTAAGAAACCTTACGAGAGCAAAAGCACAACGCTCTGTCTTTGAGCCATAACAATTTTACACCAGAACTTGAGATGTAAGACATAATCAGTTTGTTGACAAAATCTAAAAAAACCAAAAGGTCCAATGAATAAATAGGGCATTAAATTGTTTGTCAGTGGGAAAATCATCTGTATAGATATAAAATGAGCAACCCCATTCTACAGCTGCAGTATACCGGAAGACTAATTCAAGATGTGGTTTATGATCAGTTTCGATGAGCTAGATTAGAAACAAACTTAGGCTAACAACCAATTCTGGTTGTCCGCTTATTAGAGCAAACCTGGCACCAAACAGCATCAAAACCGCAAGCACACGGCAAATTCACAACAAATTACAACTTGGTAATAGACTCAGAGCCACTAGATCCAACTGCTAAAGAACTCAAAAACCATTCCATTCATACAAAAACTTAAAAAGATTAAAGCCTATGTTTGTCAAAACCATTAACAATTTGTTTTCACGGGAATGTTTGAAAAGGAGTAAGTAATCCCGTCACAAAAAAAATTTGTGGACTGCGGGCTGATGTCACTATAAGATCTGCAACGCAAGTTAGCCAGCAAAACAAAACCCAATTAAGTTTAGATCTGCGACATACAGCACCATTGTCACCGCTTCTAAGACTCTACAACAATAAGCAACAATGGATCTGTCAAACCTTATCCAAGACTAAAGAAGAACATAAAGAAGATTCCACTGCTCTGTTTTTAGAATTACCCTAAAGCTATTTTGGAACTTGTTGAACAAAAATGACAAAAAGGATTACCTAAAAAAAACAACCACAGTCACATCTTAGAGCAGCACATTATTCATTAAAGTCACTTTTGTTATTAGCATATTTTGATAATACTAATAACCACAGGATATTGTTGCCATCTCAGGCCAGAAGCACATGACAAAAACTGTAATAATATAATAGCCTATAAGTATTTCTGTGATGTTACCCGGTATGTTAAACGTTGCGCCATATGTAGTGTAATTCCAAAAATTCTGTTGTACTTTATAATGCCACACATGAGGTTTTTTGTGAATGTAATTTTTGATGAACTTCATGAAGTAAATGAGTTTTTTGCGCAATATTTGATAAGTTTATGATATAAATAAATAAAAGTTCTACCCTAATCAATTATTTGCAATAAATTGGTTTAGAACTTTATTTTTTAATACATTTTTGCAAGAAATATGACATAATTTGATAAATTGCATTTTATTAAAGAATTTTTAGCAATAGATTAGTTTCTTTTCTGTATTACATTATTGAATGATAGAAATGGGATTTCTGATCATTTTTAATTTAAATTTTAAATTTAAAGTTTTATGTTTGAATAAATTTTACTTTTTGATCTGCAAAGAAGTTGCCTCAGTCAGGAGTTTTCAATTGTTTTTCAGAGTCTTGTTAAATACTTTGAATTGAATTGAATTGAATTTTGTAAATCTTGCAGAATCTACTAACCTAACCTAACCTAACAAAATTTAAATAAGGAATTTGTTTTTTGTTTATTCAAATTTTACTAAATACTTTCAAATTTGTATTGTTTCAGAATATTTTTAAAATTTAAAAATGTTAAATTCAAAATTAAATTGAAAACAAAGACTAATGTACCAAAACATTAAATCTTATAATTAATAAATGTATAGCTTAACATTATAAAATAAGATCGTTATCTTAATAAATAATTCATTTTAATTTTGAAGGAATTTTGTAGTTTTAAAATAAATATTAAAATTAAAATCGTCTGTATGTTTTAATATGCAAAAATGTTTTAGTCAAGGGCACATAATTCCATCTAATTCTGTTTTTTTAACATTCGAATTATTGTATAAGAAATTTGTATTGTTATATATGTATTTATGTATGATGTTATGTATGCATTACATGCTCGGGCAAATTAATTACGTTACAAATTACATAATGGGAGCCGTTTAAACAATTTTAAGGTTCCCAAACTAACCAAGACGAATCCGTGAAATCGCCTCTTACTAAAAAATGTAAACGTTGAAATGTCCTAATTATCATAATTACTCGAATCGTGCATAATGAATTAGAGGAATGTGTGTGTTAGTTGTGCGTTGCACAATAATATTCGCTTTTCGGTGGATTTTTGTTGTTTTTTGTTTCCTTTCTTTTTCGGCAAAGATCATCCGTCATGCGGACCTCATCTGAGACTAATTGAGCCCTCACACGGAGCTCGGAATACCTGCTCCTATCTTCTTTTAGGTGATTAATCGATAGATTAATTAATTGATCAATAATTACATTTCTATTTACATTTAGTAACAGAAATAATACAATACAATAGTCTCGTGCGGAATATCGTCGCTAATTAAGTGAAAATATACAAAGGAGCAGGGGAGAAACATAATAAAGAATCGATGTGTAAGAACGATAAAAAAAGTGGATATCTATTATGCCTCCGCAAATGAAATGTAAACAGTAATTCATAAAAATGAGCACGGCACTCATTTATTTCTCGAAAAGAAGAAACAACATAAGGAATATAAAAAATAGAGAGGCAATGATTAATTACGACAAAATGTAATCGAGATCAAGAGCTAATGATAGTTTTGTATTACCGACAATGAAGGGACACAATACGAATTGGTGGTAATTACTCTTTTAATTAATCTAAGAAATTATTAAAATTGATCGATTTTAATAGTAAAATTGCTTTGTTTAATGTGGGTGGGTGGCTTCATTATCACCAACATTATCACCGATCCGATATTATATTATCTAACGGTACAATTGTTACAAATTAATGCTTGCACTGTAATTTTGATGTTGTTTGGTTGGCAAAGAGACAGGTGGCCGATAGTTACAAATGACTCAAAAAAGCCGGCCGTCATTAAATAATAATTTCTGAAAAAAAAACTAGTGGAATTGATAAATAGCTCATACGATCCTGATGATAGACTCCGGTACAATGTTTCGTAACATGAATAGATAACGTACTAGTCTGATATAATGAAAATAATATAAAACAAGAAAGATAGAAAAAAAAAACCGAACAGAATCGTCATTAAGCGAGGCATCTTCTAACATTACGGGAACAAATTATAAAGAAATTTGGGGCCTCTTGTTTCAGACATTTTTAAAAAGTTTCTCCTAACTCTTTTGTAATGACAGGCTGTTGAAGCTGCTATTAGTCGAGTCGGCCGTTGGCAGTCTTGATTGCAGCTCTATGTAAATGCTTCACCTCCAACCCGAAAAACGCACTGCATTTATGTGTTGATATATATGAAAGAATCGGAGGCGCCGACCTGCAACTTCATCTTAAATGATATGGAATTTGAATAATGCAAGAGGACTATACGGTAAATTGCCAACTGCTTCTATATATTTTGATCCCATAAAAATATCGAGACGAAAATTATTGCATGGAACCGATTATTACAGTTTTATTATTTAAGTAGCTTGCTTCTATTGCAATTGAATCATTGTTAAATTGCATAAATTGTGAAAATTTGAATGATATGAAGTCAAATTATCCACACATTTAAATTGCTAGTAATTATGGTTTACAAGGTGAATATTATTACTACCAGCAGAAAGTAATCATTTGATTGCAAAGTAGCTAATAATCAATACTTGTAAATAATATTTATAATTTATAATTGAAACAATCTTAAATAATTAATTTTAAAATTATATAAAAAAAATAATGCCAATTAAAAAAATTGAATATATTATTATGGAGATATATATTAAACTTAATTGAAATAATTTACTACAACAAAAATTGTTTTTCAAAATTCTTAAAAATTGACATAATGCCAAAATCTTCTATACAAATCTTTAAAATTGTATTTTTATGAAATCAAAATAAATCAATAAACATCAATTGACATACTAATACCTGAAATAACAACAAATATCCCACAAAATAGCTTAAGCCCAATCAAAGCGCAACGATTAAAAGGTCTTATTCTCTCTTATTGCATTTATTTAACGTAGGTCTAATTTTGCAACGATTCTAATTTCCGGCGTTAGAGGTTAAAACTAAATTATTTAATTACGCTAATTTTAAATTTGTCTTTCTTTATTCTTAGTGTTAAAATGTTTTAGCTAATCTTCATGTTATGATACACTTAAGCTACAATCATTCAATTTTGCATGTACATGGTCAATCTGAGACCATTTGTCTACTTTTCAGATGCAGTACTAACAATTTTCTACGTTGTTTTAGCAAATCCGTTTCAAGATTTAAAAATAGCTGTCGTCCAGTGTCTTTTTTGCATCAGCTTCCAATGTTTAGAATCGCCATTCTCCGCTATTTTCCAACAATCTTTGCGAGCGTTCTATTGATTTTACTGACCTGAGTATGCCGCTTTTTCTGTTTCTTTCACTCTCACCTGGGCTGTTTTAGAGGTCTTGATATTTAATTTTAAGTTTGATAAAAAACAATGATTTAAAATTAATTACTCAAACCCAATCCAACTTCAAAGCTGCCAACCAAGTACAGACAATTGTTTTGGTTTTCACAAATCCTCATCAGTGCATCTTGGTGGTACGGCATCGCTTGATGGTAAAAGATGAATTCAAATAATTGATTTATGTGCTCTTAAACACAATTTTGTTGAATGGGGAAATTGTCAGTGCTAGGGTTAATCCATAATTAAATTTTATTTATTTTATAACTTAATTTATTTTGGATAAATTAGTGAGATCGATCTGAATTTTTTTAGAATCCAATTTGAGCGCAATTATTTTTTTTGTGGGTTTTTTTGCATTTTATGGTATTACTCTTACAAATACACGTTTAGCAGCGCTTAGAGGAACTATAAACCAAATACTATTAAAAATTTGAATTCTGCAAACAATTCTACATAGAAAATGGTCAGTGTCGTGCATTTTTGCCTAAAAATTTCGTAAAAATTTCTTTCTAGGTGTACTTTTCTGCGGCCGATGAGCACGATATTGACTATTTTCAATGTAAAATTGTCCGCAGAATTCAAATTTTTAAAAATATTTGATGTAAAGTTACCTTGGGCGCTGATAAACGTGTATTTGTAAAAGTTTATGTTGAAAATTTGGCATTTCTACCCTACGGCATTATGCAGTTATTTTTACTCCTAAAGTCTGAACGCTCAACTAATTTACAGCAAAATACGTCAACGGTTAAACAAAATGTCTTTTTGTCCAGACCACTAAGACCAAAAATTATATTAAAACTTAATATACACTGGCGAGTAAAAAATAGAAGTCACTTTAAAATTGTGACTTATTTTTGGAATTCTTTGTTTTAACTTTATATTTGCAAATTGTAAATCTAAGAAAGCGTTTAATAATTCATTTCCTGACAATCGTTATCTATCTGTCAGTTATTATCACCGTGTTACAGACTTTTATAAAACAGCATTCATTTCGTTCTAATTGAAAATCTACATTTTGTTGTGACTTTTTTACTTAGTGTTAATTTTTCTCTGTCACTTGTCACTCACACGGTGTACTATACTCAACAGGTCATAATGCGTTTAGGCCCTATTGTTGTGGCAAGAACTATAGCGTCGATTGAAGATGGGCGAGGAAAACATGAAACTGCAAGAATTGTTGGTAAAAGCCTTTGTGCTGTACAAAAGGTGTATCAGCGTTACTTGGATGTTGGCCTGATAACCAAAAGATCAGGATCCGTGCAAAAAAAGTCACCACAAACAGAGATGAGTCCACAAGTTTGCGGAATAGAACAGCTTCTGCAGTATATCTACAAAATCAACTTCATAAAATTAGAGATGTAAATGTTAGTGAATGAACTGTTAGGAAAAGGTTTTGGGCTGCTGGATTGTCTTGTAGAAAGATGGTTACTGGTCCACCTTTACAACGCCGACATCGGGTTGTAAAATTGGCATTTGCCCAAAATTACCGGGCATGGAATAATGAGTACTAGAACAGGGTACTGTTTTCAATACAAAAAAATCCAAAACTAAGTCATAATTTTAAAATGACTTCTATTTTTTGCTTGCCAGTGTAATTGAAATAGTGGAGTAAAGTCTTAAATATTTATAAACATATGGTTCTAAAATGATTTCCAAAAAAATTTGATACTACAACCAAGAAAGGCACAACAAATATCAAATAGTTAAAAAAATGTGAATCCAGAAAATATCCGGAACAGACCAACTCGAAGACGATTTACTTCAATGTCTATAAAGGTTTCAAAACGTGTCAAAGCTACTCAAAACAAAACAAAAATATTACCCCTACCTTAAATTTATTCAAAAAACTTAGTCATAAAACAGTATCCAGAAATTCTAAAACAGATTACGGTTTTTAATAAGTTTAAAAAGTATTTAAAACAGTAGGCTTAAAATGTTGAGATTTTTGGATTATTTATAAAGTATCTGCTGTTTTTATAAGGCCTATAATAGGTTGTGTTAGACTAGTAAAAACAACACTTTTCATAAAATGTTAAGATTATATCAAAATTCTTAGATTGTCCAGAAAATATAAAATTTTAAATTGTTTTCAGCTTTTATAAGTTTTAACAGGGTTTCTAGAAAGTCTACAAAACGTTTAAAAACTATCAAATAAAGGGTTTTCCGATAAAAAATTTCATTTTGAATAGAAAGCTATTTGGGCAGCTGTCAATTTTGAAGCTATTGTCTTTTGACATTTGACAAAAAACTACGCCATTATTAATAATGGAACGATATACGCTTCAACAACGCATTGAAATTATTAAAATTTACTACAAAAATGGTAAAAAAATTTCAGTCACAGTTTGCAAAACTAAAGCACTTTTTGGTTGTTGTAAAGCACCTTCTCGGCCGTCAATAGTAAATCTGGTAAAAAAATTTGAGCTGTTGGGACAAGTTTGTGATGTGAAGAATTAAAACCGTGTGCATCGCTCAAGAACACATGAGAATATTGCTGATGTAGTGTTGAAGATAACCCAGGTTTGTCGATTCCTTGTCAATCTTTAGAGTTAGACATTCTACAAACAACATCACACCGTATTTTGCATAAAGACTTAAGTCTTAAGGCATTTAAAGTTCAGATAACATAAGAACTCAAACCGGTCGATCATCATTTACGTCGTATCTTTGCTGATTGGGTTTTTCAAATACATCAAAATGAACCGGAATTTTATTGAAAAATCATCTTCAGTGATGAGGCCCATTTTCACCTTGGAGGCTACGTTAATAAGCAGAGTAGTCGCATTTGGAGCTAAAAAAATCCAAGAATGATTGTTGAGAAGTTTTTGCATCCTCAAAGTGTAGAACCAAACGTGCGGTTTTTGGTCTAGCGGTTTGATCGGACCCTACTTTTTTGAAAATGAGGCAACTGTTACGGTAAATGGATGGCGCTACCAAATTATGATTAATGATTTTTTATGGCCAAAATTAGAAGATATTAATGTGGACAAAGTTTATTTTCAGCAAGACGGCGTTACTTTACTTGTTTGGAACCACGTGAAAGACAAGGTCTATGCTCCTAATCGATTAAAGACCTTAAAGATGGAATTTGTGAAGTTATTGAGGACATACAGCCGACAATGAGCAAATTGGTCAAGGAAAATTTCATGAAAAGAATGTGGTACTGCAACCGTAACCGTGGCGGCCATTTGACTGGTATCATTTTTAAATGTTAATGGCATACCTTTCTCTTTACAATGAAATAAACATTTATTGGTTTCTCTTTAAAAATACCCGTTTTTTTTTAATATTAAAAAAAAACCTCTTATTGGAAAACCCTATACAAAACAACATAAAAACTTTGGATTTTCAAAAGTATCAAAAATTGGTATAAGTATTTCTAGAAAGATTTCCAAAGGTTTTTTAACTATGGAAAAAGTTTTGACAGTCTCCATGATGTATTAGGTAATTTCATCAAAAGATTTTGAAAATCACTAGAATTTATTCAGAATCATTAAAGTTTTAGAATGTCTTGAGAATCTACAAAATTTAGATTTTAAAACCATGCGTAATAAACGTCATAAAACAATTGAAGAATCTTAAAAAAGTATATAAAATGTGTTTAAAAACTTGAGACTTGTATGTTTTTGTCCAGAATAATTTCAATTTTCTTAATATTTTAAAAACTATTTGTAACTGTCACAAAAAATCGAAAGCGTGATGCCACATATCAGTCAAATTAAATTAAAAAGGAGAACAAAAATAGTCCGTTACATATGCTAAGTAAACGTGAAGCAATATGCAACGCACAGTTTATTTTGGTAAGAACAAACTAATTAAAAAAGAGCAGAAGACTATTCCTTGCCAAAAGTTCTAAAATTTTATTTATAAAATTTAAAATTTCTTGAAACAATGTTTTTGTTTGGAGCAGGCAACAAAATATTGAGTGTAACTTGTGCTAAAATGCTTTCACAGCCCTTCGCTTTGAGCAGCCCTTACTCGCTTTGCTCTTTGTACTATTTTAAAAACCTATAAAATTTTTTAAAATGTTTAGAAAGCTTCAACACTATCCTTTGACAACCACATAAGAGTATGAAACTATTCAAAAAGATTTGAAATTTTATAAAAAATATATAATTTGTAAACTCTTAAGAATTGTGGAATGTTTTTATTATTTATTCAGAATCCATAGAAGGTATTGAAACTATCTACTTTGATAGAACATTTTCTATAATATCTTCGAAAACTATCAAGAATCTGCACATAGATTAAAATTCTAGTACCAATACAATACAAAGTTTTAAAAAGGTTTTTAGAAAATGTTAGTACCCACCAAAATGGCGTGACAAACTTTATAAGATATTGAAACTATTTAAAGTATTTGATTCAAAAGCAAGTATACAGATCGTCTAGAAACTATCTAACATTTTTTTAAAATTATACGTGATATTATAAATCTACAAAATATTTTTATTCCAAAATACAACATTTTTCATAAAATATTTAGAATAGAATATTTAAGTTGCAATTTTTTAGAAAGTTAATAGATAGTATTGAGACCATCAACAATAACAATAAAAGTATAGTTGAATGTTTTTAAAGTTTATGCAAAATTTATAGAAATTTACAAAAGCTTTTGAACTATCCACTATGATATAACACTTTCTATAATGTTTTGTAAAGATTTAGAAACTATCTAGAATTTGCGTGGATTAGAACTTTAGTGTCTTTAAGGTTTATGCAAGGTTTTTAGAAGATTTTAGTACCATCCAAAACGGCGTGACAAACTTTATTAGATTTTAAAATTATTCAAAGGCATTGTTTCTGAAACTATATAAAAACCGTCTTTAAATTATTATATCTTTAAAATCTATAAGGATAATACCATTACTTTTAAACTAATTTGAAAACGTCGACCTTTAAGATTTTGCTCAAATTTTGAGGAATCAAAATATGGATGAAAAAAAATAGCTCAAATTTTCTTATCTTTTTCCAGAGGTCCAAAAATTGAGATACAAAATAAGCTAAAAAGAGCACTTTATTGAGAAATTTATGACCTTCATATGTTTGTCATTTTGAACAAGCGATAATCTAAGGTCCAAAATTTTGGAAATTTAATTTTTTTCATCCATATTTTGATCCCTCAAACAACAACAATTTATATAGTCTTGAAAAGTATTGGAAGGTTTTGAGAAACTTCAGAGTATATTCAGAATATGTAGACAGTTTTAAAAGATCCAGAATTGCTATATAGTTTATAGAAAATTATTTAAAAAAAATTTCAAAGTCTCAAAAAGTACCAAACATCCGCAGAAAGTCTTGTGACGTCTAGATAGTCTACATAGTTCTTACCAGATGATGTATGGAAAGTTTTGTAGGCTATCTAAACCTTAAAAAAAACAACAACAATTTCCACAAGATCTTGAGGTTCTGAGTTTACAAATATAGATCAAAAATTGTAGAATGGCGTTTTACAATGTCTAGGCGGTTTACAAAAAATAATTAAAATACCAATAAGAGGTTTAATATTCTTAATCAATTTAAAACAATATGACTTAATATATTAAGAGTTTCTCCAAGTGTAATATCAGTATTGTCATCATCATTGGTGTTCTGATTTTTGTAGGTCCTACGTGCATTTTTTCTAGTTTTTTTGGTTCTTTTTATTATTTTAATTTACCTTTCTCTTTTTCATAGAATATCAATCATTTTTTGACTTTTTCTTCATTTTGGATTTGCATTCACAATTCCTTTAATCACGTCCTTCAATAATCAATTTTTTTTCAATGCTTGCTTAATCCATCCTTTCTTCCTTTTTCCTTTTCTGTTTTTCTCAACACTTCTTCATTCCGAATCTTGTCTGATTGCTTAAAGCTAATTGATCTTTTCCAGAGCTACTACATCTTCAATGCTTCTATGTATTTTTTAATTTTTGTTATTTACACATTCATATAGGAACACACTTCAAAAAATGTCACAGTTCTAACTTGCTGCTCAAAATGTTTCTCTGGTTTCTTTAATTTTTTTTGCAATTTTAGAACCAACGTACTTATACCTTTCCACTTGTTCCAATTTTTCTCCGTTCAAATACACGTAAATTTCTTCTGCCTCTCCAATTCTCATAATTAAAGCTGGGATTTTATGCATTTGCATATTCTATAATATTTATATGCTAATTAAATAATTTTGTATCTACACGAATTAGCAGAAAACAACTGGCAAAAACTAATATTTTTTTTGCATATTTTGCATATTTTAGAGTTTCTGAGCATATTTCCATAAAATTTGCATATCAGTGCATATTTGGTGCACATTTAAATATTTTTACCAGAACAAATTAGAATGGTATTAAATTATTTTTAATTGAGCGCCAAGATTGTCTTTTGTAAAAATATATTGACTATATGTAAACAACACGTGCAAATGCAATTTTGGTCCTACTACTTAGTTGAGAGTTTTTTCAATCATTTCTTATTTGTTTTAAACATTTTTTTCATATCATAAAACTTTTTAAATAAATTAATAATTTAAAAAACATTTTACTGTCTGCATATTTTTTTATTATGTGCATTTTTTACCAAATTTAGCATATTTAATGCATATTTTGGCAAAATTGCGTGCATATATATGCGCATATTTTTAATCTTTTGAGTGCATATAACTCCCAGCTTTACTCATAACCTTTGTTTTGTTTTTGATTATACCCAGTTCATACATTGATTCCATTTGTTCAAGTTTTTCTGCTAACACGATCTTATCATAAGCTTTTTTCCAGCACTCCGCTACTATCTTTTTAGCATACACTGATGGTAAACAACATCCCTGTCTTACTCCTTTTCCAATTTCAAACTACTCGGTCTGTCATTTAGCTTTAGCATTATTGCTTCTTGTTGTCTTATATATAATGTACCTATCAGTCGTTTCCAATCTACTCCTTTTACTTTTACAATTGTTATCAGTTTCTTCCACCGAATGCAGTCAAATGCTTTTACTAAGTCTATAAAATACACTTTTGCCTTTCTTAACTACCTTTCTCCAATTATCTCCACTATACCAATCGGATATAGACTAAATGATGGAAAAGATAACAACAAGTATAAAAACAGCCACAAAAAAGTCTTTTAGCAAAATACGTAATCAAAGAGAGGCCAAACTAATACAAAATACACTAAAACTGATGGCTTGGAGAAAAACAATCAATCGAGATACACCTAAGTATAATGACTTAAATAAACTGGTGAAACAGCAGGTACGAAAGGATCTAAGAAACAGAAAATTATCAAAATATGGAACCAACAAGGAAATATGATGTCTGATAAAACAGAAATTGCATTAGCTATCAAATGTTATAAGAAACTGTACACTTTGACGATGTCCAACTACAACAACACATCTAGAACCATCCTGAATGTAGGCTAAGAAGATATACCAAATATTACAATTTCTGAAATCATATACGCACTTAGCAGAACAAAAAATAGAAAGGAACCCGGCGAAAACCAAATAACAGCCAAAATGATAAAACTAGAGAGAAGCAGTCTCGAAAAGGCATTTGTGTTACTACTAAATAAATGCTTATCGGAAAGGAAAATACCTCAGGCCTGGAAATACGCGGAAGTGATACATATACACAAGAAAGAAGACACCACTAACATGGAAAATTATTGACCCATAAATCTCGTATCAGTTTTATATAAAATCTTTGCAAAAATTATTACTAACAGGTTTACCATTAAATTAGATTTATACCAGCCAGTTAAACATGGGGGCTTTCAAAAGGGTTTTGGAACTCCTACAAACTCTGCGATCAGTTATAGAAAAAGCAACAGAATATTACATCTGGCGTTCATAGATTGCCATGAAGCCTTCTACAGCATCAAAACCTGGGCTGAGATGCCAGAATCGATTTTAAATATTCCAAGATCATCAAAAACATATACCAAGACCCACCTTTTATATCAAATATACGAAGAACTTACCACAAGGAATATAACCTTAGGCAGAAGAGTCAGGCAAGGAGATACATTGTTGTCGAAACTTTTTACACTGGCGCTCAAAATCTAAAAAATCTATAAACCTTATAAGGTTTGCTAATGACATAGTACTAATAAGTAACAACGTCAACAAAATAAACTACATGCCAAAGAAGCTTGAGGAAGAATCACAAGTAGGTCTAAAAATGAATCTAAATAAGACTAAAATAATGAGCAACGTCCAAATTAACGTCACCATAGATAAATTGACCCTTGGCCGCTGTGATTCGATTGACTGATTTTGAATAAATTATTAATTCATGTCACCATAGATAATACAAAAATTAAAAATGTTACAAACTATATCTATTTCGGCCATACAATTAAACTTGGTAAAGAAAACCAAAAGGCAGAACACAGAACACACCGGATAAAACTAGCGTAGGAAGCCTTTGGCAAGTTAAGCTATCTACTCAAGGATAAGAACACTTCCATGAACCTAAAAAAGAAAGTATACGACATTTGTATACTACCTGTATGCACCTATAGATTGGAAACAATGGCCATCACAAAGAAAACCGCTCACAAGTTACAAATAACACAAATATCTATGGAAAGGACCTTGCTGAAAATATCACTTAGAAATCGAATTAGGAATTCAGAATTTTGAGAAAGAACAAAAGTAGCGGACATCATGAAGCGTATTGAGGGTCAGAAATGGAGATGGACGGGGCACGTTGCTAGACAAAACTCAGAAAGATGGACAAACAAAATATTGCACTGGAGACCACAAAGAACACAGCGAGGGAAAGGAAAACCACAAATGCGATGAGAGGACAACATCAGGAAAGTAGCCGGAAGACAATGGATAAGAAAAGCACAGGACAGACAGGAGAGAATGGAAGGATTTAGAAGAGGCTTATATTTAGCAGTGGATGTTAAATGGCCAAATAATTAAAAAAATACCAATTGGATACCCTTGTTCTCATTTCTTTTCCAAACCCAAGTTGTTCTATCTAAAGTAGTACAATTTTTTTTTTCAATTTTAGAATTCCAAAAAGATTTTAAACGTTGTTAGAAGCTATCTAGAATTTATATAATAAAATTCTAGAAGTATTGAGTGGTAGCATTGTTTTTTTAAGCAAACAGACGACATGTTAGTCTTCATATGATCTTAAAATTATTTAAATTATTTTGTAAATTAATAAGTTTTCTGAATGAAGGACAATAGAAGGTTTTGAGAATAAATACCTAAAAAGTTTAAGATTATTTTTCAAAAAGAAATTATAAAATCTGCATTATTCTACACCTATTTCTAGAATGTTTTGAGTTTTTATAAATAAAAGATTCTAGAAGAACTTTTTTTGATTATATTGCTTTTTGGCAAATCTCAAAAAAACGTTTACAGTTTAATCAGAAAACTTGATACTACATACATACAGAAATGTTATAGGCTATGAAGAAACAAGCAGTTTTGTTTGAACTGAATAATAAAGCTATTAACATTTTAGAAATATAGTAATATTTAAAACAGATTACAGCCGTTATTAATGATTTAAGCGAATCTTGTTAACAAATAGTAATTTACAATCGATTAGAACATATAAATGCTGTTCAAAAATGTCTATCTAGTCAGTTAAATTCTATGTAAAAACCACCAAAAATTAATTACTAATAATGAAGTTTTTAATAATTACAACAATTCAAATAACAATCCGGTTATTTTAATCATTTGAATTATAATCTGGTGGTTTGATAAATTAATTCGAATAATATTATAGATTAAAATTTAATTCATTCAGTGATAATTCACAACGAAATTATTTAGATAATGATGTTATTATTATTAGATTTTTTTAGTGACCTTCTCAAGGCTCAGTTAACACATAATATATTTTTATTTTGAAAACATCGTATATTATACAACCTCTGTCTGGCCGATGTGGAAAAGAGAAGGTAGTCTGTTGGTTGGGATGGGCCGTTCTTGTCATTAGGGATGAGGGAAAAAATTCAAACCTGATGATTAATTTCCAGTTACATTGTAACAGATTAAAAACAAATTTTTATATCAAACAATATAAATTGTCTTACCCAATATTGCAATTTGATTTCATAAAATACTTACAATTATGTCATCCATTTGATTTTAATTATAACTTCCTTCAAAGGACATCTCACCTGTAACAAAGATAGAATCACCAATTAGTATTAATAATCTTGATTGCATTTTATTGAATTAATTAAACAAATTAATTATGTAATTAAATATATAAATATCATTGCACAGCAACTAATTAGACAATTTTGAAACTGTCCCATTCATACATGAGAACGGCTCCCATACTCTATTCACAGCATCAAAATATTTTAATAATATCATTTAATAATAATGATAAAGTAAATGACAATTTCATTCTTGTACAAATAAACAATGTGATATTGTCGCGTTTTTAAATAATATTTCGGAATGTCACATTAAATGAATATTTTATTATGATTTTTTCGGTGTGTTTGTGTGCGTGCACATATTTCACATGCCCAAAGCGAAATTAATTACATTATAAAAATACTTAACGTATTACATAATAAAATATAATAATGAAAGGGAAATAAAATATACAATATTAAGCAGAATAGGGGTTGGGGGAGGGTTATGGAAATTTTTTGGATAATATATGTGTGTGTTTTTGGGAGAGGCCAATAAAATTATTTTTTCTAATCTCAAGGATAATATTTACATTCCTAAAATTCTTATTGCATTTCTTATTCAAATTAATAAAATAAAAGTGTTAGATTGAGGTATGTTAAAGAGTTGCTGGAATGGCAGGCAGGCCCCAGATAGATATCTGGCGATTGTAAATCTGCATAGGGGGACAGTGGCACCTTTCTTGTTCGTTTGTTCTCACTATTCACACCCTCGCCTCGTTACTGGGTAATTAGTGACGGTAAGGTCCGCGATGGTAACAACGGTCCTCGTTAGTTGAGCATTGATGGGATCTCTGTACTCGAAGAAGAGCAGTTTCGATTTATTATTGGGACAGAGACAGCAGCAAATCCCACCACATAAACATAATAGGTCTTTAAGTGAAATCTCCTAATCTGTCACACGATCTGAAAGATATAAACTGCGCGCACGGTAGCTTCAGCATCCGTTTAGAAGATGTATGTAGGGAGGCATCAATCGATAATCACTATTATTTCCAGTTTGATTGATTTCACCATCATCATCATCATCATCATCTCTATTAACCGTTAATCGAACCATTTGTACCAACAACGCGGTCTAATTAAGTCGTATATCAAATATTGATCGACATTAAATCTAATGCCATAAGCGGCCCACAAGACTTACGGTTTCTTTTGATCTCATTCGAGCGCCACGAAGAACTTAAGGACGACCTTCGACAATTAAGAGTGAACAATAATCTCTTTGTTTCTCAACTAATTATACGACAAATTATTATTACAATCATCAATCCTTCTAATTTCTGGTATATTGTTTGCAAATGTTTTGTATTAAAATTTAAATAATTAAAATTATTTAATTAAAACATCAGCGACGGCCATTATGCTCTAGTTAAATTTAGTAAAATATTTTAAATTATAAAAAATATGTTAAATTGCTAGAAAACACACAAATTAAAAGTTGAATCCGGTTTTTATTAAAAAAATATGTTTTACAGTGAATATTAATGGCATACAAATGCATTTTTATTTTTAAAGTTAGATTATTGTAAAATAAAAATTATAATTTAAAGGCCGAATATATATTTGTTTTGAAAACGTGTGTGCTTAGTGCTAAATTTTATAGTCAAAAACCGCATTTGTTTTATTTTAAGACTTTAAAAAATTCATGTTTTTGATTGTAGCTTAAAATTAAAAAAAAAAATGTTTTAAACAAAATATACAGGGTCTCCCACGACTTCAGGTCAATAGCTTAAGGATGCGTTAGTCAATTAGACTTAAAAGTGCTTAATAAACTATGTCCGATGTTTGGTTAGCAAAGTAAAGTTAAAAAAATGTCTTTTTCAAACAAAGAATAGCCAATATTCATTACATTTATGGTTATTGAAACAAAAATGAAAGGCTAACAATTGTAAATTTTTAGCAACAATTTCCTAATTGCAGAGTAATATATCGGCGCATATTCAGCAAAGTTCAAAGATTTCTAGAGAAACTGTACATTTTCCTAAAATCTACCTCCGAACATAAACTAAATAACGTTAATCAAGAGAATTGGTTGGTTGAACGCAATCCATCCACAGTGCAAGAAATATTTAATCAAGCAGGCAATAGAAATAAAGGTATGGATAAATTTACCTAAATTTAATTTATACCAATATTATCTCTAACAAGTGCAGATTTTGATACCAACGGATTTATATTTACGGAAGCAGATCTGTCTTTGGCTCATTGTACATTAGTGTTTTCTTGACAACATTTTGTTCACTGACAAGGCTACTTTCAGTAGAGATGGTATCAATATTAAGTAAAAGTTACACTTTTGGTCTATTAAAAACTCTCACAAAACCAACAAAAAACTTTTTAGCGTCGGTTTGCGGTAAAAATTTGGTGTGGAATTACTAACTATCAACTTAATAGATTTTTTTTATAAAAAAACGTTCAATAAACAAGATTTATCATTATTTATTTTACAAAAAGAACTGTTTCTTTTGATGCAATTTTTTTTATCAGAGTTTAGATGTTGTTTTAGTAAAACGGTGCACCGACTCATTTTTGGTAGGCTGGTAACTGCTCTTTTGAACAGTTTATATCACGACTTTGGGGTTACTTCACCTAACCCGGCTTTGTTATGCTTATAAGGATTTTTTAATTTAATGTTTAACGATACTTAGGTATCAAGCAGAGACGGAATTTAAAGATGTCTGGCGTAGCCGCTAGAAAATGCATTGCATCTTCTTTTTAATTATTCTACAAGATTAGTTTAGATATTGGATAGACTGGTATAGCAGAAGTATAAACATAGATGGAAAACATCTAAACTATCTGCGCTTTGCTGACAATGTAGATCTTATAAGCAGCAACTTAGAGGATATCAAATCTATGCTAACTGATTTAAATGAGGCATTAAAGTCTTAAAAGTTAATCTGAGCAAAAATCATGAGTCTAGAGCAGCGAGCTATATTGATTGAAAATCAGCTAAGTTGTACAAGAATACGTTTATGGACTGGAGACCATAGCACTAACAGCAAAAAGTCAAAAACTTACCGATCAATGTAACGGGCGATGTTGGGGGTGAGCTTTAAGGATTGGATCAGGAACAAAAAAATCCAAAAAAAAACTTAAGTAGGCCATGTAACCAGATAGTGCACCGCATCAATTAATGGACGAATAAACTCATATACTGACGACCAAAATATAATAAACGGAGAATTCGGAAACCACAGATGAGGTGGAAAAATAATATTTGTAAAATTGCAGGAAGAAACTGGCACATAGTTTCACAAGAACGAGACAAATGGAAAATATTCAAAAGTGAACAAAAGAAGGCAAATAAAGAAAAAGAAGAAAAAGACCAACAATTTTTAGCTATTTCAAAGTGAATTTAAGCAGGAATTATTAAAAATTCTTTATTAAATAAATTGAGAATTGAGAAGATTTAAGAAGTTTGTCCAGGATACCCAGTAGCATTTTGCTCAACTTGTCTATTAATCAAGAATAAACAAAAAATCTATTTGAATTGAAACGGGAAAGATTTTATTAAAGCTTTACCGTTGAGTTAATTATGGTACAACCCGTTTTCTTCTTCTTCCAATTTTCTAAGTTGTGATTCAAATGATTTTAACTTAATATTTCTTTTATCCTCTTTACTATTTGCCTATATTGTTTTATATTTTTAAAAATGTGTGTACCTTGATCAGCAGAGCGATTTGTTGCATTTTTATTTGATCAATCTATTGTTTTTTGCTCTTTTTCTTTTCATCTTACCTTATTCGAAAAACTTTGCAAGGTTGTTTCCAAATATTCTAGGATGCGTGAATAAATGATCTAGACCAGTCGTTGTGGTTTTTTGATTTTGTTTCAGAATAGGCTTGTTTTTCTTGCGGTCTAAGAAATCCAGAGCATTTTCTTCCAGCAAAACATTTTTAAAGCATTTATAGTTTTCCTATCCAGACTATACGCCATATAACAGTACCAAAAACACTAATGTTTTCATGATATCTTTTTTTTGTGTTTATTGTAATGCACAGGTTTTTTGTAAGTCTTTTATTTTTTTTCTTGTAATCTTGCACCATTATCTAATTTCGGCTAAACTTCATTGGGTAGTAGTATCTCGAGGTATATACTGGTGAACTATTTGACATTTCCCTAGTTGTTTGATGTTTGGCCTCTTATTTTGTAGTTTGTCTATGCTAGTCCGTGTATTTTGTCTTCAATTTACTTAATGAGTCACTTCTTCTTGCAGTCCTTCTCCTACCGGAGGTTGGACACCATCATGACTATTCTTATCCTGTTCACCGCTGCTCTGAACAGCTCCGTGCTACTAGCCAGGAGATTCTACGCCTACCAATACTCCTGGTTTCTTTAATTTTTCCCTGCGTAGTAAGTCTTAGAAGATTATATTTGGGGCCTCTCATGACATGGCCTAGATACTCCAGTTTTCTTTTCTTAATGGTCAGCACGACTTCACATTCCTTTTTTACTTTTTCTAGTACCTGTTTGTTGGTTACTTTATCTTTCCAGGATATTCTAAACATTCTGCGATAACACCACATCTCGAACGCTTCCAACCGTTTTAGTTCTGGTTTCTTTAGGGTCCAGGCTTCACCTCCGTATAGCAGGGTGGAGAACACATAACAGCGTAGTATTCTAATTCGTAATTCTGTACTAGTGTCTCTGTTACAAATAAACTTTTTCATTTTTATGAACGCTGCTCTTGCTATCTCTACCCTTTTTCGTATCTCACCTGCCTGGTCGCTTGTTTTGTCTAGCACGGTTCCAAGATATTTGTAGGAATCTACTCTTTCAATTATGGTATTGTTGATATTTAGTTGCACTTGTTGGTTATGTGCCTTAGAAACTACCATACACTTAGTCTTTGAAAGATTCATTTGAAGTCCATATGCTTCACATTGGTGGTTTACTCTTTCGAGTATGTGTTGTAGTTCTGCTTCGCTACTTGCCAATAATACCGTGTCGTCGGCATATCTGATATTATTTATTACCTCCCCGTTTATGTTTATACCTATTGGTTCTCCTAACAAAGCTTCTTCAAATATGGATAGGATGTAGTCACTGCATGCCACAAAATGAATAAGAAAGATAAGGCCACCTAGAAGCCAAAATATTTTTCCAAACTTATTTAATTACTGACAGATTACATAAAATGCTTTATTGTGGGCGTTGACAACATCATAATGCGTAAAACAATCAAGGGTTATCAAGGTAACGCAACAGAGCATTAGAAAAAAATTGTCTTCACTTGTAGAGACTTTGATGAAGTACGCAACAAAAATTAAAAAACAAAGTCGCCGCTATTGCTCCACTTTTTTCCGTCATCTTAGCTCAAAACACCGGTCATGGTCCAATAAAAATATTTGTGTCCAATTTTTCTCTATTCGAATCATGATTTCTAAAGATGCAACTAAAATCATCAACGATGTACATCATTTAAAGCTTGGTGATAAGATCTCACCATTCTCATATAGTTTGATTGATGAATAAGTTTACAATTCTAGTACCATTTTTGCTCCTGAAATATTGGATATTAAACCTAAGGATTTGAACGTTGAAGTTCTAGGTTGGTGTTGCTAATTTAGCTTCCATTTCTAACAGCGTTGCTAATAGATTCAAGAACTTGTTGGCTATTGCTGTCGTCACCAAGGTTGAATTTAAAAAATTAAAAACTATCAAAAAAATTATTAAGGATCTTAGCATGTTTACTGTTGTTGCGGTCCCAGCTGCCCTTGCAACGATGTTGTTGCTGCTCTTAGGAAGAAAAAAAAAAGAAAAAAAATTTGAGAAAAAAAAAAGATAATAAAAGTTTTGGTCTTTTTGACTAAACCAATAATTTTTGACATACAAATTTCTGTTTTGGTGCAAATCAAACAGCTATACAATAATTATCACATTTGTCTTCAAATGTTTAATTCATAATTTTTACTTTCAAATTCAAGTAGTAGTAGAAGTAGTTCTTTTGCCATTTCCAATTTTTTTTCTACCTTTCCATTTTCCAGTGTTTTTTTCATAATTTATTCAACGTATATGTTAAATAAAGTAGGTGATAAAATACACTCTTGTTGATTCTGCATAGATCAAATTGATGCTATCCTAGAGGTACTGATGTATTCTTATTTAGGTACAGTTTTTGGATAAAAAACATTTTTCTCATGATTGTCTTATTTCAAACTATCAAAGCCACCACAATGGTGTGGTGATGTTTAAGATAATTTATTATTGTTGCACAAATAATTAAAAGTTTACTCACACATTAGCTCTATCTGAGTAGATTTAATATGTGGCTTTTTCTTTAAGAAACGTAGTAATAGTTTGTGTCAGACCATATTGGAAGGTTGTAATTGATTGAATAGCCTTGAAATTCCCGTTAGCAAATGTAGTTTTATATTAACCTTATCGGGCAAGAAAATCTTCAAAAAATTTGCTATAAAGGCAAAACAAAAAACGGCAAAAGCACTAAAAAATAAACCATTTTTGAAGATTTACGGATACATGAATGCTATAAGTTGTATTTGATTTTGCTTGTTTGGTTCATTTCAACACAAGATATGAACAACCTATAACTTGTGTTGAAATAAATAAATAAATTGTACTTAATATAATAAAGTTGCACTTAACTTGACATAAATTGAAGGATTGACGTTATATTATGGGTTACTACAGCTTATAATTAGCTGCAAAATTGTGATCTAAAGTGCAGATTCACCTACCCAAGTATTTGTTATCAAATCAAATGTTAGAAATCCCTTAGTCAGAGAAGGAAGAGGTCATCAAATAGTATGAACTGGAGTGCCCACCCACTCGTCCAAGTGTTCATTATTAAAAAAATTAAGTTTGTTTTCTATATTAGTGTCAGAAGACCTTTGGTTAGAGAAGGAAAAGTAATATCCAACAGTTGGGCTAGTCGGTGAGTCATTCCAAATTATGATTACCAGCAAATAGTTTGAATTAAAGTGTCTAGTAGGTGGGTACCCAAAAGATTGTTATCAAGAAATTGGAAGTTTCTCTTTTTTGCATGTGTTAGAAATATCTTTGTTCAAGAAGGAGAATTGGATGTCACATCAAATATTTTGGTGACCAACACTTGAGCAGATGGATGGCTTACTCTAGATTTTGATTGTGTCGTTTAAACTGAAGTGGGTGGGCCACCCGGTCAAGAGTTGGTTATCAAGAAATTTAAAGTTTTTTTCTGTTTACAAGCGTTAGAAGTCTATTAGTCAGAGCAGGAGAATGTGGTATCCAAACTTTTGATAACCAACACTTGAGTGGGTGAGTGGTTCACTCCAGATTATGACTATCATCAGAGTTTTATGCTTGATTTTTGATCAACAAATAGAGATTTTATATTTTTAATTGATTTGAAAATTTATTATTTTATATACAAAATATTTTGAAATAAGGAAATTTTATAAATTAAAAAAAAAATGCAGTTTTATAACCGGATGTTTGTGTTTTAAATCAGATAAATTTTTATGTAATTTTTTTAAATTTTCCATTACAATTTATTTTTTTTTTAAATAATTTTTGTAGTTTTACTACAAGGTAGTTTATAAAATTTAAGTATTTTAATCATTTTGAATCCGGATTTTTAGTAATATGAACTAAAAGAAATTTTAATGAAAACTGCAAATACAATTTACGGCTAGACTAATACCAATTCCCATCATAAATATCGAAATTAAAATAAATGAATGCGTAATGATGATAGGGAGGGCAATTACCAGCAGCGCCGAACATAATTTAAATAACATATCCAAGAAAATTATGTTTTAATAATGCGCGTATATATGTATAGTAGACCATGTACCATAATTTAATGATTATGCGCTATCAATTAAATCTCGATCAAGCGCAAACTATTTTTTCGTTTTATTTTATTTTACCCTTCTCATACATATTCATTCGATTATTTAATTTTTTTCGAAAATAAAGGTCCGAATATAATGCCAACATTATAAATATATCGTGATTTATGCTACAAAATGGTAATTCATTATCGAAGTGAACGCATTATTTATGTATCAGATTTTATATGTTAATAACGGACATTAATTATGTGTAATATTGATATAATACGGATTCTGGTGTAATTTAATACAGCAAAATTACCCATTAAAACATCGCATGGGATATGAATCAGAACCATTACTATAGAAGCAAACTTAACATTCAATAAATAATTACTGCATATTAACATTCGCCGGCGTTAGGCCAGTCAGCCCTTTTTATTTTTATTTTTTGGACGACCAGATGGTTTGTTTTCTTTCTTTTTTTTAATATTCATTCCAAAAGGGGCGATATTAATGACCAGCTGGTTTCTGTTTTAAATCGCTTAATTTCCACATAAAATATAAATGAATTTACCGGTCACAATGACCTATCGTAGTGTTATAATTACCGTTGCCGTTGTCCCCTTTGAGAATTTATTTAAGATTTTTATCGGATTTTAATGTTTATTCAATGGAAATAATTAACCACCCAGAAAATATTTATGTTTTTACTGATAGAAAAGTTTTGTTTTGTGAAATTCAAATCTTGAACTATTTTAAGTGCTGATAAACCATATTATGTCTGATTCATGATCAGTTAAACCCTCAAGGTTCTGTTGTGGGTCCTCTGTTGTTTATTGTTTATGCTAATTACACCCTTAAATTATTAATGGTTTAAACATTTGAAAATTGATACAATTATTAATATTTTGAATCAAATTTTGATAAACTAGTATGTATTTTCGTGCCTATTTCAATTTTTTTTGAAAATTTATTATACTTAATTATATCTCTTAAGCATTTTAACGTTAAGGTTACAATTATCAACATTTGCACTCAAAATTTAACTCAAATGTCATCCTAATTAGCAAAGAAAATCTGTCAAAGTTTAAAGTAATTTTATTAGTATTTGGAAGAACAAAAAATCTTATATTATTTTGAAATTTAGCCTAAGCACTGTTGATTAGTCAAATCTAGACATTGTGATTATCAAAGTACATAATTCTATATTGTATTCATAAAGAATTTATATATATATATATTTTTTTAAGAATTAATAATCAAAATTTTAACTCAATATTAGGCCCAATTGTAGTCTAGGGTTGCTAACTAAGTAAATTTGTATTGCACGAGTCAAAAGTCAGAAGTGTAAAATGATTTTTTAGCAGTTTTAATATTAAGGTTTAATGTCTTATTTAAATTTGGCACGAACATCTAAATAATTGATTAACAAAATGAATAAGTTTGAAGTGCAATTATTAAAAATATGTGTATTATATGTACAGTCATAGAGTTTTACTCTGATATCATATTAGCAAAGCATACTTTAAACTAAAACACATCATTGAGACACTTTCTGATAATATAATGACAAAAATGGGGACGACAATGCCGTTTTTTGCATTCAATTGATAATATTATTCTTTATTCTATTATTAATGCAATTGTTTTTTTTTTGTTTCAACACGTCCTTAAGGTCATTCTGCAGGGTTAGTAAACACTTTCTTCTCGATTTTTTTCCATAATACTATATGAAGCTTATTATACTGAATTTTCTCAAAATATATTCTATAAGTTGTTTTCTAGCATTAGTTTTGAATTGTATTTGTACTATGGAATAACTTTAGATTATATCTCAATCTGATTACAGATAATTCTAAATATCACATTGGTGCTAAACATGACACATTCTACATAAAGTTGATTGAATATTTTACTTTAAATAATCTCTCCTTTCTCTAAACATTTGATTAAGTGATAATACAAGTTTTCAAGATGTAGGAAATTCAATGTTTTAATTGTAAACACTTGGGCAGGAAGGCGGGCATTCCAGTTTAAACTATTTGTACGCAATCATAAACTGAAGTACTCTTTTCTTCCGCCCAAGTATTTGTAATTTATACATTGATGTCATTTTTTTTTCTTTTGGTTTATAATTATTTACGTTTTCAAAGAAAAATAACATCAAATTATCTAATAACTTGATTACAAAGCGGGTGAGCAAGTCATTCCAGTTTAATCTATTTGTCCAAAATCATAAACTGCAGTACTCCGAATTTAATATTTTTACTAAGTGTTATAATCTAAAATAGATCAGCAGAAAAGATGTGGATTATTTTTTCAGCTGTTAATTTGTAAGTAGGTGCATGTTGTGCTTTGCAGTGTCTGGAGTATCTTTGAATTAAAATTGAATTGTAAAGTGCAATTTTTTTAAATTTGTATTGCCTCAATAAATCCAAAAATGTCATGGTTGCTGTCCATATGATTGTCAAAGCCGGATTACCGCAAAATAAAAAAAAAATGATCCAGGACGCAGAGAGTTTACAAAAAGTTTTTATCTTAAACATTATTTTTATGAAGCCAATATACTATTGACAGTAACTCTTTTTGTTGCCAAAAGAATTAATCTGCAATATGTGTTCCTGGTGCAAAAAATTGGAGCAAATTGATCAAAAACGTTTTGCTTGCTCCGCAAATGATTGTACGACTCTTAACTATATATTTTTAAACTTGGCAGCAATTTTTGATGTGGAGTTTTACCCTTTTTAGCACTATAATTGCCCCACGTTTTTGCTATAGAATATTTTGTATTATTGAAATTTATGCTTGTGATTTGCTCTAAAATATTTTAAAACAATTTTTCACCTCTCTCATAAAATGCGAAAAAATTATTGCTAAAGTTTACTTCATTTTTGAGGTTTGCGGGAGATATAAAAACCTAGTTTTTGATTAAATTATGCCAAAGCAATACTACAGCAAATACTTTAAACTCAGTACGCTTTACAAAGTGAGTGACTCTCACAAATGTTCGTTATTAAAAGATTAAATTTATCATCCCTTTGTAAGAAACTTCCAAGCAAAAAGAAAAAACTTCCAAACTCCAGTTCAAACTTCTTGATGGTAATCATGATTTAAATTGACCCACCCTCCGGCCCAAGTGTTAGTCTTTAAGAGATTGGATTCATCATTCTCTCCTCTGACTAAACGATTGCAAGTCCTTACAAAGAGCAAAAAAAAGAAAACTTTTAATTATTTGACAACAAATACTTGGGTGGCTGGATGAGCACTTTAAGTCAATGATTACCAGCATGATCTGAACCCAATCAGCCATTACAGAATTGTTTCCAAAAAATAATTTTAGGTTTTTAAAAATTTCCCATGCATTAGAATTAAACAAGCGGATAATGAAAAATTTAGGAATTATAAAAAAAATCACAAATCTTGAGTTTTTTGATTTTTTGATTGATTTATTTACTAGATTTCTGTGATGCACAGATCAACCGAAAATCGTCAAATGTGTACCTTATGATAATGCACAAAATAAAACAATTAAATAAAAAAAACTTTATAAAATTTATAAAATTTTTACAAATTTTGCAATAATTTAATTTTGCACAAAAAAAATTATCTTTTTTATCAATTTTTTTTTGTGTTTAATGGTGTTGGTATAAGACCTAACATTGTTTTGGTAAAATCTAATCAAAAATTATGTTCTTAGATCTTCTGCAAGCTTTCTGAATAAAGATTGTTTTGCATTTTATAAAAGTTTCCTTCTTTGGGTGTGGGGGTAAAATATTATCTTAATTTGTAGAATATATAGAATAGAAGTGAAAAGAGTAAAACCCTACAGCAAAAACTGATGTCAAATGTAAAAATATATAGTTGAGATTGTACGACCTTTTTAGAAAAGCATCATAAATATTCTGACTTCATAAAAACCATGTTGCAAAGTTATTGCAATTGCTTTGATTTTAGCAAATATCCTGTTTTGACACCGGATGCAATAGCTAAATTTGCTGTCCATGGCATTCTTGGATTTGATGGGAGTCTTAAAAACATTGTTCCAGTTGACAGCAAAAAAACTTCCTTGACTTGCACCTACTTACATATTGACAAAACCAATCCATATCGCTTTTGCTGCTATATCAGTTGCAGTGTACTTTGGATGTCACCCTTTTCTTTTTTGATTTAGTAATTATTGGCGTTTCAAAGGAAGAGTAACATATAATCCCTTGACTACAAATATTAAGACGGCTAGGCAAAGTTTGCCAATTCAAACAATTTGTACGCAATCATGAACTAGAGTGCGTTGGTTACCGGCTCAAGAGTGATCCGTACATTAGAAAACATACTTTTTATTTGCTTTAGTGATTATTATCCGCTATTTTAAACTGTAGTACTCCGCCTACCTGCACTAGTGTTAGTTTATACATTTAATGTCATTTTATTTTCTTTCAATTTAGTGACTAGTAGCGTTTGTAAAGAAAATAGAAAATAGTTTGATTACAAACACTTGCGCAAAAAGTTTCAGTTTAAACTATTTATCTGTAATCATAAGTACACAAGCTATTTTTTAAAGTTTTGTTAGGAGCAAACCGGCAAGGTCCAGACGGCTCATTGCAGACGTGAGGCGTTGGGTGGGTCGGAGCCATGGTGAGGTAAACTACTACCTCACGCAAGTACTAACGGGACATGGTTGGTTCCGGGTTTACCTGCATTGGATGAAATTGATTGAAAGTGATGAATGTCTGTACTGTGGGCAAAGGAATACGGTTGAGCACACTATGTTCCATTGCGAGAGATGGTTGAAGACGCGTGAAAGAGCAAGAGTGAAAGTGATGGGAGAGAGTTTGAACCCGGATAACATGGTAGTAGTAATGCTGTCTTCGGTGTTCAATTGGGACATTGTGGCCAACATGATACGGACCCTGCTACGTATGAATAAAAAAAAAAGAGAGGGAGCTAGCTTCATGGTGTGGTATGAATAAAGTGGGGAGGGGTGGGCTGCTCATAAATGTTTTGTATATTTATGTAAATATTTTTATGTATGTTCTGTAAACTGTTTTTGTCATAAAAAATGTGAAAAAACCAATTAAACAAACATATTGTACTACAAAAAAAAGTACCCTCTAAATTGAGTTGAAAAAAACAAAGTGGTGTTGAAAGATTTCCCCCTCCTCAAAAAAAAAGTTAGGTTAGGTCAAAGTTCTCGCCAAAAGCAAGATTTGACATGTGATCCGTTTTCTCCAAGCTAAAGGGAATACTGCCTGAAGTTCATCAAAGATTATGTTTGTGTATGGGAAAAACATTATTAGTGATACTGCAGTGCAAAAGTGAACAAACTAATAATGTCCATGATGAAGGGGATCAGGGAAGAGCAACAGATAATATTGTCAAAAAAGTGCTACTGCCCGGACTTCCAAGCAACCAAGCGACTATTATTTGTTCACTAAGATAAATAAAAAGGTTGGAAAACAGCGGTTAAACAGTAACGAGGAGCTGAAAACCAGTGTACAACATTAGTTGACAATTCAGGCGGCAACATGGTATGAGAAGGGTATAGAAAAGCTAGTGTCCTGTTATTAATAACAAATGCCTCAATGTCGGTGGCGACTACGTTGAAAAATAGCTTACATGTATGAGTAACTCTTGTGTATAATAGAACTTTTTTTGTTTTCCTCATTAGTTTTTGTAAGCTTAACAGAACTAAAAAAAGATTCTATCTTTTAATTTAATAACTATTGGTTTTTAAAATAAGAAGTGTTGTCCAATTCTTCAGTTCAAGTTTTTTGTCCTTAATTGTGAACTGGGGTTCATAAACTGTATGTCGCCCTCTTTTCTTTTAATTTAGTAACAATTTGCTTCTACAAAGAGAAGTATTGTTCCTTAATAACAAGAACATGGGCAAAGTAAAAACTATTTGTGTGCAGTCGTAAACTGATATATTTCACTTACTAACTTAACTGTTCACTTAAGTGATTTGTAAATTAGATGTTACCTTCCATTTTTTTTTTTTTTAGCAACAATTAGCTTTTCTAAAAAGGGTATTGTCCAATCCCTTAATAACAAATACTTTGGCGGTTGGTAGAAGCAGATCAGTCTTGTGCACAATTATAGACTAGGGTATCCCGACCACTCACTTAAGTATTAATGATCCGTAGATTGGTTGTAACCCTCATGTTTTTTTTTAATTTAGCAACTATCGGTTTTTGCAAGAAAAAATATTGTCAAATTTCTTAATAACAAACACTTGGGCAGGTGATCGGGGCACTTCAGTTAAAATTATTTGTCCGCAACCATAAACTGGGTTATCCCGCCTACCTACAAAAGTGCCAATGACAAGTGTATTGGATGTTATTCTCTTCTCTTTTAATTTAGTGATTACAACTAATATTTAAACTATGAATCAAACTAAATAGTTACTAAATACTAAAAAAAAAGCACATATGCGTGGTATTTGCACGACGCAGAGTATGTAAAGAATCCTTGAAAAAATTCTCTTTAATTTTGTTAGCATGCCGCAAAACACGTGTTAACGCAGATTATTGCGCATAATTTGTACGTATATACGGTATACAAAATGAATAGTCATTGCGTAAAACTTGAGTTAATACATGAATAGTAACTGAGAAGAGATGAGCAATAAAGAGGTCAGAAAACAAATTAAAGTCACTGTTATTATGATACGCTTAGCAAAGCAAAAATGGCAATGAGTAGGCCATATTGCAAGATAACACAAAGACAGTTGGACAACAAAAATAACCACTTGGCGCCCAAGAAAAATGAAGAAAAGCTTAGGAAAAATGCAAAAAAGATGGATTGACAACATCAAACAGGTAGCAAGAAAAAGGTGGTTTTAGAAAGCAGCCCAAAACATAGACAAATATAAAGAATTAGAAGAAATTTATGTCTAGAAGTGAATAGTAAACAGCTGAAGCAATATCCAAAGCAAATCGATAGAGCGCACTCGAAAAACATATGGATCTAAAATATGACTTCAATGAAATACACGATATATCATCAATATTACAAAAAATGCACTGACCGATGCGTACAAATTAAGATCTGTGAGATAAATAAGACTGATTTTACTATAAAAACACATTTTCGACATTTTTAGTAAACTTTTAATGCAAAATTATTGATAAAATTTTATTTATGACGTCGAATGCGGATACAATTGCTTAATCAGCCAGCAAGGTCACTTAACCTAAATCAATTCGCTTATTTTTCTTTTGGAGACAACTAAAAAATTTTGTTTGTATGAAATATTTAAGTTTTAATATTGTACATATTTTGCATAAATTTGCCTTAGTTACTTACTATTAATAGGAAATCTTGTTGGCGATAGTAACCCGGAGCATTCAAACTACTAACTACTAACTTTTACTAAAAAAACTTCTTCAATTTGACTCGGTCAAATTTATTGTTTTTATAAAATAAAATGTGCAAATAAATGTTATTGTTTTATTTTTGTAATTATTATTCGGCGGTTTGAATACATACATCCCTATTTTGTTACAATCCAGCACGTGAGCAAGCATAATACGCAATGTAAAACAAGTCAATTCAACGTATTTTTTAATAATTGTTGGTTGAATTGGAGTTCAATTTTTTTTTTAAATCTGAAAAATAAATCTGAATAAATGGTATGCAAAATTATCAGAGATAAGAGTAAACAAAGTAATTATCTGAACGACTTGAAGTCAAATAATCTAAATCTTTTATGAACTGATCGTAAAATATTTTTTTGATTAAGTAACTTTTTCAATCATCTCAAACATTGGTATTGTGGGCTTATTCCGAAGAGCAACAAATGGAAGAACACAATTTTTATGTTCCGTCTTGTTTCTATAGTGTTGTTGTTTTTCTTTTACCCAATTATTTACGCTAACATTGTACTATTGTAGATACAATTTTACCAACACGTTGAGCAATATTGCAAGTTAATAAATACCATCGCTGAGTCCGATTATTCTGCATCGTTTAAAATCAGATAGTTATTGAAAAACTGTTCACAAAATAATAGTCCAATTTGCACAAATAAAATTATTTTACTTGTACAATGGAACTTAGTAATATCAAACAAAAAAGTTTTACTTTATTTTTTGTAAAATAAGTTTTATTTTAATAATATTTTAATCAATTTGGCTTAGTTGCTAAGATGCTTGGTTTTCATGCTGTGAGTATTAAGAGCATACCGACCGCTACCTTGATTTGTAGTATTTTAACAAAAACGGCAACTTCCCCTTCATCGCTGCTTCTACAAATAATTTGATAATCGATTTATTTTTTACCAGTACATTTAGAAAGGACTAAACTATGATATGTCGAAGTCTTTTTTGTGAAATTATATTTGCAAATAGCAACAAAATGCATTCAACCACAGAAAAACGCATTTATTTCTATATTTGATGGGTTTTTTCGTCTATTTCCTAACTATTCTATGACTAAAAGACTTCAACATATCATAGTTTAATCTTTTCTAAATGTACTGGTAAAAAAATAAATTGATTATCAAATTATTTGTAGAAGCAGCGATGATGGGGAAGTTGCCGTTTTTGTTAAAATACTACAAATCAAGGTAGGTATGGTCTTAAGACTAAAACTTACTTTGCCGTTAATTATTTGTAGATTGATAGATGATAAACACATGGTAAACGTCTCGGCAGTCATAATTTCAGCGACACATTGTGTGATCTGAGTGGTGGCTGCTGCGAAAGCCAAATGAAAAATTATTACAGACTGAATGTAGGTTGGCAAACGTACAAAAATCTCTCACTTAATTTCTCATATTTGGAAGGACCGTTGGCTTCTTAGAACCAAAGTGGTAAAATCGTTAATGTATAGAAACAACAATTTTATTTATTAATTATTTTTGTTTGCATATTTTGTTAAAAATAGTTTTGATGTTCCTTTATTTATAACATTAAATATTATCAACAATTAAAAAATCTAATGCCGAACTAAACTATCAATATTTTAACTCAAATGTAGCATACATTGCAGATTCTAAAATAATTTTAATTATTATTATTGTTTTAAAATTGATAACTAGTTTAAAGCATATCGTTTGAATAAAATAATTAGTCTGAATTGAATTAAATATAACTATAAATTTAATTGAAACGTATTTTTAGCAAATTTAAAATTCATTCTGCTGTATTAAAATTTCAGGAATATATTTGACTCTCACTATCTATTCTCTAATTGATTAAAATTCACTTACTAGTGCTAGTGCAATTCTAGGCAGTAAGCCTATTTCTTTCTTGGAACATTATTGCACATTGCAATAAAGCAACAACATTTTGTTAGAGCCTATGCATCGTTTTAAGATTTTTGAAATAATTTTGTTTTAAAATAAGCGACAATGCAAGTGAATGGATAAAAACTTCACGCCACTGCATAAAATCCAATGTCAAGGCATTGAATATTTAATGCAAGGTGTGGATTTTCTGAATGGACGCTTTATGAATAAGTAATGCGTATATCATTATCGCATATCGATTTGGGACACGGAAAAGTAACAAGCAAAAGAGCATGTCACACCATCTGAATTCCATCGCGTTTAAAAAGAGCTAGTAGGGGTTGGCTTCAGCTTATCGGACTTTAGTTTGATTGATTCAATGCAATGTAATGTCGTGCAACGTGACCATCCCGAGTATGAAAATACATACACACACACTACATACATATTGTAGTATCCCTGACCTATCCTCGAGTTCCGTGTTTGATTGTTTCGCGTGTGCCGTTCACAATCATTCACCACGCACCATCCTCCTCCTTCCACAAATCGTAACAACAACACAACAACAGAAATGCAAACATACACGGAGAGCAGATTCTTGCTACCGGTTTTTCGAAATGCTATACAAGACGCGATACTAAACACGCTACACCCACGACAGAACCAATAAAATAAATTAATACCATTACAACTCTCTTCTTAAACGATATTTTAATATTGTTAATGTCCGAACATCCTCAAGGATCTTCCACTTCGCCCCGGAAGCAGCGCAGAGATAAACGACCGGGCTGGCTTTTAGTCCGAAAAATAATTAATGTAGGAAGCCTGTAATTACCAAGCAGCGACCCTTTTATCAGAAAATTGTTGCACAAAAAATATGTAACATGCATGACCCGTTTTTATGCACGAATGATTGAATGTGCATTTTTTTCTTATTGTAATGTTTAGCAACACAGGAAATAGTTGTTTAAAAATTGAAAATTTGGAATAAATCTGCATAGCAAAGGTTTGTTAAGTGGCTTTAGCAACGCTTTAAGTAATGTGTTAAGCAATGCTTTAAGCATCCCCGGCATTGCATTCTTATAATTGATAAAGTGTTGAGTGTCATCGAGTGGCGTGTGAGTTGGTATCCGGTCACCGCAATAAATTTGAGCGTGAGTGATGAGGGCCGATATGCAGAGTGGCCGTGTTCTCATCGTGTAGGACGTAACGAGACATTCTGTGATAGCTACCGGACCGGTAGCCGTTGGACCCGATGATGAAGACATCAAGGGAATGGGAGAATAAAAGACATACACACTTGGGACCGCGCGCCTTCTTCTTCTTCTTCAGAATAAACGCCGGTTAACGAGCCCGTCTCACCGGCACTCAATATGCTAATTCGTCCGCATTGATATATCTCTTGCGCTCCGGCCGACATGTCTAATTGTTTTTTCGGACCTACTTCTGTAGCACCGGTCGTAAATTAAAACAGACGACAACTCTTCGGATGAAAAGAAGAAGAAAAAAACGTGTAACGAACGAGATTACTAAAATGCCCCATCCACACAATCTATCAAAATGTTTAAAGGCGACGAAAGCCAGACGCGACAAGTTTCATTTGCATTTACTTTCATCTCTCAACATTCTTTTTCTACTCTTTACTGTAATATGACAATTATTCAACTGTTATTGCTGATATGCTATTTCATCATGTTTTATTACGCACGCACAATGTTTGCAAAACGTAAATATTACGCACGGAGCCATCGAAAAGTAATCTGATTACCTGTCAAATATCAAATTATAACATTTAATAAATGTAAATGTAATTTAGTTGTGGAAAATAGTGCACAACTTGCAGTGAGTTAATCAAACAAACATCTTGGCCGGTGTCATTTTTAAAGTTTGCGTTTCAATAAATTATTAATTATTTTATAACAAACTAATAGGTTTGCAGTTTTTTGAAAATATTAAAATTTAATTTGTTATCTTTGTTATCACCAGATATGGTAACTTTTACATGTTAAAACATCTAAAGTTTATGATTATTATTAATTAATTAATTTCAGAAAAAAGTTAAAAAAGAAAAGTTTTGGCAGTTAAACGTTGCATTTGGGTTTCTAAAAGATTGAAAATTATCACCTTTTTAGAAAAAATTAAATTATGGCTGCTCTCTATAAACGCGTGGTTCACTTTATGATTTGATGTTTTCACGTTTTGCTTTGACTGCGTTTTTTATGCTATTATGATATTGCGTCTTTTTGCAAAGTATACATGGCATAACTTTAGATTAATAGAATTTGTAAATCAGCGGAATCTGGGAAAGCTTGAAACGTTATCAACTTATCTTAACTAACTGATTTTGTCTAGCATAAGAGATGCGCAGTATACTTTTGATTTAAAGTATTAGATGCTACCTACAATAAAGATATGAACTCAAATACTCGAAGCTTTAGTTCCAATGTAGCCTAAAACTAGTCTAGTATCAATAAACATTTGCACCGTCTGTTAAAAGTGCAAACCTGCTTCAACTTAAGCTTATTGATAAAGTACAATACCTGCCACGTAAGGTTAGTTAGTTTACTTAAGTTGCAATAAAAATACTTAAAAGTCTGATTGTGATTTGATAAACAGCATTAAATTTTTATCTTTTTTTGGAATTGTATCATGAGATGGTAACAAAATAGCCAACCGAAATGATACAGATTAACCAGTTTATTATTGAATCTTGTAATAATTGCTATTTAACTTTGGCGTCATTTGTAATATTAGTTTAGGTTAGGTTAAGTTAGGTTAAGTTAGGTTAAGTTAGGTTAAGTTAGGTTAAGTTAGGTTAAGTTAGGTTAAGTTAGGTTAAGTTAGGTTAAGTTAGGTTAGATCAGGTTTTTTGAGTTTTTTTTTACATGTATAGAATAGAAATACAATAGATGTGTTTAATTGGATTATTTATGACCGTATTTAACAGCGTGCAATTAAAAAAATAAAAATTAATTTTACATTTTTTTTCAATTATAGCAAAAATAATGACCCAAATTGATTACAGGTTTAATAATTTGAAGCAGGATTAAATTGCTTGCAATCAAAATGTAAACGTTAATTGACGGTTTTTTTAATTTATGGCTATTGTATTTTTCATTTGAGTGTTTATTGGTTTCAATTAATAATTTATGATTTTATTGACATTTTTATAAAATTTACTACCAATTTAATGACCGGATTTGATCATTTATTATAATTTTAAATTGTTAATTACCGAATTTATTGTTTTGCAGAAAAAATGTGTTTTTTCTTTTTTACTTGCATTATTTTAAGTACGACTAGATTAGATGCGCCGACGTTAAACACTTTTTAGTGTTATAAAAAAACTTCAAAATCTAAAAAATCGTTAGTTTTTGAGCTTTGTTTTAATGCATCAAAATCATAATTTTTTTAAATGTACATTTATATTTAAGTCAGGCGTACTAATCAACCTAAAAAAATAAATATGTCCTAATTTAAGTAATAAAGTACAAAATATTCTTTATTTTTAAGTATTTTATTTATTGTAACAGAAAGAAAAATTAAAAAAAAACATAATAATAAGGTCTTAAAACAGAAAAAAGTTTTTAATCTTTTTTTTATGCATTAAGATTGTATGGACATAATTGAAAAAAAAGCAAAAAATACAAAAAAAAGTACCATAAATAAAAACAAAATTGTAATCTAATTTAAGTATAAAAAATCCTTAGTTTTTGGTCATTGTTTTTAATGTTTCAAAGTTTTCAATTTAGGAAACCAATGTAATACAAGTCAAAATTACTGAAATAAATATGTTCTATACAAAATTAATGAAAAAAAAATTCCTTAGTTTTTAACGTTTTCCTTGATGTATCAATGTTATCATTTTTTAAAACTAATGTAATATATGCCAAACAACGGAAAAAAAAACTTTTAATAAATTATTTAAATATTATTATTGGCAATTTAACTAAAATTATGACAAATTTGTAGTTTTTGGATTTATTATTGTTTAAAAAACTTAACTTTGGAACAAAATCTTGTGGAAAGTTTATAAAACACTACTTATTTGAAATTAAAATGTTTGAAAATTGACTTATATATACTAAACGTACGAAAAAAATATTTAATTAATTTCAAAAATAATAAAAAATTGGTTTTTAAGCGTTTTCCTTAACGTATCGTTGAAAATTGATAAAATATATTATGCAGTTTTAGTTTTTTAATTATTTCAAAACTCTATTTTTTTTAATGTGTAATACTTAAAAAACCATTTAAAATGGTTTTTGAATCGTATAAATTGGTTGAAAAATAACAGAGTTATTCAGCCGTACGTTTTTTGTCTAACAGCCTGTATAAAAAAAAATGTTTAAGCTTTTTCCTCAATGTATCAAAGTTATTATTTTTGAAAATTAATGTAATATACCTATGCAAAAATCATTCTTTTCTTCAATTTGAAACAAAAAAATCTTGTGTGGCCAACAGTCATAATATAGATAATATTGTAGTTTTTCTAGTTTTTGTATTGCTTTTTATTTTTTTTAAACTGATGTAATAATGAAAAAATATTTTTTTCTATTATTAAAAAATAACATTGTAATACAGGGTTAACCAGCAGGTATTGACAATTTTTAAAGTATTATTTTGATTACTTACATAATGCAGTTTTTATTGATACTCAAGTTTTAAACACTACGTTTAGCAAATGCGTTCCATTTAATCTTTTGCATTCTTGGAGCCGATTGCGAAATGATAGCATGACACGGCGCAACAATTCGGACTAATGGTTCTTATTTCCCGTCTAATGTTTTGTTCTAATTCTCTAAATGTAGTGGGTTTATCAACGTATACTTTTGATTAATGCAAAAAAGAACAAGAAAATCTGTGCAAAACTGGCTACGTAATGCAAAATCTAGCCTTATAATCTCTGCTACAACTGCATTTTATTCTAAACAATTTTTCTACTCTTCTTTTTATTATTTTCTTGAGCTTTAAACACATTGCTCTAAAAACTACTATGCTTCTTACTGTTCTTAATTTTGTAGTATATACTACGCTTTATTTTAAAATTTATTAAGTTTCTAGCGCCATCAAGCACAGTTTCTGTTTACGTTTGTTTTATCTATGATATATTGCAAAACATATTTTTACATAGTCTCTTTTTTGTGTACTTCTGCGCTGCTTTATTTTGCCGAAAATTGGCTTCAAAGCAATTACTTTAACTTTGCTTAGGAAACTAATTTTTTGTTTGCTGTTTATTTATGTAATCCTAGTTACCCCATTACTTGTATTTTTGCAAAAATAAGTATTTGTTGTTGTATCTGCAATCTATTTATCTAAAGAATGTTCGTTATCTCCACTAAATGCACGGATTATATTTTCTACATCTCCAAACACAAAAGAAAGCTTTGATTTAAAGTTTGTACTGTGTTGCCTGCCTACTGGTGTTTTATGTTCCTCCATATCATCATTGTCGGTTTTGTGCTGTTTATTTGCAACTAAATCCTTTTCTCGCAGTCTTTTACCCAGTCATGGCCGCCATTGCTGTATGAAGTTCAAGCGTTGATCTTTGTTTTGTTGTGTCTTCTTCCAAATTGGCAAATATAACTATATCATTGTCGGCAAAGCTCAGGTGGTTCAGCTTTTTTCCGTTGATCTTTATGCTTTCATCTTCCCATTGCAGTTTAAAAAAAAAAATCTCATATATTGATTATGAATAGTTTAGGGAAAATGGTGTTTTTCTGTCTTACATCTCTTTTAGTTGGAATTGGTTCTAATTCATCTTCCAGTTTAATGTTGATTGTGGCTTCCTTGTAGGTATTGTGTAGCAGAGTTATATATTTGTATTATGTAGAGATTTTTGGACTTTGCACACCTCTAGACTTTCTTTTTGTAGTCTATGAATATTATATATAATTTTAGGTGGTGTTCTATATTTTTGAAAAGTGCTCTTAGGATTAATAAGTAATTACATGTACTAAATTCTTTTCTAAAACCCGATTGTTTTCTGGGTTAATGGTAGTCAACTTTATTTGTGAACTTCTTGGTAAGTATTTTAGAAAATATCTTGTAGGTCTGGAATAGCAGTGTAATTGGCCAGTAGTTACTGATGTTTATTGATCTTGTTTTTTATGTAATACTATAGTGGTAGCTTTTTGCAACTAGTTTAATTGGCCAGTAATTACTGATGATGTTTTATTTATCCCTTTTTTGTGTAGGACTATAGTAGTCGCTTTTTGCCACTAGTTTAGAATATCTTCTTTTTAAGACATTTATTAAATAGGGATTTTAGTATATTTGTGCTCTATCAACATTTCTACTAAGATGCCGTCAATTCCAACGTCTTTATTATTCTTTGCTTCATTGAGCGCAGCTACGATTTCCTGTTTGTTGATTTCTGGTGGTTCTACTGAGCCCACATTTTAGATTTTATGTTTTAGTTTTGTACAAGTTGGTGTTTCTATTTTTTAATTGTAAAATGCTTTGTAAAATATTCTAATATGGTGTTGGATTTATCTTTTGTTGTGTATTCTTGGCCGTTTCCGTCGATTATAGCAAACGATTTTGGTCTGCTTAACAATAATTTAAGGAGTTTTTGATTTTTATTTTATTTATTCCATTGCTTTTTTACCTTTTGGTGTAAGGCATACATTACTAATATGTATAATATTTTCTCCATTTCTTCCTTTTCTTGGCTATCTCTTTTATTTCTTCCCAAGTGTTCTCTTTTCTTGTAGATTCTTCCTTTATTGCGCTGTTTCATTATTTTCTGAGTTTTCCTCTTTTTTGTTTTCCTGTTACTTATAAATTTTCTTAGTGTTTCTTTCTTCATCCATTTTTCTGATATGTTCATATCATCTCATTTGACCTTCCGTCATTTTTTCTTGTATTGGCTTTATATTTAAATTTGTTTTGTATGTCTCGTTCCTTATTTTATCTTTTCTTGTTTTGTTTTTGATCTTCCTAAGAAATCTTATCTTTATAGCATTTATTCTTTTTATTTGTTTTACTGTCATTGTCCATGTTGGTCTGATTACTTTTTTTACAATTTTTTTAGTTTTTGATATTTCTTTGAGAAAGTGTTTATTTTAACATGTTATATATTTTTGCTGTTTTTCTTATTTAATCTTCTATCTTTTTGTTGCCGTTGCTTTGTATTATTGTTTCTAGGTATCTGTATTGTTTGACCTGTTCTATTATTCTTCCTTTTATTTTTATTTTGTGATTCAGTTTTTTTTTTGCAATTATCATGGTCTCTGTTTTTCATGGTTTACTTTTTTTAGTTGCTCCTCTATTATTTCCATGTTGTGTTGTAGCTTCTCTTCTGTTTCAGCAATCACTGCCATATCGTCTGCATTAGCAGCTCTGCTATTTTTGTTATTTCCATTTTTTAACACAACAACATTTTTAACACACATCTTTGCTTCGTTTGGATTTTTTTCCTCGTTATTCATTCTAACTACATTTCTGTTTTCTGTGTACATTTTTTAATTACGTTTATTAATTTCTTTTCAATTTTTTGATCATTTTTCAATTTTCTTCTTCCGGAGCAGATCTTCGTTTATATATTTCCTTACTTAACTGAAAAATCGACAAACTTTGGGGCATGCTCTTTACCGTCACTTGCTAGTTGTTTTCATTGTTTTAGAAGATTATTGATCTTACTTGTGATTTTATGACTGTTGGTTTTTACTTTTTTAAGAATTTTTCACTACTCTTTTCAAAGGTCTCTTATATTGTCCAAAGTTTTGGTCATAGTTTTCGTTTATGGTTGTTGCGATGAAATTTTTGTTAATTTTTGCAGATCAATTATTTAATCTACTTTGATCTTTTGAGCTAATGGTTTAGAGCTATTGTTGCTTTGACTAGCCGTTGATCGCTGCTTGTCGTAAAGTGATTTAAAACCATTAAGTTTTTTTTTTAAGAAACTGGGAAGTCTATTTTGTTTATGGTGTTACCATTTGGGCTAATCTATGTCCATTTGCTTTGCGTTTTTTTATTACTGGTGCCGTAATTGTAAGTGCCTATCTTCGTTTTGCTTGAGTCAGCTCTAGGTGATGAATGTGTAGTTTGAGCTATTCTCATCGATGGCTTGAATTTTATGTAGGTAAGAAGTAATAAGTGCTGCAACCTGCTACGCTAAAAGATGGGCCATGTTTTAGTTGAATTTTAAATCACTTGTTTTTACCGACGCCGTCAATTTTTGGGTCACAATTACTTAAGAAAAGTGTGGTTAGATGCCTACGTAGACAGAAAATGCATTGTTTTACTTTGGAGCAACGTTTTGAAATACAAAGAAAATATTTTGAAAATGGGTCTCATTTGTCTGCAACAGCGCAAAAATTGAGTACGTTGATTGAAATGAAGCGCCATCGATTGAAGAAATGCAAAAGTTTGTTTAAAAAGTGCGTAAAACTGGAATGCTGGTAGACAATGCGTGCATCAAGCATGCTCGTCCAAAGCGTTCTGCCAAAATTGTTGCTTCTGTGGCTTGAAGTGTACGCAAGCACCCAGTAACTCAATATTTGGCAAACCAGGTTGAGGCGGATTTTTCACAAAGACTTTGATATGTTTGCGTACAAAGTGCAACCCGTTCAAGAAATTAAAATAGCCAACCTTAGTGCTTGTTTTTGCTTTTCTCAGTGAGCTTTAAAAACAAATTGAATGTTGACTCTAACTTTAAGCGAAAAATCATCTTCTCGGACAGGGCCCATTTCTATCTTAGAAGTTATGTAAACAAACAAAACTGCCATACTTCGGGAACAGAAAATCCATATGCCATAGTTGAGAAACCAATGCATCCATTGCGAGTTACCGTTTAGTGAGGATTTTTGAGTTGGCGTTATTGGGCCATTTTTCTTCAAAAACGATGATAAGAGCCAACGTTACTGTTACCGGAGATTGTTACAGAAGCATGATTACTGATTTTTTGTAACCCAAATTGGAGGAATTTGATCAGCAACTCTGGTTTCAACAAGATCGGGCAACATCCCATACTGCATATGCCACGATCAATCTTCTGCGCACCAAATTCAACAACCGATGTGAACTGTTGACACCGTTGGATTTTTTTTTTTGTGGAGCGCATTGATTGAAAAGGTGTATGCTGACAATCCACAGACAATTGACCACTTAAAGCAGAACATTCGCAAAGCTATCGCCGAAATATCGCTGGAAACAGTGTAGTATTTGTCTTCAATATCATTGTAAGTTGAAACGTCATCCAACATGTCAGCAACTCAATGTCAACGCTTCAGCAACTCAATGTCAACATTTAGCACCTCACAAATTAGTGCTAATTTACTCACGCATTACCTTTGCAGATGATTTATTAATACTACGTTTAATTATAAAAATTTTGATTAAAATTTTATATTTAAAATATAGTGAAATGAGATATAAAAAAAATTGATTGAAAAAACACAAGTTTATTGTCACCTGAGCAGTGCAAGTTTTCCTTCTTCTGTCATCATAATTCCTGCTGTACTTTAAACACAAATGTACAAATTGCACCTTATAATATTAACAATTTGTAAATAAATAAGAATCAGATAATACAAACTTTGGAAAGGTTACTGCATGCAAATGACAGCACCTTTCATTTAGCACAAGTTGTTTAAAAGTGGCAAATTTTAACAAAAAATGGATGCAACATATTTCAAAACTAATACATAGAATTAAGTTAGTTTTCAGCGGCATATTCAGAAATAAAATTCTGCAACCATTTCTCAAGCAACTGTGATTTGGCCTGCAAAATGTACAGCTAATTAGAAAATTTAAACAAAATATATTCAAATTCTTGAAATTCTTTTGACTACACAATTTCACTTTCAATATTATTTCCATTTAAGAGGAACTTTTTTGCTTAAGAATTAAATATAGTTTCTAAATGATAATAATTCCAACCAACTTCATAAAGTGTTGAATATTATTAAAATTTAAATTCAAATTAATTCGCAATTTAAATAGCATTTTTTTAATTGCGCCTCCCCTGAAGAAGAATTAATTCGGCTTTATGCGTTGAATTGATGAAGTAAAAAAACTGTTTATCCTCACCACCGATCGGGCAATGGACACAAAAATTACAGGATCGCCGACCGTGATAAAGCCAAATATAGATTTTTTCGAACGCGCGCGGCGGCACACGCAGCTGGGCCTCGTTATTTTCGCCGCCAGGTGTCGCAGCTGCACATCTATGTCCTCTTAACATTGCACCAATTAATATCCGCAATTAATAAAAATGATAAAAAAAGAATCGGCTCGTAAATTCTTATTTACGATCCAGAGATTTACATTTTTGCAATTAATATTTGTTTTTTAATTAATAATAATTCGCAGCGACATCTGCACTTATTAGTGTTATTATTTTAAATAATGCCATTTAGATAAGGTTAATTCTGCTTTGCATATGCAATTTTCTATATTGACGAAAAAAAAAATGCATTTCTCCCCTTTATTTTAACCAATTAAATGTGAGTAATATGCAAATGATTATTATCTAGGATCTGGATAATTTTTATACGAGATGAATGCGCCAGACGCGTTTTTATTTTTTGCTTTGCCTGTGACTATTACGGCTAATTTAGTGTTCAAATGCTGTGACCAAATATGATATGATGCAGGGTGATCACTGTAATAAAATTGTTACGTTCGTAACGAGTCTGAAACGTTTTTATTTAATAATAATAAAATTGTTATTAATAATATGCCAGTAATGCATGAGAAATTCTTGATTCACTGCAACTATATCATGCGCCAACAATTACTATTTATGTTATCAAACATTGTTTCGTGTCTGCTTACAATTATTTCTGGATGATTTGTTGTAACTACTACAAATCGAATCAATACATATTTTATAGCAAGAAACTGCAGTTAAGCTATAAAACTGATTAAACGATTCAAATTCCTGAAAGTTATATTTAAATTCTATATACAAATTAAACTCATATTAAAGTAAAATTGTAGTTTATACTTTATCAAAACTACTGTTCTTGGTTTTAATAACATCAAATCAACAGTCAATTTTTTTTTTCAAAAACACATTTTAATTTTAAATTAATTTTTTTTTATTTAAATCAAGAATTTGGCATTAAAACGATTGAATCTTAACTCATAAATATTCAAGTGTATCAAATGGAACTAAATACTAAATTTTATTGTTCAGAAATAACTAATCTTTGAATCATGCTATTCATAATTATTTTGAAATCAATAAAAATTACTAGTAATTTATAATCAAATTTGGCTTCTATATGTGTAAAAAAATAGTAAATTTGTCAATTAAATAATAAATTCTCACTGCAAAGCAGAAAGCAATCAATCAAGCCATAAATGGTCTAATTAAGTCACTTTTGTCTACTATTTTTGGTGTAAATCAAAAAGTTCCTAAAAATAAATTATAAATTCTGACCACAAACCATTAAGTTGGGTCATAAATGATCAACTCCTGCCATTTATAATTAACTTCTGTTTTTAAGTAAATTGTCCGGGTCTGGTATCATTTTTAAAGTTTGTTTAATTTGTCTCAAATAAAAACTACCTTACAATTCTATAATTAAAATGTGCGTGAGTTCATTAGCTCTAATGAGTAAAGTACTAAACGTTGACGGTAAACCAGATGATGTCTACAAAGAGTTGCTGTTGTACTGGATGACGTATCAACTTCCAATGACAAAGATATTAAAGACAAAAAACGACAGTGAACAAGACAAAGACGTGGTACTAGAGAACGAATCGAAATGAGAAAAAGAAGAATAATAGAATAATGCACTAGTTGAAAATGAAAAACTCAATAATATTAGATGGAATATAGTGAAGTAATCAGACGTAAGAAGAAAAGACAAACAACTACACCGGCTTTCTTTTACCACACAAATTGAGTAGACTACATCATAGCTAATATTAATGCCATTACTACTTTAAAGATTGTCCAGGTATATTTACCTACATCAAAGACATCCTTTAAGTCATCGATGAGAACAGCTCAAAATACACATTCATAACCAAGGAGTTCAACACAAAACTTAGTACTAGAACTGATCCAACTAAAACAAAGGTAAGCACCTACAAACACAGCACTAAAAATAAAAAAGAAAACACACTATACAGCTTCCTAAAACAATAAAAATTGTACGCTATAAATACCTTTTTTAAGAATAAAATAGTGATAGATTAGCTCCGAATAATAACACCAAAAATCAAAATAGACTTTATAGTTTCTTTTAAAAAGAACATCTTAAAAAACATAATAGTCCTAATTTGATCACCGGGTAGTCAGAGCAAAAATAACTATACCATAAAGTTCAATGATCGAAGTGAATCAAATCTTGTAAGGCAATAATTGATCTGCAATCATAAATATAAACAACAGCAAAACAACTAAAACTTTGGACAACATAAGCAACCTAATAACCACAAAGATTAGAGAAAATAATTGACAAAGTTGCTAAAAAAGTAAAAACCGACAGTCATAGTTACATCAACGATTTTCTAAAACAACAAAAACAAGAAAAGCAAGAGACCCAGAATGTTCCAGAATTTACCAAGATTTCAGAGGCAATAAAGAAAAAAGTTATCAGAAATAATCAGAAGGTTCTCAACTATCAAAAATAACCAAAAAATACAAAACAAAAGACAAACCAAACACTATATAAGAACATTTTGTAAATCATTATACAATCAAAAATGAAACTTAAAAAAACCATCAAAAATCAACAAACATTAGCTACGCTAAGGGAACAAATGACCGTGTCTCAGCATAAATGTTGAGATAAAGCGGCCAAATAGTTATAAATTGATAAATTTAATAAATGTCTTAAAGAAGGAAATATTCCAATCGAGTGGCAAAAAGGTACCACCATAATTCTACACAAAAAAGAAGATAAGCAAAACATCAAATTTTACTAGCTAATTACACTGCTAACCTAGACCTACAAGATATTTTTTAAATTAATTATTAATAAGCTCACAAATAAATTTAACTACTAAAACCGGAGAGCAAGCAGGTTATACAAATATTAACTATAAGAACGCGTTCCGAAAAAACGACCACAAATTACCATCTAAAATTTATTTGGACTTCTTAAAAGTGTGGACAGTCCAAAAACCTATAGATAATAGCAAAATAAACCACAGGTATATAACTCAGCTCCACAATATCTACAAGAAAACCACAATCAACATTAAACTGGAAGAAGAATTATAATCAATTCCAGTTAAAAGAGATATCATTCACCCTAAACTGTTCATAACCGCTATCTTTAAAATACTGCAATGGAAAAATAAAGGCAGTAACATTGTTAGCACTAACCGTTTTAAAACTTAAATGTTAGTTTGCAGAATACAACGCAGGATACAAAGATGAATGCTGAAACAACATCATACAGCAATGGCAACCATAACTAGGTAAAAGACCGCTGATGTAAATAGATTTGCAGAATTTGGTTGGAAACAAATAGCATAGAACCGACAACGATGGATAAATACAATAAATCAACCTAGGCTAATAGATATATATATAGATACATCTACTGCAGGGCAAGAGATGCTACAAATGCCACCTGTTTGGCGATAGGAGGGATGACTGCACAGGCCCGGACAGAACCGAGCTCTGTCTAAACTGTGCCAAAATAGGACACCGTGCCGAAGGTTGCTAAAATGCACCCCAGTGTAGAGAGGCATAGATCGGATCAGACAAAATGCCCACATTACAGGAGATTGTTAAAGAAGTACCAACTACCCAAAACGTGGTCCAAACAAATTGCCAGTAAAAATGAACGGAAAAGAAGACCTAATCATCCTACAAACAAATCTAGGTAGAGCTGTCGTGGCACACAACGTCGCCTACGCCGCTGCGTCAGAAATGGAGATTGACATAATCGTAGTTAGCAAACCAAACAAGAAACTAGCAAAGAAGCCGGGCTGAAAAGGTAAATCCTAGCCGTCTATCTTAAAAACAGCAAACTAAAAGTTAAGAAAGTAGAACGACAGGAAAAGCATCTGATTGTACAGCTGAAGAATTTTATTCTCCTCTGCTGTTATGTATATCCAAATATAACATTTAAAAACTACTAAATAGAGATAGATGAGATAATGCAGAAATGCCGCACGGCTCGAGAAAAATGCGTCATGAGTGGGAATCTCCGGTGACGGTTAAAAGAGGCACACATTTTGTAGAGGGGCTCGCGACGCTGGACATAATAGTGCAAAACAAAGGCGATCGACCGACATTTGTGAGGGGTAACTTGCGATCTTTTATTGATGTAACGTGTCAACGCAAAATATCGAAAATACGTCGTGAACTGGGAAGTCTTAGATGCGGAAACCGCAACCGATCACTGTTTCATATACTTTCGGATAAAAGGGCAAATAGAAAATAAAAGAGGCTTTAACGCACGGAAAAAAACATGACTGGAAAACCTTTAAAGAATTAATTTCCTGGAGCGTAGAGAGAAATAGAAACGAGGTAGTGGCTCTCAAGACGTACACGACCACAATAAAAGAAGCACTCAACAAAAGCTCACGTACAGGCAAAAGCAGGCATGAAAGTGTACCATACTGATGGAACAATTCAATAGCCAACAAGAGGGAAGAATGCCTTAAACTCAGCAGGAAATTTACAAAAATGAGGAAGAGAGTAAAATTCAGCGGGCCCGAGGTTGCCAAAACCAAGTTTGAATACAAAATCCGCAAAAAAAAACTTTGGAAAGAAATAGAGGCAAAAAAAAGAAAGCAGTAAAAAAAGCTAGGCAAAGAGTTAAACGAAGATGTGTAGGGTTCTGCGTACAAACTCGCCATAAAAAAATGGGACGTTTTGCACTGTACAAACTGATTGCGGAAAACAAACTAAAAATAGCGAAAGAACTTTTTCCTCAAAGAACGGTGAGAACCGACAGAAACGGTCAAAAAGGTGGAACTCTTTAAAAACAAAAAACTGATGCAAGCCCTCAACCCACTAAAGCCAGCGAAATCTTCTGGGCTAGACAATATCCCTTTAGAGGCTTTAAAAGATAGTGCATATGTAGGAAAAGACTGGTTGCTAAACATGCTTAACAAACTTCTGAAAAGAGAGAACTTTCCTGTCTAGTGGAAAACGGCAAAACTCATACTTAAACCTAAAGAAAACACCTCGACAAAAAACCCAAGGTTTTGTCTAATCTGCTTGCTGAATACCATCAGCGAGGTCTACGAGCTGATGATAAGGAGCAGACTTGAAGAAGAAATCAAACAAGGAAGAAGGCTTTTGGAGCAACAATACGGTTTTGTCAAAAAAAGCCCAACTCTAATTGCAGTAAAAAAGTGGTAAACACACTGGAAAAAAGCAAAGAAAAATGGAACTCACTAGTCACTCTTGACATAAAAAACGCTTTCAACATCTTGTCCTGGTCAGAAATCATGCAGAAACTGTCTAGAAGAGGAATCTCACCTGCAAAACGTCATATCAAACTATCAAACTACCTGAGCAAAAAAAAAATTACAAATGTCGTCCCCCAGAGTGGAGTCAACGCAATAGCCTTCGCAGATAATCTGTCCACAACAATCGTGGCAAAAGACAAATACAAACTAGTAAACAAAGCAAACAACGTAACTGAAATGGTAGATATATGGCTAACCAAACACCTTTTAGAGCCAGCTCCACAAAATCAGAGGTGATTGTAAAAAGTCCGCTTAAGAGATGTCTAAGAAGCAAGGTCACCTTTGACTATAGAGGCACGACCATACATACAAAGAGGGCAATCAAATATCTCGGAATAATGATCGACGATGCATTAACTTTCTCCGAGCATATAAAAAAGACGGTGGAAAAAGCAGAATTAAAAATAGCAACCCTGGCAAGAATTATGTTCAACATAGGCGGACCATCGAACGGTAAAAAACAATTGCTGAACTCCGTCGTAGAGTCAACTATACTTTACGGAGCACCAATATGGTGCAAAGAAGTGAAAAATTACACAAACCGGCTGATCAAAGCTCAAAAAAAAAAAACTTTATGGAAGGTAGCAAGCGCCTACAATATCGTCTCAGCAACGGCACTACAGGTGGTAACTAGGGAAATACCTATCGACCTGCTGGCGGAAGAGAGAAAAAGATAGTTTGAGAGAGAAGGTATTATAACATCAAAAGCCAAAATAGAAGAAAGGAAAGAAACCATAAACCAATGGCAAAATAGATGGGACGGCACGGAAAAGGTCGCCCAATGGACAAAAAGGCTAATACCGAATATCAGAACATGGTTGAATTGCAAACTCAGAACAATAGACAACTTTCTAACTCAATCCTGGACAGGACATAGGTCCTACCAAATCTACACCAAAAGAATTGGCAAAGATGAAACAGGTGCGTGCAGGTTTTGCAACAAAATTGACGACGCGGAACACACCTTATTCTTGTGCGACAGATGCACAGCGGAAAAATCAACGGCCAAAATATGGTTTGGAAGAACATTAAACGCAGAGAATATTGTTGAAACTATGCTACAAAGCAAAGAAAATTTCAAGTATGCCAGAAGATATATAGGCACAATTATGAAGAAAAAAAAGGAGAAAGAGAGAAAATCTAGATAGATAATAGACCGGGCCGTTTTGAAGATAAACCTACACGGTAATTTCGAAACGGTACTCTCATATATGAGGTGTTTTTAGTTAACGTATACCGTGTTTTACGAGAAGTCGCACACTATTGGTAGAGGAAAGAACCTAAACCAGTGTCATTGAAGGATTTTCACCTGACAAAAAAAAAATATAGTTAGAACAACAGTAGGCAATAGAGTAACAATACAACCTTTAAATCAAAGCTTTCCTCTGTATAAAAAGTTGTAAAAGATACAATCCGTGCATTTAGTAAAAATGATTAATATTCTATAAATAAATAAATTGCAATTCATCTTAAGAAAAGACATGGTCAGTAAGAAAATTTCTGAATCCAAAAACAGAAAAACAAATAGAAAGTTTTGCGTATGGCTCCGATCAGAACCGGGCTACCTCTACTCTAACTCGTACGGCTCCAATGCAAATCATCAAAAATTTAATTAAAAAATAAGAATTTTTGTGGATTATTATAAGATGTAGGTAGACATCTTAAGAAATTACGCAGTCATATTGACACTCTTTAAAAAAGTTAAAAAACAAAAATGATAATAATGACTATTTCAGTGCTATTGATGTGTTGTACAAGTTATAAGATGGATCAATTAAACATAATAAGAGACGTTCACAAACATGACCACTTTGCAACAAAGAGAACAAAAGTAGACCTGGTAGAGCAAGTGTACTGTATCCTTAGCTTTCAACGAAAGATTGAGCGGGTGATTGCAAACTGCATTCTATCTATAATAATAAATAGGAAGCTGGGTAAAAAAGAAGTACTTAGACCAGAAAAAAAAAGTTTTGGTAAGCATTTGCAAATAATTTTGGACAAAAAAGATTGAGCATTTGATACTTACTACCAAAGCAAATGGTCAAGTCAAGCGTCAAAACAATTATTTTTGTCATAAATAAACTTGCATTCAAAAACCCTATCAAATGGTACAATCACGTAGATTTAAACTACCGATTAAGGTTAAGATGAAAAGCTCAACAAATTTTAGAATTAAACTAATGTTTGAAAAACAAAAACGCACTTTGTCCCAAGACTCAAGGACAAAGATAAGCTACTTAGGTCTTTACATGATTACAACGGTGAAAAGCAACGTTTGTACAACACGACCAACTGCGCGGAGTTTTTGAAGCCATGGTGCCCATGTAAAGATAATCCCAAGTCATCCATGGCGGATGTTCACACAGGATGGTCGAATGTGGAAACATGAGAAGCAAGAAAAACAAAAGTAAGTTGTTAGACTGCGTTAAAGTATATAAATGCGTTTCAATGTGACGCGTGAATATATGTGAATTGTGAATTTATCTTTTAATTAATTAAAAGCGGCTACTACTAAATTTCTACATATTTTATTAAAATTTTAAGTTGGGATGTTGTATTTCCTTGATATTTTATATTTAAAAAACCGAATTTCCAAATTAAAGCAACGTATCAGTATTTTTCAAATAATGTCATTATTAATTTGAAACAATTTTCAATATTATTACTTCTCAATTTAAAGCAAAAACATATAATATAAAAGTCGCATTTTATGAGATTAAATAAAAAAATAATTGGCCAAACTTTGTTTAAAAAAACCTATAACAAAAACTGGATTTTTAAATTTACAGCTAAATTTAAAAAAATCCAATTTTATTACTTAATACAAATATCTATTGTATAATAACTCAAGTGATGAAACATTTGAATAATTGATTATAATCCCGAGTCAAGAAAAATTACAAAAACTAATCTTAATAAAAATGAAACCACTGCATCATAATCTTTATTAATAATTACATGTTAAAATAAATGTTATAATTTTTAAATTCATTAATTTCCCTTTCAATTATATATTTCGTGTTGAATCTCTTGGGCGTAAGTCTCACGGACGTTCTCTCTTTCACTTCGAGCGCCGTCCACATTATATTAATTGGTTCCGTGGAGTGAATTACATTTGAATATTTATCAAAACGTTCTCCCCGTTCGTACACAAAATATAATTGCATACAGCATTATAACTTTTAATTTATTTCGTTTGTCACCTCTAATTACCGCTATGGGACACGAGTCCCGAAACACCAATAATTGAAAATTAATTCAAGAGAAGCTAATTTAATTAATACCCAAGTTTGTCGAGTTCTAATGTTATCTTTCATTAAACGCAGCTGAAATTTTGAAAGTGGTATTAATTGAATTTAAAATAATTATGAATTTATTATCAGTTTAAATTATTACATTATTATTTCGGCAAACAAATTAAACATAATTTACAACAATAATATGTCACAATTTCCATGAATCCATTATCCCCCATAATTATTCTTTGTAAACTTTGAGTAAAATTACACAATGTTCCCAGAAGTGATCACTAACTGCGCTTATCTAAGTATTAACTCTATCGAACAATTAAATATTTAACTAATTATAAAGCCTTGACATGACAATTAAATTATAAAAATATATTATAAATTTCCGACATTGACTTCAATATAATAATAATAAAAAACATAAAATAAAATAAAATAATATTAAATAAAAACGTCCCATCAGGCAATTATTTATAATAGATCCCCGTTTCGATTTAATACCGCGCTTCCTGTCTCATTATGACAATTATTATTATATAAAAAATATTATATGGAAGCATTGTATTACTCGAAAATTGTCTATATCAATGAAATTTTTTAATAAAAATATTACTGTTGTTGCTTTCTAATATTAACGTTTTGAAAAATTATTGTAAATTATCTATATTGGTTTATAAAATATTATACAGCTTTCCATAAAACTTATCTGATCATAAATTTGCATAATATTAATTTATAGTCATTAATTTTCTTTCGGTTGACCAAGCAGAATTTTTAATCTTGTTTAATAAATATTCTAATTGTGTTTTTTTATAGTATATTGAATCTGTTGATTAAAATTATTGTTTAAATTAGTTTTTTACAAGCAAATCAGAGAGGTTGTATGTACCTACACGATATGAGTAAGTTTACCAAACATGCAAACATGTTTTTTTGTATCAGAAAGCTTTACTTGTACCGGTAAAACTTTTAAAACTATAGAAATAAGCCATGGCACAACTAGACTCTAAAAGTTATAAAGTAGAAATTTTCTAAGACATTTTAAAGCTTTATAAAATATCAACTTATTGCAAGCATTAAGACGGGGGCCAAAATTTTGGATTGCACTATTGATTAAGCTTTAATCCAAGATTTACAGTAGACCATCGCAAATAAAGTCAACATAAAGTTGGATTTATAGTCCATTCATTACCGGATAACTATAGACCAATTAGCATATTACCAGCATTTTCAAAAATATTTGAAAAATTATTTGCTGAGCAGTTATTTAATTTTTTTGAAGATAAAAATTTATTTAATAAAAGTCAATATGGCTTTAGGAAATATTGCTCAACTACAGATGCATTACTAAATCTGTTGCAAGAACTTATAAACTCACTTGGAAAGAGAGAGAAGGTTACCACTAGTTTCTTAGACCTAAGCAAAGCCTTTGACTGTGTAAACCTTAGCATTTTACTTAGAAAACTGTATATGTACAATGTGTCACGAAAAAGCTGTAGAATTATCATGTCGTATTTGTTAAACCGAACGCAACAGGTAAAGCTTGATAATAAAAAATTGGATTTTTTTCATGTAGATACTGGTGTGCCACAGGGGTCCATACTTGGACTTTTGCTGTTCCTAATCTACATTAATGATCTTCCGGACATAATACCAAAAGGAAATGTAATTTTATATGCTGATGATACTACAGTTACTGATGTAGCTAATACAGTTGAAGAAGCCGCTGAACAACATACAACATCACTATCCTCTGTCTCTAAGTGGTTTATAAGCAACCTGCTCAACTTAAATGACACCAAAACTGTCAACATAACTTATAATCTAAGATCTAGTAATGACACTGTGGTCTGCACTAAATACTTAGGTTTACATATTGATAGCGCCTTGAGATGGCATGTTCATGGAGAAGCTACCATAAAGAAATTGGCAAGTGATGTGTTTGTTTTAAGAAGTCTAAAGGACTCCATAAACTTTGGCCTCTTAAGACAGACTTACCTTGCCATCTTTCAAAGTAGACATCTATGGCATTTTAGTATGGGGACATTCCCCCGCACGTCATGGACTCTTCTCAATACAGAGAAAGATGCAAGGTAAGTCTGTCTTAAGAGGCCAAAGTTTATGGAGCAATTAGTGGACTTGGTTTCAGAAAAAATTGTAAGCAACAATTTGTTAAACATCAACTTATGATCTTTATATATTTTTAAGTGTTTAAGATATATAAAGAAAAATTTACATTTATTTGAAACTCAAAAATCTGTTCATAGTTACAATACTCGAAACCAAGACAAAATTTGCTCTAAATTGCTACGATTGGAAACAAGTAGAAATTCTAAAAACTATTTTTGTGTTAAATTTTACAACTCTCTCCCTACAAACCTAACAGAACTGCCTATCAAACCATTTTTGATTAAAATTAAAGAATTGCTTATAATAAATGCATTCTATAGTTGGGATGAGTTTTTACTATATTTTAATTGATTTTACAAGTTGTTTTTATTTTTATTTTTTATTTAAATTACACTTTTTTTTTAAACTGTTTATAAGCTGTATATTTTACTGTTATTTTAATCTTATGTCTGCTGTCATGAATACTACTATTGTAATTATATTACCCTACTTATTTTTTTTTTAATTTTTAATTTGTATGATATGTATTGACTTGTGTAAGCTTTTATTAGCAATAGCACCAATAAAAACTATTACTATTACTATTTAAAACATAAAACAGTGTTTTGGCGCAATAGGTTGAAACTTTGCAGAAGTATAGATTTGAAGGCATTAAATATGGCGTTAATTTTGCAACCTTATAGGACCGTCACTTGCGCCGCCATCTTAAACAAATTACGGCCAAAGGCAGTTTTAGGCATATAACTACATGTAGGTTTTAGAAAAAAAGTTTTTATTAAAAATAAGAACAAGACCAAAGAACAAAAGTTTTTTCAAATTGCAAAATAGCATTTATACCAATTATCCGCCATTGATATACTTAAACTAGCTTATATTTGGTAGTATCAATACATGTATTATTTCTACCTATTACTTCTATATTGTTACATGTTATAATACTCTTGCGCGTTAGAAACTACTTCTAAAATAAAAATAATTTTTTTTAAACAATTTTTTATTTGACGCCATAAAACACTGTACTTATACGCATACGTCATGGAAAACAGCAAAAAGTGTTTTTGTTTGTTTTGTCTTGAGCAATGAAATACCAATTGTGATAAAAAAAATTGCGCCCAAAACCAGCATGATGACTGGAGCTGTGTCATCTGTAAACGCATCAGAAATGTATATGATTTAGTAGCAGTAAAGGATTGGAAAATAGAAGAGACTACCGACCGGCCACAAACGTCAATAAAGCGATGAAAGGGATGGAACGAATTTACGCGTATTTAGAACAAAAAACGTCAGTTTTCCGTTGATAAATTATCAAATGTTGTTGAAGATGATTACCGGTAATTGCGGTTATTGCAATATAGTAACAACGTATCGATTGTTGTGACACGTAAACAAACTATAATTTGTTTCCAAAATACTGGTTTTAAAATGTTAGGAAATTTATGGTACACAACAAAAAAAATTAACGCCAAGAAGGAACGCTTAAGCGACAGCAAGTATTTTTTTGGAAAACATTTGCTCTAGTATATAAAACAGAAAAATATCAACTTTTAGATAAATTTCTCAAACACGTCAGCTGTCAGACTGTGGTCATTTTGCGCTGCAAATTATTTTTTTTTTGTAGCTATCATTGCAAATTCTCCTTGATCTTTGTTACTCTGGATAAGGTGTAGCACTCAAGTTTTATCTAGTTTCTTATGTTTATCAGCCTGAAACCTCGGCCACGTCAACCCCTCTATTTTGCCCTACAGTATAAGTTTTAGCAAACTACACTCACTGCTTCTAAGAATGTTCCCTATACGAGGGATATTGCCAAAGTTCACGGAAAATGTAAAGGAAAACACAAATTACATTATGTAAATCGCTTTATTGTTTTTTAAAATATTCTCCTTTAAAATCTATACACTTTTGCATCCGATAAAACCAATCTTTAAAACAATGTGGCCACTCTGAGCGAGGTACCTCCAAAACAAGTGATTTAAATGCTTCAACGGCCTCTTCAGGCAATAAAAAACGCTCGCCATTTTATTTTTAAAATATCAAAATATAAAGAAGTCATTGGGCAATAAATCAAGCAAATATGGACAATGCGTAATTAATTGGATGTTGTTACTGGTCAAAAACTCTACAGTTTGTCGTGCTATGTGAGCGCTTGCATTGTCATGATGAACAATGATTTGCCGGTTTATGTTGTTCCTTCTGGTTTCAGCAATAACTTCCGGCAAACAAATTGAAGTATACCAGTCAGCATTAACTATCCTTCGATTTTCTAATGCAACAGTTGCAACATGACTCGTTTTTCCGAAGAAACAAGCAATCATTCTTTTCGCAACTTTTGTGGGTTTAGGTTTATTTTGAAACACCCATACAGTCCATTGCTGTTTAGTTTTAAGCTCATATAAATATATTCAAGATTTGTCACCTGTTTCAAATTTGTTTAGCATTTCCTTGCACCACTTGACACGTGCCTGTTTTTGTTCTTCTTTCAAATTGTGTGGGATCCAACGACTGCAAAGCTTCTTGACATGATAATGATCGTGCAAAATCGTATGAATTTGTTTTGCTGCAATGCCTAAGGATGCCTCTATCTCACTATAGATCACATGCCGATCTGACAAAATCATTTCACGCACAACATCAACATTTTTCGTGACAACAGAGGTACATGGACAACCTTCGCGAAGATCGTCATTAAACGTTGGTCTTCCACGCTTGAATTCTGCAAACCATTTGTAAACCATAGTTTTGGATGGTGCTTCGTCCCCAAAAAACAAACTAAGTTTTTTCACACATTGCTGCTGTGTTAAACCGTATCGAAAATCATAAAAAATCATCACACGGAAGTCACGATTCGAAATTTCTATTTTTCACACAATTATTACTCTAGTTAAATTTTGTTGAAACGAAACCGAGCTGTTTGAAATCGAACTGTCAACTGGATTATAGGTAAAAAACGTCAAATTTCACAAATATGACAATAGCAGAACGCTGGCAACACAGGCAGTACTTGATTCCGCAAACTTTAGCAATGCCCCTTGTATAAGCTGATTTTTGTTTTTTTAACTTCCATCCTTCTTTCTACGAGTGTGAGGTTCTGGCGTTGGTAATGTGGTTTAACCAGATTTTGTAAGCATTTGCCAAAATGTCTACATTTCAAAAGCTTCAACTCTGTTTATGGTATTGATTTTTAGTGTCAACGCTTCAACATCATAAAGCATTTATCATTTCACAAAACAATTCAGGTTCAGGTTTAGGTTTTGTTCCCTTAACATTTTTTTTTTATTTTTAGAAAGGTTATTGTGGAATTTCTATTTGTGATCATACTTCTATGTTTGCAGTTAGATTCTTAACTATCCAGCAGCAATTGTATCTAAAATTAGGAGTCTGTTCTATCTACTTATTGTATACGTACAGATTAGTTTGAATGCTTGGTCTTTAGTTTTTACAGAATTTATTTTTAGTCCAAACGCATCGTTTTCTGACGTGATTTTGTTAATTAAGCGTTGCAAACTCTCGGGACTATTTGCAAATATTGCCGAATTGAATGCGCATCTAAGATTGTTTAGTAGTTTGCTGCAAATTGGTGTGAACGTTATAAACTCTTGGGGCAAATATTTCGTATTATTTGAGAACCTAAGATTCTTTAGTAGTTTGCATTTTCTTACAAATTTGTCTTTAACAATGCGGATTTTAATACAAACAACTTAGATGGTTTCAACACTTTCCACATCATAGGAGAAATTCACTACGTAACACCAAAGGATGCTTATGTTCTGAACCAAGTTAGCTAAAATTGTCAGGCAATTTTGATTTAAATGAATTCACATTTTTAGGAGGAGTTGGTATTTAAGATTTAGATGCTGTAATCTGACAGGTTAGGACGGTTTAAGTTTACAAATACTAATAATAAGATTACAAATTCTATTTTTGCCATTCATCAATGCCGCATAAGACAGAAACAGTCCAGAACTTTGAAAAAAAAAATGTTTTGTCACCTTTCATCAAATGCTCTGGTTAGAGATATTGTTGCTAGTCATTGTGCTCCAGATTTGGTTTGGTTATGTTGTGCCTAGGCTTGGCTTGGTATTTCACAGTGTTTTGTTCTTTATGGGATGAATTGGTTATGCAATGAACGGTGGTTTAAAAGATGTATTGTACACCATCTACGCTAAATACTCCGTAGAAAAAAATGTTAAGTGAACATGCCTAATGCTCATACTTTATGTTATCAAACGCTTGCCAATATAGAGTAAACTTAACAAAAAAAATGAAATAAGTGACAGTGATTAACTCAACAAAAGTGCGTGGATATCTAACAGTGGTATAAATTGGTCACAAAAAAAATCAAAAAATATTTAGCGCAACTCAACATAATTTATTGAAACAAAATGTATATGGAATTGGTAACTACATTTATAAACCATGCAAGAAATGCAGGATACTTGTAAGATATGTTAACGCTGCAAAAAAAATGAATCCTGCTAAATTTGATCTTTTTAGAAAAATGGGTCATTTTATTATTGACAGTTTTGGTCGGGTCTTTTATCGGATATGACCAAAATAACGCAACATAATCCGTTTCTGCAAGATGACACTTGATGACATTGTTTAGCATCTACGCCAAACACTCCGTAAAAAAAATGTTGACTGGACATGTGTAAGTTACGACAATCAGGGTTCATATTTTATGTAATCAAATGCTATCCATTATTGTGTAAACTTAACATAAGACAAAAACTGGCGGTGATACTCAACAACAACGATAGGTACTCTGTTCTGTCGGTGGTTAACAAACATTTGTATACATTGATTACACAAAAATTCAAAAAAATGTTTAGCGCAACTCAAGGCAAATGGTTCAAAAGTAAAGGTTTGGGTACAATATTTTTGCATAGTTTTCTTTCTAAAATTATTTATAAAAGCGGAATGTTTAAAGAATAGTAACTAAATTTACAGGCTATGCAAGAAATGCTTTTGTACTTATATGCCTGCGGCCACTTTCTCTATGCTACTTCCAGCAAGTACAGATGGCCTATCTGTACTTGTAAGATATGTTTGCGCTGAAAGATGAAATGGATTCTGCTTAATTCAAACACTTTACAAAGAGGTCATTTCACTATTGGGCAAAAAATACCGGAGAAACTTTGATCCAGCATTTGATTATATATGACTATCAAAAAAACTTTAATGCACACCATAAAAAAATATGTAGTCTGACGCACAGACGTGGTAGGACAGACGGCAATAAAACATTAAATTTCCATATGGCATAAGAAATAAATGCAACAGCTACCGCAAAGATTGTGGGCAATAACTTTGATGTTGTAAAATTCACGCGTAAAGATGCAGTGCGTTCTTTGAGAGCAGTTACAAGCAGTTCCAAAACTGCTAATATTGTTGTTCTTATCAATCCCTTGTTATTGTTTCAAAGAATACGTAAGGAATTAAAATTTTGTTTCAAATTTAAACTCACTCCATTCCTCCTACCACTATTAAAGATAATAAAGATGATGCAAAAGAATAAAAACCAAATTGTCACTGTTCAAGGCATTTACACCAGTAGACCAGCCTATACAATTGAAAGATTGCTTACATACTGGATGGTGGCTTTGTTGCATATGTCCAAAAACAGTAAAGTCTTTACGCGCAGTTATAGTCATTGACGATTATCCAAAGAAATAGTTTTGTAACAAATATTACCTTCTTCAACTTTCAATAAAAACATGTTTTCTTAAAATCTGCATAAATAGAGTTATATGCCAAAAACTGCTGTTAACAATTTGCTTGCATTGCGGCATTTATTCATACTTAGCGCCCACCAAATTCTGCAAAATTTTAATTCCCTCAACTTTTTGCACCAAAAATTACTTATGACTGGACGTTTATGAAAACCATACAATTAGGCTTATGCCCGTGTGCACAGCATAATATTTAATCCCCGAATAAGCTTTAGTTTCACTATTGCATCGCAAATAATCCTAAACATTTTATAGCAACTTAACTTTTAAATGCAATAACTAAAACCTTAGAAACTTGACCAAATTATATTGTAAATTCCTTTCAATAGAGCATACATAATCTACATACTGGCTGGTGTGCTAAGACTACATAGTAAGAATACCACTGGCAGAAGACAAATAAGGCCTAGTGCATTGAAAATGATCCTTCTACTGAAATCCAGAAACCAAATATATGCATTTTATCATTCTATGCAGTTTTTTAAAGTCTTCCAGTATCAATATTTTAAATCCAGTGTTTTAAAAATAGAAAAAAAACTAAAATTAGACCTAGAAACTAAAACATTAATTTTTAAAATAAAAAACTGTAGAACCAAAAATTTAAAACTGTATATCAATAATAAAAAAGCAATATTTAATAGATAAATATTAAATCGTGTAGATCTCTTTATTTTTTTTATTCATTTATTTGATTTCAAAATATATTTCAAAATGGTAAACGCTAGACACTGCTCAAGAGTACCATACCTTGAAACTCTCTCAAACCAGATAGAGAAATAATTTGCATACATTATTTATTTTATTTAAATATAAAATAGTTGTTGAAATGTTTATCGTTTTAGGTCTTTATAATAACACTATTTACTTCAAAAGTCTATGTTAAGCTAACACAAAATAATTGTACATTTTATAACGTTGGCTACGGCTCAGCTTCCAACGGACTAAAGGCTATCAATTCTAAATCATCCAAAGGATTTGTTGTTATAAAAAAGGCAATAAAAACAAAATTTGAAAATTGAGCAAAATTATTTTATAAAATAATTCAAACTCAATCCAACTAGCTACTATAAATCAAGTACAGACAATTGTTTGCAAACCTCTTCAATGTGCCTGCTTTGTATGACTACGGCGGCATCGCATGATTGCAAAGAACAAATTTGAGTAAATATTTTATAAAATTGATAACAATATTCTAATATTAAAATTAAAAACGAATCAATATTTATAACATTTTATAAAGTCAATTAGAATAATAATTTTGTCAATACTAATAATTTGTTGATGCATCGTGAATACCCGTCATTTCCGCTTGTTGTTGCGTAATTCCTTAACATATTTAAATTACATAATTTTCATTTAGCGTGAAAGTGTGTGTGTCAGCAAGCAACAAACAAGCGAAAAAAATCAATTTTCGCGCTGAATGAAATCTCCGTGCAGAGGTTGCATTCACGCTTCCCTCCTTCCTCGAAACGTGGTCACGCTCCTTCACGTGTGCATTTGTTTACAAGTGTTCACTCGCATTTTCATCCTGGACCTACATCTATAAATTACTAGCATGAAATAGAGCAGTCCGCACGATATAACCTACTAAACTCGGCACAACACATGAGGAATATATTAATTAGGCTTGCTGTTAGTGTTAGTGTTGGTGTGGCTCATTTCATACGGCGGCACGCTGACGAATTTATGTTCACGTGCATGGATCACCTTTAATGTTCGTTCGTTCGCTGCACTGCACGCCGTTTGAGTTGGTGCTGTTGCGGAATATTTAATAATTATTATTTTTTTTCATAAAAACTTTATAATGTTCGGTTTTACTACATGCGCCTTTCACCCGCGAAAGGTGCCAAAGAAACACTTAATTTGTTTATAATGTTCGGCCACGCACCAATTTAAAATGCATTTTTGTTGATGGTAAATGGATGAAATCTAAATCAAATCAGGAAACTAAGTATACCAAGTATTACCATGTAATTTATTCTAGAGATCGCCTTAATGCTATTAAAATTTATTTAATACATAAAAAAATTGTTGATCACATTAAAATTTTCTATTAACTAATTATTGAAAACTTTTTGGTTTTCACTAGAATGAATTTGAAATAAACAAAAATAATTTTTTTAAACTCAATTGAAGCGCCTTAACAAAGTTTTAATTCAGTAAATATTCAGTAAATATTTCTTAATAAAATTTTGAATTACAATTAAAAAAATTTGAAACTTAACAATTTGCAGGTTTAATGCAAACTCAAGCAAAATATTTTGTCACATTTGAGATTAAAGCGATTTTATCAAAATTTGCTTTTCTTTATAAAAATGTCATTGGAATAATGCCAACAAAAAGCATTATCAGTTTAAAAGTTGCCAAGAATAATTTTAAACTTTTTTTAGATTTTAGTAATCAATTTTGATTCGTAATAATGCGGCAATATGCAGTCCGATTGAGATTCGACTAAAAGTTATTATAGTTATACTTTATTTTTATAATTATAAAATTAAATGCATTTATTAAACCAAACTCAATTTTATATTTGAACATAAAAATATAAAAATTTGGCTAATTAATTTTGAATGCGGCGGCCGTTTAACTAAAGTTCCGGTTTATGTTTGGTAAATAATAAATTATTTTAAAATAGATTACGCTACAACAATCTGTTTAAAATATGTATGTTGTTATGAAACATTTTTAATAAATATTATATAAGTTTCAAACAAATTTTCTTCCTAAATATTACGCGATAAATAGGTTTTCTGTGTCAACTTTTGATCAAATATATGTCGTAAATAAATTTCTGTTTAAATTTTATTCAAGAATAGAAGTTTTTCTTATGACAATCGCAGGAGAAGTGCGTCTGTTGCGTCATGTGTAAGACGCATATAGGGACGCAAAGCTTTATACTCTACTCTTAATTTCATTAAATTTTACTAGGTCATCACTAGCGATAGAGTGACCTGTAAGAGCAAACCATAGCATACAGAATGCAGCACTTGCACCAACCGTCAAACAAGTTTTGCGGGTGCACGCTTTACTAGTTGCGATGACAAATCGTATTGTGCCAACTGCTTTGGAAACTGTTTGCAAAGCGCTGCTTTGCTTATCACAAACCAATCTAACATCAAATTTATTTCATTTTGCACAAGTTTAACATGCAGAGACTTCATAGCCGACCAAAAACACATTATCTGTAGCGAATGCGTCATACAAACATTTTGGGTTAGAATTTCTTATATGTTTGTAGTTGCATATAAAAATATTAATAAAACTTAGTCCTACCGTCAGTTAGATATTAGATGCTTTTCTTTCACTGTTCTGGACGGTTCCGAACAATTCTGTGCTTGACGCTCCATGTACCTTTCACAGAGAGCACGACGCCCCAACTTGTTCAAAGTTTCCTTCCCCTCTTCCCTCATGCACCACCTACCACAAAAGTGCATCAGAACGGTTCTGTGCGTCAAGCCCCGGGAGCGTGTTGCTCTTGAAAGGAAAGCAGTAATTCAGACTTCCCAGACTAAACTAAAAACTTGCCCCGACGTTTTGAGAAACAAGTTTTAAGATGTTGTTGCCAAATACCCCAACTCTCCGTGGTTATAGACAGGTTTAAGAATGAATTGAGGAGTGGAAGTGTTTTAGTCATTGACAGTAGACTCATTCTTAGTTTCTCCCAAAAGAAGCTTTTGTGTGAATTATATGTAATATATAAAATCATGCTATACTGTGAGACGTTATCTTATAGTTTCTTTATAGTTTCTTCTTTCTATGTTCAGACCCGTTGAGTTCCATCCTGAGTATAAGGTTTATGTAGTTGGCCTATCTACTGGCCCAGCTTATAAAGAGTGAGCCATCTTTCAGTTGAATTTTAAATCACATGTTTTTACCGACGCTGTCAATTTTTGCGTCACAATTACATGAAAAAGTGTAGTTAGATACCTCCGAAGACAGAAGATGCATCGCTTTACTTTTGAGCAACGTTTTGAAATACTTAAAACTTATTTTGAAAATGGGTCACATTTGTCTGCAACAGCGCAAAAATTACGTATGTTGTTCGGAAGAAATAAAGAGCCATCGATTGAAAGAAACGAAAGTTTGTGATAAAAATGCGTGAAACTAGAATGCCGGTAGACAATGCGCGCATCAAGCATACTCATCCAAAGCGTTTTGTCAAAATTGTTGTTTTTGTGGTTTGCAAGAACCCAGAAACATCAAGTCAGCAACACAATATTTGACAAACCACTCTGAGGCAATTTTTTTACAAAGAATTTGGTATGTGTGCTTACAAAGTGCAACTCGTTAAAAAAATTAAAATGGCCAGTCTTAATCAAATTGAATGTTGACCCAAATTTTAACAAAAAAATCATCTTTTTGGACGAGGCTCATTTCCATCTTAGCGGCTATGTGAACAAACAAAACTGGAGTATTTGGAGATCATAAAATCTACATGCCATAGTGAACCAATGCACCTCCTGCGCATGCGAGTTACCGTTTGGTGCGGATTTTGGAGTGGTGGCGTTATTGGCAAATTTTTCTTTAAAAATGATGATGGAGCCAACGTTACTGTTACCGGAGATTGTTACAGAGGCATGATCACTAATTTTTTGTGGTCTCAATTATAGAAACTTGATCTACGGCAGCTCTAGTTTGAATAAGATGGGGATGGGGATACTGCACATGCCACGAGCAATCTTCTGCGCTCCAAATTCAATAACAATGACAATTAACCGTTTTGGAAATGTAAATTGGCCATCTTACAGCTGCGACAGGACATTGATGGATTTTTTTTTGTGGGGCGCATTGAAGGAATAGATGTATGTTATTAATCCACAGACAATTGACCACTTGAAGCAAAACATTTGCAAAGCTATCGCCGAAATACCGCTAAAAACAGTGGCGCAAATACTTCTTAACTGGTTTTCGAGAATGGCTTACTGCCAAACCTGCCGCAATAGCCACTTAAATGAAATCATACTCCATACTTAATAGGAATATAATTCTCTAAAATAAAATTAAAATAATCAAAAAATAAACCGTTTGTTTTGTATTCCATATGATTAAAATTTTAACTTGATGATCGGCCCCACTCTTTACAAGCTTTGGTATTCTGCTCAACCGAGTTCAAACAAGAAAACTATCTTTGCTTGGACGCCAGCTTATGTGTGTAGTGGGGGCAACAAACTGCCCGTATAGTTCGCAGCTGCGGATCATATAGACAACATTCCCGTCCGATGATCTTAAAAGTATTTTTAAGGTCATCGAGGATTGGCAACAACAATTGAACGCTTCGAAAGCAAACTGAAAGTAAGCTTTCCATGACGGCATAGAAGTAGCCTGTTGATCTTAGCAAGAGAGAAGAGGTTGCCCTGTGCCGCTTGCGTATAGGACATACCAAGTTCCTTGTATATTTTAACAGACGCCCAACAGCCCTCATGCTAAACATGTCACGGCCTTCTGACGGTAGGGACTGTACCAAATAAACTCATAGACAAAATTACCGCACAATACTGAAATTAATATTGCAATAAAATGTTCATGAAAGCTTATTGTTAGGTACCGTCTAGTAGTTTGTAAATGAAATCAGCAAAACATGGCGTTATTTCAAATTTTTTTTAATTAAAAAACTTTTTTTTTTAAACAACGCAAACATACAAACAAAAAACATACAAAAACAATAACATTTAGGGGCTATTCTAATATTGTGTATGTTTTTATCTACTTCTAATTTCTGCTTCCATGCGTCTTGGAATACTAGGGATCAAGTTTTGAATGACATCTTGAGGAGTATTTTCCCATTTTTGAATTGCTGGTTACGACGTCGAACCCTTTTTTTAATATTGTTTCCAAAAACGGAATAGCAACAGCATTTATGTAGCAAATAACTTGCTTAGCCACATGAGAACAAGGATTATCTTGCGTAAACAAGAAATTTGGCCCCACAAAACCAACAAATGGCATTACATGGGCTACAACTATGTGCTTAAGATAATAATCCGCATTCATTGATTTAACACGTATAAGGATCAACTCCGTGCGGCTATTAAAACAGTTGCTTTTTCAAAACATTATAGAGCCACCACCAAACGGGACCTTTGGAGAGATATTGCAATTAGTAAATCTTTCTCCAGGCCTTTGCCAGACGCGCTCACGTCCATCAAGAAATTTAAAGTTAAACCTCGTTTTATCTGAGAATATAACCATCTTCAAATTTTGATGATTCTTCGCAAAACGCAATCTTTGAATTGTATGCTCTCTGGTAAGCAGGGGTTTCTTAGCCGGTGTTCTGCTGTTCAATCCAGCTTCATTTAAGCATCTTCTAGTTGTCCAGGAAGATACAAGAAGATTGTGAGCAGCTACAAACTCATTTTTTAGGATGTTACTAGTCATTTTCATGTTTCTTAAAACTAATAGTCTAAGAAAACACTCATCTATTGGATTAGTAAACCGATTTTGACTTTGTCTCAACTGTTGTAAGTAAAAACCTGTTCCGTTAAATTGTCTAATTATACGACTTATGCCGGAATGGTTTCTTCCTATTACATTAGCATTATGAAGCATCAAATATCCCTCATCCAGCAAAGTTGATGCTCTTACTGCTTCCTCCACTGGCAAATTTGTTCTGCGATTCATTACTAAAATGTATTACACTTGCACTGACACTATCAATAACAAAAAAACTTGATGGTGAAAGACAATAAGCAAAAATTTTCTACAACCTAATTGTAATATAGCTAGAAAACTAAAAATCATCATTACTATTTGAAGTATACTCAGAACGAATATTTCAAGAGGCAAACAGTCACGAACATCTCCAGATATTAATGAACAGAGTAGAAGAAAATAGCCAAAGATATGGCGTTGCACTTAACATAAAGAAAACTAAATACATGATAATTTCCAAACAGAATAATTATCAAAACCAAATAAAAGTGAACAACAAAACAATAGACAGAGTAGAAACATACACATACCTAGGCGCAACACTTAACAAATGCTGGGATTATGCAAGAAAGATAAAGTGCAGAATAGATCCAAAGTCTCATTCACAAAAATGTCCAAAATATTTGAATACACGACCTACCCATACCAACAAAAATAAGATTACTTAAAAGCTACATATTTCCAATCTTGCTATACTGAACCGAATCCTGGACTTTAACAGAAGTGACATGCAGATAGCTAGAATCCTATGAATTATGGTTATATTGCCGCATTCTGAAAACACCCTTGATGGATCATGTCAGCAATCAACATGTTTTAAACAGAATCGGTAAAGAAAAGGAAATAATGATGACAATAAAAACAAGGAAACTGGAATATCTAAGACATGAGAAATAAAGAGAAATACTGCTACTGCAGCTAGTCTTACAGGAAAAATAGAGGGAAAAAGAGGACCAGGAAGAAGAAGAACCACTTAGTTAAAGAATCTGCGCACATGGTTTAACACAACAACGGTGGGCCAATTTTGCGCTGCAGCAGATAAAGTAAAGATAGCTATGATGATCGTTAACATTCGATACGGAAGGCATCAGAAGAAAAAAAAAAGAAGGGCCAATCAGCAATACAAACAACAAAATACTTATTCTAGCATTTCTTATTAACTAGAAACATGTTTTTGTATTAGGTTATTTGACTTTACAGTTGACTGATGTTTTTTACACAAAGACTAAGAAAATCTTGGAAGTGTGTAAAACAAAGTACATTGGCATTGTGGTTATTGAAGTATTTAATAACTGTAGCATGGTAAGTACAAGGACCAAGTAAGGGTTATTTGGTCTAAAAAATTGTTGTTAATACACTGGCATTTAAGACTTAGAATTTCTGTATTAACACTGCATTTGGCATCTTGTAAAAGATTGTGAAGCTTACACTGGCTGGTGAGGTCTTGAAGTTGTATGAAGTACAATAGTAATGAGCAATTATATTGTCGGGAACGACGGTAGGTAGAAGTATCGCGGTGATGCAAGATGACAAGCTGTTTTGGACCGACTTGAATGGAAAACAGTGGGGCAAGTTTAAACAGCGCGTTGGAAAGAAAAAAGTATTTTTAGCAACTACGTTTTAATCCCATCGGGTGAATCGTTGCGTTTATTAAACAAAATAATGTGTGGTATCTTTATTAGTTTATTATTGTATTTAAAACAAATGTTTTATTGGAAAAGAAAAACCACTGACGAAAAAACAAAAAAAAGCCAGACTCACATGGGCAAAATCTAAATTATCATGATCGGTAAAAAACTACTGGTCTAAAATATTTTTTAGCAATAAATCAAAGTTTGGCATATATGTTGATGATCACCGCAAACCTGTGATTTGCACTCAAAATAAAGGTTTTTACAAAGATTGCTTAAAACGTCTGGTAACATTTTCTAACGGAGTAATGATTTGGGGCTGCATGACAATTTCAAAAATGCTGCAAAATATCAACAAATTCTGCATAATAGTTTTTAAGTATTGCAAAGTTAAATGTTGGCAAAGTTACATGTTTTTGGATGTCCCGTCTATCATACGGCTGAAACCATAAAACCGCGGTTTGGCTACCACAACTTAAATGATCTTTCTGGAAAGCAACAATGTGAAATAAAATATAAAAATAACACTGAGGAACAACCCACAATTGAGATTACTTGAACTTAGAGCCAAAATAGAACAAATTTGCTCCCAAAACTTGCAGATCCTTAGTTGAGTTTATAAAATAGAACAATGTTACTCTAAATTTAAAGTAAATATTTGTGTCCTAATATTCAGTTGCCAAATATGAATAATATTAACAGAAAAATCTTACATAGACGCTTTTAGTAAAGACGTTTTGTTTTATTTTATTATAAGCAGTTTTTTCTATCAATTATATAAATAAAAATAATATATAGACAAGTTTTATAAGACAAATTAAAAAAAAAAAACAAATTATTTAAATGTTTTGTATTGTAAAGACTATATTACGATACGCGTTACATGAAAACTAAATGTTTCGCATCGTAATGACTTTTTTACAATACGCGTTAAATAATAAAATCCAGTTTTTTAATGAGATTATTATAAATACAAAAAATAAAAAACTGACAATAAAACTATTTTATTTAATATAAACAATTTTTGTTTTATGAATTTTGATAAAAAGTATTATCATTAAGGTCGCTCTCACACTAGTAAAGCAAAAATGCATTTATTCAAAACTTAATTTAATTTTTTTATAAAATCGGTTTTCTGCAACATGTAGAGAATGAAATGTTTAGTGACATAAAATAAATGAAAAACCAAAATTTTAAATTGTTTGTTATATTTTGAAATTAACAACAAGACAAGACAAAACTGTTAACGTCAAAAATTAAACTGCGCGAGTTGTCTTTGATGTTTGTTTTATGATTATATCGCAGTCTTAACATACTCAGATACAAATTTAAATTGATATTCTACGATAGATCATAGTTTACAGTTTTTGGAGTTTTATTTTCCGCTTTGCAATTTTATTGACATATTTTTTCTCAGTTGCGCAGCTATTGGTGTACATAAATCAATTTAATTACATACTTTTATCGCATTGCAATTGACAGTTGTGTCACGATATGCACCTAACCTAAAAATCTGCATTTTATCTGTCATTTGCAATTGATATTTGACATTTCATTATCGGTTTTCAGTTAAGACCTAACCTAACCTTACATTGTTGAATCCGATCTGTCACTTTGTGATTATTTGTTATGTTACGGTATGCACTTAACTTAAATTTTTTTTTAATCTCTTGCGAATATAAGGTTTATAATACAAATAATTCTTTCGGTCAATAAAAATTTTACAGATTGTAATAATAGCAAAAACTAAAATTAAAAAAATATTTAAAAAACTAAATATATTATATAACTACTTTGTTACCTGATAATGGTAACTTTATTATTATGTATATTCTAAATTACTTTTAGATTAAAAACGCAGCAATCGATAGAATTTTCTGGGAAAAAAAATTTATTCGTTTCTATAAAAGATTTTTCTTGTTGATATATTTTCGTCCATATCTTTATGTGAGTCATAAATAAAAACCAAATTATCAGGAATTTTTCGTTGTAAAAAACAACTGACGAATAAATATAACCCCTGACATTATTTGATATGTAGAAAGTTCCTAATAAGGCATTCCGGGAATCGCGGGGTTGTATATATAATAAATAATTTATGGCGCGCCGTAATATAGTTTCCATTCGCATGTTGGCAGTGGGGGTGAATTCCCCCCCATTAAACGAATGTCGTAAAATAATATTTTTATTCGTGGTTATTAAAAGTTATAATAGCGGGGGTCGGTCGGCTCACCCTATCAAGATCAAGAAATACACCATTTTTATTTTTTTCGTTTTTCGGGAGGGTAGAAACTAAAATTAATTGATAAAGTTTGAAATTATGTTAAACGCTGCAGCAATTTCTACTGAAAACGGCGTAATGATACAGTAGCAGCCACCTCGAAATATATTCGTGAGGTACTCGGCTCACTAATCAATGGGGATTACACTATACTTTGCATCGAGACCGGATTGAATATAATGGTTGCGGATTAAATGTGGCGATGCCGATGCGATGATTTATAATGTTTATGTTAAAATCGACTTAGAAGCAGCCGAATGCATCATCAAATTACAATCATCCCATACCACCGCGTCTCTACTTAAGCGTACGAATTAGACCTGCTTTGCATACCACCCGAAAATATTTTCAATGTCTACATCATTATTTTGATTAATACTATCAAATCGTTTCCATTTCGAGCTGAAATAATTACATAATTAGCCGTAACATTGCCAATAGATAAATTCCGAACACAATGGTTAAATTATTTTTACTCATAACAGGAATATTGACTAGTATGCACGCAACTACCCCAAAAACACTTGCTTTTGAACTAATTAATCACTAATTTGATTCAGTATAAACGTAGCATTTAATTTTATTCCCTTCAATAATTTGTCATAGTGGATTTGTTTTATTTTATCTGGGTTACTCTTCCCATCCCAATAATTCCTCCCCAAATGCGAATATTCTCTCGGATACAGTAAATCATCAAAGCGCATGATTCACGTTACACCAACACAAACCACCCCATCGTGTTCTCTCTCTTTCTGTTTGCTATATGTGTGTGATAGTAGTTCGATGCGTCTCCGTTGCGTGGCGTCTTTGTGGGTGTGTCCCGACGTCGCGGCGCATTTCGGCCGACCACCCCTGTCTACCATCCATTATTACCACTCGCTCGGCCTTTTTCGACCCCGAGGGGGATGCAATGCTATTGCACGATTTGCATCCGCGAAATGGCGCAATTTATAATTGGTTTGCGGGGAGAGTATTGATTCCACGAAACAGCATTGAGTTGCTATAGAAAATTTATACACTTAGAATACTTCTTTTAAACAAAATTGGTTTTATAATAACAAACAAAAAACTCATTGCAATGATTAATTAATTTATCAATTTATTTGTGATTTATCTTAAATAAATTTTGTTCATTAAAGTACACAATAGATTTATTATTTACAACAAAATTTAGTAGAATCATAACTATATTTATCATAATACTTAAACATTAGAAATGTAATTTTAAAGCAACTGTGATTTTAAACAACTCAAATCCACAATTTGTATGTATTTGATTTGTTATTTGAAGCAGCAATTGTAAACTTATAAACAGCAATTGCAAACTTAATAAACATTGCGTTTGATTTAATAGTATAAAGTCACGTTATCTAACTATTGTACATGGGGTCTCCCAAGGATCTATGCTGAGCTCTCTATAATTTTTCTTTTTATTTACTTATTTCTGCTGATATTTTAAAAATATATGTTTACAAACAACATTACAATATCTAACTGTTTTAGCCAACTAAACAATTTTAAAATAAGATAAACTACATTAACCTCAAACAAGTAACCCCAACACTGACAAAATAAATTTTTTTTTTTCTACTGGGTTTACATTAATTCAAAAAACAAATTTTCAAATTCCTGCATCTTAAAAAAACTTTGTATTCATAGCTATTTTTTATATTAATTACTAAGTTTAAGATTTTTTATATTAGAAACCGTCTTAATTAATTTGATTACATAAATTAGGTATAATTTATATTGACATGATACAGTTTCAATCTCAGCATTTTCCAATATCATTAATTTTGTTTTTGCCTTATTTACTTTTAGATTTTTAAACTACACAAATTCATAAATTTTAAACAAGATTCATATATTTGGCGCCACTTTTTTTATCAATTTGACCCCAGATGTTTATAACTTGTCTCACGCCGGTTTTCTTTTCAATCCGCACAAAAATTGATCAAAACAAGCTTTTTTTTGGTTTTTAATTTTTCAAAACTTGAAATCTGTGAATTACGTAAAATAGAAACTGTAAAATTAACATTAAAAGATTGGGTGGATTTTTCAATAAATTTTGATTTTTGTATGAGGCAGTATTCAGTTTGACTAATCAAGCAGTTTCCTTATTGGAAGTAAAAATAAATTTTTAAATTTGCCGCTTTGTGGAACTCCAAAGCACCAGGCCAAAAACAACATAAGATATCAAATAAATAATGATCTTTAATTAGAACCTTATCAATCCAAATCAACTAGTAATACTCTATAGAAGGCAGCAAAACATTGTCTAAGATTAAAAAAAAAAAACTCTGGTCAAGAAAAAAACGTCAGCCATCTTGATTCCTAAAAAAGTGATCATTTGTCACCGTTAAAAATTAATAAACCTAATTGTAGCTCTACCCACCAACAACCCTTGGCAGTAAATTGATTTTATGTTTGAATGACCACATAATGTAACTAATGTTGGAATTGATTTTGCCACGAATAGGTGCACTTGGTAGAATAATGCATAAGTAAAGTGCGCAAAAGACTCATTAAATCAGTTATGGTTTCTTAGATATCTATGATAATTCTAAACTTAACACATACAAATAACATCTCCGACCAACGACAGAAAGCTTTTATTAGATGAATACTAATTGGCGGTGGCTTTTGCGGTCGTCATCGTACAATTTGGTGACTTTGAATAACTTTGCGTCTGCCTTATTATAAACTGATAATCGGTTGCGGGAGATCAAAGTTTAATTTTAGAAAAAACGCTTAAGAAATGACAACATCAAAGAAAGGTAACAAGCAATCAAACCACCCACTTTCGAAACAGAAAAACAGTAACAAAAAAGGATTTGGTACTTAATTCATAAATTATGGCAGTGCAGCTTTGGTTAATGTAGTCATTTATCTAAAGATTAAATATTTCTCTTTAATGTGAGAGTAAGTTATGACTTAGAAAGATTGAATAACCTTGGACGGGCGGGTAGATTACTTAGTTCATAAATTATGGGCGTGCAACTTAAATTATTGTAACCCGCCCATTTGCTCAAGTGTTAGTTAACCAAGGATTGATTTTTTTGTAAGTGTAAGTTATTATAACTCAGTCAGAAAAGAAAAAGCTTTGTTCTAATTTCCTAATAACAAACACTTGAGTTACTTAGTTTATAAACTATGGGCGTACAGATATAATTAGTAAATCCCGCCCACACGCCCAAGTTACACTTACATTAAAAGAAAATTTAATGTGAGGATGTTATAACTCAGTCAGGATTAAGAAATAGGTAATTTAGTTTATAAATTGGCATGCACCTTTGATTAGTGTACCCCGCCCACCTGCTCGAGTATGAGTTATACAAGAATTCATTACTTTTCTCTAGGGTTAGTGTAAGTCACTCAGTCAAAAAAGGAGGGATTAACTGCCAAATTTTTGAATAACAAACGCTTGGCCGGGTGGGTGCCTCACTTAGTTTATAAATTCTAGGCGTGCAGTTTTGATTAGAATACCTCGCCCAAGAGTCTGTTATCTAAGGATTGAATATCTTTTCTAATGTAAGTCTAAATTGTGTCTCAGTTAGGAGAGCAGAGGTTAATTGCTACTTTCCTAATAACAATTAGCGGGTGATCAGAGTATTTAGATCATAAGTATGGGCGTATGGTTTAAGTAAGTGTACCAAGCCCACCCCTTTGAAAGGATTTAATATTTTTCTCTAGTGTGCGTTTTGACTCACCAGCAAGCCAACGGAAACCCCGGCCCAAGCCTTCCTCAAACTTCTAGCTTACTAGTTTGACAGTTTGAAACCGTAGACGTAGCGCAAGTTCTCTACAAAAAATCTATACAATATCTGAAGGGCGGCACGATGAGTGCATTATATAATTCAATCCAAGAATATATTCAGTTAAACAGGAATGATAATGTCACAAATTGATGTGATCTTCCAGCATTTATTTGGGGCTAGTAAGAGTAAATCCAACACAACGCATGTCTTTAGAAAAATTCCGCTTCTATCCAAAAAACAAAAAAAAGTTTGACTCAGTTAAACAAACACTTAGGTTGAGGAAACCAGGTAAGTCTTTTCAATTATCTTATCAAACAGGCCATCAGCCGGCTCTTTAAGTCAAGTGTTTTCAGATATACTAAAGCTAATTTTTTAGTTTAGATTTTTGGCGTATCAGCCTAGGAAGACTATTAACGAGATCTACTAAAGCCATAAGCCACCAAAGCCAAGTGGTTCTCAATCCGTCCGGCAAGTGAGACCCAATAAATTAACTCCTGTCCGACAACCAGCTCTTTACATCCTTTCAAAGCCCTTCTAATCCGTCAGCATCTATAGAGAGTGCTGGCACAAGCCGCTCTCTGCACATTGTAATTCGGGATAAAACTGTCTTTCAAGGGCTATAGGCAAAGTTCAAATTGATGAAGGTAACTATTGACCGCGCAGTAAATGTAGTCCATGGAATCCAATTGCACCCGTTTTTGCATTCAGACTTTTGTGCACTACTTGCACATCATCATCGCTCTGGCGGTATAAACCAACTTCAGTAACGCGCATGGAAAAAGACGGAAAAACTTTTTAATGCTGTAGGTGTAGCTTAACGCAAAAAGTTAAAAGTAGAAAGATCTTTACCACAAAATAAAAGCAAACTGAAACAGCAAAGTCCACAGTAATGCACCCGCTTCTCAAAAGTTAATTCTTGCTCTACTTCAGAACTCTTCCAACGCTCACAAGGAGCAATGCTTTGCGCAAGCTACAAAAAAGAAGCAAAACGCAACACTATCCACTAAGAATCAGCTGTTAGTCCGTTTGTTTCAAGCGGTCGATAAGCGCTCATGAGAGTGAATCCGACACAATGAAAGTTTTTAAGAAAAATGTTTGGCTCTGTTAAAGGAAAACTATTTAACTGGTAATTCCCACATAATAAATACTTGGATGGGTGGCTCAAGGAATGATCGTTCTACTTAGATTATTGTACTAAGGCCGTCTATCTGTCAGTTAACAAAGGATTGGCCTATTCTCAAAAACAAACACTTGTAATTGAAATAAGTACATTCTACTTTTTTCAACTAAGATTAGTTTGCAAGTGCGGTTCAACTGTAAATCCTATTTTGGTGCTCATCACTGAATGTCAAGGTAAGCCGGTTTGTTTACATTAATCAAATAAAAAAGCTTAAACTAGGCAACAATTTTGTCTAAATACTATGTGCATAAAATAGGACTTTGGTTAAATTTTGTTGGTTTTAAGAACCCCAAGCTAATAATTATTAGGAACAGTTTTGAAATTTTGTATTGCGATGTTAGAGTTAAATAGTTGCAAGACAAAAGCATTTGCCAAAAATACTTTTATTAATTTAGAACAAAAATTAGAGGTTGGATAGATACTGCTCTAGTTTTAACCATAAACGATGCCAACCAGCAATCCGTCAATATTCCTTCGATGACTTGATAGGTGATTTTTGGAAAACCAAAGTTTTTACATTTTGAGGAAAGTATAGTTGCAAAGCTTAAATTTAAAAAGAAATTGACTACCAGTAGTAGAGCTTGCAGCTTAATTTGATTCTTAACACGGGAATTCTTACTAAGCCCAGACACTATCACATTTTGGTGCTCTTTACTGAGTGTCAAGGTGAACCGGTTTGTTTAAACAAATAAGAGTGCTTAAACTAGGCAACAATTTTGCCTAAATATTGTATGCATAAAATAGGACTTTAAACTATAAACGATGCCAACTAACAACTTGTCAATGTTCTTTTAATGACTTGACAGGTAGTTTTTGGAAAACCAAAGTTTTTACATTTTGGGAAAAGTATGGTTGCAAAGCTTAAATTTAAAAAGAAATTGACCATTATAAGATTATAATTTGTTTCTTGATTTAGTGGGTGGTAGGGCATAACTATTTTTAGTTAGTGGAACAATCTGTAAGGTGAATTCCAATAACAAACAATACTCTGGCAGGGAACTAGGTATACCTCTTGACATATAAAAGGCTTTTGGGGCGGATGGCTCAAGAGACAGGCAGCTCTTAACCACTCAAAATTGAGCTATTAACAAGTGTGTGATGCCGTTAAATGTTTTGAGCAGCATGCGTGCTTCAGTGAAAAAAACTTATTGAAACAACCCAATAAACCTCTTTTATGCATGCAATTGATTTCCATAAATTTAAATTTTTTTAGTATGCACGAGTTATATGCTTGCGTTGATTACGCCCTATCCAAATCTGTTAAGTTTTTTGCAAATTGGGAAAAAAATGTTTTCTTGAGCACAACACTAACAAAGCACTATAAAACTATCAACGTAACTCCATGCAAAACTTAGGAACAAACTTTATTGCCCAAAAAAACGTATTGGTTTCAAAAAGCACAATATCATTTAAAAATTAGGAAAAGTAATCTTAATAAAGAGACCAATGTTTATGCAAAAATAGATAGCACCCAAATAGGTCATTACCTCTACTGATAAAAAAACTGCTACTGGTAAAAACACATCAGACACCAAAATTCAAATGTACAGCATTTACTAATAACCCCAAAAACCCATAATCTCAGAATTAGGCCAAATACTAACAGTCACACCTTCAAAAGAAGGACAAGGACTGTTTTTTTAATTATAGTCTCCACCATTCTAGATCATTGTTTACAAATAAGTTGGACATTGACAAAAATACAAACACAATAACAGAGCTTAATCATCACAACTACGTCAGAGGAATTCCGTTTTGCTTAACTAAACAGATGGAACTTTGCAAGGTTTGTAGGTTCTTTACTTTTGAATACGAACTATGCCTCTACTTGCCAATTTTTGTCAGGTCACGTTTAGACTGGCCTCTTCAAGATAATATTAGCACTTTTAAAACAAAAAAAACCAAAGTTGGTCAGTTCAGATCAAACTATCAACAAATCACAGACATTGTTGCTTAAGTTCTAGAACAATGAAAAAACTTTGCTGTTTGCACTCTGTTGCAAAGTGCAAACTTTTGCGTTTTAATTGCGTAATTCACATTAGAGAAGTGGCGTAATGTGTTTAGTTTTGACGCCTTGTTGCATAAAGGCTGAAGGATTATTTAAATAATGTGCTAGTACAGATAAAACTTGAATTTTTATTGGCTTCTTTTGCGTGATATAGAGGCGTGCGGATGTTCTTGTGGTTTAGACCGACTGCAGCAGATGCTTTCTCAAAACCAAAAGTCTAAGAAACGTGATTTTTTTTTTAATTTTGCAAGTTTTACTTAAACTTTTTTAACGTTTCTGCAGTTTGCAATCACTTTTTATTGATTGATAAGCAAAATAAACTAGTTGCAAGTAAGGCAGCGGTTAAACCTGTGGTAAACTATCAATCCCAGTAAATGATTTGCCAAAGCAAACGTGTGAGTGAGTGACATTTTAAGCAGCCAACGTATGTTATTTTTGCAAAAAAAAAAAACGACTAGATATTTTTAATATTTTTGTTTTGAGAAAATATTATTATTTTTTTATTAATTTTGGATAATAAGGAATCTATTTTTCTGTGACGCAGATGGACGCAGATATTTTTGAAGTGAGCCACTAAACCCGCAAAAGTGGATGATCAATCAGTTTTCGTTTAGCTTAAATTTTAAATGAAAATTTAATCAAATGTTGTAAAACCCAGATTTATTTTCGTTAGTTTTACCGTTTCTGCAAACATACAAATTTAGGAAAACACCAACCATCTCAATCTTTATTGATTTTGTGGAAAACAAATAGATATACACCAACTTATTATTACAATTAACTTAAAAAAATTAATAATTTGTTGTTGAAATTAATTAGTTTTAATAATTTAATCGATTAAGTGATTGAATCAGATTATTTTAAGTTAGAGTTTAGATAGAAATAATGAAATAATGAAATAAATAAGTGACAGGTGTGCATATATTTTTATTGCACTTACTTTTTACGGCTACACGCTCAGTTATGGCCTCTTAATTTACTTTACACACTGATTATTAAGTGCACACACAGTTGCAGTTTGCCGGTCTGCATTTTTTACACGGAAAATGCGCACGTAATTTATGCGTACACAAATATTTGTGTTAACATTTTGCTGTGTTGAGTTGAATGAGGGGAAATAAGGGAGCGCAATGCATAGTTGGAACGAGAATATGATTCAAATTAAAACGCCCGAGGAAAAAGAATGCATTGTAATCATTAATGCAAATTACTCGTTTATCTCTGACTTGAATGCATTAAAAAAGAAGTTTTTTATTGTATTTTTTTGAAAACTAGTTACTTTCAGTCCAATTATTGGTTTTCACAACACCTAGTCCATATTCATTTATAATAAAATGGAACTGATTGAATTATTATAAAAATTAAATTAAGATTTTAAATGTATAAATGGATGATTATGTACATGACTGATTAATATCATAAAAATTAAATTAATAAAATATTCAACCCCTGTTGCATGTCACATTGACCAATGCAACTTTTTATTGTGTAATTTATCGATAATATCATTTTGTTATATTTATTCAAGAACAAATTTTACTTCAATCCACATAAATGAGTTATAGTTATAGGGACGGACGAGTTGAATCTATAAAAGCTGTTATCAAGTTAATAAATTAAGAAAGTTGTGTTATTAATCCACTTAAGTTCTGTTTATTATTAAGCGTCATATTATTTCGCCATTTGTCCGTGGGACATATTATCATCGTTGAAGACGCCCTATTAGGGAATAAACACGGTTTGTTTAACGACCGACAATTATTACTTTAGTTTATATGGTAATGTGAATTGATGGACTCGTTTATCTTTATTTGTTGAGTTGAAGCCATCTTTCCAATCGTTTATTTAATCAATGTCATCAAAGTCTTCAAACATTTTATTTACATTCGAATTTAATGAACGGTGAGTTTAGTACCAGCTTAATCATTTATATTATCCCTGTAATTGTGACTAACTAAAACCTCGATTATATGAGACATAAATTGGAAATAATTCAATCAATAACAACTTTTAGATAATTGACTTTTTATGCAAACTGGTCGCACTGTAGACTTAAGACTTCCGAAACACGTATGCTATGAAATTAGTGAAAAATTATGGCAATTTCAGTACAAAAACTGCGCAACAACATATTATCAAATGAAAACAATTCCTCAAATCTTTCTAGTAATAAAATAAATGAATTACAAGGTACTAAAATTTCTTATCACACTTTTTCTCATAGTTTTTTATTTTAGTTTTAATTTTAAAATTATTCAAATAGTCGTCATTGAAAATTTGTATAATTTTCAAATAAGAAAATCTTTACCGACCATCTCGTTTACGTTTTTAATTCGGATAGAAAGGATTTATAATTAGCAGGACAAAAATGTTAAAGACCCTTATGTTCCATTAACACGTTTCATTATATTTATTAAAATAATTATCACGAAATCTTTTCTTTAAGATTTATTAGATCTGGCATTAAAAATCTTAATTGAGGTGGGGACTCGTTTAGATGATTTAAGTTTAAACTAAAAAATAATCGCAATTATAAAGTTCATATTTAAATTATATACTTAATTGTATTTTCTTAATGTGATATTGGAAAATGAAAAGCTTGTTGAACTTGATAGAAGTTAAATTCAGTTTAAAAAAAGAATAAAAATTAAAAAACTAAAAAATAAAGAAATCCTTCTTTAAAAGTTAAAAAACCAATCTCAAATACATAGAAAATTAAAAATTCCTTCTTTTAACGCTAGATTTTTTACTTTTATATCTTAAAATTTAAGTACCGCCCAAACAAGCATAAGCAAATAACTAAGTTTTCAAAATTTAAAGCAGAATTACTTAGCTTTAAACTTAAAACTTTGTATTAGGAAAATGAATTCAGTTCCAATAGTAAGAACCGAGTGTGTAACTACTCAATGTCCCAACCAACAATGTAATTTTTCACAAGTTTAAATTTTGTGGGCGTGCGGTTTAGATTGGATTGCCCGACCACCCACCCAATTGTTTGTAATCCAATTTTTTTACTACAAACACCGGCAAAGCAAGAAACTGGGCAACTCATATAAAACCAAGAAGTAGAAAAGGCTATCATTATCATCAGCCCCTTTTCATGCCATTGCAGGCGCATTAGCTTTTTCTGTGCTCGTAATATTGGCAACTTACATTACAGGTAGACCTACAGTTTTGAGTGAATTCCGAACCACTGGAGAAATTATTAATCTACTCCAGACCAGAGTAGAATCTTAGTTATGAAACCACTTGCTGGCAAAAGAGGGAAAGCGCATAAACGTTTGAAAATAGTTTCAAATCTACAATCTTTGGTGCAGCAGTCGGATGCTGCACCACGCTCCCTGGAGAGAGTTATATCTCTGACAAAAACAATAAAAAAAGCTAAAGACGTTAAAGATAATAGAAGAATCTAACATCAAAATATTGGCAAAATGATTCATTTTGGTCTATGATACTGGTGTGATACTAAAGAACTAGTTGCATTCAATCTTTGTAACCATCTCAAAAAAAGTTAACTCAAGCACGTGCGGAAATTGTTGTACTATAAGTTTGATGAGCCACCTACTCAAAGTTTTCTTGTGTATAATCAATCTATGGTAAACTTTATAAAAAACTAGATAGTAGAATTGAAGAAATTCAATTTAGATTTAGAAACGGACTTAAAGCACAGAAAGCGCTATTTAGTAAGTGGGTATTGATGCAAAAATGCCGGAACGTAAACCACAATGTCTACAATTTTGAGAAAACTTTTGATAAAATCCAGCACAACAAAATGTTAAAGTTAATAAAAGACATTAAAATTGACAATAAAGATAATGATTACTGCGTCATATTAGCAGCTACAAATAATCTACCTCTGCAAGATAGACTGTATACTCTCACTAATATTCAATCTGTATGCCAAACACATATGTAATAAAGCTTTGTAAGACACTAATGGTGGCGTGATAATCAACAGAAGAATTGTAACCAATATAAGGCATGCCACCCGCATTAGAGGTCTTGGGTCCAAGTGAAAAAAAAAACATATCTGCAAAGCTTTACAAACAAAAAATGAGATCCTAGCAAAGAAGTAAAGCGTAGAATAGCAATAGCACGAGCAACTCTTATAAAAATGAAACGTTCACTCTGTACCCACAAAGAGTTGAGTTAGAGTTAAATTACTTAAGTGCCATTATACGGGGCTGAAGCATAGACAGTATAACAAAATATTGAAAGTCAGTTAAATAGAAAAAAAATGGACAGATTATGCGGCACCTGAAAAAACATGCTTTACTACATTTAATCATTTAAAAAAAGATAATGGGAGAAAGAAGTGTAGGAAAAAGAACAATATTAGCTTACCTAAAAATGTGGTATGGCAAAACAACAGTTTTAACTAATTGTAAAATTAAGCAACATCATTGTCAATAATTGGAAAAAGAAGAAGATTAACATAAAATTTCAACTGTCCTAAACATTTCTTCAGTGGTTAAACACAAAAATCTGATGTTACAGTTAAAAAAAATTGAAATATTGAAATTACTAAAAAATACCAAATTAAATTTGAACATTCAAGCAAGAAAAACAACAATTTAAGTCTTGCAAGTAATAAAAGGTTCAAAATACGGCTTTTAATTTGTTATTTTAGCCGTAGAAAAATCACATCTAACCTGGAACTTGATGATTCAGTATTGAAACAAAACCATAATTGCTCAAATTTAACAAAAATTGGCACAAACAACTATTTTTGTCAAAAGAATTCACTTTATTTTAGGTTTAAGCACATAAATCTTCCTATTTATTTTTTTAATTCGATAGTTTAGCTCAAAACGTACTTTGAAACTAAAATCAGGCGTCCTTTACTTATTTTGCAGTTAGTCACATTTAATTACAATACGTGAGTCAAAATAATCGGCAAAGTAATTGACTCCAATTATTTTACTTTTTGTAAATGGTTTCTAGAATATGATAATGATTTTAATCCTTCTTAGAATCATTAAATAGTTTCAGATTTTGTTGTTAAACATATCCCGTTAGAAGATTGTAGAAATTAGACGTTGCAAAATAATTGCGCAAATTTTTTGTTAGTTACCGACATATTTGCAGTCAACATGCAAAATAAAATAAAACAACTTTTGTGGCTATTGCTTTAGTTATAGCTTAAAAAAAAATACTTTTAGGTTAGATTGTACAATAAAAATCAAACTTTTTCTGATTGACTCAATATATTGTGCAATCTTTCAATATGATCTACAGTCAGTCAATGTTATTGTATATTTTATTATATATATATATTTATTGTGCAATATATTGACTATAATTGCACGTCTAGCGGCCGCTTAAGTAAACAATATGATATTGTAGTATTAATAAAAATCGTACGTTAATTTTTTACACTTAAATTACTCGGAAACAAAGCAAAGTTTTGAATCACCCTGTATATAAAAAAGTATCAGACCCATAAAATTGTTAGAACAATAAAAAACGTCATATCACGTAAAACATGGCACGCATTGCAAAATCAAAATTCGCCAAAATATACATTAAAAAATCTACAAAAATATTTATTCAAACTATTTTTCAAATAAACTAAAAACCGAATTTCCATACATTTGCTCTACCTGTATAACGAAATATCGACAAACAATTGTTAAGAAATACATTTCTTTTTCAGCATTTATTTATTATTGAGATCTTTACAGCTATTATACACTAATGGGTCTATTCTGAACATATTTTAACATCGATGTTAGCTAACATCGCTGTAGAAATTGATTTTTAACCAATCAGGTATCGAATTTTTTAAATATTGCCTAGCAACGTTTAAAATGTTAATTAACATCGCTGTAAAAAATGTTCAGAATACGGCTATAAGTCTACGACTTTTAAACACGGTACAGTCTTTAACTCATTTTTTTTGTACGGGATGTTTGGAATCAATCCCCTTTTCTAACTAAACAAAACTATACAAAAAAAGCATTATTTAGCCACCAAAATAATGCTTTTTTTGTTACTAAAAAATTTCAACTTTTTAATGATATATTTAGATATTTTTGGCATACAGATTAAATGATCAAAATGTAGTTTGCAGATATCTTCATCATCATCCTTAACTTCCATTGTTACAAAAAAATTGTAACTAGAGGCTCTAAACAAAAATTTAAAAAATAGACAAAAAAAAAATTGTTTTTAACATGATTTAATAATAAATACTTTATTGCAATATATTTTTAAATTCAGAAAGAAAGTTGTTTTCTTTTTAGTGCCAACGCTAGTTTCTGACATGAATGTCAAGCATTTCTGCTCCGCGGGCATCGGTGTATAGTAGAGTACAGGTTGATTGATATACAAATAATTAACAAAGTTTAGACATTATTTGGCTGTTTTTGCAAACTTACTCTATCACTTTTCTATCACTCTGCACTTATGTTTTATTAAAAAAATAATCATCAATAACTAATAGGAACAAACGCACACAAAAGAGAAGGTCGGAATTGTAAGCTTTACTCAAGTGATAAAACTTAATCATTGGATCCGGCACTTTAATTTTGTAAGACTATACACGATGTCATTTAGAACAGTTCTCAAACAAAGCCTTTAAGAGGGATACATTTTAACCGATTTGTTACTTCTATACTCGAATTTAAGGTGGTAACTTTTGTGCATGATTTGTGCATATTAATATATTCGCATATTTTATTGCGTGTGGAAGATTATATTGTAAATTAGGAATAATAGTGGCATGAGTACAAAACCTTGGGGTAACCCAAAATATAGATAAATATTAAAACAAGTTCTTATTCTATTAACTTGAATACAGATATGCAAATGAGAAGTAATAGATTTGCAATACTTTTGATAGCATATTGTACATTTTTTTTTTCTGATTAATCAACACCACAAATTTAACAAAAACATAATTTATCACTAACCACATAGTCTTTTAAATTACGTTTAATGTTAAATTTTTCAATTTAAAAAATAGCACATAATACTATTAATAATTTTAAATTCAGATTAACCTTTTATTAAATAATATTTATTTTATAATGTAAAATTTAAAGTTGCTTAAGGGGGCAATGTTTTGAGTGTCATAAAACCTCAAGCACAACTTGCGCAATTTGAGTCCTTTTTAAAAACGGTTTTTTTGCAACGTGTAGAGAATAAAATTTTCAATGTTATAAAATATATGAGAATCCAAAACCATTAATTGTTTATTAAATTTTGAAATTAAATTGTTTTTTTTTTGTCAAAATATTTGCTTAAACTTTAAGAATAATACTTCATTACATCCCAAATTTAGTAGACTTTTTATTATGCTACAAGTTATATATTTTTTAAGAATAATTGTTAATGTATAATACCTGTAAAATGTGAAATTTGATATTTCCGCTTCTATTAATTAATTTCTAACAGTTTGGTGCATTTTCTACATGTTGCAAAAACTGATTTAAAAAAAAAAGAGTTTAAATTGCGCAAGTTGTGCTCGTAGATTTATAGCAGTCAACAAACCGCCCCCTTAAAGGTCTTTTTTAAGTAAATTAATGTTAATTATTGTTTATTGGTTTATTTGCGATTATAAGAATTTTAATTAAATGACCAAAATAATTTTCAGCAAATTTGGTGTTTTTTTTTGGTTTTTGGTAACAAGGATTGGTGTTTTTTTTTTTAATAATAAACAAATATCTATAGTTAGGAAGTTAGAAAAAAAAAATACATTATTCAAATAGACTTACAATATTTATTTATTGCTAACAATTTGTATCTATGCTGCTGTATTGTCATCGGGAAAATCCGAAGAGTGATTAATATAAGTAACCCAAATAAACAATTGTTACATGACAAAAGTATTAGAAACAAAGTTTTGGTACTAAGTTAAAGAAACAAAAAAACTATGGAAAATTAAAGTAATTGTTTAAAGTGTCTCTTTTTGACTTGAATACAAACTAACAGCAATGTACTAATAAATTATTGACTTAAGTGGGCGGTTTTTTAAATGTCATAAAACTTGCACAGATTAACTCCTTTCTAAAATTAGTTTTTGCTATGTGTAGAGAATTTTCAGTGCCATGAAATGTACAAGAATTCAAAATTTTGTAAATTTTTTATCATAATATTTTCTTAAACTTTACTTTAGTATTACTTCAATACACCTCAAATTTAGTAGACTTTTGATTGTGCTATAAGTTTAAATTATTGTAGCAGCAGAACTAAGCTGTTTGAAAAATGAATACACGCAAGAATTTCAAATTTTACATTGTATCATACATTTAAAAATACAAGCAGAACTATAACAATTGTTATTTTACAAAAATAACTTATATTACAATCCAAATTTGGGGAGTAATAAAGTAATAAAGTTAAGAAGGTGTTAACACAATGCCCCCTATTAGGAGAAACGTTGAACTGTTTGTGTGTGAAGGAGACTGTAATACAGTTAAATCCTTACACGGACAGGCAACGGCATTTGGGTAAAAAAAATAATAAAGTTTAAGCAAATAGTTTGACAAAAATGTACAATTTAATATACAACTGAAGATTCTCAAACATTTTACGACACTAGATTTTTATTTTCTACACATGCAAAAACTGATTTTAAAACTGCGAAAGCTGTGCTTAAAGTTTTATGACAAAAAAAAAACCGCCCCTTTAAATAAGAACATTTTTTATTTTGTGTTGGTCGTAGTGTACTTGCAGCAACTGATTCTTGTTTATTATTGATACCTTACGCATAAATTTACTTATTTCTCCTAGTATATAGAACTTCAAAGAATGCAAGTCCAGTAATCAATCAAATTACAAGAAAAATGAGCATTTAAATAAGTTACAAATAAAAAAAAATAAAAATTGTATTTTTCAGAATAATTTTGTACTAATTCCTCTTACGTGCAGGTAAAGCATACTGTTATTGATTATTATATCGTCGAGTAATGAATTAGTAAAAGACGCAATATATTATTGCGTACTCATGTAAGCAGTTCCGCCATCTCCGAATCTAGAGAATCATTCCAAATTATTCGATTCGGTAAATTTCGCTAGCTTCTATGTGAGCAGGACTACATATATATTTTCTATACTTTTTCATTCAACGATTATACTTTTTACCCTAAACATAAACATTAAATTGTTGTTGAAAACAATATTGTCCAATTGAATTTGGATATCTAATGACTAATTCTAATTTATTTGTATATATTGTTGATATCATTTTTTTGTAAAAGTATCTTTAGTAAACTCATAATAAATTTTAAATAGTTTACGATTCTAATAATTTATGGTAAAATGATATTTGAAGTCTTAGATGCATTGAAATGGTTTAAAACTTTGCGATGCAAAACTCCAGTTTTATCGATTATTTTGGAAAAAGCAGTTACAAAAATGTTGTTTTTGGCATGTACAAGCATCTTTCTTTAAACATAATACATTTATACTAAATTTTAAATTGTTTACAGTTTTTTGCAATAACTACTGTTAAAATAATATTTGCTGTTGGGCACCAGATACTGTACTTGCACTTGGAATCATTTATTACTACATCTATCATTTTTTGTTTTGTTTATTTGATAAGTAAATCAATTTTTAGTGGAAATTTTTTTATCTAAATTTCCGTCGCAAAAAATTTCTGGTACGATTTTTATTACTACTATTGTACAGTGAAATTGGTTGCAGTTAAGACTATTCCGACTGGTACCTTAATTTGTAGTATTATAACAAAAACATTAACTTTGGCGCCATTACTATTTCTGAAAGAACCAAAATATGTTTTGTCAGAGTATTTTAGTCAAATAGAATTAAAATGCATTTGTTTCTATATTTTTTGGCTATTTCCAACAAATTATATAAATAGATTTAACATATTACATCTGTAGAAGGCTCTAATAGAACCGAAACTAGTAATGTATTAGTAAGAATAAATTTGTGATAAAAAACATAGTAAATTGGTTTTATTATTTCATAAATATGAATTATCACGTAGTAAAAGTCACAACTATCAATTATATTGTGAATAAAATACTTTGATAAAATATAACTTAATAATCAAATTATATGCAAAATTAGAAATGACGCCAAAGTTGCTGTTTTTGTTAGTTAAAGTAGCAATCTGGAGGCTTTTCTTGGCACAAGTAATAAATAAATTTTATGCAAATTTTCCAAAGGATGTAGTAGTTTATGAAAAAATATTTCAGTAGTTTAAAATTAAATAATTTTTGAGATGGTTTTTGACTATTTTATATATATTTTATTGACATTTTTTGTTACTTGGTTATGTCCTATTATCAAACCAAAAATTTGGAAAATCGAGTTGGTATTTGAGGAATAGAATTAGCAGCAAAAAAATTGAGTTAAACCATGTCTGCATTTTGTTGAAGTTGTTCAGATATGTTGACTATAATATGAGATTGCTGTCGTTTGTATATTGTTAGATAGGTAATTTAGAATAGTAGAACCCTCTACGATAAACAAATAATTTTGACTCAAATATGCAAATACTTTTAATAAAGATCTTATAGTAAATATCCAATATATATCCACACAAAGTAATTTTTTTTTTATATCTTATGAGCGTTCAAGCAAAAACCTAAATTTTTTAACTAAACTGTAGCCAAAATGTCACTTAAAATATTCTGAATAAATTATTTTTACATAATTTAGCACAAGCTATAAAATTTAATAGAATTATCTTCATTATCCAGTTTATTATTTAGTTTACTACGTCTATATACAAGTAAATGTCTACTATAGTTTTTAAGATACCATAAAACAAATAATTTATTCAAAATACTACTACTGCAGTAACCACCTGCAAAAGTTTGTAGACCGTAGGATAGCTTAATTGTTAAGGATGAGTAACGAATATGAATAAATAATTTGTTGCTTTCATACACCATTTGTTTCAGTATTTATATTTATTTTGTTATCTGTGAAAGAATTGTCTCAAAATAGCAGCGTACATTGAAAATCAACTACAATTTTTTTATAAATATTCTAATCACAATATTAATTCCAAATTTGATTAAAATCTTGTTTAAAAAAAACTATAATAAAATATGGTCTAAAAAAAAATCAAAAATATTAAAACCTTTGTTGTAGCTATGAGTAGATTGTTTTTTATAAAAAACTTTAAAATTTTAGTTTTTCAAGCAGTATTCAATTTCAAAATTTTGTGCTAACCTAAACCAATTTACTACTTTTAATAAAAATTAGATAATATTAGTACCAACAATATAATTTTTCATTTGATAAGAAAAGTTTTTTTGGGATACAATTTGTTTGGTTTTCTTAAAATTTGTTTTAGTATTCTTCAAACTGCGTGAATCATTTCAAGCGTGTTTTGAATATAATTAAAAAGCTTTGAAGCATTACAAACAAATATAAAAAAATAAAACTGAAAAGTTTTTAATTTTGTAAAAAAAAATACAAAAACTTGGTTTTAAATTTATTCAATCCACAATGTTAATACATTAAAGGTTTCTTTGGTTTTAAGTTGGGTAATTTTGATTAGATGATTTGCGCAACTAAAATTAAAACGTGTTCCCGCCGCTGCTAGCAATATTTTCAGAAAAAAAAATACTGAAATTTATTTTGGAAATTAATAATATCCAGAGACAGTATTCTTTTTGCTTATTAATACAAAAGTTACATTATTATTAAAAACGCTTATTAAAAATTAATTATTTTAAGTAATTAATATTTAATAATGTTTTAACAATTTTGTTTCATAATTATTAGCTTTTAGGCAAACTATTGTTTATTGCTTATTTTTTTAAGGATTTATTGTTTAAAAATATGATGATTGCACCCTTAAATATGTCATTTTATCTTATTGCTATTATTCAAAATGTTTAATCAAATTTTAGTAACATTAGAATAGTTAACTTGATAACTTTGTTATCATTCAGATGAATCCATTGCGCAAAGGGTTGCATTTATTTATTTTGTAAATGAGAAATCATTTGATTTTGTTTTGAAATGCATGAAGAATTTCAATATTTATTTTATGCAATTTGCATACACACCCTTAGTATGTGATTTGTATTGTTACTTAATAGATGAAATAAGACCTGAAGTTCCGTGTTGATTGTTGTATAGGTTTAATTTATCCGTAAATCGGCACATTGTGATTGGTTACACTTGAACGTCGCGACGCACATGATGCATGCAATTTTTGTATGGTTATCCTTTTTGCAAAACGCACCTTTTTCCGTTCCGTCGGCGCCGCTTCGTTGCATACACTGTCCCCAGCTGGTTCATCGTGACGGTGTTGCTGGTGATGGCGGGCGTCGCGACGACTATGGGGGTCTGCAGGACCCCGGGCGGCTCACCTCCAAACGTCCCGGGCGGCGGCAAAGATCCTGGTGCACATTGGCCCTGCACTGAGCTTATGAATTCCGTGTTGACGCCGCGTAAAGACACCGCACTAAGCCTATTATATATTGCTTTTTTTTCTATTGTTACACTCGCGAGGTGGTCACCACAGTCCTGGCGCGGTAGAACTGAAGCGCCTCTTCTGACCGCGCACAATTCGAACCCACCACAAACCCCTCTTCGTTTAAATCTAAACGGCGATTGGTGCACAGGATATATTTTACGTCACAACATGGCCGCCGCAGCGCCGCGCTATATACGCGAAAAATCGCCCCCGCCGCTTACCCTTATCTCATTTTTAATCTGATTGAGAGATAAATTGCACAGAGGCCACCGAATAAATCGCTTATTTCAATTGATAAAATTCGTTAATTTTAATTTGCATAATTGTTCCTGCCGGCTGAATATCAACATACTGATGCAGTTTTCTGAACAAAACAACAATCAGGGCACTTAAGTAATTCTGCGCGCAAACACTTAAGTGCAATTTGCGTTCATTCATTAATCATACCATGCGCGGAATATTTAAATCAGTTCTAAATTACATACTTAAGTCAATATTGTAATTCATTTAAAATTGTTATGCTCTACAGATGAAATCATTTATAAATATAAATTCTTTACAAAATTTATTAGATAAATCTCAAATTTTTTCAAGAATTTTGATTATTGCAAACAATAAAATTTGACACAAATTAATATTCTTTATAAAAACTTGAAAGTTTATAAAATTTTCTTGTTTTGATTTTTATGCCTTATGAATTAAATATAATATGAAGCAGTTTTTACTACATTGCAATGATTTCAATAATATCAACTAAAATTCTACTATAAATAAATCATTTTTTTTGCTTTTACAAAAAAAATTGATACAAACATATAAAATAAACATATCATTTTAGAAATTGAAACATTTAAAGTAAAATAATAATTTTTTTTATTCATTTTTGTTATTGATTTTTTTTTAAATGAATAATTTTAAAGTTGATTAAATTTTGCATTATTTTTTTTGATAAACAATGATATTTGAACAAAAATAAAATTAATTATTTTATAATAAGTATTGATTTGATCATTTACCGCAATTAAAATTTTGAAATTTTTTTTATCCAAAATAAAGATTTAAAAGTTGCAATGATGAATTATGTATTATTCAAATCTCAGATTTGTTGTGTCTGCTATCCCACAGGACTTATACTTGGGGCACATATTATTTAATATTTGAATGAACAATATTAATTAGTAATAGTATATAATTAATAATAGATTTTTGTTATATAATATGCTAATAATTTAAATTGTGCATTGAAGGTGTTTAGTGAGATCACAATGATTAATTCAATTAAACTTGTCATTTTGTTATTGCAAAAAAGTTCAATAATTTATATGATAGACAAAGAAGTATAAAATGTAAATCAAATTAAAAGTTTGAAAATATGGTATTTTTTACTCATAGAAAAAAATTATTGATTTTCTCAAGCTGTTGAGATTTATAATTGCGCAAATTACTATTTTGCATAAACTTTTTTTTTTATATTTTAGGTTTATAATCAAACTTTTTAATAAACAAAATTTTATAATGTAATAGATGTTTTGAAATATGAAAATAGACTGTATTAATATGTATAGATAAAACAACGCCAAACTTACTTGAATTTATTGTGATATACATTTTTTTTTTGTAATTGTATAAACATGATTTTATGTTATCAATTTAAATAAGTATTATTTATTATTAATTTTTAAACATATTTTTTTAATATTTATACATAATAATATTACATAAAATTATTATGTCTACTTTTGACAATTAATTTTCTCCATGTTTTTTTTTTTCTAATTTTCTATTTTTAACATTTACATATTATATAATAAACCTTTGAATTTTAACGAGTGAAACCACTCTTGCTTAAACTATCACATTGAAGACTAGATTTAAGCAGTCTGTGAACATTGATTTTAAATATTTGTGTCTTATAGTCTCAAAAAATACTGAATTTGGATGTTTATTTTATTTGTTCATAGTGCGGTTAAAAAAATCTTTCTTAAAAGTTTTGGTCCTACATCTCTGAACTGTCAGTGAATATTTGTTAGAATTTTTAGCAAGCCTTGTACTACGAGTAAATATTTCTTTAGATGGCAAAATGTCTTGTATATTGTTTAAACAATGTCTATTAAATAATCTATAGAAAATGCAAAGATCTGCAACATTACGCCTGTGTTGTGAAGTATCTAAATCATTGGTCAATTTTGGATTGACAATGATCCGAATAGCTTGATTTTGAATAGAGTTTAGAAGACATAGTGTAGTTTTTGATGCTCTTTTCTATACTTCCATATAATCTTTAATACAAGAACAAATATGAGTTTAATATATATGCAAAAGTTGAACAGAAGTAAAAAACTTTTTACATCTATTAAGAAATCCTAGTTTTCTAAATACTTTTAAAGCTATGTCAACAAGATGGTCGTTCCAGAAAAGATTATTTGAGATTGTAACACCTAGAGAACAAATTGAAGAAGATTTTGATATGGATTTGTTGTTTAGATTAATATTTAGTACAGATGAGACCTCGGATTTAGATTTTGAAACTGTAAAAAGTTGAGTTTTTTTAGAGCTAAAATTGACCATGTTGAGAATGCCCTATTCAGAAATTGTTTTGAGGTCTTTGTTTATAGATGCAACAGATTCTAACATAGAAATTTTAAGACGCTCTGTTATATTTGTCGATATAATCTTTGAAGTATGATGGGTGTTCTTATCTGCAAAATTTTAAACAAAATTTTTAGTTATTTGAAGAAGTTTATTAATGTAAATCAAAAATAAAGTTGGCGAAAGAGTAGAACTTTGAGGAACACCAGCATTTATGATTTTGGGGTCAGAGTTAAAACCATTAATTCTAACTTTTTCTATTGTCTATACAATGTTTGTTGACAAAATTAGGATGCCATACCATATCAAAGCTTTGGAAATATCTAAAGCTACTGCAAGATTTTTTCTTTGTTTGTCTAAAGTAGAATTTTATTTGTGACTAACATAAGTTAGAAGATCTGTAGTCAAACGTTTTGATTGAAATTCATATTGAGTATCTGAGATAAAGTTATTTTGTTTTAAGAACTTGACAATATAATAATTAATATAATTTTCAAATTTTTTTGACAGATTGGACAACAATGCAATTGGTTTATAATTTGAAAAACTACACTTGCCTCCCCTTTTAAGTGTAGGTTGAACATTTGCAATTTTCTAATAATTTAGGAATGCTTTTTTTTGTATAATAAAGCAAATATTTTGGTCAAAATGGGAGCTAATTTATTTGCAAATGTTTTAAGAATGATAAAAGGAATTTCATCTATACCTGATGCTTTTCTGGTATTTAATTTAGAAAAATATCTTTTGACATCCCGTTGCCTAAAATGAATTGGATCTATTATTTTTCTACTAGTTAGATCAAATAAATTTGCAAAAATATCTGTTTTTTCTTTTGGATTGGTAACTAGATTGTTTTGATCATTTTGAAGAAAGGAAATTGAAGATACCATTTGCACTACCTTGCAATGAGTTAATTGTTTACTATTTTTTTTTGTGTTTATGAGAAGCTGAGATTATATTAGATTGTCACAATAATTATGAGCTCACTTATTATCTTTTTTAGTCTGTTTTGAACGATTACTGATGTAGAGGAAGTTTATTTTGTTAATAAAAACAAAAACGCCAATAGGACGAAACGTTCGATGATTAAAAATTAATTAAATTATAATATAAGTCCTATTGGCGTTGTTGTTTTTATTAACAAAATAAACTTCCTCTACATTTATTAAATTGAAGGACGAGAAGAATACTATCAGTAATCTGATGTGTTTTTAAATGCTTTTTGCTTTTTATTTACTGCTTGTTTTGTGTGAATTGAAAACAAGTACTTTTGTTTTAGTTTAATAACAGAAAACGGAACAAAATTTTTCTATGACATTTTGAATAGTTTTTGTAAGATTTTCTGTTGCAATATGTGGATCATTAGAATATAAGCAAGAGTATCAAAATCAAAATTATTAAAATTTTTTTTTAATTTTTACTATGTTTATCTTAGAATAATGATAGATAAGGCCCGGTTTAGGTTTTATAGTAATAGGAATAGAAGTTTTAACAAAAACAAACATTGTCAAAACAACCACTTTTTTTAATATTTTCAGTTAATTAAAATACAAAAAATACAGTCTTATCTTTTATTTGATTTATGGCAACAACCACTACATATATCTAACAATTATCAATAATGAAACCGAACATACCCTTACACAAAATTATTAATTTTTAACCAAATACAAAAACAATTAAGATTCAAATCAACCTAATTTTTTGAGAAAAATCCAGTCAAGTGGCAACGGTATCAGTTATTATTATTTTTTTAATTTCAACCACTAGTAATCCCGTCACTACTTGAAATTAAACATAAAAACAATCTCGTAGCCATTTTACTGGCGGCATCTCTATCACAAACCAAATCTGTCATGCTTTTTCCACCTATTTTGATCTGTGTATCAAAGTATAAAGTATAAAGATTGAACCAATTGCTTTGTTAATTTTCAACAAGTCAATTACACTATTATCTAAGGAATTTGAATGTGGATTACAACTGTATTAAATTCTTTTGAACAATATCATTTGTTGTCCCACAACACGTCTAAAATTATGCTTAACAAATTTCATTTCTGCTTTCTACATTCTCTAAAATTGGAGCATATAGTCGATTAAAACACTATTTAATATTTTGATTGATCAAATAATGAACAATAATTTCATTAGATTTGTCAAAAAATAAAAAAAAATTATAAATTTTTTTAGCGTTTTTTTGGAAATTCTTTCTTTGGTCCGGATATACGATATAAGGTATACCTCGCTTAACAACAAAACTATCAAAAGCAGCTAATTAATCATCTGATGTAAAACTATTAACAGATTTTAAATGTATTGCTACCGTGCTCATACAAACGAACAATACCAAACAACATTTAACACTAGAACTAAAAATGGGAGTCTACCTATAATATCCGCGAGCAGTCATATGACTGCTACAGTATTTTTAGCTTTTTTCTTTTAAAATACCAATCAGTTTTAGTAGTAATACTGTTATTTATTTTAGATAACATGATCTTTGTAAAACAAATATTTCTATTTATTTGTACAAACAAATGTTATACAACAAAAATAATCTACATTAATATTTAGCATTTTTGGAAAAAATTTATGTTCTGAAATAAGATCCATACGTAAATCTTCTGTATTTTGAACAAATGTCTTTTTTGTTTGTTTTTGTTACAAATACCTATTTGACATTGTTTGCGTTTGTTGGTTGTTGCGGTTGATTATCAACTCTTGCTGGTTCTTTAGCATTAACAGTAGCAATTGCAAATCTGCTTTTTTGTAGGATTCCGATAACTCCTCAGCTACACTGAATATATAAGCATGTCGCGTGGCGATACAATTGTATTAGTTACCATTTTATATAAAGTATGAGCATTTATTATTGCTAAGTCAAAAACGTTATAGAATACATGAATGGGTCAACGTCGAGTACCGCATTTAGTGTCAATGTAGATATTTATAGTATCAGAGGTCTTTGCTTCAGATGTTTCATCTACCAAAACTCCACTATGTAGCATGCTGAGGATAAGGATTTTAAATCTTTTTTTGATACAATGTCAAGGTAGTATTGCCCGTTTTGTATATAACAGCAGTTTTTAGAGAATTGAGTGCATTTTTTACTGAAAGTGGCAATTGTTTACAAATTCCGTTTAAAGTGCTTACTACACTAGTTTATATTTTGAAGTCTTGTTTCAAGATTGGAATATGTTTCTAGTCAGATTTAGGATTATACTCATGTATTTGAGCTCTATTAGCAACAAAAGTTTTTTTTTAATTAATATGGAAGTGTATTAACCTAACTTAATGCAGTGGAAAAATTAATAAAACAAGAGATTTTTCTAAATTTAACATGAAAAAAAAAATAGATTGCCTAAGCTTTGATAACTGCCATGCTGCACTTAACTCTAAACAAAGAATGGTTCAAGTTTTCAATGGAACCTCTTTCAATTTAGCTGTTATTATTGTTAATTTACATAAACAAAATTTTTGTTTTAATTCTTAAATAAACAACTCCGGCCATTTGATGATTACTCGCGTACTTTTAACCAATCTTTACAAATTATACAACAAGGAATATTATTATTTTCTAAAAAAGGTAACTTATTTATCACACGATTCCATTTAAATTTAAAATAACAGTAGGTAAAATTGCATCCTATTTTATTTTTAACGACCACAATAAAGTTCTAATAAAAGTTTTAGAGAAAACACAAATGGAACTAAATATCTAGTTTTAGCTATTCTTGGTAAATATCCATTTTTTAAACTATTTATGTTGAATGTTTAATAATATAATGGAGATAATCCAATTTACGATTTTAAGATATACCTAAAGGTGGTTGGTTCCATCAAATGTCTTTAAACAAGTCGTAGAATTACTGTGCGATGTAAAATAGCCGTAAACAGCGTAATAAAAAACAGCTTATTACTATCAGAATTTGTTCGTAGTTTAAATAAAGAATTGTCATCTAAATTAAGTAAGTTATTAAAAATTCCTAATTTTTCTAATTAAAAACTACCTAATTTGAGTAAATCAATTAATTGGTTTTGCAATTCCAAAAGTCTGGCATCATCATTTGCACTTCATAATATATCATTTACATAAATACCCAAACGCAAAGCTTCTGCTGCTAACAGATAATTATTTTTTTCACTTTTAACTAACTGTTTAATAGAAAGACTACAAGCTGCTCTAGAAATAACTCTTGTGTTTTCATTCCGAAATATGGTTTTTAGATAAAAAACGCCAAAACATATGTTGAAACCTCACAAAACATTTGCCATATGTCACATGTTAATGTTATTTAAAGAAGCTAAAATCTGTTTATTATTTGTACAATTTTGGATCACTCAACATGGTATCATTAAGAGAACTACAGTTTGAATCTTTTTCTGCTAGATTAAAAACCACTCTTACCAGATACTTTTTCTTTTTTAATTTTATGATGAGTCAATATATAAGGATCTTTAACTTTTGTCAGTAAATGACTTTTTGAAATACAATCTTGGATCTTTTCTGAGTATAATTTTCTAAAATTGGCATTACGTTTGAAACAAACAACTATTTGCATTTTTCTTATTGCAACCTAATATAGGTCGTATTCTATTTTTGAATGGAATACTAGTGATACAACGACCAGAATGATTTCTGGTTGTCATTTTTTATAATATAATTGCATAAATTATCTTCTTTAGAAGTATGTGATGGTAAAATAATTTCTTCATTTTTCACAATAATTTTAAAGTATTATTAATAAACCTAGTAGTTCTAAATGACTCAACATAGAAATCAAAGGAACAGTAAAATTGATGTTAAATTGAGTTTTAGAACCCATAATAACCCAACCAAAATTAGTCAACATCGCATTTGGATTCTCCTTGATATGTTTTGAACTTAAATTAGATATATCAAAAACTGAATTTTAAATTTCCAAGTTGGATCCGTATTTCTGTTGATAGATAAACTGACAGTAAATTTACTGTAATATATGACAAAACTAGAACCTCAAAACTGATCACATTATTTATTGATCTAGATAGTGCTAACTTACATTCCACGTATTCCTGAATATGACTTCAAAAGGTCCAAGTTATATCTTGTAAGAAAAGAGGACATTAGTTTTAAAGCATCAGCCAAGCGACTAGTTATGACCTTTACTTAACTGCCAAGATCAAGTACCAAACGACAATGGTGCCATTGTCTTGTACAACTTAGTATTAGAGCTACTATTGTACCCGAAATGGCATAACTTTTAATAGGTAATAATGTACTATAAGTATTTACATAGGGTACTCCTAAAAAAGTGCAATTACTTAAAGAAAGATTCGTATATTAGTCTCTTCAAATTAGACTATTATTTAGAGAAATTTTGCCCACAGCTTAGCGACCTGTATATTTAGGTGTATTTGGACTGTCTGAAGACTTTTCACCTAGCGCACGCATGAAAAAGGGTGATTTAAAAAAAAAGAAATAAATATATCAATGTTTTTGTTTTTTAATGGTTTTTGCATTTTTAACAAAAACTATGCATTTTGGCCAAAAATTATCTCTATTGAAAATTGTAGAGCTAATCGATATAGGTTATTTAAATGTTCTTATAATTTTTTGTTTTTTTGCTAGACGGCGCGGAAGATAAAGTATATATGTTATTTTTTGCACTTAAAGCTGAAACTATGCATTTTGGTAAAAAATTACAAGAGACCAAAGTTGAAGAGCAAAAAAATTTTGATTTTGGCTATTTAGATTTCTAGATAGTTAGAGCATTTTTCGCTAAAGAATGTTCAAAAATGTTGCAAATTGTGATCTTTTGCTGATTTTTTAAATTTTCAACCAAAACTATGGATTTTTATAAATTTATAAAAAACCAAGGCGCTAGGTGAAAATAATTTTCAGACAGTCCAAATACACTTAAGTATACAGGTCTCTAAGCTATGGGCAAAATTTCTCTAAAATTTCGATTTGTTTTCTAATTTGAAGGGACTATATATTAAAATATAATAAAGCTAGTCTTGAAAGATTGACATTTGTCAAAACTGTTTCTAAAGGTAAAGGCGCATTAATATTTACTAAATTAGCATTAGTACAAATATCTATTTTCTGCCTTGTCTCATGTAGTAAGGTATTATGACTTTTACTACCGCAAACTTTAAGTGTATTTAGATATACAACTTCTAATATTATGTAAACCTAAACAAGCATTAATTAAGATTTTGAGCATTTTAATTTTTTTATGACTGGCAGTTTCTTCTTCTGTCCAAAGTAAATAATTTTGTGTCGTTGTATTTAAAGATATAGAAGAGAGTTTTTGTGGCCAACCTAAATTTGTATCCAAATCAGCTTCCCAATATCAATAAATTTTCCTTAAGTCAAATTTTAAAATATTATTCCTATTATCTCAATATTTGTAACGATTACATCATGGAAAAATAAATTAAATCAAAAAGAATAAACCAACAATCAAATTTATGCTGTTATAAAAAATTGGAATTTTTTTTTCAGGTATGACATTATTTTATAATAGTTTTATGCTGTAAAAATTATTTTTATTTTGTTGAAAACAATGTTATTAAAGGTTACTTTCAATTTTATAGCACACTGATAAACTGCAAATTCTTCAATTTTTGTTTTTCACTAAGGGATAGTTAGCATTGTATTGAATTAAACAGAACACTAGGAAAAACAACTTTTCAAAGTTTGTAGATGTCATATCTACGGAGTTTAAAAAATAATTTTTATCTTTAATGTAAACTTATATTTTAATTTTGGATGCATTTATTTGTTGCAAAACTGATGAAAAGATTTCTAAATTCTAATCTACAAAAATTACAGAAGAGAAATAATTTGCAAAAGCTTGCAATCATGTATTATTATATGCAGAGTCAATTATTTCTTTAAAATGTACAATGTTTTTCCTAAGCCTGTCTCATTTATTACTTCCTTTCAATCAGGTTTTTATCTAAATTAACCTACTATTTAATTTTTTTTTCTAAATTGGCTTATTATTTAGACATCATCTAAATTGATGAAAAGACTAGACTTCTTACGGTTAATTCTCTGAAATCCAAACTGGTTCTTCAAGTAATTTTTGACAACAAGCTTGCATGGGAACCACATATAAATATGATGTTTATTTAGCAATGTAGACAATGTCATAGGAGAAATACACTTTTGCTTACATAAAGGTTAACAGAAAACGTCTGTAAGCAAATTAAATCAGTTACAACAAAAAAATCTTTTGGAAGAGGTTGTTAAAAAAATATTTCAACGTGAGCTCACATGAACAAGAAGAGCAGAATGTGGTCAATAATTTGATTAGAATCTACACGAATGGCTTAAAAAGCAATAAAGGTTCTAGAGCAAGAATCTTATTGAAATACTTAAACTTCAAAATGTTTTTTATCACTAAAACGCACACAACTATTTTTTAAGCAAAAGTAGTTGGGATTATCTATGTGGTTATGGAAATGTAAAAATTATCAGCTTTGTTTGAATCAGTAACTCACAAAGGTTGCTGGCTCCCAGATTAGTTGTACTTTCATTTATTTGATTCCAATGTCATTTTAAAACAAACAAAAAAATATTTAGCTATAGATTTCTTAGAACAAAATAACATTAATTGTGTGCGTTTAAGATTACCCTACTTGAACTTTAGAGAACATGTCTGGAATATAATAAACAGAACATTGCGTTATTTATCGCAACCTTCAAACACTTTAAATAAACTATGCCACCAGTTTCAGATAACCTGTGACTAGCTGCATCTAGATGCATTTAGACTATTTGATTTTTACTATGCTTAGAAAAAGTTGATGAATGCAAGTACACCCAGAGATGTAATTATAGGAACACATAATTAGGACTTAATCATTTTTAACAATATTTATATTTAATAACGTTTAATTTAAAGACCGAGTAAACATGCAAAAACAAAACAAATTTTACATAACACTTTTAAGATAACAATAACAATTCAAAAAACTATAAGAAACAAAGTGGTACAAGGAAGTATCCTGCCTGTATAACGTAAAATTGTTGAGAAAAATTGGTTCATTAATAACGTGTGTGTCTTATTAAAGCAAATTACTGCTTGACATCTTTGAGGCATGTTTTGTACAAGCCAAAGGATGTCTTTTTGTGAGATATTTTTTTATTTTTCAATTAGGAAAAATTACCTATCTTGTTATCTAAAAATAGATTCAAATTCCAAAATTTCAGAATATCTATTTTTGACTTTCTCTAATCCTTGTTATATTATGATACTGTTTGCGTTACACATTACGTCACAAAAAGAAAGAGGAGAGAGCAAAGTCAAGTACTATTTTAATAAAAATAAACGCTAAATATATAGTATAGTAGATTTGAAAAACCAACCTGAGAGTGTTATGTGAGTGTAAAGCGATCCTCCTGATTAAAAAAAGTGTTGATTTGGTAATACTAAATCAAAAAGTGTTGTTTTCAATTAACAGGTAACTATGCAAATGAACAGGAATGCTATGTTAACATATTTTTTTTTTATTAATTACAAAATTAAAATAAATTTTAGAAAAATTTGATCATATTTAACTCATGCTAAAACTAATGCAAATGATTCTCATAGATACCCCATCCATCAGTTTCCAGACAGAGCAGTGGTCATTGAAAGAATTCAAAACATGTCGGTGGTAAATGTTTTACTTTTTTGTTTTCTTTCTTTTTACTTTCACCACGATTTTAGTATAAATTTATTATATCTTAACTTTTTTTTATGATAAATATTTTAAAGAACTTCTAACGTTTTTTAAAATATCTATCATCTAAAGATGTTGTACTCTAAATTTTGTTGCAAGCAAAAACGTTACAGTTTATATCACTGCATCCTGGACGATATATAAAGCTTCCTGTGCATCTTTCGCATTTTAGAAATCAAACTCTGTTGGTAAAAATTTATAGTTTTAAATAGGTTTTATTTTGAACAAGGTGATTTATATTATATCAGGCTTTAACAACTTTCCAGATTTATAGATTTGTTTGTAAATTATATATGATATCCTGTCTTTATCGAGAAGGTTTTAAAAACTCTGACTGGACGTTGTCAGGTCTAGATGCTTTTACTTTCATTAATGTTTAATTTTTATTTCTTAGATTTAATTATTGCAGCTAGCATCTTATTTGGATTTAAACCCTGAACCACGCGAGTCTAGTATTTTTTATATATTATGTTTTTAATATTTAAATATTTTATTTGGTGAAAAATTTATTAATATGTTTCTATGAATTTCAGTAGTTCATAAGATTACCGCAACGTGTTTAATGATATATTTTATATCTGTACATATTATACGCATTCAAGCTAAGAAAATCGGAAGTAAACTTGGATATATTATGAAAAGGGTTATCGAATCTTTCTCCCCATTAACAAATATAATTAATTTTAATAATAATGATTGATTATTTGATCAAAATTCCAGCTCCGTTTTTTCTCTCATAAATATATTTTTTGCGATGCCGCCTAGATAAGGTTAGAAATATGAAGGGTACAAGCGCGCCCCGGTTACCCCTGCAGGTGATATATCATAATCTTTGTCGGTGTATGTCGCACACTCTGTTGCCGATAAGGGCGGCCCATTAGGTTTATTAATTCGCGGCTTAACCGGCTGGGACCATGCTGCGGCATATGCCTTATCATGTGCGCTTATCTGACCATCTCCCTCCCTGTGCATATTTAGCATATTTATGGGAATTTGTAATAATGTGCGAGTCCCCGAGGTGAAAATTATATGTATTGGCTCTCGGGCCCCTCTCGCCATGCATCAAAACTACACGCGCCTCTATGTGCTGAAAAATCTGCAATCATTTACATAATTTAATTACGTAGACTTATTAATGATAACAATGTTTAAGAACAACTAGCATATTTATATTTATTGAATAATATTTATAATTAATACCAGCAATCAAAACTTTACAAATTAATTATAATTAATTCAAGTTCATACTTATTCAATAGTATTTTTTTACTTTACTGTAATGTGTTCATTATGCAACTGGTATTGCTTAGGAAAAGTATGTCGTTTATTACGCACGCATATAGTACATGCAAAAAGTTTCTATTACGCACGGAACCATCAAAGTACTCATATTTTACTTGTATGATTTGCACCACTTGCCGAGACTTATATGCAACGTTTGATGTAGTTTTATTTAAAAAGTGATCAGGTGGCCCAAGTTTGTTGATAGTTTGAGGTTGCTTTATCTAGTACTACTTACTAAATCTGTTGAAAGTGATTTATCATTGATTGCATTTTATTTGCAAGAATTGAAGAACATTTAATTAACTTGCTTTTTTACTCAATATTATTTAAGTTAATATATATTAAATCAAAATTTTGCATATTCTTTTTTTTGCAGAATTTTTTTTTGAATTGTTGTTTTTAATAGATAAAAAATAGATTTTATTTAGGATTATTACTTCTGTTCAGTACATTTTAGTTTGATTTTCCAGCGGTATTAGGTTATTGCTTAATGTAATTTTATTGTTTAAAAGTTTTAGATGAGTATTGGCTCACAAACTGTTTAGAATTTATTGTTTTGGCAAATAATGTTTGTACTTGAGAACATTTTTCTTAACTTTGAATACTTAATGCTGCTGTTACTAGAAATTTGGTCAAGTTTAATTGTATGGTTAGTTTCGGGGCATTTTTTATTTTTTTAATAGTGTTGCGCCCAGGTATACATATATTTTTTTTTAATTTGACAAAACGAGTGTTTAATCACCTTAATTAGTTAAAGATTGTGATGCCAGAATCCCATAAAATCACTTAATTAACATACTGCTTTTGTCAGTGGTGTTTATGGCTCATTACTATTGTACTTGATTCTGCATGCTTTACCGGTCAGTGTAAACTAAACAATCTTTTGCAGTTGAGTGCAGTGCACATCCTGTTTTAATGGCTGCTATATACAAAGTCTCACTGACAATAACGGTGTTAACACAACTCCAATATTGCAAGCGTGTATAAATATTATTTTTTTTTTTACACTTTAGTACAACCCCAGCATTCTAGCAAGCTACAGCTGTTAAATAACTTAATGGCCGCTAATGTATTTTGTTTTACACGTCTTCAAAGTCTCATCGGCCTATGTGTGAATAATCTGAAACAACTATGAAATACTTTAATGACCACAATGTCATACATGTACACTACATAGTTTATGGCCTTATATAGTCTTATTCTAGACTGCTTAATTCAAAAAAGTTCAAGGATTATATAAAAAAAGCATTATTGGCTAAACACATGCACACTTATTGTAAGCTAACTAAGCTAATTTTAGATGAAATAGAGGGATATTGTTGTTTCTGTATTACCAAATAATGTTTGTGCTTGAAAACATAACTTTGAATATCAAAAGTTGCTCGATCGGTAAATGCTGTTGTTATTAGAAGTTTTTTATTAGGTTTGTTTATTGTTTACTGGTTGGTTTTAAAAAGATTCTGTCAGATTTGTTGTTTGCTTGCAGGCTGATTTGATTATTTCTCAGGTAAGCTCTAACTTAATTGCTCAAAAAACTACTAAGAGTTTGTTATTATGACAAAAGTGTTGTTTGTAGTTTAGGTAAACACAACTCAACTATCTTCTTCCTTCTCCTAGTATATTACGCAGAAGTGTAAGTAGACTGGCAATGACCGCATCGTCAACAAAGAGTTAAAAACTTTAATAAAAATAAGCATTGTTGGACTTCCACTTTAATTGCAATGTAAGCTACTTTTTGGTAAAACAGAATGATAATGTTGTTTTTGCAATATAGAATGTGTTGTCTCACACACTGTTTAAACTTTATTGTTTTGCCAAATAATGTCTGGGTGTGTGTCATATTTTTAGTAGTGTGTGTTTTAATTTTGGATGCCAAAACGTGTTAAGTTAATGCTGTTGTTAGTGGAAGTGTTGTGAATTTCTTTGTGTAATTATTACTGCATTCTTTTAACAATTTTTTTTATAGTCTTTATGGTCAAAACCAAATGAAATAAAGACATAAGTTGCGTGCAATCAGTCGTAGACGGAAGACGTGCTGAAAAGAAAAGATTTCATATTTTGAAAATCCTCTACGAGCAGATGTAGAAGCTGGAGGAACAGCTTGCAAAGTTATTCTAAAAAATGATCAAGATGAGTATAAAGTACCAGAAACCAATAAACAAAATGGAGCTCCGACTCAACATTGTCATTGATAACGTCTGGCACATCAAGTTGGACACTTTCATTCAGTTTGAAAAGAGTTTTAAGCTGGAGCTGAGGCAGAACGAGGATACCTCTATTGCTTATAAAGAAGATTTTTGCTTGGCCAACCTTAATACCGGTATTAGCAGCTCTAAGCCAAATCTTTCTCAAAAAGATTGTGAAGATATCTGCACCCATTAAATAGGCGTTTTTTAATTTCTTGCAATTCGAGGTCTTTAACCAACCCGAGTCAGGTGTTATTAGCGCCAAAAGGATTTTCAACAAACTAAGTCCAAAGGATCTTCAACCCGGCCTGCTTCTAAGGTAAACTCGACTAACTCTAGTTCAACTAACAGTTTTTTAGGTCTTTCCTTACCCAACTTTGCCAGCTCCTACAAAAATTGCTGGCACACGTTGTTCTTTTCCCATAAGAATTTGGAAAAAATGTATTTACCAATGACTGTTGGCAACCTTTAAGTTACAATACATCACCATTGACCCCCTGTAAACGTGGTCAATAGTATTTGCATGCATCCCTTTTATCAAACGAATTTTTGAGCAAGCGACGGAAAAAACTTTTTCAATGTTGTACGTCTAGCTTACCCAGGAAACCAAGGTCAAGAGGTCATGTCTCTCAACAAAATCTACAATTTTTGCTATACTGTTGAGTACAAAAAAAAGTTGGTAGATATTGCACACTGCCGGTTGTAATGGCTGCCCGGTTTATGTAAGACTGAGAGCTAACCGCAATAGCCAGGCCCACAGTAAGGTACTTGCTCCTTGTCAGCAGACTACAGTTCCCTTCAAAAGCATCCTCATTGCACAAAAAGAGCAATCCTATGCGTAAGCACCAGAATCGGCGCAACCAAGCGACAACGATTTTAAGAAGATAATCATATCGTTTGCGCAGTTTCTAGCTATAGGCTAAAATCTCATAATAGGTGCACATTAGGTGCATTCTGTAAATTTTTTATACCCGTTATTTTATTTTCAATTATATAGAAAACTTATTACACAAAAAAGGTGTCAAACTTTCAGCACTCGTATTAGAGGGGGTTTAGTAGGTAGGAAAAATAGAAAATTTCCCTTTCTTGCTCCTCCTTCCCAAAAAAAAGTGTTTATAGTTGTTTATAAAAAAATCTAGCAGATTGTTTAGGTAAAAGTTCTTGTAAGGTAACAACTTAAAACTATAACTTTTATTCTCCTTGCATTGCACGCAGAAGCGTAAGTATATGAGTTTTGTCATAACCACATTGTGATAAATAAGTAAGCTTTAGAATTATTCAATATAAGCTGGAAAGTTACTTGCTTATTTCTTGTAAATCATAATTTATTAAAATTTTTAATATAAAGTAAATAGATTGATTTTTAGTTTTATGGGGCCCGCATTTTAAATTTACAGAACCAAATTTTCAAAATTTGTTTTTTTTTTAATTCTTTGCTGAGATTTTTTTTCTGTATTGTCAAAAAGTAAAACAAGAACAAAAGAAAAAGATGAACAGAAATACAGAGGGGTGAAGTGGTAAACGCAATAAAAAAACTGAAAGTAAAAAATGTGTAGAACTAAAGAGATCACGTCAAAACTAATCAAGTACAGAGGTCAAAAAGTAACGGAATTGATAAAAGATATATGCAACATGGCATAGAAAGATTTACTGATACCAACCGATTAGAAAAGAAACGCGCTGATGCAAATACACAAAAAAAAGCTTTATAGAATGCGACAACTATAGAACAATACCCCCCGGTAACCATAAAATTAAAATCTTAGAAGAAAGACTAAGAAAACAAATAAAACAAAAACTAGAAAAAGATCAAGAAGTCTTCAAGCTCAACAGACAAACTACAAATAAACATTAAAAAAAGCAGAATTTGAAAATATAGACAGATCAAAACTGTGGACACTTTACAACAGTTAGAAGTAACACAAAGACTAATAAAAGTAATTGTGTATATACAAGAGTAAGAAAAATAGTACAAATAAACGACATAAAATTTAAAAAAATTGAAATTAATAGATGTGTAAAACAAGGAGACTTACTAAGTCTTCTACTCTATATTGTATACATAAATAGAATATAAAAAAACTGCAGACAAAACTTCCAAAACATTAAAGGGACACAAACAATTAAAAGCAATATTACTCTAGGCACAAATACACACAGACGATGCAAGATTAATAGCGGATAGACCGGAAAAGATGCAAAAACACAGAATATTTATGCAAAGAAACAAGATTAGAGATGGTTACTAACTTAACTTAACTATTTAGAAAATATTAGCAAAGACGGAAAAAAAACAAAACATTTCTTGGCAAAAATTAATAATTTAAAAACAAACAACATACACTGGTAAGCAAAAAAGGTCACTTTAAAATTATGACTTATTTTTGGATTTTTTTGTTTTAACTTCATGTTTGCTGTTTTAAGTTTGCAAATTGTAAACCAATGTAGGCGTTTAATAATTCATTTTCTGACAAATGTTATCTTTTTGTCAGTTATTATCACTGTGTTACAGATTTTTATAAAACAGCTTTTTTTTTCTCAAATTGAAAGCTTACATTTTGCTGTGTATTTTTTTACTTAGTGTTGATTTTTCTCTGCAAAACTTGTCATTCACACGGTGTACTGTACTTAACAAATCATAATGCTTTTAGACCCTATTGTTGTGGCAAGAATTATAGCGTCGATTGATGATAGACAAAGAAAACTGCAAGGATTGTTGGTAAAAACCTTGTGCTGTACAAAAGGTGTATTAGCGTTACTTGGATACTGGCCTGATAACCAGAGATTCAAATCCGGGCAAAAAAAAGTTACCACAAAAAAAAGATTACCGTTTTTTGGTGTTCAAAAGTTTGCGGAATAGAACAGCTTCTTCAGTTTAACTACGAAATCAACTCTATGAAATTATAAATATAAATGTTAGAGAATGAACCGTTAGAAGAAGGCTTTATCGTGTTGCAAGATTGGCTTTTGCCATAAATTACCGGACATGGAATAACGAGGACTGGATCAGGGTACTGTTTTCAGATGAGTTGCGCTTTTGTCACAATGCATTAGACGGACGTCAGAAAGTGTAGAGAAAACGCGGTAAAAAATACGCTTTAGTTTGTATTGATTAGCGATATCCATTTGGTGGTGGGTCGGTTATGGTTTGTGCAGGAATTACTACCAAAGACGCACAGAGCTGGTTTTTATAGAGAATGGCTCCTTGACAGCTCACATTATGGAGGTTCTCGAAGATCATGTTATGCCCATCATGACAACTATGAGCAAGCGCGGCATTTTTATGCAAGATAATGCTAGACTTTACGTAGCCAGAGTTGTCAGAGATTATCTGAATAAAATGGAAATTTTGGCCAGCTCTCAGCCCGGAAATTGGCCAGCTCTCAACCCGGACATAAATTCCATAAAACATTTTGAGTTTGAGATGAGTTGGGACGACGTATCCGAAAGCAAACACATGCTCCAAGAACTGCTCAGAAGCTAAGACAGTTGCTGTTGCAGAAATGGAATAATATTGACCAAAATGTGATCCATTAGTGTTCTTCGTCGACTTCAAGTAGTCATTAATGCAAGAGAAGATAATACTCGTTATTAGTGATATTTCATAATTTTTGTTCCAAAATAGTAATATTTCCAAAGTACGCAATAAAAACAATAAATATGCTTTACAATTGTTTACAGTTTGCTAACATAAGATTAAAACAAAAAATTTCAAAACTAAGTAATAATTTTAAAGTGACCGCTATTTTTTGCTTGCCAGTGTATATAGGTACCACAAATTGCAATCTTATAATGATTGCACTACCAATACAGAAAAATAAGCTAACAACAATAGAAAATAATTTTTTCCTGAAGTTATCAAACGTCCCAAAATTTGACAAGGAAAGGAACAAGACCAACCTAAAAAGGGTCAAAATAACAAATAACCTAAAAAAAAACTAAACTGGTTTGCATATATAAGGAAAAGGAAATAAAAAAAACCCAGAATGAATAAACGATATTATTGAAAAAATATGAGGAATACGGAAAAAGAGCAGAAAAAGTAGGGAAAATTGCGAAAAATGGGCAAAACTAAAGAAGATGGTTAGATAACAAGTTCCCGACGTCCTAAGGGAGAAAAGGGAATAGCAAAAGAAATTTTTTTTGTTTGTTTTATAGCTTATTTATGAAATATTGGCTTATATATACAGGGTGTCCGGAAAATACGTGTACAACGTTTGACGACAGACTCCTGACGTCAAAATAGGTCGATCTAAGCCGACTTAGTTATATCCAAAATTGTCTCGTTTAGCCGGTAGAGGGCGTCAAAAAAAACAAAAGTATAACAAAGTTGAAAGTATCTATTAAAAGAAACAAAAACATTACTTAAGCAAATGTGTAAAATGACCGCCATCTTGCTAAATACACTTATTAACACTCTTTAAAAAATGATATTGGACCCTATCTAATGTCTCGGGATTATTAAAATGGTTGCCTGCATTTAAAATCCGCTGCAATAAATCATCGCGTGTGTTTACCGGAGTCTTGTAAACTTCTGTTTTATTAGCGCCCCACAAAAAGAAGTCACACATATTTAACTCAGGAGAACGTGGTGGCCATTTTACTGGTGCATCATTGCCTCTTCCAATCCATCGGTTGGGATATTGATGATGTAAGTATTGCCGAACGGCAACGGAAAAATGGGGCGGGGCACCATCATGCATATACCACATTTCCCTCCGAAGTAAAAGGGGCAAATTCTCCAGAAGAATTGGTAATGTGTCTTGCAAAAAATTTAAATAAATATTTCCATCTAACCTGTCTGGAATAACAATGGGACCAATAAGGTAGTGATCAATAATACCTGCCCAAATATTAATTTTAAATTGATGCTGATGATGTGCAACTTTAATGGCATGTGGATTTTCATCGGAATAAATATGTTCGTTGTGCAGATTGGTTACCCCAGACCTTGTAAAGCATGCCTCGTCAGTAAACATAATTTTTCTACAAAAATTTCCTTGACAAAACCCGTATACCAGGAGCATGTCAACTTTCTGAGAGTTTGTATAATTTTCCATTTTTAATGGTAAAATGAACTTGTAATTCAAGAATGTTGATCGTATACTTGAGTAAATTTCATAGACTGGTGACAATTTGTCAATAATTGTCAATTTATTAAACGCCATAGCAACAAGGTCACTTAAAAAATTATTGTTACAGGTAATTTCTTTTTAATATTTACAAATTTTTGACGCCCTCTACCGGCTACACGAGACAATTTTGGATATAACTAAGTCGGCTTAGATCGACCTATTTTGACGTCAGGAGTCTGTCGTCAAACGTTGTACACGTATTTTCTGGACACCCTGTATATATATATTATTATAGCGGATTTGTAGTACAATGCTAGATTATTTTAAAATTCAAAATGATTTTCTATAAATCTTTAATAAATGTGAACAAGTGTAATATAATTTTTTTAAATATACACCAAATTAAAATCAGATCAGACTTTTTGAACCCATATATTTTAATATTTTTAACCGAATTTGATGTATAAGGGGAGTATTTTGTGTTATCTACCTAGCTATGAAAGCAATATGCTATTGTAAAATTTTTCTAATGTCAAGTTTCTGTAACATTTTATAATCTAAGTTTGGTTTCAATTGCTTAACTTATGTCATTTTTATATTAGTTTCAAGAGGTCAAACTAAAATAAAACGCTATACAATTTTTATCAAGGCCAAAGAATATTAATACAAAAATAATTACAATGTATAAAACTATTTCAAATCAAATATTGGTACAAGCAGTTCTAATAAAACCATTTATTTATGATAACTTAAAGTGTGAACGATCTTTGGAAGCATACATTGATAAAGTTATGCATAAAAAATTGACAGCTTGAGGTTAACTGATAGTCGAGTAAAAATTTTAGTTATTGCTAGAGAGTATTAGAATCAAATTTTGTTAAAATTTTATATAAAAGTTTGAAAATGAGTATGAACACGACGTATTTCCAAGCTTATCAGTACCGAATATAAACTGTATAAACAAAATTACAAGGAGAATTTGACTGTTTTATCTTAACATACATGAAGACTTCTTCTATATAATTGTAACTGGTTATAAAACCTGCGTATACTGGCTTCATAAAGGCTATCCATCACCTAAGAAGTTAAAGACATAATTTTCTGCGCAACAAATGATAGCCATAGTGTTCTGGGATGATAAAACTACAATAACGAAGAATGACACAATTAAGAAATTAAAAACGTCTATACACAAAAAAAAACAGTGGATAAAGCGCCAATTGTTTAAGAAGTGGTCAGTGAATGCGGTTTTAAAGAATTACAACACTCATCATACAGACTCGCTCTTTGTGACTATAATTTCTTTTAAAAACTTCAAAAAAAAAATTGCTTTTTATTAAATGACACTTTGGAAAACGATGTAGAGTTGTATTTTACAGAATAACAAAAAAATTGATTTGGAAAGCTAAAAACATTGAAATAAGTATGAAAGTAGTAACATAAGATTCATTTAGTGTAGTTCCACCTTGTTAACAAAAACTATATACATTTTAGGATAACGGTTGGTACTCAAATTGTATAATTAATTTTAAACTTTTGTTTTTTATTAAACTATGTTTGGCTCAAACCTCTATAGACGTTACGATTAGAGTGCCCGTTGTTATGCTGAAGTTAATCAATAGTTTATGGTTTTTTTTAGTAAAAAAATAAGATGAAGCTAATTTGCACTACTAATTTTTAACTTTAAAGTATGAATTGTTACCTGGTTACAGATTAAAAATACAATTTTCTAATATGAAAACCGGACAAAACTTAATTAACAATTTTGAGTTAACATGCATATTCTGAAAATTAAGCAAAAGCATTCAATACTAAAGTAAGATCATATGATGGAACGGATTCAAATGTATTTAGGTTCAATTTAAACAATAATCAAGGTCCTTTAAAGCTCTCCTTTAATACTGATAATAAAATTAATACAATTTGCTCCAGTAGTGGATTTTTTGTAACTAAAGGCAACACATTCTCTCCATCAACATTTATAATCAATACTTTCAACTCAGGATCTAATACTGGATCTAAAAACACCTACATACCAACAACAAAAACACCATTCTATTCAACTACAATACCAAGAACATTATTTACATTAAACCAACAGTATTACCAAAACCAAAACCAAAACCAAAACCAAAACCAAAACCAAAACCAAAACCAAAACCAAAACCAAAACCAAAACTATTCCAATTATTAGTACCCAATTACCCATATTATTCACAACAGATCTAATAGATTATTTCAATCTAACCTTGCTCTCCAATTATCAACTATCATCAGCAAGCTCATTCACAAATGTACCACCAACTTTGCCAATTTCTTATAACACCGTTACAATCAGGCTTGAGTATACAACACCTTATTCAACATTTTTAATAATATTTACATCACCTCAGCCATTTTCAACTCCTCTTCCTGTATCAGAAAATGTACACAATATGATAGATACATTAAAAGAAATTGCTAATGTAAGGACAGCTAAAAACTGCACGTCCTTTATTAATAGTACCTCCATCAGTAGGTCCTCAAACTTTTCACACATTAGCCGTCTATTTTGCAAATGCTTTGGATAACTTAGTACCTTCAAATAATGACACTAAAATTGAAACCCAAACTGAGTTAGGCCCAATTAGTAAAAATTCTGTTATCAATTCATTACTAAGCAGTCATACAGTGCATAAATATCGGGAATTATTTATAGAAGATGATAAGGAAGAAGAGCCTAAAAAAAAGTTGAAAAAGTTGAGGATGATGATAATGATTTAGAAAGTGAGCATAGTAATAATGCAGTTCAAAGTCCTAGAGTTAGACAATTAGCTAAAGTATTCACACAAGCTTTATCATCATATCTTGATGATCCTGCTATGTTTAGAAAAGTTCTGCAGAAAATTAGACCTATTGAACCACCAGTTGTGCATACATAACCTACTGAAAATTCAGGCAAAGATGATGAATTGTTGAATTTCTCAGATGCTGATATTAAACCAGAAAATCCAAAATTACCAACACTAGCACCAGCTAATCCAACATGGGGTTACATATTAGCTTTTAATGCTTCCGATTTTAAAACCAATCATATTGATAATAGCGATATTAAAGGGGCTGATAGTCAATCTTTTGTTTCTGGATTTAATAATTTTCTAAAAAATGATAAATCATTAAAGGATACAACATTGCGTCTTAAGGGACTACCAGATAATTACTAGACATCATCATCTGATGCAACCAAGCTATGGCAATCAACTCTTTATGTAAACCCTTTGAATATTAATCAAAAATTGGATACTACTGATGTACCCGACTCATCATCAAGCAAGGAAAGTGGAGAAGATTTTGATGATGATACCACAGAGCCTAATAGGCATACAGACAATTTTGACACTTTTGCGGATTTATCCGAGTTTGTAACCTAATCATTAGTAGACTACGAATTACGCTCATTACCAAAACTTGATCTAAATTCAACTCAAGTGCATGGAATTTTAATTGATTTTATGATTTCAACTAGAAATAAAGATGGGAACAAATTGCAACGTATACTATCAAAACTCAATAAGATGAGTTTTTGAATAAAATGAAAAAAATTGAAAGGAATCCATTAACAAGACGACTTATTTTATTGTTGGTTAGTGAATGTGGTAACAAAACTTTTGATAACAAGGTTTCGGCAGTTAAAGGAATTATTGATTTAGCTAATTCTGAATCGCATCAATCTAATTTGGATTTGATTTATCATGATGATTATGATAGAGCGACTAGTGCCCCTAATGGTTTTACTGAATGTTGATCCCAAATTAAAAAGTGAGGATCAGGATAGTAGAGCATTACACAACTTGTTATATAGTATTGATTCTAAATATGGCAAATGAATTGGTTAAGAAGATAATTTAATATAATGCATGTTACATTACTTATATAGTTTAATTTAAATGATTAAAAAAACCTGGAATTAGTTTTTAATAAAAAAATCTGATATTACAGTAACATTTTGAAATTAAATGATAAAATTTTAGACTAAGATTAAATTGAAAAAAATAAAATCGTAACCTAACTAAGTTTTTACATACATAATGAATCAAATTGAAAGTTTGTTTAACATCTAGATTTCTTAAATGATGTGTTAAATATAATAATTGTAACTTGCATGTATTTAGTATAATCTTAATTAATTTTAGTTTAATTTTGTTGATTATGATTGGATAATTTTAGTTTTTGATAAATTATAAATGATGGGCCAAATTAAAGCCAATGGTTTTTATAATTTAATATAGAAAGTTTTTATGCGTTCTTATTGCGTTCTCAAATAAATTTTGGCATCTGCCAGATTTAAGATTAAGCTCAAAATTATATATTTTTTAGCCAAATTATAACTGAAGCGTGGAGCTGTAGTCTATGAATCCGACTGCTGTACCAAAGATCGTGGGTTCCAATTTTACAACTATTTCAAACGTTTATACGCTCTTCTATTCTTCAATCCGCCTTGTCAGCGTGGGGTTTTATGACTAAGATCCTTCTTTGGTTCCGGAGTAGTAATAATAATAATTTTTCCAGTAGTTTGGAGTTTACTTAAAACTGTAAATTTGCCTGCTAGGTAAGCCAACATTATGGGAAAATTTTTATATATTTAAGCCTTATTATTTTGAATTCAATTGTTACAAGAATTTGTATATTTTAATGCCAAATTGGCTTTCATATAACAGTGGGATTTTTATGTTGTATCCGGAAACACAATTCACTGCGGAAAGTTTACCACTAACAACAAATTAAAAAAATCTGCTTCTACATCTGCTGTTTCTAAAAGTTGATTGTAAGTAAATAGATTTTTTGATATTAATAAAAAACAAACCCTAAATGAAATACGATTTAAATACATATTAAGAAGGTAAGAAGAACTAAAACATTCATATCATCATATCATTTTTCATAATATTTGTTATTAAATTATTTTATTTTATTTTAGTCAACAATATAGTGAGCGGTGAATGTTCCTAGAATCGTTTAAGGTACACAACCGGATTTAATCAAATAGAGTACAGTATACTGATAACAAATTAGCCAAATTTTTATACCCATTTTAAAAATATAAGGTAGATTAAGAATTTATTTTTATATTTATTTTATTTCTAAATAAATTCTTTTATAAAACTTATTTATTATTTTACTTTTGATGTTTTTAGCCGGATTTTATTGTAAAAATTCCGATTTTATCTTGAATACCAAATTAAGGCCAACCAGGTCGGATTTTTTTATTTATTACATTATAAATTTATTGTATTGTGTATCTTATCTTTTAATTTAAAATATATTTTTTTCTGGAATTGAGAGCTAGTGCGATATGACCATGATATAGCTAAATTGCCTCAAACAATGTTTATAGTTGTTAGCCATGCTTCGAGCCTATTAAACGACAACCAATACGTAATATTACATTTTTTGCTTTTTTAATCGCATTCGTTTCCGAGAAGCGAAAAAACTATGTCGTACACATAACACAAGCAATTATCTTTTCCATTCTAATTAAGTAATAAAAGTTGTAATCTGGAAACGAAATTGGTGTAATAAATAAAATTGATAAACGTCTCGGATGGTAATAATGCGATTAATAAGCGATGTGCGATATTATTAAGAATGACCGACTAATTATAGTGATCGGGGTATATGTAAAGTAACCCCATAAAAATTAATAGCGCGCGCCAATGTTATTATAACAAGGTTGATTATATTTTTTTTACACACATATGAAGATATATGTGCAGTTGTATTGATATTGTCAGCGGAGGAAAATGTCGGGGTGCTCTTTCATGCATGATGTTAATGGGCTCATAAAAATGCGAAGAAGTAAATTGGATAGATAGTATCAAAATTGTATGGGAAAACATTAATTTGCGATTAATTCGGTTACAAAATAACAATGGGATACATTATATTGGCATCATTATACTAATTTGTTCTATTATGGAATCTGTTACAATTTTTTGAATTAATAAAAAAATTAAAATTGGTTCTGAATTATTTCCCAAAATTTTGCTTACAACTAGGTTAAAAAAATTATTTTTTTTTTAATATGAAATTTAATTTAGAATTAAATTTTGTGTTGTACATTATTTTGTAAGAAATTTATGCAAGAACTGGAAAAAAATGTTATAAAAAATAAATTATTGTTTATGAAATAATAAAACAATTTACTATATTTTATTCTTACTAATACATTACTAGTTTTGGCTCTACTAGAGCCTTCTACGGGTCTAAATTATATTTAATAAATTATTGATTTGGATTAAATAAATTAATAATAATTAATATAAAATACAAATATGGACTATATGGAAAAACAAATGAAAAATTATATGCTTGTTTTGTATGTCATAGGTAAATAATTGAATTATTATTATTAGTTAACCGACCAGTTGTAATTGAATAACCATTAGATGGGAAAACATTATTTTTATTGTAAATATTTTTACAATTTTTATTGAATTCCAATAATATTTTATACTGACCTAATCTGTTTGATTAAATTAAGCGCCTCCACCATTAATTAAAATCTTTGTACATAAAAGCAACGTAATTATTACACCTTATTACATTAACATTAATTAATCAGAATTATATTATTCTCACACGCGTTTTGTATATTATTTTTTCTTAGCTTAATATGGCGATAAGTAACAAGTAAAAACAATGTAACAATGATAAAACCGCTGTGCCACCACTGCCTTCCAGAATTCCCAAGCAAGGACACATCATTGGTGCTGGCCCTCGCCGGTTATTACAACGTGTTGCCTACGTTTTCCTGGGCGTTTCAACATGTTACCATTGGTTCGAGGTCGATTCTTAAACCACACCTACTGGCAATTGTTTCTGAATCGATTATGCTTTATATTTTTTGCTCTCATCGTAATATAAACAGAGTTGTATTTTGTAATAATAAAAGTAATGGATCCCCACGTGCTCGCGTACTTGTTTAAATTTATAGTTATTACTTTTTATCGTTCGTCGAGGCCCCAAACAAGTCGGTTTTCGTAGCGCAAAAAAATATAACAGTTTTTATATGTCGCTACTTAATCGCCCGGTTTCATCTGAATGGCGTGCCAGATATGCATACGGATAGTGAAGTTATGTTGGTCTTTTTTTTATATATTTTGTTGTTTTATTTCAGTTTTAGTTTAGTTGTTAAGAAACAGTTGAATTATAGTAGGTTATGGATTTAATTTTGTTTTAAAAACTCAGTAAGCCTTGAATTTGTTTTTTTTAAATAAAATTGTTGAGATGAATTTACCAAAAATTATAATTATATAATTATTTAATTTGTTTACTTTTTGATAGTTTAAAAAGTGTAATTGCTAAAAATTAGTTTAAAAATTGTTTAGAGAAGTGTAGTGATTGATGATATTTTGTACTAGAATCCTGTCAATACGTCGGAAAGTGTTAAGATTTTTTTTCAATTTTTTTTTTTTTTTTATATTTACAAATTTTAATTTTTTTTATATAATGTTAGTGCTTAGAATAGAATTATTATCGATAAACTATTCAAATATTTAAATATGATTTATAAGAAATATTTCATCCGGCGGAAACCAAACCAACGATAGTTTTACATAAATAATAAAAAAATAATTATTATACGTATGAATATTAAGCAATAGTACAATATAGATTAATTTAAAAAAAACATAGTTCAAGAAATATGTATTTTTGTTTCAGTTTTGATACTTAATTTGCGTTAAAACTTTATAGTGTCAAATGTAGCTAAATGTGATTAAACAAATCAATTTAATTGTACATATTTTGATATAAATGTATTCTAAATTTCTTAATAAATATATAGAGAACCAAAAAAAAATTAATATCAATGGAAATATAAATCAAAAAAATAAAATTAGTTTCACTTTGCGTTGCGTCTATTTTATTTTATTTATTTTTTCATTTAAATTTTTTATCATTTATATAAAAAAAATTATTTGCTAATATGTATTAATTAAAAATTTGAAAGTTTTAAAACTATTGCCGTTCAGTCAAAATTAGTCCAAACATATTAATTCTCGTTAAATCTATTGACAGAAAGTTATTACATATTTATTAATGTAAAATTTAAAAATGTAACTCTCAAACTTTTTATAATTTAAAGTAAGATTAAGTTACTAAACACACATATGCACTATTTGCAAAAGACTCAAAAGTATCTGTCCTGTGCTGAACATAAAAGACTATTTGTTATTTGCGTTTGTTTAGAACGGGAACTACTATGTGAATGTGTTCATTAGAGTCAAAACTAGTAATGTAATAGATAGAATTAATAATGATCATTAAGGGAGATGAGTAAATGGTACAAAACGTCACTCTCGGCGCCCGGGTACGGTAAACACAATTTATTTTTTTGTCAATAACTTTATATAAGATGTTTTAACGTAATTTTGAACAACTAAAAACCTAAATGATCAATTTAACCTCTAGAATCTCAATTTCTTAGATTTAACAAAAATACGTATTACAAATGTTTAAAATTTTGATCTTCAAAATGTCTTAAAAACCCAATTCTATCAATGAATTCACTTATTGGTATTGTCTAAATAAATTTAATCTTAAAAGTAAGGAATTAGATACAGTACGCCAACATTTATGTGACCGGTGGTAGCAACATTTTGAGAGAAAGAAACCTATAATAAGAATGAAAGATGCATAATGCGAGAAAGGTAAACAATACACTTGGAGACACAAACTGTTATGCAAATGTATCTACGTTACTATTGGTCTCGCTTAACGCTCTCATTCCATTTTTGTCTCAGGAGTGACCGGTCACAGTATTTGTAGTTAACTGTAAATTTGTTACCTGTATCTTGGACAGATATTATACACTAGGGAGCAAAAAATAAAGGTTTAAAATTATGATTTAGTTTTTGAATTTTTTGTTTTAAACTTATGTTAGCAAATTATTTTGCACACTAAATTAAAAAATCAACGTTGAATCGTAAAGCATATATATTGTTTTTATTGCGTATTTTGGAAACATCACAAATTTACAGTTCAGACAAAGTTCGAATTTTTGTTCAGGACTAATATCAAACAAAAAATATTAAAGAAACTTATCATTAATAACAAGTATTACCCCCTCTTGCATTAATGACTGCTTGAAGTCGACGAGAAACACTTTGAATTAAATTAAGGATCACATTTTGGTCGATATTATTCCATTCCGGCAATAGCAACTGCTTTAGCTGCTTAGCAGTTCTTGGAGCAGTTGTATGCTTTCGAATACGTCGTCTCAACTCATCTCAGACATGTTTTAGGGGATTCATGTCCGGGCTGACCAATCAAACCGCAAAATTTCCATTTTATCCAGATAATCTCTGACAACTCTGGCATTATCTTGCATAAAAATGCCGTGCTTGCTCATAGTTGGCATAAAAGGTATAACATGATCTTTGAGAACTTCTATAATGTATCTGTGAGCTGTCAGTGAGCCATTCTCTATAAAGACCAACTCTGTACGTCTTTGGTAAAAATTCTTGCCTAAACCATAATTGACCCACCGCCATATGGAAGTCGCTCATCAATACAAACTGAAACGTGTCTTTCTCTGCGTCTTTTCTACACTTTACAACGTCTGATCCATTGAAGCAAAAGCGCAACTTATCTGAAAACAGTAGTCTGCTCCAGTCATCATTATTCCGTGCCCGGTGATTTTGGGCAAAAGCCAATTTTGCAACACGATGTCGGCGTTGTAAAGGTAAACCTGTAGCCATCTTTCTACAAGACAAACCAGCAGCCCGAAGCCTTTTCCTAACGGTTCATTCAATAACATTTATATCTTTAACTTTATAGAGTTGATTTTGTAGATAAATTGCAAAAGCTGTTCTATTCCGTAAACTTTTGAACACCAAAAAACGGTCATCACTGTTTGTGGTCACTTTTTTTACCCGGATCTTATCTTTTGGTTATCATGCCAGTATCTAAGTAACGCTGATACACCTTTTGTATAGGACAAAAGCATTTACCAACAACCCTTGCAGGTTCAAGTTTTCCTCGCCTATCATCAATCAATCTTATAATTCTTGTCACATCAATAAGGCATTATGACCTGTTAAGTACAATACACCGTGTGATTGACAATTTTGAATTAGATCGAAATGGATGGTGTTCCATAAAAGTCTGTAACACGGTGATAACTGACAGATAGATAACATTTGTCAGGAAATAAATTATTAAACGCCTACTTTGGTTTACAATTTGCAAACATATAGTTAAAACAGCAAACATAATGTTAAAATAAAAAATTTCAAAAATAAGTCATAATTTTAAAGTGATCTCTATTTTTTACTTACCATTTAATTTTACTTAAGCAGGCGACGCCGACGATGCATATTTGTTGTAGACCGTATAAGATCATTTTAAAAAATGTGTTGATTTTTTCTATTATTGCGAATAAATAACAATATTTAAGAAATGATCAAACTGAATTTAAATTTTAACGATCATAAACAAAAAGGAATAAAAATCATATTTGAAAAGAATTTTAATGATTAAGATTATCGAATATTAATAGTGGTAAGTACTCGTATGTTAAATCATCTGCCAGAGATTTCTGGAAAGTCCACAACAAGATATTTTTTATCTTTCCAAACGTCAGTAGTCACTATGTCAGAAATAGAAGACGTAATATTCATTTTTTTTTATGATTGATCACCGGCCAAGTGATTGTCGCCAAGAAATTTAAACTTTCTTTTCTTTGCAAGCGTTAGAAGTTTTTTGTTTATGAAAGATGGGGTAACATCCAATCTTTTGATAATCAACACTTTCAAATCATGATTATCAACAAGTAGTTTAAACTGATGCTCACCTAATTACTTGACCATGTGTTTGCTATTAAGAGATTGGAAGTTTCTGCTTTGTGCGCGTTAGATATCTTTAAGTCAGAAGGGGGGATAACAAATCTAATTTCTTGATGGTCAACACTTGTGTGAAGTGAGTGAGTGGGTCATTCTAGATTATTTAAGTAATTTGTTATCAAATATTTAGATTTTTTTCTTTCTGCAAGTATTAGAAGTCCGTTAGTTAGAGAAAGTGATATCTATAAAGAAATTAGATTAGAATTTTTTTAATGACAAACAGGGGTGCACGGTGTGATGGCTATGGCCAACCCAAATGACAACCTCGCTTATAGTCCCCTCTTGACAGCCAACAGTCTTGGGTAGAGGATATCCTTTGTACAAATCATCACCATGACCAATTTTACAAGAAAATATTCCGGAGTTAAAAATCCCCTAAACGGATCTTAGGGGGGGGGGGGGGGGGGAAGATTCTAAAAAAATATCATGAAAATTGGAAGAAAAAGGAAAAACTTATAATATAGCACAAGAGATGCAAAGAATAAACCTAAACATCTTAGGCATCAGCGACACAAGATGGCCAAACAGCGACCAATACAGTACACCGGATGGGACAATCTATTACTCAGGAAACGACAAACCTCACCACAGATATGGAGTGGCAATGATGGTATCAGAATATACAAATAAATCAGTTATCAATTTTACGCACGTATCAGATTGCGTAATGCTATTTCAATTACAAACAAAGCACTGTAAACTCAATATAGTTTAAGTATACACCCCCACCGCAGACAAACCAGACAAACAGATAGAGATCTTCTACTAGCACATTTCTAATATCCTAAAATCAATCAAATCACGAGATTTTAGGCGATTTCAACGCTAAAATCGGCAGGGAAGAAAACGGTAAACACATAGGCAAATATGGACTTGAAATAAGACACAAAAGAGGAGATTGACTGGAACAATTTACCCAAGAGAAAGACTTTATAGTAACAAACACCTTTTTTCAACTCTCAAAAAGACAATTATATACATAGAAATCACCAAGAAAATCACGAGAAATCAAATTGACTATATGCTAATTAACTACAGATACCAAAACGTAATCGCATACTCAGGAGCTAATTTATCATCGGATCATATCCTGTAATAGCTCGAGTCAACATCAAATTATAAAAGAAGGAAGTTAAAGAAAAAGACAACAGCATAGACATATCTCGATTAAACGAATTAGAGACAAGACAAGTTCAACAAAATAAAATCAACAAAAACCTCAAAACTATACAAATCACACAAGTTAGCGATCCAAAAACACGCATAAATAACAATTGGAAATTCTTAAAACACTCTATAATAGAACCCCAAAAAGCAAAACACCAGATACAAAACTAATGGACAAACGCCAAAGTTTAAAAAGCAACGTACACAAATACAAGAAGATACAAAAACAAATACCCACACATATAAGAAAAGCACAAAAAGAATGGTACAAACACAAATGCGAGGAGGTAGAGGAATTGCAAGTAAAGCATGACCTATTTAATATACATAAAAAATTCAGAAAACTCACAAGGACACAAAAACAAAGACATCCAAGCATTCTGAAGGACAAAGATGGTAAAATTGTCATAGAGATTACGGAAATTGCTACTGTGAAAAACATATATTGAAAAACTGTTCGAAGACGAAAGACTTGGCAACATCACAGAAGAACACCAAGAAAACAACGAACCAGAAAACAATGGACTTGATATAACCAAAGAGGAAGTAATGCGTGTCATAAGAAATCTAAAAAACGGAAAGTCATCAAGCCCTGACAAATTACCAGCCAAAATACTCAAGTTAATTGATGAAGATATCATCTACATTATAGTAAACCTATTTTAAAGCTATATACTCTACAGAAATAATACCAAACGAATGGCTAGCATCAACCTTTTATAACGCTTCCCAAAAAAAAAAAGAACGCAAAGCTATGTGCGGACCACCGCACCCATAAACCTTATGAGCCACACATTTAGGACATTCCTGAATGTGATACAATAAAGAATACACGGTAAACTGGAACAAAAAATAAGCGAATCACAAATCGGGTTTCAAAACGGCCTTGGTATGCGAGAAGCACTTTTTGCTTTAAAGGTCTTGATGGAGCAATCAAGACCAAAATATATGTTTTATCAACTACAACAAGGCTTTTCATTATTATCATTACTAACCTGTATTATAACCAAAAAGCAATAGTACAAATAGGCGGCAATACATTGGAAGAGATTGGATTAAAGAGGGGTACTAGGCAGGGATGCGTAATATCAGCAACACTATTCAACTTGTATGCAGAAGAAATCATGAAAAAAGCACTAGATGGCAAAACAATATGGCTAAAAGTGAACAGCTTACCGATAAATAACGTAAGTTATGCTGACGACACAGCTCTAATTGCAACTAACTTAGAAAACCTTCAGAAAATTTTAAACAAATAGACAACGGCAAGCGTAGAATGTGAATTATCTCTAAATGCAAAGTAGACCAAATTCATGGTAATGACAAAAACACCGCAAAATATCGAAAACATCTACGTACACAATGAACTCATTGAAAGGGTAACAAAGTACAGCTATTAGGGCACAACCATTAACCAAGATAACGATTGTTCAGTGGAAATAAAAATTAGAATAGCAAAAGCTAGAACAGCTTTCATGAAGCTCTATGTGGAAAAAATCTAATCTTAGAATTAAAAACAAGATTAACGGCATGCTATATACCAGTTTTATTGTATGGTTCAAAAGTACGGACACTTAAAAAGCAGATACCAAAAGATTATAGGCCTTTGAACTGTAGATGTAAAAAAGAATATTGAGAATACCATGGACGGACCGAGTAACAAACAATGAAGTAAATAAAAAGATGAAGAAAGAAAAGAAAATTGTAAACATTATTAAAACGCAAAAATTACAATACCTGGGACAAGTGACTAGAGGGGAGAAGTACCATCTGCTCCAAATAATAATACAAGAAAAATACAGTAAAAAAGAAATGTTGAAAAAAGACGCCACTCATGGCTGAAAAATCTGCGAGACTGGTTCAATTTTAATACAAACCAACTATTTAAAGCGGCTAACTCAAAAGTACGCATAGCGTGCCAACCTAGGGATTGGAGAACGCACTTAAAGAAAAAGAATGACCAACACTTGAGTGGTTGGGCGATCACTTCAGATCACAATTATTATTAAATAGTTTGAATTGAAGTGTTCACTTACCCGCTCAAAAGTTTTCTTGTTGCAACCGTTAAAATGAATTTAATTTTTTGGTAAACAAAATTTGGGTAAGTGGATATGTTCTTTTAAATTAAGATTAACTTCATGAAGTTTAAGCTAGAGTGCCTACCCATCTGATTAAAAAGTTGTTATCAAGAAATTAAAAGTTTCTCTTTTTTGCAAGTTTTTTTATCTAAGGAGGAGGTTATATTCAATCACTCTAGAATATTATTGCTAGCAAGCAGTTTAAACTAAAGTTCCTAACAACTTATACAAAGGTTATCAAAAAATTGAAATTTTTTTTACAAGCGTTTTAGTCAGAGAAGTAGAAGTTGATATATAATCTCTTAATGATTAACAATAGAGTGGAGTGACTCTAGATTATGATTACCAATAAGTTGTTTAAACTGAAATGCCAATCTATCTGCTTAAATGGTTGTTGTCAAGAGATAGGAAGTTTCTTCTCTCTGCAAATGTTAGAAATCTTTTTGTCAAAAGAGAAGAAAGTACTATTCAATCTTTTAATAACACTTAGGCATTTGAGCCAGTCACTTCAGATTACTCCGAAGTTTTTGTTATTAAAAAGATGAAATCTTTTTTTGCAAACTTTAGAAGTTTCTATGTTAAGAGGAGGGGATCTAGATAAATTTATTTTCTTTAATTTCAATTTAAAATAACTTTTGTTAAAATTGTAGTAAAATTGTCGTTTAAAAATGCACAACATTACATGTTTTTAATTAACAATATTTTTAAAAACGTAGTAATAATGCAGTTTAAATATATTTATTTTGTCATTTTGTAACGAACATTTTACAGAATAAAATAAAGTTAGAAATAAAAGATATTTTAGAGATTTCACTACCAAATTAAAATACATTGTTTCTATTTATCTCAGATCACAAACTGAGTTAAACAAAGATTGAAATATCAGCCCTAATAAGGATAATTTTAGTTGGTATAAACTACCGTCTTCTTGAAGTTTATGAATAAAGGTTAGTTAGAATGCGTAAAATTTATTTGTGGACAAAATAATACATACGTGATTTTTTTTTTGAAAATTAAACAATAAAAATTAATTCCATCCGTAAACACAATGGATACAACTATTACTAAGATAACAAAGTTGTTTAGTTTTTTGTTGGTTTGGGATTTTGATCGATTTTATTATTAGTCTGAAACGTTATATTTTTTATTATTTAATAAATTGTTATGGGTAGATAGGTAAGTAGTTTATTCTATTTAGAGAATATTTTAATAAAAATGTTTCTTCACAGAATGTCTAGTTTTGTTGCTATATAAAATGTCATTTGTTTGTGTAAAGTTACAAAAATAATCAATTAATTCTTAAAAGCTTACTTTGTTTATTGATTGAAATTAATGGTTTTTAATTATTCCTTCGTGCAAAATGTTTTAATGTTTTTAAATTACTTTCTTTTATTATTTATTTTTTTGCAAATACAAAGCGCATTTAAAGAAACTTGTATTTATATTTTTTCAATAAAATAATAGTATATTCCGATACTTTTTTTGTTTTTTTGTGCGTTTTGCAGCAATTTTTATCATGAGTTGAAAGACTTAAGTCATCACTGAGCTAACTCGCCGTGTATTTAGTAAGTGAATAGTATAGTAAAACGAATCTTACACTAAGTTACAAAATTTGTTAATTAAGACCTGTAGCAGTAACTAAATAAGTAAGTATACTATTTTTGTCAATAAAAGTAATCAATTTAAATTTAACATTAATTATTTATAATTATTAAATAACTTGGGAGTGAAGTTTTGCATTTTTATCTAACAAGTAAATTAAACCAGCTAAAAACGTAAGCGAAGTTGAGCAGATTTATCTATACAGCTAATATTACATGAAGACCATTGCTTATAAGAAGATGAGCTATGTCAAAAACTTAAGGTTTTAAAAAATAAAATAGTAAATAAATCAAATATGAATATCTATGTATATATTTTTTAAGTATATTTTGCAATTATTTACGTTAAATTTCCCACTTTTCATTAACAATTGCATCTTTCTAAATGCAGTAAGGGTTTGCTTTGTGTTATATTTTTTTATTACAATTTATTTTATTATGTATTGAATGGTTGATAAATATTATTTTAAAAAAATAAATTTTATTTTAAAACTGTTTTTATTTTCCCAAATTTATTTACTGACTTTTTAACGAAAGTAGCGGTTTAATACTTGGATGGAATAAGGTGACATTAACTGGACAACTTCAAATTTGAATTAATAATCTACATAATTATCTACTTTATTGTCAACAATGTTGCGACATGTCATTTTAATTAATTTTTTAAACATCTGTCGTATCAAACGTTTAATCATTCAACCACCACACCGAGCGTTTACGTCGTATGTTATTTAAAATGTTATATATTTTTACCGCCAATGCTGTTAGCCGTTATTTTATGCGATTGCATTATTTTATTAAAAAAATAAAACACACAATAATAATATACGTTTATTTTTTGCTTTTTGTCCTTGAAAATTACATTTATCAATATAATTATAATTATAATTATAGTTTTTTTTTCTCTGTTTGTCTACTTCTTTTTTTTTCAACTGTTCTCAGCCATTCTGTCCCTCTTCCTTCTCCTTTCAAAATTCTATTTTTTTCCATTTGTTTTTCTCTCATTTTGTTATACTCTTTTAACATATGTTCCATAGTTTACTTAGTCTCTTCGCACATTCTGCACATTTTCAAATCCTCTTCCATCTAAAATCTTGTCACTCGCTCTTCATTATCACATTTGAATCTTTCAATCATCTTTTTATTATCTTTACTATATCTGTCGCTTTTTTGGTACATTAGCAGTTTACTTTCTATAATACGTTCCTAATTTGCGTTGTACCTAGACTTTTTCACTTGTATTCTCTTTTCTTGCTTTTGTATATCATTATTTTTTTTTTTGCGTAGAAATAGAAAAACCTTCAAAAGATACTGAACAGTCCGTGTCTAGTAGTGTCAGGTTTTTACTGACTAAAAACCCCACCTTTTATCTTCCTTTTTCTTTCTTGAAATGGTTTGCTTAGCGCTCTTTGCACTGCGGTTTTATTAAATCTGTTGTACACCTCTGGTGTTTTACTCCTCAAACAGTTTCGTCTTTACAATAAAGTCATCTTCTTCCATACACCATTTTGTTAAGTCTACAGTGTCCGGTTATCAGTTCTGTAAGCTTTTGAAATCTAATACAACTTATTTATATTAATATTGCTTTGGTATTATACGATGGTCTTGCTAGGAATATTCTTAAATGTGTCAATTCCTTACAGTTTTTTTACAGGTTCTACAGGTTGTGCTTTGTCTCAAGTTTGCTACGGATTATTGCTTTTCCAGTTTTGTATGGAATTCCAATAGCGGGTTCTGGTTCAGTAAGTGTCCCCTGTGCTCCTTGTTTGTCAAGTTGATTTGCCCTGAGATTTTCTTTTGTTCCCTGGTCTTAGGCTATCCATACCAGGAGAATTTTTAAGTTGTGGCTAATGTAGACTATGTATGCATGTCATAACTAGTTTAAATTTTATTACTGGCGATTGCATGGCCAACAATGCAGCTTGACTGTTTGACATTATGGTTATTGGTCTGTCAGGTTCTAGTCCTTTCTTGATCATGTCTTTGGCGCACCACTCAATGGCTGTCACCTCTGCCTGAAACGTCGAAGCATGTTTACCCAGATGTAGCCAAGTTTGCTATCTTTGGTGTTTGTCCTTGTAAATTCTAGCCCCGGTGCCTTTTTGGTCTTTGGTCCCATCTGTGTACCAGATAGTTCCTTTGACCGTTCTCAAATATCTGTTTTTTATCCATTTGTTTTGCTGTGCAGTGGCCTTTCATAAAATTTGACTTTATCGTTAAAATTTCTTTCTCAAGCAACACCTTTGTTATATTAGGTCTGTGGATTTACATTGTGTTTGTTTATCCGTAATCTGTATGCTACTTGTCTTGCCTCCGTCATTACTATCAGGTAAAGAGGCGGTAATAATAATAGTACTTACATAGCTGCGGTGGGCGGCGTTCTTATTGCTCCGGATATCAGCAGACATGCTAGCCTCTGAACTTTGTCTAGTTTTTTGGCTGTGCACTTGAGAGTGGATTTTTCTCTTCATACCAGCGCTTTGTATGTGATAATGGGTGTTACCAGTGTATAACCATTTGGTCATACTACGTGCTAGTCCGACCATTATTTTAGTAGCAAAAACAAAAAGCACCCAAATAGCGTTTATTGTTATATTTGTCAGATGTGAATTGAAGTTTAACTTAGTGTCAAGCGTTATTTTTAGATATTTTACCTTTTTTGACATCTTCTGACCCATAAATAGCTGTTAAATGTTGTTGTTGCTGTATTGGTTTATGGTATCAGTTTAAGAATAAATAAACTAGATTGAAATGGAACAGATATCTAGAGCCATTAGTTGGTTTTTGGTCAAAAACCGCGTGTAAATTGAGTAATTGTTCCAAGGTGAAAAAATTAACGAATAGAGATGGAAAACGAAAGTTGTGTTACCAAAACTGAGATTACGGACGTTGACCAACTTGATGCAAAAGCAACTTGTAAAAGTAAGCGTATGGGGCAACGTTAATTTGTTTTGTTATTGCAGACTGTGTAGTTGTTTTGGTCCGGAGTAGCAAAATGTATGTAATGTTTGCCTATACGTTTACTCAGAAACATTAATAGAAAGATTAAAAAATTAAATTTATGAAAAAATATTCTAAACTAAAAACATCCATAGACGCGTTTCGAGGTTTACCTCTCATCAGTATGGCTTTATTTATTTAAACTTAATAATGGATTTTTAACTTACTTCGTCAACATTGTTCACCACCACAATTTAAAGTGAATATTTTAAAGGGTGTATTGACTATTTATACTAACTGACTTAATGACTTTATTTAATGGCTATGGTTAATAGCATTCTGAGAAACTAATTATTTCGGGATATTTAGCTGATGGTAATGACATGAAAAAATTAAAAAGGAAATTTGAAAATTAAAAATAGAATAAATTTTTTTGCATAAATTATAATTACTATTATACAATTTCATGTATATCAGAACATATATAAAATATATATTTTATATTAATAGAAAGGTGCAATTAATCAATAAGTTTTTTGTGAATTAGATAATATAAAACGCAAATGTTTTTTCTGGAAAATATTTGGTTTATTTGTGAGATATATATTTTTTAAAACTAAATTAAGTAGAATCATGCTTCTGTAAAAGCAATGTTATGTCGATGGTATCAGGCTAACCATACGCTGAAAAAAACGGAAAAGAACAGCATTGCTAGGTTTTTTTGTTCTAAAACTAACAAATAGAGATGGAAAGTAAATGTTGTGTTATCGGAGCTGAGATTACGGACATAACGAGTTGAAAGACAATTCAACAAAGCGGACATCTAGGATAAAATCAGTTACTTATCGGAAGCAGACAAATTATAAAACTGGATTTACTAGGATTGAAGTTACGTATATTGACTTGCTTGACAATGGACCAGATGATAACTCAAAGATTTACAAAAGTAATTTATCATTTTTTATTTAATAGTTTTTCTTTTTTCTACCTTTTCTTTTTTTTGCATTTAATTATTTTTAAGGTTTTTTTTAAGTATTAACAAAAGTAGCTTCCTTAATACTAAAATTAAATAAGAGATACATCAGTAGTATAGTACAAGCATACGTAAAAAACGTAACAGTACTCAAGAACTGAAAAACAAAAAGCAAAAGAAAACATAATCTAAATAGACTTAGAAAGTAAGAGATAGCTTACAAAGACAACAACTAACCAAACATGGTCAACTCCACTGGACAAAATTTAAAGCGGATGTTGATAGCACATTAGAAAATATAAATTATTTAAACACAAACAGAAAAAGTCTAAACAACGCAATAATTAAAGCTTTACAAAATAAGTAAGATAACCAATGCCCTAACTCTAAAAAAAAGAATTGGTTATGATGCAAAAAACTTGATAGTCAATCAAAGCAAAGTAAGAAACAATCCAAATACATTCAAAAAGAAACAAAAAAAAAATAAGCAGAGAAATCTCCAAAACAATCAAGTCAGATTTCAAAAGTTATCGCAGCAAAAAATAAAACAAAACAAGAGCATAAGTATTACAAAAAACCTTAATAAAAAAAAGTTAAAAAAAACTAAAGAACATGCAAGAGAACATTACAACAAATAGAGAGGAAATACTACGCACCGTAGAAAAATTATATTATGAACTGTACAAAAGTTGGTACGTAGAAGATCTGGATTCAAATACATTAACACTAAAAGAATTTATTGTCAACTAAAGATCTAATGAGCAACCAGATATCATTATTGGAGAAATCAAACTAATCCTACCAAAAACCAAAAAAAAAAACAACAAATTGTCTGGAGAAGACAATATAGTCAAAGAAGCAATAAAAGCAGGAGCAGGAGTTTTTGAGTAAAAATTAAAACACTATTTACATTTTGTTTGCACAATAGCATAATTTTAGGCAAGTAGCATAATACAATTACTATCTTGCTCTACAAAAAAGAGGATAAGACTAATTTGCAAAACTATTGACTTATAACACTTTTAAACCAACTCTACACACTGAATAATAACATCAAGACATCAACAACAAGCTAGGTTTTAGTAAACAAAAAATTAATAGAATACAACACAATACTGGCTTTTGCATTTGTAGACTTTCATAAATCTTTTGACACAGTTCAGTTGAAGGCTATTATAGAGGCTATATAAAAATGTCAAATGTCAAATCTACCAATATGCTACAATATTAGTAAAATTACATAAAATATAAAAGAAAAGTTAAACATGGAGACACCATATCACCAAAACTGTTTAAAACCGTTTGGGAGTATGCTTTCAAGAAACTCAATTAAAACACAAAAGAGGCATCACCGTAGATAGTCAAACCTTTAACTAACTTTGTTCTCATACAGACAATCTAAGAGAGTTAAGATAAGTTTTAGAAGAACTTTATAATATATGCTTAAAGGTTAATTTAAAGATCAATTTTTTAAAAACAAAAATAAAGACAAATTTGGTACCGAATGAATAATATCGGAAACGTAAACGTAAATTTAGTCTGCAAATACATATACCTTGTTCATGAAAATTAAAAAACCAAAAATAACCAGACATGTGAATTACACCAAAGAATCAACCTTGCTTCGGCAGCGTATGTTGTTTGGAAAACTTAGTTACATCTTTATAAGTAAAATTCAACTTGTCAAAAAAACTTAAAATAACCCAACTTAAAATAAAAAGATCAATGTTTGGAGTATCTCTAGAATACCGCATTACCAATGAGGACTTACAAAAAAAACCAAAGTGGTAAACGTAGTTGATCAAATAAGAAAACTTAAATAAAGATTGGTCGAATGAAAAACGGATAAAGGATTAAGAAACTATTACAGTAGAAACTAAGGGCCGACAAACGCAACAGATCAACAATCTAACAAGGATTGCAAAAAACTGAATCTAAAAAACCCAACACAGAAGACGTCAGAGGGTTATGAAGGAGGCTTATGTACAACAGTAGACAAAACAAGCTGAGAAGTGTGATGGTATAATTTATATATATATATACGAGAGCGGGTCCGTAACTTTTTAAATAAATTGCAGGATTTTTGGATAAAAAATAATTTTATTTTTTAACGTAGTTTTCTTTGAGTTCTATACAATTTGTCCAACGATTTTCTAATTTTTGTATCTCTTCCAAAAAAGAAGAGTTGAGGTGTACAAAATAAGTACTTGTTTCTGAGATGATTTTATTGTTGGAGTCAAATCTCTTTTCGCCAACCCAATTCTTCAGGGATGGAAACAAAAAATAATTACTTGGGGCTAAATCCGGAAAGTAGGGCGGATGAAGGAGCAATTTGTAGCCTAATTCATAATTTTTGCCATGAAAACTGCACATGTGTGCACCTTTGCATTGTCCTGGTAAAAAAAAACTTTTTTCTTGACCAAATGCAGTCGTTTTTTTTTATCCTCATTAAATTGACCCAATAAATTGGCATAATATTTGCCATTGATTGTTTTACCCTTTTGAAGGTAGTCAATGTGGATTATACCGCGTGCATTCTAAAAAACGGTCCCTATGACTTAATTGACTGACAAACCCACCTTGGCTTTCTTTGGCGCCGTTTCACTCAAGAAACCCACTTTTTGACTGCTGTTTGGTTTTTGGTGTGTTTTGTCCACGGTTATCAAACGGCGCAAAAACTTGTCCATATTGCGGTTGGACAACGCCAAACACTCTAGCAAAGTTGTCACACGATTGCGTTTGTGGTCGATTGTAAGCACCCATCTTGCGGAAAGTTTGTTCATACCTAAGTGATTATTCAAAATTAAAAACACTGAGCCATGTGAGATGTCTATGGCTTCCACAATCTCTTGCACGTTCAATCTTTGATTGGCCAACACCATATTGTAAATTATTTTAATTGTTTTAGGTGTAGAAACTTCAACTGGGCGTCTAGAACGTTCGGAATCTTCTGTGCTTATAAGGCCACAACAAAATTCAGTAAATTTAGAGTTTCCATAGTATTTATCAACCTAACCTAACCTAACCTTTGTTTGAGTGATGTTTTTTTTCTGCAAAAAATAATGCTTAATGATCACACAAGATTCACTTTTTTTCAATTTTTCCTTAAATCACAAGGTAGTATGATATCAACGGCTGTCAAGCACAAACTAAATGGCGCAGTTTATTAAAATTTTGACAAGTCAGCTGACAGATGTCTCTTGTTAGGAGCAGTGTTGCCCTTTCAGTAAAAGGCGGAAAATTTAAAAAATCACGGACAAATTGACCCGTTTTCAAATATAATATCAAAGTGTAAATTGAAACCTATAAATCATTTTCCGTAGAAACCTACAAAACAATTTTTTTTATTGCATAAGGTAAACGTCTTACCGCTCCTACTTTTGCTTTTGTACTAGGGTTGGGTGGATTTCTTTAAAAATTACTGCATTTATTTGCTTTTTGATAACATAACCATACTAATTCCAAAATTGGTGAAAAAATCAAACAATGTTATTATTTCAGTTGTTTACAAAACAAGAACATCAAAGTATACGTCTCAAAGTTTTTTTTTTGTAAAATCATTTCTAAAAAAGTTTACTTAAAAATGATACAATATAATAGGTAAAAATACATCTCCAAAATTTTTTCGTAAATTGCGCTCATTTGCTAGCTTTGCTTCTAGCGACTGCTGACTGATAAGGTTCCAACAAAAATGTGACTGTTAGTTTTGTAATTTTTATACATTAAATTAATGATTTGGCAATATTTGAGCCTTGAGAAAACATTTACGCTAGCATCAATTTTTTGACATGTATAGTGTAACGCTGACTCTACGCGTCCCGTTATTTTGCTGTCTGACTGTTGGATTCGTGTTTTAGATTAGATTCACTAATGATATACAAATTTTAAGCTTTCCGAAAACAATTTGGAGGTGCTAATTAATTTTACTTCTTTGCGAGCGCCTCATAGGTGTCCCGACGGCAGACCTGCTGACTCTAGGCTAGCTTTTCATGATTAAAATGGAACCCAATCTCAAAATATTAAGCTTCTAAAAACTCTTGCATTTTTTTTGACGCAAGCTCTTGGACTATTACTATCCTGTTCTACATCAAAAACAAATTAATTTTATTTTTTATACAATCGTCGTCAAAAGTATTATCAATAAATTAGTGGGCAATTTAAATTATATGATCTTAGTTAAAAATATTTACAAGAAATTTAAATGTTTATTCTAGGTAGTGTTTCATACAGATATAAAGCAACTATATACTTTGCAATCAATGATGCTTTAAACCTCTATTAACGTCACATAGCTTTTGTTAATTTATAATAAAGGATTCATTTCGCATAAATCATTTATTTCGTCTTAATGTGTGTAAGATTATATTGTTTTTGTGAAACAAAAATTTAATGTATTTATAGAATTGGTGACTCGGATGGCGCATGCAAATGGATATCAGTAATATTTCGCGATAATGTTGGTCATAATTTCCACATACCATAAGCAGACAAGTTATGTCCTTGTTGTAACACTTGGTGTGTGGTGGTGGGAACCGACGAGCCGGGACAAGACAAGACAGAGAGACTATGGAAATGTTAAAAGTGGTGGCTGGTGGCGCTCGGAATAATATCCAACCGGAGATTTATGCGCAGACAACGATTGTAAACGGAGATACATACGCAGAAGAGATATATCCGAGCATGAGAATATATAAAAAAAAGAAGAAGCGACTGAAACAAAGGACGAGTTATCGGTCGGGATGCCACTCTTACATGTAACTGCTACTATTACATTTCGGACTCGCTCGCTTGTACAAAAACAACAATGATTATAGAAGTTATTACCAATATCAAGTTTGCAAAACGATTCTTGGAAGGTTCACAATTATTTTAATCAACAACATAATTTGGTTACAATTAGCTACCAACATTGTAGATAACAACAAGAAAGTATCACTTATGAATTGTATCTTATTGATAACAATAAATAATTATTTCAAGAACAAATGTTTTACAACTGTACAAAAAAAAAAATAATAACCTAAATACTGCTAAAAATGTCTTAAAATATTTGTATATTTCGTTAATAAGCAATGCTAATAAAATCTAGATACAAAATATGTGTAAAAACATATGTATACCAGAAAAAAATGTTTTTAGCACAAATAATTATTTGTTGCAAAAACTTAGTCATCGTTTTATTTCATCATTATTATGGATTACCACATAGTAAAAGTCTCAACCATTATATTAAATTTATTTTAATTCCGCATTAATTTTAATGTTTTACGATCCAACCTGCTGTATAATAAATAAATACGATCAAGACACTCACAAAACCATTGATGGTGATGATGAAATTTACATAATCGATATGTAAATTGCACATAAAAAGCGAAAAGAACGAAGATGTGTTTTTAATTGCGACAGGAAATATTTTAATGCGTATTTACAAATTTCGGATAAGCGAATCGAATCTTCTTTCAATGCAATTAAGAAGCACCCGAAGAGTAAATAAAAATTAATATTGCTAGCACAGCTGTTTTATATTATTATTAATTACTACAGCGGATTGTCGCAGAAAAGGAAAAAAAAATGTGCGAAAAGTGTGCGCGCATTTTTGTGAAAATGATGAACTTGCAAACATCTGCCTTAAATGGTGTAGAATACGCGATCGCTCTCTTCATTAAAATTCTTGTAATTAACAAAATTTTACAAACATGTGTTACGAGACGTGCGTGCATTTTTTTCTCGTTTTCGTTGTAAATTGCACGAAACTTAAATTCTTCGTTTTAACATCGGAATTAATGCGCGTCTTTAAGCAAAGGTGATTGTTGATAACGTCATTATAATCTGACATAAAGAGTAGAATTTTAAAAGCAGCCTGTAATTTGAAGCAATTTATTTGATTTTCTAGTCAAAGTATTAAAAATGAGGATACAAACAATTTAAAAAAATTGACAAGTTGAGCCGCCGATATATAATTAGGTTTCTTTTTCATAAAAAGTTGGGCTTGGTGCGTATGTGACAATAATGGTTTGTGATTAATTGTTGATTGGTTTGTAAAATAATTTGCCTTGACTTACAGATTATATGCCGCGTGATGGTAGTTGCATCTTCTTTGAGAGTTGCTTTATTATTTTTTCCAGAAAAATAGTAATCAAATATCCAAATCCTTATAGTATGGCATTCATTTACGTGCTCTTAAAACCTAATAATTAGTGGTACAAAGTGATTGTATCCTGTAGTTAAGTTTATGTATAGCTAGAGGTCAATTGTTGTGTCTCGGTTTTAGAGTGAGCACGTAATATACTTTTTACGGACAGTTGTTTGCAGCAATGTTGACATATTGACGTACTTTTGGCTTGTTTTAGGTTTATTAATCTTTATGAATATATACATCATAACAATTGATGTTAATAAAAGAAGCTTTACTCGTTATCGTAATATGCGGTCAAAAGTATAGACTATTTGGAGATTCTTGTAAAACACTAAATTGGCGCAGTCGTTAAACTTATAGATTGACGGCGTTGTCAATGAAATAGTTTTTATAAGTTAAATAAATGTTGTTACAATTGTACACTTTTTGGTGGCATTTACAATGGTTGACGCAGTTTAGATTTGCCGAAAAACACATCTGTCGGCGGGTTGTCTTATAATTGCCGTTCAATTCCTTCTTTAATGGATGTTTTAGCCAATACAGGCACAACGTTTTATAACGGCTTTATTTTGTTTATTTAGGTTAGTAATAAGTCGGTGTGGTATTTTGTTTATTACTTTGTAATCTTCTACTGGCTTTTTGACGAGTCATTTGGTTTGGATCAGTAGTTTGGACAAGTGGCCTGCTTTTGTCTAATAATTAACTATTCAAACGTGTTAAAGGTAATCACATTGAAGGACTGCTGAATACGTAGTTCTACCAGCATTGCTAAAGTTTTGGCTAGTTTGTGTTGAGTATGATGTAGCCATATATTTATTAATAATCTTGGAAAACGCTTTTGGTGGGTTCTTGGGGTTTGTGTTGTGTACTTAAGAGTGCTTTCTTTTACTGTGTGATTGAATCTTTATTATGTTGGGTGCGTTTTCTTTTTGTGATCTTATAAGACAAGTATGGTTTGCATGTTTTTTTTTTTTAATGTGTAGCGTCATCTTTGAGGTTTTGTTTAAGTGTGCGATAATAGGTTTGAATTAGTACTTGGTGTTGTGCAAAGTACTATTCCAGTTCCGCAAATTACTGATGTAAAACCTTGTTCTAAGGAACTTTGCTTTTTACTCATTCTTTTAGATTGGTAGTAATTTCTTTTTGTTGCTCTACGTTGAGTTCTATTTGATATTCTCAGCTATTTAATAGTAGTTATAGATTGGAAGGAAATATTATATTTTTTTTCTGTTTATGTGTAATGTATGGCAATTAGTTAATTAATTGTAAATTAGTACTATTGTTGTGGACGCTACATGTTGAGATATATTGAAAATATTGTTTCCACTAGTTAGGTGATTCTCCGCTCTTTATTAATACCGTTCAGTATTTTCTGTGTGTGAATGTTATCAGGATTTTGTTTATTTTTTTTAAAGAGCTAGTGCTGTACAGAAAACTAAAAAAAATAGAAAAAAAAAACGTAAAAAAATCAACAACAGCTACTACCAACATTAACATAATTTGACAAACATTGCCACTTTCCACAATTTTGGACCCGACTTATCAATGTTCCTTGGTTTTAAACTTAATTTAAGACATACTTGCTTAATAAACTTGATATTTGCTAACGTAGGAGAATTTTGGGTTTAAAAAACAGCCTACAGTTTTTTTACTTGTTTTAAAAGTATATATTTGTGTTTGCAACTACATTTTCAAAGACAGCTGTGAGGTGGCAACAGAAGTGTAAGATGTAAAATATGTCATTTGTAACAACAAAAAATCTCTACCGGTATTGCAAATTTTTTATTGTTTTTGTTTTGCCGACAATGATTGCTAAAAGTCAGTTCTAAGGCGGATTTTTAATTTTAGTTTTTTGTCTTTGAGTAGTGGCCGTAATATGTAGAATGTTTGTCTGACTTGTTCTAAACTACTCTTGATCTTCTGTTAAGAGTTTCATCTGCTATTTACTAGTGTGCTTAAGTATCTCTTGTTTTCAGTTTTTTCATTAGTCTTTCCTTCTAAAAGCTTTAGAGTTATTACCCGGTTGTTCCAACTTATATCCATGCATTTTAATTTGGTTTAGTTTATTTTTAGTCCAGTTTGTGTACTTTGTTTGTTTAAATTTTGTTGTGGGTTTATGTTGTTTGTTTATGTTGTTTATTAGCAGTTGTAGGTCTGTTTACTTTAATACCAAGTTCCAGATTATCAAAGACTTCTGAGAATATTTGTTTTGCGTAAAAATAAATAATAAATAAACAGCATTAGTGACAAAGTGCTCTCTTGCCATGGTGGTTTGGTTATTAGTCCTGATATTTGCCGTCATTACAGATTTTAGACTGTTCTTACATTCTTATTGTTTATATTGGCATTTTTTAAGTATTAGATGAGACGTACGTGGTTGATGCTGCCAAACACCCTGTTGTAGTCAATGAAACATAAAAAGATGTTCTTTGGTAATAGTAATTTTGTACTAAATTGTTTAGACAAAACGTTGTTTCACGTGTGCCAGTTCTACTTTTGAATTCAAACTGAGTGTTTCCACTCAGCCCTTTACAATTCTTAAATAGTCTGGTATGCAGAATGTGCAAAAATATTTTTAGAACGTGGCTTATCAGCAAAGATTGCTTTTATACTAATATTATTTTAAACATTATAAATTTTGATTTTAACCAGTTTATTGAAAGTTGTCTGGTGTCACAAATGCGGCTTATCAGTTATAAGATTAGATCAATGTTTATCTTTTTTTGGCTCTGGTGTTTTTTTGAGACCTTTATATCGTAAATTTGAATTGCGCTGAGCTGTTTGGTATTTTTTGTCAATTAATGTCAAAAATACTTTTGACGTATTTTTTGTATATCTTACATAGATCCTTGTTGTTTGTTACAGGTGCGGTTTGGTAGTTTGTAATGTAAGTTGTAGTTTCCCTTCTGCAAGCGCCCGTTACTTTTTTAAGTCATTGTTTGATTGTAAGTTTTTTACCTCTTTGTTGCATTCATGTTTCTTTGGCTCATAATGCGTATTATCTTGTGTAATTCCTTATATTAAGCATGTTGGATTTTTAGCTATTTTTAGTAATTTATTTTTGTTTTTTAGTTTTTTGAACATATCCCATGATACTGTGCGCTTCCCATATTAATACTGTGTTTTTGATGTGGTTGGAGTTTTTTTGTTAATTTGCGGATGTCAATCATACTTTTGTTTTACCAAGCAAAAGTGCGTTGTTGATTGAACGCTGTTTAGAGAATGTCCAAGTACAAGGTAACCGGCATAAATTCTTAGATTACTGCATTTCTAAAAACTTCAGATTAAATTTGAAATCTTGTCAGTAAAGTGTGATGCTTTATTAACGTACATGTTCAATTTTAATTTTCTATATTAATTAGTCTTGTAGTGATATCCAGACAAATATTGTTAAGTTTCAACTATGCAAAATTTGCAAAAAATTTAGTATTAACCATCAAATTTTTTACATTAAAAAGTCTTATCTTTAATCAAATTAAACAAAGATTGGATGGCGTATACTTGAAGATTTACTTTCTTATTTTACCGTAAAAGAATGAGCAAAAAGATTGAAGATGTGTTTTTAGAAAATAAATCACGTTCTGGTTGACTAGTTGTAGTGATAAAAAAAAGTTGATTGTTTTTATTTAAGAACTGGTTCAAAGTGATTGCCGACTAAAAGTGAGGCAACGTCAAGATGTCAGATATATTGATTTGTTGAATACTCCATGACTATTTGAGTATGAATGAAGTAAGTGCAAAATAAATCCTAAAACTTTTATCTGCAGTTTAAAAACAGCATCGAGTTGATTGTGCTTAATTTTTTTTTAAGCTTTGTGAGGAGGGACAAAAAGAAATTCTGCAATTTATTGTTACTGGAGATGATTTTGTATCATAATCCTCTGTCCAAACAAAATCTATGAAATGACGGCGTGCAGGTAAACCACCATCAAGAAAAGTCAGAGTTTTGCCGTCAACCAAAAAAATTATGACCAAAATCTTTTGGGATTGTAAGGATATTTTGATGATTAATTTTAAAGAATGATATACCACGGCGAATGCCGTTTGTTATGTTACCTTATTGCATAGAAAAGAAAAAATATTTGAGCAAATTGTTGAAAAAAATTAACAAAAAGAGTCAGGTTGTTGCAAGACAACGCACACCGTTGAAGTTGCTCAACTTGCTATAAGAGAATGTTGTTTTATAAAAAACCGATCATACCTTTTACAGTCCAGACTTGACCTTTAGCGACTACTATCTTTTTATAAAATTCAAAAAAAAAACTTTGAGCTAGACAATTTTGACAATGAAGAAGTAAAAACTGAAATTTTTGAGCATTTTGACGAATGAATTGACAAAATAATTGAAAAATAATAAAATATCTTTTTTATAAGTGCATGATTTTTTGGTTGGCCGGGAATTTATAGCGGTTACCTTGTGTATATGCTGCGTTTTTGGTAGTTGGAGTTATGTATTGTAGAATTCTTTGTATTTTGCGTCTAGTTTCTGCGCTGTAGGAGCATACATTTGGGGTAATGTTAAGTTCTATGAGCATGACTCTTTTTGTTATTGGTTAGAAATTATATACTGTCAGTGTTGTTGCCTACTACTACCACCACTTTATGTCTGTGACATTTGTCTGATTTATTACTGTCTGAATAGTAGATGAAGTAGTATTGTATTGTATGCAACCTCGTTTTATTTGGATTATTCAGATAAGAAGCGATAAGTTTGATCAATCTAGGATTAAACTTGAAACGATGCATTTTTGCAAGGACTACTTGTGCCAGACCATATCAAAGGTCTTTTTGATATCAAAAAATATGACTTCCGTAGACCACATAGATTGTGCAGTTTTAAGGCTTTTATACTTTTTTTTAAAGGTTTTTTGAAGTCAAAAGTTTATGCCAACAAGCTCACATTTGCTAGCAAAACCGATGAGTGCATTTGTTAGATGTGTTGTTTTATACAATTGTTTTACATATCTACGTTAAAATTAAATTATAATTTTGAAAAACTGTATATTATTTTAAATTTAAATTTGTTTGCTGCTGTTTCGATATCCATTATATACAGTTAACAATTGTCTCATAAACAGATTTGTCATTGAGTTATATTTCATCATACATTTTGTAATACTCATAGTACTTTACGCACATTTATCTTTCTGTAATGCAAGTTTTTAGATATTTTAAGAAGTCACTACTCGCTTATTATATTACTTTAATTAATTTAGCTAAATTTTTGCTGCAATTAATAATTTTAATCCAAAGTAGCTAACAAGATTCTATTACTCTATAAAAACTAAATTATTGCAATCTTGTCAGCTGACACAACAAGACAACTCACTAATACTGTTCGTTGCAATAGATTTAATTTTAATTTCAGTTTATTTTTCTAACATTAAATTTGAAAGTTTTTTTATAGTTGTGTATTATGATAATGAAAAGAATATATCAATTGATGATCATATTTATTTGATGCAAATTATACTACAATTAATGCTAATTGAATAAGGATATGCATCACGCCTTGTGTGTCCATATCTTTTAATATTTTATTAACCATCTAAAATTTTATTTCCTCCGCCTGCTCACATTGAGCGACTCTCATATTTCATCCGTTATGGGACAACTTTAAATATAATTTGATTTTGTACATATAAATACACCGGATCTTATAAAAAACACAATTATGTAATACGCATTTATTGGGTCAATGTAATAATTTCTCCTGTAATTCATAAATATTTAATGACTTTAGGAGAAAGAACAGTCGGCAAAATCCTTTAATGTCCCACTCACACATTTGGCGATTGCCGTGAGAAGACTATTAACACTGTTTGTGTTGCGTTTAGTGAACAGTGTCATATCGAAAATGACAGGGCGGTCGAAAAGGGCTAAGTAAAGGCCACTGCTATTACTTAATGCTTGCCGCCCCCTATTACAAACATAAATCAAGCATCGCCGCACAATTTCCTCCTTCTCGCTTCATCTCCGTGCGGATAAGTACGCGCGAGCACGGTCTAAATATAGCGTGTAATTACCAATATCTTAATTACACGCAGCAATTAACACACACACTCCGTCGACGTCATACGAAACGCAATACTGTCAAAAATGAAAGCAGCTTGATAAATGAAGGATTGGGTGCATGGCTTATTAGTGGTAATCTTAATGGAAACAGATGAAAGATTTATCAATCACAAGACCACCAGCAATCAGTAATTTAATTGGTTTGCTGCGGAAATTTGTAAAATTGGATTCATTAAGTATGATTTTGATGATACGCCTTACAATTGATTGATGGGGTTTTTTGAATGAATGAATATTAAATCAATTTAATAAATAAGCATTAAAATCAATAAAAGTTTGATTTGTTTGACATAAATGTTAAGACGCTGACCAAAACAAGCTGGATAACATTATCAACTTAAATTAAGCTGACAAACGACAAACAAAATTATTTTTTAAATGAAGGAAATTAGAAACTCATCTACCGTACTGTCTGGATTTGTTGTAAAATGATTGATAAACACAATTTTGTGGAAAATTTGCTACGTAAATTGTTATTATACCACAAACAGATTGCCAAAATTGGTTTTGCTCTAAAATATTAAGTTTACAAATTTTGTGTATAATACAAATTACAGTACAAAGTTGTTTCAACGGATTAAAATTATTTGTTTGAAAAATTTTAATTTAAAGTGCACACAATGTCAACAAAACGCTTGCTTTAGTAGGCTCTTAGATAACAAAAAAAAAAACAGTGGGCGGTATTATGCTAATAAAGAATGAAAAGGGTAGCATCAAATGTTTTTATAAAAAGCTATTTCTATTCTAGATTAAAACGCAAAATCGAAGTTTTTTAGACAAATCATCAAGATTTTTTTTTGTTTGTATAAAATATTTGACTTTAAAATTCTGCTATTGTCCAAACATCCAAATAGTAGACATTTTTATTGTTAGTTGATTTATGAAACTAACAATTGATAGTTTATACAACAGATTTGTTCAGAAGAAACTTAGTAGTTTTTATGTAATGTTATAAATGTCAGATAATTATATATTTTTTCAAAAAAATAACAGTTGACTTGCTAGACTTTACAATTCATACAGCAATTGACAATTGATTGATAAACTTGTAAAACAGTTGACATATTTTGTGAAATTATCTGACATATCATAAAATAATAGTTTATAAGTTAAATTTGTAAAATATTCGACAGTTATTGTGATGAATTGATAAAAGATGTTTTTTTAGAGACGGAGAACTTTAAACTGAAATAAAACACAAAAAAATGTTTTTAATATCTATAAAATTGACTTTATTTGACAGATAATTTTATGGCGTTAATTTTTAAATATGATTTCGGGCATGTGGCCGCCGAGGTCGGAGCGTACATTGCGTAATCTAGAGATTCAGTTTTTACAGACTATTTGCAGTAATTCAGGTTGTATTTTGGCATTAATTCGACAAATGTTGGTTTTCAAGTGTTTAATTGTTTTTGGTTTATTGGTGTAGACATGGGACTGTAGATATCCTCAGAGAAAATAATCTAATGGTGTCAAACTGCACGAACGAGATGGTTAGTCTATTTTGTGATCTATCTGCAAACTTTTCTATAAAGTGGATCGACACAAGTTTAATTGTTGAGCACGATGACAAATTAACTCATTTGGATCATTCACTATCAATTGCTTCTTGTGTGCGCACTGTACAACGTCGTACTGGATGGTTATTATCGTTTAGATTAAACGTATTACTAACCGAAAACTATCAACCAGCTTATATAATAGGTTAGTGAAATAGTTGGCATTTATTGAATGACAATTGACAGTTTATTTAAAAGATTTGAGATACAAACATTTTGTAAAATTGGCAGTTATATTTGTAAAATAGTTTTCAATTGTTTTGTTAAATTAAGAGTTGACTTTTTTTATAACAGATTTGTCAAAAATAAAGTTGAAAGGTCATTTGTTAAATAATTGTATGTTTTTGAAACTTTTTGGTGTTACCAACAATTGTTTTGATCAAAATGACAATTGACATATATGTAAAATTTGCAAAATAATTGACGGTTTTGTTGAATTGAAAATTTACAGTTTATATGACAGATTTGTCAAGATAAAAGTTAACAATTTATATACCAAACGGTTTATATAAGGTTTTTAAAACAAATGACATTATTGGTTGACAGTTAACTGTACTTGTTCAATTGATGTTTGACAATTTATTTAAGAACATACAGACAGAACAACAGAGAGACGAGAGCCAGCCGCCGAGAGATTCACATCGATCCCGACTGCTTTCTATTCTACGACGGCAGCCACACTGCCAGCATAACTGCAATTATTATTGCACAACGATTGAGTATTAATGGTTGTTAATGCCGCAAGGTGTTAATAATTATTAATATTTACTTAATAATCAAAGTTTTCCGCTTTTTCAAGCAATAGTTTGTTAAAGCGGAGAAATTCCCTTTCAGAGCCTCCCCGAGCCAGCAATGGCATCATCGGACCGGGAGACCTCCATCGAGACCTTCGTCGAGAGGGATGACGACATCCAGAAGAAGGAAGAAAAGGAGAGGGACAGGAAGATGAAGGCCGAGCAGCGAGAAAGCCGGGACGGTGGAAGAAGATCCGAAAACCGCGACCGCTCTCTCTCCAACTCCCGCTCCCGTAACCTCGTCAAGATGCTAAAAGCGCAGCTCAAGGGCTTAAGCAGCCAACTGGCAGCCATGAGGGAGGCCGCAGATCGAGACAAAAAAGAAATGCAGGTAATAATAGCTAATCTTACCGCTACAATTGCAGATCAATCTGCAATCATCGCTCTCCAAGCCGCCGCCTTAACCGCAACAACAGGCCCCGCCGCTTCCAAAGAGGAAGAAGTCGCAATGGACCTGACAGCCCCCAATCAAGAGCAGGGGAGCAAGGCCGCCTCCACCCAAGGGGGCAGCAGCATTGCCTCCACTACCGGGGGCGGCAAAACCACTCCTACCCCGGGGGCGGCAAGATTATCACGCAGGGGGCGGCAAAGCCGCCTCTGATTCCGGGGGCGGCAAAACCGCCTTCAACAAGGAGGGCGGCAAAATGAAACGCCGAGCCCAGAACCCGCTTTCGGACAAAGAAAGCGACGCCAATGACCGCCCTCAGGCCCCCCAAAAGCCTACCACCTCCGCCAACCACCCAATGGAAGACGCCGAGGAGCAGCTTGACGCCCAGGACAACGAGGGATTCCAACTTGTCAAGAGCAAGAAAAAGAAGACAGGGGGTGAGTCTCTCAAATCTAGTAACAATAGACTTTCAGTCAACCCGCAGCTCCCCTCAGGAGCTGCGAACAACCGGCCATCAGCGGCCAATCCTGCCGGCCCCTCAGGCCAAAAGGCAAAAAGGCCATCTTTCCAAAAAAACGCCGCCTTTGCCCAAAAGGGGACGTCCAAGAAGGACTTCACCGAGGTGAGGTTCAGGTCTGCCGCCTCGGACCCCAACCCCGACGGTGATCCCATCCAACCTCCTTTAACTGATTCTAAATCACGCCCGCCAGCTTTCGTCCTGAATGACAAAGCAAAATTTCAGGGCTATTCCCAATATTTTCGAGAGAACAATATTGAAATCCTTTCTTCCAAAAACACTTACGATGGCATCCGCATGGTGCCGGCCTCTCTTGCCGACCACCGTAATGCCACTGCTTATTTGAAAGCCGACAGGGCGAATTTCCACACCTGGTCCACCCCCGAGGTACGCTGCTTAGAGGTGGTGATCCGTGATGTTCCTCAAAACTTCACGGAGGCAGATATCGGTCAAGCGCTCGTTGATCTGGGATTTGCGCCGTCCAACATTCACAGAATGGGAAACGAATTCGTTCGTTTTCCATTAATATCGGTCCAACTACCGAAGTTGGCCAAAACTTTGAGATCAAAGATCTAAAGAAACTTCTCCATCTAACGGTCTCAGCCGAGCCAAAAAAGAGGGGCGGCGGCATTCCTCAATGTCAAAGATGCCAGTGCCACGGGCACGCCGCCAAAAGATGCTACAAGGCATCCTTTGTATGCAGGATATGCTCGGGACCCCACCAGTCGAGGGGGTGCCCGAAAGGCACTAAAGCAAAATGTGCTCTCTGCGCCGGCCCCCATCCGGCCAACTACCTGGGCTGCCCACAATGGATAATAAACCTGAGGTGTTATTAAGAGTCTGCTTTTGGAATGCCAATAGCATCTCCGAGAAACTGGGAGAGGTCGAAGATTTCTTTTTCGAAGAGGAAATTGACGTCATGCTTATAAGCAAATCAAATCATCGTCCTTGGCACGCGCTAAGAATCCCAAATACTTTTACTTATAAGGGAACGTCGGAGGTGGACCGGAAGCGTGGTTCAGTAATCTTTGCAAAAAGATCGCTGGACCATTCGGAAGTGGACACTCCAGACACTTTGACTTTAGAATCTAATGCGATAGTGGTGAGGGTGCCTGGGTTGGGCACACTCAAGATCGTATCCGGATACCTCAATCCTTCGAACCCAATCGAAATAGCCGATTTTGATCAGGTTCTCTCTACGCAACTTCCCACTATCTTAGCTGGGGATTTCAATGCCAAACACCCGGCGTGGAACAGTTTGACAACCAACGTAAAAAGTCGAGCTTTGCAAGACTACGTTGAGAAAAACGGTATTCGAGTCTTGGGTTCAGTAGAACCCACACACTACAGCTATGCTGGTCACAGAGGGGACGTCCTGGATGTAGCAATACTAAAGGACGTCAACTCTCAAATCGAGACTAGGACAATCAATGACCTTAGCTCCGACCACATGCCGGTAATTCTGGAGCTTTATGGAAGGGGACCCGGAGGGGGGGGGGAGGGCAGTTTGTCACTCAGACGAACTGGGCCCTCTTCCCGGGGTACCTGGAGGAAAGCATAGAGAAACTGAATCCAGTACGCTCGGTTGAAGAACTAGAAGAAGCCGTCAAACAGCTTACAGAATTGATTTACAAAGCCAGAGAAAAGGCTTCTAAAACCTTTCAGGTTCGGGCAGATAATTTACTTTGACTATTACGCGAACAAAAGGCATTTATTCGTAGAAAAAATGCCGCCAGACGTCAATGGCAAAGGCATCGCGAGCCAGTAGATCGAGAAATTCTAAACGAATTTTACAGGGAAGTTAGGTCCACTATAAAACAGCAGAAAGATCTGAACTGGCAAAAGACAATGAAATCGACCACAGAGGATGTAAATCTAATGTAGAAGATCTCCAGAGCTTTGCAAAATAGGAAAGTCCCAATACCAGTCATCCATGGTGAGAATGGGCTACAATATGATATCGAGGGAAAGGCCGAAGCATTTGCCTGGAACTTCAATGCTCCCCCCTTATTAACAAGGACACTGATCTGGAGCACATCAATAGGGTTCACCGAGAAGTCAGGGGCTTTTTACGCAATATTAACGATGATCCGCCGCTAAACAGCGTTCGACCGTCCCGCGTTAGAGAAATTTTATCTTGACTCAAATTCCGATCCGCGCCAGGACCAGACGGTATTCCAAACAAGGCGTTGAAAACCTTTTCGCACAAAGCAATAATGGCTTTGACCAACATTGCAAATACTGCGTACAGGGCACTTTCCATCAGTTTGGAAAGGCTTGCACGTAATCAGCATCCCAAAACCTGGGAAAGACCGAATGTTTCCTCAAAACTATTGGCCAATCAGTCTTCTATGTACCTTGAGCAAGGTCATAGAAAAAGTAATTCTGGACATTATCCAAAAACACGTCGAGGTTATGTAACGTGCCATTTTCAGTCTTGTCCATTCTTATGTATCTTCGGGATCAAATATCCATTTAATTACATCTTCGCACCTAAAACATATTAAAAAAAAGGGATAATCATTACATAATTAAAGAGTTGCATAATATACTTATCTGTACTGTTTTAGTTTGGCCAAGCTAACTCGGTCCATTTAGTATAAATCTTCATGTATTCTGTGCAAGCGCTTGCACTCAAAGGATGCACTCGTAGCTTCTATGCTGCCAAATTCCTATGGATATTTGTGTGTAAAGGAATGTCCCACCTTATGTATGTCCCATAGATACTGAAATTGGATTAATATCATATTAGTTTTAAGTTTAGTTAAATGTTTTGTTATCGGGTTAGGGTTAGAATTATTGACATGAATTACTCACACGACTGTCTGGAACCTTGTAAATATTCAATCCTCGTTGCTGCAGATTGCCATTGGGTACATTCGAATGTTGTGGATCACTCATTAACACTTCAACACAAACTCTAATAATTCACTCGCGACCGGAAAAAAGCGAGGTTAGTAAACAAACAAACGTCAGGCGAAGCTTGCTTGATTTTTCCACGGGAGGGCGCCGCGCATTGAATTGTACGCTGTGGACCAATCGGATTTAAATATTTGAATTTAAACGAGGAAGTGTTCTCTGTGATAAAGATCTTGGAAATCAGATAAAGATTAGGAATTTTGAAGACCAAATCGCTCTCTTTGGCTCCGGTATTGCATCGAGACGGATGTCCCCGTCTAGTTTTAAAAATTTGTTAAGTAAACTTGTATATCCGAGCACCGCGGGGTAATAAATTGCCAGAAATAAAAGGGTTATTAAATAGTTTATAACAATTAAGCAATTTAATTACGCTCGCGTGCTTAATCAAAAAGCCAATAACAACTAGGTGAGTCAACATTTTTTTGTTTTTTTAATTAATTAACACATCGTGTGTTAGGCTTCTTAGTGACTGCGGGGTTGTCCGAAATTGTACCGCGGGATTCGTGCATTGAAGCGGCCAAGGAAATTCGATCAAGCCGGGCGGGTATGAGATCAAACGGCACAGGGCCAGGAGCACGTTTTCGTTTGAACCGGACCGGCGAGAAACGAGAAATTATTGAAGGATCAGCGATCATTATCACAGGGACCACGAGGACGAAATTAGTTATAAACCAGATAAGTGGTGTAATTTTTGTAAATGTGCATTTACTTGCAAATAGTGGTGCAATTTGTGTCACACGTGTACTAAATTCAATTTTATGTTTTCTCTTTAACTTTTTTTTTTATTATCATCTCTTAACTGTTCGATTACGGCAAATAGTCAAATTTAAATATTTAATTAATCACCAATCACCAATCGCCAAAAACAAAATATAATACACATTATACGATTTTTTGTGAACTTTCGGTAAGCTTACCAAGGGGGTATTCCAATCAAGTGTAATATAACTAAACGATAGGTTTACGGCTGCATTATAGCTACCTTTCCTTTCTTTCAATTAGTGGTGATGTTCAACAATTTAAAATCAATTTATTTTAAGGCAAGAAATGCCGCATGAGTCTTAAATTTTTTTATTGATATATTTATCTAATAAACATTTTTTATCATTTCTAATAAATAGTATTTATTTAATTATCAATACTAATTGTCACGAGATTAGTCGTGGCTGGAGCCCAACCAATTGTGTTTGTTCTTTTTTTGTCTGTTTGTGCACAAAATGCCCACGACCCGCTCACCACCACAGAGCTGCCGTTCGCAAGGAACCCTTTGATTTCTTAGCAAGTCAAGCAAGCGGTTTCACTTGGAGCCCAACGTGGGGCTAATTAACGTATTTGTCACTTAATTAATTACGGTAAATTAAATTTATTAATTTGAATTTTTTTAACTTTGAAATTTTTTAAAAAAAAACTTTGAATTTTGTTTGAACTTGTATCCTGATAACTACTGCGTTTGAATTTTTTGGGTAATATTGTTTGTGTGAAATTGTTAAAATGTCTGGTCCGATTTCTTTAACTATGGATCCTGTCCATCTGCATAAGCACGAGGTTGATTATGAGCTAGGTATTAGGCGATTTGTAGGAGAGGTAGGCCTCCCGGAAAGGAGGATTATTTTAAGGAATATGATGGAACACGAAGCAAGTATTGATCCGACGTGTGCTAAGTTGTTTGACAATGTTAAAGATAGGGCCGAAATTAAAGATACGCTTGAGTCATTATGTAATGTGTTACGTAGTTTTCCCGGTAAGGATAAGGCTCGTATGAGCAGACGTATACTAGCTAGGTTATCTCACGTAATGGCTCGAATTGAACGAATTATAGTTCCCACCGACCAAGATGGAACTGAAGATGAAGAAATAGCCAACGATAAACAAAAGTGGCTCAGTGAATGTTTTATCTTAGAGGCATCTCTGGAGAAGAAGGGCAAAGAGGTAGAAGAAAATGAAAAGGCCTTAAAGATCCGCCAACAAGCCAGAAATGAGGTCACCCAGCTTATGAACATAAATACAGAAGACCTTGTGGGATCTCCGTCTACGTCACAGCCTATTTTCAAGTCCGATCCGCAGACGACTGTTCTAGAAAGGAAAGATGTTCAAGGATTGGCTATGGTGTCGACTCCAAGCCCGATAAACCTTCAAAATCATTCAAGTCCAGGCGTTGCCTTCAGAGCTGCGTTTAATCGGCCTCAGGTCACTCCATTCCAGCAACAACCAAGTGAACCTCCACCACGAAGACATTTTTCTGATCCTGTCTATAAATGGGACATTAAATTCAATGGAGTCGGAGGTGCCGAAAGGCTAATGCAATTTCTTGAGAGAGTCGATGAATTAAGAGTCGCTCGAAACGTGAGCAAACCTGAGCTATTCACGTCGGCAGTAGAGCTGTTTGAGGGTGACGCGTTAGATTGGTATCGATCATTCAGAAGCCATATATCGAGTTGGGATGCGTTGGTTTCCGCTCTTAAGGCCGATTTCCTTCCCCATGACTACGAAAGTAGGATTTGGGATGAGATCAAGCTGAGGAAGCAGAAACCTGCGGAAAAAGTCAGCATTTACTTAGCAGTTATGGATAATTTGTTTAATAGACTAGCGGCTCCCCCTCTTGAAACAGTTAGGTTAGGTATGGTTAGGCAAAACCTCCTCCCTCCCTTTAAATACCACCTAGCTTTGTGTGAAATTAAGTCCTTGTCCGAATTGGGTATGTTGTGTCGTAGATTGGAAAGATCGGTGGGTTTGAGTACACAGGTTGAAAACCATATTTCAGTCGTTTCACACGAACAGGAACCTCGTGCCAGAAACCCGGTTGCCAGCGCCCCCGCTTCATCACCTTTTAAACAAAGGAACCCTATCACGTGTTGGAATTGCAACAGAATGGGTCATGGGTACCGAGAATGTCAAGAAAAACGAAAGATTTACTGCTTTGGCTGTGGAAGAGAGGGCGTAATCAGGAGGGAGTGCGATAATTGCAAAAACAAATCTGCAGGTTCGGGAAATGCGCGGTAGGATTGCACAACCGAGGCCCTAGCAATCCTACAAAACAGGTCTCAAGTAAACGTGTGAGTGTATGTATAAATGTGAACCAGGAAATGCCCAGTAATTCTGCCACCATATTGCCAATATTTTCAGAGAGATTAGGAGACAATAGAGTGTATATCAAAATTTTAATTTCGGGGGTTGAGTTGTGTCCTTTAGTTGACACGGGGGCTAATTTTTCATGTGTGGGTAGGGAAGGGATTTCAATGATTAGAAAAATTGGTATCAAGATACGTCCCTGCGGTTCAGGGGATTGTTTTGTGAAAGTGGCTGACGGAAGCCAGTCGCGGATTCAGGGGTATGTTTACTTACCAGTAACCATTGACAAAATAACGACGATCGTCAAGATGCCGGTTATTCCAGCCCTTAGCGAAGCGCTTTTGCTCGGCATGGACGTTATCAGAGGGTACGATCTGCATTTTGATTTTAACAAACGTACGTGGTCAGTAGGGTCCGTGGGAGAAAATTTTAGGTTAGAGTCGAAATTTAATGACCCTTATCTCTCAAAAATTTCTGGGATTTTAAATAAATCCGATCTGACTAAGACCGAATTAGTGCAGTTGAGCCGTATTGTGAGCAAATTTGAAGAGCTAGCTCCGTACAGACTAGGTAGAACCGATAGAATGACTCACCATATTGAGGTTGGAGACGCTGAACCAATTAAGCAACGGCATCACGCCCTGTCGCCGTTCATGCAGGCGAAATTAAATGATGAATTGGACAAGATGCTTGAGCTTGGTGTGGTAAGGCCCTCTACGTCACCCTGGTCTAGTCCTGTGCTAATGGTAAAGAAATCGTCGGGAGACTTTCGGTTTTGTTTCGACGGAAGGAGGTTAAATGCAGTGACCAAAAAGGACGCTTATCCACTGCCACTTATCAATAACATCTTGAACAAGTTACGCGACGCCCGATACCTAACGTCAATTGATTTAAAATCAGCCTTTTGGCAGATCCCATTATCCCCGGAGTCTTGTGAAAAGACAGCATTTGCCGTACCATCTCGAGGACTTTTTGAGTTTGTTGTGATGCCCTTCGGGTTGAATAACGCTGCCCAAACTCAGCAACGGTTAATGGACGCCCTTTTCGGTCCAGAGTGGGAACCTCGCATTTTCGTGTATCTCGACGACATTATTGTGGTCACCAAGACATTTGAAGAACATGTACAGGTCTTGGGTTATGTTTTTGACAAACTAAAAGAGGCAAAACTAACAGTGAACCTCAAGAAATGTGAGTTTTGTAAAAGTTCTCTAAGGTATTTGGGTTTTATTGTGGATCAGATTGGTTTGCGTACAGATCCGGCAAAGGTAGAGTCGATGATGAATTACCCGGTTCCAGTTAGCGTCACGGAGGTTAAGCGTTTTTTAGGCCTTTGTGGATGGTATAGACGTTTCATACCGCATTTTTCGACAATAGTTGCTCCTTTAAATTCGTTGATAACCGGTCGAAAAAAACGTCAGTCGATCAAGTGGAACTCTGAAGCCCAAAAAGCTTTCGACAAGATCAAGGAAGCCCTGGTTTCGTCCCCTGTGCTAGTAAGTCCCGATTTCAATCAAACTTTCACCGTCCAAAGTGATGCTTCTGACGTTGGTGTGGGCGCAGTACTCACACAAGAGTTGGAGGGCGAAGAGCGTGTCATAGCTTATGCGAGTCGTTCCTTGTCGCGAGCTGAAAGGAATTATAGTGTGACAGAACGCGAATGCTTGGCATTGCTTTTCGGCCTAGAGCGCTTCCGCCCATACATCGAAGGGACTCACTTCAAGGCGATTGTAGATCATTATTGCCTGCTTTGGCTGCAGAGGCTAAAGGATCCTGCTGGTAGACTTGCTCGGTGGTCGTTGAAGCTTTCACAGTACGACATGGAGCTCATACACCGAAAAGGTAAATTAAACGTGGTACCGGACGCTTTATCACGGATACCGGAAGTAGCGCTAATTGGAACAACTGAGATAAAACCTGACCTTTGGTACTGTAGGATGGTGACCAATGTAGAGTCGAATCCCGGAAAGTTTCCGCTTTGGCGGGTAGAATCCGGTAAGTTATTTAAATTAGTTTGTGAAAACCATGCCCCGTATAACCAATCAGATTGGAGAGTTGTCCTACCCAAAGGAAGTCGATTGAAGGCTTTGCAAGAATGTCATGACAACATTTTATCTGGTCATTTCGGGTATTTTAAAACAATTAAGCGAGTGAAGGAGAGATATTACTGGCCAAAAATGAAGTCGGACGTCTATCGTTATGTGAGGAATTGTCTAGTGTGTGGCAGTCAGAAAGCACCTAACGTTTTGAAGCCAGGTCTGATGGGTAAGGCGAAGGAGGTCCAGTTCCCATGGCAAGTGATATCAACTGACATAATAGGCCCGCTACCAAGATCCTCCCAGGGGCATCAATACATCCTTGTTGTGACGGACTGGTTCTCAAAATTTGTCTTACTCCATCCCATGAGACAAGCGACTGCGAAAGAGGTAACTAAATATATCGAAGATCATGTCTTCCTCATGTTCGGTGTGCCACAGGTGGTAATGGCAGACAACGGAGTACAATTTCGAAGCAAGATGTTCCAGGAGTTGTTAAAGCAGTACAAAATCAAAAGACCATGGTATAATGCCCGTTACCATCCTCAAGTCAACTTCACTGAGCGAGTTAATCGTACTGTGGAAACGTTAATACGTTCAAGCTTGGGTGATGGTCAACATAAGTATTGGGATCGTGATTTGTTCAAGATGGGTTTTGCGTTAAGATCGGCGGTTCACGAGGTCACTGGGTTTACCCCTAATTTTGTCAATTTTGGTAGAGTGGTGCCTGTGACTGGGGATTTCTATGGTGATACGAATGCGCGTGAAATTAGTGTGAGTGAGGAAATTAAAAGAGATGTGGTCGTGGAGAGATTGAAAGAACTTCCGGATATCTTTACAGCTATAAGAGGAAAGATTGAACGTTCCTATATTAAGAACGCCAAAAACTACAATCTACGCCGTAGGGATTTAACTTTTAACGTAAATGATATCGTCTGGAAGAAGACTTACCTTCAATCAAAAGCCATTGACGGTTTTGCCTCTAAATTGGCTCCTCGATTTGTCCTCTGTCGTGTTAAAAATGTGAAGTCAAAACTTGTTTATGGTTTGGTGACGGAAAGTGATGGAGTGGATGTGGGTGATTGGCATGTCAAAGATCTGAAGCCATTCCTTGGTGACGATTTTGACGTTGATTCCAGCGAAGTATAGATTAAGGATTTTTAAGTGTTTTGGTAGTGTTAGTTTCAAAATGAATAAAGACGAAGTAACTGTCTTTCAATTAGATTTATTTGGTATGTATGATTAGCTACCGTACATACATTGCATTGTTAAGTTTAGTATAGTTTAGAATAGTTTAATATAGTCTAGTTTCTTATTATGTCATAAGGTCAAGAGAGCTAATCGGTTAGTGTTACAAGTATTTGAGTTAGTTATTGGGTTAGTGACAATGCTCATAGATAAAAGTTTTGTTGTTTTTTATTTTGGTTTTCCTAAAAAAAAAATAGTGCAGGTTTTCCTATTTTTTTAAACGGGGAAGGAGGTAGTGTAACGTGCCATTTTCAGTCTTGTCCATTCTTATGTATCTTCGGGATCAAATATCCATTTAATTACATCTTCGCACCTAAAACATATTAAAAAAAAGGGATAATCATTACATAATTAAAGAGTTGCATAATATACTTATCTGTACTGTTTTAGTTTGGCCAAGCTAACTCGGTCCATTTAGTATAAATCTTCATGTATTCTGTGCAAGCGCTTGCACTCAAAGGATGCACTCGTAGCTTCTATGCTGCCAAATTCCTATGGATATTTGTGTGTAAAGGAATGTCCCACCTTATGTATGTCCCATAGATACTGAAATTGGATTAATATCATATTAGTTTTAAGTTTAGTTAAATGTTTTGTTATCGGGTTAGGGTTAGAATTATTGACATGAATTACTCACACGACTGTCTGGAACCTTGTAAATATTCAATCCTCGTTGCTGCAGATTGCCATTGGGTACATTCGAATGTTGTGGATCACTCATTAACACTTCAACACAAACTCTAATAATTCACTCGCGACCGGAAAAAAGCGAGGTTAGTAAACAAACAAACGTCAGGCGAAGCTTGCTTGATTTTTCCACGGGAGGGCGCCGCGCATTGAATTGTACGCTGTGGACCAATCGGATTTAAATATTTGAATTTAAACGAGGAAGTGTTCTCTGTGATAAAGATCTTGGAAATCAGATAAAGATTAGGAATTTTGAAGACCAAATCGCTCTCTTTGGCTCCGGTATTGCATCGAGACGGATGTCCCCGTCTAGTTTTAAAAATTTGTTAAGTAAACTTGTATATCCGAGCACCGCGGGGTAATAAATTGCCAGAAATAAAAGGGTTTTTAAATAGTTTATAACAATTAAGCAATTTAATTACGCTCGCGTGCTTAATCAAAAAGCCAATAACAACTAGGTGAGTCAACATTTTTTTGTTTTTTTAATTAATTAACACATCGTGTGTTAGGCTTCTTAGTGACTGCGGGGTTGTCCGAAATTGTACCGCGGGATTCGTGCATTGAAGCGGCCAAGGAAATTCGATCAAGCCGGGCGGGTATGAGATCAAACGGCACAGGGCCAGGAGCACGTTTTCGTTTGAACCGGACCGGCGAGAAACGAGAAATTATTGAAGGATCAGCGATCATTATCACAGGGACCACGAGGACGAAATTAGTTATAAACCAGATAAGTGGTGTAATTTTTGTAAATGTGCATTTACTTGCAAATAGTGGTGCAATTTGTGTCACACGTGTACTAAATTCAATTTTATGTTTTCTCTTTAACTTTTTTTTTATTATCATCTCTTAACTGTTCGATTACGGCAAATAGTCAAATTTAAATATTTAATTAATCACCAATCACCAATCGCCAAAAACAAAATATAATACACATTATACGATTTTTTGTGAACTTTCGGTAAGCTTACCAAGGGGGTATTCCAATCAAGTGTAATATAACTAAACGATAGGTTTACGGCTGCATTATAGCTACCTTTCCTTTCTTTCAATTAGTGGTGATGTTCAACAATTTAAAATCAATTTATTTTAAGGCAAGAAATGCCGCATGAGTCTTAAATTTTTTTATTGATATATTTATCTAATAAACATTTTTTATCATTTCTAATAAATAGTATTTATTTAATTATCAATACTAATTGTCACGAGATTAGTCGTGGCTGGAGCCCAACCAATTGTGTTTGTTCTTTTTTTGTCTGTTTGTGCACAAAATGCCCACGACCCGCTCACCACCACAGAGCTGCCGTTCGCAAGGAACCCTTTGATTTCTTAGCAAGTCAAGCAAGCGGTTTCAGTTAACTCTCTTCTACCCGACCACCAACACGGGTTCCGGCGTGAATACTCTGTCGTACATCAGCATAACCAAATGACCGAACACAATATCGAGGGTTTTAGACTGAAAAAGTCCACAGGGGTGGTCTTTTTCGATGTCGAAAAAGCCTTTGATAAGGTTTGGCACAAAGGTACTTAAACTGCATAGACAAAGGTTCCCACTGCATCTAATAAGGCTTCTAGCGTCTTACCTAAAAAGCAGAACTCTATCAGTCAAACTCCAGAACCACGTATCTACCACTCGACAGATCGAGTCTGGGGTACTTCAAGGCTTTCTTCTATCGCCTCTGCTGTTTAACCTTTTTGTTGCTGACATGCCATCGGGCTGGAAGCACGGGGTTAAAATGGCCCAATATGCCGATGATACGGCACTAATATACAGCTCCAGGTCACTGATGGTGATCACCATCCGACTCCAAAAGGCCACCGAAGATCTCGAAGAGTGGCTCAGAGAATGGCGAATCGGGGTCAACCCGGAGAAGAGTACGGCTGTCCTCTTCACCAGGCGACGTCACAAACCCCACGGAAGGGTTCACTTAGACGAAATTCCAATCCCATGGTCGAGCTCTGCTAAGTACCTGGGCATCACTTTTGACAAGGGCCTCACCTACAAGCTACATGTACAAGCTATTCTGGACAAAGCTAAAATGGCAAAAAATTGTTTCGTACCGATGTTACGCAGCGGATTGTCAATCCAAAACAAGCTCAGGATCTATACGAGCATCATCAGGCCGCAAATCACGTTTGGATCTCTAATCTGGGGGACAGCTGCAAACACCCACCTCAAACGTCTTGAGGCATTCCAAACTCTGACCCTGCGTCGGATAATCGGAGCCCCCTGGTACATCAGGAACGAAGAAATTTGGGACGACCTGGGGATACCACCGCTGTCAGTATTTGGAAGCTTTGGCTGAAAATTACTTCACCAAACTCAGCACCCACTCCAACCCAAACCTGGCCAGGTTGGCTAAACCGGACAAAAAGCAACACTCCATTAGGAGACTGATCAATCAGATTGCATCATAACAAAGGGGACTCTCTACTAATCATTCCAGAGCCTACAGGGCTACTCACCCACCTTCTTCCCAATTCCATCTAACCCAAGGAAGGCATGTGCCGAAAGGTACAAACTTCCACAGGCAATTCAATGGGCGGTTTTTAGTCGGTAGGCATTTCAAACTGAGAGGAAATGAATCCGACACTTGCCAGTCTTTAGAAGATTTTACCGCCTAGCCCTAAACAAAAAAAAAAAAAATTATTTAAGAAATTTATGACACCGTTATTTTGTAGAATTGCTAGTTAGCGGTCAATATGACAGATTTGTGAAATAGTTTGCAATTATTTTGTTGAATTAAATATATAAATATTTGTCAAAAATAAAGTTGTCAAGTCATATGTGAGATAATTGCAAAACTTGGCCAGAATGCTTTGAAACTTTTTTGTAATTAATTTTTAATTTTAATATAGTGTAGCAAATGTGTTAGTTGCAGACAATCAAGTTTTGGTTTAATTTTCAGCTTATGTTTGGCTCTGTTTTAAAAAAAGTGTTGCATTAAACTGTTAACAATATGATAAAGAGAATATTTTTTTCTAAACTGACTGGTTTATAAAAACTTACAATTAAAATTTCTTACTTTAGAATTGCGTAGTTAAAAATTAAGGGTTCAATTGCAAAACAAAAAAATGTCGTTGAAACAGATAAAGAATAAGTTTTAAAATTTAAACACGTTAAATGACAATGACAAATGAATTATTGAATAACATTGCTAGGATAACACTGGACAACAGCATTTCTGATGATTGAGTTATGTTACATGATATTAGCCTAATTTTTAATGACGTTTTCAAATCTGTGATCGAAATTTATGTATCAGCTCTTGTTTAAAAAATATGACACATGAGCCGTTTTACAATAAAACACAACACGTTTAAAGTTAATCCTATTTTATTGATTTCTTAAGTTAAAAAAACTTTCTTTTATAAGACTTCCTTACAGAAGTTGAAGTTGAAGAGCTGTTCTGAATGCTCCAACAATAGTCAGCCATCATGTGTGCGTTCCAGTAGCCTTGATAGCGTTCCTTCATCGTACGAAGGTCCTGGTGGAATCGCTCGCCCTGTTCTTCACTTACATCCCCAAGATTAGCAGGAAAATAGTCTAGGTGGTTGTAAAGAAAGTGTAACTTGATGCTCATGTTACATCCAAGCGCTTGAAAGTGACTCATTAATTGTTCAACATGTTGAGAATAGTCAGCACCTTTCTTATTTCCCAAAAAATTTTGAACAAGCCAAACAAACTCATTCCATGCCTTTTTCTCAATCTCTGTCATAGTGTCCGTAAAATTTGTGTCTTTTATTAATGATCTTATCTGTGGCCCATCAAAAATGCCCGCTTTTATCTTTTCTGCACTCAGTTTTGGGAACTTTTTTGGTAGAAAAAGGAAGCAATTTCCATTTTTGTCAAGACCTTTAATAAATTGTTTTATAAGCCCTAATTTTATATGCAATGGAGGCAAAATTATACGATCCCTTGATACTAAAGGGGGGTTTATCACGTTTTGTTGTCCTGGAACTAACATTTCCCGAGTAGGCCAATCCTTTTTAACCCAGTGTTGACCTTTAGCTCTACTATCCCATAAGCAAATAAAACAGGGATACTTTGTGTAACCACCTTGTTGGCCTAATAGAAAGTTGACCATTTTTAAATCAACACATATGAGCCAGTTGTTTTCCACATATTTAATTTTGTCCAAAACCAGAGCAATAGATGTATATTCTTCTTTTACTTTAGTAGAATGTGCAATAGGTAATGACCCTAATTTATTCCCATTGTGTAAGAGAACACATTTTAGACTCCGTTTTGACGAATCTATGAATAAACGCCACTCACTTGGAACATATTTTCGTAATCCCATTGCAGTCATTAAACCAGGTACATCTCTACAAAATACGAAATCATCTTCTTCATCAAAATATTTTAGGAGATTCTGTTCTCTTGTGCGGTAATATGAAATTTTAGTTCCTTTTGTTATTAAGTTCCTTTCTTTTAGCCTAGAAGCCAAAATTTCTGAAGCAGATTTCGACAGTTCCAGATCTCTGATTAAGTCGTTTAAATCATCTTGGTTGAATGGTTTTGGCTTTTCCAGGTCACATTCAAAGTCACTATCACTACTGTCAAGTTTCGTCTCCAAATCAAATGGCTCCTCCTGTGAAGCATAAGCTTCAGGTTCAGGTGTCTTAGGACTCAAGACACATCTATGTGCCGATCGTATGGACGGATATTTCCATTTGGCTCTATTTGTTCGGTTAATGCCAGTTATGTTCACCAAACAAAAATAGCAGTCGTCATGGTGGTTCCGTGGTTCATTCCAGAGCATAGCGGTTTCGTACCGGAAACTATTTCTTTTCTTATTTGTCCATAAGCGTAGAAACTCAACGCACGTTTTGCATACCTTTTGAGGAATCCAAGGCTTATCTTTCATATCCAACGTGTGCCCAAAGTAATTTTTGTAAGCCTCATTTACGAACGTTGTCACATTTAAACGGCATACTTTAGACATATACTCTCCGCAAATGAAACAAAAATGGTTTGGATCATTCACACAGATAACTCAATAATTTGTAAATTAATAGCAAATAAACACAGCAAGAAAGCTAATTTTAAGTGAAAGCTGTAACTTGTAAACAAGAGCTGTCAGAAAAGAAATGAGGTTATATTTGGAATCAGCGACGCCAAATTAGTAAACATCAAGTGACATAAGTCATTCATCAGTCATAAAGTTCAATTTTGTTGGCCAGTGTAATAGATTATGTTGAAAGTTACTATAAAGAGCTATTAGAGACCATACCGATTTTTAAACAAAAATATTTTCTGATTATAACTATGGACCGGTGATTTTATTATTAAAAAAGTTATCAATTGTTGAAAGTCTTAAAATTAAAGTTACAATTTGTAATTTTTAATAATGAGTATGGCTCTTGCCCTACTAACATTCTGCATACGATTAAGGATAACCCTTATCAAACTTGATATTATTTCTTGCGGGATGTTATACCATTCTTTTTCTACTGTATTAATAATGTCAGGGATAAACGTTAGAACAGCAACACTAGCTTGGATTGTTTGTTTAGTCTTATAAATAATCAATCGGGTTTAAGTAGAAGATGCATAATAGTCACTTTATAAATTAAAAACCGACTTCTGCAAAGTAATCTCAGACAGTTATTGAGGTTTGTGGTCTTGCATTGTCATGCAAAAAAGTAAAATAGCTTCTAATGAAATTGATGTAAAATACCATATGATCAGATAGGATTCAATACTCAAACAGCACCTGTTAAACCTTTGTTTTTGAAACCATGACTTCTCTTAGCAATAAAAACAGTGTCTGTTTTTTGTTTGTGCTTCCATGGACTTTTTGGTATATCAAGATTATTAGATTTGTATCTTTCAACTATTCCAAATATTACAACAATTAATGTTGAGGATGCTTTAGAAAATTCTGATCATTTACTTATTAATTCTATCTCATCTATCATTATTCTAAGATAAACATAGTAAAAATAATTATTATTTTTTATAATTTTGACTTTGCTTATGTTCTAATGACCTACATAATGCAGCAAACAGCATTTAAGAAACACATCAGTAATCGTTCCAAACAGACTAAAAAGAATTATAAGTTAGCTCGTAACTATTATGACAATATAATACAATCTGAAAAAGATAGAATTGACAAAAACATAGCTAATCAAATTTTTTAGTTTTTCATAAACAGCAAAAACTTTTTATAAAACAATTAAATTATTGCAAGGTAGTACAATTTTTAATACCTTCTTTTCAAAATAATCTAAACAATCTAGTTATTAATCCAAAAGAAAAAGCATATATTTTTGCAAACCAATTTTTATCTTACTCTACTATTATAAATCTTTCTAATCCTGTACCTACAATGTTGTATAGGGAAAAAATAATGAGTTTAATTCATTGTAGGTAACGGGTTGTTAAAAGATATTTTCTTAATATAAATACCAGAAAAACATCAGGTATAGTTAAAATTCCATTCTTAAAACTTTTGCAAATAAATTAGCTCTCATTTTGACTAAAATATTTGCTTACCATACAAAAATAAAACATTTCCAAATTGTTGGAAAATTGCAAATATTCAAATTATTCCTAAAAAGAAAGACATGTCTGATTTTTCAAATAATACTTCAATTGCATTATTGTCTATTATGTAGACATGTTAATAATAAATTCACAAACAAACGTCAAAAATCTGCAAGTGAGGAGATAAAGTTTATGTAATGTTATGCAGTAGAAAACCCTAAACTGTCTTTGCAAAAAAAACATCTTTGCTTTCAGACAAAATTGGTAAAGATACAATATCATTTTTTTTTAAAGAGAACATGTTTCATCCATATAAACCACATTCATACTTTAAAACCTGGAGACTACAAAAGACAACTAAAATTTTGTTTTCTTATCTAATAAAAGCTAGAAGACTAAGAAAACATTTTTTCTGATGAAGCTACATTTATGTCTAATAAAACAGTGCTTTGCAAAATTGATAAAAGGATAAAATAATTGCCTTTTTTTTCGACAATATGACTTCTCAACAATATTTAAATTTTTTACAATATCAGTTGCATGATTTGCTTTGTGATCTTTCAAGACATGAATGACAACAAGTATGGTACCTGCAGGACGGCGCAACATGTCATAGTACGATGGAAGTAAGACAATACCTTGAAAATATCTTTAATGAAAAATTAATTCATAGATACTCCAATATTTTTTGGCCAGCTAAGTTGCCAGATTTAACCCTATTAGATTTTTTTTTATTAATATATTTATTCTTTTAAGTAACCTCTTACAAGAATAAGTATATCAACACATGCCATTCACAAACGTAGAACATATGGATACAATTATTACGGAAAGAATTTAAGGTATAATACCAAATGTAATTAAAAATGTATTGAGAGAAATTTCTTCTAAAACGAAAACCTGTATTGTAAGAGAAGGCGGCTACGTTGAAGCAATAGTGAATTGATGATAAACTATTACACGCTTGTTACGCAATTAACATTATTAGCACTGTATTTATGTAGTTGATAATTATTGTAAAATAAATTATTTTGTTAAGTATCATTTATTTTAATGCAACATCAAAATAATGCAACAGAGGTTAAGAGACGTAAAGGTTATCAAATTTTTAACGAATAAAAAGATAACAGATAAAAGTTTTCGATATTTTTAAAAATAAATTTACTTTACTGTTAGACAAATATAATATTTTTTGATATTTGATGATATTATTTTAGATTTTAGAACATGCAGAATTTTTATGAAGAATAACTTTTTTCGTAAAAATAATAATAATTTTTATTCTATATGGTGTAAACATAAGCAGAAACACTGTATATAAATCTTATATTTGTTCTTGTATTGAATGTTGTTCCCAAGTATGGGAAAGAACATTGGAAACTACATTATCTTTTCTAAACTCTGTTTAGAAACAAGCTATTCAGATCATTGCCAATCCAAAATTTACTAATGACTTAGATACTTTACAACACATACGTAATGTTGCAGATCTTTAAATTTTTTTTTTTAAAGGAGATTGTTTAAACAAAATACAAGACATTTTGTCATCTAAACAAATACTTACTCATAGTACAAAGTTTGCTAGAAAATCTTACAAATATTCACTGACAGTTTAGAAATGTAAGACCAAAACTTAAAAAAAAAAAATTTTAACCGCATTATCATTAAATGAAATAAACTTCCAAGTTCAGTATTTCTTAAGCTACAAATGTTGAAAGTCAATGTTCATAGACCTCTTAATCTAGTCTTCAATGTGATAGTTTCAGCAAATGTGGTTTCACTCCTTGAAACTCAAAGGTATTTTTATGTTGTGGCATATTATGCAATTTTTAAATATCACATTTTAAAACTTAAAAAAAAAAATAGAAATTGTACCGCAGATTACGCATAAACGATGGCGGTCAGTTTTTTAATGCATCACTTTGCAAATTGCTTCTTGGTTCTCCGATATACTCTTTTTCTTTGGTTATTGTCATATAGGCGTATTTTTGTCTCATCTTAGTTGAGATGATCCAGTGTAAAATGGAGGTTTTTTTAATTAAAACAGGAAATATCGCAGTAGTATGCATTTAACTAATACACTTATAACCTAATAAAATTGTGAAAAACAAATTGTGTGCATATTAATGCAAAGACAATAGTTCAAAAGTTTGTTATAATTGTTTTAACAATTTTGTGAATATGCGCTAATTTTGATATCTGTTTCTGCATTTAATAAACAATAAACACTCTTGATAAATTTAAAGTCATGTTAAAACTTATTAACTAATTTTGCAAATAAAATAAAATTTCATTTTGATTTGACTTTTAGTTTTAAAAAAATAATAATAAAAGTTAGAAGTGACAAGTGGGTTAATTTCTATGTACATAAATGTATATTATAAAGATTATAAGACTTACTAGAAATATTAATTATTAAAGATTTTGGGAACCTGAGAATATTTTATATCATTTAAGAATACTGAAAGGTACTCTAAAAACTTATAGATTTTTGGTAAAAGGAGAATTTTAAGAAATTGAAAAAACTTTAAATAAAAGGGCAATCTTTAAGTTGAAATTTTAACCATATAAGATAACAAACGGTTTATTTTTTGATTGTTTTTATTTTATTTCAAAGAGTCTATATTCCAATTAAGTATGAAATATGATTTTATTTAGATGGCCGCCGCGGCAGGTTTGGCAGTAGGCTATTCTTGAGGAGCAATTATCGAGTATTTGCGCCACTGTTTCCAGCGGTATTTTAGCGATAACTTTGCGAATGTTCTGCTTTAAGTGGTCAATTGTCTGTGGATTGTCAGTATACACATTTTCCTTTAATTCACAGATCACATCACCGAAACGGCTAATAACGCGGTTGTTGGGTTTGGTGCGCAAAAGATTGTAGCATGTGCAGTATAGGATGTTGCCTCATCTAGTTGAAACCAGATCAAGTTTCTCCAATTCGGGTCACAACAAATCAGTAATCATGTTTCTGTAACGATCTCTGGTAACATCAACGTTGGCTTTATCATCATTTTTGAAAAAAATGATCCAATAACGCTACCACTCCAAAATATACACCAAACGGTAACATTAGTTTCTCAACTATAGCATGTAGATTTTTTGTGCCCCAAATACGGCAGTTTTGTTTGTTTACATAACCTTCAAGATAGAAATGGGCTTTGTGCAAAAAGATGATTTTTTAGTTAAAATTAGAGTCAACATTCAATTTGTTTAAAACTCACTGAGCGAAGCAAAAACGGGCACCAAAGTCGGCTATTTTAATTTGTTGAACGAGTTGCACTTTGTACGCAAACATATTGAGGTCTTTGTGAAGAATCCGCCTCAAAGTGGTTTGCCAAATATTGAGTTGCTGACTTCTGCGCCGAGTAGATGTTCCTGGGTGCTTACGTACACTTTGAGCCATAGAAGCAACAATTTTGGCAGAACGCTTTAGATGAGCATACTTCATGCGCGTATTGTCTACCAGCATTCCAGTTTGACGCACTTTTTTAACAAACTTTTGCTTTATTTCTTCCAAACAACGTACGCAATTTTTGCGCTGTTGCAGACAAATAAAACCCATTTTAAAATATATTTTTAGTATTTTAAAACGTTGCTCTAAAGTATGCATCTTCTGTCTACGGAGGTATCTAACCACACTTTTCTTATGTAATTGTTACGTAAATTGACAGCGTCGGTAGAAACATGTTAATCAAAATTCAACTAAAACATGGCCCACTTTTTATTTTTCAATATTACGAGGATTATAAAAGACTACCAAAAACTAAAATTTTAAAATTGCAAAGATTTAAGAAAATTTTGTGGTTTTATCGAACATTGCAATTATTATACAAACTTTTAACTACAAGCTATTAAACTACAGTAATCCCAGAAATTGGCAACTGAATTGTTATGCCTTTATCCGTTTTTTAATTTTTTTTGCGTTTAACTAATAAAACCTACAAAAAATAGCAATTTTTAAATAATATTACAAAAAAAAATTTGAAATAGATTACAGACTTGTGGGTGGTAAAATTTCTAAGATTTTTTAAATTGTATAAAAACCTCAACTACTACAATACTAAAAGTTTAATATAAAAAAGTGAAATGCTGCTAAAAGTAAAGAAGAAAAATATTATAAAACAAAGTTAGTTTTTGTTAGAAAACAAACTTTCTAGTCTCAAAGTGTATGTAGTACCTTTACAAAAATGTAGCTTTAACAGTATTTTATAAAATTTGTTAATATAATTGAGAAGCAAACTATTGATCATATAATCTTATTGATTTGCTATAAACTTAATCTATCTATGCAACATGATGAAAAAATATTTAAGATTTCTGGCTATATTTAAACGTGCTGCTTCTACGCTAATGCGATCATTTATCATTTATCTATTAAGACTGACAAATTTGTCAAGTCAAGTTACTAAATTTAAGAATTGAAAAATTAACCTTCATAAAAACATACTTTTTACATAAAATGCAAATCCTTTCTGATTCAATTGCAATAAACTCTAATTTAAAAATGATTTGTTTTTTTCAATATCGATCATTTATAAAACGTTCATTGCAAAGGAAACTTATCCTATTTTATAGGTTTCATCATTACGCACGCTTAATGCAACTTGCATAAATTTCCTATTTTAAACGTTCTCACTTGTGGAAAATGAGTATACTACAAGCACGATATGCTTGTTGCACTAATACACTATTTTGTTTTATTAAACTATTATTTTTAAACTATTCACATACTGATGCAAAAAAATTACTTAGCTAATATACATTGACTAAAAAGTTTAAAACTTTATCATACTTGTAGTATTGAAAACACTAAATGTAAAAAGTTAAAATTTTGAAATTGTCATCGATTTTGAAATCTGTTACTTATGCAATTTATATAAAAACCTGTTGCTGCACCTGGTGTTTCCATAAAATTTTGAACCTGGTCATTTGCTTCTCGGCAACATTTATTTGAATTATGAATTCATTGAAATTGTATAATGCAATAATTGAATTAACAACTAAAACATGCATATTGAAATGACTTGACGCTTTCTCATAAATATGGAAAGGAAAAATAATAATAAAAGATGCATGTTGTATTTGTGAGCGTAAATATTTGTTTAAACATAAAGTGTAATTTATTATAACAATAAATATTGTATCGGTGGTGAATTTATTATAGTTGCTTACACGCAGAAATAAAAATTTCAAGAGAATTATAAATAAAGTAAAAATTACTTGGAAAGACGGCTGGGTGAAGAGAGGTAGAGAGATGAAAAGGGAGGCGCTAACTGGTTATACTAATAAGATTTAATATTTTAATTTGAACATATAAAATAGTGGTCTTGTAAGGGGTATGATATATGTAACGTATTAAATGCAGTCAATAAATTGTTGAATATTGATGAAAAGTGTAGTGGTGTGCTCGGTGCTGGGGCCCGAGAGCGAGCCGTGCTATGCGGTCGGCAGAAGCCTTACAATAAACTTTACAACTTGTAGTCGTTTCTCAATTATAAATGTGAGAACACAAACTATCCAATATGTTTATAACGTAGCACGAAGATCGGTTCACAATATGATAAAAAAAATCTATTTGCGCAATTCCCTAATTATAATATAAATGTGTAATTAGCATCAAGCAATTATAAAACGTATCGAAAGCATGCAGTGTAAAATCATGTAATTAGTATTTTTACAGAAGCATAACTTGGAGTTATTTTTTTTTTCATCATTATTTATTATTGTACGAACAATGAGGCGAGGTTGTTTCATTATTGTATTTCTCTCTCTTTCTCTGTTATTATTTTTATGCATTTAACGGCCGGCGCCGGATCAACGAGCCAAAGAGTGCATTACACACACAATCAGTGCATTTCGCATTTAAATATTTATGGAGTGTGCGGTTTATTTAGTTATAACAACAACGAGCCAGAAAAAAATAATAATGCGAATGAATTAATACCGGGGAAATTCTATGCGGATATAATTTATTGCAATATCCAACATATATTATGTTGATATAATTTATATCAATTAATTATACAGTCTTTTAGTTAACTGTAATTTTGCATAGTACTTACCTGTTAGTTTTTGTGTATGAAGTCAATTGTCTCTAGTAAAATAAATTTACAATCTCCAACTTGTAAAAGCTCCAAAACTGTCCTGCAAATATACAAGTTCGACTAAAAAATATGAGCATTAATAATGAAACCTAGAGCAACATATCATTTAAATTAACCACAAAGTATTATTATCCGTCCTTAAACAAATCCAAAGCTAGCATAAAGTTAAATTTACGCATATCAATCCGACTATCAAAATTGATTGATCATTTATAGTTATTGGAAACAAAATTATTGTCATTAGAACGATGATCAATTTTATTGCTAGCAAACCTAACTTTGACTATTCATCTAAATAATATTTTTAAACTAAGTTCAGCAGTCTGTAGTATTTGAAATATGTATTTGGAGAATAAAAATTAGTTCTGGAAAAGGAATTTACAAAAAAAACAACATAATTTCAAATAGTTATTTTATTTAGAATAAGATTGAAATTGGTATTATAAGTACAGTTATAAGTGACACAGATTAAGCGCTGGTGGTATTATTAGCCTTTCTTACTCGCTATCAGTTGTCAGTGCTGTGTTATCATTTTGAGGTTTTCTTATTATTGTTTAATTGTCGTCAAACTATTTTACTCGCTGAGTTCTCTTGTATTTTAGAAACTGCTTTTCCTGAAAAAAAAAACTTAAGTTTAGTTGAATATTTTCTAGCAGGAGAATCCGAGTTATCAGTATTCAGATTAAAGTTCAAATTAATTGTTGTTACAATGACACATCCAGTGTGTCAATTAAAAGAGCGAGCCATCTAACTTTTAGAATTTGAATCGGCTATAATAAAAAAAAAACTAATAAACATTTTTTCAAAGTTATGAGTTTATTAAAAAGACATTTTTATTTAAAAATGAAACACAATATCATTCAAATGACTGCCACGGCTGGCTTGACAGTAACCTATCTAATTAAACCAATTTTTTTACATTTTTGATTGTTTGGGTTTCAGTCGCATCATCCTTAAGGTCTCCTCTCAAAAAGAAATCCAACGGAATCAAATCACAGCTCTTAGGCGGCCAATTGACATTAGCATTTTGGCTGATTATTTGATTTCTAAAAACAGTGCGCAAAAGATCGATGGTTACGTTGGCTGTATGGCAAGTGTCCTGTTAAAACCATATGTCATCTATTTCATACTTTTCAATTTTTGACAACAAAAATTTGTTTAGCATGGCACAGTAACGTTTGCTATTGACGGTAACGGCGGCTCCTTGCTCATTTTCAAAGAAAAATGACTCAATAATGCCGCCGGATCAAAAACCACACGAAACGGTCACTCGTTGTGGATGCATAGGCTGTTCAAGAGTCATGTGTGAATTATCTGATCCTTAAATGCGACAATTTTGCTTATTGACATAGCTTTTGAGATGAAAATGAGCTTAATTAGAAAACACAGTTTTTTTAATAAAAATTCTCATCTTTGGCCAAACAATCTTTAGCCCATTGGGCACATTGAAAACGCTTTAGATGGTCATGAGGCTTAATTTCTTGGACTAATTGAACTTTGTAGGCCTTCAAACCAAGATCTTTTTGCAAAAATCTCCTCAGAAAAGTACGAGAAATGTTTAATTCTTGAAAACGATGACGAGTTGATGTTGATGCATGTTTACGCATACTCTGAGCAACAGCATTATTTTTTTCGGCTGAGCACACTGTACAAGAACGTAAACATATTGTTTTATATACTAATCCAGTTTTGCAAACTCGGTCCACAAACTGCGTTAAATGCACTTCTTTTCTATCAAATATGTTTCGTAAATTTTTTACTGTTTGAGTAGAAGACTCGCCATTTTGAAAGTAAGTTTTCATTATTTTTCAATTTTGTTTAAGTGTAAAGCGTCTCATTTTGTAAATGTTAAATATAAAACTAAATTTCTGTCAACTTATAAATGTCATTATTTTTTTGAAAAACAAAATAAGCTGTAGTTCTAATTCCAAACGTTACATGGTCTACCTTTTATAAAGACTTTTTTGAGGGTTTGTTGACAACCAATTGCTATTTATTTAAAAACAGACATAACTTTTTACTTACAATTTTAAAAAATATAAACAGTTTTTTTTCCATGTACTGTTTTAAATAAAGCAAATCAATAAACTTTCATAAATAAGCTTGATTTATACACATATTAGTCGAGTACTAAAATACAAAAAAATAAATTTTATTAAAACTAAAAATAAATAATTAAATTCAAATTTATGACTATATTTATTTAAAACAAGTAGATTTTTGATATAAAATGCAGATTTATAACTATATAGAATTAATGCTACCAAGAACTGGATTAGCTTAGGTTAGGTTAGGTTAGTGCATAAACTGTAATTTTTTTTTAAAATTTTTTGTTGAAAATTCTTATTCCTTCTTTCATTTGCCCAATTTGTTTTTTCGTGTTTTTATTTATTTAATACTTTTTGCTTTTTTTATTGGTTTTGCATCTAAATTTCATATTCAAACACCACACATTTTTTTATTTAGTTTTTTAATCCTGAAGCTGATCTGCATGCACTTTTGTAACTCTACGTCTGACAACCCAACTCTTAGTTGCTCAAATAAATAGTTCCATTTATTATTATTTTTCTAATTTCTTTATTGACATAACTTTTATATACAGAATCTGTTTACTGTAATCAACATTATCTTACATGGATATTTTATACGTTCACTACCTGATCTGTTCAATTCATTAAATTTTTAACATTTATTTTTTTGTATACAATTTTTTCTATTTGATTTTTGTTTTTTCTTATCCTAAACCATATCTACATTTTTACACATAAATTTCGTTTTATTAAAATACCTGGTTAGTCTTTATATACTTTTTTTAAGTTTTGTTACTTGATTTGATAAAAAGTCTGAGTATGCTATACCTATACTTTTATTCTACCAAGATAATGCCACCTGCTTGTCATTTTATAATTTTTTTTTCTAGATTTTATTAATTAAATCATTAATCATCATATAACAATAAACATACTTTTAATTAATTACTTCAAATACAGCAAACATTAAATACAATAGTACCGACAAATTTATCTGGCTGTGGAATATGAAAGCCCAAAAATTAGGCCGCAAAATAAATTCCGTCAGATCTACTAAGCTATGGAAAAGGATTAAAAGATCAACAAATTTATTAGTTGAGCCAAAAACTACCGGCAAATACTTATATCTTTTGCGATTATGTTATTACCAGCATGTGGGACTAGGGTATTGTGTATTTGTTTTTGTGTGATACTCGTTGAAGAGAGATGCAAAGGGTGTCACGTAGTTTTGGGTTGTAGTGCTAAATCGGAAACTGATTTAAAAAGTTTTGTTAGAAATCCTTTACGGTGTTCAACAGGTCCAAGAAAACTCCGTTTGACCGCAGACTGTGTTGCAAAGTTTGGGATTGTTTTTTTTTTAAGACACTGATGTTTCTGCAAATCCGGATCAATTAAAACATGGCTTGATCCGAATTATTAAACAATCCGTATTATATAATAAAGCTTTTATTATAATGACAATAGAACAAATTTTCAAGAAAAAATTAAACCTTTTAGAAAAAACTTTAGTCTGGAAAATGCAATCTTGCTTAACCTCCATTGCGCAACTTTTGTATTATTTCTTGTTGTTTGACTACAGTTAATGTTTTGCGTGGCCGTTTGGTGCAAAACTAAAAATTATGTGATTTTTTTTGTTGGTCGGAAGTTCCCCGGCATGCTAGTTATATCAAAATCCAGACAAACAATTATATCAGTTATACCTGAGACGCAGTCAGATACACGCCGGTCAGAAGTTAGCCAAGAAGCAACATTCAAACTTTTAATTTTTTCTCTAGTGAAACGACCATATATCAACAGCGTCTGCAACTGGGTAATAACTGGATACTGAATATCCAATTAGACCAAAGAAATTTGCAATTACGTTATCTTACAAAATTAACCAAACTCACACACCACAAGCGACACTAAAAAAGAAAAAAACTTCAACCACTTTGTAATGAGCACAAGATCTTTCCGGATCCACACCGAAGGTTATCAAAAAGATTACCAAATCTGTTGGTCTTGGATCACTGCTATAGATTTCTTTCAGTACGGTTACTGTTAGTTGCTTTAAACTGGTAATCAAATGTATGAATGTGAAACATATTGAGTGAGTCAAACCAACCTACAAGAGCAAGACTATCTCTTGGTAACTCAGACGCTCCTTTAAACTAAATCGATAAAGATTGTTACATTTGTGGAAGGTTTATATAGCCGGCTGCATTAATTGCTACCACATTACTACATCTTTTAAATCTATTGTATAAAGCAAAAGGTTTAGCAGATAACGTTTTTTTTTATTATTAAGTAATTTTTGAAATTTTTGATTGCATACTTTTACTTGTGATCAAGTTTGCTCAGGGGCCTCTCTGCAAAATTCAAATATGTTGCCCCTCCCGCCTTCTAAGTGTTAAAACAAAATTTATATTGAAACTGCAAATGAACTGAATGCGCGCTTTAGCAAGAGCGGCAAAAAAGATTACATATGTAGCAAATGTATTGCCCGTTACGCAGTTACGTTTTCATGTATTAGACCTACCTAGATTTACCGTTAGAACAGCACGATGGACATCAGAATTAGCCAATCAACGGTTCAAGTTTATCCCGGCTGCTATAGAAAGGTCCACCAAAAAGTCAATAACTTCTTAGAAGACACTGAGAACAACAGACCGTTAAGTAGCACTCTCAAGTCAGAAAAGTTATCTAAAAACTAAGAATTTGATCTGTTCTTGGCTCTGACAGAATTTTGAACAGAGCACTTAAATCACACCGGGCACTTCTTAAAAACTTGGAAAGGCTCTCAGTGGATAAGCAAGAACTTACTTTAAGTTTTGTGGGCGTGTGGTTGGTGTGCATTTCCTACCCGCACAAGTGTTTGTGATTCAGTTTCTTGATCAAAAATATTTGGGTGGGCAGGCGTTAACTAAATTTAAAGTTTAGTGAGCGTGTATTTTGAGTTGATGCTGCCACCCATCCGCCTAAGTGATTGTGATCCATTTTTTTGATTACAAACACTTTGGCTAAAAAATCTGTTAGTTTCAGATCTGTGGCGAAACAGCGTTATGTTGCTCCGGAACAAAATCCGTATGTAAACACGCATTTCAATCGTATTAAGCCTTTTTAAACTTTTACTTTATGATATGTTTAAAACAAAAAAAAATGTAATCATGATATCTCTCCGTTGAGTCAACACATCAAAACGTTGGCCAAAAAATACTTTGATAACCTTGCAGTTTATCCCAACCGGGATATGGCCAGACTTGCTGAGCCAGACAAAAATAAATACTTATAGGCGACCAATCAATATTATCACTTCTTAAAGTTACTTATCACACAATGTCTGTCTTGCGAGGCACACCATTTGTCAAAGTAACAACCACATTAAACAGATAGCCCAGAAAATTTTATCACCAACGCATATATTGGTTGCACTTGCAAGCAAACCTTAAGCTTTTTACCGCCAGCGTAAAAATAGAACCTAGCAACATCTGCCTCAGTAAAGTCAAACTGTGCTTGCGGAAATATCAAACGGAAACGCCGCAAATATCCTCCAGCGCAAACAGATAGATCTAGTCAGTCTCATTTATGAAAGCAATTTTGCAGAAAAAATTTTAAGCAAAGTTTTAATTAAAGGTCAAGATTAAATTGTAAACAAAAACACAACAACGACCTTTGCAATAGACTGACTCATTGCAGGTCACGGCGCCTCTGATGTATTGCGCCCCAAAGCGGCACCTCTGATGTATTGTGTTCCTAAGTTTGCTATTATTTACATAGTTATAAAAACAAAAAACTACAAGACAAGCAACTTTTTATTTTTTAATACAAGAACCATTAACATTAATCTATTTATTCTATCGTTTTTCTAACAACAATGTGTTTTTGAAACAAAAACCTTTGAAAATTTAGCAAAATTGAACTCTACAGCATTTTTCAAATTCACTATTTGGTAACAAGTTACGCTCTCAAGCGTTTTTTGAGTTTTGAAATGATATAATAGTCACAGATGACAAGGTTGGGTTGGTAAGATAGATGTTGTAATTCTTTAAAACCGCATTCATTGCCTGCTTCTTGAACAATTTGTTTTTTATGCACTCTACATTTTTTGTTATTGTAAACCCTTTTGGCATTTATTGAATTAAAAGAATCCACTCAGCATACTAGAAAACAGTGGCCATCACATTAAAATTGCATTTTTGTCTTCTTGTGTAGTAGAGCATCCTTATGAACTTATTGCATGGATTTTTATTTTGTAGGAAGATCCCAGTAGTGTCTCCAATTACAATTCTATAAAAGAAGTTTTTATGTTGGGATAAAGCAATCCATATCTTTTCGCATATTTGTTGTCTAAGCAGTTCTTGTTCTGGACTAAGCAGCTTTGGAATTTATTATGCCGACACATTAGTTTTTACTGTAGTTTTATGAAGAATTTTAAAATGTTATTATTTCTCTAACAATAGCCGAGTAAAAATTTCAAACTTTTACTCGTCAGTCAATCAACAGCAAATTTTTAACTTTATTGGTGATTTTGCTTTTACAGGTTTTCCACACTTTGGATTATCATAAATGGATTTCTTTTCATCAAACATTTAAATAATAGCATTTTGTTCTACTGAATTATATGAATTTTATCTATAAACAATGCAAATAGTTTACTACCAGTTCTTCTCAATGCTTGGTCTACTATGTATTTAAGCGTTAACAAATGTTTAATAATACCATTTTATTTATTTTTTTGCTACTGTTTACCTATTCTTTTATTCTGAATGGTGGTATGTATTTTTTATATCTTTTTCATGTTAATGCTGCTCAGTTTTTTATTTTATTATTGTTGTTGTCTTATTTATTTATTTTATGTTTTACTTTTGTCCTCTTTCTCCATACCGAAAATTATTGTTAGTAATGAGCGGAAATTAAATAAAATTCATTTTTCTTTTGAGATTTTAATTTTAATATTAAATAAGATGTAGGAATTATGTATGGAACCACACATCTAATAAACGCTCTCTTGGGCTTTTTTGACACATTTGCGTTTTTTTGACAAAATATTCACTTACAGTTTTGTATAACTGTAGTTGGATTTTAGTGATTCAGCGTTTTTTCTTTAACGTTTGGATAGTTGTGGATTTGTCGGCTAGTTTTTTTAACTAAAAAAACAGAGAAGATCTTCTAACGCAACAAATTGCACAATCTAAGCGGCCAATTCTGGTTTTCCAAACGGAAGATTACACGGCCAGGTAATATCTCGTACAATAATGCCATTTGTTAAAATGTTGTGTGGCAAATAGTATTGTTCTGTTAGAAACACATGTTCTTGAGATCTATAAACTGGGGTTTTATTTACCGATACAAACGATGCTTTTAGTTTATAACTCATACAAAACAGTGATACGTTTGTTGTGTATTTTTTATTTATAAAACACGTGTGGATTTTTGTCACTGTTAATTTGTCAATTTTGTTTGAAGATAACTTTTAAAGAACTAATTAATATTTTTTTTTTGCTGAGACTAGTCTGTAGGCTTGAGTTGTTGAGTAAGTTGAATTTTGTAGACAAAAAAAACAGAAATTTGTTGTGAAAATACGATGCATAGTATTTTTGAAATGTTTTATTTTTTAGCACAATGCCAAATAGATGTTTACTGGTTAGGAATATGTAAGAAATTTAATTTATTTCCGATATAATTTTATTGCGTAGCTCTATCTATACGCGGTCAACGGTACTACGTAGTAGAGAGCCTTCCAAAAAACTAGTAAAAATTTCATCAGTACACGTATCTTTAATCCGTAATTATAACGCTTTTTGTAAAGCGCGTTTTTATCTTCGTCATGAAGTTACGGAAACGTATCAACTGTTACAAACGGCTTACGGGGAAGAGTGCATATCTCGTCCAACTGCGTTTCTGTAATTCAGAAAGTATTGTGATGGCCGAGACAGTGTGAAAGACAATGAAAGGACGGGGCGTTTTTGCACAAGCCATACAAACAATAACATCAAAGCTGTTTGCTCTGCGCTTAATTTTGATTATCAATCAACTATCAGAAAGATAGCAAACAACTGAAATACAGATAAAGAAACCGTCCGTTAAATAATCTCCAAAGAACTAGGAAAAATAAGCCCGTTTTGTTCCGCATTTTTTGACCGCTGAGCAGAAGGAAGATTGTGTGAATTTGTGTGCAGATCAAATCACACAGAAACAATCCGAGATTTTTGGAAAAAAACGTAACCGATGACCCTCAGACTAAAAAACAGATTGCCAAGTGGAACGGCAAAAGATCCAAAAAACCGAAAAAAAATTACATGTCAAAACCAAGTTGGTTATTTTTTTTTACTACTAAGGAGTAATCTATAAAAAATGTGTTCTACTAGGTCAAAAGGGCAATGCTGAGTTTTATAAAGATCTGTTAGACTGTTTGCTAAAGAAAATTGCGCGAGTTTGCTCAGAATTGTTTGCGTCCATGGACTGGGTTCTGTAACACAATAATGCGCCAGCCTATAACGCCATCATTGTTAGACAATTCTTGTCCAGAAAAAAGTTTTTGTGTTGCACCATCGTACTTGCCTGATTTAGCTTCAGCCGATTATTTTTTATTCTCAAAAATTAAGTTGCATTCAAAAAGCTGAGACAAAGAAGGACATTCTGACTATTTACATTTTTCTTTTGACCTTAGTCTTAAAACTTTATAGCCACACCATGTATAACGTAAAGCTCAGATTTGGAATTACTCGAGTATTCCGACGCATAACGTTGTTTTCTTTATCTATATTAATAAGTAGTTTTTGACATTTTTGATTGCATACTTTTATTTGTGACCAAGTTTGCTATTATTTACATAGCTATAAAAACAAAGAGCTGCAGGACAAACAACATTTTATTTTGTAATATTAGAACCATTAACATTAACTCATTTAAATACATCTAAAGGTTCCATTTGTATATAGCCTTGTATGAGTCAAGTGTAAGGAATAAAAATTTGTTTTTGCTCAAACCACTAAAAATGCCTTCTTCAACATGAATCTAGATAATGTAATTTTTTTCAGATGTTTTTAGTAAGCCTTTTCCAAGTAATAAGCAATCAAAATTTGAAAAAATTGAGTTTTTGGTTTTTTTAACATTTTTTTACATTTTTTTATCGTTTTTAACTTCTTAGGATTGCATTTTTAGAAAAAATTTAAAAAAACAGTTTTTTTCTTTCTTTGAATTTTGAAAATTTTTTCTTAAAAAAAGGTATTTTCTTTCTTCCTCAAATATAAATAAAAACGTGCTTTACATATAAAAGCACGTTAAAAAAAAAGCAAAATATCTATCAGCTTTTTTTAAGAAAAACTGTCACTTAAAGTTTTGCAAAATTTAAAGAAAACAAGTTTTAAGGTATTTTTTGCACATATAAAAGCACGTTTTTGTCCATATTTAAAAAAAAAAAGAAATTACCCGTCATCTTTTTTTTTAAGAAAACTGTCTTCTACAAAATTTTCAAAATTCAACGAAAAAATTTGGCTATGAAAACTTATTCTTTGGACAATTTTGAAGAAAAAAAATTCTTTTTGTTTTTTCCTAAAAATTCTATTCTGAGAAGTGTAACTTCTCAGAATAGAATTTTTGATAAAAAAAAATGTAAAAAAACTCAACACTTCAATTTTTTCAAATTTTGATTGTATATTACTCGTAAATGGCTCACTGAAAAAATCTAAAAAAAAAAAATGATATAATCAGGACTCATGTAGAGGAAGGCATTTTCAGTGGTTTGAGCAAACACAAATTTTCATTCCGTACACTTGACTCATACATGGCCATGTGTATGTATTACTTGAATCCAAGATTCTGAATCTAGGTTTCTGAATTTGCGTGTGAAAGAGACCTTAACCTCGAAGTACATCATGTAGGCATACTCTTAGTTTTCTATATATTGCCGCTGTTATGGTTTTTGTAAACTACACGTTTAGAGTTGAAATCATCACAGACTACGTTTATCTTGTAGGTTAAATCTGATTGAATTTTAATCCGCTTAATGTTCTTTGACGTATAATTTTAACACTATGAAGTATTAAGGTAAGTGCAATAGTCAACCGATCCCTTTTAATTTTGCGTACTATAGATAACCAAACGTGTTAAATGTTATATCCGCTCTGTTTTTCTTTCGAATTGAATTTATTAATTCGACTGAGATCTCATTCGGTTTGCGCTTTGTCGGTTGTTATATCTAAACAATAAGTTTGTTCCAACAAACGATTTAAATGGTTTGCAAAATGTTTAAACCGCGCACACAAAGTTTTTTAATACTTAATTTTGTATGCACAGTACGAGTTTATAAATTGACTTTGTATTTAACTGTGATTATAATGCAAATTTAATGATAAGCTTGACAAATAAGATATAATCATTTATAAATTTTGTAGTTTAGGGGTTGTACGCATTAAATAATTAACAAATTTCTATTGTTTTCATTTGCTTTTAAAAATAAATGACTGTCGAAAGCGTATGCATGCACGGGTGTTACTGTAATGTTCGTGTGTTAATTTTTATTCGTATAGTGTGCACGCGGCTTCGGCGGTCGCGGTGATCCATCCTGGGGGCTCACAATGTAAATCACGGCAGCATGTGGTCCATCTATGATCTCCCGGTCAGCCTCAATAATTTGTTCCCGGTGCTCGTAAACTGAGTCCCCCAGTCAGTTTATCCGGTGGTATCCAGTAGTGTGAATTCAAGAATACCCGTGTTTACTTAATGCTAATTGTTGCGGCTCTCTCCGAATAAACCCGGCGCTTCCCCTCTTCCTTCTTCACAGCCAACACTCAACCATAATAATATCGCGAACGATAGGCGATAACAATAAATCAATGACGATTAAATTATATTGAAGTGCTTAAAATACTAAGTTGATTTTGGTATTGTAAGAAATATATTTTTAAAACTGAGATTATAATTTTAACTTAAATTAATATAATATATGAGTGCAAACATTTAATCATAATTGTTTGCATTCGTGGTTGGTCTTATCGCATTGAAATAAATATCCGCAAACTCCATCCGACTGTGTGCGAATAATTAAACATTGAGGGTGAAAATGCTAAACGCAGCCGGTACGTCGTGTAGCATTACTTTTTTCCTCTCAATTTTCACTAACAAGATAATCTTATTTTAATGCAAATATTATGCGCGGTGGAGTTATCAATGTGTGGCGACACGCACTTTTCCTTCGGCCCGCGTATGCAAATATAAGCCGGACACAATTACATGCATACCGACCTAATGGTATTACATATATAAAAAAGTATATATTATATAAAGCGATCTAAGCTAAATATTAATTACTTATTCAGTATGGAAAAAGGGAAGGAAAAAATATATATCGGCGGGAACCTCGCATGGAAATCTAAGCTCGATCTGGTAGCCTAGCTAAGTGGAAAATACTATAAGAAAATAAAAAAAAACCATTTTCATAGTCAAGGGGGATTTAATTACTGTAATATGTGCCAAATTAATCATTCTGTATTTTTAATACAAATAGTTGAATTTAACATTACCTGCGTCTGGCTATCCTACTCAAGTGTTTGCTGTTTTCCCTCCAAAACCGTTCAAGTATAGCATTCTTAGTGAATGAAGCTAATTTTTCGACGTTTGGCTATATTTTTTTTATTTAGATGTCAGCATACAAGGATTCTTTAAACTTAAAACATGAATGCAATAACAATAAACTTTACATCATAAATTTAATATACAGATAATTCAGCAAAAATGTATTAGTTCTATTTTTTTTAAATAAAAGAGGTAAAAAAACATTATTGTAAAATAAATAGATTAATTCCACAAGATAATAAATAATTATTGATTATTAAGCTAAATTATTTCAATAATTATTATGGTAAATTACTCTCTAATGTTATGTGAAATTAATCTTATTATTTCAGAATTAATGTAATTAGGTTCCATCAAATGCGGACAAATAATACTGAATGCTAAATATTTTATTCTAATACAAATGGTAATGAAGCTTGTGAATTAGATGTCTAAATCTAGCAGAAAGATGTGGCAGACTATGTATGTATGTAACAAGTAATAATTCAAATCGTGCACACAAACAAAGTTTGTGATACTTTAAGCATTTTTTCATGCAGATTAATTTGTTTGTGTGCATACTTTGAACGGGTTCTAAACTATTCAAAACGTATATGGGAACAGACTTATTACTGACGCTAATTATGTCTATGCCATTTCAAGGTTTTCTAACGTCAAATCCTAAATGTAGCAATTGGACTAGCAAATTGAACTAAAAAAAGCATTGACAAAGTTTGCATGCAAACTCGACAAAATCCACGATATTGCAACGGAAAAAGTAAAAAAGAAATTAGACATTTTCAAAAGAGTGAAAAACTGAGAACTTGATGTTAATAAGAATACCAGGAAAAAAGGAGGAAAGAGATTATACAGATTACAGAAGTTTCTTAGTTCTACCAGCAAATAATCAACAAACTAAGTACTAAAAAACTGGAAGAGAAAGAATGTCTACTGCTGGTCGCAATACGGGTTTAACAATCAGCAGAGTCTAGAAGATAACTAAGGAAAAGAAATTAAAAAGAAGATACGTTATATTTGTAACGCTAAATGTAAATTACGCTTTTAACACAGTTAGATAACCCGACATAGTTAACAAACCATTGAAGAATGTTGCCGTACAAAGTTAACCTATACAAATGCAAAATAAAAAACACAAGCAAGATATTACAAGCAAGGTTACACAGGAATCTGTCAAAGATCTCACGTTGTAGAATGTCAACTACGACAGTATCTTGCATGAACACATGCCAGAAAAAATTATTAATTAAATAGTTGTATCCAAAAACAGCAAAAAAGCCGACAACGGCAAGAAGAATACAGTCTTACAATTAGCAACACACAAAACCAAATTTGTGATATTAACGGACATAAAAAAAATTAAGAAAGTGAAAGTATGTAATAGATACACAATCATTAAGAGCTAACAAAGCCTTAAATAATTTGGTTTAACACTGCACAATACCGCTTCAAACATTAAGCCAAACCGCAGATGATGTTTATCATTGGCAACCAAAAAAATTGAAGAAGTATAGAAATATTTTTTCCAGAGCTCAAGAAATGTTGCTATAAAAAATCTAGCTTTTAAAGAACGGTATCCACAAAATTACTAATAGTGGTTTCAAAGACAATCTTGCTACACTTGCTGGTCCAAAAAAGAATATACGGAACTACCACGGGTTAACAAAGAAGTAAAATTAGCAAAACGAGTGGAACAAAAACAGCAACACGGGCCAGTTGACAAAGCTAATAATACCAAAAATGTCTTGGTGAATTGAACGGAAACACAGCTTCATTGGATATCATAAATGCTTATATTGTGGTTTAAGAAACACGCCCAATAACACGGTGCTACTTTGTAGCAGATGGCACAAAGAAAAAGAAAAAAATGTTTTGGGCATAGAAACCACAGTTGTAAACCTGGTTGAGGTTATGCTAGAATGCGATAAAAAGAAGTATGCAAAACTAATCCGCGTAATTGGCAGCCAATATGCTTACCAGTCTACGGGTATGCAAGCAAGATTAAAAATTACTCACTATGTTTACAAGCTTTAGTGTCAAAGCTTTGCATTAAACCTTTTGACAAAGTTTCTTGTTCTACCTTGTAAGGTGTAAGTTTTTTTTTTAAATAATGAGTGATAAGGAGAGCATTGCCCGCTATGCTAAAAGTACTTTTTACTATTTTGTTTATTGGGTGGTTAGCATTAGGACTTAGTTGCAGTTTTCTTGTTCAATGTATACTTAGGGTGCACTTTCAAATGCGGCAAGCAAGTAAAAACAAAATTATATTTAAAATTGTTTCCATGAGCGACAAGACAACGGTTATAATTGCTGATTTGGTAAAGTCAGGTTTTAAACCGTGACTTACTTTAATTCTATTGAAATTCATCCTTCTTGAAGGTTTCGACTCACACACAGTTTATCTGTTTTGATGCAGTTAAGCGCTGGGAGGTTGTTGTCTTGCAGTTGGCCAGTAGGTTGAGCAACTTGTGAACTGTTTTTTGTCTCTCTGGCCTGCTATCTGAATCCTAGTCCAACACTAATGCATTATCTATTAAAGTGGGCTATAGTCTATTGCAATGAATTTCTTTGGTGTTTAATTTTTAATCGGCTGAATGACGTTTTTAGTCTTTGCTGGATCAAGTTCAGTTCTGGCTCTAATTTGTTATTTTTTATGATGTCAAAAATAATTATTTTGAGTTCTATGGGAATTGATGACTATGCTTGCTCGAGAGTGAGACATTGTGATTCACGCTTGTTGTTGAAAATGATTGTTAATGTTTTTTATTGAGCATGCCAACAACGCCATACAATTATAGATATAATATTATCAAGCAAAATCACAAGAATAAGATGCTGGAACATCATGTTTTGGCACAAACGAGATTAAGAAATCATTCTAGAAATGAACAAGAACAACATCGACATATGGTCCCTAGCAGAAACCAAAAAAAAAGGGAAAGGTACTACTGCAGAAAAGATACAGAAAAGATAAAAACTAAACAACTAAAGCATGAGTTGGACTACTTATACACAAAAAAATTAAACCACACATCAAAGAAAGATCATATATAGACAAAAAAATACTCCGCCCAACCTTCAAGTTTGATAAAAACGCACCTTGTCAGCACATATGCACCAGACACAAGCAAAGCAATCAAAGAGCGAGAACAATTTTTTATCAATTTACAGAAAATTCTTGACAAAATACAGGCAAACAAAAACATATTTATACTGGGAAACAAAATCATCTCTGGAGTAATGCCAAAGTTTAACGAACCAACGCAAAACAAAAACGGCAAGATGCTAATTGCATTGTGCCCACAAAATGAGCATAGAATTAACAAAACCAAAAATCAGTAATAGATGGGATCAGACTATAACTTCGATTTATGCAAATACTAAAATACTGTAACCCAACACAAACGTAAACCCACAAACCCATCAACTAGGTTTATCATCATTATCAAGTCACTAGACAACAAGAGCACCAAACTCCTGTATGTCAACAGAATCTTACAAAAAATAGAAGCCAAGCCAATAACAACAACTAGGCATGGGAAACCTTAAGATTTAATTTACTAGAAAGTGCCAGAGAAGCCTTTAGATCAAAAACAACTAACACAAACAAAAGACAAAATACAAAGCCTTAGTTCAATGAGGAAATAAAACATTAGCAGCAGAAAAGAAACCGCCTATTTAATATACAGAAACAACGCTACACCAGATGAGCACTCCAAATATAAACAAATAAAAAATAGAGTAAATGTAGAAATAACAAAAAAAAAAACTAAAAAAAGTTCTCAAGGACATGATTTGCATGTAAAACAAAAAGATATGTAACAAGAAGAAACCGGTAAACAAATATCTTCAAACGTTAACTATTTTACCAGTCACATGGGTAAACTTTTTTAAAAAGTTATACAATACAACACTAGAAGAAACAGACGAGGAAACCACAAGGAACAACCAACAAAACAGCAAACACCCAAAATTTAAGATCCTCATTAAAGGTGTAAAACAATAAAGAAATTCAACAAACAAAATGCTGAAATATAGAGGCAACCAGCTAAACTAATAAATAACCAAGCTATACCAAAAAATCATAGAGCGCAAAACCAGACAAATGGAGGGAAAGCACAACCATTCCAGTATTCACTGCAAGGCACCAAGAGAGATCCGAAGAACTACAGAGGAATAAGTTTTTTATGTACAACTCCGCCAATGCCGGTCCCAAGCCCGGATGAGAAAGGAGAAGGGGGAGGAGTATCTACCTCTTAAAAAAAACCATGGTTTTGTTGGCTCCGACTGATAATACCCTGTAGGGCCGCTTGCCTAGGGTTACAGGTAAAAACGGTCAACGGTCTCGAAAGCAGACGAAGATCCTAGATCTCAATGGTCAAGAGAGCGGAAAAGCTAGGTCGGGATAGACAGGGTCCGATAGCCCAGTAAGGCAATCTGTCTAATGGAAGAAAACATAAATAAAAATTGACTGGTTCTCCTTATGGGAGGTTGGGGCAAAGGGTGTGCAGCTCATCACCCAGAAAAAAAGACAGCCGCAAAAAGAAACAGACAACAGCCTCGGAAAATAGACGACAACCAATATAGATGAATCAAGCAAAGGAAACGGGTTATGAGTATGGGAACGTGGAATGTACAAGGTATACGTACGAAGTAATAAATGAGATTAAGAAAATGAACATAGATATTGTAGATCTTACAGAAACAAAAAAAAAAAAAGGATTTGGAACTAAAGAAATAGATGAGTATATTCACCATACACGGAGTAAAAGAAGCGATAAAGTTAATGGACAATTCGGAGAAGTAAATATCAATAATAATGGAGATAGATTGGCCAATTTCTGTACTCAAAATACATTAAAAATCAAAAATAGATTCTTTAAACACAAAGGTATACATAAATACACGTGGATTCAGCACACCAGATAGCTAAAATCAATTATTAATTAAATCATTACCAGTCAAGACAAATCAACCAGGGTAATCGATGTAAGAGCATACAGAGGACCGGAATGTGGGTCAGACCATTATCTGGTAAAGGGACTAGTCTACTTCCCATATAAATCTTCTAACATACAAACATTATAAATGGGAAAAGAACCTAAGGAAAAACTAACAAAACTAGAGAAAAAAAAGTATAATTTCGCAAACTTTAAAGAAGACAGCATTAGGTACTTATACCAAGAGAAGTTAGATCAAAGCTAACAGATAACGCATTTAATTATGTCAAAGAAATGTATGAACATATGAAGCAAGCCATACATGAAGCGTTATATGAAGCTTTAGGTACGTTAGAAAAGAAGAAGCCCGCCAGCATGAAAATTTGGTGGAATTATGAGATCGAAGAGGAATTTAAAAGCAAAAAGCAGGCGTATCTCAAATGGCTTAATACTAAAGCAGAAGCAGACAAACAAGCGTATACTAGAAAAAGAAATACTGTTAGAAAGCTAGTAAAAAAAGAAAAAATAAAGACATGGGACAACAAATGCCAAGAGATAGAAACGTGCATAGGTGAGAGGAGATGTACAGAAGCATGGAGATTTGTCAACAATATACGAGCAAACAAAAAGCAAATACCCTTGAAACAAATATCGGCAAAAAAATGGGAAGAATATTACGGTAGGCTGCTATCTGAAGATCGACCTCAATTTATCGAGGAACAAATAAATATTACGGTGGATGGAGAGCTCATTGAAATTATAGATAAGGTACAAAAAGCAATAAAGAACATAAAGAATGGAAAGGCGAGTGGACGGGGGAATGTATCTGCGGAGATGTTAAAAAACGGGAAAATAAAGTTTAATGAAATGATTACTAAATTACTAAATAAATGTATCAACAAAAATAAAGTCCTTGAAGAATGGAAAATGGGGTTCATGTCATCTATACTTAAAAAAGGCGACCCTCGCAAGTGCAAAAATTACAGAGGAATAACGGTTACATCAACATTTAGTCGCTTGTATGGAAGAGTACTACGCGATCTTGTTGAAATATGAGCTAATAGAAGCAGAGGAACAAAATGATTTTAGGGCAGGAAGAGAGTTGCACCTACTTTTCATAGATCTGTCAAAAGCGTATAACAACGTGCCCATACATAGACTATGGAAAGCTCTAGAAAAAACCAATATAAGTAGTAAAATAATAAAAGCCATTAAATAACTTTACCGTAATAACAAAATTTAAATGAAGATGGGAAAATCAATCTCGAATGGAATCAGTACATCTAAAGGCCTTAAACAAGGATGCTGCCTATCTCCGACTTTATTTAAAATCTACATCAAACATTCCTTGAGAACATAGAAATGGAAATGTAAAGGCATGGGAATCAATATAAGAGATAACAACATATACACACTCCAGTTTGCAGATGATCAGGTGCTCATGGCTTAAGACAAGGACAACCTTCAATACATGACCAGTAAAATTAAAGAAGAATATGAAAAAACAGGCTTTTTGATGAACCTTGATAGAACTAAATACCTATGTATTGAGGGAGAATTTTACGACTTGGAACTTGAGAATATAGAAATAATATTAGCGTGCAATAGTTACCAGTACTTGGGGGGGTAAAAATACAAAAATATTGAAAGGACAAAAAAGAAATCAGGCAAATAATCGGACAAGGTAGAAGAGGTATCAAGAGACTAAACGGCGTATGGTAGAGTAAATAAAATTACAAAAATAAAAAAATATAATGGATGAAGGTGGACAGAAGCTGCCAAAAGAAGACTAGAGGCTCTGCAAACGGATGCTCTTAGATGATCATGTAGAAATGATTGGATAGGGTACGCAATACAAAGATAAAAGAACTAATCGGTTTGAAAGAAAACATCGTACAGGAAGCAGAAAAACGGCAACTTATCTGGTACGGACACGTGAAAAAAATGGCAGATTATCGACTACCAAAAGTTACGCTCGATTGGGTCTCTCTCGAAAGATCGAAACGAGGCAAGCCCAGAAAATCCTGGAATGACGGCATCCAGAAATCGATGAGCGAAAGGAATCTGCAAGACAATCAATGGCAGGATAGGTTAGGATGGAGGAAGAGTCTGGAGATCGGACAGCGTCCACAGACGTTTTAAAACCAATGATAAAAAAAAATGTACAACATCAAAACTACTAACAAAAATACTAACTAATAAACTAACATTACAAACCGGAATAAGTGAGGAATATCAAGGATTCCGAACGAATTGGTTCTTAGTGGATGCAATATTTCCCCTTCTTATGCTTTATTGATCTGAAGCAAGCATTCGACATAATACGAGAAATGAACATGCTAACGAAGTTTAAGCTTAACATTATTCAACATCATTATGGACTAAATTATAACAATTGTCAAGGAAACAAAAAGAAAACTTAAAATAGGAAACAGCTAAGCAAAAATAATGTGCTACGCGGATGACGCAGTAATAACAACCAAAAACAAGAACGACCTACAACGCCTGCTGTTCACATTCAACACCACCGCTAAACATTACAATATGAAGATATCCACAGAGAAGACCAAATCTATAGTGAAGACCCCTTGAGATGCAAACTGGAGGTTGACAACCAAATTATTGAGCAAGTCATAAGTTATAAATACTTACACACTTTCAGCAAATGCAACCTTACAACCAGAGTACGTCCCCAGGTCAACAAAGCTGCAGCCACCTTTGGATGCCTTTGCAATATTATATGGCGCAACAAACACATTGACTGAAAGTATGATCCGAATATACAAAACATGCGTACGACCAAACCTAACCTATGCGGCAGAAACATAATAAGAAAGATATTGTAAGATGGACCAGAAGAAAACGACGTAACTGGAGAGATCATGCTGACAGAATGAGCGTTGAGGAACTAGCAAGGTGGGCAAAACAACAGAGACCCGTCACAAAAAGACAACTTTAAAAACTTCTAAAACAATGGAAGGATAGTTGGACCTCAACATCACAGTAGCAACCATAAGAGGACGAATGGTACAAACACGACAAATTATTTTAATTAAAAAAAAGAAAAAAAAAAGAATTGTTTCTTCTTCTAATAAAAGCATCAAAATATAATGAAAATTTTTACATGTAACAGGTCTACATTATTAAAGTCACAATGCAGAATTAGAAAAGATGAAAAAGACAAAAAATAACAAATTCACAATAAATCTTTTACGTGGCCCCCAAAAAAAGTCTAAAGGTGTTAAATCACAAGATCTCGGTGGCCAATTGTGATCACCTCTTTTAGAAATAACACTGTCAAGAAACTATTTTTGCAAAATTGCAATTGTTTTGTTGCTTGTGCGGCACGTAGCGCCGTTTTGCTAAAAATGAACGTCGTCCACAACAATATCTTCTAATTCCTGCCATAAAAAATCATTAATCACATCTCGGTAGCGCCATCCATTTACCGTTACAGTTGCACTAGAATTATTTTTGAAAAAGTAGGGTCCAATCACACCGCCAGCTCAAAAACCGTACCAAACAGTGACACGTTGAATATGCAAAGATTTTTCAACAATCATTCTTGCATTTTCTGAGCCCCAAACAATTTTGCTTATTTACGTAGCCACCGAGGTGAAAATGGGCTTCATCACTGAAGATGATTTTTTGATAAACTTCCGGATTATTTTGATGCATTTGAAGGACCTAATCAGCAAAGATACGACGTTTATGGTGATCGACCGGCTTGAGTTCTTGTGTTAACTGAACTTTAAAAGCCTTAAGACTTAAGTCTTTATGCAAAATACGGTGTAATGTCGTTTGGGGAATGTCTAACTCCAAAGATTGACAAGGAATTGACAAACCTGGGTTTTCTTCAACACTACAGGCAACATCAGCAATATTCTCATGTGTTTTTAAGCGATGTACACGGTTTCGGTTTTTCACATCACAAACTTGTCCCATCAGCCCAAACTTTTTCACCAGGTTTACTTTTGCCGGCCGAGAAGGTGCTTTACCACGACCAAAAAGTGCTTTAGTTTTGCGAACTGTGACTGAAAAATTTTCACCATTTTTGTAGCAAATCTTAATAATTTCAATGCATTGTAGAAGCGTGTATTGTTCCATTTTTAATAATGGCGTAGTTTTTACTTGTCAAATGTTAAAAGATAAAAGCTTCAAAATTGACAGCTGCCTAAATAGCCTGCTGTTCAAAATAAAAAATTTTATTGGAAAACTATTTGACGACAAAGTTCTACAAAAAATAATTTAAACATTACAGGATTATATATCTAATAAAACTTATTAGTTATCCAGAGCATAATATATATATATAAGTAGATGGGATTTACGATGATAATAATAATAGTTTTTTGGTTAAAAAATTTATTAATATTAAATATATTGTTTAACTTAATTAAAACTTCATTATATGATTTCTAAGTTGGTAAAAGTTAATATTTGTACAAAGCATTTACAGTACTTTCTAGTGTGGGGCCAAAATATCTATGACTCGCCTTGTAGAATGACCATGAATTCTATCTTTTTAGGAAGTTGTCACAATTTAGGAAATAGCAGCAATAATAATAACATTTAACAAAACGCATCGAAGTCACTTATGAAAATTGTTGAGATTAATTAACTTATATTGTATATAATATATTAAAATGTTTATAAAACCAATGTAATTTTAGGCAAATTATCGTCCCAACTATTCATATGCTATATGAATAATTGCTTAAAATTTTCAAATAAATTTTAATTGAGTTTATTTGTTGTTGAGACTGTTAATATATTAATCGTTTTTGGAATAATGCATTAGTGTACATAATCTGTAAATTTATTGTTTACTATTGAAAAGTAAATTAATGCTTGAATAACGGAATCAGTTAATAACAAAAACAACTATTAATCCATAGCATGTAAGTTGAATGAATTTTAGAAAATTTTAATCTGTTTTTCCGACAAATATTGATTACATCACTGGTAAACATTTGAAAAGCCTGACATAAACGTGCTATCAATTATTCATCAACTAGAAAATGTTGTTATCGACTGTCAGTGTCGACTGTCTGTTTGCCTTCAAAACAATCAATTAATAATTGCGCAACCGGATTGGATCCGCATACTCTCGATTGGGATCGATGTAATTATTTCCATCAAGTATATTTATTTAGAAAAAAAGCAAAAATTATTTATAATGAGCGGGGCGTTTTTAGTCGATCCACGTTTTCTATAATTGCGACGGATTTTTTCTTTCCTATCCACTGTGTTCCTCTTCCCGTTACTTAAAATAATGGCGGCAAATTATTTTAAATGCAGCCGGTTCTTATACATATTATTTTTTTCGGTTCTTTAAATAATTTTATAAGGGGAAAAAATTATATTTTTTGATTGACAAGTCTGGGACCATGGGTCCGATTAATTGCGTAATTACGATATCAGTCGATAATCAATAGTTCTGTTGCGTCCGGCCGGAGGGGTCAGTTGCATTTATCCTGTCAGGCTGTCAGGATGTGACGGGATTAAGCTTGCAGACCCTTCCATTAAACCGCAACGAAATATACGAAATTGAACCGACACACAAAAAAGAGGAATAATTGAATATATTTAAAATTGCGCCGGTAAAGTACAGACGAATTTGTTGCGCCCTTAACATATTAAAAAAGAAAAACCACATTTCAGTATTTAGACAGTAATTATAAGAAATTTGTTTCAGTTATTATTTTGTACATTTGTAAGTTAACTCTGCTGATATTTTTCCGACTACGAAACACTTGTGTTCTTCAGGTTATATAGACTCCAACTGATATTATAACAGTTTAAATTTTTAAAATTAGGAATAATTTTATATAACATTATGACTATTGGTTATTACAAAATATAAAAAATACCCGCAAAACATTAACTTAAAGGTACATAAATATAATATTAAACAGATAAATAAAAGTTTTGGCAAACATATTATTTTTTTAAGTTTATAATAATAAGAGATGTTATTGTTGTAGATGTCAATATTAATCAATAGTACGGTAAACTAATTTAAAAAAAAAATTGCAATTAGATACTTATAGTTTAGTATACTAATAGAAAAACTAATAAAATATTTTTTTAAGATTGGTATAATAATTATGTATTTTTTTAAGAATTTATGAAAGTAGATACTTTAATCGTCAAAACACACTCACAAGTAAAATATTTTTTTTAATATCATAGTATATATCCTTATAATTGCAATTTTTTCATAGATTCTAAATTTGATGCCATTTCAAGTCTATACTCTACTTATAAGCCGAAAAAACTATAAAACAATGTTTTTGTTCTCAGTGAGCTGGGCAAAAGGAGCATTTTTAAAATTTTTAATGTAAATTAATATGAAAATATAAATTTGTTTTGTGTATTAAGGTTTTAAGAGACTAACACTCAAAAAATCTGCAAAGTAAGCCTATTCTTCAACAGAAACTCTTACAAATACACAATTAGCTCAAAGGAACAATACACCAAATATTTTTAAAAGTTTGAATTCTGGAGACAGCTTTACGTAGAAAATAGTCAGTGTTGTACTTGGCCGTAGAAAAGTCCATCTAGAAAAAAATATTTACAAAATTTTCAGGCAAAAAATGCGTTATAAATTAATTATTTTTCATATTCACAAAAAAAATTATAAACACACTAGGGTGTAGTTTAAAACTTGCCGGGCGGATTTTTGTTTGAATGCCAAAAATAAATATTCTCAAATTTTGGCGCTGATAGATCAAGTCTAAATTTGTGCCGCAAGCGCAAAAACTATCAAACAAAGAGTAAAATGGTCCAAAATTGAAATAAGCTTAATAAAATATATACCAAATAATCTAAAAAAAAAAATATTTTCAAGTAAAGAAAAAATTTACACGACACTATTTATTTTCCATATAGAATTGTTTAAAAAACTCAAATTTTTAATAATATTTGGTGTATGGTTCCTATGAAAACTGCTAAATGTGTATTTGTAAAAGTTTATGTTAAAAAATAGGTCTATTTTTGCAGTTTTTTTCAAGTTTTAGGCCCTTAAAACCCAAATACACAAAATTTATATTTTCCAATTAATTTACAACAAAATACGTCAACTTTGGCGGCTTCTAGAAGTATAAACTTGAAATGACGCTAGATTTGGATTTTAATAAAATTTCTTATTGATTTCACTAGTAAATTTTTTTTGTAAGTTAAATTTGCAATTTTTAAACAAACAATGCGATTAAGTTAAAACAAAAAAACTGAAAAAATTGTAGATTTTTTTAAGGGTTTTATACCTTCATGAACCGATCAAAAGACTACTAATAAGTTATAAAAACAAAAAAAAACAAAAGCAAACTTCTTAAAGCACTCCCCCTAAAAATTACTTAATATGTCACAACATAAAAATATCTTTGAATTTTAACTAGTAGAACCGCACTTGTTAAAACTATTGAAGACTTGATTTTAAGCAATCTGAACATTGACCTTAAAAATGTGTGGTTTATAAGTCTCGGGAAATACTGAATTTAGAAGTTTATTCCGTGTCAATAGTATGGTTATAAAAAATTCTCTTAAAAGTTGGTCCTGCATCTCTGAACTGTCAGTAAATATTTTTTTAAATTATAATATCTATAGAAAACGTAAATATCTGCAACATTACGCCTGAGTTGTAAAGTATCCAAGTCATTAGTCAATTTTGGATTGGCAATGATTTAAAAAACTTGTTTCTGAATAGAATTTAGAAGAGATAGTATAGTTTCCGATGCTCCTCCTCATATTTAAAAACAATATTCAATACAAAGACAAATATAAGTTTTCTATATATGCAAAAGTTGAACAGAAGTAAAAAACTTTTTACATCTATTAAAAAATATCTGTTTTCTTGATACTTTCAAAGCTATGTCGACAACATGATCGTTCCAGAAAAGATTATGTAAAATTCTAATACTAAGAAGATAAATGAAAGAAGATTTAGCTATGGATTTGTTGTTTAGTTTAATACTTGGTACTGATGATATTTTGGATTTAGATTTTGAAACAGTTAAAATTGATCATGTCGGGTATGCTCTATTCAGATATTGTTTTGAGGTTTTTGTTTATAGATGCTACAGATTCTAACATAAAAGTTTTAACAATCTGTCATATTTGTCAATATGGTTTTTGGAAAGTATGAAGGGTGCTGTTATCTGCAAAACTATAAACACATTTTTTAGTTATTGGAAGAAGTTTATTAATGTAAATCAATAACAAAGTTGGCAAAAGAACAGAACTTTAAGGAACACCAGCATTTTTGGGTCAGAGTTAAAACCATAAATTTTAATTCTAATTTTTTTATTGTCAAGAAATCTATTGGATAAGACTTACAAATTTGTAATCAAGACCTATACAATAAGACTTGTTAATAAGATAATCAAATGCTTTGTCTAAAGTAAAATTTTATTTGTAAATAACATATAGATTTGTTTTTAAACGTTTTTATTGATATTGAGTATCTGAAATAAAGTGATTTTATTCTAAAAACTTGACAAAGTAAAAATTAATATATATAAAAAAAAATTTACAGAAAGGACAATGAAATTGGTCTATAATTTGAAGAACACTTTAGATAACCTACACTCTTGGTTAAATTAACAAATATTTATTACAAGAAATTTGGTTTTGATATAAATCTAAAAAAACCAAAACTAAGTCAACTACAAATAACTAAAAGATAAGTCACAATAAACCATCTATAAACATTGGTAACAATTCTATTCCTACAAATATTTAAAACTTATAACTGAACAACAGAACATACAAAAGAAATTAAGTGTTAAATTGTTTTTACAAAAACTCAAAAAATATCCTAATACTGAGATATATTATTATAACTTAGAACCAAAATGTTGAGATGCTAAATATGCTGTATCTTATTGTATGAAGTAGAAACTTGGACATTAATAGCAGAAAACATCAAAAACCTAAATCATTAGCCTTATTCTGTATGCATATTGTTAGCAAACAATATCGTTAAAACGTAATAAATACACAACATTGCTTAGCAACCTTCCTAGATAACGATATTGTTAGCTAGCAATATGCATACAGAATAGGGCTAAATGAAGTGCTATACATAGATGCTACGTTAAAAAAACAAAGAAAATACTACAAAAATAGAATAGTTTGGACATATAAGGCATTTTTTGAGAGAAAATAGATTCAACATCTTAACTAATAATTTAAAGTAAAATTAAAAGCATAAGAACAGTCGGCAGAAGAAGGATTTGTTAGCTTTACAACTTATAATATCATATTGTTTGTACATCTACAAAACTTTTTAAATAAACATTTAATAAAATAAAATGTGGTATAAATAAAAGTAAAACTTTAAGGACGAGAATAGTATTTTTTAATGTATTTCTAGCAGACCTATAAAAATAGGTCAAAATGGTGACAGTTGAAAAAATAATTTGGTTGATAAGTTTTAGAAGACATTGTTATAGTGGCAAAAACTAATTATAAAAATGAGAAATAACTAAAATTAAATCCGTACCAACTAAATAGTCAAAGCAGAAATAATATAGTTATAAAGTATTAAAAAATTGAAGTTTGAAGAAAACTTAAATGCAAGTTGATTAATTTTTTACACTGTGATTCGTATAAATAAAACAACAGTAACGGATTGAAAAAACCATAAATTAGAAAAGATGAGCTTAGCACTTAGGTTTTGGAACTGAATAAAACTATACCAGAATTTCTCATTAAAAAAAAAAACAAATAAATTTAAACTAGAATACAAACAACTTAACACGCTAGAAATATGGTTTATTTGCAACATAATAACAAAAGTCTATAGCATAGAGTTAAAAATAAAAGAATTGATAAATGCAATAATTAATAAGAATATACGGGGTTGGCCATATTCGACAAGAAGATCAGGCAACACTGTAACTTTTGACAGAGATGCTAGATTGACTAATAACATACCGCGTTTAAAGCATCAGTTTAAAGAGATTGTTGTCATAGAGCAGTACACGCCACGTGAACGCTCTAAAATTGTTGAAATTTACATTTAACAAAACAAGTCAATTGTGAACACGCAACGTGCATGAAAGAAAATTAATGAAGTGCGCTTTCTGCAACCACATTGTATCGTTTGTATGATAGATTTACAACTGGTGCGGCACTTACTAACCCCAAGCGTCCAAATAAAAAGCAACTAAGGCGATCAGATGATAATATTGCACTCGTACAGGCCAGTGTTAGCAAGTCTCCAAGAACATCTCAAAAACGTTGTTTTGATCAGTTAGACATAATCTACTTTACGTCGCATTTTACGTCGATTTGCATATGTTTCCGTATAAAATTCAAGTGACACAAAAACTTTGCCTGCTGATAAACCACGTCGATAAAAATATTTGCTAGTCACACAGAACATATTGCTAATTGTGTGCATGTTTATGAAAAGTGCGCGGGAACGTTGGCAAGTCATAACAAAGACGCTTTGATGCAAGAGGACGAGATGCAGCGCAGTGAAGTAAAAACAATTTGAAGAGGAACAAAAAATTTCCAAATGCAGCCTACCTTTTTTGTCTTGTAATTTTAGCGGTTTGGTTATCTTTTCCTAGCATAATGTGGTGTTTGAGACACATGTTTGTCAACTTGTTTGATTATTTTGTAATCTAGCAACTATTTTGCTGCCAATGATAACTTTTTTTTTGTTCATTTTTAAAATTATGGTTTTAGATGAGTTAGTTAGTTGTATGAGCATGGCTTTTGGTTCTGTAATATCACTGCTAATCAGCAGTATATTGTTGGCAAATTTTAGATGGTTATTGTAGTTACTTGAACTACAATAATGCTTTTATTTGTTCATATTAGTTGTTTAAATACGCCTCCAACCGCCAAAGTAAACCTTTTTTTATAAGATCTGCTAGTCTTACTCATTGATAAGAATTCTATTAGGTTTTAGTTTTTTATCTATTTTGATACGTAAGGGTGCGTTTTTGTAAATGTTTTCTAGGATGTTTAAACATCTAGAGTCGACTCGTGCTCTGTTCATTGATTTTAGAAATAACAAAGTTTCTATAGAATCAAACGCTTTGTAAAAGTCTATAAAAGTCAGATGTATAGGAACGTTATACTTAGTGGTTTTTTCAATTAGTAGTGTTTGTAGATAAGTCGTTGTGCTATACCTTTTTCTAAATCTTGCTTGTTCTCCTGTCTGGTAGTTATCTGGTTTGTTTGTTAATGATTGTTTTAGTGTAAGTTTTCTATATATGTACATACATTTTTTTTTTAAGTTTGGTTTGCCTCATTTACTAGTTTTTTTCTATTTTTTATTTATCATATTGTTTTTTTTAATTTTTGTTACCACGCTCAGGCGCATGTGTTTTTTCAAATTTGTTTTTTATGATCTTGTTTAGGTTTGTGTATTTTGTGATTATGCAGTTTTAGTATCTCTTTTTTTTCTTATAATAGTTTTATGGTGCTATAGCTTAGTTTTAAATTCTTTTTTACATTTGTGCATGTTTTTTTGCCGCCGTTTGAATATCTGCCTTGATTTTGTTTGACAGTTGGTTAATGCTTATACTATTTATATTTTTTATTTTTTAGTTTTATTGCCAAATCTTTTTAATGTTCCATTTCTTTTAATTTTAAAACCAGGACCGTAGGAAATTGTTTTTAATGAGTTTATTTTTTTATTTTTTTATTTATTTGTATTTTTGCTCTAATTAGCCTATGATTGCTACTTCTGCTACATTGGTTTAGTACTGACACGTCCTTAGATAATGCTGTGTTATATGAAATGATGTAGTCTTATTCGTTTTTGTCTTTATGGGGCTTTTTTATGTCCACTTTTTCTGCTTTGGTTTGTCAAAGAAAGTATTCATGTAGTACATGTTCTTACTTATTAGAAAACCGGGCAGCATGATAGAATGATAAACATTTTTGATTTACAGTCCAAATCTTCCAATACTCCTACCATAAAGATTAACACTTTATGATATTTCTACTAAAGTTAGCAAGCTGCTATGAAGAAAGACTTTTTTTGCAAGAAAAAAAAATGTAGGTTAAACTATGCTTTAAGTATGTCATCCAATAAATTTAAACAAATATTAGAGTACATTCATGTAGACAAAACATGGTTTTAGTAAACAAAAGTAAAAACTAACATTTATGTTGCTGCTAACAAGAATATACCAATTCAATCTTGCAAAAAGAAGAAAAAAACGTTGCACGACCGCGGTACTATCTTTATCAAAAGTATAATTTTAATAGAAAATTTTGTATTTGTTTTTGTGGTGCAAGAAATAGCAAAAAAAAACCCAAAAAAAAATTCCCGTCAAAGTTACTCGGTCAGTCTGTATTCAAATAATGACAAAAATAAAAATGTCTGCAATAAAAAATGACTTATTGGTGTAGAACCAAGCTAATCAAAATCTAAAAAGATAATTGCACCTTGCAGCAGTGTTGATGATGAAAAAATTGTTTGCGTTGGTACTAAAATTGAGAACCATTCCCAATTTTAGTACCATTTCAACCACCAAACAGTCCTGATTTTAATGTTCTTGTTTTTGATTTGGGTTTTTTTATCGTCATTTAATCATTGTAAGACAAAAAGTCCTTGTCCAGTATTGATAAACTAATTGCGGCATGGGATAAAATAATCGCAAAAAACTAAACTATGTTTTCCTTTCATTTCAGAAGTGTATGGAATTGATCATGCTTTATAAAAGAAACAACGGTTACAAGCTTTGTCACATGAATAAGGACAATCCGAGATTGCAGAAAACGTTGTTACCAATAAATTGGACACTTATTTTAAAACAAATAAAATTCTTAAATCGGACACTTATTTTAGAATGAAAGGAGTAGTACTTTAATTATTAATATTTTATCTTCAAACTAATTAATTTTTAAATTAAAAAAAAATATAACACCAAAACAAAATTATTTCTAAACGTTATTTGCTAAAAAATAAATGTTGTGCGTTTTCTAGATTTTCTGAAATAAAATAATTTTTGAAAAACGTTAATAAATGTCATTAAATGTTTATAAGCAATATTTTGCAAGCTTGATACAATACATAGGTTTTTTAATTTTGTTTACTATTTATTTCATTCAATATATGTGTTTTTTTTTTAGTTTGTTCTATAACCTTGTATTGTTAACAATCTTTTTATCGGTTTTTTAGTGGTTTTTATGCTGTAAATAATTAAATTGCATTTTTTATGAACTTATTCTAAAATAAAGACATTGTTAATATTATTGTTATTAATATTATTATTATAATTATTTAACAAATTAACCGCGTTTAAAAAAAACCACAATTATCAACACGAATCAAACAAGTAGGTTAGGTTAGGTAACTTTAACACTGTTATGAGTTTGTACATTAATTCATCACTATTATTGGTCTTTTTTAATAAATAAATTTAATAAGTTTTTATGTTAAATATTTTAAAAGCATAGTTTGCATGAATGAGATTCATACTAAAGTTAAAAGAAAATATTTAGCAAAAAATAAAAAAAAAAAGGATGTAAAATGAATAGTTTCAGCAAAAAGTGCTAATTTATTTTTACAAAACGTTATTTTTGTCAAATAATTTTCTATGCTTACAATGTTGTTCAGTAAACATTTTTGTTATATTATAATGTCCGATTTTTAATTATAATTATAGTTTTTAAAACTAAACTTTAATTAATTAATTTTTATGCATTAAAAGCGCGTTTAGCAATGTAGTAAATACGTTTTATTGACAGTTTAATAGTCAAAACATTATATATTACATGCTACAAATTATATTTTTAGCAATCTTTTTTTTTAATTGTCAAAGTTGAATAAATATCATCCTGTAAATAAGCAATTTTATATCAATATTGTACAATGCATTGCACTGAAATGATAAAATATTAACAATAAATGAGGCTTCTTAGTTTTTTTTTTTTTAATTGCAAAGTGTGAGTTTCATGCATGATTTTTATTCTTGCAAAATGTTTATTGTTAAATCAGCTTATTTACGTTAAAATAAATTCAATTATTTACTTTAAATATTTATTAATAAAACTTATTCATTATTTTCAAAAAATTCTGTGATCATTGTAGCTGTTTTTATTTGTTTACTTGTTTATTTATACATTAATGTTTCCTGTGTTATTTATTTTATGTTATATTTGTTTCATACTTTTTAAATAAATTCAGTTTATTTTATTTATTACAACTAGTTTTGATATATCAGTTTCATGTCTGTAGCTGATAATAAATAATTTATTTAATAAGTGTGCAACAAATATAACATAAATTAAATAATATAATAAAGTTTCACAAAACAAATAAAAAAATATACAGAAAATATTTCCTGTGTTTGTAAAATGAATGAACAAATTATGTCATCTATCATACAACAACAAACTCTGCAATTTAAGCAATACAGTGATGAACTGATTAAAATTTATTTACTAAGTATGAATATGACTCTTAAATAAATCTAAAAAATGTACATACAGTTAATTTCTTTGATTTCCTTTCAGTTCAAATTCCCATGAGAGCTTTATTTCTTTTCTTTTTTATTTTATTAAAATATGAATTTCATTCGTTTTGCACGGCCAAAGAGAGATATTTATTTCTCTCGGACGGATACTGTATTATATACAGTAATGATTCGAGCCCACTTAAGTGCAATTTCAACCTTATCTACGTAACATCAATGTTATTTACTTCTTTTTACGTTTGGTATATAATTAGCAATATTATTATTATAATATTTTTCATAATAACTCTCCGTTCCTACGCAATGAAATACGTTATGTAACCGGGCCGCAGTAATTGCACGACAATTAGATGGAAGTGTTTTTACTCATGTTTGTTTAGTTTTGCTTTATTTTATAAAACTTATTGTTTTCATTAAAATACGTTTAAACTTAAGTTTTATAAAATAACAGTAAACTATGTAATAATTTATTCAAACTCAATCTAACGAGCCAAAAGTCAAGCACAGACAATTGTTTCGGTTCTAAGAACCTCGTCAGTGTACCTTGCAAGACTACGATATTGCGTGAAAGACAAATTTGAATAAATATTTTTTTAATATTTTATTAAAAACGCAATTGTAGGGATTTTATTATTTAACGCGTATCGTAATGAACTCTTTTCCTATACGGAACAGTTGAATATTTTGTTTTTAATAAATTAGAAATGAAAAATAGAAAAATAGTATATATAATTTGTTTTACAACACAATTTTTATTGTATTTGTTATTTACAATTTGTCTTCGGCTTTGTTTTTTTAAACTTCCAATAAAAATGTGTCCAATAATTCTATGTTAACATATATGTGTTTATAAATACAATTGATAATATAATAATAAATGTAAGCCAGAGCTTAAAATATTCAACAAATTTGCTTTAACAGTTGACAATGTTTCCTGTAAGTTTTTAAAGTTTATTTTAGAAACTACACAGTTTCTTGAACTTTAAGGACAATATCATATTATATATATGTATAAAAAAAACTGTTTATTATTTATACTTTTAGATCGATATAATGCAGGCTTATTGTGTATACAATTTAGATCAATAATCATTTTTTTAGACTGTGTCATCAAAACAAAATAATTTAGTTTAGTGTACAATAAAGTGACCTCAAAAGTTAACAAGCTCAGTCAGTATTATTGACTCTAAACAACATTCAGAATAGCAGTGCTTTCAGTTGCTTGTTATACTATGTATAAAGAGAAATTAGTAGTTAAACAAAAAATAATTTAATTGGGGGTGTCTTAAGATATTATGCTAATTTATCAATGTAATTCGTCGATTGTAACATACAGGCAAGTTTCTTCAACTTACTGCTAAATGTTCTATTTAACTAAAACTTGCTCAAAAAGAATTAATAGTTAACATGATAACTGAAGGTTATAATTTCTATTACGTGATGACTCATATTCCTGAAATAATAAATGAATAAATTATGTTTTGCATTTCAAATTTATTCTAACAAACACACTACTAGTTTCAACTTAATTAGAACCTTCTTTGTATGTAAACAATTCTTCTTCTTTATTGCGCGTTTTACAGCTATTTAACATCGCCCCAGAAGTCTTACGACTTGTTTGAAGGGGGTTGATAGGACCAATGGCTTATTAGGTGACTTCCGAATCACCCCGGTGGATAAAGAGCAAGTTATTATTTTAGTCATATTCGGGAATCGAACCCCGGACTGTTAGCGTGCTACGCTAATGCTCTATAACTGAGCCATCTCACCGTAAAATAACTAACTAAATAAAAATAAATTTGTTATAAAATGTCCAAAAGATATCTTTAGTATTATTGGCCAAACAATTAAAACATGCAGACTTTGCAGCAAAACTATTTTGTTGTTGCTGAGGGGAATCAAAGGCTTTGTTGGCACATTTTGTTGACTGATAAATCTAAAATTCACATTCTTGAGCACTTAACAATCTACAGATAAGTAAAAAGTAGTAATTTTTGATAAATGTTTGGTGCGGTATTATTTTGTGATAATGAACAAGATGACACCAATGTTTAGTTCTCAGTAGGCTGAGCAAATAGAAAGAATTTTTAGATTTTTTTAACCGCCAAAGTTAACGTATTTTTATGAAATTAGTTGGAAATTGGTTAAAAAAATTTTATGTGTATTTGGGTTTAAAAAGTTTAAAACTCGAAAAAACTGCAAATATATGGTAAAAACGCCAGAATTTAAGTTTTTATAATATTTAGTATATAGTTCTTATGAGCGCTGCTAAACGTGCATTTGTCAAAGTTAATGTTAAAAAAATAGACATTTTTACTATATTTTTGCAGCTTTTCAAATTTTATACTAAAATCCAAACACACAAAACAAATTTATATTTTCCAACTAATTTACATCAAAATACGTCAACTTTGGCGGTAAAAAAATTACACAAATGCTCTTTCTTGTTTTTTCATTGGGAACAAAAGATTGGTTTTATAGATTTTGCAGTTTATAAACAGAGTATAGACTTAAAATTACAAAAAATTAGTTTTTTAAACAAAAACGCGATTTTTTTAAAGTTAAATTTAAAAAAAACTACAAGAAACCTAAAAAAATGTAATTTTTTTTTCAAAGTTTGATACTCTTATGAACCAATCAAAAGACTACTAAAATACAAAAAAAGAAATACTAAGGGCCAATATTACAATAGTGGTTTAAACTGCAAGTTTACTAACTGCTAGTTAAAATTTAAATCTATAGTTAGTGGGAATGCGTATTACAATCGTCCCTATATTTTATGTCAACAAAATATTTAAAATCTTAACCTATAAATTGACTCGTCAAAAAATTGACAATAAAATTTTATTTAATAAATATATTAAATATCTAACAACAACAAAATTGCAAATTAATAAATATGAATAACTCCTTATAAACAATAGTAAATTTCCAGTAATCACTATTAATATAATACACCCATTTTTTATAAGTAATAACTCACATAATTTAAGGTTATTTAAACTGCTAGTTAAATCGTTAATCGCTCATTTCCGCCAGTTAGCTATTCGGATATTTTAATCCACAGTTAGCATTAATCCACGTATGAGTGAGTTAAACCACTATTGTAATTTCGGCCCTAAGGCAAGTTTTTCAATGCACTAGTTTATTTGAAATGAAATTGCTCGTATTATAAAATACATTCAACTGTAAACAACTTTTCAATATTGCTTCATAAAAAAAAAACATTGGATTGTATTAGAAAAGCAAGCTTAGATGTTTAACCAGCAAAGTCTCCTCCAATCATTTTATTGTTGATTTTATTTAAAAACTGCTGCAAAGAAAATTTGAAAAATATTGGTACTGCATCTGAGCAAACTAATGCTGTGCTTTACATTAATGACATTTTTGATAACATGGGCTCGCTGAAATTATTATAATTTATAAGTTTAAGTTTCAACACAATAACGTAAGTCGGATAGTGTTTGTCGTTCACCAGAACAAAGAAAAGCGTTTCAAAATATTATAAAATATAGTTGTAATTTGTTTTTGTCTTCGGAACCTAAAAACTACCATCTAAAAGGAAAACATCCCAGAAATGATGCCATTGATATGGAAAAGCGTTGGGACTGTTGTACTGACTCTTTTTTTAAAGACTTTTTGAAACAACCTGCACTAGGTCCGTCCAAGTAGCCACCTGAATAGAACTCTAAAACGCGGTATTTGCAATGCCGTCAAGCGCGTGTGGTTTATGTGGTAATGGCAAACCGTTTTTTGGCGTGAACATGAGACGTTTGTTAGTTTGCAAGTAGTTTATATTACTTTTGTTAGCCAGTTTATTGCAGGTCACGGTTTTGATTTTGTTCTGGTTTGTTGCTGTACAATTTAATCTTGATTTTAATTAAAACTTTGATTAATTTTTTTTGCAGAGCTTTTTCCGTGATTGTGAGTGACTAGTGATCAGTCTATCATTGCGTTTATGCCATCTGCACTATGCAATAATCCTAGATTCATTTGTGTGCGCTGAAGAATTAGACGTTTTTGTGTACTATTTTTGCAGGCACATTTCAACTTTACTAGGCTGCAGGGCATGTTGGCTAGCTGGCAGGTAAAAATGCTATTCTGGAGTTTGCCTGCCGGTGCAACCAGTAAGTGCGTTAGTGATAGACTTTTCTGGTTTTCACTCTAATTTGCTTAATGTCTGCTTAGTGTTACTGTTTCTTTGGCTGGTGGTCTGTCTCAACTGCACTTTTTTGTGGTTTAGGAGGAGATTGTTTGTTGTTGTTTTACCTTATGAGTGTCTATTGACTAAACTTCCTAAGTTTATATATTTTTTGATTAGAGATTGTACTTTAGGAAAAAGTTGAGTAAGACATAGGGCGTCTTAATCAACTTTCTGCTGTAGGGTAAACCGCTTTAGAAAATGGTGATATTGATTAGTCTTTTATAAGAGTATTTATCTATGTATGGATCAGCAAGTCTGGCCAGATCTGAGTTAGGGTAAACTGCAAAGTTATTAAAATACTTTTTTACCAAGATTGTTTTTTGTTTTATTTATACTTAAAAATGGCAAAAGAATGAAACTAACAGGTTTTTGCTAATCTGGTTTTGTCTAGGATGGACTGCACGTACAATTTCTACGTAAGTCTTTTATCAAAAGTGATACCCAAATACTGAACAGCATTTGACTACGGAATAAAAATGTTGTTAAGAAGATCAAGTTCTGCGGTTTAGATATAAAGTTATCAGTTTTATATTATATTTTTTGGGCCAGACCTTGTCGAAAGCTTTTTCAACGTAAAAAAAGATTACCACTGTAGTTTTTCATAGATTAAAATTGGTGGTCACTTTGTTTATTTGTTGAGCTAAATAGTAGTCTTGTCAAAACTCATGTTGATGAGCAGATTAACTTCTCTACGACGTTACTTAAGGTGCATAAAAAATTGATTGGCCGGAAGTTTTGAAGAAACTTTCAATCCTTTCCAGATTTTGGAATGTTTATGACGTGAAAGCCTTTCTAAGCTTTTGAAAAGTGTTTGGTAGTTAACATTGCTTTATTGAATCGTTTGTTTGGAATTAGTTCCAGGAGCAGATCTAGTTTTCAGTTTTGAGATCATTTCTTTAAATTCTTGGTTAACCATTTTGACGTGCTTTATATAAGTGTTCTCAGTCATTGAGGGGGAGCATTAGAGTCAGCAAATAACTGCACAGATTGAAAAATTGTTTTTTTATAGCAACCCGCATAAGATTTCACCTTATACGTAGGTCTAACCTATGATAACGTATCTCTAAAAGACAACACAATTGCATATAATAAAGCCGACTATAAATGTAATCTCGACACTTTCTCTGTATTTTTTGCTAAAGCGCGCATTTACAATTGTAATATAAACTTTTTTTTACTATTGTGAAAATGTAATAATTTTTTTGATATTATATGTTTTCATTTAACACTTTAAAAAACAAAGCAAGTTATTTAAAATAATCAAAAAAGCGCTATAGTGAACGTTACTTTATAAGAAGCCATTTAATTAAATTTGAAGAGAAAGCTTAGTTGCTTAAGAGTTTACTACGCCGCAGAAAAAGTGAGTTTATTTTGGGACACCACTTAGTGTTTTTTGAGTTTTCCAAAAAATGCTGTACTTTGTTAAAGCCGCATTTATTGACTATTACTTAAACAAATCAAGTTTTATGCACTTTGCAGTTGTCGTGCAGAAACATTTTTTTAAACATAATTGTTTTTTTTTTGTCTTTATCTACTTTCAATTGTACCTTTGCAGACATTCCACATTATTGTAGTCCTTTTTAGCATATACTTAATTAAGAAAATTCATTCCGTATCTCAAAAAACTGACCAATACTGTTGCACAAAAAATTGCGTCTTTGCCTGCTTAGATGGTGGATGTTAAATAATGTCAACAAATATAGTTACCAATAGAAAAAATACACTCAAACGTGTGTGGCCTAATAAATCCTATAACGGATGAAAACAAATATTGTATTACCTTCCTTGATGATTTCACTCATCACTGCATAGTATTCCTGTTAGAAAGTCGTAATCAAGTCAAAAATGCAATAAAAGAATACGTAAACATGGTCAAAGTAAAATGGAATCTAAAAGTGCACAAATTTAGGTGTGACAATGGTGGCAAATACATTTCCAAAGAAATCAAAACATGGTTCAAACAAAAAGGAATAACTCTAGACTACACCCTCAACTCAATAGCAAAGCAGAACGATTGAACAAAACCTTGACAAAAAGCCAGAATATTAATTTTGGATGAAAACTAACACAAAGAAATGTGAGGAGAATCCGTAAAAGCCTATCTAAAAAATAGAAGTTCTTTATCAACTGTTAAAACAGAAGAAACAAAAAAAAAGAAGCAAAAGAGGAAATAGAAACCGAAAAGATAAACCAAGAAGAAAGAAAAAATTAAAAAAAACAATAACAAATCAAAAAAGTCAACAAGATGTAAAATAACAAAAAAATACAACAATATTTTTTTTTTTACTTTTGTAGAGGCAGTCAAAAGTTCCAAAAAGAACGATTGGATAAAAGCTATCGAAGAAGAAAAAGAATCACTTCAAAAAAACAAAATTTTGATACAAGTTGACAAAAATGCAGCAGAAGGTAAAAAAATACTCAGTAACAGATGGATCTTAAAAGTAAAAAATGATGGAAAATACTGGTAGTTAGAAGATGCAAACAGAAACAGAATTGACTACACCAAGATATTCAGTCCCGTGATAAATAGTACTTCACTGAGAATACTATTTGCACTAGCCGCAGCTAAAAATCCTACATAATGTAACCTACATGCAGATGCCAATAGGATTTGATAATCAAGACAAGATATGTAAGCTGCAAAAATTACTATGTGAACTTAAACAAGCTCCAATGCTATAGAATAAAACCTAACAATTTAACTACAACAGATCTCATGCAAACAGTATGTCTATAAAAACAAAAATAATGAAATAATATTGGCCATATATGTGGATGATGGAATCATAATTGGAAGTGATCGAAACAAAATCGATAAACCACTAATAAATCTGACACGAGAATTCAAAATAAAAGTGTATTCTGAATTTAAAACCTTCTTAGGAATAGAGATTGAAAAATGTGCAGATGAACTCAAACTAAAACAGATTGAATTTGGAAAAGAGTGATAGAAAAGTTTCGAATAAACGAAGCCAAAACAGTAACAAACCCAATAGAAACAAAACGTTCCGCACAAGAGATAGAAATACATAAATGTGCATTTCTGTATAAAAAAGCAATAGAAAGCCTCTTATATCTTTCTACTAAAACCAAACCAGATTTGACTTACGCTGTAAGTTATTGCAGTCGTTTTGTAGAAAACCCAACTTTATCAAACGTAACTGACCTGAAAAGATGCTTAATAAATTTAAAAGAAACAATAAACAGTGGCATTGAGTACAAGGTAGAAAATGACATGAGTATCCTAAATGCATACTGTGACTCGGAATATGCAGGTGATATAAGTACAAGAAGAAGCACAACAGGCTACGTAATATTTCCAGAAAACGCTCCGATCAGCTGGTGCTCAAGATTCCAACTTAGAGTAGCGGTATCAAGCACAGAAATAGAATTTATTGGAGCAGCAGAGTGCACAAAAGAATTTCTATACTTAAAAAAATTAGTAACCAAACTAACAACTGTACAAGTAAATCTAAATCTACAAATCGACAACAAGAGTGCAATGTCTCTAACTAAAAATGAAATTATGAACAAACGCAGCAAACACAAAAAGAAAGTGAGAAACAATAGTGAATATCAAATATTGTCCCAGAGACAGACAAATTGTGCCTAAAATTTGAATTGTTTAGAGATGTAATATGTAGTTTAAAAAATGTTTAGTTTGGAAAATGTTTAGTTTAAAAATGTTTAACTTTAAGAATATTTGTAAAAATTTATTTTTTGTTAAGAGACGTTGATATTAAGAGAGAGTGTTAAATAATATGAACAAATATATTTACTTTAGTAGGTTGACATACTTTTGTTGGTAACAAATGTAACTAAATGTTTGAAAATAAAACTACGGTCAGTCGATGTAAAAACATGGTAGAAACACGTTGATACATTTCTAACCAAACAAGTGTGTCTATTGATATTTCCACTTGATTATATAAAATACTATAAATAAAGTGTTTTATTTAATTCCAACCAACAGTGGAAAGCCTTTATGAATCCATTGCATGGATTCTTCTTTTATAAGAAGGTCCCATTAGTGGCCTCTCTTATTACAATGCTATATAAGAAATCTTTATTTTTGGATAAAGCAGCCAAATTGTCCTTGCAAATTTGTTGTCTACACAATTTTTGTTTAGGATTGAATGTTTATTGCTCATTTTCAAATCTTAATGTAAAATTTTAAAAGCACTTGTTTTTGATATTTCGGCGGTGAATTAATACCAAATCTTTGATGATGGTTTTGTTAGTTTTTGTTTTCAGAGGTCTTCCTTGTTTTGGGTTATCATGCAAAAGTTTATTGCTTTATTTAAACTGTTTGCAGCATAATTTGGCTTAAAAATAAAGCAGGTTATTGTTTCCATACAATGTCACTATTTTCTCATGGATATTCTTCGGGCTACCGCCTTTTTTCGATAAAAATTATGATGTTATTGTGTTCAAGTTGCTAACCACTAACTTTTGCTTTTCTAAACTGATATAAAAATGACAAATGTGGAAACCAAACTTAGAAGTAATACTATAAAAGATCACAAAAACATGTTTTTTTAAAAATAGTTTTGTAAATTAGAAATTTAAATTTTGGAAACTAATTTAAAGAAACAATAAAAAAAATGAATTAAAATTAAGGTAGTTGTTTGAATTGTTTTTCTTTGGCATTAGCACAATCACTAAGTTTAGTTCGGTAATAAAAATTAGTTACAAACATTAAAGTAAAAATGATAAACATAAAATTATATTGTTTTTTACTCCCTCTGTGCTAATATATTAATATTATTTTTATTCTATTAAATAGATTTAAAATTACATTTAAATTCCAAAAGTTCACGTCTCCAAACATTTAGTGGATTAAATTTTACTTAAAGGTAAGCAACAAGATCAACATAGTCAATAGTCACTCTATAAAATGTGTTATTAATACTCTACATACATTATTAAATAAAATATTATATTAATTTTACTAATAGTTTTCTCTCTTCTAATATAACTAACAATTTTATAAAGCAATCACATAATTGCTTCTGAGTGGTATAATGTTAAGTCTATTGTACAATCTTATTAGTAATATATGTATAGTAATAATAATTTAAAAAAAAAATTAGTAATAATAATATATTAATAAAACAATATTTACATCTTCATAATTGTTCAATATCAAATATTAATTTTATTGTGTATAAATTGTTGTTGTAGTTAACCAGTTTGTATGTAAATAATTATATGAATGATTGAATATGTATTCAATTATTCTATATATATTTTAAGGTCAATGATTTATATGTGTTGTAAAGTCAATGATTTATATTTGTTTCTTTGCGCGCACCCCTTTTTTGTGCCATCCGACAAGCAGGTATACCTCGAACCTCGAATAAACTAGCAGTGTGAAGTGTGAATCCAATACGCAATACAACGACTACGGCGACCGGTCCGCCTCACAAATATACTTATTTCACACTCAATAATTAACATAGTATCACCAAATTAAATAGTAAATAAATGTACGTAGATTAGTATTTCGTAGTTTATTAATCCTACATCCAAAACAGCCGATTGAAGTGAATCGCGCTGCGGCAAAGAAAGCCATGCAAACACGTGGCTTGCCCAAACAAAATGGTCCTTCGTACCGCATTTACGACCGCAAGTAGTTAAACAGTGCAACCAACACACACAAGTGAAACAATTAAATACTTCCACACACAATTATCATCGTCATAGAGGACATCAGTCCACATTCAGCGAGAGCATCAAGGACATCAGTCTTATCAACTTATTATTATCATCATCGAGGACACCAGTCTACATTCAGCAAGCAGCATCGAGGACATCGTAATTCAATTAAAAGTAAGTGTGTTACAAAAAATCCTTTCTTCCTTTTATTTTATTTCCATAATTAAACATGGCCGAATTAAATAAACTAAAAAAACTCAGAAGTACAGAGAAAGCCAAATTCACGCGATTTGCTAACTTTTTCAACGAAAATAAATTAGATCAATCCAAAGTATTAGAAATCAGAAATAGATACAATAAAGCAGAAACTATATATGATATATTTAATGATATTCAAACACAAATTGAAGATATAGATGAATCAGAAACAACCGTTAATGATAGAATTCAATTTGAGGACATTTATTATGCTACTATGGCAGAGATATCCTCTCACATAAACAAACAGGTAGATTCATGTATAGTATCACAAAACATTGTACCAGACAAGCATCAAGTACAGATTCGTTTACCAACTATTGAGCTGCCAAAATTCAATGGATCTTACGAAGATTGGACATTTTTTAGTGACAACTTTACTTGCATGATTCATGATAAAGAAAATATTTCTGACATACATAAACTTCAATACCTAAGATCTAGTTTACAAGGGAGTGCTCTTGAATTCATATCATCTCTACAAATTACCGGGAATAATTACCATGTAGCATGGCAACTTTTGCAAGAACGATACAATAACAAGCGAAATATTGTTCACAATCATATTAAGCAATTATTTGAGTTAATCAACATGACCAAGGACTCAGCACATCAGTTGAGGAGTTTAATAGACAATGTTAACAGACACTTAGCATCATTAAACGCAATTGCAATCGATACCAAATCATGGGACTTATTAATCATTCATTTAATATTATCTAAACTGGACATAAATTCAAGGAGAGAATGGGAGTCTGTCATTTCAAGGCAACCGACAATCAACTTACCTACATTGAAAGATTTTATCATTTATTTAAATCAACGTTGTACGTTCTTGGAGGCAACCAGTCGACCAGAGAATATTAAACAACATTTTCATCCAATTCAGAGGAAGCATCCTCTTAAACAAGCATATGTCACAAATAATTATCCAACATGTACATTTTGCAAACAAAATCACAACATCTACAGATGTGATAAATTTCTGCAATCTGATATTCAACAACGTATCAATATCATCAACAAAGCTGGACTTTGCATTAATTGCTTACGAGGAGGACATGCTGTAAGCCAATGTACATCTGGAAATTGTCGCAAGTGTAATAAAACCCACAACACTTTACTGCACTTGGATGAAACACCATCTACCTCAACGAGTTTACACACTCTAAAGAACATGGACAACGATGTTTTGTTACCTACAGCAATGGTATTAGTAAGAGACTCTTTAGGAAATGATCAACAACTACGTGTTTTGATGGACTCTGGCTCTCAATCCAATTTCATGACTGAAGAAGCCATGAAACGACTTGGACTTACTTGTAAAAAGATAAATATGCCACTGGCAGGCATCAATTATATAATGTCTCATTCATCAAGACTTGTACAAACAACTATTCGATCTACTGTAAATCAATATTCACGCAATTTAAATTTTATCATACTTCCAACTATCACAGCACATCTGCCAACCTTTTTCATACCTAGCAACAATATCAAGTTTCCAACCAATATCAGACTGGCTGATCCGACATTCCATATCAATTCTCCAATAGATATGTTGATAGGAGCAGAACTTTTCTATGACACTCTATGTGTTGGCCAAATCAGAATAACCCGAAACGGACCCATAATTCAGAAGACGCAATTCGGATGGATTGTTGCAGGATGTGTGCCATATCAACAAGAACGATCACAAGCTATCAGTTGTAATCTAACAACCCGATCATTGGAAGACTCTATCGAAAGATTTTGGAGATTAGAAGAAATTCCGCGAACTAAGATCCACACCGATGAGGAAATTCTATGTGAAGGTCATTATAAACAAAACACCATCCGAAATCCAGATGGAAGATTTGTAGTAAGATTACCTAAGAAACCAAATGCACCCGTACCAGGTCAATCTTTAGATCAAGCAATGAACCGTTTTCATGCCATCGAACGAAAACTGCATAGAAATCCCGACTTAAAGTCAGGATATAGCTCTTTCATGGATGATTACGAACAACTACAGCACATGAGCAAAATAAATATCACAGATACTACATGCAATGATGTACAATATTTACCTCATCATTGCGTTCTTAAACAGTCCAGCACAACGACCAAAACGAGAGTAGTATTTGATGCATCAGCACCGACAACCAATGGAACTGCACTCAACGACATGTTAATGACTGGACCAACCATACAAGATGACTTGTATGCCATTGCGCTACGTTTCCGAACACATCTCTATGTCATAACAGCAGACATAGAGAAAATGTACAGACAAATTCTTATACACCCACAAGACAGAGATTTGCAACGTATTGTGTGGCGCAAGGACGCTTCCGATCAGTTGAGCCACTATCAATTAAATACGGTCACGTACGGACAAACCTGCGCACCATATTTGGCTATTAGATCGCTCCAGCAATTGGCACATGACAATATGGAAATGCATCCGATAACAAGTAACATTATTCTAAAGGATTTCTACGTAGATGACGTTCTAACTGGCAGCAATGATATGCAAGAGTTATGTACGATTAAAGAAGAACTCACGAGCATCTTAGCATCCGCAGGATTCCCACTGCGAAAATGGAGATCAAACGTAAATGTAATGAATGAAGATATAGATTGTCCACCAACACCATTATCTACTCCTTTGAGAACGCTTGGTATATACTGGGATCCAGTTAAGGATTCATTACACTACTCCGTTCATCTGCAATCACGTCATAAGGCTACAAAACGGCATATACTCAGCGTCATATCACAAATCTACGACCCACTGGGACTTATCGGACCAATCGTCATCAAGGCAAAACTGATTATACAAAGGCTCTGGCAACTTGGAATAGACTGGGACGCATCATTGCCCATGGACTTGGCAACTAGTTGGGTAAACATACACGAGAGCTTGATACACGCTAATACTATTCACATACCACGCCATGTGGGCACTGATCGAAAGATCCAACTACACGGATTCTGTGATGCGTCAGAAGAGGCATATGGTGCTTGCGTGTACTGGCGATCTGAACAAATTGACACAGACTGTCGAGCGGTATTAATCTCAGCCAAGTCCAGAGTAGCTCCATTAAAGGCCATCACATTACCCCGTTTAGAATTGTGTGGTGCACTTCTTCTATCTCAACTCATGAAGAAGATAGTAGAATCATTGAATCAGACTATCACGAATATTTACTACTGGTGTGACTCAACGATTTGCCTGTCATGGATCAAGACTCCACCCACTCAACTCAAAACCTTTGTTTCTAACCGTGTAGCGGAGATACAAGATCTGACAACAGTCCAGAATTGGAGACATATTCCTACCCATTATAATCCAGCGGACATCATTTCACGCGGTCTCAATGCTCGCGAATTATCAACGTCGAAACTATGGTGGAACGGCCCAGAATTCTTGAAAACATCAGAATCGACCTGGCCTAAGAATATTGTGAACATCAGTCAAGAAGATATACCCGAACTTAAGATTCCTACAAATTCATTAATCGTTACCAGAACTTTAGATATTAACATATTTACCAGATATTCTTCATTAACAAAACTACAACGTGTATTGGCATATTGTCACCGATTCAGTCACAATTGCAAGTTTCCTGCAACTCGAAGAACCGGCCCATTAAGGCTGTCAGAAGTGACACAGGCTCATAATTCTGCTTTGAAACTTATGCAATATGACACTTTCTCCAATGAGATCAACGATCTATTACAAGCTCGAAGAGTCAAACCATCGAGTCGTTTAATAACGTTACATCCGTATCTTGACGAATGTGGACTACTTCGTGTAGGAGGACGAATCTCCAAAGCCAACATTGATCACGATCATAAACATCCCATCATATTGGACTCCAAACATCGACTAACTCACCTTATAGTCACTCATGAACATGAACGACTACTACATGCAGGGCCTTCGTTATTGTTATCGACAGTCCGATTAAAATATTGGCCATTGGCTGGTAGAAACTTAGTAAAGAAAATTTGTCGATCATGTATACTATGTTTTCGCTCGAATTCCAAACCACCAATAGTACAGAACATTATGGCAGACCTCCCATCATCCAGAGTGAATCCTACCCGCCCATTTTCAATCTGTGGTGTGGATTATGCCGGACCGTTCAACATTCGTGAAGGTAGTGGTAGAGGCCGAAAACGAGTAGTAAAATCATATATATGTATCTTTATCTGTTTTGTCACCAAAGCTATCCATATCGAGTTAGCCACTGATCTAAGCACATCAGCATTCATGAATGCATTAAAACGATTTGTGTCCAGAAGAGGCAAGGGCACAAGAATACACTCTGATAATGGTACAAACTTCGTAGGCACCAATAATGAATTGCAACGTTTACTCACGTCTGATGAATACAACACCACTCTATTCCAATACTGCGCAAATGAATCCATAGAGTGGAGTTTTATACCGCCACGAGCTCCGACATTTGGAGGACTTTGGGAAGCTGCAGTCAAATCAGCTAAGACGTTTATAAAGAAAATTATTGGCTGTGAATTATTTACTTACGAGAAGTTTTATACCATAATAGTTCAAATTGAGGCATGTTTAAATTCAAGACCTTTAACCCCATTATCTACCGATCCTTCAGATCTCCTTCCACTTACTCCCGGACATTTCCTCATTGGATCCAATTTACAATCCATCCCACAACCCGATTTGCGTAACACACAATTTAACAGGTTACCGAAGTACCAAAGATGTCAACAATTAGTTCAACAGTTTTGGACACGATGGACTCGCGAATACCTGAGTCAACTCCAACAGCGATACAAATGGACCCAAGAAGCCACGACATGTCCAGAGATAGGAAACCTAGTGGTACTGAAAGAAGAGAACACCCCTCCTCAAAGATGGCACCTGGGTCGAATCCTCAAACTTCATCATGGTGACGATAATGTGTGTCGAGTAGTAACTGTAAAAACTAACAGTGGAACTTTTGTGCGAGCTGTTTCCAAACTTGCTGTCTTACCCATTTATTTCGAAAAAGAACAATAGGTTCTTTTCAACAGGGGCGGCATGTTCAATATCAAATATTAATTTTATTGTGTATAAATTGTTGTTGTAGTTAACCAGTTTGTATGTAAATAATTATATGAATGATTGAATATGTATTCAATTATTCTATATATATTTTAAGGTCAATGATTTATATGTGTTGTAAAGTCAATGATTTATATTTGTTTCTTTGCGCGCACCCCTTTTTTGTGCCATCCGACAAGCAGGTATACCTCGAACCTCGAATAAACTAGCAGTGTGAAGTGTGAATCCAATACGCAATACAACGACTACGGCGACCGGTCCGCCTCACAAATATACTTATTTCACACTCAATAATTAACATAGTATCACCAAATTAAATAGTAAATAAATGTACGTAGATTAGTATTTCGTAGTTTATTAATCCTACATCCAAAACAGCCGATTGAAGTGAATCGCGCTGCGGCAAAGAAAGCCATGCAAACACGTGGCTTGCCCAAACAATAATAATAATAATTTATATAAAAAATATTTTTTATTATTATTAACAAAGTTAATAAATGTTCATTATTATTACCTGTACTAATTAATCAAACAAACATATTACTAGAATTTTTTACATTAGATAGATGAAACATCATATTGTGATATTAAATGATGAAAAATTGAAAAACAATTACGATGAACAATTTGTTCATATACATTTTTCAATGATCTTTTCGTATATAAATGTATTTCATACTAGTTTTTTCTACGTTAGTAATTCAACATGGCCTTTCTGTACCTACTTTTATCTTAACATGTAATTAATTAATTATATAAAACATTTTGAAAATTTGGGTGTAACGTGGACATATGCCAATGACATTTTTTAATTTAATCGCTAATAATTATAAAACTTTATCAAAATATATAAAAATCAATAATAAAATATTCGGAACAAATTTGAAATTAATCAAATGTAACAAGAAATTGTTTTTACATATTTATTAATTACTATTATTTACCACAATCATAAAATTGATTTATAGATACGCCTAAATAGAAATGATCATAATTAAATTTGGTTCACTAGTACTCCAAAATTTGTTCTGCACTCTTCATACTATTTCAGTATTTTTTCAAAGCATACTTTCTATGTTCATTATTAGGTCAGAAAATATGTCGCTTTAGTAAAAAAAATTTAAAACTGATTTTCCATTTACAAACAAATTGAATTTTGTAACAAAGTAACTATTTGTTTGTAATACAGCTAGAAAGTTGCTCAACGTTTAATTTTTTGTTTCGTTTCATTAAATATCCGTTTACATCAGCTTTACAAATTCCCTACCATATTCGTTTACGAATCAATTAAACTAATTATTTTAAAGACTTAATTACAAAACAAGTTCTACAGACGAAAATTGTTAATTAGCTGGGGAATTTTTAATATTTTTACGTACTTTTATTTTATTATATACGAGCCAGGTGTGGCTTAATTGGATTGATATATTTATTCATTACAATTTTTTTTTGTCAACGTCCTGTTAGAATATTGCAAACATAAATATTAATCAATAAATGATTTCATAACTAAAATATAATAAAATCTTAAACATAAATTATTTGTCAACAATCTAATGTAAACATTATTTAAATAATAATTCTAATTTAATAAACTGTTGATCATTTCCATATTGGAATAATTTCTTATTCTACAATTTAATATTAATAAAACTTTTAATATTTTCTCAGTGTCCTTAGTATGTATAATATGGGTGGGTTGAAGATGGCCAATTAGGACAAACAACGAATTGAATTAAATGAAAAGTATTTTATTTAATACTAATACACGGGCAAACGTTTCGAGGATATATCTATTCCCCTTCATTAGTGCTAAAAACAGATATTATAAACATTTATGGTCTTATAAAAAACAAACAATAATACAATAAATTACACAGTTTAAAAATACTCAACTAGTTTAAAAATACTCAACTAGTTGAGTATTTTTAAACTGTGTAATTTATTGTATTATTGTTTGTTTTTTATAAGACCATAAATGTTTATAATATCTGTTTTTAGCACTGATGAAGGGGAATAGATATATCCTCGAAACGTTTGCCCGTGTATTAGTATTAAATAAAATACTTTTCATTTAATTCAATTCGTTGTTTGTCCTAATTGGCCATCTTCAACCCACCCATATTATTAATAAAACTGTCAGATTATTTCATAATGTTTTTGAATTCTCTTAAATTGTCAAAATATTAGATATGAAGGAGTGAAGTCTGATGATGGGTGTTAAATTAATTAATTGAACGGATATTTGCTAATCGATTTATATCATATTGATGATGTGAGTGAATTAATATATATTCTTTGTCAACGAAGAGTTGAATAAATATACAAACAAACCGATCGTGACTGAGTAATTGCTTCTTGCAATCGCAATTAATCATTTTTCCGTTATTATTACTTATTTTTATAAACACGTTACATATTTTATTGTCCAATAACTATATAAAATGTATATAGAGGGGTTGAATGGATGGTAAACAAAAGAAAAGGGGATGAATTGTATATAAACCTGGAAATGAAAAGAGAGCCGTGTTTGTAGGAGGCGCCACCGTACGCCACTGAACCGCCGTCTCACCAATAGCGAGTCGGCAATCGTAATAATAGCCCTCGACCATATTTGAAAATTATTCTTATTATATGTACTGAAAATTACACACACATACAGACAAACGCGGCGGGAAGCCATTTTGAAATGGCATATTATGTGCTGCGACGGCCAATTTATAGAAATACCTCCAGTCCCAATTACGTTTCCGTATACCCGTAATAATACAACTAAGAAGAGAAGTGGATGTAGAAAGATTTTTATTTTTTGTTTGTTATTGAAATAAACATCGTGTGAACAATCCCACCAGAATGAAAGAAACAAATTGACTTAATAAACATTCAAATTACAATTTAATCCAGTTAATGTATTAAAAAATATTACTCTCTCTAAAAATATTGCTAGAAGAAAATTGATAATTTATTATTACTTTATGCATAAAAATAAAAATATCTGGCTGGCATCAAAGAACATGTAAAAGTATCAATTAACTCAACAACTTGAACTACTGATGCAGAATGATTTAGTTAATCAGTTATGTTGAAAAGCAGTGGACTATTTCATATTCAATTATAAAAAGCAACATTTTTCATAATATCAATTACAATACTGATATTTTATTGCTAATTGTTTAATGTAATGTAATGTAATGACAACTCATCCAAATTAATTAATTTATTATAAATTGTAACTTGAAGTGGAGTTAGTGTCCTGTGGAGGTTTTATGATAATAATATTATTGTTGTAAAAGAAAAAAATGTGTTCTTTAAACTACAAGACAGAAAATATGATAAAACACTGTAGATAGACGCATTGTATGAATTGTTTTGTCACAATAACTGAATACTGACCACATTCTTGTTATTTTCTTATATGGTGTTTTTAGATTAGGTTACACAAAAAAATATTTATTGTTAATAACTGCGCTTGAAAAATTGTTAAAATTAGAACAATTTTAACAATTAGCTAGAAATAATTTCAATGTTTTATGATGTCTAGCAAATTTAACGTACCAAAAAGCTTTGCATTTATTATATTTCAAAAAAAGTTAACAAACTTACAACACTACGTAATCATTGTTTGTTTTGGATCAAGTGGGTCAGTTTAATTATATTTAAAATTGTTTTAAATGTAATACAACGCAATGAGGCTAAGCCAGGCTTCAAACTGATTAGATTGGTGCTATTGATGTATCAAAGTGATCAATTGTTTCATCTAGCTTGGTGAAAATAGCAGCTGCACTAACAGCTTAGTGGATCTTACATATATGCAAAAACGCGGCGGTTACGTGTAAAAATGCTATTCCGAAGCAACCGCGACCGCGTCTAAAATAGTTTATATAAAAAACGTAAGATTACATTAAAAATAGCAACGTGTTTTGAAAATATTAACATAAAAATGTATATAAACATTTCTGAACAGCCAACCAAAAATAAATAGTTTGCGGCAGCGTTTTTTGTTCGCGCGCATTAGATTAGCACCTTTAAACAGTGGCGTAGCTTCAAATTCTGCCCCCCCCCCGTAAGAATTTTCTTAGAGCCCCTATCCTGTTTGTATTATACTTCAAAATAAATTTTTAACGCATTTGACTTGTTTCACACGTATATACTCTCACGTAATGTGATGAGAGGGTGCTCCCAATGAATTCTAGTATTCCCCCTTTGTTTTTTTATTCTTGTATAGAGAAACAATATGGCAACAACTTGACTTCTCTTCATTATGATTACTACTAAGACTGTATACAAAAAAAAAGCCAATATGAACTATGTATGTGTGAAAAAGTTTCAATCGTTTTTGGTTGCAACCGACAACGAACCGCATACGTGTGAAACGAACAAATTCGTATACATAAAAAAACTTTTTTTTATAAAATAAAATAAATACTGAAAATGTAGGTACTCCCATGATTGGATTGATCATCAGTTGGCACAATTAACGATTACTTTAAATATACTAAACAACATTATGCTCGACAAGAAAAAATACACAAAACAGGAGAATGCGAGAAAGCGACAGTATGAAGAACAACACAAATGCAAAACTAAAGTTATTCTAAGCTATAACATCACTTGCACTGTCACTATTGCCGGTTAAATACCGCTTCATATGTATAGTAACAGCTCATTAAAGAATTGAGAGCCTGAAACAACCGAGTTCTTCATTGGCTGAAGCATGCAAACAATCCAACACAACTTAAAAACAGAAGCACTAAAGGCAGCCGAATAAACAACGACAACGACGACGATCAGTCCGACTGAAATACCTTTTTTCGCCTGCATCTTTTTCAAAAAGGCAATTTTTGGCCCGCATATGCTCATTAGCCTTTTCGGTTATTTGCGATATTTGATTGGCTGTGAATTAAAATTTCATATGTAGACGTCATACCTTAAAATCTAACAGTAGTAACAAACTATAATAAAAAAATATCGTGTGTAACTCGTGCCAAAAGGCTTTAGCAGCCGTCACTCGCTTTGCTTGTTCGTGCTGCCAAAAACGGCGGGCTGCTAAGCCTATTTTTAGCCCTTGATACACTATATACTATATATTAAATTAAACTATATTTTTTTGTTTTATAAAAATTTTGTATTATTAATTTTATTAAATAACAATAGTGGTCACTGATCAATGCACTTAATTAATTTAGTTATTTAATTCTTGAGGCTTAGGGGCCCCAAAACATGTCGGGGCCCCCCCGCACTGCGGGGTCTGCGGGGCCTTAGCTACGGCACAGCCTTTAAACAACTAAGCGATTTTTTTAAGATGATTATATAAACATAAACTTGCTTTTATACATTGGAAGCACTATGTTTTTTTTCTACAATAATTAGCTATTTAAGCTGATCTATATTATGTTGCGCTGTTTCTTTGTTTGGCAGTTGGGTAATTTGGTGCTATGACAAAAGTAGGAAAGCTATACAAGAGAACAGCGTAAAGCAATCTTATAATTAAAACATAATGCGTTTTTCAGTGAATACTTTGAACAGAACTTGCAAACTATTAGTTGTTGGTAGTAAAAATGCATCAAATGAATCAACTGCATGTAGATCATGCGTTTAAAATTTAACTGATGCTAAAATTAAGCTTTAGTCTGGATAATTTTTACAAATTGTATTTTGGAGTAACATTATCACAGTTTATTTAGAGTTTGAAACAAATAAAATTGTGATTTGCAAAATCCATAACATGCCAATAAATTCCAGGCAGCTTTTAAATAAAATAGATTATGCTAAATGTTTTTAAATTTTGTTCAGGGCCCTAAAAAACTCAAAATACAATCTGAAATTGAATGAATTTATTCAAATACATCTTTAAAACTTACAATATTTTAATAAAATTATTAAAAAAGTTTAAAGTTGAAATTAGGGGAAGAGAAAGAAGGAGGCAAAAATGATATGCACAAAGGCCCCAAAAATATTTTGGACCATCTTGAAGAAGGCCCTATGTGTACCTTTTCTGCAATGTCAACTTAAACCCAACTAAACTGTAAACACAGACTTTTTAGTGCTAAAGTAAAAACACAAAAGTTGAATAAAAAGAATAACTAACATTTTGGTTAAAACTACATGCTCGCAATCACTGTATACGGACTAAACGTATTACTTCAAAGATTTCTAAGTATGCATGTGGATCTATAATGTGCTTCATAGACGTTAAAGAAGCGTTCAATATGAGCATCTGCTAAACATTTTTTTGAAACAAAATTTACATACCAGAAACTAAAATCAGTATGAAAATGTTAAGAAGGGTAAGGCAATGCAGGGATGCATCCTGTCGTTAAATAACAGTTAACGTATAATGCAAAAAGATCTATAAGCTTTATAAAGAGATGAGGCTGGCGTAAGTATAAACGATATTATACTAAGTAATATTTGATACGGTGATGACAACATAGAAGACTTTTAATAACTCGTTGAACATACATACATTGCCTTTAGCGAATGAGGTCTAAAAATGATCATGAAGAAAATTAAGTTTAAGCTAGTTTCAAAAACACATGCATAAAGAACGACGCCAATCAAACGAAAAAGTCCTCTCACCCAACTGTTTCTTAGCAAATGATTGGATATTTTATTTTATGTCATTCATCGGTCGAAGCACTACACCTTTTGTTATCAAAAAGATAGATTTATAAGCTTTTTTCCCAAATTTAATAACAAATTACATTTATAAAGAAGAAAAATATCTATTTTCTAGATCACACATACTTGGGTGTGCAAGCGGAGCACTGCAATTCAAACTACTAGCCCACAATCAATAAACTAAGTGCCTTGCCCACCTACCAATTTCTTGATAACAATATCAAGAGATTGCATTTATTAACCTGTTTTTATAATTTAATGGCAAATTACATTCACAATGAAGCAAAATATTTAATTATTCCAATTGAAACTATTGTCCCCAATCAATAAACTTAGTACAAAAAGATGAATTTATCAACCATTTCTCCTATTTTAATAACAAATTACATTTGAAAAAAAAAAAAAAATTGGATAGTTGGTCACACACATTGAATCTACTTTCCCACAATCAATATACTGAGTGCTCCGGCCACCTACCCAACAGTTTGTTATCAAAAAACTGTATTTATCAACCTGTGGTTCTATTTAGTAACAAATTACACTCTCAAAAAAGAAAAATATCCAATTTCTAGATTACCTTTGGATGGCTAATTTTTGAATGTCATCGTGCCCTTACTTTAACAGCCTGTAGAAATAGCTTCAAGCCGGTCTAGGGAAAAAACCATTTCAATAAGGTAGGTAACATTGAAGCGGACGAGCTAGCGCGTAGAGAGTCAACCCTCATGGCGTGTGGACTTAAACCATGGACCGTTATAACACTTAAAAGTTAAAAAAAAACTACTAAAAATTAATTCACACAATACAGTGAGACGTCGTTGGGATGACACTCCAGGCTGCAGACAGGTAAATAAAGCAATGATTGCTTCAAACGTTAAGACAGGAATCTTAACAGGGCACGGCCAATTAATTGCACACGATTGGTATTGGAGACAATCCAACGTGTAGAGGATGTAAATTGGATGACGAGACAATCGTGAGTCCATGTTGGAAAGCTGCTGGTTTGACATGGCCAGTATAAGGGAGACCCCTCCAAGCGATGTACTTGCATACATCAGCTACATAGGGTGTTTAAATGCCAGGACAACAAAGTGAGATCACCACTGCAACAGGTACAAATGGCCTAATAAAGTCTACGTGCAGTAGATTTTGGTTTACCCTCCAACTTTCAATCTAGAATCCAGAATCTAACCTCTTACTACCGTCACCGGCATCGGTAAATTTATGTTTAGTTCACTGTTTATAAAGAATAAATCTGTTTGTCCTACGTGCACAATCGTTGGCAACTGTTTGCCATCTTCAAGTTTTTCAACTTACTTGTAACTATATAAATCATGCTTCAGTTAAATATAAGACTATTTCAAGAAAAAATCTGATTTTTTTTATATTTATATTATATAATAGAATTACAAATCAATATTGTCTCCCTCAAAGTAACTCTTTAGAAAGCCACTCAGCGCTGTAGACGGTCTTTCAATTCTTATAGCAATGCTGGAACTCGGATAGTAGAACCTTAAGCTGGTTGGTTACAGTTGTAAAGAGAAAAAAACTTTAGTCAAGCAAATAAAGAAGCTGAGGAATCACAGAAAATATTACTAGCCATAAGCTTGTTTATTGAAATTTCTGTAAGATAAAGCGCATTGTCCTAATGCAGTTTCATTTCTTGTCATTTGGTTTTGAAATACAATCTACAATGTATACAGAATGTCCCAAATTAACTAGTCATAAAATGTATGTCAAAAACTACAAGCAAATTGAGTAATATTGATCTAATAAAATAGTATATTATTTTTAATAAATTCAGAGTAGCTATTTAAATTTTACAGAAATTTTTAATTTTTTTTAATTAACTGCTTTAATTTTTAATATTTTGTAACATTTTTTTTACATTAGTTTATTTCTTAATTACACAAACTGTTTTAAAAACTTTTCAGTCTCTTGCTAAATTTTAATCAGATACACGGTTTTTGAAAAAATCAAGTAAAACCAAAGGTCATTATTTCTTAAAAATAATAAAAATATAAATATATCATTATTAGTAGACGTCAAATTAAATTTCATAATCGTTACAAATTATTTGGGTGTAATTGTGCTTTCTTTAATTTTTTGTAATTTTTTTTTTAAATGTATCGTTACAGTAACATCGAGATGAGTAATATGCATCTAGTCTTTGGAGTGTTTAAAAAATGCAACAGCAGATTGTTTTTGAAATTAAATTAGTGATTCCAGAATAGTATTAGGCTGTTGCTCATTTTGAAGGATTAAATTAATAAGAATTAAAAAAAAAAATATTATGTAATCATCAACTCAAAAAACGTTTATTTTAATAATTGTTCAAATTGTCCGTCATTTTAATTTAAGCATTCTCTTATTTGTTTTTGCATTGAAGATCACACCTTTGGAAACACTACAGCAAATTTTTTTATTTTATTAGAATACCGTATTATTCTATCTTCCAATTCTTTAATTGTGTTTATAGAGATAGTTTTGTTATAAATGTCTCCAAAAATAAAAGTCAATTGGATTTAGGCCTGGAAAACAAGGTGGCCAAGCTACAAATGCATCATCAACTCTTTCAATCCAACTTCGGAGATAATTCATTGTACCAAATTTTAACGACGCGCACATGTTCCTTCTAGTAGCAAAAGGTACCTATTAATCAATTGTCCACAATTTCTACCCAAACATTTAAACTAAATCCATATTGGTGATGTTTTTCGATAATTCCATGCAGATTCTTTTGAACCCAAATATGCATATTATGTTGATTAAAAATCTCTTTTTCAAAAACTATCATCTTTTTAAATGGTACGGATGAAAGTTCTGTTCTTTTGAAATACGATGCACTACTCTACGTGAAATGTTAAGTCAATGTGCAATGCGTCTAATGCTATCCGTTGGATGTTAGAATATCCAGTTTAAAATTTGTTCTTCAACTTTAAGATTCAAGTTTACAGTCTATTTTATAAGGTGCAAAAGTACCACGTTCTCGGAGACGCTGATCCAATGCTCTGGGTACATTTTGGCGTAACGTCTGGCTGCTGCTACTGCATTTCCTAAACACTCTCCAAAGACTAGATGCATATCACTCAACTCCGAGTTACTGTACCGATACATTTCAAGAAAAGAAAAGTTAACTAAGAAAGCACAATTACACTCAAACAATTTGTGACGTTTACAAAATTTAATTTGTCGTTCACGGCTAATGATATTTTTACATTTTTTATTATTTTTAAGAAATAATGACCTCTAGTTTTACTTGATTTTCTCAAAAACCGTGTATCTGATCAAAATTTATCAAGAGACAGAAAAGTTTTCAAATTAAATTTTCCACACAAAAAAAATTGATTTGTCTAAAAATTAAAAAGTTCCAGAAGGTTAAACATCTAAAGAATATTTAAAAACTATCTTCTTGAAGACTTTTTTTTATTCAAACTTTAACAGTTTGTTTAAATAAACAAAAAAAATTGTTACAAAATATTAAAAAATAAAGCAGTTCATTAAAAAAAAAATCAAAAATTTCTGTACATTTTAAAGAGCTATAACTCTAAACTTAATATAAATAATATACTACTTTATTAGATCAATATTACTCAGTTTGCTTGTAGTTTCTGGCATTCATTTTATGACTAGTTAATTTGAGACACCCTGTATATCAAACATATAATACACTTTAAACTTTTCAATTCTTGTCATTTTTTTTTCTTTTATTAATGATTCTCATCCACACTATATTTTTCTAACACATCATCTTTCTTGTCTCAATACATTATTTTAACATATTTTTTTATTGGTTATTGGCTTCTCCACACGCAAACTTTATCTTTATTTTAACATCTAAATCTTGCTAATATTTTCTTTTTGTTTTTGTGTATACTATCAAGGTTATTTGCAATATAATTTTTAATAAGAATTGCATTTTTTCATTTTTTCTCTCTATTTCTATTCTTTTATACCTTTTATTTATTTTTTATTTCAAATATTCTTGTAAAATTTTGCATTAATTTCTCTCAATCTTTTTCATATCTTACCGTTTTTTTTTTCGGCTCTTACTTTAATTTTATCTTTTTTTACTTTCTCTGACACAATATATGCTGAAGTTTTCCTATTTATATTTAATACCCATCTCCAGTATTTTGACTGCTTTTTTCTAATTTATTTTGTTTTTTCCACTCCCAAATTTTTGACTCATAAAGCATCATACTTTAAACTAAACTATCTAACAAAATCTCCTTTATTTTCATTCATTCACCTTATTTGCTTTTCTTTCTAACTTTTATATGCGCTTATGCTTGCGTTATTTGCACTAAATACATACCATAAATATTTAAATAATTTTACTTTTTTAATTTGAAAAATTAAAACACATATTTAAGAACAGCTTCTCCTGATAAATTTAAAACAATAGATTTTTGATACCAACGTATTACCAGTGGCTACCTATGTCTTGCTTTGACCCAAACAAATGCTAATAAATTGCAAATTATTGTGTTAACTTTAAAAGACCAAATTAAAAACAAAAAAATATATTCAAATCGCACAAAACAGGCATAAATAAAAATAACTAAAAAAGGAGTATGTCCAAAAGTAGACAAAAACTAGATAAAAAAAAAATTAACCGAATTCTATTTCTATCTCTATCTCTTAGTAGTTGTAACTTGGTTACAAAAGTTTATTAATAGTATTTACTTCTTTGGTTGATAAAACTCTGAAAAGCTGCTGTCTTATGTACAAGACCAGTTATTTAACAAAACTTTGTTGTCTGTATTAGGTCAGAATTCTGTTGTTGCTTGTTTTGTACAAAGTGCGGAAAGATAACTTCTTTATTTCATCTTGCAATTTAACAAAAAGTAGTAAAGATATATTTTTAGTTTTTTTCCTATTATAAAGTTAAAGTTGTGGTTTACATCGTTTTAGAAATTGTATCCGGTAAATGATGTCCCCTATTGTCGATACACTGGTTAAACCAAATTTTGATGTTTTTTATCAATCTCTCTAGCATGTTGATATGTATTGGTACGTTGGCCATTTCATTCTGAATGTTTCTTTATAGGTAGTCCAGAGTCAGTAAGCGGTTGGTATAGACACGGAATTTTAAATAGCTCCGCAAAAAAATCACAAAAGGTAAAATCGGGTGAACGTGTTGGCTACTCCACATTATCTCTCATCTCTGAGCTCTCGCAACACAACCATCAATGTCTTTGAAATGTTGGCTTTTGCTTTGTCCTGTTACAACCATGTTCTCTAAGTCCATTTTATCAAAAAGTATAAAAAAAAAACTTTTTGAAGATATTCACATAAAAGTCTGCTCATTTTCAAAACAGAGACCTTAAATAGACTTCTCGGGAGTTGTTGGTAGCCCAGTAACGCTTATTTTGCTTTTTGCTTATATCTGAGGTATAAAATTGTCACGGACAAGTTTAGCCGGGGAGTTGGTGTCCAGCTAGAAGATGAGAGACAGATAGAAGTGGCCGAACAGCTGTTTCCGAAACACCCGCTGGTGAGATGGCCAACAGTTGTGGAGGAGAAAGTGACAGTACCCTTTACCATGTAGGAAGTACAGAAAGCGTCCGAAAAGCTAAAGGACAATAAAGCGCTGGAACCAGACCGGATACCTCCCAAGATTGCTAAAAAAGTAGTAAAGACCATACCTGATATCATCGTAAGGGTGATTTTGCTTTTGCTTTTGCTTATAGACATATACAGTCAAGTTAAACGAAAGCCTTAAAACATTACTGAAAACACAAGCAAGTATTGAGGGACGTGTTTAAGAAGTGATTTACGTTCGGATAGTATTTGCCAATGGCCAACTTGTACGGATAGAAATGAAGTTTATTGTGCAGAATTTGCTTTACAAAACAATTGGAAATTCTAAGAGCAAACGCATGTTAGCGCGTTGACGCTGCAAGAATTGCAAAGCAGAAACCTTTACTGATTTGTTGTTCTTAGGTGTTCTGATCAGACGTGCGTCTTCAGTTCTTATTTCAGTTTTTGTAAATGTAGTGATTCGTAAAAGAATTAATTTCCGGTCCGAGGCAGAACCCAATGGCAAAATTTCTAACAAATGTTTAGGATCCCTTTTCTTAAACAATACTACGCAAGCCTACTTGGGACTCCCATCAGATTTAGAGCCGTGTATTATAAATTTATATATACCATTATGAGTAGGTTTGCGCCTAGCACTTGCTTTAAATACAATATTTTTACTTCTATATAAAAACAAAAATTTAAATCAAGCAATTTTGTTTTTAGAATGTTAGCTTTAAAACTAAATTATTTGATGCAAATGATATTTTATACAAATCATTAACGTTTTTAAATAAGAAAAAATTATATGTAGGTTTATTTATAGCTGTAGCCAAAACAATGTATCTACATTAAACAGTTTTTTTTATTTTATGATCAAAATACTTGTGCAAAATTTCACTTTTTTTTGCATGAAATAACTTGTTTGATATTTTTCTTACATTCTTACATATGTTTTAGTTTGGCTGTATTTCTTATATTTGTAATTAATTTGTCAAGTAAAGTAAAGTACTGCAAATCTAGAGCTGCACCTTTGATTTATGATAACGTTTGTACTATTTAAGAGAATTAGAATGCATCTGTCACCAAAAAAATAGTATTTTACTGCTACAAGACTAATTATCAACAAGGTAACGATTACAATATCTCGGATTTATGCTACAATTTTAAGAATTTCAATACAGTACACCAAACTTAAAATATTTCTTTTTATGCAAATGAATACGCCATCACTTTGCTTTTCTAACTTAAAAAGTTGTATATTCAATGGAACTAATGTATTTAGTTGTATATTTGTTTGTGAATCAATGCTAATACAATTAAATATAATTAACTTTTCTGCAAACTCAATGCACAACAACAAAAAGTACTGTTGGTATAAAATCATATAAATCACATTTTTACAGATTTGTCAAAGTAAAAAAATCTTGTAAACGTTTTTCGGAAAAACTCTACTTAGATAAGAATTTTTTATTACTATGTGGGCCATTAAAATTAAAATGTATACGCTTAAATTTTAAAATAAAACTAATTTAAACTAAGGATTACAATCAAACGACAATTTTTTATTATCATATTTTTGTAACTTTTAAAATCCTATTAAACTTATATGCAAATTGCAGTTTCATGTTAATTTGATCGACAAATCAGTGATTTTTTCAAGTGTATACATAAAAAAAACTAAAGTTGAAAAAATATTGAATGAAATCTTTTTGGCACGCCTTGTATAAGAATTATAAAAAAAATTATTCAAGCAAATTATTTGATGATGTTTATAGTTATACAACTATCAGCAGTGTGTCTAGAAATACAACCAAACGTCATAAAAATTGACGATTGTAAATTAAATAAATAAATTGTTAAATTAGCAAACTTCTTATAACTTTGTGAATACTTAAAACTTTATTCTTTCTGTTTTTTTTATTCTAATTCAAATAATGTATGCTAGATTACTTAATTGTCTATATAATTATTTGTCTATGCAGCTTGCTCATGTTGATTTTCTATTAGTACTTCTTCTTATGTTAATTAATTCCTGTTACATTTCTTAATAATAATGAAACAATGTAGGTATAATTATGCCCACATAAATGGAGGCATGCATGTAAGCAATTTAAATTCTAATTTATTTAAAAATAAAATTATGGACACGATTAACATTTAAATATAAATGTTTTAATTCAGCACAGGAAAATAATTAACAATTCAAATAGAATTAAAAATAATATTTCTTTATTATAATTTAGTTTTACATGCAAAGTAAAGTCAAATATTACCAAAAATTTAAATATTAAATAAAAAAGATTTATTTGCAAATAAATCAAAACTTATAATTTGAAATTTAATTTTTATTTTTAATAAATGATACAATATATTTTTCATATCCGCTTATTTGTCTTTCTGGAAAATAGACATTATTGCACACACAAGTATTTTTTTAAAGATTTTAAGAACTAGCACAGCGACATAATATTGTATCTTGATTGCAATAAAAAACTTTCTTACAATATAAATCTATTTACAGTGACAATAATATTCCCTTGTAATAAATACCCACACATCCATTCATTCATTGTTGATTATATTATTATTTAATTAATTAATTAATATTTTCCCTGCTAATTGCCAATTAACAATTCTAAATTGCTACGTAATTATTTATATATATTTTTTAACATATTATGAATATAGAAATTGAAACAGTTCTATCTACAATAAAAGTATATGAGCCGAACGCTGATAACAATCTGGACATGTCCGACGTCCTCTTTGTCTTGCATCGGGTGCACTGGCGGAATAAAATGGGTTTCGTGTAATTGTGTTTTTTTTTTTTTGTTGTTGGAAACTATTTTCATTTTCATCAGTCGCCTGTATTATGTTGATAAGGATAAAAGCGTTTTAACATGTATGACGTTAAATGACATGTCGTTTTTTTTTTCTCATAAAGATATTTTTTTGCCAGTACAAATGTTAAATAATGTCACTTAATCGCGTTTGTAATTTATGTTATGTGTTTGTGTAACAATGTTGATTGTAGCTCAAGACTAGAAATTGTTTATGTTAATTAAAAATTTATTGTTTGAGAAAGAAAACATTGCTAAATTATAGGGAGATTTTTTTTAATTATTGAACTGTGTTTTAGAAATTATACTATGTTGTATTGCGACGGACAAATTTTTAAATTTTATAGTAAACTCAAGAAATACAAAAATTGTTTTTTAAGTATTTATTAATTAAACAAGAAATATTACAGATAAATAAAGAGAAACAGAAAATAGTGTGTGAGTAAAATAAAATAATTTTCTTTCCGCCATAGAGATATATTTTATAATTAATAAATTATTAATAAAAAAAAATTGACTAAAAAAGTATGACAGTATGGTATAATGTAGTATGACATGTCCGATGATTTTGTTGTTTGTTTTAGAGTAGGAATTCTAATAGCAGATCTATTGGAATTTCTATGTTTTGTATGTATTTGATTTTTAGTGAGTATTGCATAACATTAAACAATATTCTTTGTAGTCTTAAGGTTGCACAGTAAATTAGTTTTTTAATTATTCTAATAGTTTATGGTTTGTTTTTATATACAGGTTAAGTTATACTAAGAAGCAAAAAAATAAAATTTGTCTTTCAGATTAGATTCCAAACAAAAAATACAAAATAAGTATTTTTCCGATCAGGTTTTGTTTTGGAGATATCGATGCATATAGTTTTCTGTACTTATTTAAATATTTTGATTTTGAAAGAAAATTGGTTGGTGACGCCTTTGGAATATTTTGATACTCACAGGAAAGAAAAAAAATGAATAAAATAACTTACCAGCTAGGAAGCAAGTATTTTAAAAATAAAAACCGAAAGTAGATGCGACCTCTTTGTCGGGAAAGATAAATTAATAAAACATAGTAAAAAAAAACAGCTTACCAACTGATTTTAGCAAAAAAATTACTCAACTTGCTCAGCATAATTAAATTATTCAAAACAAAATTAAAATTTGAAATTGCCCAAAAAATAACTGCAGCAGATTGTTTTGCGTTTTATTTGTATCTTTCAAAAGTTTAAACTTTAGGCTTTAGTTTTATAGGCTACTGGTTGATTATTATTATCTTCTAATAGTACTGCGTCTAAACTTTTTGCTTTAAATAAAGCAGAAATAAGGTTAGCGCTTAGCCAAATGAAGAATGGTAAAGATGAAGTAACAACTGAAATGATTAAAATGGGTGGAGATGTATTAGAAGAGACAATTAGAACACTTCTAAATAAATGCCTACAACAAGAAAAGATTCCTAAAGCATGGCAGAACGCAGAAGTTATTTTGCTCTTTAAGAAAGAGGATATTGCTATTATGGAAAACTATCAACCAATAAGTCTCCTATTGCATCTTTACAAACTTCCGACAAAGATAATTACAAACCGTTTGACAAGAAAATTTGACTATTACTAACTAGTCAAGTTTCCGTAAAGGTTTTGGCAACAATTTACAACCTAATAAAGACAAGTGCTGAGTATAATATACCCCTTTATATGGAATTCCTAGACTATCACAAAGCATTTGATTTGATAGAAACATAGGCATTCCTAACAGCAATAGATACAATCAGAATCGATACAAGATCATTAAATACATCTATAAAAATGCAACAAAACAGGTTTCAATTGATGATGATTTAGTAACAGATTGAATCCCAATTAACAGAGGCTTTTGTCAAGGTGATACTATCTCACCGAAATTATTTACTTTGGCCCTGGAAGATGTATTTAAAAGGTTGCAGTGGGAAGCAAAAGGTATAAACGTAGGCGGCGTATACCTTAACCATCTACGCTTTGAACTAGAACGTATGATGACAGAACTTCATAAAGCGTCCCAACGGGTAGGACTCAAAATAAATCTGAACAAGACTACGATCATGAGTAGGGATGACTTACATATCACAATAGGCAACTACGAATTTGACACCGTGGAAGAGTAAGTGTATCTAGTAAGGAAAATGATACGTCTGAGATAATCAGGAGATACGACTGAGCTGGGCGGTTTACGGAAATTTAGGACATATTTTTAAAAACCCAAACATCCCTATAAGTCTCAAAAGAAAGATCTATGATGTATGCATTCTGCCTGTAGCCACGTAGAGACTAGAAACCGCAACCTTAACACAGAAAAGGTAAAACGCCTCTAGACAACACAAAGAGCAATAGAAAGATCCATGCTTAAAATCAGCCTACGAGATAAAATACGCAATACAGAAATAAGGAAGAAAACAAAAATAAAAGACAAAATTGAACTGAACTTAAGTGGCAATGAGTGAAGATGGCTCAACAACATTAAACAATCTGTGAGCCAAAACTGGTACCAACTTGCCTTAGATAGAGACATATGGAAAAAATTGAAAGAAGCTTATGTCCAGCAGTAGACAGACAAAAACTGAAAAGAGAAACTTTTTATTTACTTTGTAGAATTTGAGTATTGATAATATTGACAGTGTTTTATTTTTATCTGAAAGATCAGATTTTTTGGTATAAGAAGAAAAACTTTAGTAGGTCCCGTGTCCTTCCTCAATGTTTTGTCCACGTTAAAAAAACCCAATAATTTAAGTTGGAATTCCTAAACTTGCAACAAAATGCTCAAATGAGATAGTCTTAACCTCTGCCGTCAGTGATTGGCAGCCAAAATAGACCGACGTTAAATAAATGAATTAACTAACTAACTTTTTTTTACATTCCAGTACTAATCTTTTCCTTTTTCAGTAAACTTCTTAATGGATCTGTCAACTACAACATGTTTGAAATAAATTTGTTTAGATAGGTAAGCATGCCTAGTAGTTCCTGTAGTTCTTTTTTATTAAACAGTGTTTTCAGGTTTTTTAATGTCATTACTTTTTGTGTGCCTATTTCTACTTTTTTTTTACAAATTTTGACTATTTTCTATTAGGCCTACGTCATATTCATAGTTTTTGAAACTTATATCTGATTTGCTATATGCTTGTATATCACATTTTATTGAGCTCCTGTATCTAATTTAGCAATATATACTTTATTAATATAATTGATGGTTGTGTCTTCTACTACGTCATAATTCATATTTATGAAATAATAAAACAATTTACAATGTTTTTTATCACAAATTTATTCTTACAAATACATTACTAGTTTTGGCTCTACTAGAATCTTATATAGTTAAATGAGTATAAAATATTAGATAACATACCTGATTGATACCTGTAACTATACTGATAATTTGATTTAAATTAATTGAGAAAATATATAATACAATATTCTTCCCAAACTTCAGTCAGGTTTTAGAAAAAAAAACATAGTTAGATGCTGCACAAAATACTGTTCTTGTACTTTTGGAATATAAACTAATCAGAAAATAAAAATGAAAAATTGAAGAATAAAAATATCGAAATAAAAAAAAATATTGAAAAGCTTCAGAAAAAAATAAAGAAAATAAAAAAGAAAGATAAAAAGAATAACATTCAAATAGTAGAAATAAAACTAGAAACAGAGAATAAAAAGACACTAAAAAAAAATTTTATAGAAAAAGATCTAAAAATCAAATAGATAAGACAGGCTAAGAAAACAAGTGAAAAAGCATGCGTCATAGAAACAAAGAACATTGCAAACAACATGGAAATATTTAGTAATATAAACAAACTTGGGCAGTTCCATTTCAAGCAGACCAGAGCAGGGGGCGGGTGCAGCAAAAAACTTACTTTAGTATTTTTTTGTGTGTTTACAACTTATTAGTAGTTTTTTGATTTGGTAATAAAAGTATAAAACTCCTTTCTTTGTAATTTTTTAACTTTGACAAAATCTATAAAACCAATTTTTTGTTTCCAGTGGGAACCGCCATAGATGACGAATTTTGATGTAAATTAGTTGGAAAATATAAATTTGTTTTGTGTATTAGGGTAAAGTCTAAAACTTGCCCGCGTTAAAAGTCTCTATGTCATAAGAGTGATACAAACTTTTAGATAACAAACACTTGAGTGGGTGAGTGGGTTACTCCATAACATGATTACCATCCGGTAGTTTAAACTGGAGTGCCCACCCACCTGCTCAAGTGTTGGTGATCCAAAAATTGATTTTTTTTTCTGCCAGCGTTGAAAGTTTCTATGTTAAAAAAGGCGATAAAGATACAAATTTTTAGATAATAAATTCTTGGGTGGGTGAGGTACTCTATAACATGATTACACTCACCCGTCCAAGCGTTGGTCATCCAGAAATTGGAATTTCTCCTTTCGGTCAGCGTTGGAAGTTTCCAGGTCAGAAGAGGCAATAGAGATACAAATTTCTGAATAACCAACGGTTGGGTGGGTGGGTCGGTAAGACACTTCATAACATGATTACTAGCTAGTAGTTTGAACTGGAGTGCTTACCAACCCGCCCAAGTATTGGTGATTTAGAAATTGAAGCTCTTCTCTGCTTGCGTAACATGATTACTTGCCGGTAGTTTGAACTGGAGTGTTTAGCATCGCTCAGAAAAACAATATACCATATATTATTGAAAATTTGAATTCTGCAAAAAATATTTCATAAAAAATAGTTAGTTTTGTGCTCACCGTCCAAAGAAAATTCCACCTAGAAAAAAAAATGTACAACATTTTTAGACAAAAAATTAAAAATTAAAAATTAATTAATTTTTTTATATTTACTTAACATTTTTTTGTCCAATTTGTCTTGACGGATTTACGTTTGAATGGCAAAAATAATAACATTAAATTTTGGCGCAGGTTGGAATTCCTGAACTTGCGGCAACATTCCCTGATGTGGCGTTGGTGATTAGACTTGGCACCAGAAATAGACCGACGTTAAATAAGTAAATAAAAAAAATAATTGCTGCTAATAAATGGTGCTGCAAGCGCAAAAACTATCAAGCAAAAGTAAAATTGCCCAAAATTGGTTCAAGTGACAAAAGTTGTCAATGTCAAACTTCTGAAATAAGCTTAAAAAAGATATAAGCCAAATGTTCTCATAAAATAATTAATTTTAATTTTTTTTAGATAGATTGTTTTACGGTCGAAGGGCACAATACAGACTATTTTTTATATAGAATTGTCCGCATAATTCAAATTTTTAATAATATTTGGTCCATAGTTTTTTGAGCGCTGCTAAACATATAAACGTAAAAGTTAATGAAAAATAAGCAATTTTACCATATTTTTGCAGTATTTTTTAAGTTTTTTACTCAAATACACAAAACAAGTTTATATTTTTCAGCAAATTTAATTTTATCAAAATACGTCAATTTAGGCGGTTAAAAAAATCCAAAAAACTATGCTCCATTTTGCCTAGTCCACTGGGAACTGGTCCGTTTAAAATGGAATTGCTCACTTACAAATACAAAAAGCTAGTTTATATCGAAATGGAACTAACAAGAAAAGAAGTAGAAGCCAAAACAAAGAAACTAGTAAAAATAAAAAAAGCAAAAGTAGGATATAAGAAACTGACCAATAATAGGAAAGTCTGAAAATGAGATGAAAAACAAGGAAAACTATGGAAAACTAAGACTAAATAACTAAAAACTCGGACAAACACTCAGATAACAAAATAACAGTGGAAATGAAAATGAATACAAACAAAGACTCAACTCAACTAAAAAAAATAAGAAAAAAGAAGAAGAATTGGTGAAAAAAATGATAAAACAAATTTTTCAAAAATTTACAGAAAAAAATAGATAAAAAACTAAAAAATGTTATAACCATGAAAGACTTAAACAAGAAACGGATAGAATATCAAATTGCAGGAATAGAAAAATATATGGAAAAATGGGAAGAAGAAACCAGAAATAACAATGAAGAAAAAATTAAGCATGGAATTTTATAATAACAAACACAAAATTTGAACATAATATAATACATAAACTCACAAGAGAAGGAGCGACTAGAAAAATCAAAAAATATTAAAAGAAGCAAATGTACAAAGCAATCAATATCTGGTAAAAATAAACATGAGAAAAATTGAAGAAAAAAAAGAAGAATAAAAAAGGTAAAAGAAAAAAGTAACAAACTAAAAAAAAAAAAAGATTTATATCTTGGAATCTATATCCAAGATATAATAAACAAGAAATGTAATAAAATAAAAGAAACCTAGTATGACGTTCTTAAACGTTTCTAAACTAAAATTGCAAAACAACAAAAATAAGAAACAAAAACACAAAAAAATTTGAATAGTGGACAAATGCAATAAAAAATATATAAGCACAAAAAAAGAAGAAGACTATAATAAAAAAATGTAAGCAAAATCATGGCTTCAATTTAGTAAAAAAAAATTGCTCAAAACTAAAGGGTGATCCTTTTAGAGGTACATTTTTAAAACAATGAAAAAAACTCAGGTAATTTTTATAATCATGCAAAAGAACTATTGAACATTTATTTTTTAGAGATTATTTTTTCAAATTTTAGCTGTAACTACGGCTAACATGGTCTATTCAAAATTCTAATGTTTGATGACGCGTTCAACTATTTTGAGTTGTATTTGGCAAATGACAAAAATAGTGTTGCTCTCCAATTCTCCAATCGTAGTCGGCTTATCTATGTAGACTTTGCACTATACGTAATTCCAAAAAAATAGTCTAGAGGTGCAATATTACATGATCTAGGCAGCCAATTCACCGGTCCAAAGCGTAAAATTAACTGTACCAAATTGTTCTCGCATTAAAACCATGGTTTCACGGGCAAGTAGCGCCGTTTTGTTAAAACCAAATGTCGTCGAGATCACCGGTTTTAATTTTAGGCAACTAATAGTCTGATATTATTGTGCAATAACGGGCGCTATTTACAATTACGTTCCGGCCGGCCTTATTTTTAAAGAAATGTTGATCCAACCATAAACCACACCAAACCGTTGTTTTGTTTGTATTTAATGGCAGCTCTTCTGATTACTCTTTAGCTCAAGTACGGCAATTTTGCCTATTGACGTAGCCATTAAGCCAGAAATGAGCTGAATCGCTGAACAAAAATTTAGTCAAAAACAGTACATCTTCTTAAAGCTGTCAAGAGCCCAAAGCCTAAAACAGTGACAATTTGGAAGGTCGGCCGGCTTCAATTCTTGCATGAGTTAAATTTTTAAACCAAGATTCTTATGTAGAATACGCCAAGGTGTTCCATACAATAAGCCAAACTGTTGAAAATGGCGCCAAATCGCGTACACTCTCAGCTAACGCCACTATATTTTCTTCACTACGTTCTAGATGTGGTCTATTTGGTTGCATATTATCTAATAATAAATATTGAGTTTTAATTAAATTTTTTATTGGTACAGCAAATTATAAGTTTGGTTGGTCGATTATGTGAACCATAAGTTGCTCTAAGCGTACAAAACACTTTCCTCATAGAGCGCTGATTTTCGTGTTGCAGCTGAATAATTTGTAGACGCTGTGCCGGGCTAATTTTTTTTGTGATAAAATGTCAAACATAACTAAACAAAAATACCATAACAGTTTGACTCAACGCACACTTTATCTATCATAATACCATTACTGAAAAAAGTACCCCTAAATGAATCACGTTATAAAGATATTTATAAAACAATAAAACAGACAACAGAAAAGAAGAAGACTATATAATATGATAAACATAAAAGAATAAAAACATAATTAAAGTAGACTGAAAATAAAATAATGGAAAAATAAAGACAATATTTAGAAAAACTGGTAGAAGCAGAAAACCTAAACCTAAAGTAACAAAAGGAGAAAGATATAGACATGCAAAAATTATAAAATATAAAAAAGAAAAAATATTAGACGCAATAAAAACATTAAAATAAGTAAAGCGCTTGGCATAGACAACATAACACCAAAAATAATAAAATACATGGATAAGGAAAGAAGAGAAAAACTCACAAAACTACTAAATGACATAGCTAAAAGTACTAAAATAATAAGAATAATAGTACTTATATTTAAGAAAGAAGACAAAAAAACTGCAATAATTAGTTACATGGAAATGATCTTTATATTAAAGCAAATAAGCAAAAAACTTTTAAATAAGAAAAAGAGATATCCATACCTGCTTCATTAATCTAAGGAAAGCATTTTACCGGGTAAAAAGAGAATATATATTAGAAACAAAAAGAACGGAAAAACACCACCAAGGAAGAATAATTTGGAGTAACAACGTAAAAGAAGAAACGAAGAGAATGAGAATTAAATAAATAGCACAGGACAAAAAATAGGAAAGAACTGCATAAAATAAAATAATATTAATTAATGATTAAATAAATAAATAAAGATTACAAAACATTGCTTTCAATATTACAGTATCGTGGCTTAACTGAAACATCAGTAATTTTTTTTTTTAGTAATATTTAAGTAACAGAAGTTATCAAGTTGTGCTGAATGGTGTCTTGTTCAAACCAATAACAATAAAAAGAAGGATTTCTGCATGATAGTGTTTTGGGCCTACTACTCTTTACAATTTATGTTTCAAATTTTTATAAAGCATTTAAAAAACAAAATATCACTATTATGCCAACGACACACAAATATACTTCTCGTTTGACTCTAATATCAATATTGTGTCAACAACACTTTAATACAAAATTGAATTATTTAATTACATTACCAAAAAACCACAACTTTGAATTAAATCTCAATAAACCAACTATACCATTTAGTCAAAAAAAATTTCTCGATCAAAAAGATTTGAGAGTAAGAAAGCATGTTAATCTGTAACTATTCTAGTTAAAGATATTGTTAGGTACAACATCGTTATGGTGAAACTTGTAACAATTTTCTTGACAATAATGTTCAGTATTCCTACTCACTAAGAACAACATTGTTAAATACTTCTCTAACAATTTATCTTATAAACTACATGAAGTTAACATTCCATCACTGCTTTTCAAGCGTGCGATTGGTGCGTGCATGCCATCTATCGCATTTGGACAATGCATCTCGTATTAATGTTTACAAATTCCTAACGTGTTCCTAACCTTATAAAAATATCAGCTAAATATATAACTCATATAAAAATTAATAGAAAACTACATGACTATTGATGTTATTAATTTTATTTAAAAACAATGATAGATTGTATAATAAAAATTCTTAGAAGTTATAGACGTTGATACATGAATGAATTAAAATTGTTGTAATAAAATTATTAAATTATTAATCAATGTAGAAATTATTTTACATAAAATAATAAATTGTATAAACTCAAATACATGATATAATTAAACTTGTAATATAATTATTTAATAATTATGTTTATATTAATTTAATAATTATATTATTAATAATATGTGAAATCATACACAAATTTTATTGATTTACTGATTTACAACAGTAGGAAATATTAATATAAGCATGTTTCCCTTTTGAAATATGTAAAATATAATTATAATTATTTTTATTTTGCACATTTATAGAAAATAAATTGTTAAAGCAGGGCTTCTTAAACTATGGGTCGCGATCTCAAATGAGGTCGCTTAGCAAAATCATGGGGTCGCAGAATTCTTAAATTATATTTTTTCATATGTGTGAATATTGTTACTATATTTATATGAGGTCGCCCAAAAACTCACAATCATAAATGAGGTCGTGAATGAAAAAAGTTTAAAAAGCCTTTTTTTAAGAATATTTTTAAGTCTTAACAATCACAGTGGTACAAAATGCGTGTCTCAGATTTATATACGTGATACGCAAGCGAGATTATATTACACAAATTGCACTAACGGAATGGCTGAATATGTTCAATAGACTACACCAGGGGCGCTCAGACTTAGAGCAGCGGCGTCTATCATAAAAGTATTAAGCGGCAAGCGATCGATTAGGTTACTAGGTCCTAATAAAACCTAGTCACTAGGTAAAAATAATTATTAAAAAATAAATATTTAGTGTACTATTATACAATAATGTCAGAAATTTCAAAAATAGTTGATAAAAGGCGATCGACTTAAAAACCTCTTGCGATCGACTGTTTGAGCGCCCCTGGACTACACGCTTCTTGTACGTATCTCAAAATAATTCAAATCAAAACTTTCAACTTTCAATGGTTGAACTCAATCTTTTTTAATTATATTGATCTTACTCTCAATTCGTTTAAGTAAAAATTTAAAAATCAGTTGTTTGAGAAACAAATATAATTTATTTTAATAAAATACTAAGGTTTAAAATCAATTATCCAAACCCAATCCAACTCGAAAGCGGCCAACCAAATACAGACAATTGTTTTGGTTTTCACAAATCCTCATCAGTGCATCTTGGTGGTACGGCATTGCTTGATAGTGAAGGATACATTCGAATAACTGATTTGCGTGCTCTTAAACACAAGTTAGATAATAATTAGTGATGCAAAGTAGTTGTAGCTCTCATCATGTTGATTTAACCAAAGAAACCGAATATCATTGATAAAACTTCAGTATCACAACTAGCAAGATAATTTATGTTTATATTAATATTACCTAATATTGTGTATGTGAAATAGCTTATTGTATGTTAGGGGTTTTAGGTACCTAAGCAAGATTAGATAACTTGTTTTAGGACCAATCTAATCCTGAACCTGTATTGTTTATACATATAGTTCATATTAATTTTATGTATATGTATTTCTTTGACAATAAATGTATTATTATTATTATTATTAGGAACAATAGTGCTTGCTTGAATATATGGCGCAATAACAATCATTTATTGAAAATACTACGCAATTGTTAAACGTTCTCTTTGTGATATAGCTAATAGTATTATTTGTAATATTATTTCCAATAATTCAATAATTCAATAAATTAATTATGCCTAAGAAATTCTCAATTGTATACTTACTTTTTATGAATCAAGCTATAAGCAAATTGCACTAAAATATTGAATCGTAATAATAAACACTGAGCATTATAATATTGATCAATATTAATGAGCGTATGACCCCTAGACAACTTTACTATTAGCTATAGACTAATTCTGTAAACTAAAAATTAAACAAAATACTGACATCAAACCGCATGAACTATTTTTAAATTATAGCTTCTCCAATTGACGGCCAATTTTCGATAGAAGATCGAATATATTACAATTGTGACCAATACAATAAAATGCAGTTTTCTTACTACTTACTTACAGCAAATTTTCCGGATATTATTTTTAATATAAACTTTGCAAATACAGCAAAATAACATACTAGTAAGTTTTATAAAGTTTGAACATAAATAATATATGAAAAACAGCTTGAATGGAATATATTAATTCAGTAATAAATAAAAGCTTTTATTGATTAAAAATAATTCTAACGTAGTTTATTACATTAGTCATAGATGATCAAATCCGACTATTTAATTATACATACAAGTTATTCTATAATAATAAAATCTTGATAAACATTTTGGATATAAATTACCAACGCTACTAATAAACAATAAATCCAGCTAAGCCGTCCATTAGTTTTTTTTAAATTTAATTCATACACAAAATGATTACATTGTTTACTTAATTACTTATAACTTAACTGTGTAACAATATTAAAAAACGGAGTTTGCACCAAAGAGGATTAAAGTCTATGTGGTGCTTCGAATCCCCATCCTTTTGGATTAGGTAATTATTTACATCGATCGTTATGTTTTCTTTAAATTGTATGGTTGCTATTTTATATATATTGCCAATGTAAATATAGCGTGCAATTTATCAGTTTCTTTTTATTCTTATCGACACACACACATATACACATACACGTCATACATATACTGTTGCATATAATTTTTATTCTTTTATTAAAAGTAATAATAATATAGAGGATTTTTTGTCGTCTGTTGTTTATTTTATTTCATCTTAAACTGGGTCACGTATTTACAATTTTTTTATTACATTGGAAATTCTATACAATTGATTGATATTTTAAAAATAACAAAATATTTGTTGGATTTTATTTTTTATTTTATTATTTTATTGATAATTTTAATTAATTTAAAAAAATAGACGGTTAATGCATAACAGTTCTTTTTATGCACATTTGTTTGAGTCCGCAGATTTTAATTTTCAAATGAGAGTTCTTTTGTGTAAAGAAATTGTAGTTTATTTGGTAAATATAATAAGCAGAATTATAAGTAAATTTGCGTTTATATTGGAGAACTGTTTTTGATTACAACTGTTTTTATATTTTAAACCTAGCTTTGTAAATTAACATTGGAATTTTATTTGCAGATCTAACGAGCTTTAGCAGATTTTAATGCTAATTAATCCAAATTTTTCAGGCGTATTTTTTTGATCATATAAAATAAATGTTTTTATTACAACCAAATTCTTGTGTTAAAAGCTGAAATTTATTTAACTGCCACATAAATAATATAAATAAAAATCTATTTTTTTGTTAAATTATGCTGGATTTTAATTACATATTAATGACGTTTTGCATACTTAAAATTGAAAATTTATTAATAAACCGTATTTTTGCCGAGTTTTGTGATAGAATTTCAATTTATTTAACTTAAATGAGCAAAATATTACTCTTTTTTTGTTAGACTAACAATATAATAAAAGTTTGTAGAAGAATTTGTCCGTATTAGAGTTATTTGGATAAATTAAAGAATGTTAGTCCATTGATTGATTAGTTCATAACAAATTAAAGAATGCAGATTAATTAATTAACTTAATATAGTTGTTAAATGATCAAATAATTTCATTTTTTTAATAAATATATTTCATCAAAACTGTTTTTAATTGAATTCATTTGAATATTAATTTAATTTCAACCGATTCAAAGGTAATTAATTTATAATTTATGCTTACAGGTGGCTCGCGTTCGTCCAAGTTCACGGGCAGATCACATACACAGATGTAATCGATTAAATTGCTAATTGGGAAAGATGCGACGTCCGAAAATGGATCGCTCAAAATTTCGACCCGTCTGATTGCAATCTGAAGAAGACATATATCCGTTAGATATAATGAGAAGGTGAATTTCAAAGTTAATACACTTCAGTTACATTGTATCGTATACTAACTTTTTTAAATTAATTTACAGTAAGTTTTATATATATGGTAGTTTCTGGAATATTTTAACCATGCGACGGTCGCCAACTCTTCCTTAAAGCTATAATAACATAATATTGTTGTACTATACTTTTCTATATCCGTATTGTTGCAAATTTTAAATGCTATGCAAAACTATTTTTATACAATTGCATATGAAATTGTACCTCTGGGCTTTAAATTGGTTTAAAATTGTGAATTATTTATTATAAACTTGCTATATTACTATATACTTTTAAATAAAGATATTATTAGTTCAATATATTATTTTATAATATAAAATTAAAGATAACGTACATTTGAAAATATATGTTTATATTTTCACAAATTAATTCTGGGAAGCGATTTCATAGAAAATTATATTGTCGCCGTTTATGTCAACATATTTTAATTATTTTTTCTTAATTGAAATTGTTTGTTCTATTCTGTTGGGAGGGATCATAATATTAGCTATGGGAAACGGGCACGGGCGAATTTTATTGTTTCCATAATTGAAATTCAGAACAATCAAAACGAAACGGATTACGCAACATTAAAGCACTGGAATTATTCAGTAATTGCACACACAACTATCTCTCCCCATTATAATTACACTTTTTTTTCCGGTTACCAACTTACTTGTTGTTTATTCTGAGAGATGTATACTGTCCACGCACTATGCAACAAGTAAAAAATTTATATTATAACAAACCACACTATAAGCTAATCACAAACGTCCACGCACTAACGAATCTTTTCATAATTAATAATGAAGCCTAGAAGTTAACATATTACTTGATTCCGTCGGATTGCTTTAATGATTTATTTTTGCAATCACGGTGAAGGCAACTATGTCCGCGTTACTGTACACGGGCCCCCAAATGTGCCATGCGATGGGCCCCAACTGGCATTCTGGAGCTAAACAACAACAAACGAAAAATAAAAAATGTACGGTTTGCGTGCTGCACGGTCTCTCCGCAAACTGTTGCACTCGAACACGCATATGACATAGGTATTAAATGCGTCTTTATCGTCTCATCATCCATCGTTTTGTCCAACGATTCCGAAAAATAATGTCTCCTTATGTGGGCCATGGTAAGCGATGATGCAGAATTCAGTTCAGTTTCCGCACTCAAGCGGAAATCGGTCTTTCATGTACTTGAAAGCGAAAGGGTATATTTTAAAAAGTAACTGGCCATGCTAAAATTATATTGAAAGAGAATTAATGTAATATCATCAATCTTATAATGTAAATTAGTAATAATCAAATTATTATGACAAACAATAGTTTTATCTTCTAGCAATCAACATAATTCAATCACTAGTTAATAATTTAAGAGTAATTTTACAGATATTACTTTTTATACTTAATTTATAGTAATAGTACGTTAAGTTAATTCTTTTTATTAATATGTATTAAAGATATCAACTAATATGAAATTTTGGCTTAAAAATCTTCTTGATCAATAAATGAGTGGCAAGAGAACTGAACTTAGAACTTTGAAGAGGGCACACAGTAAGTATTTTTTTATATATCTTAAAAGAATTATGAAAAACTTTTGAATTGAGCACCGCGGTAACAACAAATTAAAGTAGACAGTGTCTATTAGACATATTTGTTCCTATAGCACTCGATATAAGTTGGGACGGGACCGTAGCGGAATAGTTGTTGTAAAAACGGTCGGCTGAAAAAAAGTTAAAAACACAGAAAGGAACACAGTTAACAGAGCAACTTTCTTAGGTATTTTTAGAACATTGTTAGTTTTCATTTATTAGATATAAATCTTACATATTACGACTAATAGTGTTGTGGACAATAAAAAATACAGTTAATACAATTTATGCAAGTAATAAGTAAAATAAAAACAACCAGGCTCACAGTACGAATAAATATTTGCTGCACTCGAAAAACCTTCAAAAGTAAGTAATTTAGTTTTTCTCGACGGTTCAGAATTAAGTGCTCGTGTATAAATCATTAAAAAATATTTGCAATTGCGGATATCAAAATTTCCAAGTAAATACAGTATGCAAAAAAATGTTTATGTTATTAATCAACCGTTTTCAATTTTAAGATTTGGGAATTTCCAAAATTAAAAACTTTAATAAATCGCGAGTAGAAGTCCTCTCACTTTTAATGAATTTTCAAAACTTAATATAAAAGTAGACTGTCTCAGAGCTTTAGGTCTTTTTGCACGCAGATTTAGAATTTCAGATTTAGGTAATACATACATTTAGATTAGGCTTTTCAGATGCATTCCAAATCGTCATTCTGAATGCTTGCGTCGGGATACTTTAGCGATTCCGAATCTGGGATTCACGTTATAGGTGCCTTTAAATGTTGGTACTTTTTATAAGCGCAAAATTATTACTTAACTATTTGTACATGTTTTTTGTGTCCATATTGCACGGGATTGTACTCGCAAAATACAAATTTAGAAGCTTGCATTCAAAATCTGGACTAAATTCTTATTATAAGCTTTATATTAATTTTTGTGCAAAAAATAATTATATATAATTATTTGGAGGTATGTTACTACTTAAAAAATTAATTACAAAAAGAATTAGCAAAAAAGGTGCTATTTTAAATTTTGTAGTTCTAACGGAAAAAGCCGCTGCTCTCATGTATAAGTTAGTTTAAATAAATGGCTACATTACTTATCTGTAAAGTTCATGTATTCTGTTAGTTATAACAATAAGCCCTATATAATTTCTCAGCTCTTTCATAGTACATTCTACAAAATTTGCTTGTAGATGTCACTAAACTAAACAAAATACTAGATCAATATTGATTAAAGCGTTTTTCCACTTACATAAAGTAATAGTAAGACCTCAATGAAGCTTGAAGCCTCTAAAAGAATTGGCTTTTTAAAATAGAAAATCTCTTTCTTGCTTTATTTGCTCGTTAGTTTTTAAAACAAAGGTTGCATCTTTGTATTTAATTGCATTGCATAATTAGAACATTTTTACTAGTTTCTGCGTGTTCTTTTCTAGATTGTAACTTTTGTGATAGTAACGTCTACAGTAGTAAAAAAATCTAAAATTTTGCGTATTTCTTTTATTACTTTTTTTTAATATTTTTAGCTGCTATCACGTTTTTTGGGATTATCATAAAGTAATTAGATACTATACATTTTTTAAGAAAATGAATTTTTAAAATGTTGTTGTTGTCTATCAGCAATCTTGCGTTTTTCTAGGTTGTTTCTAACTTTTTAATTGCAATATTTGCACCTTCTGCTTTGCCTTAATGAAGACAGAGTTCTAATCGTTATAAATAGCCACAAGTCAATTGTGGTGGTCAATTAAAGTTTAATGCTGATTAATACAATTTATGGTAAAAATAAGCAGCTATAAGCAATCAACCTCAAAGTTCAACTAAATAATTGCTACACATTATAAATTTTTACAACGGCTTTTACTTAATCTTTTGTACTTCTTTTAATGGTAAACCTTACCCCTTTTTTTCAACACACAGCTAACTTATGTGGTTGGTAGCTGGCCATATCAAACCAGTTCTTTCTAAACAGTCTCAAGTAGTAGTCAGCCGTTTTAGAATTTAAGACAATTATTGCGTCTTTTGCTTGTTTTCAACGTGGGTTAATATACTATTGTGCTTTAAATGCATTGTGTGTATTTGTTTTAAGTACACCAATTCATCAGCTTTGTCTATTGTGTTTGAGTACTCTTTCACTCTGCACACCTCAATGATATTTGAGCAAGCTGTCAATGTATGGGCTCTATAGCATTTTAATATTATCCTTGATGCAATTTTGGGTTTTTTTATAGCTAAAATTGATGCTCTACTCTCTATTAGGATTTTCACATTTTTAACAAATCTTTTTTAAGTTACTTTTCCATTACCCTATAAGTTATTACGGCCATTTTTGCCTTGTGTAAAATTGTATGTGTTTTTAGTGGTTAGGATATTAAAACGTTTAGATTTTGGGAATAAATTTCCGCTTCAGAACCTTAAAGTGTTTTTTAAGCCATCAGTTTAGATTTGCAGAAGTTTGTCTTTATCTACTTTTTGCTTTTGTTGTTTATGTGTGTATACACTGTAAGGTCTTTTAAATACAAAATAGGGCAACATGATATCTGTGCTCTTAAAAAAAGTATTTTTTTACAGCCACTTTTAGGAGTGAACAGTGTTTGCCGGGGGCGTTAATAGTCTTATTAGGCTGATACGCCAAAAATCTAAACTAACTAACTAGTGTTTACCGGGCATTGCATTTAGGCAAAATCCTGCTACTTCCTTGACATATATGTTAAGAGGTGGCAGACATAACTTTGCTTTTATTGCTGCAGTCGATGTTGTTTGCATGCCGCCTGTTGCACTTAAGCATGCCATGTGCTGCAACTTTTTTAGCTGACGTCTTCTGCTTGATTTTTGGCTACCAAACTAGTGCTCCATAAGTGAGTATGGGTTTTATGACAGTATTGTATAACCAAAATACTATCTCTAAAGACAGTCTTGCCACCAGTCTGACTAAGGTAAAAAAAATATAAATATTTAGAATATATTTTTTTTAAATTTTATTCAATGTAGACTCCTCCCACAATAATACAGCGTTGGGCGCAATCCGCTAATTGTTTTAGAGCTTTAACAAAATTTTCTTCCGGTACCCCTTTTAGTTCTCTTGTCACAGTTTTTTTAATTATCTAACAATGGTGGCGTTATGGGCTAGCGCATTATTCTGTAACAGAACCCAGTCTATGGACTCAAACAATCCTGAGCAAACTCGCGTAATTCTCTTCAGCAAACGGTTTAACACACTTTTATAAAACTCAGTATTGACTTTTTGAATAGGTGGAACAAATTCTTTATGGATTATTTCCCGGTAGTCAAAAAAGGTAACAACATGGTATTGTCATGCAATTATTGGAAACTTTTCTTTTTGGCATTTTGTTTTTTGGTCTCTGGGTCATACGCAAAGCATCACAATTTATCACTAGTTACATTTCTTTCTAAAAATTTCGGATTGTTTTTGTGTAATTTAAGCAGATCTGCACACAAGATCATACGATCTTTTTTTTGCTCAGCGGTCAAAGAATGAAGAACAAAGCAAGCACAATTTTTTTTTTTCTTAGTTTTTTGGTGATTATTTGACGATCGGTTTATTTATTCATATTTAAGTTGTTTCTTATCATTCTGGTGGTTGATCGACAATCAGAATTTAACGCAAAGCGCACAGTTTCGATGTTTATGTTTGTTTGGCTTGTGCAAGGACTTTTCATAACGTCTTTTCATTGTCTTTCACACTGTCTCGGCTATCACAAAACTTTCCAAACCTTAGAAACTCAGTTAGACGTAATATGCACTCCTCACCGTAAGCCGTTTGTAACTGATTTTAAAACAAAACTTAATTGCTGTACGCTGTTCAATGTGTGTTTTCATAACAATCGCAAATCACAAAACAGTTATAATTACGGAATAGAGACATCTGTACTGTTAAATTTTTGACCGCATATGGAGCTACTCAATTTGCCACAATAAAATTAGTCTTAAAACTAAGCCATACCATGTACACATTTTTTTACATTTCATGTATAGGTTTTTGAAACCAAGCTTACAAAAATTTAAAAAACTTAGTTTTTTTTTGTAAAAACTACCAATTGTTGTAAAAGATTTTTCAATAAATTTTTTTATTTTGAATAGCAGGCTATTTTGGCAGCTGTCAATTTTGAAGCTATTATCTTTTACATTTAACAAGTAAAACTACGCCATTATTAAAAATGAAACGATACACGTTTCAACAACGCATAGAAAATTTTAAAACTTACTACAAAAATAGTGAGAATTTTGCAGTCACAGTTCGCACAACTAAAGCACTGCATCAAAATGATCCGAAATTTGATCGAAAAATCATCTTCAGTGATGAGACCCATTTTTACCTTGGAAGATACGGTAATAAGCAGAATGATTGCATTTGGGGCTCAGAAAATCCAAGATTAGTTGTTAAAAAGTTTTGGCATCTTCAACGTGTCACTATTTGGTGCGGTTTTTGGGCAGGCAGTGTGATTGGACTTTACGTTTTCAAAAAAAGCTAGTGCAACTGTTACGGTAAATGAATGGCGCTACCGAGCTATAATTAATGATTTTTTATAGCCGTAATTGGAAGATATTGATGTGGACAACGTTTACTTTCAGCAAGACGGCGCTGCGTGCCACACAAACAACAAAACAATAGCAATTTTGCAAGAAAAGTTTCCTGACCGTGTTATTTCTTGAAAATGTGATCACAATTGGCTACCAAGATTTTGTGTTTTAGCACCTTTAGACTTTTTTCCTTAGGGCCATGTAAAAGATAAGGTTTATGCCAATGCTCCACAATCAATTCAAGACCTTAAAGATGGAATTCGTGAAGTTATTGAAGACATACTGCAATTGTAACCGTAGAGGCCATTTGACTGATATTGTTTTCAAATGTTAATGGCATACCTTCCTCTTTACAATGAAATACATATTTATTGATTTCTCTTTAAAAATACCCTTTATTTTTATATAAAAATAAAACCTCTTATCAGAAAACCCTATAGGTTAACTGTGAGAGCCTGGTCTTTGTACTAATTTTTTATTATTTTTAGGGCCTCTTGCATTATGCTGCAGAGTATGCCTTTAAAATTGCCACTTTGCAGAATCAGTATATTATCTCCGTAACTAGTTAACTAATGTATAAATCACGGTTATTGAATTCTTGAATTAATTTTCTATTATACTCTATAACAATTTCTATAGTGGTGATACCCCAAAGGTAGCTTCTGCCAACCACTTTTCTGACAAATGTGTAGCCTACAGTCAGTGTTACGGCTCTTTTTTCTAGTATTTGTTTTATGTATCGACTGATTGTTGGATGCGTTAAAACTACTTTTTTTATTTTATAAAATGTGGTTTTGTCAAATGCACCTTTGATGTCTCTTAGGGTGGACATCTTGTTATGTAATAAATTTTTGATTTTGAATTTGTAGATTTTTTCTCAGTTTAAGCGTGTTGTTTTAAGAATATCAATGTAGTAATAAGTCCCATTTTTCAAATTAATTTTTTTGCAAGTGTTTTTAGAAAAAAAATTTACAAAGGTGTAATGACAGAGTTTGGTTTTTAGTATAATACAACTTTTACTTTTTTTATGTTTTTGAGATGTATCAAAACAATACAAGCCAAAGACACTCTACTACAGAAAACTGCCAAATTTTTATAAGTTACCTTTTGATAAATTGTGACGTAGCTTGGGGTGCGCAACATCTCAACCAATCATAGTTCTGCTTTCTGGGTCAACTAGTTTTAAATATTGTGAATAACCATTGAGATTGACATTACACATTAAGCAGTCTTTTAAGTATTTTGGTTTTGTTATATTGGTCAGACCTACTGCTTTGTATAGTAAGAAGTTTCTGGTTCTCCAGGTTATACGAATATCTTCTACAAAATGTTGTGCAACGTCCCAATCATTCCCTGATGAGATAGAGTTGCAACGTTAAAACACTAAGGCTAATAAGATTTTTAAAGGCTTGCGGCAGTGGAAGTGTTTTTAAGATCTTTGCAATTTTTTTTTTCTTATCACTTATATTAAATATATATTGAACACTCTGAAATTTACATAAAACTTTATAAGCATTTAAACGCTGCAATAGATTGTCTCAAAAGGCAGCCCCGTCGGTCAGCTTTAGGTTTAGTTTTATTTTGTGTGTATGCTCTAAGCTAAATTTTATCTATCTGTGATCTAAAACGTAAATACATGCTTATTTCAGTCTGACTGCAAGATGCTTTGACCGGATGTTTTCTTTCCTGAATCAACTTCTTCTTCCACATTTATGTTTTTTCCTGTCGCATATCTTTGGTGGTTACTTTAACGGGTGGTTTGAGAAAAATGTAGTTCATTTGGCTGTCCTTTCTACTTAACGTCTCATTATTTCAACGTCTCAACGTTTTTCTTTCTTATATCTAGGACAAGAAACCGAGTTTTCTTTTTTGGTAGTATGAAAGACATTTTAACTCTTTACGTCAAGCTTTAAGTTTTGCCTCTCTAGATAACTCCAGACCAATAATCCCGGAAACCAAATACTGGCTTTTGTCTGTTAACGTGATTAGTCTAAACGATGCTAGGTTTTGACTCCGGCCACAGTGGTTTTATGCCGGAGATTATTTTCTCTAGCCTAAAAATGTGTCATTATTACAGGTAATCTTAAGGATCTTTTTTGAATGTGACCACCCTCCAAGTTACGGCAGTTTTGATTAATTTTGTCTGTGCTTTGGTGGTTTTTTCTAAGGAATGAGATATGTTGGTAACAGTTACTTGAAGGTGAGTACAGTTTTTTCCAAAAATGTTTTTTTTGTCTTGAGGCTTAGAACTTTTATTTAAAAAAAAAAATTCTTCTGTGTAGGGTTAGCAAGGGTTGCCATATCAGCAAGAGAGGTGTCGGACTTGCCTGAAAAAAAGTTTGTCTGCTTTGCAGTAGCCATCCGCGCATTTTTTCAATTTTGACTTTGCACCACATGTTTGCTTCTTAAAGCAAGGTGTTCTATTTTTTTTTTCCGAGGCGTACAAAAACGCACTCAGTAGTGTGTTTTTTTTTAATTTTTATTTTTTATGTTTGTAAGAAATATTGTCATTTCTTTGACTTCTCACTATCCTTGGGGTCTATAGCGGTAGGAAAGTTAAAAATTGATTGCTAGGGCTACCTGAGAACTATAGTCTTCAGAAGTAGGTATACAAACGCAACCAATTTTTTTCAATTTTCGGTATATTATCAGGTAATATTTAGTCAAGTTTAATTTAATGAGTTATTTAAAGGTAGTTTTGTAGTAGTAACTGAGATACCAAAAAAACAATATAACATTTAATTAAATTCAAATGGTTTTATTTTTAAAAGTAACTCTGTACAAAAAATTGTTTCCTGAAAGCATTAAAGATCTTATGTTAAATAATAATTATTGTTTATATCTTACCTTTTGGCCTTGAAAATTCTACAACTTAACATAACATTTACCATATATCTTATTTCACTACTAATATAATATAATTTTAACAACCTTAAACTCTGTTTTTAATTTATTGTTGTCTGTTTTTAGTTAATGTTGTTAATTCTGTTCCAATTTTCTTCTTTGTGTTACCGCCATCATCCATTTCATTCTTCTTCCATCTTCTTTCAATAAATCATTTCTTCCGATTTGCTATTCTCTCATCTCATTGCATTTTAGCATATGCTTTATGCCTTCCCTAACTTCTCCACACATCCTTTGCACACTTTCAAAACAATTACAATAAGCCAATTTTTTTTTAATTCATCGTGTCTAAATTCTGAAAAACTCTCTCTTACTCTGTGCAAGAGTTCTCTGTGGATGTACATTATTTTGGTATAAATGCGTTGTGTAGTGGTGGTTGCATTGTTTTGTGGTTGTTATGAAAGTCTTTTCTAAAATAAAAGTGCCTAGATTAACAAAAAAAATTAACTTCAGAAAATGTTACAGTTAAAGTTATGATATGTTGTCTACCTATCAAAAATACCATAAAATATTCTCAAGTTGTAAATATCATAAAAAATTTCTGAACAGCTGAAAACTTATTAATTTAAAATTATGTTTTGTGAAATAGTTTTAGTTTTATGATATTCATTTTACTTTAATTTGTTACGTAGCAGAATATACATAAAAACATACAACTTGAGTTGGTTGTGAAATTCTTGCATACATACTCTTATTACTTTTACGCTTCGAGTATATTAATCATTTTGATTGAAAGCTGAATATACTAAAATAGTTACAAAAATCAATAGTTCAGATTGTTTAAGCACAGAATGTTTGTGTTATATATACGAGTAAATATTTGTTACTTTCCAAACATACGTCTGTTGTTGTTTTCATTGAAATTTTTGGGTAAAATCGAAAGCAATTACGTGTCGAGACTGCAGGAGACTCTATGATTGTTTCTTCCCCTGACTAATTTCCCTTCACCTTTCGTAACAAACGAGAAATTACCCGTGCGCTGTTTATGCTGCGATGAGATCGCGCCCGCTCTCATTTACCTGTCACGGCCGCATCAAACAGCCCCTATAATTTGAAAACTACAAGATAAAAGCGGGACAATTTAAGCGAGCAACAAAGAAACCAACACAGACATATAAACACAGTACGCATACGGAAAGCGGCATTTTTTCTATTGCTGCACAAAGTAAGAAAAAAATATAAAATAAAATAAAAAAAGAACAACGTTGATGCCGCCGGCCAGGAGGAAACTAATTATAGCCGCCATTATCGTATTAAATGTGTTTAATTTTTTTCCGTTTCATGGAATTATCTATAGGTTTTATATTATTATATTGTAGTATTGATGTGCCCTCTAATAGGGTGTTATTATTCCGACCGCAACAATTTACTATTATAAAAAATAGTCATAATAAATACAATATTGATGACTAAGTACTACATACATTACTCACTTCTACATCATTTTAAAACAAATAACTAACAAGTTTTTATGTGACAAAATTGCTCTTTCATTATTTCAGGAATTCAATGAAGAAAATTTACATATTTACATTACTAATTTATATAAATTTCAAATAATATATAAAATTATTGTAAAGTAACGTGCTTTATATCAAAAGTACAATCTACTTTTAGTTTTGACTTTAGAACAAAGTTAAGCAATAGTTGATTATAAAAATATTGTATTTGTATGAAACCAAATTTGTTTCGTGCATGATCCAACAATAGATTTTGTCGCCAAAAATTAAATACCCCAGGAACAGCAAATGTGGAAACTTAATTACATCCAAGACTGCATTCAAAAACTTGATTAGTTTTAAAACAATTATAAAAGCTAGAAAATAATATGATTTAACAAAAAATAAAATAAGAATATGTAATAATGCTTTTATATTAATGTAAACTCAATAAAAAAAATTTCTTAAAGATACTTCATATTCTTAACCAAACGCCCATTCTAAAAGCAAACTTGCTTTAAAACAAATCATATAATAAAGTAACGTGTAAGCGCAACATTAAATTAGGTTGCCTCACCAGCAAAACCAATAATGAGAGAATATCACACAAGTGCAATTTATTCAATTAGGATAATACTTCAATACCAGAACATGTGATATGAATTAAAGACCGTTGTACTTAGGAAGTTCTATTTTTCAACAAGTTTTAGTTTAATTATGAAAGATTAAAAAAAAGTGCAGACGTTTATGTTTTTTTTTCTGCTTTATTGTATAGTAAACCATGCTATTGTAAAGCATAGTTTGCAATATTGTTACAACATTATAAATGACGTAAATTTTTATTTCGGAATTGTAGATACTGAATTAAGTCAATTGTTGATTGATTATCGCCTTTGATAAGATTTTTGTATTAAGTAAAGGTTTTTATTCATTCATTAATGTAGGTTATCAGTATTTATAATACCTGTTTCAGTAAATGTGGACTCATCACTCCACAGAATCTTTTTAATAAAATGTAAATCATTGATAACGCTATGCAACAACCATCTACAAAAATTGATCGGAAGGTTCCTATTCTCGTCATGTAAATATTGAACTTTTTGAGGCCTAAATAGATGCAAACAATTTTTCTTCAACAATCTGTAAATAGTGTCCTTTTGAATATGAGTTTGAGACGATACAATTCAAACGCTTGTACATGGTTCCAAACCAACAAATTCAAGAATTTGCTTTTCTTGATAAAACGTTTAGTGTAGGTAATTTTTTTACTTTTAATTTTTAAATATAACATATTAAATTAAAGTATTTTCAATTTATATTTTGCATAAAAATTAAACTGACGTGATTGTAAGTAGAATTGATTACTCAGAATATAAAAATTCTATAAGCTAATGTCAATTTGTAATCACTCCACGAATAATAAATAAGCAACTGTGGCAATAAACCCTTAAAGTGTCCTTAGACAATCAATATTATTATCAATAATATTGAACAATCTATTCCACAATATATTGCTAGGACCACCTAGATGTTGCAATATAATTGCGCAATCTTTTTGTTAGTTACTGACACTTCTGCAGTCAGCATGTAGAATAAAATAAAGAAAATTGTGTGACCATTGCTATAGTTATATCTTTAAAAAAGAAAAAGAAAAAGGCGCAAATGAATGAAAGAATGGTTAAAAAAAAACTTTTAGATTAGATTAGTACAATAAAAAACAACTCTTTCTGATTGACTTAATATATTGTGCAATCTTTCAATACAATCTACAAGCGGTCAATATTATTGTATAATTGTGCAATATATTGACTATAATATTAAACGTCTAGTGGTCGCTTTACACAGATTTAGGAATTTTTACTTAAACTATCAAAATTAGAAATAACATTGCCAAATGACAAATCTAAAAAAATATATAAAAAAAAATTATACGTTTTTAGTATTTACTGAAAGCTCCTAATATTGCACCATTAAAATAATACGCTATTTTTGTACTATAAACATAAAATATAAATTTAAAAACTGTAAAAATAAATGTAAATTTCTTTTATTAAAAACATGTATATATGGTACAGTACCTTTTTGCAAAAAAAAACAACAAAAATAGTTTTAAGAGCGTTGAAGCGCTTTTTAATATAACATACACATTAGAACAACAAAAAACTACAAGATTTTCCAAAACGGGTGATTAGACAAATCAAATTAAATCAAAATTGTTACCGACAATTTAAAAAAGCGCGGATGCTTTGATTCTAATATTTTCAAAGTTGTTAAGTAATAAACCATTCACATTTTTTCATAAGTTTGCAGTAATCTAGTAGTAATTTGCGTTTTTATGTGTCTTGATTTGATACGTATAGCAATTCCTTTAAAACGGTTTCTAATCTGCTTATCTGCTACTTTCGTTATTGGGATATTTTATTAGACCTGAGTACTACCGACTCTATTACTACCTTATCAACCAAGAAAGTATTTTGATATTTTTTTTTAACGCTTAATAGTTCAATCACTTTATCCAAAAAATATGCAAATAAATCAATGTTTTCATTTTTTAGCTTTCTCAGAAAATAAATTTAAAAAAATGGAATTTGTTGCTGCTTTTCTTACGCTCTACAAATTTTGCTTTTTTTTCTTTCTCGTGATATATATATATATCGAAAAAATGCTAATAATCAAACTTGTAATACCTACAATGTAAGTTTTAAATTAAACGTTTTATAAAAGTTCAATTTAATGAGTGTTTACAAAAATATGGTATTAAAAGACTGGCAAAGTGAATTTGAGACACTAAAAATGATGAAAAATGCAATTTGCGTGTACATACACTACTTAATAAGGGGACTAAGAAGTATCGACTTACCAAAAACAAAGTAGACGACGATATAAAGAAAATTTAATTTTTTCTAATAAACTATTCCAACAAGTGTCAATGTTTTATAAATGATTTGATAGAACAAATAAAAAAGGATTTTTTTTTATTGAAACAACCCTTTACACTTTATCGGATAAAATCATAAAAAAATGTTAAAGTTATTTTCTTTTCCTCAATGATTACAAAAGATAATTGTGGTATATTAGAGAACTGGGAAAAGAAGAGTACATCGATAGAATACGCAATAAAAACAGCTGTACGTTCTCGTTTGTTTCATTTATCTCTACAGACAAATGTCAAAATTTTGTCTAAGAAACCTTGTCAACATTTTATTAACTATAGGGTTACCACCCTTTGTCATGTGTGCGCTATCTTCAGATAGTCCAAATACGCTCAAGTATACAAGTCGTAAAGCTGTCGGTAAAATTTTTCTAAAACGTCAGTTTTTTGTCTAATTTGAAGAGACTATTGTCTTAATTTGTGCTTAACAATGCAGATTTTAATAAAAACACCATTGACGGCCATAAAACATTTCACGCAGTTGGAAGAATATAATAGAATTTATTAGATTTTACAGATCATGTAAATGGTATAAATCATGTCAATATTACATTTGACTATACATATTAGACAATAAATTACAATAAAAGATAAAACATACAAAAAAAAATCCTGGATAAGTACAAGAACAGTGAGCTAATTAAAAAAGATGAGAATATTAAATAGCACAGCACTACATATTAAAATAATAATAAATAATTAAAATTGTATGCTAAAAAAGAGTTCATAGGTATATAACACTTTTTGACGCAGACTTATTTCTATCACAGATTTAAATATATTTTTAGGCATTTTCCTGATACTAGTTGGCAAATGATTATACATTTTAATAGAGAGATATTCATAGCTTTTTTGAACTTTGCTAAGTCTAATAGATGGATAAACTATATTAGCATTTGATCTTGTGTTGTAACTATGTAAATCACTCTGTTTTGTTTTGTTTGATACATTGTCTTTTGCAAATAGTAGACAGTGAAGGACAAACACAGATGGTACAGTTGGTATGTTTAAAGATTTAAAATATTTACAACAACTAGTTAGTTGCGATATAGCAGCGATAATTCTTAATGCCTTCTTTTGCATTATAAAAATGCGATTAGACATTGTCGAATTACCCTAGAGTAATATACCGTAGCTCAGAATCGAGTGAACGTATGCGAAGTAACAGGTTCTGGTAATATTTTGATCCGTGTTTAGAGCAATTCTTTTTAGCAAGTATAAATTTTTGTTTAGTTTATTAGCCAGCATATCAATATGTATTTCCCATGTTAATTTAGGTTGTAAGAACACCCCTAAAAATTTCACGCTTTTCATTTTATCAGTACCATTTAAAGAAAATTCAATATAAATAGTTTTGAATTTATTTAATACTATTCCGTTAGGTTTAAACCAGTATTCGGCCTCTTTGAGACCTTGGATTACGCTTGAATTTGAAATAGTTGGACTTTCTAACAGAGTAGTATTATCCGCGTAGAGAAATGTTGAAGCAACTTTTATGTTATTGAGGTAGTTTATATAAATTAAAAAAAGTATGGGACCTAGAATTGAACCCTGTGAGACACATATTTTATCACGTTATTTTTAATGACATATTGTTTTCTGTTCAATAAATATGATTCCATTAATTTCAGCGTGTTATCTCGGATTCCATAGTGTTCAAATTTACCCAGTAATATTGAGTGTGAGACACAGTCAAAAGCCTTACTCAGGTCAATAAATGCGGCGTTCACAGTTTTCCCATTTTCAAATGCGTCATATATATCATGAACAAGTGAGTAAATTGCGTTCATTGTAGATCTGCCTTTTCTAAACCCAAACTGAGCATTACATAATTTTTTTTTACTATAGTTGTACAACTTACATATTGTTTTTTCCCATATTTTAAAAACTACAGGAATAATAGAGATAGGTCTGTAATTTGTCACTTTGTTTGTATTTCCATTTTTTTAAAATAAGGACTACTTTAACCAGTTTTAGTTCCAGAAGATATATTCCTTGTTCAAATAATAAATTTACCAAATGTGCTAAAACTTCACGTAATTCGATTGAAATACTTTTAAGCAAAAATGAATTTAGCTCGTAAGCATCTTCACATCTACATTAAGTAATAATGAATTTATTATTTGAACAATTTCCGTACTCGTAACGGGCTCCAAAAAAAAACGAATCGACCGATCTAGGTTGACTTTCACAAAGTAGACTCATTAAATGATCACTATCTTCAGGCACATTTGCTGTGACTGACTCAACAATGTTAAGAAAGTAATTTTACTTTTAGTTTTGGGTTTATTGCTAATTTCATTAATTACTCTTTACATCTTCTTAGGTTTATTAAAAGAATTTAAAATTTTTGTAGATTAAAAATCTTTTTTTGCCACATCTATGTTAGTTTTGTAAGACTTTTTTAAGTCTTTTTCCAGTGTTTTTAATTCAGTCGTGTTTATATGTTTTCGCATTATACATATACTATTTGTTATGGTTTTTTGTTGTGTCAATTCACTTAAATACCAAGGGTTGCTGTTTTGTTTGGATAATTATTGGAAAACGAAAAACAGATTTTAAATTTATTAAAAAAAACTGTATGGAACATTTCAAACGACGTTTCTGCGTGTAAATTGTTAATTACGTCTATCCACTTCATTTGTTTCTTTAAATTTGGTTATGTTTTTATACAAAAAAGATCTACTCATTATTTTATTTGTCACTGGTTTCTTTTTCATAATAAATAAATTCATTATAATACCATAATGGTCGGATAAGTAAGGTTCAACTGTGCTTACTTCATAAGAAACGACTGTATTAGCTAAAATATTATCAATACAAGAACAAAATTGCAACTAATGTAATTTGTAGTAATATCAAAACAAAATTGGCTTTAGAAAGTGCACAATTTAGTATGATTTTAAAACTTTTTTACAAAAAACATAAATTTGCGAGTTTACAGTCCACAAATTTTGTTAATGTCAAAATTCATTGTCAATTTTTACTCAACATTGTATCTATAATCTAAGATTTAACTTGGGTTTACAGAAAGTTTTGCCAGAACTTTAAGATGAAATGGTTTTATGGAAAAAAAAACAGCTAATATGCAGTATCAACGTTTAAGAGTTATCTGCTTCAGTTATTAATGCCACGCCATCGGATTACGTCACTATTTTTATTTTTCAATGGTTTGCTGTTGAGAAATGCAAGGCGTTGTCATATAAAGTTTTATTTGTTATATTTGATCAACTTTTATACTGGAAAGCTCGCGACATTGTAAAAGCCGTTAACTTAACTTTAAATTAAAAAAATTATATTTTCAAGCTTGGAAGATTCTATTTATTGATGTTGTTTATTGAAAAACTTTTAATGTAGATCTACGCAACAAAATGCTTAAACAAATTTTGGTTAGTTATGCAACAGTTCTATGTCTTCATGTTTTCTTTTTTGTTTAATATCTTAACTCACACACATATCTCACTCAACTATCACTAGTACATAAAAAAAAATCATATAATCTAAATTTAGAGCGTAAAAAAGTAACAAGAAATTATATAGTATCAAGTTTTGTATCACGTCGGAAAGACAAGTTTACAAACGTTTTTTTTTTTTTTTTTTGTAAGATGGCAGAAAAAGCTTAGTTTTTTTAAGTTACACAATATAAAAAATCTGTAGTTTTTGAATCATTTCCAAAATTAAATGTATACAAGGTGTTTTAAAACATGTGTCGGAAAATAAAGGGAGAGATTGGTTGGCTAATTATAAGAAAAAAAGTTCCCATTAACATGGTTCCGCAAACGCACCGTTTGAGATACAAAACTCAGCTTTTGTACAAATCTTAGCATTAATATTAGCTACTTTTTAAGGGTTGCGTGAGGTTTTTATGGCTCTAATTTCTATGACACTTGAGAAATTGGCATTCTGAAAGCACACTGTAAACCATTAATATTTTCTACACAAAAAAGGTACTCTTAGACTAGAAGCTCTAACGTAAACCGTTTTAGAGAAATACGGTATTTTATGATGAAAAACATGAAACAAGTAGCAACATGTTTTGTTGTTGATAAAAACATTTGTATTTGATCAAGTCGTTAGCTTTCATGCATTTGTTTTATACATTTGAGTTATTGACAAATGTCGTTTAGTTGTTAAATAACCTTTTTTCAAAAGGAGTCAATATCGCAGGAACTTATTATCTTTATTGCCCAATTAATTTGCACATTCTTAGTATTTTGTTGGGTGGTAGCAAAATAAATAATTACAGTGATAGCGAGATATGCAATATGCATTTTGTTTATGGCGTTGCCGATGGAAATGCAGCAAAAGCTTGTCGAATTTATCAAGAAAAATTTCCAAACCGACAAGTACCAAATAAAAAAACACTCATTCGTATTCACAAACGTCTACAACAAACTTTAAGTGTACATAAAAGAGCTGCAGAATTAGGAAACCTCGTCTGCAACCTCTGCAAATTGAAGAAGATGTTCTTTAAAACATTAAAGACGCTCCATCAACTAGCACTAGAAGGATAGCTTTAAACCTAAACCTTAGTCACGTTACAGTGTGGAGAATAATAAAAAGCCAGATGTTATATCCTTATTACATACAGCAAGTACAATCCCTTTTACCAGCGGATTTTCCGCAAAGATTGGCTATGTGTCAATAGTTTCAAAAAAGAATTGCGTAAAATTCTCGATTCTTAGAACAAGTTTTATTTACAGACGAAGCAAAATTTTCTTGCGGTGCGATTATGAACATCCATAATAATCATGTAAGGGCCGACAAAAATCCACATGCCACAATGGAAGGCCATGATCAGCAAATATTTCCGGTAATGTTTGGGCAGGTGTTGTAGAAGACCATTTAATAAGTCCATATTTTTTGCCGTTTAGGCTAAATGGTCAATCATATCGTAATTTCCTTGAAGAAAACCTGCCAGGACTTTTAGAGGACGTTTTGGTCCAATTAAGAAACAAAATGTTGTTTATGTCCGATGGTGCTCCTGCACATTTTGTTTAGTTGCGCGTCAACTCTTAAACAAACAGTATAGGAACCGTTGGATAGGTCGAGGAGGCCCACAGGTTTGGTCTTCTCGGTCTCCAGATCTAAATGTTTTAGATTTTTTTTTTTGTGGGGTCACTTAAAAAGTTTAGTTTACACTACATTAGTTAATACTGATGAAGAACTAAGAAATTGCATTATTACATTCTGCAATACAATACGAAACACTCCACGCATTTGAACCTGTGCGTCAGTCACTAAGACATAGGTTGGAAGTCTGCGTTACCGTAGGAAGAAGTCATTTTCATCAATTTTTGTAACTTTTCTTGTTTTTTTATGTTTATGCTTAGTTTTGTAAAACAAAGGTTTTGTGATCATGCTGCTACTTTTTCTTTCCGTTCCTAAGATATCGTCAAAAAATTAAAAAAAAAAAAAATTACATTCTGTATCTCGAAAACTGTGCGATTGCAAAACCATGTTAATAATTTTTTTTTTTTTTTAAATAGCCAAGAAATCCTACCCGTTATTTTTTGACACATGTTTTAAAACACCTTGTATAGTAATTGAACTATAATAATTTCAAAAATCAAATTAATTAATTTTTTGCTTTTTCTTGTGTGATACACTGTATAATTTTTTTCCTTTTTTTTTTGTAATGTTCTTTTTATTCTTCCTTCTTTTTAGTTTTCAAAAAAGCAGTTAGATAAATTTGACATACAAAAATTTGGCTACTGAGAGCCACAAAAAATGTCTAAGACTACATTTTTTCAGTATTTTTAAAGATTAAAAAAATTTACTTGTAGAATAACTCGTTATAGTAGTCAGTTGCTGAGTTATTTCCAAAATACAAACGCATATTGGCACCATCTTATCATTAAGCACATATCATTAGATCTTTCACACTCAGTTTCAAATAATGTTGATTAATTTTTAAGTTCCAGGGTGATTCTGTTGGCCCGTTGTAGTAAACAGAAAACTTATAGGAAATATTGGAGAAAAGTTTGCATACTTTATAAACACATAGTTAATCAAGTATAATATAACCATATTTACAACTATATAATTGAGATATATAACTACTGTCTTTTACAACAATATTTTCCTAAAGAATGGAAAATGAGAACTATTATATGTTTACCCAAGTCCGACTGTAATATGTTTTACCTTTCTAGTTACCGCCTCATTACATTACTTCCTGTCCTTGGAAAAATATTTGATTCTATTATCTAAAAAAAAATCTTATCTTTCACAGAAAATATAATTTCTGTAACCCAATTTGGTTTTAGTAAATTTAGATCAACATCCCACCCAATCACAAACCTTACAACCAATCTACCAACTTCTCACCTCAAAGGTAGGCATTTGAACGTTCTGTTTATGGATATAAATAAAGCGTTTGATTTGGTCTGGCAGAGAAGTCTCCTCTTTAAACTGTCTAGCCTAAACTTCTCTTCTTACTTCATAAACTTAATTCACAAATTCCTAAATAACAGAACTCTTCAAGTTTGAATACGTTTCACTTACTAACACTCGTTTCCTTTGCATCAAGATGTTTCGCAGAGTTTTCCGCTCTTGCCCTTTCTATATAACCTTTTCTGCCACGATATCAACTGTTTTAACCCAAAACGTTTTAATCTAAAGAACTATATCTTTTAACATGCAGACGACACTACAATCGTATCTCATGCTAAGTCGTTAAAATTATTGGTCGTACAACTACAAGCTTTGTTGGATTGTACTTAGTGGTTTCTTTGCAAATCCACTTTTGGTTCAAATTTTGCTTGACCTGACGAGCAAAATATGCAGGAGATTCATTGTGCTGGTAGTACATTTACATTCTGATGTTTAAAAGAACATCCTCTAATAGTCCGCGTAATTCATTTTGTAAAAAAAATTAAGTAATTGGCTCCTGTGAGGCAATTCTCCAAAATGAAATAGTCAATTATATAACCATCGACCATACCACACCACACGTTTACCGAAAACTTATGTTGAAAATTATTTTTGTCTGTTGCATGGGGATTTTCGTCTAACCATACATGATAGTTGTGAGTATTATTAATGCCGTCACGGGTGAATGTTGCTTCATCTGTAAAAAGTATGCGCAATACAACACGAGGATTATTATTTATCCACCGACGAAATTCCATACGTTTAGGATAATCTTCCGGTTGTAGGTGCTGTACTCTCTGTACATGGTATAGATGTAAGTAAGCCTTGTTCGTGGAGTGTCTTTGTTACTCTTGTTTGTGAAATACCCAATTGAATACTTTGAATACTAATTCTTCGTGAGCTGGTCGTTGCATCTTCTGCTACTACATCCAGAATATCTTATACCTCTTCTAGATCTTGTCGAGTAGCTTGTTCAGATGTTATGTTAACACTGGGAAGTTTTCCGGTTTCGCACAGTTTGTTAAAAACTCTGATAAATACATTTTTATTAGGATGTCTCTGATGTGGAAATTGTTGACGATATTCTTAAACAGCAGCTTTATCATTCCCATTACAAAAACTATAAACAAACACCATATTTGCATTATCTAAATTTGAATAAGTGTGTAGCATTTTGTAACACTTTAATCGTACAAACAAAATAAATGTTTTTAAAATTACCGTCACACTGACACATTATCAAATCAAAAAAGCTATCAAATGTTTTAGAACGACAAACAAGACATACAAGATAAAAAAAATTAATTATGCTATAACTTGAAAACAAATATAAATTGGATAACAACATTTTTACATTATTTTCATGTGTAGAATACACTCCTAGAGTTTGGTCCACTCCTCACCCTGTATATATACTTTATGTAATGTTTCTTTTTGTGAATAAAAATGTTATATATCAAGTATAATTAATATTTATTTTATTTAAATTATTTTTTCAAGATTAAATAAATAAATGTTATAACCTTAATCAAATGCCAGCTTTCAAACGAACCTAGAAACAGTGTTTGAAAGATTAAGCTATAAAACAGATTATGATTCTTCTTTAATGTCTAGATACAAATATATTTTTTTGCAGATAATTAACAATAAACCTTCCTTGTATTCAAGAATTCAATTTTATGTTTACTAAATTTATTATAAAATATTAGGAATTTGTTAAAACACAAAACCTAAAAAACCGAAATAAAACATTCAGTACTTATTTTCTAATTTATAATAATATTTCTGATTTGGTTCTGTTTATTTTATATATCTTATCCAATGATTAAGTCACATAATTAATCACGGCGCGTTCTCATCGTATCTGCATAATTAAATGCTTATAACATTGTGAATATTTTAAATATTTATCACGGCCGCGTCGGACCATTTCACCCGCCGTGTGTGCTTATATTTATATTTATTTTTTGCTTCGTTCGTTGCTTGTGTGGATGCATCGGCATCAATAGATTTTGCCTGGTAATTTATGGCTATAATTAATAATCAATTAATGGGGGCTTCGAGTACCCCATCTTCGTAATTAATTCTGAGAGTGAGAAAGTGGGAGATAAGAGGCTATTTTTGTGATGTGATGCGATGATTAAAATGGTTTAAATATTTAACTTGGTTTAATTTCGTATTAGATTAAATCAGTCAGGCGTTTTGCAAAAAGTGCTTTCAGAAATTATAAAATATTATATATAGGTAAGTTTGTATGATAAATAGTCGTATGATAAATTAAAAATAAGATGCTGCAATTGCATATAAACATATTTATTTCACTTTTTTACATATATTTTACATTACATTTTGTTGAAGATTTTCTAAATGTGAAAAAGGCTATCAATTTATGTCTTTTTACCCCAACCATTATTTTATTTATTTGTAAAGCTTAAATATTAAAAAGATCTACTATGATTTTAAATATGTTATTTTTACAATTGCTAGAAGTTGCAGAGCAACAGATTAGAGATCAAAATATTTTAGGTTATGTGCACATAAACAATAAACAAACAGATTGAGACTTAAAAGTTTGAAAACCACATACAGGGTGTTCTAAATTAACTAGTCATTAAATGAATACCAGAAACTACAAGCAAATTGAGTAATAGTGACCTAATAAAGTAGTAGTAGTATTATATTTAATAAATTCGGAGTTGTAGCTCTTTAAAGTTTACAAAAAAAAAATGTTTTTTTTTTTAATATCAGCTTTAATTTTTAATATTTTGTAACAAATTTTTGTTTACATTAGTTTATTTCTTATTTACACAAACTGTTAAAGTTTGAATAAAAAAAGTCTTTGGAAAGATAGTTTCTTAAGATTCTTTAGATGTTTAACCTTCTAGAACTTTTTAATTTTTAGGTGAATCTATTTTTTTTTTGTTTGCTCAAAATTATTTGCATTGTGGTCACAATCTATTATTCCTTTCTTATACTAACATAGAGGATCATAAAATAGGTAACAGAAGTCAGAATACTATGTTTATAATAGAGAACAACTTTTTTTGTTTGTTTTTGAAAACTCACATTTAGAGTTGTTCCATCAGCATCCGCGATCTTATTCAAATCCGCATTTGCATTTAAAATAGTATTATTATTTTTTGTTATTATTAAAATTATTATCAATACATAAAGAAGCGTTCTACGTGAAATTTCTTTTCGTTTACACTAATTCAATATTTTGTTTTACTTTTGTGCAAAATTATGAAAGAAAGAAATAATTATATTTTATCATTTTTTTTTAAGTATGGTATATACATACATATATGGTCATGTCTGACTCAAGTGTACAAAACAAAAATTTGATTTTGCTCAAACCACTGAAAATGCCTATTTCTACTTGAGTCCTGATCTTGTAAATTTTTTTAAATTTTTTCAATAAGCCATTTTTGAGTAATAAGCAATCAAAATTTAAAAAAAATTGATTTTTTGCTTTTTTTTACATTCTTTAATTGTTTGTAACCTCTCAGAGTTGCATTTTTAAGAAAAAAAACTGTAACAATTTTTTTTTTCAAAATTGTTTAAAAAACATTTTTTTACAGCCAAAAATTTTTTTCCTTAAATTTTGATAATTTTGCAAAACTTTAAAAAACATTTTTTTTTTTAATAATGTCGGGTATTTTTTTTAATATGGATAAATACATGCTTTTATATGTGCAAAAACTTCCCTGAATTTCAGAAAGTGCCGTGTGCTACGTTTCGAGGTATTTTACAACGTATCCACAGAAATACTTAAAAATAGCAAAAAAGGCTTAAATTTTAAATTTACATTTTTTGATCGTTTGTAACTTCTCAAGATTGCATTTTTAAGAAAAAAATTATACAAACTTTTTTCTTCAAATTTGTTTAAAAAATAAGTTTTCACAGACATTTTTTTATTCTTTAATTTTTGAATATTTTGCAAAAGCGGCATTACAGGCATTGCGTTACCAGTAATAAAATCTAAACTGGTAATAATTTGTATAAACAGTCTAAAAGCATTAAGAACAAATTACAGAGTACATTTGATCTGAATACTAAATAACCAAAGTATAAATGAAAACATTCAACTTGCAAAAAAAAGAAAAACCTGAACCTGTTTTAAAAATTCCATACTAAGCCGGAAAAACATAATCTAAAGCAAACTTGCAACTGAACACTGCAACTTTTAAAAAAACTGCCAGGAAATATGACACAACAAGATTATTCCTTACAGAATCATTACAACACACCAAAAGCATATCACATATAAATTAAATAAAAATACAAAAGCTTACAGAACACTGTGGCTTAAATACAATGTACATACATAGAATAGAAATAAAGACAGGATCTTCTATGCCGCGGGTATTTGAGAACAAAAAAACTTTATTACATCTGCTAAGTGAATGTAATACAGAATATGCAACAACAGCACACTTTGGCAAGTAGGTAAGGTATTATTGTCAAATACGCATGCGTTGGTCGTGTGTTTTGAGCAAAATAATTTTGATAGCTTTTAATAAAGTACTAAGAATCATAAAAGTGCCTCAAGATTAGAAAGCTAAAAAACTTTACTATGGGTTGATTCTAATCTTGGTGCATTTTGTCATTAAAATTACGTAATTTGAGTGAAATCTAAATTTATTTTATCTCATTTCATAAACATTACTTAATTTCTATCAGATATCAAAAATCACAGCTAGTAGAACCGGATAAAAATTCATTATATCCGACTACAAATGATAACACAACTTTTATTTTACGGTTTAAAAAGTAATATAAAACTGCATAGTGTTTCACTAAATTCTACAAGCTGCACAAGAAAATTAAGTTAAAAAGAAGTTAAATTATCCCTATTATCCCTCTTAACACAAAGTTATGTAATATTCATAAGACCACAGAAAAGTTAAAAAACCATGTTATTTAATTGTCAAACAATTAGTTATGTTTATTTTCATACTTTTTTAAAATTTTATAAATTGCATTGTAGAAATTGCATAAAGTGCAAAAATGTAGATATAACAAAACCATAATAAATATAAAATGTGTCCTTCAGCACATCGTTTATATGTTTCGCAAGCATTAATTATTATCGATAAATCTAACAATATAATATTTCTCAATTATGTCAGATGTGATATTTGTGATAATGTCAAATGAAGAAATGCAATTAATATAACATTAATTTGCTTAAGATTTTTTTTAATTTGATAGTAAGTTAATTAGGTTTTATTATTTTTTAAATTATTTTTATTTATTCGGTCTGGCTGCAGTGAGTTAAAAGTTGATATACAGAACTAGATGCCATCTCTGGGTACTGTAGCATAAACTATGAACTCTTATAAGCTCTACGAGAGTGCAGCACCTAACAGACTTGTTAAATATTAAGTAAAACTTGATGTTAAAAATAATAAAATTAAAAATCTCTTTAATTACATTTACAATTTTATTTAAATCAACAAAAATTGATTACGATTAAATATTTAAAATATATGAAATTAAAAAATAATTTATTTTGCTTAATATACATACCACTACTCTATGCAACTTGATTATCACTGAAGAGAATAGAATGCATAAATGTGTTAAGTTTATTTAGTACTGATACAAGAATTTAATCATCGCATACAGAGAGGTCTTAAGATTTTAAAAGATTCAATGTTTATATATAAACAATTTATGTTCAAATTAAAAAAATCTGTATAAATGTATTTTTTGGTTAGTTTTTTCTTTTGTTTGTATTGATATATATATATATATATATATATATATACATATATATATATATACATATATATATATATATATATATTAGTAATATATACATATTTATATCAATAAAGTATAAAAGTATGTGTAACTTAGACAGTGTTTTATTTTATTATTAAAAAAAATTGATTGTACGGCTAAAAATCGGCGTTTTGCAATTAGAATTTGTCTGCTTTGATGCTTAACATACTACATTTGTTTTGCTAATGTCACGGTTACTTTATTTTGTAAATATTAGTGATAAATGTATCACAAAGTCTTAAAAATCTTTGTTTAAAATAGCTGAGATAAACGATATTGATTGATGTGATGTTTAGCTAAATGTTTAAAGTAGCAGTTAATTAAAAATCCAGAAAAAGATAATATTTCTTACTTTTCTATAGTAATCTCAGTTCAGCGGGGCTTATAAAAAGTGTGAAATGTAAGCGCAAGTAAAAGATACTAAAACAAGCAAAGGCATGAGTGTAACAGAGCAAACAATCTTTTTGTGTATATTTAGTTGCCTATTATACCGGCCACACTGTTTTGAGATTACTCTACTAATTTAAGAAATTTATTAACATATTACATGTTCAATTGAAAACAAGTTATAGATTATTATTATAGGGTTGATTTAGCAACATTTGCGATAACGTTTATCACTTTTAATGACGCCACTATTGGTTCAAACATTCTGTCGGTATTTTTTTTGTACTGCCATTTAGTAATGCAAACCCAATAACAAGCTTCACGTTAATTGTGTGTTTAAACTTCAATATGTTTCAATATTATTAATTAGAAATTTATAATTTAAATGTAACATTTCACCTTCATTAAGAGATTAATTCAGCTACACCTCTAGAGCAACAGAACACCATCACACTCACGCATCAATCAAAAATTAAAAAAAAAATTGAATCTGTTTAAGACAAGTATTAGGTTATGAACGATCGTAGGTTTTTAGCTTTAAACATGATAAACGCAAAAAGCGCATTTGTAGAGAAAACCATTGGGGAGTGCTTGGTAAGACACAATCGTTGAGCTTACGACTGCTGGCGCTTTCAAATCCTGCAGATTACTAATTGGTTCTTTTGTATATTTCTGGGTAAATAAGAGTGCACATAAAGTTTTGATAAACTACCGTGGTCAAGCTGAAAAAAATGGGTACATTGATCTTACCACACCATCAGCTGAACAGCTAATCTGTGTTGAATAAGCAAAACAATAGCACAAACAGTCAGCAAACTCTAGCAGACAGCTAAGATTCTAATGTTTAAAGTTTATATGCACGGCTATAAAGATACCACAATACTTTTGCAAAAACTAGAAAAACACATTTTCCATCTTGTCCTTCTTGTTAAGCATTATCACAACTATCTCACAAGAAATTTACTAGAAAATATAAAGGAACGTCAAGACTAAACATATTTGAAATAACAAGGTTAACTATGAGACAACTAAACATAAACAAGTGTTGCTCCAAGCTTAGCTTGTTAACAATTAAAATTTTACCAATCAACAGGTTTTCTGCAAAGTTTCTTTAAAAAAATTGGAATACTTGCATGTGCTGCTTGTATAATGCAATTAAAATGTTAAAATTTTTGTCAATAGTGGTTCGAACACTGTTGTCACTGTTATCATAATTAGATAAAAACAAACATATACCAATCAGCATTTTTATTTTTATGACGGTTTTTATAAATGTTATGACCACCCGTGCAAATTTACATTGGATAGTGGTTACTATACTCTATAAATGTCTAGGATTATGTAATCACTTTAAATATGCCGCCTTTTTAAAATTACGCACCAAACTATTTACTTTGTCAAGCAAGGTTATAAGGATGTATACAGATGAAGAAAATATTTTTATTATTGAATCCTACTTTAAGAGTTAGCGGTTTGATAATGGAAAATGGCTCTATTCCATTCCGGATTGTGTTCGAGAGTTTCGACATCAGTAAACAATGTATGAAAAGAATTTTTTATTATTGAATCCTAAGTTAGGCAACTTTATTTACGCATTTACTAGAGCGGCACAAACGTACATTAGATGGTTACATAATTTCTTTCTAAAAATTATTTGTTTAATTTTTTTTATTTATTAGTTTTTGAAAAAAATATTTAAATAGATACTTGATCTCTTAGCAAATGAAAAATGTGCTAAATTAATTATGAATCAACTAATATTGCTATTATCAGTATTTTATCTTCATAATTTTTGAATATATATATAAGCTTATCAAAAATGTTATGCTTGCCAAATGCACTCATATTACTTTGACACAGAAGAAAATATTTATAAACCGATGTAGTTGTCCAATACATTGATAGATGGCAACACACATATCTCTTTTTTAATGAATTTTGTGCAACTATTAAAGATTTTGCTTAATAACAGCTTAAAAACCAAATGTCCATTACTTTAGGAGAATATAATAGTTGAAAAACAAATCGTAACGTCAATAGCCAAAAATGTACGTTGATTACAAAAAAATACACACACAAAAACTAAATTGCAATAAAAATATTAATTATTAATAAAAAAATAAAATAAAACTTAGAATATATATTTTGTTATAATTCGCTTCAAATCAAATATTTTAAAACAAAAAAATTACTACAATAAAAAAAAAAATAAAAAAAAAAACAGTAATTTGAACTATTATTAATTGAAATGAATAAAAAACATTAAATTATTTGGTACAAAATGAAGTTTCCCTGCAGTTTTTGCAGTTTGCTGTTATATGCTGTAAAAACATATGCTTTTTACAGTTAAAACAAAAAAAACTTGTTTTTCTGTTTTTTGTTCTATCACAATAAAAACATCATTTAAGAATAATATTCTGTTGAAGAAATTGAGATTGAGTTTTGAACATCTCTTGTAATCTAAATGAAAGGCCAGGTAAAAGATTGAACGAACATACTTGCTCTAACTTGCAAGTGTAAAATTCTAATTTCTGGGTTATTTGCAGAATATATAATTAACGAATTAATTCCAGCTAGGTTCAACATAATTGCCGGAACTGATGTGAACCAATTGTCCTTGGCGACATTTCTGTTTGAACCAGAAATATGCTCACAAAGCCTATAAACCACATCAAATGCGCTATTGAAAACCTTATAAAGCCCGACCGGTTGCTCTCCAGCATATATCTCCAATTTGATAGTATAAAACATTTTAGAATCGATAATGCTTGTATTTTCAAACCATATTTGTTGGGTTTAGATGGTATATATACTCTAAAGCAGCATTTTCCTCTAAATAGTGCTAACATTTTATCTACTGTAGCAAATTCCAAATTGTAGTAACCATTCTGGAAATTTAAATTAAAAATATCAAACATTTCGTAAATTAGAGCAACTTTTTCTTCTTTCACTTTGAGTTTCAATGTCATCAAAACAAATACATTTTAATATACACCAAAACTTTTAAAGCAACATAGTAAGATGCAATATTTCAATGCCATGGCCGTTAATTCTGCACTCTCAAGATTTTGACGATTGCTTTTACAAACTGCAGCCATATACAATAGTCCGAAAAAAAGCACAAAGTTCAATATAATTAGTTGGATATACATTTCTGGAGTTGGCATAATTTTCGGCAATTTTTGTACAATTGTGTAATTATTAAATCATTAATAAAATACTTCTATACTTTGTAATATTTTTCATCGACTTAGTTGCTTGAGAAGGACCAGGAAGACGTTTTATGATATTGTCTTGTCTAGTTTTAAATGTTCTGCTTACTCTTGGCATTTTTTTCCAATAGGTTTTAGTCTTTTTTTTTAATAAAAAACAAACTAGAACTGTTATTTATGTCATTTTCATAAACATCAGAAATTTCTTATTCAGAATTGCTTCTATGTAGCACACGTTCCTCTTCCTTGATTTTTGAATCAACAGATACATCATTTTTTGTTCTATCATTATTTTCTGCAGGCGGGCCTGTTCCGCCTCATAGGACTCCATAACGTACAAAAAACTTTAATTGTAATAAAAGTGTTTCTTCTTACAATTACGGTTCTATATTTTTAACATAATACAAAACTTGACAAAGCAAAGGTAAAATTAAAAGATATAATTAAATTTAATATAAATTTTTCTGATATTTATATCAATGCATGTTGGTGGTATTCAGAAATTCTAGAAAGAGTTTACCAGGAATAGAGAGATTGGGAATAAACCAATAATATAAAACATAAAATTAAAAGATTACTATAAAGCTTAATATTAATTACTTTAAATAACATCCGGTAGACCGTATTCTGAGAATAATATAATTAAATTTTAACAAAAAGTAAATCCATAACTTAATGTAATTATTAAATAAATTAAAATTAAAAAAAAACTTTCAAGCACACCGAACTTGAACGGGTGTAGTAACTCCGGTGTCTGATACCGCAATAATTTCTACTAGACGCAACGATTAAAATTTTGCAATTAAATTTAAACTATATTTGCAAACACATTAGAAGTGCAATCTCCTATAATATCAGGAATCAACTTCTTCTAGGTAAAGAAAAAAACTCAAATAAGAATTGGCTCGGTGTCTCACACCGGACGTTACCATTGGAAGGTTTTAATTAAACAAATATCAAAGTTGAAATTTGGTAAAATATAAATTGAGCAAAACGTTAGTACAAAATGTGTAAACTAAGTGTCTACTCATAGGTAAAATATTTTTTTAACAAAACTTTTAATGACTCATAGTGCGTATTAAACGTTGGATTTGAGCTTTTTAGCAGTTCTAACGATAACGGCAAATTTACACAAAATATAAGGTTTGCGCATTTATCCAGATTATGTTTGTTTGACTACACTAACAACAAGTTGCAATACTTAGACATCTGGTTCCCGTGTGTCTATTAACACTAGAAACAATTGATTGAATAATTGCATAAATACTTTTGTTATAATGTCTAGATTTGGCAGTAGTTTGAGATAGGCTAGTTATTGCCTTACGGATTTTCACATAGAATCTGTTTTTTATCTGCACTGACTTTACATTCTCTTCTTTCTCCAATACGTGTGTTATTTATTCTAATTATTTGGTTTATTCTCAGATGCGTTCTTAGTTTTCTTAGGTCTTTGTTCACTTTTTTTTTTCATTGTATCCTCTTTCTTTCATGAATAGTTTATGCAGTTCCATTAGTTGTATTCCTTTTGGCAGTCCTAAATTTATTAGTTTTACCTCTAGTATTATCCACGTCCTCTCGTTGTCAAGTATATTCTGAGCATCTCAAAAGTTGCGTTATCTGTCAACCTCGAGATAGCGTATCTACTATTTGGCATTTGCCTCGTTATTTCTGTTATTCTGCATTCCTTATCATTTCGTTTCTCCTTCTTTTTATCTTTGCAATTTTGTTTGGTATCGTAGTTTCTGTAAATGTTCTTTTATTTTTTTCTATTTTTTGGTAAGAATAATTGTCATGTCCTTCCTTATTTTTGATCTTTTTTTTCTATATCGTTGTTTTCATTTTGCTTCTCTTGTTTCTCTTTTCTTTCTTCTATGGCTTTTATTTTGTGTGTTTGTTTTCATTGTTTTTTTTTTCTTTATTCTTCCATTGTCAAACTTCTCATTATTTTTAGTAGTCTTGTTGCAAAGTTTTTTATTGCTCTCCATTTATTTTCATCTTTTAATCATTTCTTACTGATTGTTGTTTTATCATATTTGTTTTGTTTCTATAGTTTTGTTTAGTTCTTTTCGATCTTTCTTGATTTTTTTAAATTTTTTGCAAGAGCTTTCCAAAGTTTACATGTCCGGTAAGTATTTGTGTTGTATAATAGCGTGTCTCGGGTTTGTTCTCTATCCACTCTTTTATCTCCGGGATTAGTTCTTTTGCCCATTGTTCCTTTTCTTTTCCACTGTATCTGCCATTTTTCTATTGTTTCTTTTCTTGCTTTTAACTTAGCTTCCTTTTTACTGTTTTTTTCTTTTATTAGTTTTTTTATTTATTTCCTTTCTTCCACCATCATGAAAGTGTAGCCGCAATCACCTCTACTGCCTTTTGTGACACAGTTCTGTAAGCCCTGCTGATCTTTAACAAACTGGCTCTTGTAGCTCCTTTATTCTTGTTTTGCTTTGTCTTTATGGCTTTTTCCCATGTTTCTGCGGCGTATAACAATTTGCTTCTTGTTGCTATTGTTATTAGCTTTTTGGCTTATTTCTCTTCATTTCCTTTGTTGACCGCTTCCTTAACCTGTTCATTCTATTAATTTGTTTCAAGTGTCACCCCGAGGTATTTGATTTTTTACTCTATGGTTACCACTTGGTCTCTTACCTTTGTCTTACTTGTTTCTCTATTAGTCTTTTTAGTGGATAGCCAGGCCGCTATTGTTTTTGTGTTGCTAATTTTAAACTCTTATTTTTCATCGATAACTGTATCATATTTATTGCCAGCTCTAGTCTTCCTTTTAGTACTTCCATTTCTACGTCCCTATATACATATATCAGACCATTCATATTTAATATTTTTCTTTAATAAATTGTATAACGGTTTCAACAGCGTTGCTGAGTTTTTTATAAATTTATTGTAATAATTGACGAGACCTAAAAATGATTTAAGTTGTGTAGTATTCCTTGGAATGGGTGCCTCTTTAATTGCTACTATTTTATCTTCACATGTATGAAGTCCATGCTTGTCAATTTTATAACCTAAATAGGTAATTGATTCTTGAAAAAATTTACATTTATCCTTCCTAACTGTAAGTCCATATAATTGAAATCTTTCTAATGTTTTAGTTAGTCTTTCAATATGTTCTTTCTTATTACTTCCTGTTACAAGTACGTCGTCATAAAAGCAAACAACACCTTCTAATCCTTGAAGTACATTCTCCATTATCTTTTGAAATTTTGCAGGAGCACAACTTACACCAAAAGGTAACCTAGTATATTTATATAACCCCTTATGAGTGCTTATGGTTGTTAGTTCCTGCGAATTTTCACTTAATGGTATTTGTTGATATGCTTGAGAAAGATCTATTTTAGAAAATTCAACACCATTTTGTAATCTACTAAATAATTCTTCTATTCTTGGTATAGGATAAGAATCTGTGATAATTTGATAATAGCTGGATTAATTGAGATTTTGTAATCCCCACACAATCTAATTGTGTTATCTTTTTTTAAAACTGGTACTACTGGTGTACCCCATTGACTATAATCCACTTTTTCCAATATATTTAATTTAACAAGCCGATCGATTTCTTGCTCAACTTTCAATCGCATTGCAAATGGTAACGGTCTAGCCTTGAAATATTTTGGTTCTACATTTTCTTTTGTTTTTATATCAATCTTACCATTATTAAACTTGCCTAGCTGATCCGTAATAACATTATGAAATTTGTTTAATAAATTATTCATATTCATATTTTCATTAACATTTAATTTATTTATGCTTAAGTTAAACAATGAAAAATAATCCCTTCCCAATAATGGGGGTCCACCATTTTTCACAACATATAACTTTATTTCTCTGATAACATTTTTATACTCAATATTTACAGATATAAAACCTACAGTTTTAATTTCTGTACCGGTATAGCTAATAAATGATTTATCTGTACTAAATAATTTATATTTTGAAAAATGCGTATTTTTAAATTGACTTGAAATAACGGATAGACTTGCACCCGTGTCCAGTTCAAAACTCAAAGGATTTCCATTAATCCGTACAATGACTTTAATTGGATCAGCAAAATTATTTGTTTTTAAATTATAAAGGTTTACATTTTCTTTAATAAAATTATTTTTATTTAAATTCGTTCCACAAACATTTGATAAATGTCCTGGTTTTTTACATTTATGACATTGATAATTTTTATATCGACATTCACTTGCCTTATGATTCCATTTTCCACATACCGTACATTTTTGTTGTGATACGGCTCTATGGTCGCTGCTCCGTCCGGAAGGTCCCGCTTGAGACGCGCCGTCGTCCCGTGATGCTGGCTCGGTCTCCCCCGATCCTCACGGCTTCCTCGTTGATGTTCTCTCGTTCCCGTTCGGAATATTTCCTGCGGCTCCTTTTTTATGTTGACTTCTGGGGAATGCCGACTGCTCACTTCCTTGCTAATAGCAATTTCTATTGCCCTGTCCAGTGTAAATTTGTCGGTAATTTCTTCCTCCAAGAGTCGATCCAAAATTTTTCCTTCTCCCAGCTCCATGATGAAACGATCCCTCAAGATGACTTGCAATTCTTTATCGAATTCGCATTTTATGGCTAGATTTTTAATTCTAGCCGCCCAGTCCATGATGTTTTCAGATTTTGATTTCACAGCATGATAGAATGTGAAACGATGTGGCATGGCGGTTCTTTTCGGTGAAAAGTGCTTATTTAATAGGAATACCAATTCTTTATATCCTTTATCAGATGGTTTCTCCCCGACACACAAATTACACAATAATTGATAACTTTCTTCGCTGCATGCATTGATTAATAACGCACGTTTCAAATTATCGTCCTTCGTTTCGTTGGCTATGAAATATTGTTCCAACCTGTCTCTGTACAAGGTCCAATTGCTATCCTTGCAATTAAATTCCCTTAATTGTCCTATGTACGTGGACATTGTGCACGTGTCTTCCACTTTTCACTATAACACTTCTTTTTTGTAATTATACACGCACTAATCACGTTCACGTTTATTTTGCGTGAAATAATTGCACTTGTTAATAATCCTCGTCGCCAGTGTAAAGTTCGTGGATATATATTTAAAACTGCTGGTTGAATTCGAAAAAGTTCTTTATTTAATCTCGGCACATATGTACGCGAGTAAAACATATAACATAAGAGGGCGAGTACCTTGCTACGCGTTCTTTTATACATTTATATTTAAACAAAAAATACATTCCATAAAATAATATCGATACAATATAAATAATAAATATACATATTTAATACAAAATAAAATAATGTCCATACATTACAGTTTTATTAAATATAAAGCAACTGGTTTTGACCGTATGGTCATTTTCAGGCTTGAAAAATGTTATAAAATACAATTGTTTTATTAAAAAAAAAAAAAACGCCTCAAGTAACAAAAATACACCCACTAAGATGTGTGTTTTATAAAGTAGCATTTTAAGATTCATAAATAAAACTTCCTAATTTATAAGATGGTTGGGTACTGGTGGATGAAACACAAATGAAGCACACATGCTATGATTGACACATGTGTGTGGACACACACATTACTCTTGGAAAATAATTAATTTGAAAAAATATTCTATATGTCGATAATCTTGTTAAAAAACTTTTACATCTATGAACTGTCAGTAAATAATTGCTAAAACTTTTAGCAAATATAAGTAAAATGTTTGTGTACGCCAATGATAAATAAACTTAACAAATACGGCAAAATGTTAACAAACAACCTTTTTTGGAAAAAAATAATTCTAATATACTTATTACTTGCTACTAACAAACATTTTTCAGTTTTTCAATTTTTGAGAGCAATGCCAATACTATGAGAAAAATGTTCGATTCAAAATAGATATGATGTAGTTAAGTACTATTTTTTGCATTGTACTACTTCCCAAAATAAATTGTCTAACGATCCTGATTTGTGAAAATTGTTTTAGACATGAAATTTGTTTTATTAATATAACACACATATTAATAAAACAAATTGTATTAAAACAAATATTATTTATTATTACTATTATAAACAACTAAATGTAAATGCTGCAGCGTTGTAGTACATTTTATTTTAATTACTTTTACAATAATCATTAAAATCGAAGGTCATATATTTCTTATACTCAAATTTACTGTATGCAAACAACAATACATGACTTAAGTCAGACGATGGTGTGTATGCAGCACTGTATTCACGAGCAACCAGCCTACCACGTAACAGTTGGAAGGTTATCTACCTTCTCTTGCATTGTGTACACCTGGGTCAAGTCGTAGACACCGCTAGTTCAACTCCTCCGTAAAGCGACCGACCGAACAGGTGCGGCTTTACATTCTCCTCAGTCAATCTCTCGCTACCGAGCGCGACGCGATACGCGGCTCATTCACACACGACTACTACACAACAAAAATTATTTAAAAACCCCAAACAATTTTTAAATAAACAAATCAGTGCAATTAAATGTGAGTGATAAATATATATTCTGATATGAAACAGCCACCCATGGATACGTTAGGATTAACAGATTAACAAATTGAAAATAAGGTAAGCAACAAGATGCCATCAGCATCCACCGACTGGGTTCGTGTCTTGACCGAACGTCGAGATGTTTGACCTCGATCGAATTACCCACATACGAAATAATTAATTCGCAAAGTAGTCAAAACATAAAAAGGGATGTCAATTGTACTGAAAGTTCACATTCATGCCCTGTGAACTTTACATAAAACGTTATGCAAGGTGGACGTGAAAGTGGTAAACATTTTGTAATCTCGATTCTAGTTATGCTGAATATATCTTGAGGATTATCACATTTTTTATAGCAGGGTTGACTTCTAGTGGCTTTCAGGTGCGTCTGAGGAATGTCAGTGAAGGGGAGGTATTTATTTAAATAGTGGCATTGGATTAGATCACTTCAAGGTTCATTACAACTTGTATGTATTATTATTATTAACACGTTTCTAGGATTTAAAAAGAAATTAACAAATTATTAAAGGTTAAGTTTTTATATAATTATTTTATATGTAGTTTTTCTGCACTAATAATTTATTAAAAGATTACAATTATAAGTAATAATGCAAGTTTGTTAAATTAGAACTAAAAAATAAAACTGCACAAATAAATCTTTTAAAAAATAACACTTATTTGAAAAGTAACCTGTCAAAAAGCATCCTGTTTCAAATACAACTGATTTATTTTTCGGTTGGTTTCATGTCAGGTTGAATAGATTTTACGATTTTTCTACTATTCACCTGTGTGCGTTTTGGGTGGGATCATTGTGGGCATTGTGTATATAAATCTGAGCCCTGGTTTACAGGTAGATAATAGGACAGATGGTTTCCCACACAGAATATAATGGATACAGTTTGCCTTCGAATATTATTGCACTGTTAAAGTAACGCTTTTAAACAAAATTAAGTATGAGATATACAGAAAATAATTGTTTTTTCTTGCTTGTTATGCAAAACAGTTAATAAATAAATTCCTTTCAAAAATAATTCGCACATAACGTAATAGATAAGTTGTAATAGTATGCAAAAATACCAAAGACCTTCGTTAGTCATCGATGAAATAGCGTAATCGGCCTTTTTAGATGTTATTTGTTGAACAATAGAAATGCAGAATGATTGTATCGACAAATTTGGTATTGATTGTCTTATATAAATATGCTTTGTTTGTGTAATTTTTAAAGGTTATTATTATGACAAATTATAGCATATAGAACATATAGGACATATAAGATAAGTGTATAAATTTATCAATAAATTAAAGATGAGGCAATAATATTAATTTTGAAATGTAGAACTTAGCATGGTTCTCTGTAAAACATCATATTTATTGCTTACATATAATTTTCATATCCTAGTTATCTGCAATTCAACAAACAAATAGTTATTAATTAATTTAAAATAATTTACATTTAAAGAATAAAAAATTCCTAAACCTTATCCTTATTGCAACTGAAATAATCTGTATATTTGATTAAAAAATGAAAAAAAAAATAATAGTTGCTTTATTTATTTTTTATTTTTTTATTCACACTTTTAAAATTATCACTATCAGAGTTACTTTTCTTGTATATATAATTCAAAAAAAGGATTGAAATTTAAAATAAATTATTGTAAACGCAAATATAAGTTTTGTTATTATTTAAAACTTTGAAGTTACAAATTAACATATTGTTTAGATAAAATGTCTATAAGATTGTGTTCCACCTTTTTCAATCACATCTTGTCTAAAATATAACTAACTAGAACAAACATCCACATTATAGTTTGCATAAATGTTATCACTTATGTACATTAAATGTGTACAATAATATAATAAGATACCTCAGTGCTTTCTATTACAAAAAAATGTAATTGCATGAAAACATATTTTTGAAAAATTATATTAGTTATTAGATATTAATTATAATGCAGGTCTAGATTATAGTTTTGCTATCTGTGTGCATATACTGGTTTGACTATGCTATGTTTTGTGGGCATTCTGATAGTGCGGATGCTTTGTTAATTTGGCATCTTAGATCTTTATTTGGGTTATGGGCGCTTGATATCTCCATCTTCAGATGTTTAAATTGTTTCACTTGTTCTAAGAGTTTATCTTCTTGCATCTATTTGGATTTACTTAAAAGAATTAGAAGAGCTGTTTCTGTAGATTGTTTTTTAATAAAATAAAATGGGATTTAAGCTGTCACTTACTGTCTGGTTTGTTCTGGAGTTAGAATGTACTTAGTTAATTAGTCTCCTGCTTTCATCTTTGTTATGTTGTTAGTGTTTTTTCTTTTTTTTTCTTCTATTGGTTCTACAACCCTAAATAAATCTAAGCCTTTTTCACCACAAACCATCATTCATTTCAATCTTTTACAAATCTCTTACACTCTGTGACATTCATTGTTTTTAAGTTCTCTATTACTTTTCTTTCTGTCTGTGTTAAGGAGTTTTTGTCTCTTGCCGCAATGACAATATTATCGGCATATGCACTTAACTGCATTTTGCTAGTATAGAGGTTCCTTGTTATTTTTGTCTTCCTGCTTGAATCCGCTGTTTATTTTAAACGTTTTTGTTAATTTGGTCTAAATGGCAAATGCAGCTTTAAGCTTTTTTTACGTTAGCTTTACTATGTTTATAATTTTTTTCAGAATTCGTCGGAGGATCAGTCTTCCAAACATCTTTTTTTTGTTTATACTGCCAAAAACTTGTTTAAAGTCTACAAACCTGTTATATATTCCAATGTTGTATTTGTGAAACTTTTATTATTTGTCTCATATGTATCTAGTCATTGGTTGATCAGTTCTCCATAAAATCGTTTTGGTATTTTCCCAGCATATTTTCTGCATATTTGTTTATTCAGTTGTATATTGTACTGGACATTACTTTGTAGGTTACACATAGCAGTGTTACGTTCTGGTAATTACTGCTTGTTTTCCTGTATATTTTTGTGTATGGGCTGTATGATTCTAATATTCTAGTTTTTCGGCATCTTTTTCCGTTCACATATGTTTAGTATAAGTTTATGTATTCTTTTTCATAGGGGTTCTTCTGCTTTCTTTATTAGTTCCTTTTTTACTGTATCTACTCCAGGCGTTTTGTTGTTTATTAGGTTATTAATTGTTTTTCTTCATCCTCGTATGATCGATATTTTATTTTGAATTAGGCTGCCTGGTATTTCTCTATCTCATCTTCTGCTATCTGCACTTTGTTATTATTGAACATTTTTTATATTCTTGCCCCTTTGTCAAGATTTCTTCATATTCTGTCAGGATTATCCCGTGTTTGTCTTTACAGTCGTTTATCCTGGGTTTAAACTCTTTTGTTTGTTTTTTTTTTAAATTTTTTGGTAGAATTGTCTACTTGCTTTGTATAAGCAGTGTGCCTCTATTTTCTTTTTGTAAATGTTTGTGGCTATCACTCTCATAACTTTGTAACTTTCTTTGTTTGCGCGGCGGGTGTTTATGGTTAGCGGTTTCTTTCTAGCTTTATTACGATTCTTATCGCCTTTCAACATTCATGGTCATATCATTTGCAGTTTTTTCCTCTAATGGTTTTTTTTATTTGTTTGTTTGTTTTTCAATCTTCATTATTTCACTTGGAAGATTATTTTCTTTTAAGTATTAGTTGCGCCATTTCAATGTGTGGTTTCTGTTAGAAAATAGTCTGAATAGCAACTTTCTATATGTTTTTAAATTTTTATTATCTAGCTCTTTTTTTGTTGATTAGCACGTATCAATCTGGTTTACTCCTCTACCTCCAGGCATTTGCCAACGTGTTTGTATGTCTTTATGTGGAAAATATCCAGTTTTAACCCTCTTGCAAAGTCTTTCTCCATTTGTACAGGTTGTCTAGTGTAAAGATTGTTTACCTTCAATATGTTGTATTTTTACTTTGTAGTTTTTTTAGTAGTATGAGGGTATCATGCCTAAGTACTTTTTGCATGTTACTTGTATAAAATTAGAATTGCTCTGTTTTTTTTTCTGGGGAGTCTTCCGTGGGGGCGTTATATTAAAAAAACTTTGTATGCGCATTTTACATATTTTCTCACTTACAACTTCAAAGTCCAATAAGTCTTTTCTAGCGTTTTTGCTTAGTATAAATCCTACGCCTTTCTGTCCTTGTTTTTTCTAGTTTCCGCTATAAAATAAAGTATATTTTTGTTTATCCTTCCTTCTCACTTCCATCCTTCTATTTAATTTTATTTGTTTGATTATAAATACTGCGTCTGATATTAATTGTTTTTGTTTAAAACCATGTTGTTCTTCTGTATTTGTTATTTGCGTTTCCAGTTTTATTTTTGATAATGTTTGTAAATAGATTCATCATTGTATTCAAAAAGGTTACTCTTCTATAGTTCTCTAAGAATTTTGTTTTGTTTTTTAAATATGGGAATTGTGATACTGTTATGCCATTCAACTGCTGTTTTCTTTTTGATTAAAATTTTATAAAAAAATTTTTTTGCTAGTTTTGCGTCTCCATATTTTAAAAGTTTATTAAGAATACAATTCGTCTCATGTAGGTTTTTGTTTTTTTAATTTGTTTTTTGTTTATTGTAGCGTTTGTGTCTATTTCATATTCATTCACACTTTTGGTTTGCTCAAACTTGTTTTTTTCTTGTTCTTAAGCATTTTCTATACTTTCTTTTGATAGCATAGAAGTTGTGGTCTATTTTGCAAATTTAATCCAATGTTTCCATTTAATTGATTTTATTTTTGCATTTACTCTGTTTACTTTTCAGTTTTTTTTATATCTTGACAAAATAATAGTTTAGTGTAGTTTATTCCGTTTGCATTAACTTTTCTTTTTTTAAAGGTTTTTTCTGTTGTTGAGTTAATGCATTTCATTAAATTTAAACATTGGGGGTTTTTTATTTGGTGTTAACGTTCTAGTACAATCTTGCATATAACAAGATTGTATACAACAAGACTGTAGTGAGTCCCCAAATTAGGAGATGTGCTCTGAAATATTTATGAAGATCGATCGCTGTCCGTAAGTGTTGTCAAAGGTGTATATTGATCTTTATGCGGAAAGTATGTGTTGTTAATTTTCATCTATTTCTGGGGCAGAAATCTACTAAAGTTTTGTCAATTTTGTTTCCAGTGCGCGTGACAAGATTTTTGAGTACAGTAGTTTTGTGTTTGGTATTTATATTGTTTATGACGTCTTATAGTTGCTAATAAAAACAATTTTACTATGCCTTGAATATGTCTGGGGCATACGTGCTTATCAAGTGTGTTATAGTAGTATAATTTTTTTTAAATATCTTCAGTGTTCTATCATTGATGTATTTAATGTTTTTGATGTTCTGCGTATATATATTGTGCAATAGAATTCCAACCTCTAAGTGCGTTCTTTTCTGTAAAAAAATTTCACTGTATTTTAGTATAAATTTTCCGTATTTTGATGTTTATTGCTGCTTTTTCTTTGTTTTTGCAGATGTCGATTTGATGTTTCTTCATTTTTATTATAATCTCTTGATCTCTGCCGTTCTACAATATTATATTGCAGCAAGCAACTTGTGTGATGTGATGTTTACCAATTTGTTTTTTCGTTGTTTGATAGTTCCGTCTGGTGTCCGAATTCAGTTCTGTGACTTATAAATTTTCCCCCAGGTAGGTAGATAACCTTACCTAACAACCATCTTCTTTTATCTATGCGTGGGACCAGCAGTAATACCCAATAACTCTTTAGGTATCACTCTACTATTTGGATAACACAAGCAAAAGTTTCAAATATGCTTAGATAATGCATATTATTCCATAGATTTGTTATAATGGGTTTTTCAATATAGACATAACAGTTTTGTTTTTAAATAAAACACAGAATAATTGAGATATTGGGCTAAAATTTATTAACTTGATCTCGTTCATACGATCAACGCGCACAATGGCAGCCATCAATTCTTTGGATCCAATTTTCCACCACTCTTCTGCACATATCGGCCAGAACGTTAGCAATTTTGAATTAATCATTGTATATGAGTTCTTCTAACGTTGTTGACTTGTTGGCATAAGCCAACAACTTAACGTGACCCCATAAAAAAATCCGACAGCGTTAAACTACATGAGCAAGGTAGAAATTTCTTGAGATTACACGATTACCAAACTTTTCCTTTATTAGATCAATTGTTTGACCGACTGTGTAGCATGTAGCGTCATTTTGTTGGAACCACGTATTACTGATGTCAACTTTATTCAATTTTGACCAAAAATAGTTTTGCAACATGGCACGATAGAAACTCCATTAACCGTAACATGGCTATCATGTTTATCTCCAAAAAAATACGTCTCAATCACACCTCCGGCATAAAATCTACATTACATAGTCACTTTTTGTAAATACAATGCAGTTCCTTGAAGCACATGTAGAATTAATGCTGTTTAATAACGCATATTTTCTTTATTGACAAAACTATTAAACCAATAATGAGCTTTATCGCAAAAAAATATTTTTCAATAAAATTTATGATTTTTTTCAAACTTCTGAAAAGTTTAATCAAAAAAGTTTTGGCGCTTCAAATGATTAAAATTTTCAGTTCTTGAGTTAATTTGATCTTGTAATATTTTTACGCAGAATTTGCCACAATGTAGACTGAAAGATTTTCAATTTCCGTGAACGGCGTGGAATCAACTAATTTGGCTCATTTTGAACTAAAGCACTTACGGCTGCATAATTTTTGGTATTTTGCGTTGTTTTACTGGCACAAGGTTATTCAATAGTAAATATGTTAACTCGAATTTATCCACTATAGCACGCACAGTCTGATGGGACAATTGTTACAATCAAAAATTGGAGTAAGCGCTCTTAAAGTTGCAACGACAGACTCAGAATTTTTGTAGTAATTTTTAATAGTAATAATAATTTTTAACGTTGCTCATTTGTGAACTTTAACATAAGGTACGTTTTTTTTGCTAGTGAAATAAGCCAAAATACTCACTTAACCTACAAATATTTGTTTTTTTCTTAATTAAAATTTACTTGTAGTCGTTAGTTACAATTTTATACATTTTTAAATGATTTTAGAATGTGTAAAATTATAATCAATGACAAGTGAATTTTAATTAAAAACAAACAAATATTTGGAGGTTAAGTGAGAATTTTGGCTTACTTCACTGGCAAAAGGAACGTACGTACATATTATAAAAATGTAAGCCTTGACTGACGTTTTGAAATTGACAGATTAAAAAAAAGTTAACTGCGTTCTGTATTTAAATACAAAATTGTCTCTATTAAAAAAAATCAATTATGTTTAAAACCCTTTTGGCTTATATGTAACTAGCCTCAACAAAATCTAAGACTGCACTGTACGTAGACAACAATGTATATGTATTATTAAATTCCAAACAACTACTAATAGTCGGAGAGCTTGCTTCAAAAGAATGCAAGAGTTTTTAGAAGCTTGATATTTTGAGATTGGGTTCTATTTCAATCATGAAAAGCCAGCCTAGAGTCAGCAGGTCTGCCGTCGGGACATCTAGCGCAGAGACGCTTGCAAAGATGTAAAATTAATTAGCACCTCCAAATTGTTTTCAAAAAGCTCAAAATTTGTATATCAGTAAATCTAATCTAAAACACAAATCCAACAGTCAGACAGCAAAATAACGGGACGTGTAGAGTCAGGAACAAAGTGTATATATGTACAAATCATACAAACGCTTATCTACTCATCCACCACACCAAGCGTATTTGTTTGTGAATTTGACAATCTTTATTCAAAAAATTGCAATAATGTTCATATGAATAAAGTTTTTTTTTTTTGAGAAGATAGTCCTGATAACAGAAACTGTACCCAAATTTAATTTTATCTACAATAGTTAAAAACTGGCGTAACTTAAACGTGATATTTTTAATGTGTATTATTAAATTAACAAAAAAAACATGCTCCTCTGCGTTAACCTTATAGATGTCACTTTAGTAACTTGCGTTTGTTTAATTACCTCTCACCTTTCATTTTGTTATACTTATTGTCAAGAATAAAGTTGCTTGATATGCAGCAATTTGTATAAAAATCATTTTACTAGCGTACAGTCTTTAGCAAATTGAAAAGTTTCACTCTGCAACGTGCAAATACGCATATAGCGTAGAGTAGTGCAAGAACTCTAGGTCAATGTTTTGTTTGCACTATTACAGTGAGATCAAAAAAGTTTTGAAAATATTTATTAACTAAATTCTTGAGTTGCACGTACAGCATTGTAAAATCCAAGCAAAATGCTTTTTCCTTTTTTACCAATATGCAGAAAAACACTCTGCGGGAATATTAGTTACTATTTGGCAGACGTTTAGTATCAAAATCACATTTAGAAAATTCAAAATTCAAAAATTTCTTTTGATTTTAAAAATTGAAAATGTTTTTAAAAAATAAACATATACCGTGTTTAATGATGACTACACAACTATCTTAGCTTATTCTACTTGGTTAATTTATCTTACAGACTAAAAGGGCATTTTCAAAAACCGCTTGTTAAAATTGTGACCAAAGTGACTTGCATCTGCTGCATCTTTTCATTTATTTGGTTAAGATGTATGGATTTACTTAAAAACAAACAAAATACTGCCAATTAAACAATTAACAATATTAAAATTAAGTTGCAATAAAAATTGCATTTGGTCGTTAAAAATGCTAGTTAGCTACTAGCTTGCTGGCTCTTCTCTAAGCGGCTTTCTTTGGACGAACGCTGCTGGTATTTTATGGCCAATTGCATAAAATAAATGACGTATCCTGGCTTTCTGAAAACTTACAGCTTCTTCTTGTTGTGGTGCCTTAGAACAACTAAGTAAGGTGACCCTGCGGCAAATGAGGTGTACCATGGTTAAAAAATATTTGAAACTGCAAATAAATTATTATATTTTTAAAAGACTTTAATTTAATAAAAATTAATAAAATAAAAATACAAAAATATTTTAAAAGATTGGAAATTATGAACTGTAATTGTGAATCAATTCTACACATTTTTTTGATGCAGACTGTATAATCAGAAAACACTTTTTGGCCATATACCTTCTGCAACTTAGCAACAGATTTACTATTATATAATTTGTAAATAATATAATCATATCTATGTTGATAGCTTAAATGTTTCTTTACATAATCGATTGTCCTAGAATCCCAAATGTTGCAGTGATTGTCACGGCACAATTATTAGCAAGCAATTTAATACGAAAATTACTATTCGATTTTGTCTTTCAGATTGCTACATCGCATGAGACACTTCTTTCTCCACTATTATTTTCATTTAAATAGCCCACTTCTTCAATTCTTTATAATGATAGTCATTATAACCGTGCACGCGCCATAAAAAATATGTATTCGGAAACAGTATCAAATAACCGCGTCAGCATAATTCCTGCTATTTATAAAAAAATAATAAATATTATAGTCTGCTGAAAGTTCAAGCGCAACACTCTCAAGGTTACTGCAATTTCATTTCAATATTGTGATATTGTGACGGTTTGACATTTAGAATTGAGCGTGGTTGATTTGATTGAGTAAAACAAAACCATAATGTTATGGATCGGTGCTAATAAGATTGCTGCATAAATTTTAACGGGTTAGATCTCATAGTGCATTCCACTTTCAAAAAGAAAACCAAAATGTCATGATTTAAATTATATGTAGTTATAATTCAATTATTATACTATTTGCATAATTGATTTGCTTATCTTTGCGCAGAATACTAGTTTTACCGTTAAGTAATAAAAGAAACCTACTATTCTATTGATTTATATTAACTGTTCATTCTAATTATTATAGGATTAAATTAGCAGAAATTACAGAAATTTACAAAATGTTTTAAATTATATTCCGATACAATATTGATAAATATTAAAACTTTCTTTGAAGCATTAACAACTTCTGGATTTAGAATAACAGTAAATTGTTATTTGTTTTTAAACTTGTTATTAAATGTTACTTCAACTGTATGGTCAACATATAAACAGTCGTGTATTATATGCTTAAGGTAGGATATTTCAGAATTTTTATTACAAACTGGCGACTTCTTCCATTATTACACATTTTTGTTGTACGCTCGGTTGGATAGAAATGCGGAAACGGGCGTGCGGCATAATATTTGAAAGCATAACAAATACGCTATGAAATTAGCCGCGGGCCGTCCACTGACCACCAGACAATACCAATAACAATTGATCCAATATATTTAGTAGTGGAACGATTACACGGACAATTCGATAACAATTATTCGCTACTATAATATTTGTTTACTCTTTGCTCGCATAACAGTTTATTTACCTATTGGAATGTAGTAATTCCATTGGATCTGAGACATTTAAATGGAATTTGTGTGGATGTAAGTAGAATTCATTGAAGCGATTCTACTCGAGTGTGTTTGTGTTTATAATTGCTTTAATTAACATTTTATTACAACTTCTAAAATGACGTACACTTATTTTTTAAACTTGGTTGTATTTTATAGAAAGTGAAATTATTGTTTTGTCTTATTGCCACTGTCTCAAAAAATACAAAACCAAAATCTTTATATTCTTGTAAAAAGAGAGATGTCATTTTATCGTATTGGTTAGCAATCTAACGTTTGTAAAAAACAACGTTAAAAAATCTTTTATAAAAGATAATGCAAAAGTAAAACACTAGCACAACAAAAAAATACAAAATGTAGAGAATGATTCAAAATACTAAAACTGTAACAAAATTCTAACTTTTTGGTAGTTTTTGCACATTTTTATCACATCTTCAAAAATTTTCGCAATTGCGGATTGCTTTGGAAGAGCGTAAATTGTCTTTGGATTATTTGCATAGACTTTTTCTATAAGGTAACTTTGAAAAAAATCTAAAAAAGACAAATCTTGGTGGCCAATGTATGTTACTATTTTTTTAAATTAATCGATAAAGGAACTTAAATTGGGTACGTTTTTAAATGACGCATACAACGTTTTTAAATACAATTCAAACAAACACGACCGCGTTAATAATTAAACTGCTAAAGTTTGCGGAATCAAGTATTGCCAGCGTTATGCAATTGTAATATTCGTAAAATTTGACGTGTTTCACCTATAATTCAGTTGACCGTTCAATTTCAAACTGCTCGGTTTTGTTTCAACAAAATTTAACAAGAGTAATAATTGTGTAAAAAAATGGAAATTTTGAACCGTGACTTCTGAGTGATGATTTTTTATTATTTTCGATACGGTTTAACACCGCAGCAATGTGTAGAAAAACTTAGTTTGTTATTTGGGGAAGAAGCACCAACCAAAACTATGGTTTACAAATAGTTTGCAGAATTCAAGCGTGCACCACTGTTGTCGCAAAAAATATTGATGCTGTGCGTGAAATGATTTTGTCAGATCGGCATGTGACTTATAGTGAGATAGAGGCATCTTTAGGCATTGCAGCAAAACAAATACATACAATTTTGCACGATCAATTGCTGCATGTCAGTAAGCTTTGCAGTCGTTGGATCCCGCACAATTTGGAAGAAGAACAAAAACATCACGTGTCAAGTGATGCAAGGAAATGCTAAAGAAATTCGAAGGGAGTTGTTCAAATTTGGTATATAACATCGTAACAGGTGACGAATCTTAAATATATTCATATGAATCTAAAAGTAAACAGCAATCGACTATATGGGTGTTTCAAAATGAACCTAAACCCACAAAAGTGGTGCGTTCACGAAACGTTTCAAAAAGAATAATTGCTTGTTTCTTCGGAAAAACGGGTCATGTTGCAACTGTTGCATTAGAGGATCGAAGGACAGTTAATGCTGACTGGTAAACTTTAATTTGTTTGCCCGAAGTTATCGCTGAAATCAGAAGGAACAACATAAACCAATAAATCATTGTTCATCATGACAATGCAAGCGCTCACACAGCACGACAAACTGTGGAGTTTTTGACCAGTAACAACATACAATTAATGACCTATTGCCTATATTTGCCTGATTTATCGCCCAATAACTTCATTCTATTTCGACATATCAAAAATAAAATGCGTGGCGAGCGTTTTTCATCGCCGTTGAAGCATTTAAATAAACATATTCTTTTTTTTTAATAATTACGTTTTTGCCCGACGGTTGTTTAGCAAAATATTATTAAAATTCAGAGATATAAAGAAAACAGAATGGTAAAATGCAACTATACGGCTGTTAATACGTTGTCATTTCTCTAAATTCAATGTTTTAATAAAATAAAATTACCAAATAACTAAGTAATTATTGAGTTGAAGATTATTGTTTTGACGTAATTGATGTAAGTGTATTCCGTGCTGTTTTTAACATTGGTTAGAACAACAAAAATTTGTTTGGAACAAAAACTGTTCGAACTGCTGATGTACTTTAATAACTCACCCATTGCAGTATAAAATTGTTTATCACTTAGATTTTACGTGTCACCATTTTGTTGAAGTATTTTTCCTACATTTGTACTCTTTATCTTAAGCCTCAAAAAGTTGGTCAACGTATTTCTATAGCGCAATCCATTGACTGACAGTGCTGTTCTAGCATTGTTTTCTAAAAAGTATGATTCAAACTGTTTTTGTCTTTTTTTTTTAATTCTTCTGAAAAAAGCCGGAAAATTAGTAAAATTACAGAAAATCCGAGGAAAATCCCTTAAAAGTAACCTATTTTTATCAATCATGTGTTATATTTCACTTTATGGCAAGCGAATCTAGTTTTTTTTTATTTTTGCGATCAAAAGTACTATGTTTCAGGAGTATCATATTTAATTTTCAGGTCTCCAGGTGTAGCAAAATTGAAGATATCAAATTTCAACAAATTAGTAATTTTCTCATTTTCCGCGGAATATTTCAGAAAACTAAGAGATCGTGTTCTACAGAAATTTCCTATAAGATAAGGTGTATCTTTCTTTTTTTTTGAATATGATTTTTGACTATTTTTTGTTTATTTACAGCACAAAAACATGTGTACAAAATTTGAGCAAATTGGGAGATATCCCTATATCCATTTAAATAAAAATGCGCTTTACTATAAATAATAAGCTTGCAAAGATCAGCATTAACTTTTAGCTTTTTTAATACTGAACCCATAAACGTTTGTAGCAGGATATGGTCGACAAACTAAAGTTATTTGTCAAGTAAACATTAAACAGGTGGATGCCAAAATTAATATAATATAATGATAAGTTCAATTGTTGGGAACAACGGCAAATTGAAGTGTGCAATGCTTTTAATTATAATAACGTTTTATATTAGCTCCTAAATAACGTAGTGCACAAGTTTTTTAGTAATAATATGATAACTTTCATATTAAAATTCAAGGATTTGTTGATGAAATAAATCACAGATATTTATAGTAAAAACTTAGTTATTGTTTTATTTTATCATTATTATGGATTACCACATAGTAAAAGTCTCAGCCATCATTTATACCAAGGATTTGTATTTGTTCTGCAATTGTGTAGCGTTATATGAATTATTCTAATATAACAGGTTAGAGACAACAACCAAATAAATAAAGCCTTCAAAAAATTGGTCAAAAGAATTAACATTTTTAAAGCATTTTGAAGTGTGGTAAATATATGTCTTTTTGCAGCAGCCTTGAATAGATCAAACGTAAACGCTATACGTATTCTACATGAAACTGCCAAGGAAGTCTCACAATATAATAAACTACTAACTTTTTGTTTAATGGATTTCAAAATAATAAAGTATACATATCAATGTGGTTAAAAACATCAACAAAAACAACAAAACCTAAGTGAAAACCATTCAGAAAGCAACAGTTCTAGTCCTAGTCAGATTTATTATAAACAAACCAATAAAAATAATAAAAGAAGCCTGTGGAAACTATAAACAGGTTAAAAGGCAATAAAATTCTGTGCTTCGCCGTGGTCCTAATATTCAGTATAAAAAACAACAATAAAAAATCTTTTTAAATACAATATTTGGTCAAAAACAAAGACAAAGACAAAAACAAACAAAATTAAAACCACTTGGTTTACCATCAAACAGATGACAGAAGCACGTACTAGAAAATACGAAAGTAAAAGCCTAAAATTACGTTTCCTGGATGAAAAAGCGTTTTACGTTTAAAACCTGCGCATAAGAAATTGTTGCTGATATTGCTGATTTACAACTGTTCTCATTACATAATATATTGTTTATACTTTCAAAACTATATGTTTATGAGTTGATGTTGTTTTAATACTATTTTTTTGTAATTGTTCTTATATTGTTTGCAAATAACTTAATGTTAATATAAATTAATTATTAATTTTAACTTACAATTTTTTTTGTAATTAATGTTTATTTTGTCGAAATTGCACATACATACGCTAGATTTTTAAATTTAAAAAAGCAAACAATAACTTTAAACCAAGGCAGCCACAAAAACAGTTCTAAAAAATTTGTTATCAAGATGTAAGAGTTGTTCAAACCATTTTATAGACACTCAAGAACAATGTTTTTTGTTTTGTTTTCAGTTAAATTAAAACGTGTTTATTAAATTTATTTTTGGAAATTATTGTGCAACTACAAAACCTTAAGGGTGGTATTCATAGACAAAACTCAATTTCCGACTCGGCGCATTCTCCAAAAAAATGCGCGTATAAATAAACTTATTTTTTTCATTTCTACCTTTTGGATAATACAAAAATGATAATTTATTTTTTTTATATTTTATTGATTTTTTCCGTTATTAAAAGGAGGAAAGTTGTGGGTATGAAACCAAAATTTACATCTTAACAAGGGCTTTGAAAAAACATATGGGTTAGACGTATGACTTTTTTGTATTAACCAAAAGGTAGTAATGAAAAAATTAAATTTATTTGTACGCGTATTTTTCGGAGAATGCGCCGAGTCGAAGATTGACTTTTGTCTATAAATATAGGGAGTTTATAAATGAAGGGATTATGTAATCACTTTAAATATGCCGTTTTTTCTTTAAATTGTCTACTATACTATTTGACTTTGACAGCTGTCAAGCAAGCAAGGTTATAATAATGTATACAAATAGACTACAGCGCCACAAACGTACATTAGATGGTTACATAATCCCAAATATTTATAATCACCCTGTACCACCTTAAATGCCAGTGCACAGCATGCTCTCAGCGGTTGTTTACGTATGAGACAAAGTGCAAATAACTTTTTTTTAGCCCAATACAATTCAAATTATTTACTTAGCATGCTACAGAATACAATTGTTTTTATCAACAAATATAACAGTAAATTACTAGTCTATTACTAATTTACTCATAACACAACTTCAGACACCCTACCTGTACGTAAGTAACTCTGTATATAATACAATAACTGTTATAAAAAATGCTAACAAATAACACTGTTGATAATTGTTTAATTACAACATAAATATTTTAACTGAAACTTGGACAATTTCAATTTTGAGCTAGGTTTATTAGGATGTAATAATTTTAGATTGTTATTAAAACTGAAAAATACTAGAGAAGGTAGAGGAATGGTTGTAGTAACAAAAACATTAGCAGGTTAATTGACATAGATTAATTGCTCTTTAGATTTTAGTGCAACAAACGTATGTAAATCAAATGAAATTGTAGCAGAGACGTGTGTTTACTTAAGAATGTTTAAATTAAACTATGTGATAAATGCCAATGAAGTAATCTTGAATCCAGTTTTTCCAAATACAAACCGTATCAATATTTAATGTACTATTGATGAGTTAGTAGCGTAAGCCCAAAAATATCGACCCTTACAAATGCTGCTAAAACCGATTTTAGGCCCTTGATACATTATATACTATTCTTAATTTGTAACTGATAATCTCTTTAGGTAAATGTTTTGGATACATTAAAATCCAATGCTATGTGTACAATTTTTTTTAATGCTAAAATTTTATCGCTAAAATTAAAATAAGAATTATTAGTTCTTGTCAAATCATTTAATCGAGGAAATTATAAAAAAGCGCAACTCAAAAAGTTGGCTAAAGAGCCATTTTACTTCGGTGTAAATTAAATTAAAAGTGTTTTATGGTCACTTAAAATCTTATCGTATAGAATTAAAAATGAGCAAGAATTAAGAGGAAGTTGACATACAAACACACAAGTTTATTACAGACACATGTGGTTTTAACCATAAGCCACGTTGTCACCTACCAACGTAAAAAGAAATAGTATTTGGATTGAAAAAAACAGACATTACGTTTAGGTTTAGCAATGTATTTTATTAAAAACAGTAGTATTTTTTTATTTATCAATTTATCGCGTACAGGTAGCTCGATATTTGCATATAGGTACCGCGTAATAGGTTGGGAGCATTTGTTGTATTGAATAAATAAAACTTAATTAACACTAGTTACAAAAAACCTTAGGTTGAAGAATTATAAACTTCAATTTGGCACTAAACAACGTCTCACATACCAAGTAACATCACAAATATATGCTATTATATTATTACAGCTTCTGTACTGGTTGTTTGGCTTTGAGATGGCAGCACTAGTTGGAATGCCTGTAGTAACCCTAAAGACAAAAATAAAATGAGTTTGAAGTTAATTTTATTAAGGAACCATAAATTATGCCAAAACTAATAACAACAGTGACTCCAATGAATTAGTGTGCTGTTATGATTGTAACTGTTACTCCTGGATGGTGTTTTAGAAAGCACAAATAAATTTAGTGAAAATAGTTTTTGTCCAACAAATGCCAGAAACCTTTAGCTTTAAACAAAAAAAAAATTAAAATTTAGCAATAAAGATTGTGGAAACTTTTGGTCTTTCAGTTTTTGGAATGGTTTAGCGGTGCCGGTGTTGCTGAGAAAGAAGATTGTTGTAACAGACTAGTTAAAACGTTGACGTTGGTTTTGCATGTAACAAATCTGAATTTCATCAGGTTCAGTTTTATTGGCTAGGTCGACGTTATAGATCTTGTGACAATAGCTCAAAATTTACATCTTTGTGACGGAGTTGCGTTTTTCTTGCAAATATTTCCGGATAAAAAAACGTTGATTGTTCTGACAACCAAATTTATCTTTTAATCTGAGCACTTGCTGCTACTTTTGTGGGTTTCTGTATAGGTATTGTGTCTAGTTTTTTGTTACTATGTTGAACATTAAGGTTGCCTAGCGCTGCAACGGCAGTTAGTTTTATAGTTTAGTGTAATCACTAATCATTTCATGCAGTTTGGGTTAAAGCATCGGTATGCTTCAACTTGAATAAAGTTGATTGTTTTGTGCTCTTTATATAATCTGGTTTTTCTATCCAAAAAAGTTGTATTGAGTTTAGGCTCTTAGTTTTTTTGACAATAAAACATATCACATTGTGTTGCAAAACGTCTTATTTTGACTTTTGTTTTAAAAACTAATAAATCCTTGAATTTTAATAATCAATCTAGTTGGATTAAGTCTGGAAAGTTTTTTAATAACCAATGAGATTTGCATCAGTTGTGTTTTGGGTACTTAGAAACATTGTTTACCGGTGTCTCCGTTGTAGTATTAAATGTTTACATTTGCAAACACTTCTTTTTTGTGTTTTGGGTACTTAGAAACATTGTTTACCGGTGTCCCCGTTGTAGTATTAAATGTGTACATTTGCAAACACTTCTTTTTTCTTATTGTAAGACTAGGTCCTGTTTTTCTTCTATAGCGTTACTAAAGTCTGATTTGGGATGCTGAACTCTAACTCTTGTACCATTGCTTTGGTGGGCATGCAGGAAGTCTGCTACTATATGGTTTTCCATCCTTGCATCCATGTTTGAGTAGTCGGTCTTTGAACATTCGTTTAACATGATCCTTTTATTTTTTTTTTTACTTTTTTGTGCCCATCTCACCACATCTTAATCTTAATTTTTTTGCTTTTTGTCCGGTCTAGTAGAGAGTGACCAATTATTGCTCAAAGAGCTCTGTTGTTCTTAAGAGCTTTTTGGTTGTTGTGTTTTTGCTCTTGTTTTGATTGCATATGTCATTACCGGTCTTACTACTGTTTTATAGACTCTCATCTTACTACCCTAATAGTGCTGCTTTTGTCGTCTGGGTTCCGACCTTTTTCAGGTCTCTGTTACTTGTGATGTTTGCACCAAAGTATTTAAACATTTATGATTTGATTATATACTGCCAGTTTACACCTTTTTGATTGCTTAGCTATTGGTAAAGACTGAGTTTTTTGTACTAAAATTTTCATGTTATATCTCTCCACTGTCTTTTTGAGTTTAAACAGCGTTCTTAGGAGATCGTTTTTGTTCTCAGTGATTATGGTTGCATTGTCTGACTAGCAAATAATTTTTATTTTTTTTTGCTTATATAGTATCCCTTTCTACTGTGCACCCCAATTATTTCATTCATTACTAAATTTAATAAGGTAGGGCTGAGGCAGTCTTTTTGTTTGATACCAGTTGCTATTAGTATACCTTCTTTTGTTCTTCATGGGTCAAGTTATTTTTGTTATTTCTTCTGACACAATCTTTGTGAAGAGTTTCTGAACTGTAAAGACTGAGTTTTTTGTACTGAAATTTTTCTGTTATATCTCTCTGCTGTTTTTTTAAATTTAAACAGCGTTCTTTGGAAATTGTCTTTGTTCTGAGAGATTATAGTTGAATTTTCTGCGAAGCAAATGATCTTTATTTCTTTTTTGTCTATCTGGTATCCGTTTCTACTGCTCACTGTTTCTCCAATTATCCATCACTAGATTGAATAAAATAAGGCTAAGGTTGTCTCCCTAACTGATACCAGTTGCTATTAGTATACTTTTGGTAAGTCCTTTCTTTGTTCTTCATGGGTCTCAGTTATTTTTGTTATTTTCTCTGATTCAATCTTTGTTAAGAGTTTCTGAACTGTACTCAGGAAGTTAATTCTCCGGCACTTGCACACCAAAAATGGCGGTGGTAGATGCGGTTTTGTTCAAAGTGCTACCTACATTTTTTATTGAAGGTTAAGTCAGTATCAACGTCAAAAACACTAGCCAAGTTTTAGTAGACAACCTCTGAAATTAATTATTTGGTTGTTTCTCCTATGGTCATTGGCATAGCTTTTTTTTTTTTTCATAACTTCTATAAGATTGAGATGTATGCATGTTAAAACTAGTCAACCCGTAGAGCCACAAATATAAAAAAATAGAATTAGAAATGCGGAAAGTTTTACGTTCATGAAAGAATCTTGTTTTTGGGAAATAAACCAGTAGCTATCTGCAGTATTATGATGACTAGCAACTCCAATTTTGTTAAATCAATACTTGCTTGTAAGTAGGATATGATGTTATGTGACTAAAATCTTAGTAAATGCATTCTTTCATCAAGTCGACTAAACTTTGACTGGCTCGCATCGAGTATTTGATGCCCAAATATTTATTTTGACAATGATTTAAAGCTCGGTGGCTTTAGGCTTTTGACCTACTTTTACATTTACCATCAGACTATGACAAAATAAAGCTTCAAACACAAGCCAGAAATATACATTGCTTCGGATGCCAAATAACTCATTTTATCAGTTGCAGTTGTTTGAGATCCTATCCACCGATTACTCTTACATTTAAAACGGCAAAGAAGCCAAAACGGCATTTATTTATTTATTTTTGTTTATTTATATCATATTAGTTAAAACTGTAAAATCTAAAACCACCAAATATTTGACTTACAAAAAAATGTTGCCACACACACAGTGGTTTGACCATGATTTTTTTCTACTTTTGAGAATACCCTTGAATAAAGGCCAAGCTTAATCAAAATTGCAGTAATTGTTTTATTTAAACTTTGATGATTTTAAACATTTTATAATAACTAAAAAAAATCCATAAAAAATTGATTTGACAAAAATATCGTGAAAATATTGTATTTTTTTTTTAAACTGTTTGTACTATGTTTATTGTTAAGTATCAAACTGTCCCTGTCCTTTACTTTCATTATTTCTTGAACTTTCAAAATCATTCAATAATTTCCTTTTAAATGCAAATATAATTCGCATATTAATTTATTACATTTTAATCTATCAATTCATTTAGTCACACAAGCACCCGCACCCACGTTTGAATGTCATAAATATTCATTCAATTTTTATAAACAAATTTTATTTCTTTCTTCATTCAATAGAGGCTCGAGATTGTATAATATGAGTTTCTTTCCGGATTGTCCACGGAATGGGAAAGCTTGCCTTGGATTTTTATCGCTTGATTTATGCAACGAAACACACACAACATCCACTGTTTCTATTTATTTATTCCCATTCTGTTGTTTGATTCATTTGATTTAACAATGCGTGGGATTTGATTGAGTGCCAAGAGCTAATTAATAAATAAATTTCAAACCAAGTAACCCACCAGAAGATTAAATTGCTTCTATTACGTAAGACTAATCAATAATCCTATTAAGTTGAAATATAAAATAAAACAATTTGATTTCATATTGTTATGAATAAAATTATATTTTACAGCAATTATCTCAGGTGAATATATTCAACCTCGCTTAAACAGGTAAAAATGGGCCATAGAGAGTACCTGCAGGGTGATTAATTTAATAACTGTAGACATGAAATTAATCCTAAAACATTTACGAATAAATATTTTTATTTTTTACGATTAGCTTCATAACTGATATATTAAATTAAATTATTTAAAAAATATTAGAAAATCCCTAGAATATAAAGTTGAAAGACCTCTCGTTGTTTGAGGGATTATCCCCAACAAAATACAGTTACATACAATTAGCATTTCATCAGGAAGTGCGAGAACCGGTAATAAAGTTGTTGAATTTTTCAACCATCATCAATTGGAATAACTGACCAACACCAACTCGAACTCAAACTCGAACGAATTTAATATGCGAGCCGTGTCTTTTGCTCGCAATGATGGAAACGCCACTTAGAAATTGTGGCTGGTTTAATGATCAAGCTATGTGATGTGGTATGGTGTGCGCAGGAAGCTTAAAAACAATGTGCAAAAGTATTTTTTGTAACGGTGCAATGTGTAGAAGAGATGCCGGGTTCAGATTAGTCGCGGAACTAATTAAAATTCAACACTCGTTAAATTATTTAATTAATCGGATGTATTTACGACTATTATTTTAAATAATTATATCAATTTAAATTTGAAAATAAAAACTGTGATGTACATCTATATTTAACTAACTATTAGTACTAATGACAATAAGTAAAGCTTTCTGCCATGAATTCTAGATAGTATCAGATTAAGTTAATTACGTCAAGTTAATGCTTGTTAGGAGAAATTTAGTTGGTATTAAGGTATTTCAAATTGAATGTATACCTTTTAATAATATTTTCTCAGTTAGTACTAACGATATTAAATTTAATTAATTATTTTATAGAGTTAGTCAGATAAAATAAATTTAATTGAAGTTATGTTATGTTAAATTTGTGTATGGATTTTAGTACTTATAGTTGTGGATTATGTTATTTCATCAGTTTGTTAAATGGCTAAATTATAAAAGATCATCATGAAAATAAAACCTGCTGGAAACATATTCATGCATTTTAGGTTATATTGAATTGAGTTTATAAATTCTGATAAACTTTTCATAGGTAGTACTAATTGTTATCTTGCTAACAAGTAAGTTTTGTGTAATTGAAGTTTTTCATAGATAGGACTTATGGTAATGATTACCAAAATTTAAACAAAAATTATATATTATACAGGGTGATTTATAGTTAAACCGCCAAGCGTTTAGTGCTACACATACTAGAGAAAAAATGAAAAAATGCGTCTTGTTTCATTACAATTATTACAAAACGGATAAATTTAAAAAATACATGAAAATTGTTCAAAATAACTACCACTATTTTTAATGCAAATCTCACACCTATAAACGACATACTGAGCAGTTGGACGGCACTTTGCTGATGTGATTTTTCCAAGAAACTTGAACAATCTTTTCCCAAAGCGTAGCTTTATTTTTGACGGTCTCAGCATGAATATTTTCTTTTATTGAAATCCATACAAAAAAACCTAAAGGAGACATGTCTAGAAAATTGTTGTGCAGGTATTGCTGGATTGGTAGATTGCAGTGAGCTAGACATCCATCTAATCAAAACCTTCTGTTTACTCTATCATTTAAAGGCATGCCGCCTAAATTTGATTAAAAATCATTTTCTAAAATTAAAAAAAAAGTTGGACCATCAAGTCGTAAAAACAAAACAAAAATGATCTAATGAGTAAATTATTACACAATCCCATCTAAACTTTGCACAAAAACTGATACTGATAATGACTATTTTTAAATGTAATCATAATGATAATTAAAAATACTAGCGCGGGTAAAGTTGAGTTGTCGGTCCAAATTACTGCCTCAAGAAAAAAAAACATTATTTGTTGTTTGATGCAAAAACCAATCACAAAATTCTCTTTTTTGCAGCAGGCCAACAGAACAAATTTTGAACTTTTTGCAGATGATATGACTGATGACTTTCAAATTTTTGTTCAAAATGTGCCGTGTATATCCTAATTGTAAAAACATTTTTGCGTGATGCTAAAAAACGCATTATCAAAGTGCTCTAAAATTAATTTTGTTCTTCGATCATTCTGAAAAACTGCAAAAATTCTTATTCTGTCTCTTTTAGAAGTAGAAAAGTATTAGAAAACACTGATCTTCAAGCAATCTCCTTATCGGAAATCTACAAGCGTACTGAACTAATGAAGCCTGCGCATTGCTATTACTTGTAAATAAATAGCTGCAGTGTAAATTTTTGGCAAATTAATTTTTGCATCGTACCTAGGTTATTGGCTGCATGTGCTAGAGCATAATATGTTAATAATATCACAGCTAGTAAGGCCAAAAAGTAAATTTGAAACTAAAATTACAAATGACAGTTGTGAAAGACTTTGGTGTTAGTATCTAAAAATAAACTTAACCTATTACAGATGACACCAAACTGTAAAAAACGTTGGATACCTTAAAATCAAATCTAATCTAATATTACAGATAACAACAATATTATAAAAACTTGATGCCATACCTTAATAGTAAATTTAACCCAGAACTACCTGTAAAAATTATAAAAAACGTTGGCACTACAACAAAAAATACACCAAACATCAATATCAAATACCGTAAATACCTTTATGTTTTTTTCCGAAGTTTTGCGTGCAGTAAAAAGTTGACACATTTCCCCACAGACTATTGACCGTTTAATAAAACGGACAACACATCATATGGAGGTTTTGCTTATTTTGTTAGGGAACGTTTTTCAATATATCCTTTATAGCTAAATAACGTTTGGCACTCTGGCTGCAAGTTGTCGGTCAGGAAATAGGAGGAGGTTGTGTTAGTGTGACTTATCCGTAAGGCAATTTTCTCTCTTGTTGAGATTTATTATCTACCACCAAAAGTTTTTAATGCTCAATAACTTTAGGATTTACATATCGTATTGGGTTTTCTGGGTTTACGAGATATTTTGCAAATATGTTCAAAAGTTGTCCTTAAAAGGTATTGTTAAACGTAACTTTATTTTTTGGTAGAACAGGAATTTGTGAATCCAACTTCAACTACTATAAGAAATCAAAATATTAACAAACTTTTTATTAGTTTCTGCGCACTGTCCTACTGATGGTAGGCGCAAGTTTGTACTTCCGCTAGGTTAGGTCAGGTCAGGAATTAGTTTCAAACCCGTTTTTAATTTCAACTTCTCAACTAGGTTATCTACGTACTTCTCACACAGAAAATGCAAATTTCTTACACAAAAATTGTTTTGATTGCACGGCGTGATGGTGCCAATAGTAATTGTACTAAAATAAGTTTGTGTCGGGTAGTGCAATACCACAAACTTGGTTTTAAAATTAGAAATCACAATAATTGCACAAGCTATCAGTATGGTTTAATTTACGTTATACGAAATAATACAAATTACAATTTAATATCTTCTTCTTTTTGCTTACATCGTAATAATGATTCTAGTGTTGCCAAATTTGCTAGGCCTTGTTGCACCTTAGTTAATATTCTTCAGTGTTCCTTTATCGCTTGGCACTCACAACATTTGATCATAGTTTTTTGCTAGTAGTAAATACTGTTTGTAGTATTTAGTGCAACCGGAAAAAGCATGTGCGCAAGTTGTTTGTGCTGTGTGGCGCTGGGCCACATTGCTTTTATGCCTGCATGGTGAACAACATCAAAAGTCCGTGTTGTGTTTTAGTAGCTGCATGATAAAAGCGTTTTGTGACATGTAAAGTAAACACTATGCTTCCAATTCCTGCAAAAAAAAAATAGAGTTGTATGATATGGACCTTTAGGAAAAAAATCTAAAAACATTTTTAGATTTTATTTGTTTTAAAGTTTTGAGAGCTACTTACAGATTCAAATTGTTCAACCACAACATTTGCAATTTTAACTTTATTGGCAATATTCTGACCATGAACTTTAAGCATTGGCAGATAAAGACGGGATAAGTATAAATAATTAAAGGGAAAGGGAGCAAAATACATTAAATTGGACGTTTGCATATTTTACTATAGTTTTTAAATTTTCTGACGCAATTGTTAAACTATTTTAAAAAAATTTGTATTTGGTAATAAATATCCAAAAACAATTTTCATTCAAACTACTTCAAATAATAAATATTCTAATAAAAAGTTCTACAAGGTGATTCAAAAAAACCTCATGGTTTTAAAGTAATGAATACTCCTTTAATTTTACATAAACTGTTTATTTATTGACGTTAAAATTTTTCTCACAGAATGCCATTTTATTTAAATAAGTGCGGAAAATAACATCTTTTAAATGACATTTTTCTTCTCAAATGCAAATTTGTTTGTTTGTTTTATTCAAAATTGTTCATAACATCTACCAACAGTTTCCGATTATTTTTTTGCAATTCATGGCAATTCATAGCATCTTTGAATTTTTTCAATATTTGGAACTTATTTCATAGAGACTCCACAAGAAAAATCTCAAGCCGTTAGGTTAGGAGAACAAGGTGGCTATCGCCAAAACGTAAAATAATTTGTTTTTAAAAAATCTCCTAAAAAATTCTCATTGAGGCTCTTGCTGTATACATTTACACTTTTAATGTTTATTCTCTGTATCTGTAGTTCTGGCACCTGAAAGTTGGTAATCATTTCCATGTAACAATCTGAGTCAATTACGCCAAATTTAGCAACAGCACACCAGACTTTTACTCAAGACCTAAGTGGGGCCGTTGTTACAACTGTTGTAAATTATCCAAAGCCCAATATCAGCAGATTTGTTTATTTTTATATTAAAATGTTGACAAAAGAGACGCTGTGTTTAAATTACAGATTCTTTACTTTTAACATAAATATTGTATACAAACGAACACAAACATACAATGCTGCACATCCTACTGCGCCATAGTAACTAAAATGGCTTAACCTGCAAAGTTGAATGACACCTGTTTCTTTTTCTTTGTATACTACATATTTTTTATTTAAACTCAAACTACTAATTGCAATTACTTGTGGAAATAATATCCAATAAATGCCCACTTTGACTCTATCTGTGGGGTATTAGCGTAAACTCTTTCCTTTGCTAGCCCCAAAAAAAAAGTCTAACGGAGTTAAATTGCACTATCTGGAAACTCAGTTTATGTCCTAATTTTGCAAAATAATGCTTTCAGAAATTTATTGTGCAGCACTGCAATTGCTTCACGGTTTGTGTGGTTATAAATTGTCTATGCCCAAATTATCCAATATAAGCCAACACAAGTCAGTTATCAATTTACGGTTATCATTGACTGTAATTGCTGCGCCTTCATTAGTTTTGATAAAGTAAGGTTCTATAACTTCACTAACCTTAAAACCGCAACAAACATAATAATAATAATAATAAAGTTCCAATAGTACAAAAATATACTAATAACAGGATTATATTATAAAATTAAATAACTAAATACAAATACATACAAAATAAAACTAAAACGTAGAACAACAATGCTTATTCCACTAAGAAGAAAACTAAAAAATATATATATAATTAAGTTGTCAAGTAAATTTACATGTAGTTTGATTTTTTACTATGCATTAGTATTCAAATCATGCAAGTATTTTAAAAATTCTTTTAATGATTTAATGTACGGATCAGTGCTTACATATTTATCAAAATAATAACACATTGATTGAAATGGCAAATTCATATGATGGCAAGTGCGGGAAAATTGATTGTAAAACATATAATCAGAACAACTACTTAACTAGAATTTTATAAATAAATGTTATTTCTGATATTATTCTTTTAGTAGAAAGCGATTGAAAATCGAACTCATTTAATAATAATTCATATGAATAATTTTGAATTGGATATGTTTTATGAGACTTTAAATAAAAATATTTTAAAATTACCAACTTTTTTTTAAATAGATTCCAAATAATTGAGCAATATTCAATTTTACTTCTTACAAAAGAAAAATATGCATTTTTTAATTGCATCATTGGATTTAAATTGTTTGCAGTTTTTCATAATAAACCCAGACAATGTATTAGCTTGACTAATGATTAATTGTATATGAGAATTGAAAGTAAGTTTTTTGTCAAATTGTATGCCCAAATCTTTAATATCACTCACGCTTTCAATTGCATAGTTATTAATATTGAAGTTGTATATAAATTCAGAATGCTTTCTAGAAAACATGATCAAATGCTTTTTCAAAGTCAATGTATATTGTATCCACTTGCAAACGTTCATCTAGAGCATCAGATACATATTGAGTAAACAGTAACTTGTTGTGGATACAGAGAATGTTTTAAGATTTTTGGAACCCCATATGCGGCAGTTCTGTCTATTGCTACTGAAATAGAAAAGAACTTTGTCGGTAAAAATGATTTAAAAAAAAGTTAGAATTCTTTGCTTGCGTTTTTAGCACCCACAAAGCAAAAGTTTGGCAATGTTCATGATCAGCCGGCTTCAATTCCTGTGTGAACGTCTTGGGATAGACAAATCTGAGTTTTCTACAAACACTGTTAGCAACAGCGGCGATGTTTTGGACTTACCTGACAGTACGAGTTCAAACTGGCAAATTGACCAGTTTGCTCAAATTTTGCAATTAGTTTCAAAATGGCTTTGCAAGAAGGTGATTTATACCGACCAAAATGACCAGAAATTCTGCAAACTGTCTTATATATAAGTTAAAAAAATCATTAAAAATGCAGCCGAAGACACAAGATTAACCAAATTTATACAAAATATGGAAAATGAATTGCGGAATTAGTAACTAAAACTCTACTTGTTTAAGTGTTTGTCATCCAGGAATTGAAACCTGGTAATAAGTAACCGTTCTAGGCAGTTTACCCTTTCTGTATTTTTGTATATTTTTAGAAGGGTTTATCTATTGCATATAGAATAAAAAGACAAAAGCTTGGGGTCTAACTTTGTTTTTCCTGCGCCCCAATACTTAAGTTAACCAGGTCTTCCTAGTAATGTTGGGCAGGTTACTGTTGTGCGCCCTTTCAAGCCACACCACTTCACATCATTTCAATATTGACATCTAGACAGACTCAAGCTTTTAAGAGTAAGGTAGTTTTGAGAATTGTTCTATGCGTGAGTTTTTGTGAGTTCAAACAACCCTGAACGGGATAGACCAATACAAAACATACGTCCACAGTTATGAACAGTGTACCCCGCCTACCCACCAAACTATTTGTAATCCGCAAACTTGGTGCAGACACTCAAATCCTAATTAAATAATAACTATAAATCTTATTTTGTTATGTCATAGATACAAAAACGTCAAAAGTGCAAAACATTATAATCATTTGATTACAAACATTTAAGCAAGTAGGCTAATACAAATCTTTTGTGTCATCTGTATACCTTATTGCATTATCAAATAAATATGCTATTGTTATTATTATTATTATTATTTGTCCATAACCCTAGATAGTCTATCAGTCATTTTATTTGTAATACAAAAATTAACAGATAATTATAGACAAGGTAACCCAACCACCCGCTCAAGTGTTTACCACTAGGAATTGCATGTCAGACACACATCCTCTAATTTAATAAAAACTGTAAACTATACTTTTTTATGTCATAGTTACAAAAACGTCAAAAGTGAGAACAATTCAATTATTTAACCACAAACACTAAAGCGTACTCCGCTCATTTGTTTGTCACACTCAAATTTTAAACCATAATTTAATAAAAACTGTATCATATTTTGTGATGTCAAATTCTGGAAAACAATCCAATTTTTTTAATAACAATCACTTGGGCGAATCAGCGGGTTACACCAAAACAAACCACAATTATGGACAAGATAACTTAACTATCTTTCCAACTGTTTGTCGTCCAGGAATTGAATGTTAGACACCCAAACTTTAATTTAATAAAAATTTCTTTATGTTTTGCTCATAATCATAGACCGTGTTCTATACCCGCCCGCTTAACTGTTTGTCATCTAGAAATTATATGTCAGACACTCATATTCTAACTTAATTAAAATTGTAAGGACCGCTTGCTCCATTCTGCTTAACTGGCTAAGTGATACTTTATTTCCAAGTAAAGCTAATATTTGTTGCACCATCTATTAAGTAAAACATAAAATTTTCTAAGTTGAACTTAGCGTAATCCAAATCTTGAGTTCAGTATACGCACGTAAGGTGCAGAATATAACCTAAAATCATTACATTAACTTGATCATTTTTTATTTAAAAAATAGCAACAATTAATCAAGGATTTCCAAGACAAATATAAATACGGTCGTATCATTTTAATAACTAAGTAATTTTTGTTGTCGTTTTTGTATAAAAAAGCAGTTCTACTTGCTCAACTAAATTAAAAATAAAATAAAATTTTCTTACAATAGTAAGGTGCACTAACGGCGGTTGAATTTAAATTAACTTATCATAATTATTGCTACAAATGATATTTTTGCAAAAATAATTGCGTTACTTCTCTAGACTATCTGTAATTATTGTTGCAATTTTATGCAACACATAAGTGCAGCGTACAGGAATGCTGTCCAAATTTAATGACAGATTAAAGCAAACTTTGTTGTGTTTCCACATTTATAAGTGCCTTACGCGAGTGCACCTTAAATAAATAAAGTAGATAAAAAACTATACTTTTAAGATTTACTTGAATATAAGTAATACTTTACTAAGGTCTAGTTTTAAGCAAGATGGTGCAAGCGGCCCTAAATCATACTTTGTTTTTCCATAGTTGTAGGAATAGTTGTAGAAGTTGATAAGCGTTTTACACTAGAACAAACTTTTTTTTCATAAATGTGTACTCCACTCGCCCGCCCAACTGTTTGTTGTCTAGAAATTGAATGTAAGACACATGTACCTTAAGTTTATGCAAATTGTAAATTAGGTTTTTTGTTATGTCTCTATTGCAAACCAATCCAATCGATTGATCACAAACACATGGGCGGGTGGTTGGAGTACACCATTACAAACATTCCATAAACAATTTACCCCGACTACCCGTCCAACGGTTTATAAAACGAAAATTGAATGTCAGAACCCATAGCCTAGTTTAATCATTATGTCATAGTTGCAAAAACGTCAACAGAAGTAGAAACGTCCAATGTCTTGATTACAAATACTTAACAATAGGCGAGTAGACTGGGTAAACCCTCGCGGACAACAATTTTTTTGCCCATTTTACAAACCAAAACGGAATTTAAATCAAACACAAAACCATAAGAAATACCCAAGATTTATGATTTTTGAGCTAAAGCTAAAAATATTAATTTAAACTAAAGTTAAATTTTGAATCACATGTTTCTACCGACGCTGTCATTTTTTGCGTCACAGTTACATAAGTAAAGTGTGGTTAAATACCTCCGTAGACAAAAGATGCATCGTTTTACTTTAGAGCAACGTCTTGATATACTAATTTTTTTATTAAATGGTAAACCCATTTAAAAAAAAATAGTATTGTCTGCAATACCGCAAAAATTGCTTTTGTTTGGAAGAAATAGGTGTCATCGATTAAAGAAATACAAAAGATTGTAAAAAAAGTGCGTAAAACTGAAATGCTGGTAGACAATGCGCACATCGAGCATGCTCATCCAAAGAGTTCTGCCAAAATTGTTGCTTCTGTGGCTCAAAGTGTACGCGAGCACTCAAGAACATCAACTCGGCGCAGAAGTCAGCAACTCTATATTTGGCAAACCACTTTGAGGGGGATTCTTCAAAAAGACCTCGATATGTTTGCGTACAAAGTGCAACTTGTTCAAGAAATTAAAATAGCCAATCTTGGTGCCCGTTTTTACTTCAATTAATGGGCTTTAAACAAATTGAATGGTGACTCAAATTTTAACCAAAAAATCTTCTTTTTGGACTAGGCCTATTTCTATCTTGGAGGTTATGTGAACAAACAGAACTGCCGTATTTGGGAACAAAAAATTCACAAGCCATATTTGAGAAACCAATGTATTCATTGCGACTTACCGTTTAGTGCGGATTTTGGAGTGGTAGCGCTATACCATTTTTCTTCAAAAACGATGATAGAGCTAACTTTTCTGTTACCGGAAATCACTGTTTTTTTGTGGCTCAAATTAAAGAAACTTGATCTGCAGCAGCTCTAGTTTCAACAAGATAGGGCAACATCTTATACTGCACATGCCACGATCAGTCTTCTGCGCACCAAATTCAACAGCCGTGTTATTAGCCGCTTCACATTCAATTGACCACTTAAAGCAGAACATTCGCAAAGCTATCGCCAAAATACTGCCGGAAACAGTGGCGCAAGTACTCGATAATTGTTCCTCAAGAATGGCCTACTGCCAAGCCTGTTGCGGCGGCCATCTAAATGAAATCATATTTCATACTTAATTGGAATAAACACTTTCTGAAATAAAATAAAAATAATCTAAAAATAAGCCGTTTGTTTTTTATTCTATATGATTAAAAATTCAACTTAAAGATGGCCCACCCTTTATTTAAATCTATACAATAAACTTCTTTATAAATTTGAAAATGACAGCATTTTAGATCAACACAATTCGTATGTAGCTTAAGTAGGGTGGAATAATTATGTTAAAGATATGTCAAAATAAATGCATAAATTTTAATAAAATTTGCAGAAATGGTACTGTTGATTCTGAAGTATCAATTTCTACATATTTTCAGCAAATTAAAACAAATATTATTGCCTTAATGCTATATAAGTAAAATAGATTAGAAATTTGCAGTATTTTACGATGGTTTAAGAAATCTATTAGTAAAGAATGAAGATCTGCAAATGCAAGTAAAAACAATAGTCAACAAGAACAATAAATATGCGGAGAAAATAAGATTAAGAATTGGAGAAACCAGAACCGTATTAATTATTTTAAAATCCAGTTTTAATGTACAAAATAGAAGCTTAGACACTCAAAAGACATTAAAATGTAGGCTTATAAAAGAATCATGCAAATAAACACATTTAAAGTTAGAAAACTACAACACCTAAATTACGTTACGAAGAGTAAAAAATATACAATGTTTCAAACCATTAAAAAAAAAGATACAGCAAAAAAGAGAAGAAGAAGAAGAAGACATTTCTCTTGGTTGAAAAAAAAACTAAAATTATTAAAAGCCGGAATATTAAAAAATTGCCATAATGATAACCAACCTTTTCAAAATAGACGGCACATACAAAAAAAAAGCTCATACAGAAGTTGAAAGTCGTAATTTTTAATTTAGTAATTGGGTTTCAACAATAATCATTGTAGTCCATCAAGTCTAAGATGGTAAGTACCGCTTGAAGACTAAAACGTTGTATTATAGACTGCAATGATTATAAATCCATAACTATGATAAAATTAAACTATTGTATAGTATAGTAATTGCTTTTAAAATAACATTTGGCAAGATTGATACTTCAACTCTCTTATGAAAAATATGTTTCTGGTTATTTTGTTGGATAGCTTACATTTATCTTTGTGATAATTTAATTTTGTACCCAGGTGCACACATAAAAAATTGATGTTATTAACTATAGAGTTGGTTTTTAACAAAAACATACATTAATAGACTTGTCTGGGTTGATTGTTAGTTTATTTGCTCCAAACCAACAAATTTTGTGCAGTATTGTTATTTGTAATAATTGTTTATTTAGTAGATGAGCAATTTTGCGTGGTTTGGCAAATTATTATATACAGTACAAAGAACAAAGAGCCCAAATAGAACCTTGCAGAACTTCTTGCTCAATATTTAATTGCGGTGACATTATTTTTTAACGCATGTTTTTGGTGTCTATTCAAGAAATAAAAATGGATTATACAACTACTTAGATTTAAATTGTAATTATTGCAAGAGACATTAATTAAATTTAGAACTTATTTCTAATAACTATTGTGTTTGTTGGTACTGATTCTTCAAAGACATCATTTCGTTTATAAATTACAGGATTTTATATCCCTTGTTGTTCTTAACTTTTCTACAAAAAAATCAATAAATTATGTTATGTTAAAATAAGCTTATTATTAATTAAATTTGCATAAATAGAATTGATTCTGGTCGTTTATTTACATTAGTTACATAGGATAAGATCAATAAAATTAATCCAAAATTAATTATTTATAGTCAAACATTTGATTATTAATGTTGTGAAAAGAATATTATTTGGGTATACCCAACTAAGACATTCATTATTGTTTGACATGTATCAATACTATTAATTAATAATTGCAGCAATTTAATTATCTGTGATGCATTCCATTAGAATAATAATAATATGCACTTTAAATGATGTCATTTTGACATTTAAACAATGCAATTATACTTTCTCTTAATGCATCTATAAGTAAGCGAACTTTCAGTTATAAATTTGGGCGTGATTGTTGATTTTAAAAATATTTATTTTCTAATTCCAATTAATACAATGTGCGCTAACCTTTAATTAATTAATAAAGTATATTGCATGTACCTTTCTCTTCACATCTAGATTAAAAAAAAGCGTTCCATATACTATGCGTTATTAAATTAAAATAAATAAATACACACGTCCCACATTATCACATGCCATAAAGCATATAGCTTCAGACAACCTCCTTAATAAATCATCTCGAATTACCATTACGAAAAGAAATTCTTCTAATACGCTTCAATGGCCAGCGAACACTTGTACCGTAACATAATATTTTGTTTAAACAAATTAACGGTCCTACATTTTTCGTGTGACGTTACAACATGTATGGTAATGAGAGGCGCGTTCCATTCGCATTTTCCACAATTTACAGTTATCTATGCAAATTGTTGTCAGCTTGCATGTGTGTAAATTACGCAGTTTTATGCTTAATTAAGGGAACTAGGACCTACATGAAAATTACTGTGTTAAATAATTATAGCAATTTGTTATAATAGTAATGAATGAAGGTTAGTGTTGTTAGTTTGTTGACAATGCACCTATTACCAATGTTATCAGTTTTAACAAGCAATATGCATTGGGGTATTTAAAATTCAAGGTTTTCTATAATATTGCAAGGATTATTTATATTACATTTTTCTCAATTATAAAAAACTTGTTTTTATATATTACGTATTTTTATTATTGTAGGACAAAAAAAAATTACATTTCATATAATATATGTACATAACTTTATTACTATTTATTTAATTATAATTGTGAAAGTGTAAAGTATTTATTGGTATTCTAGGAGAATGCATTAAAGTGAGTAGAATTGCTGTTTAGTAATATGTAAGATTAATATAAACTAATTAATACATAACCTTAAATTTCACATATGTTAATAAAACGAAACCACATTGAATTGTAGGAATTGTGTGTATTTTGTTCGTTAACATCTCAGTATTCTTTATAGCCGAGTTGTTAGTTGCTTGCTCAACGACATTAGGGTTGTTGGTTCGAGCCCAGAAGAGCACATTTTTTCTAAAGTTTGTTAAATTTGCTTTTTTTTAATACTTATTTATTTGTTTATTATTATTATTTATATTAATCTTTTAAATTTGTTTATATTAATATAATTCAGGATCGTATTTTGCAAAATAACTTTTGTAAACGTTACTGAATCAATTTACAATTAATCACAAAGCAATAAGGCAATAGAAAAACTACTCCGAATTCATTTAAAAGCAATAAAGTATTACAACATTGTATAAAATTTTATTATAATCGATCCCAAAATTTAATTAATTCAATTTTAAAATAATAAACAATAATAAAGTAACACAAAACGCCACAGAATTACAATCAATTCCATAGGAAAAAAGTATCACAATTGATATCATCACTAATTAATTCTAAAGCGGCATATATCACAAAACTTAAATGAATAACTCCACAATTAATCGTGAAGCTATAAAGTATAACAGAACTACTATAAATCATGGTGCTGTGGTTTAGCATAAGAACAAACATAATCTGTTGTAAGTCCATACATACAACAGTGAAAGAACTAGTTGGAAGTTGTAATGACTTTAGATCTTTAGTCAAGTACTTTTGTGCTTTTTCCGATTGTCTGTTGTAAAATTCAAGGTTTTGTTTAGCTTTCTTCTTATCTTTCACCCTTTAACTGGTAGGTTCATTGATCAAATTTTTTACACGCGTTCACTGTGGGTGTTAAATTTTAGCTTTGGAAAGTATTATAACCATTTGAAGAATTGATGCTTGTTTAAATTTGGAGGTAGATAACTGTAGTTCTGACTTATCGTGGGAGTAGTTACTTTTATAACGCGGGAAAGAGTTAATGTGAGCCGCTTAACGGACAGCTTGGTTGCAAACAATACCGGATTTGTGTTTATATTCAACGCTGATTATGAGTTTACACAACTTGGTAAGAGACATGATTGGCTTTTTGCGTTTTGGGGCAACTAAAAAATTGGAATGGGTTTGATCAATAAAAAAGCATATTCTAGAGCTGTTAACTCTACCTACGCAGCATCAGGTCGCTGCAGTCGGATTTATCCCGTATTACAGCAATGTTGTAAAACAGCATCTTCTGTGAATCTGGAGGCTTGATGCAGGGCCCAGGAAGTGGCTGCACCAGAAGAGGTTGCCTAAGCCTTAACAGCCGGCTGGGTTGATGATAGGACTCATCACCCAATTCCTTTTTTTGTTTCCTAAACTTTTTTTGTTGCTTACCACGGTGAATCTTTTTTCTAGGACTACGCGTTGTGGCGGGCAGCGACGGTGCTTTCTAGCTTGACCTTTATCTGCTTTTTTAACTTTAGAGGAGTTGGATTCGACCGGGTTTTTGGCAAGCTTCTTGAGAGCTTTGGTCGGTGCGTCCGGAGTGTTGGTGGGCCTTTGATATTATGACCGTTGATTTTATTCTTCTTATTTTTTTGCAAGATAACATTTTGTCACTCAAAAAAGAGCTTTTTATAGTTCAGCCTAATTTGTATGTGTTTATAGATGTTCATTTATCAGACTTTTGGTGAATTTTTGAATCTATTTTCTCATCTTGCTTTTTTAGATTTTAGAGTTGGACATTATTTTGATTCTAAATTACATTTTAGATCCCTTTTATTAAAAAACATTTTTCAAAAACAAAACAAAAACAATTAATTAAATAAATTATTTTAACAGTCAAAAGTGACAATAAATTGTTCAAAACTGACAAAGTTTGACTTCCTCTTTTTTTTCCTCAGCCCATAATGTCCACTCCTGGCATAAGCCTCTTCAAAATTTTTCCACGTTGCTCTGTTTTTATATCGTCGGTCCATCTTTTTTGTGGTCTCCCTATGCTCCGAGCTGTATCTCTAGGGCGCTATTTTACAATCTGGTGTGTCCATTTGTTTGAGTTTTGTCTGGCAATGTGGCCGGCTCATCTCCACTTAAATCGTGCTACACGTTCCATGACGTATGACACCCTTGTTTGTCGTCGGATAGTTTTGTTTTGCACTTTTTGTCTTAAGCTTATGCCTAACATAGATTTTTCCATTGCTCTTTTGCGAGGTTTTTAGTCGATTTGCCGCGCCTTTTATTAGTGTAGCGGTTTCCAGACCATACGTCGCTACGGGTAAGACACATGCCTCGTATATTTTGCGCTTGAGATTTATTGGTATGTGTTCGTTTTTTAGTATAAAACTTAATTTCCCGAAAGCAGCCTAGTCCATTTTTTCAACTTATTTCGGTTTCCTGATATTCTTTGCCTAGTGTGATTTTATGCCTGAGATATATGTATTTATTCACTTTTTCAATGGTGTTCGTTTCTACGGTAATATTACTGTCGTCTTTGGTCATAATCTTTGTTATATTAAGATTAATTTTTAAACCTACTCGTAAGCTTCACTTTATGTATTTTTTGGAGCATTTGCTGTAGTTTCTCGTTATGTTGCTGATTATAACAATCTTGTCTGGAAATCGTAGGTATATACCATCGACACGTATACCATTGTTCTTCCATGGTAGCGTTTTAAATACGTCCTCTATAGCTGCTGTAAATAACTTTGGCAATATCTTATCGCCTTGACGGACGACCCTATGTATTGGTATTTTGTTGGTTTTATGTCATCCTCAATATTCACTTGGAGCATAGCATTTTCATATATATTTAATAATATTTGAATATCGAGTGTCAACTCTTGCATTATTCAATGCGTTTAGAATTGCTCAGGTCTTAATCGAGTCTATTGCTTTGTGGTAGTCAACAAAAGCCAAGTGAATGGGTATATAGTAATTGGTACCTTTCTCAATAAGCGTGTGGATAGTTTGTATATGATCCGAAGTGCTAAAACCTTAACGGAAACCTGCCTGATATACTAGCTAGTTGAAGTCGAGCTTTATTGTTAGACGGTTTGTTATGATTTTTGACTTGTACAGATGAGATAGCAAACTTATTGTGCGATAGTTCTCAAAATTAGAGTTATCACCTTTTTTAAACAATAGAATGTCTGAGATCTTTCCCTCAATTAAACATTTATTGATAAGCAATCTCACTGCAAGACTTCTCAGCCGGTTTTTAGCATTTTGTTTGTTATTTGATCTATTCCCGGTGCCTTATTGTTTTTTAGCTGTCTCAAAGCCATTTGTATTTTGGATTTATCTACTTTGGGGATGTTTTCTGAGCCAATATTTCCTCTGGTAATATTAGGATCAGGATTCGGTGTACTAAAATTATACAGGGTTTGATAAAACTCTTGGATTATGTTCACAATTTTAGTTTTGTCTGTAGTAATGTTACGTTGCTTGTCTTTTAGCTTGTAGATTTTTGTTTTTTCTTTCGCTATGTTTGATCTTAGAACTTTCATGTTTGCGTTTTCTGTTATGACGTTTTGGGGTGTTGAAGGTTTTTATGTCTCTGCAAATTTCCTTATTTATTCTTTTGCTGAGTTGGGCGTATTCTGCTTTTGCTCTATTTAGTGTTTTCTTGTGTTCTATTAGTTGTTGGGTAATCTGACTAATTTTGCTGTTGTTTTGCTTCAATTTTATACCTTTTTTTATGGCCTTTTGCATGCTAGATGTTATTGTATTTGCTAACGTATTAAGGTCCATGTTCTTTAGGATGTGCGTTGGTTCTAATTTGATGTTAACCACATTTTGGTATTCAATTTCTTTCTTCTGCAGTTCTTCATGTGTGCTCGTATTAAGCAAATGTCACTTCTAGTATCAAATCTATTTAGCACTGAGATGTCTGTGCATATTTCTCTGTTGCTTGTAAAAATATAGTCGATTTTATTCTTATATTGCCCGTTTGGGCTTTTCTAGGTCTACTTCCTTCGTACTGGTTTTTTGAAGAAGGTGTTTATACAGTAAAGATTTTTGTGTTGCAGGTAGTTGAGTAGCATTTTTTCTCTAGTGTTTCTTTTGCCTAGCCCAAACGTTCCGATATTCTCTGGGTCGCAGCTGGCTTTAATGCCTATTTTTGCGTTGAAATTGCCAAGGATTATTGAGAATGATGCTTTCTCAGAATTTTTTGCGTTTGTTATATCTTTATATAACTGTTCTACAGCTTCATCTTCTAAAGAACTCGTTGGAGCGTATACTTGGATAATTTAAAGGCTATGTCTTTTGTTTAACTTCGTCATTATATATGCTACTCGGTTTGAAACTGCATGCATTTTTGTGAAACGGTGTTTGATTTTTCGATGTATTATAAATCCTACGCCACCGATGTGAGAGTTTTTCTGGTATAGCACATGTCCCGACTTAAGAGTAGTAAATATTTCGCTTTTTAGTCTGGTTTTGCATAGTCCTATAATACCCCAGTTTATGTGCTGTATTTCTTTCTCAAATTTTTCCAGGTGTTGATCAGATCTCATGGTTCGTATGTTACATGTGGCAATACGGATTTTTTTTCTGTGCTTGTCTTGTCTTTTTCTTTCATTTTGTGCTTTTGATAAATTTTGTTCTCCCCCAGAACTTATAAGGCGGACTGATGAATTAGTTTGAGATTCTGAGCTTTTAACTCTACTCAACTGGGGTAGTTTTGTTTGTGAATTCAACATTAACATATTTGGAAGAGAGTTGGCATTTAAAACTTTGCCATAAACGTGTTGACGTGTGTCTGTTTTGCTCCTTTTTGTAGTGTTTATGTGTTTTCTATAGCGGTTTCAGACTCAACTGAGAATATTTTTTCCAGGTAGCTGCAATGATCTCGTCTACCGGTCAATCCGTCTCAACTTTGCAATCATCAGCGCTGCCACGTGAAGGCGTGAGTACGGTCATTTGATGTCGAAGAATCAAATTGGCTTCTCCGCACCCTGCTGCTCGAGAAGTGTTTGAACTGAACCCTACTAAATTCGGGTTCAGCAGGGCTACCACAGAGTTCTAGTGGCCTTTGACTATGTGCAAAAAAAGTCTGAGAAGTGTAAATATGTGAAACAAATCTATAGAACGATTAGCAAAAAATCCAAACAGTAAAAAAAAGTTCAAAAAAATGTGAAAAAAGTGTAGAATAAATTTGTAAAAATGTCAAAAATGGCTTGTTTGTCAAAATATTAATTAATTCAAAGAAAAGCTTATTTAACATTGTTATCAAATAAGTGTCAAAATAAATTTTGGTTAACTATTAAAAAATTGTTTTAAATGTCATTATAAAAAAAAACTGAATGCTATTAGCATCATATAAAAGAGTAAACTGTCTGGCATTAGTCGCATGATCAATTTGTTGCTCAGTTTGGGGTCCATGCTGAAAAAAATACTGAATTAATTAATTAATTGCTAAATTAAAACTTCCAAAAATGATTGCAATGATATCTGAATCGTTTAGAAACTTTAAAATGAGTCTTAGGATTTTTAATTTTTTTTAAATAAAATTTCAATCATATAATATAATAAACAATAAAAGAATTTTAATCAAATATAGATAAACGATTACAAAAGTTTTATATTAACATTAGTGCATCAACAATATAATAATTTTTATTATTTATTTCTCAAAGCACATAATAAAATTGATATTTATTATTATTATTAAGTAAAGAAAATCAACATAAATTAGAAAATTTATATAAGCTTATATAGAATAATATAATAAAATATAAAAGAATTATTTAATATCATAATTTATTTTAAATTATTATTTAAATTGGAATGAATTAATAAGTAAAAATCCTGCGTACTTTTCAAACCAATTTAAATTAACATAGAAATAAGGATTTCCCGCTTAAATATGATTACCATAATGAAAGGAGATGAAAATAAATAAGTAGCTTTAGGTGGCAGTAGCCGGAGAGAAGTAATCTCTTGTAATTATAATGTTAGATGGAAATGAGGTATTTTCGTCCGTTATGGCAGGCGAAGACAAAAAGTTAGAATTGCAAGACTCAATTAGTTGCAAGCACGAGTAAAATAAAATATTATTAAAAAAAACATAACCAGTTCAGGTGAAATGGAATTGTTATTACAACATGCGAATGGAATTGGAGGAATTTCTGAAATATTTGAAGGGTGCGATTGTTTGCACAAGTGGAGCGAATAATAAATGTTTATTTCTACTGACATGATTCATTCCTGCAATAATAATACTGATAGTAGCAACAATAAAAAGTTAAAAATAAAATGTTATAGATATTAATGACCTTACTAAACATTTATTTTCAGCCATATATTTGTATTACAACTATTTGCTTTTATAAAAGTTTGTTCGTTTACCTGAGACACCAGTTGAGCACGCAGCAACTGTACTTGCGCTGCCGTGCAATTCTTCATAGATAGATAGATAAATAGATTTATTAATGTTATTACAACTTACATTTGGTTAGAAAAGTTAAAATGATTTTAAATTATATGATTGAAGAACTAATAACTGCAAAAAAAATAATGTAACAAAAATAGATAGAAACGTATAGACAAGATTTACTGCCAACACGTTCTTTTAAAAATAAAAAACCTAGAGGAAAAGGTGTTTTTCAGTTACTCTTAAACTTGCTTGCTTAAAACACTATTTCTATAAAAACCAATCCTAGATTCAATTGTTATAGTCTGACTTATGGTTTTACATATATAATGCGTTCGTATATGTAGTAGTAGCTTATATTATACAGGGTGTTTCAAAACATGTGTCAGAAAATAAAGGGTGGGATTGGTTGGCTAATTATAAGAAAAAAAGTTTTTATTAACATGGTTCCGCAAACGCACCGCTTTCAAAATACAGGATGTAAAATTTTTTTTTTTTTAATTTTTTGATATCTCAAGATCGAAAAGAAAAAGTAGCAACATGATCACAAAACATTTATTTTACATAACTTTGCAATAACAAAAAAATCACAAAAATTGTTGAAAATGACCTCCTTCTACGGTAACGCAGGCTTCCAACCTACGTCTTAGTAACTGACGTACCCGTTCGAAAATGCCTGGAGTGTTACGTATCGTATTGCAGGATAGAATAATGCAATTTCTTAGTTCTTCATCAGTATTAACTGATGTAATGTAAATTAAACTTTTTAAGTGACCACACAAAAAAAAATCTAAAACATTTAGATCTGGAGACCGAAGAGACCAAGTCTGTGGGCCTCCTTAACCTATCCAACGGTTTTTATACTAGTCATTTACGAATTGACGCGCAACTAAACTAAAATGTGCAGAAGCACCATCGTGCATGAACCACATTTCGTTCCTTGATTGAACCGGAACGTCCTCTAAAAGTCCTGGCAGCTTTTTTTCAAGAAAATTACGATATCATTGACCATTTAACCTAAACGGCAAAAAATATTGACTTATTAAATGGTCTCCTACAACACCTGCCCAAACATTAACGGAAAATGTTTGCTGATGTTGGCCTTCCATTATGGCATGTGGATTTTAGTCGGCCTATTCATGATTATTATGGAAGTTCATAATCGCATCGCGAGAAAAATTTGCCTTGTCCGTAAATAAAACTTCTTCTAAGAATTGAGGATTTTGCGCAATTTTTTTCTTAAAACAATTGACACATAGCCAATCTTTGCAAAAAATCCGCTGGTAAAAGGGCTTGTACTTGCTGTATGTGATAAGAATATAACATCAGGCTTTTTATTATTATCCACACTGTAACGTGACTAAGGTTTAGGTTTAAAGTTATTCTTCTAGTGCTAGTTGATGGATCGTTTTCGATTTCTTGAAGAACATCTTCTTTAATTTGCGGAGGTAGCAGGCGTGGTATCCCATTTCCTGCAACTCTTTTATGTACACTTCCAGTTTGATGTAGACGTTTGTGAATACGAATGAATGTTGTTTCATTTGCTACCTGTCAGTTTGGAAACCTTTCTTGATAAATTCGACGAGCTTTTGCTGCATTTTCATCGGCAACGCCATAAACAAAATGCATATTGCACATCTCGCTTTCACTATAATTATTTATTTTGCTATCACCACGCAAGCAAAATACTAAGAATGAGCAAATTAATTGGGTAATAAAGATAATAAGTTCTCGCGATATTGACTCCTTTAAAAAAAAAGGTTATTTAACAACTAAACGACAATTGTCAATAACTCAAATGCATGAACGCTGACAACTAGATCAAAAACAAATGTTTTTATCAACAACAAAACATGTTCCTACATTTTTTCATGTTTTCCATCATAAAATGCCGTATTTCTTTAAAACGGGTTTACGTTAGAGCTTTTGACTAAAAGTACCTTTTTTGTGTAGAAAATATTGGTGGTTCACAATGTGCTTTTAGAATGCCAATTTCTCAAGTGTCATAGAAGTTACAAATACTTTGTTGGAGATCAAAATGATGTATCGTTTGCATAAATAGTTATTGTGCAGTTTTTTTATAAAAATTGGCTCATTAATAAAGAAAGTAAATAATACAGACCCAAGATCCCATTGATGTTAGTAATGTTGATGAAATAGTATTAATGAATAAATCTAAACAGAGAACAGTAGAAATAACAGCATAATTTGATTGCGGTTTTAGAGTTTTTTTTTTAAGGTGATTAAAGTATTCTGATAATAAAGTATTTTAAACCGTTTTATTAAAGTCAAATAACTTTTGGCAACACACTGGCAATTATAATTATATAAAAAGGTGTACTGTTGTTTGATTGACTCATTGCCTCAGATTTTTCAAGTACAATGTACGGTTTTTTTCAAGGCTTTGTCTGCTATCTATTCACCTCTGTATAATAAGATTTAACTCTTGTTCTAATTACAAAAGATCTTTTTTATGTGTAAGAATGAAGTTTTGGCTTTTTCTACTTGGATCTTTATTTCTCTGACAAATCCGAATTTTTGTAAACTTTACATTCAGGGTTTGGCACTCTTTCTAATCTGGTTCTACTAACCGTTATGCTTGTGTATTACATATTATTGTTTTTGTTTGCTATCATATAAATTGTTTTGTTAGTACAAGGGTCACTGCCAAAGTTTGTGGAAAATGAAAAGCAAAACACAAATTACGTTATGTAAATTGCTTTATTGCTTCTCAAAATATTTTCCTTTAAAATCTATACACTTTTGCATCCGATGAAACCAATCTTCAAAACAATTTTGCAACTCTGAGCAAGGTACCTCCAAAACAAGTGATTTAAATGCTTCAACGGCCTCTTCAGGCGATGAAAAACGCTTGCCACGCATTTTATTTTTAATATGTCAAAATACAAAGAAGTCATTGGGCAATAAATCAAGCGAATGTGGGCAATAAGTCATTAGTTGGATGTTGTTACTGGTCCAAAACTCTACAGTGCTGTGTGAGCGTTTGCATTGTCATGATGAACAATAATTTGCCGCTTTATGTTGTTTTTTTATGATTTCAGCGATAACTTCCGGCAAACAAATTGAGTTATACTAGTCAGCAAGGACATTTACCTTCAATCCTCTAATACAACAGTTGCAACATGACCCGTTATTCCAAAAAAACAAGCAATCATTCTTTTCAAAACGCTTCGTAAACGCACCACCTTTGTGGTTTTAGGTTCATTTTGAAACACCCATACAGTTGATTGCTGTTTAGTTTTTGACTCATATGAATATATCTAAGATTCGTCACCTGTTACAATGTTATATACCGAATTTGAACGACCCCCTTCAAATTTCTTTAGCATTTCCTTGCACCACTTAACACGTGCCTGTTTTTGTTCTTCTTTCAAATTTTGTGGATCCAACGACTTCAAAGCTTTTTTACATGCAAATGATCGTGCAAAATTGAATGTATTTGTTTCGTTACAATGCCTAAGGATGCCTCTATTTCATTATATGTCACATGCCGATCTGACAAAATCATTTCACGCACAGCATGGACGACCTTTGCAAAAATCATCTTCAAACGTTGGTCTTCCACGCTTGAATTCTGCAAACCATTTCTAAACCATAGTTTTGAATTGTGCTTCATCTTCAAATAACTAAGTTTTTCCACACATTGCTGCGATTCGAAATTTCCATTTTTCACACAATTATTACTCTCGTTAAATTTTGTTGAAACAAAACCGAGTAGTTTGAAATCGAACTGTCAACTGAATTATAGGTGAAAAACGTAAAATTTTACGAATATGACAATCGCAGAACGCTGGCAATACAGGCAGTACTTGATTGCGCGAACTTTAGCAGTGCCACTTTTCTTTAATTTTAATCCAAAAACACTGCAAACATCGGCATTTTTTTTTGTTAATATATTTATAGTTTTTCTATTTATGTTTATGTTTATTCCTATTTCTAGATATTTAATTGACTCTTCACATATTTTCTTCGAGTACAAGTTAAAAATAGCGGTGTGAATATACACTTCAGGCAAATGCTTCTTTTTATTTCTACTTCATCTATTTCAACTAAAGCTCTCTGATGCCAATATAGATATTTTATTATGCGTTTTTTCCAGTTGCCTTTATAATTTTGATAAATTTGTCGTGTTTTACTTTATTAAATGTATTAGGTCTATTAAGCTTGTATTAAGTATTGAACTTCAAAAAGCTTTTCCCGTGCTACTAAATTTTTAAATTCGAATTTATTTTCTCAAATTTTGTTTTTTACTTTTCATTATATTTTTTTAGGTATTAAACAAAGAAATATTTTTAGTACATGGTTTATAAATCTGGTTATAATAATATTTCTTTATTTACGGTATAAGTAAATCCATTTACATCTACATAAAAATACAATGAATATAAACAATATAATACATATATTAATCAATATAATCAATATAAAAAAACAGAAGCAAAAGATTGACATAAAAAACATAATATAATATAAAATACATAACATTTAATCAATATGACTCAATTGAATCTTAAACATAGATTTAGAAAAAAAAAATTGAAATTGTTTGTTAAACAGTTTGCAAATCTACAAATTCTACCAATGGGGTTGTGAAAACCATAATTAGTAGAATGTGTAAATTCTCTAAATAATAAAGTATGCCTGGTTCGTCGTTCACTAATAGGAATGTAGAATGGAAGAGATACAAGTAACTGAGGACAGTCTACTTCAGACATCACTAGACTACGCAAAAATGAGAAATTTGATCTTTTGCGCCAAAGTTTTAGTGACGGTAAATTGTATAGTAAAGAAATGTAATTGCGATCAAAATTAACCGACAATATACCAGATCTATAGGACAACAGACAAAAAATTTGTTTTGAACACGTTCAATGTTCTGACTATGGATTTCATAGAAAGGGCACCAGACTGACGGAACGTACTCTAAATGAGAACGCACCAAGGCACAGTATAGTAATTTAAGAGTACTTGGAGAAAAATCAGCTGATATCCTATATACTAACTTCTGCATTTTTATTGCATAATTACACATGTAGTTGATATGCTCAACAAACGTAAGTTTAAAATTAAAGATTACACCCAAATCTTTAATTTGTGTTACTTGTTGTAGTACCTTGTTATCCATAGTATAATCGTACGAAATTTTGCTTAGCGTTCTATTAAAACTGATTGCAAAACATTTATTAACATTAAACAAAAGGTTATTAATAAGACACCAAGCATTAACAGAGTTTAAATCTTGTTTTAAAAGATTACAATCATTGATAGATAAAATACTTCTATACATTTCTAAAACATCTGCAAATAACAAAAATGATGATGAACTAATACAGTCAGAAAGATCATTGATATAAAGTAAAAATAAAATTGGTCCGCAGTGAGATCCCTGAGGAACACCTGATGGAACTAAAATAGGTTGAGAAAGAAAGTTATTGATTTTTACACACTGCGTTCGGTTTTTCAAAAAGCAAGATAACTCACACGATCAAAGGCCTTTGAAAAGTCGGTGTAAATAGAGTCAACTTGAGTTTTGCTTTCAAATGCGTTAAAAATGTAATTTTTGTAAGAAAGTAGATTGGTAAGTGTAGATCGACCCTCACAAAACCCATGCTGTTCATCTACTAAAATACTTCTGCACATCCAATGTATTTGACCAGTTATAATTTGATCAAATAACTTCGGGATAGCAGATTGAATGCAAATGCCTCTATAGTTTGTAATATTTTCTTTAGCACCAGATTTATGCAATGGCATAATATAAGTTTGTTTCCATACATCAGGAAATTAAGTTGCATTTAATGAAGCGTTGAAAAGTAAATGTAATGGTTTTGAAATTGAATAAATACAATTCTTTAAGAGCATAGAAGGAATACCGTCAGGTCCAGTGCTAAGATTAGATTTAAAGCTTGTAATTCCATTAAAAATATCTAGTAAACTGACTGAGAAATTTGTATGAATTACATTTTTATCAAGCTTAAACAATGGAGTTGGATGAATTTGAGAATTATTAACCAAAGAAAAAAAATCTGCAAATTTGTTTACAAGATCGTCACCATTAATACAGGTTTGATCACCATAATACCTTGTAGCTGGAAAAGCATTAGTTTTCCTAGCTTCATTTACAAATCTCCAAAAATGTTTTGGATTAGACCGAATGTTATTCTCGGTGCGTAAAATGTACTGCTTGTAAAGACGTGCGTTTAGATTTTTACATGAAATCCGAAGAGAATCAAATTCATTATAATCATAAAGTAGTTCTGAAGATTTAAATCGTTTATGTGCATTTTTGTTTAGTTTAGTATGTGAAATTAATTCCTTGCTAAACCAAATAGGAAAGTTGTTGTCATGCCACACTCTTTTAGGTACATAACAATCAATTGCATAATACAAAACAGAATAAAATAAATCAACACATACATTAATATCACAGTTGTTAAAAAGAACAGACCAATCAACGTTCAACAAAAAATCATTGATTGCGCTGAAGTTGGCACATTTAAAATCATTAAAAACGTAGTTACAGTTTAAAATATCACAAGAAGTATTACATTTGACATTTATCACTTAGGCATTATGATGTTGACTTATATCTAATAAAACATCTACAGCATTTATCACAGTAATATTATCACAATCATTAGTAAAACACAAATCCAAAAACACATCCATATTATTTGGTATGGTTATACATTGAACACAATTTAAAAATCCAAATGAGTTAGCAACTAAAAGTCCAGGGTAGTTTTTGTTACAAGTAACTCCAGTTCCATATTCATCATTTAGCCACGTTTAAACAAGATAAAAATATATTTAAGATGTGGTGTTAGTTGAGATATTAGTAAATTTTTTAGATAATAAAATAATAAACTTAAATGGCAGTAAATAAACAACCTTTAATAAAAAAAACAGACTTCCAAAAAGAAAAAGATAACAAACAACAATGATAAACAATTAAGCGGAAAAATAACTTTTGTAAAGTTGTACTACTTAGTAAACCAAAGTTTCTAATATCCTATTGGTAATAGTTATCAAACATTGTTTAACAACAGTCAACATTCAAGCTAATCTGTTTTGTCATACGATCTAACAAATTTGGTAGAACATAACTATTAATGCCGCTAACTATACATACTAATAAAGCTTTAAAAACAATACTACGCATGTGTAAGTAACCTAACCTAACTTAACTAATTAGTTTTGGTTAAAAATACATGACTATTAACTTTGCAAAAAGGGTCTAAAAATCAACAATTTCACTAAAAGTTTTTGAATTAAAAATCGAATTAAACAGGCTCACAAACGGGAAAACTAATCATAATGTACCAATTTGCAAAACGGTTTGCTTTATTTTTGTTTCTAGTTTTTCTAGCGTTGCTGCTGACAAGTACTGTAGAGTCATTAACAAACATGATCACTAAGTTTGTTTTTTTAAAGAAGGGAAGATTATTTGTAAATAACAAAAACTTTAGTGGACCTAATACTGATCCTTGTATAATCCTTATATTTGAGTTATATGCATTAGACTTTACGTTATTTGTTGTAACTATAAGTTTTTTATTTTAATAATACGAATCTATCCAACTTAGTAATGGTTTGCAAATAACCAAGTTTTTTTCATTTTTCTAAGAAAAATGATATCTCTATGCCGTCAAATGCTTTACTAATATGGAAAAATAAACCAGCTACGTATTATGTTAGTCTGTTTCTTTGTGAATAAAATCAACATATAGTATACTTAATCTATGTGAATCTGTTAATAATTTAAACCTACTTACAGAACTAATAATACTATCACAGATTATACATTCTAACATTTTTGAAAAGACACTTAACATTGATATGGGCCAGTAATTGTTTAGATCATAAACATTATTTTTTTTATACAATGGAATCACAGATGCAATTTTTATAATGGCGGGAAACTTTCCACAGAATACCGATTTATTATAAAATATAGTAAGAATTGACACTAAAGCAACAAAGCAACATACGTCATTTATGGTAGAAATTATTACTGCTATTAATGAAATATTTGAAAATTATTTACACCTTTCTTTGATGAAATTAGAAAACAAGTAACTATATGTACTGAGACAATAACAATTCTTACTGAACAAATTTTTGCTTTAAAAATCAAAAATACTGTCCATAAGAGCATCTCAGTATTGTAACAGAAGCGGCTACTTTGGCGTCATTTTTATTTCTACATTTACTTTAATAATCAATTTATTTATTATTATATCTTTGTTTTCTCCCGGATATTCTTAGGTTTTGTCTGTCAACACGTAGGTCGTATGATAGACATAATATTAGGGTTTACTCCTTTCCTGTTTAATTTTCACAGTTTGCCTAAGAATAAGTATGGCGTTGATACTGGCTCCATTTTTGCGGAAACGGAGTACATGCAATAAGGAATATTTTAAGCCACCGTAGACCTTCTTATCTTTTTCCAGAGGTCCAAAAATTATGATACAAAAGTGTGCCGTTTGCCGATTTTGACAATTTTTGAATACTAAAAAATTATTGATAATGCCCGATATACCATTTCTCATATAAATAACCTTTTTTCTTGTGTTCTAAAGAGTATTTACTGAAATTTTAACTAAAATCGACATTAGGTGACAGCGCTTTTTTTGGACCTGAAAATTACAAGTTTGAAAACCTCAAAAACATGTGCAACTTCCTGCATCAAAGTAATGGTGTACGTACGTAACCTTGTTAAACCTTATATCTCCATTTATCAACATAGTTTTGTTTTAGGACGTTCAACCGTAACAAATCTGTGTGTCATTACACATAACATAGCTAAACTCTTTACACTGTTGAGCAAGTTGACGTTATTTATAGTGACATGTCAAAAGCCTTTGATAGAGTTGAATATAGAATTCTCTTAGCCAAGCTAAAAAGTTTGGTTTTTGCAGTTTATCTTATATTCTTATGTAATCTTATCTTAAAAAGAGTAAGTCGTGTCATCTTCAATTAATATATATTCAATTTTTATTTTCCAACATCTGGTGTTATGAAAGGGTATTGTGATTCATATTGTTTAATTTATTTATTAATATTTTTTTTAGATTGTCTGCATCTTTTCGATGCAGTTGATCTCAAACTATACTCAAAGATTAGTTTTATCAATTTCTAGTTACAGAACGTACTAGACAATTTTTTTACAGTGTATTAGTCGATTAAATTTAAGAATTAACAAGTTACGACATAAACTCAAAAAACTAAGCTATAAACTAAACTTTAATTATCTTTAATTAATAACCGTCTAATTAAGTGTGTAAGTACTTTTAATAATCTTGGAGCTATATGATATTATGCCAAACTAACGTTTAATTACCACAACAAATACATTGTATAGAGTTATATAAAAAAAAAAATTTATTTATCGGAACAAGTAGTTTTCAAAACCCAAATGCCTTAATAGCTTTTTATAAATGTTTGGTTGCGTTCTAAATTGGAATACGCTTCTCTAATTAGGTATTCACAAAACCAATAACTAATTAAAGTACTTCAAAGTGGGTTTTCAATATCTATTTTTCCAATCAGAGAATTTGATCACCCAAATTTACTCAACAAGTTCTATTTTGAATCATTTGACCTCTGGCGCCTTAAAGCAATTATTATCTTGGTGCATATACTATTGCACATTATTATCGACTTTACTTAGATTTTATCATATTAGCAGTAGACCAACTTCTAATTTACCAACTAAAACAACTAATTATGGACACTTAATTAATATGTAGAAATTTTAATAAACTTCTACTCTCCTGTAACGTTTTTGATGATAGTAGTAATTGTATAATTAATCAAGTTCTTTAGTTTTCTTTAAATTGTTTGTTTTTATATGTGTTTTTATTATTTTATGTTACTTGTACGTATATGGTTCTTTTGTTGTATGTTGTTTTGTAATTGAGATTTGCTTCTTGTATTGAAATAAATACATATTAATATTATTATTATAGGATTGATCACTTTTTGACATAATTTTCTTTAAATTTCAGGATACTGAATGGCGACTATACTGGTTCTTCTGCCAATCCTTTTATGTTCGGCGCAACAAATTCAAGCTAAAGGTAAATATTTTCAGATTTATATATATTGACTAAAACAGTAAATAAAATTTAATAAAATGTTCAACCCAAATAGAATAACAAATTTATGACAAGGATAACATGCTGAACTAATTTGCGTCAACAATTGATTAAAATTGAAAAAATTTCATGCTTCACGTAAATTTTACCCATCATTTTCAACAATTGATGATTATAATTTATTAGTTCACCTATATTAATTACTTGTTTTAACAATAAAATTATCTTGTTTATAATTTGCTGGAATGTTTTAAATGCTGTTATTTTTAACATCGCGTGCAAAGTAACAGTTAAAATATAATTAATTAAAACTTTTTAATTATCTAGCTTATAATAAAAATGTGTGTGTATAAAGCAACTTAGAAAATATTGTCGACCTCTGACCTGTTAGTAACATTGTCTCTCTGTTTCCCAAGATACGCATACCTCGTTTATAAATGAAATTAAATAAACCGCTAAATGACAGAGAAGAAATTATATAAAAAACTTTCTACAAATTTCACAAATCCATTCGACACATTTCATTTTATTGCAATTAACGCATTGGATTGATTGATCGCTTTATTATTGGAAATGAAATGGCAGATATTTTTAATTATAAAAGTATCATTGTAAAATTCTTTGCATCATAGTTCTAAGAAATATTTTAAAAGTCCGGTTTTAAAAGTGTGAATCAATCAGTTTCGGAGAAAACGGATTTGATTCTGGAAATTATAGTTGAAGCAATTTGTTTGGGCAATTTATGTTTGTAATATTGTTGAGCAATACAAACAAAAATCATGCTCCATATAGTATTAACAAAGCTAGTTTGTACTACTGAAATAAAATACTTTGCAATGGATTATTTAAAATTATATTAAAAAAAAAAGGTTAGTTAACACATCTGGTGTTCATTACAAATCCAGCGAAATATACAATTTTTTATTAGTTTTTAATATTTTTAAGATTCAAAATTTAACATATAAAATTCTCAAAGCTTAGAAATAGAAGAATGAGGTATAATTTCTGAATATAATTCTTGCAAGAAATTAAAACTGTTAAGATTCCTGCTGTTTGGTACAAGAAATCCAAACGGAAAATACAAAATCTGGCACACATTTTTAAAGAATTAAAAACTAGTATTCCAAAATTATTTTTAGTTATTTGATTAGTACTCTTTTGTATTTTACTTTAATTTTATAAAACACATTTTTTAAATTTTGGTGCAATTCAATAAAATATATATTTTATTAAAATATTTGCTTTAAATGCAGAAATTAGCTAATAATTCAAAAAATTTAGTCTAAACGCATGTTTTTTTTTTTAATTTAAGTTTGTGCTGTAAGTTATTGTACCGATACATGTAATATCTCTCAAACAATTATGATAAACTTGTCTGCGTCGTACGTAACTCAAAAACATTAAAATAATACAATTTGCAAAGCAACAGAATAATACAAAAATCCGGTGCAAAATATAAAGAAATTGCAATAAGTTTATTAAATATATAAAAATGATAGTATAGTAAGTACAAGAAATTGGCTAAAACTATAGTAATTAAACTTAAAACATTTGTTCTGGTCTATTGAGAAAGAAATCCCAAGTCATATTTGTTAAAGTTCATTGTGAGAATTCAGTTCCTGCCAAAAAATATTAAAACATCTTACAATTTTATTTGTATTGGGGGTCTATTCTGTAACTATTTAGTTAAATTTTAGAAGCTTTTTTTTTTCTTCTGCATTGAGTAGTTTTTAAATGATACCGGAACCTTTAATTTATGAAACAAATTACACTAAATACTCATTTATTTAAAGGAATATTGAAAAAAAAAATGTAAAAAACCAAGAAATGGCTTTTTACGGTATTAAAAATTAAATGATAATAAAAAAGATTCTAATAAGAAAATTATTTATTTTATTAAATTTATAACAAAATATAATCGACCCTCATATTCAAAAATAAATTCCAGCAGTATTGTTAAAATTAAAGTTTCTTAGAAACGCATTTTTCTGTTACTGGACTTCACTAACTACCTACTTCATAATCATCATTCCATGACTATGGAATCATAATATTATAGAAATAGAAGAAGAAGTTACAAATAATTAATAATAGCTTGTTAGCAAACTGAGTAGTTATTTTTGATGTTGAAAATACTCCGGAAACTAATTATAATCATTTCGTATGAGGTAGAATCTTAATCAAAAGGTAATGAAGTTTTTAAATTGTAATTTCTACGCTTATTAAAAGATATGGTTTTAAACTATGATTCTGTAATGGTATTAAATTAAAATAGTACGTATTTTAATAATTAGGTATTTTATTATTAAAAATAAAAATACATTATTTATAAGTTAATAAAAAAATGTAATATTGCATTGATAATGATTTAGGTTAGTTTTAGAATTAATAAAGATGTTGCTCTAAATTTGATTGTAACAACGTTAATAATGTTCAAAATGATATAAAATTTTGATTTTGATACGGTAAAAAATTGTTTGTTCAGCTCAAAATATTAAATTATTTCTTTAACTTCTATAAAATTGAATAAATTTTAATCAATTTTTTTAAGGTTTTAAAATTCATTTATTTAGCTCAGAATATCTCTAATAATCTTATCTAAATTCCTCGACATTGAATAAAGCTTAATAAATGTCATTCTGCGTTCGGAACGACTCATCATTGCCATCAATACTAACTTCACTTTTAAGATTTTATAATATACAGGATGTAACAAAATAAGTAGACTGGCCATACAGCGTTGCAGAATTGAACGGTACTATTTTATGAATGTGTTTCACAAAATAAACAAAACATCATAGAAATATAAGCCAGAAATTAATTTATTGTCAAAGTATTGAAACATTGTTTGTAAGTAAGTTTTTCTAGTGCATGCTCGATTTTGTTATTGTTAAACTTTAAAAATTCTTTAATTTTTATTATCCTGGGAGACAACACAAATTGGTTCACTTTTGCAAAATAAACAGGCATGTTTTTAATTTGTGGCAAAATGCATAAAAATATTGCTATTGCTGTTTGAAGATACCATGAACAATTTCCCACTTAAAGAATGCTAAACTGTAAAACGTTTGAGACCATTAAAATATGTCTCAGAGAAACTGGCCTTAAAAAATAAACGCTAATTGGCAAAATTTATGATAAAATGCAAACTTTCAAAACTGTTCAGTTATCTTCTAGTACTAGTACTAAATATGTTTTATGTGTAAGTGTATAGAAAACATTTCGCAAGCAACAATTGTATCCATTTTACGTTACGCCTGTGCAAGATTTCTTACCAGCGGATTATAACAAGCACAAAAATTCTGTTACTGGATAATTCAACAATTCACACAAAATCTTAACTTTATAAGCTTTCTGCTGGTTATTGATAAATTATGCTTTAGAAAAAACTTTATTACTTTACTTACTACTTTATTCTTTTAAAACAAGAAAACCTTCATACGCATTACTAATATCCTTTTTTATCAAATGTCTGGCGTGGTTTTTTTGATGACAATCTTATCAGAACTTTCTTTTTAGCAACAATGTTTTTAGAAATATCTTACTTGCATTTTTTTTAAATAATATGTATGATCTTCTAGAAGACATTCTAATTATCAGTAGACAAATAATATGGTTTATAGATGACGGTGCCTCCGCTTATTTTTTTTATATTGTTACTGATTATTAAAACATGACATTATTTTGTAAGAAGTTTGATAAAATCTATAGTATATTCTAAGTTTATTGGCAGGCAAAAAGAATTAAAAAATTGCATCGTGGTAACTACAGCAACTATTGATGGTCGTCTTGATCCTATAAGATTAAAAATAATGAAACGAAAGACTACTGTCGCCATCTAATTGCAATTTAATACTAAAATGTCTGCATTAATCGCTATCATTTAGCATCTATGCAATTGGCAGTCATTTCGCGGCTTTTATACGATTTTGAATCGTCAATAAATTATGATATGAATTAATAATTTATTAAAAATCAGTCAATCGAATCACAGTGGCCAAGAGTCAAGCATAGACAATTGTTTCGGTTCTACAAACTATAAATTCTAATTGATACCGCTTAATGCGGACATTTTAGTATTAAATTGCAACCAGATGGCGACACTAGTCTTTCGTTTCATTATTTATATTATCAATTGTGTTCATAAGGACATAAATATTTATTCAAAATTGTCTTTTCTATCATATGATGCCGTAGTCGTACAAAACATACTGAAGAGGTTTGTAGAACCGAAACAATTGTCTATGCTTGACCGTTGGCCGCTGTGATTCAATTGACTGATTTTGAATAAATTATTAATTCATATTCTATAAAATTAGCCAGAAAATCATGGATAACTTTATACAGTTACTTTGAACTTTTTATTGTTTATATATGTCCGAGTCTCAAGTGTACGCAACAAAAATTTGATTTTGCTCAAACCACTGAAAATGTCTTTCTCTACATGAGTCCTGATCTTGTGAATTTTTTTAGATTTTTTCAATAAGCCATATTTGAGTAATAAGCAATGAAAATTTGAAAAAGTTGATTTTTGCATTTTTATACATTTTTTGATCTCAAAGTTGCATTTTTACAAAAAAACTGTAACAAACTTTTTTTTCAAAATTGTCCATTAAATCATTTTTTACAGCCAAATTTTTTTTTCCATAAATTTTAAAAATTTTGCAGAACTTCAAAAGACAGGTTATTTTTTTTCTCAAATATGGATAAAAACGTGCTACTAAATGTGCAAAAAATAAAATTTTAGAAAGTGCCGTGCACTACGCTCCAAGATATCTGAGAATGTATACACAAAAATACTTAAAAGTAAGCTTTTTCATTTTTTAATCGTTTGTAACTTCTCAGGATTGCATTTTTAGAAAAAATTTAATATGTACTTTTTTCTTCAAAATTGTCCAGAAAATAAGTTTTTATAGCCAAAATTTATTTTTGTATAACTTTGAAAATTTTGCAGAAATTTAAAAAACAGTTTTTCTTAAAAAAAAACGAGTATTTGTTTTAAGAATAAAAAACGTGCTTTTATATGTGCAAAAAATACTCTGAAAACTTTAGAAAGTACCGTGCACTACAATCCAAGATATCTTACAATATATCCACAGAAATAGTTAAAAATTTGAATTTGAAGCTTTTTTTATTTTTTAATTTGTTTGTAACTTTTCAGGATTGAATTTTTAGAAAAAATTTAAAAGATACTTTTTTCAAAATTATTCAACGAATATGTTTTCATAGCCAAATTTTTTTTTCTTAAATTTTGCTGAAATTTAAAAGACAGTTTTTCTTAAAAATAAGATGACGGGTATCTTTTTTCTTTTAAATATGAATAAAAACGTGTTTTTATATGTGCAAAAGATATCCTGAAAATTTCAGGAAGTTCCGTGTAGAACGCTCAGAGGTATATTAGAATGTATCCACAGAAAATTGTGAAATTTAAGCCTTTTTCGCTATTTTTAAGTATTTCTATTCACTTTCCGAAATTTTCAGAGTATCTTTTGCACATATAAAAACAAATTTTTATCCATATTTGAGAAAGAAAGAAAATATCCGCAATCTTTTTTTAAGAAAAACTGTCTTTTAAAATTTTGCAACATTTTCAAAATGTAAGGATAAAAATTTTTGGCTGTAAAAAATTATTCTTTGGACAATTTTGATAAAAAAAGTTCCGAAATATAATAAAATAATAACTGGCTCTGTATTCACCAGGGTGGTTTGGAAGTGATCTAATAAGCTATTGGTTCTATCAAACCTTTTTAAACAAGTCGTAGACTTACTGTGGCAATGTAAAAAGCACAATAATAATAATATTGGAAAAAAAACTCGCCCAAAAAGTTCTCCAGGCTTGAATCCGATTAAACATGGTTTTTGCTGTCCAAAACACAAAAAAATTAAAATCTGTTTTATTTGAAAGTTGAAACAACTTGTTTTAATAAAATAGAAAGATTAAAGACTGTAGTCAAAGGGCTAAAGATAACAAAAATATGTTATTGAATTTATGATGTTTTAAAGCAGTCAAAGTTTATAATTTTTACCGAGTTTTGAAGGTTTTTGAGTTGTACTAGCTATAAAAAAATGTTATTTATATACTGGCATTTAAAGTCTTGAGTAAATGTTACACAAAATTTGCTAAAGACGGCCATATCATTTCAAAATACAATTAGTTAAACTATTTTAAGACCAACCAAACATTCTGCATCTATTAATTATTAAAAAAAAATTGTCTTTCTCTTTTACCTCAAAAGAATCATCAAAAATTGGGTTTAAAAATTGCCGTTGAAATTCTTTGTGCTGCATAGAAATTGACAATTTATGTTTATGGAAAAAAGAATTGCATGATAATCAAAAACACAAAAAAATGCAATTTAAAAAAAAGTCAACCTTCAAAGCTCGGTAGCATGATTAAATTTAGCTGAAAATTGATCCGTGAGGGCTTGAAATACATTTTCTCATCACAAAATTTCACATCACATACACAAAATTACTTCCCTCAAAATTATTAATTGATAAACTAAGTAGATTTATTTAATCTTGCAACATGTTTTGATTGTATAGTACACGCCAAATAAGTTTGCATTACTTGATATGTTTCATTTATTAATTTTGTAATGACATTGTTCTCTAATCCTCTTGTTGGTTGTACGTAATATTTAATATTATCAGTTTCAAATAAGATTTGTCTAAGGAATGTATACTTTTTAACAATTACTGTCTGCAAATGTCATTGTGAGGCTATAGCAAGATGGAAAAAAGCGTACAAAATCCCAGCTAAAAATGTTTAGGCCATGTTTGTTGAAACCAAATTTTCAAATCTTATTTTATTTCAAAATTGGCCAATTATTCCAAATACTTCAAATATAATTAACCAAAACTATAGCTGGTTTTCTGTTTATAGCACAGCTAATTATTAGATTCAAAAAGAAAACCCTCCAACAACAATGTATATCTTTATTTCACAATTTAGGGTGATTTTAACCTATATCTAAAAAAATCCCGTCCTAACAATCGCACCTATCAAACTCCACTTTTTGTAGAATTAATACTCCACATTCATTATAAATAATAATCAAAACACAAATTTGATTTTTTTTTGTCTATTTCTAATATTTGTTTGGGTCATATAGCAATTAGATTCAGAATTAGCATTAACATATATTATCCTTCCTTAAAAAGTTTGTATTCAATTTAAATACTTGTTATAAACTTAAAATAAACCAAAAACTGTATTCATTTACTTACAACTCCCTTTTATAACGTTAAAATCATATTATAACTACTCTTTCCGTTAATTTATTTATATACAAAACACAGTATACAGAGTATAATGGAGTCGAACATTTCAAATAATCATTAAGTGGGATAAATAATAAGTTTTAGTAATCAATAGGTTGTGGTCGGGTAAACGACTTTATTGTAGAAGCTTATCAAACACGCTGAGTTTAAGTTTGCAATAGTTTTGGTATAAATCCAAACAAAAAGTGTTTTTGATTGGAAAACAATTATAAAATGGATCTAAAATTTAATAACCACAATTTGCAAACTTAATCTGTGAATCAAGGCAAAAACATTGTTACAAGTTTCTAGCGCGTTTTGCTTGGAAACATGTTCTTTGGATATCAGTTTAAAAGGTTAGGCAAACTTAAATTACACCTTTATAAGTTTGTGATTGCTCAAGTTTTGCAGATTGAGTAATTTGTGGAGATTGCTGAAATGCAACCTTTACAGCTGTGCCTCTCAACAGTATTGTGTGAACAAGCGACAAAACCCATTTTCATCATCCCGAAACAGTAAATAAATAAAAAAATTAATATTAAGATGTTGATAACTTTTATAAAACTCTACCAACAACATCTTTTTAACCCAATATTCACCGTTTGGAGTGCGATGTTTTTTGTTAGCATCGTAGAGCCTTGTTACTGTGACATGTCGAGAATTTTTGACGCCCAAAAATTTAAAAAAACACAATACAGATGCTTTGTGATTTAAACAGAATGAAGCCACATCATATACGGCTCCTTGTTTTTGCCACACTTTAAAAAGAGATGTTTCTTGATAGACCAATTTCTTTACAAAAAATCATTCTGATTTGAGCACCGGCAATTTTTTCTTATACGATTACCTCAAATCAAAAGTTTTTAAACATTGTTCTCAAACACTACAATCTTAAATAAATTGCTGTAAATGCAATTCCAACAGTTGGACAAAAGAATTTCTAAAATCTAATTTAAGAAAAATAAATTATCTTATGTACTTTGAATAAATAATTTTTTTTTAACTCATCTTGCAAATGTAGGACTTACTTAAGCCCTATTTTGTACATTTAAGCAAATATAAACGATCATTAATGTATAAAACTTGCAATTACTGCTTCAAAAACCAATAATTTTCCATAGATAGAAAACTGGAACTATAAATGATGTCAACATTTCCTATCCAGCTAGTTACCTTCCAATCACTATACTTCCAGTTCCTTGGTAAACTAATTGAGGTACAAAACAAACTGCTTAGATGCCCTAAAGCAACTGCAAAACCTTGTAACTTCTTTTTGGTTTTTTTGGTGTTCTTAAAAATATTTTAAAATTACACATTTATACGGTCTAGTGCACTACATCATTATTGTTACAAAATGTCATTGGCGATTAACCATTTTGATTATACATAACTTAACAAAAATTAATAATCATCAAAACATTACAATTTTCTTTTACAAAGCACATTTTCTAAATAATGAAACAATGGAAGATCTAAAAGACAAAATTTGTGAAAGTATAATTTTGAATAATGGCCAACGTTTTCTATAATTACATGAGATAGATTTGAATGCGCAATCAGTAAACAATAAGTTAAACGATTTAAGCGCTGTAATGCATTCCAATTAATTGGACAACGACGGGCGTTTCGCGATAAAAATTGACTCACACATGTTGTCCGAAATAACAGATGTCACGATTTGTTGGGCTATTGAATTCATTATTATTTGAATGCCTACTTTTACTTTTAATTATCAGCTTTAAAGAATGCAAACCATTTCCTTTATAGCATAATTAATTGTATAATATTGATATTTATATTAGTTTAATTGACAGAAAAAAAAATGTTTTAAATATATTAATAGTAGATTGCCAGATGTAAGCACAAAACTATGCCAATTTCATCTAGAGAAAGCAATCGATGAATAAAACAAAACAAAATTTATTTCTATTCTATATCAGCTCTACATTCAAATTGAGTCTCATTATAAACAACTCTGATGAAGATAGAAGTAATGCAATTATTTATTCAACAAAATCAATTAATCTCAAATTTAATACAATACAACAATGCTAAATACAAATAAGAAACTATTTTATATCTTCTGGCTAATATAAATCTGTGATTTCATCTGACCTCAATACAAAGAGCATATACCCAATGGTGTTAATTCATCTTTAAATAAAACCGTTTTTTTTTTAATATAATTTTGGTCAAATTAACCATGGCATAATTATTTTAAAATTGGCTTAAAACAATATACATTCCCACATTTATTATATATTTCCTCATGAAAAATATATTATATTATGTTAATTAAATTCCTCACAGTTCATTAAACACGCGGCACTGTTAATTGCAGAAATTTTGATTGTAATTGCATTGCGTTTCCATTGTTAACTTTCACTCGGTCATTATAGAATAACTGCATTTTACAATATTAGGATATTGTTGAGATAAGATTCAAGCTGTAATAGATGTAAGGCGAACGGATTCATTTAGAGTTGATTGAACTGCGCGTGAGTGTCCATGTCTTGAGTGTGAGTGGAACGGTTTACCATTTAGGGCCTTCCGGATATATATGTGTACTCTATAAACAGTTTTTCTCGAACAAATTTCCTGTATTATAAATTGGGTTTTTTAAATGTATAAAACAGTTAAGAAATTTACATGTGCTTGTTATAAGTTTGTGTAAATATTGCTCAACTTTTTATTATCGTCATTGCTGCTTTGACAGACTCGTAACCAGTATTTGTTAATTTGTATATACAAAACTTAGTTTAGAAAATAAAATGCGGATTTTAACTCATTACGAGAACACAAAATATGTTAATAGTTACTCAATTTACAATTATACATTAATTTTTAAAATGAAATTATGTGTTTGGTCGTAGTAAAAAGTTTAAAGTTTGGTTTTTTCTTTTAATTAAAAAAAACTGTTTGCCATAGAAGCAATAATTTGCGTCGAATTCAATTATAAATTCTAATAAAAAAAGCAGCGTGAGTAAGTTACTTAGATGCTTGCCTCTCATGCTGGGGGTAGTGAATTCAAATCCTACTCTGCCGTATATTATTTGTAAATTTGTTCACCGCTTTAACCGCTTCGGCATTCATGGTTTCAGCGACACAATAAGTTTACAAACATTAATCATCTCGCCTCATTTCATTACTCATACTCGGAAAGACCTTCGGCCAGCTGGAACCAGGTTGGTGAAGTCGATAGAGTATAAAAACGCCAATTTAATTTTACTAATAATATTTTTTTTACAAAATGTAATTAAAAATACTAATTAATATAAATAAAATATGGTGATGGTTAGGATATTACAATATTCAGGATAATATCAAGAACTCTTGGATTATTGAGATACATTTTGAAAAAAAAAAAAATGAAAAACAATTCCTGCCAAACAAGTATTAGCAGCCAGTAATACCGATGGACTAAGCCAACACTTGATGATCAGTTTTTTTTTTAATTTTACTTATGTAGTTTTTATCATAAATCTAATAAATGAGGCAGCTTCTAGAAAATTAATGAAAAAAAATTGTTCTCTAGAATCAAAATAATTTGTTATTAGAATAATATAAAAAAACAAACAAAAAACCAAACAATCCGACAGCTAAATTGATTTATAATAGAATATCACTATTTATTTCCAGAAATAAACACCAAATGCTGTCAATTGATATTTAATTACAATAAACTTAAAACATGTATTTAAAATAAATATATTTCAGAAATGAAAATGGTAGCAAAAATATTTGCTAGTAATAGATACCAATATGAGCAAATATGTTCATCCCACACATTTAAAGAATTACATAAGATTCCGTACAATTTACAGATCGAGATTTTCCAGTCTTAACCAATACCAGTTTCTAGTAGAAATCACGAATGGGAATTTTATCTCTCCATGTTTCACGTCTTCTTATTTTATCAGAGTTCTGCTTTTTTTATTTATTTATTTTGTATATATTTACTACTACGCTGTACACCAACACAATTGTGAGTCATGGAGTCGTAAACCTTTCCACCACAATATTTTACTATACTATATCCACATACATACTTAATATAGGCACACAGACATGCATATGTACACATACTTAGACACACGGTCGCTATTTTCATGACGGCAGCAAATGCAATAAAACCGAGACTAGCGAAAAAAATGGTGCGTTTCATACGTCGATAATAATATATTCTGGATTTAATATTTTCACATTTTGTAAACATATTTTATGGCTTCAACTTGAATGATTTAAATAAAAATTTAACATACCTCTATATATTATTTTTATTATTATATTACTTAAATATACTGATGAAGATTGAAGCCTAAAAACATTACAATTAAATTATATTGCTACTAAGTTTGTTTTTGTATCTATAAAACAAATTTGTTTAAAACTACAAAAATATTAACTTCGTTAATTGGCAATCAAGGTTTAAACAGTTTTTATAATTATCAATAGCAATTAGTAAGCTAGTTTGTTTTATGTGGAGTCGGCATGCGACCAATAACTGAAAATTTATTTCTCTGAGCCGGGAACATTTAAGTGTAATTACAGTCGTCCATCGTGCGTCATAATAACAACCCTCGCGTATGCAATTTACAGCAAAATGGAAATTGTTTTACCGGTAAACGATTTGTTTTAAATTATAACAAAAACACCTCAAGGATAAATTATTATATCAAAATTAGAAATAATCATCTATTTTACTTTTTGTTGTGAAATAATTATTTCAAAACTATTTATTTTGTTATTACATAAAGACCATTCGTATCTTTTTTATAGCAAAAATAGTAAAAAGATTTAGTGTGCTTCCTACATAATAAAAACTATTTTCTTTACATTGTATTCTTCAACTTTTGCAATTTGTACGTACATTTTGTAGAGATAAATTTAATTTATCAAAAGAAATGCTAAGTCACGGCCCGTATAACGTACTATAATAAAGCATAGATTAGATTAAAATCTACCCTATCATAAACATGTGCACTGGAGCCATATTTTTGCTATTAGCTAGTAAATGTAAGCTGTTTAGGATGCAGTCAATTATTGTGATTAACCATTTTACTTTTTGTCTTATTAGAGGTAGCCAGATTTCAGTTAGCAGCTTCGCGTTTTGATGGCTTATGAATTCTTGAGGGTTAGTGCATAAAATGTCTACTCTTATTGCAATGTGTCTATTATGCACCTTTAAGAAAATGCTATTTTATATATTTTATTACGTACACATAATGTTTGCAAAAAGTACCACTTTTATGCTACGTTTATAGTTGTGGAATTATATAATATGGTGTCATTTTATACTAGTTGTACAATATACTATTTTTTTGCGGATTATTCTGCGTGGACTCAATAATTTTCAGCAAAACAAATATGACTATTTAAAAAAATATTATTTTTTGTCTGACCACTTAATCTATATCTCTTCCAGAGCCACATTTCGGATGTTTCTATGCTTTTTTTCATCTTTCTTGTATTGTCCATGTTTTACATTTGTATAAGAACACTTGCTACTCATTTTTGTTTTTTTTTTTGTTTCACCGAATGCAGTCAAATGCTTTTACTAATTATATAAAACCAATAGTTTTCTAGACTTAGTAAAAGCATTTAACTGTGTTTTGTAGAAGAACTGCTAAAAACTTTTGTTTTATATGTTATACTAATTGCATCCTTATTGTTTTTTTAAACCCAAATTGTTCTTTTTAAATATATTTTCTTCCATGATTTTTACAAGTTTTTGGTTTATTACCCTCAATAAGATTTGTGTGTACTGACTGCATGCACTTCCAAGCCGATTGTTTTATATTCCATGTAATTTTTTTTTCTTTCATTCTTTCTTTCTTTTTTTTTTCTTTCTTTTTTTCTTTTTTTTTCTTTCCATTTTTTTCTTTCTTTTTTCTTTCTTTCTTTTTTTTTTCCTTTTTTTTTCTTTCTGTCTTTTTTTTTTCTTTTTTACTTTCTATCTTTCTTTCTTTCTTTTGTTTTTTCTTTTTAGACATTGGCATCATTTCTGTCTTCAAAAAATTGCTCTGCCATTCTCCATTTTAGCGTTTTAAGTAAACAAATAACTACTAAACAAAAAATGAAAAACGGGGGTTGGGAAAAAAGACTAGTTCACGTCTAATAGATTGAAATGATTAACAAAAAAAAAGTTCTATTCAAAAAGCCATTGATTTTTCTATGCAGTAAGTAGCTTCATATTGTTGAAACCTAAGTACATTGATTGATTAATGTCGCGAAAGTTTTTAGATTTAGACAGAAAAAAGTTGCATTGTAATGTAATGCAATGAATTGGCAATTACAATCCAGTCACGTTTTTTAAAAACAAAAAGCCCAATTACGCCAAATTAAGCTAAGTTGTTGTTGATACAGATTTTGCTGACTATTTTTCTAGTTTAGATTTTTTGGTTATTATAAAAATGTAACAATATTTATTTTTTTTTTTTTATCATTAAAACATCATGATTTTTTACTAGTGGTGAGGTGTATAACTTCATATTTGTTTAATATCTAAAAAACGCAATGATCTGAATTTCTTTTAATAATTAAAACTCAGCACTGAAACGTGGCCTTTCCTATCAGCAACAGATGATGCAAAAATTGATTCTAGGTACTAATTAAAAACTGGTAAAGTTTCTTTTGGTAAAAACGTAGGATAAGCATACTTCTTCTTCTTCTTCTTAGACTTTTGTATAGACACGTGTGCCTGTTTCTTTAAGTTTTTCCTTAGTCTCTCATCTCCTGTGATATGGATGTCCAGGAGTCTGCCCATCTCTTTGGTGGCCTTCCAGGTGGTCTTGAATTGTTGGGTATATGTGTCATAGCCCAGTTAACGATCCGTTGTGGGATCATGCGTTTCATATGGTCCCGCCAGTGCCTCCGCCGGTCTCTTGTCCAGCGTACGACATCCTGTATTTGTAGATCCTCTCTGATTGTGGAGCTCTTGATTTGGTCTCTTAGCGTGACTCTCTTTATCGCTCGTAGGGTGCGCATCTCTGTCGTTCTTAAGGCTTGTTTGGTAGCTGCTGTGTCGGCTCTTGTTTCGGCTGCGTATGTCAGAATTGGTCATATTGCGGTTTTGTATATTCGGATTTTACCTTCTTTAGATATATGCTTATTTCTCCATATTATATTGTTTATTGCACCGGATAATTTTCGGGTCTTGTTGGTGGCTGCTCGGGTTTTTATCTTAAGGTTTCTGTCGCTCGATATTTTTTTGCCGAGGTATATGAAGCTCATCACTTGTTCTATTACCTTACCGTCGAGTTCTAGTTTGCATCTTGTTGGGTATCGGCTGGCTACCATGCATTTGGTTTTTTGGTGGGAAATGTCGAGGTTGTATTTCTTTGCTGTTTCCGAGAATGTCTTTATTAATCGTTGCAGATCGTCTTCGTTGTTTGCCATTAGCGTTGCATCATCTGCATAGCATAGGATGTTAAAGAATTGGTTCCCCATTCTCTATCCCGCTTTAAGGTTCTTTACTGCGGTTATTATGTTGTTCATTATGATGTTGAACAGGGTCGGGCTCATGCTTTCACCTTGTCTTACGCCATCGCTTACGCGCACCCTCTCTGATTTCATTGTTTTGTTTTTATGATTGTGTAGTTGTTAGGGTTGATGTTTCTTATTAGGTTGGTTAGCTTTCCCCCCGCTCTTCGTTTTTTGAGTTCTAAAATCACATCAACGATTTGGATTTTGTCAAATGCTTTCCTCAGGTCGTTGAAACACAGATAGACGGGTTTGGCAAACTCTATTGCTTTCTCAATGATCTGTCTTACAGTAAATATTGCGTCTGTAGTTGATCGATTTTGTCGGAATCCTTGTTGTTCGTCATTTACTGTTATTTGTTTGTTTATTTTTTGGGCCAGTATTTTTGTGAAAAGTTTTGCTGTGGTGTTTATCATGTGATGCCTCGGTAATTTGAGAGATCTGTTTTTTTACCTTTCTTGAAGATCGGGATGGTAATTGTGTTTTTCCATCTTGCCGGCACTTGTTCGGATTCGACAATTTTTCTAAACAGGGTGTAGATTTCTGTTTCGAGTTTGTTGCCGCCGTATTTTAAAAGTTTGTTGGGAATCATATCTTCACCTGGTGTTTTTCTTGTTTTTAGATTCTTGATTTCCCGATTTATTTCTTCTTGGCTAATAAGCCAGTATGACTCCTCTATTGTCTGTTCGTGCGTTACGGTAGTGGTTCTTTCCTTGATGTTGTTGCTTTCTGTTTCATACAGTTTCTTGAAACACTTGGCCCATTCTTTAGATGTTATACATTTGTTTTGTTGTTGTTCGTCAACTGGTTGCTTAAACTTCCTAAGGAGCTTCCAGATTTTCTTTTGGCTGCCATATAAGTCGTGTTGCAATTCAATGCTAAAGTTCCCCCAATATTGATCTTTCAGGTGTCGCACTTCTGTCTTGCACCTGTTGCTCACCAGTTTGTATTGGTCGTAAGTTTCCTGAGTTCTCGTGTTCATATATTTTCTGTAGGTTTCTGATTTTTATCGGGCTATTTCTTTTAGGTCTGGGTTGTACCACGGTTTATAATTATGTCGTGGAGTATTACTGACTGATCTGCAGCCGATAGCCTCGAGAGCGCTGTTTGTAATGTTAGATGTCAGCTTTTCCCAGGCTTCATCTGTGTTGTTCTGGTATTGTATGCTGTTAGATGCTATTTTATTATTTTGAGCTAGTCTGTTTTTGTATAGTATCTTTATGCTCTCTGTTTTTAATGCCTCTATGTTAAATTTGCCGCATTTTGTTGGCTCTTGTTGCTTGTGTCTCATTGCTTTGAATCGGGATTTGCATACGACGAGGTGATGTTCTGTGCCTATATTGGCTGATGGTATCACTCTTACGTCTATGATCTATTTGGGTAGACTTTTCTGTTAGTTATTATATGATCTATAATGGATTGCTGTCCTTGTATTTTGATACGTGTACTTTTGTTGGTCTTGGTGTTTAAAGTAGGTATTATTAATTCGTAATTAGTTTTGAGTGTATAAGTCAATAAACAGCATGCCGTTGTCTTTAATTTGCTCTTCTCCAAATTTATTCATTACTCCTGGTATTATGTTGTGAGTTCCTTCTGTGAGCGTATTTCTTTTTTTTACAAGGGGTAATTGCCAAAATAATTTTCATTGCCACATTACATTATCGTGAAACACTAAAGGCCTTAACATTGATGAAGCATACCTCAGCCATTTGGTGACGTAGTGTTAGTTAGCAACAATGCCAAAAAGCTAACCTACGTGTTAACAGAACTAAACAACAAATAAGATTAAAACTGAACCTAAATAAAACCAAAGTAATAATGTTCTGCAAAATCCATTCATTGACAACACAATACAAAATGATATAAATATTAAATATAGCTTGGAAAAAAAAATTACACATAAATTAACAAAATGAAGACCATGGAGAACCAAATGATGTAGAGAAAATACACGTTACAAAAAGTAGCCAGAAAAATGTAGATGAGAATAACAATGAATAACACAAGGTTTAAAAATTGGATCTATTATAAAGCAGAAAGCTTTAAACAATGTAGAATAATAGTTCATGAAGGAGAGACTATCAATAAACACAAGCAAAAAAGCAAATGTAATTTTTACAAAACAACAAAACCTTAAAGACTAAAAATCTGGAAATCTATAAAACCAGACTCTTGATGACAAAATAAGTAAAGTACCTAAGACTAATGCTTAATGTTACTACTAATCTTTTATACTATTTAATAACAAAAACTATCCAAACGCAACTAAATTGATAGTCGAACAAACACAAAGGCTAATATGACCAGATACGGAGGGCTTGCATGGAGTAAAAACTTACCCTTCGCAACCAAATTAGATAAAGTACAAACATTAAGAGAAGTAGTGAGAATAACCCACATAGCACAAAAACACAGTTTTTGCTACCACCACTACACTTTATTGTAGTAAGTAATGCAAGACAATAGAATATCAATTGCAGATAAATTAACACAGTATAAAACTAAAAGCTTACAGATCGGGGTAATAAATGTGTTGCGCAAGAAAAGGACATTAAAGGTAAAACTTTATAAAAGATCCATAATCATTTAGTATTTTATTATTGATAGAATTCTTGAAAAACGAGTAAATAAATAAAACATATCCGGACACAATTAAAAAAACTATATGTAATACAATAAATGGAGCTAAAGATTACAATAGCATTGAAGCCAAAACATATAAAAGCATCTCGATAGTATAAAACAAACACATTAAGAGGCCGTACCACCGGGTTGGGTTATTTTGAAGACGAAGTGCGCGGTGAGGAAAAGGAAATGTCTACACCACATATAAATTTGTGTACGTAAGCCACGCATGACGTTACCGCAACTATATTACAAAATATTTTTACTGTGTAATGCGGCTGCGCCGTCAGTCCACGTGCTTTTTCAATTGCTAGCGTTGTAGTATTGTGGCTGTTAAATATTTTATAATATTGTTTCTCGAAATTATGAGTAGGAAAATAAAGTACATCGGCACAAATGCAAGGGGCAAAAAAAGGTTAATATCATTTTATTTATTTTATGTTCGATTGTGCAATAAACACTTTATTAATTTAATTGTTTTGCGGCTGCCCATAACTATTTTCTACTTATATTATTGGACAATTCCACGTCAAGTGAGCAGTCCATTTCACGCGACCCTCTCCGATTTAGTTCAAATGTTTTACACTTTTTTGGGTACCCAAAATATGACTTCATGCCAAACTTCAGACCTCTAAGTCACATAGTTTGCCTTGTAGAGCAAATTGAATTTTACAGCAATTTTTTAATTTCAACTTGAATTTTTTTTAATTTCATTTATCTTAATTGCATTTTAACCTGGAAAATTTTTAAAATAGTTATAATCGATGGGAAATTTCACAAGAAATTGAATGCAGGGGTCAAATTTTTGATACCTTGCCGCGCATGCGCAGAAAACGCAAAAAACAGTAATAATAATAAAAATTTCCCACACTAGTAGTAGTTTTTGCTCTAGAGCCTCTTGAACGCACAAAACCATTTTTTAATCAAATTCTTTGCACATATTGATTAATATATACAGGATGTTAATAAATAAGAGTAACAAACTTTTAGGATGGGTAGGGAGATACATTTGAGACACTTTTTATTTATAAACTTTTTTGTTTTTAGTACAAAATATTCGAAATATTTTTCTTAAAAGTAAAAAAATAATAATAAAATTAATAATTATAGGCAATAAAATTGTCCATCTTTTTTTAACAGCATATCTGGATCTATCTCTTACCGTACTCATGTCATAAATCAAAGAATAATTTTGTTTATTTTTTTTTGTAATTTTTCTTAAAAATCATGCTTAAAAGTCAAAAATTTGAAAAACAAATTGATATTCGAAATTAAAGGCCATTCAATTGCGCTTCTTTCACCTAATAACATGTTTCAATGTAGCTTCTACCGATTATGTGCTATTAAAGAAAAACTTCAAGGGGAACATTTATTGAAACATTAATGACCAACTTTGATGCAAACATTGCACCTTTGCAGCATATTTTTATAAACCCTCTCAAAATTTCTAGGCATTTCTTGATCTTCTTTAGATTAACACCACAACAAAAAAAACTAGGAGGTGGTAGAAACGTCACTGGTCCCTCTCGCCCAATCCATCTATCCTCAAACTGTTTGTTGACGTAGTCTCGAACAGCAAGCAAAAAATGTGCCAGCGCACCGTCATGTTGCACCCACATATGTCGGCAAACCCCCATTAGTACAACAAATCTGGCAAAACTCATTCTAAAAAGATCTTGTAAATGAGACCGGTGAGACAAGGTCAAAAAAGATATAGCCCAATCAAACAACCGTCAACAATGCCAACCCACACGTTGATTCCAAACTGATAGAATTTGTATTGTCAAATAGTATGAGGGTTTCGGTCAGACCAAATATGGTTGTTGCAAGAGTTAAGAATGCCTTCTCTGTTAAATGTTGTTTCATCAGTAAAAAGAACATACCGTGGAAATTAAAGCTGTAAGCAACAGCGATTTACAAACCAACGAGAAAAGTTATTACGTGGTGGAAAACCGATTGGACTTAAAGCTTGAACTCCGCAATTTACCTTGTTGACTGCAAAAGCTTGGAAATCGGGGAGTATACAAGCGTGTCGCAAGTCTACCATTACAATGTGCTTCGCCGTCAACTAAGATCAATTTTTATGTTTAAATTCTAGTATAGACCAGGTTCAAGAAGAAGACTAGATGAATGTTACTACATTCAATTTAACCCATTGCCCAAAACATTTGTTTTTTTATATATTTTTGTAATTATGTAATTGTTAAGATATATATTTGTACTATGGGTAATAAATGTATTTATTATTATCATTATTATAATCTTAAAAAGTATGTTAATTTATGATTTAAGTAACAAGTAACACAAATTCAACTATATCATACGTCAAAATCATAAGCAATTTAAGACATGAAACTTAGCCAACTTGAAGCCAAGTTTTTGACGTGCAACTTCTAGGGTGAACATGGTAGCCTATGAGTTTATAAATAAAAAGTGTCTCAAATGTATTTCCCTACCCACCCTAGAAGTTTGTTACCCCTATTCATTAACACCCTGTATATATTAATAAATATGTGCAAAAATTTTGATTGAAAAATGGTTTTGTGCGTTCAAGAAGCTCTAGAGCAAAAACTACCACTAGCATCTTAAAGTACATACTTTTGGCTATCTTTGCTCAAAATTTGGAGTTTTAATCAGTGGCAACTTTTGAGAAATAAATAAAAAAAAAAAAACAGCGGTTTTTTGCGTTTTATGCGCAGGCGCGACAAGATACCAAAATCTGACCTCTGCATTCAATTCTTTGGGAAATTTTATTTTTTAGAACTGTTTTAAAAATTTTCCAGGCTGAAATGTAACTAAGAAATATTAAATTAAAAAAAATTAAAATTGAACTTAAAATGCCGTAAAATTCAATTCGCTCTACAAGTCAAACTATGTGACTTAGAGGTCTGAAATTTGGAAATGAAATCATATTTTGGGTACCCATAAAAGTGTACAAAATTTGAGCTAAATCGGAGAAGGTCGGGTGAAATGGACTGCTCACTTGACGTGGAATTGCCCTATTAGCATTGTAATTTATTTTTGAGTTTTCTAACGCTGTTGAAGATAACGATAATTTACAATCCGCTAGTTTTTTTGTTCGAAACTAATGTTTTCATCTTGATTAAAGTGATATAACTATTAAGTTATTAACATTAATTATAATATAATTATTTTCAAATCCGAGTAGTCAATCTAAATTATTTATGACAATCTAATACATTTCGATTATCTTCTCAAGAACTCATTTGCTGACTTACAAGGTATATGTATCTACATCCACAAACAACTAGCAAATTCCAGACTTACGACTTACGAAATACAAGGCAATGGTTATAACAGCGATTTTCATAAACTCCTTTTATAGTTATGATAGGCTTCTTCAAAATAGGAAACATAAGAAAGCTGAAATAATTTTGTTAGGAGATTTTAATGTTCATAATATCGAATGGCTACCGCATTCATCTCTTACAACTAAATCCGGGCAACAAGCTAAGTTCTTTGACAATTCTCATAATCTTACTCAAATGATAAATCAACCTTTTTCCACCCGACAATATGGAGCACCTAAATTATTAGATCTCTATCTTACAACTATTCCACTCATAACGTAAAAAAAATTGTGATTTCAATGCACAATGCCTGTATTCCGATAATCCACATATTGCTGCCGAAAATATAACAAAATCATTCAACAAGTTATAAAAGAATTTGTACCATTTTTTGTTATCAAAAAACAGTTAACAGGATAAAAAAAATACGATGGAAGATTTTAAATTGGCAGGTCTATATGAACGTTTAATGACAATTTTTAGATTACTTTCTACGCACGCTAAAAGTCTAATTTACGATGTAGATAGCAATATTGTTGAGCAGTACAACTCCATTATTTGTAAATTTGTAGGTGGTAAACGCATTAATTATAGTTTAAAAGGTTCATATCAAGCAAGATGTTTTGCTGCAGTGATTTCTCATAACTCAAAAAAACCATTCTACAAATTTTACAAGTATTGCACGAGTGAGTCGCCGAAGAAGTACGATATGAACATTCAAAAGCTACAAAAAAGAGCGTTAGGCAAATTTTCCGCCCAAAACACAAACCTAAAATGGCGTCCAGTAATCGGCACTATGGCGACTTTTGTGAAAAGCCTGATATTTCTACCGAAGATTTTGAAATTGCAAAAGAAATGTTTCTATTTTCACTGAAGAAAAGTGAAAAAGAACGTGAGTTATTTGAAATAAGAACAAGGGACCAAAGTAATTGTGTGGAATGGTTAGAAGAAAGAAGGAAATTGCTAACTGCTTCTAATTTTGGTACAATTTGTAAGAGAAAACCTTATACCAGTTGTGCTAATCTTGTAAATACTATTATTTATAAAGACTATGCCAAAGGAATACGTGCTTTGGACTACGGAAAGCAAAACGAACCGTTAGCAATTTCAGAATTGTCCGCTTTACAAGCAGTGGAAATAGTGCCATGTGGAATGTTTCTTGATAGTCAAATTCCATATTTAGGTGCTACTCCAGATGGTTTGGTTGGAGCTGATGGCATTGTTGAAGTGAAATGCCCTTATTCAGCAAGAGAAATGACACCAGATCAGGGAATATTGACAAAGAAAATATTGTTTTGGAAAAATGACACTGTAGATAAAAAACATAAGTGGTTTTTTCAAATCCAAGGACAGCTTCACGTCACTCAAAAACAATATTGTTTGTTTTGCGTTTGGACACCAAAGGGGATCAAGACAGAAATTATTTGCAGGGATGATCAGTTTTGGGAAGATCAAATGTTGCCGCATCTATCATTTTTCTATTTAAACTGCATTTTACCGGAACTGCTTGATCCAAGAAAAACAAGGAATATGGCAATACGAGATCCAAAACAAATTTTAGAGGCGCAGGAAGAATATAGAAATAAAAAACAGAAAAAAAGAAAATAATTCAAATAAATTTGTACCTAACATTTTGGTGGATAATAATTAGTTCTTTGTTTGTATCGCAGTTTGGATTAATAAAAAATTATTGTGTTGAGTACTGATTTTTTTTCTTTCCATGCTTTGGTGATGTGACCGACTTGTAGCTCTTGATTGGTAGAATTAGATGTCAAAGGAAGCGCAGTTTTTTATGATTAAACATATAATAAAGATTACTAAAATAGCAATAACATTTAGGGCCGGTCTTTCATTTTGAGTTTAAGCTAAGATTGAAGTTTAATTTCTTTTCAAATCAGTTTAACTGAGTTTGTCAATGTAATTTGTCATAATGGATTATTTGTAAATAGGTTATGTATCATGCTTTGAGTCATAAAAATGCGGGACATTTAAAATTAAAATAAAAGTTGATAAAATTGTAATAATAGGATTGTGCATTACATGTTTTTAATTAACAATATTCTTAAAAACGTAGTAATAATGTAGTTTAAATATGTTTATTTTATCATTTTGCTGCAAACATTTTACAGAATAAAATGTCATAAATAAAATGAAGTGAGAAATAAATGATATTTCAGAGATTTTACTACCAACTTAAAATACATTTATTATATTAATCTCAGATCACAAACTGAGTTAAACAATGGATTAAACTATGATTGAAATATCAGCCCTTATTAACACATACATAGTACTTAAACATTATTTTTTGTATGTTGATAATACCAAATTAAAAACATTATATTTTCAACTTCCATACAGCACCATTAGAATAGTATTTATTAAAATTTAAGAATATTACAGATCTTTTAATTTCAATTAAAATTATTACTAAAACTATTATTGATGATTAATTTTTATAATAATATTATTAATATTATAACTTGGCATAAAAACTTCTTAATAAAATTATTATATTGTATCTGCCACACGGAGCCAGTCGAGTGCGTATGCACCGGCTAATGGCAGACAAGACCAAGAAACCTACTCTGTCTTTTTCTAGCACCGCGCGACCTAGTATTTTAATTTATTACTTTAAAAGTCGTTATTTTGGCAGTAGTGTTGTTTTAATCAAGTTTTTTTATAAGAATTTTATTTTTTAAATATAGAAATTTTTTTTTTTGTTTTGTTGTTATATCCTTTTTTTATTGATTTAAAAGTTAATTATTTTGGAAAATAATTAACTTTTAAATAAATATAGAAATAAAGAAAAAATATGTTTAAGATTGTTCATTTTCGATATTTTTTTGACATTTTCTCATTTTTCTCCGTTAATTATGGGAAATTAAAATTTTTGCCTCGGAAATTTTCTTGCAAATTAAGTTCTTGAAATATTTTATAATAAACTTTTTTTGATAAATCCGATAGTTTAGACACAAACTCAACTGCCAGTTGTTCGATTTTCCCCTCAAGCAACATGACAAATCCTATCATTTTCAGCACCCCGTTCCGCCACGCCACTCGGACCATGGAGCCTTAAGTGGAAATTGAAGATGTGCATGGAAAATAATCAAACTGAAACAACTCTAACAGACTAATAACCATTATGTCGGACAGTCAAGCAACACTACAGGCCAAGCTGGCAATGAATTGGATAACCAGTTTAGAGGCATTAGCCACAAATAACAGGGTACGTGTGATTTAAAGGTTTGCCATTTTGTATTGAATGCTAAAATGTTACAATATAAAACAAATAATGGCATCAACCAATACTGGATTTTTTTTATGGTTTGGTACATTTTGTATGTGATGCCAAAATGTAACAATATAAAACAAATAATGTCATTACAAAACCAGATTGTTTTATATAATATGATAAGATTTTTTATATATTGGTCAGTTTTTTTTTAATAAATATTTTGACTAGATATTGTGAATACGATGTCAAAATGTTTCAACATAAACGCCGGACTGCGTCAAGGGGACGCACTATTGTCCCTACTATTTAATCTTGTACTACATTCTGCAATAGTAAAAGTCAGCTGTAATTATAAGTAGGTCTGAAAATACATTTACCGAGAAGTGACAAGAACTGACCATAAAAACAAAGCTTCAAATAAATAAAAACAAGACCAAAGTTATGAATTTTACTAGAAATGGTCAGAACCAGCAGCAGCTGTCACTTGAAAACTTTGAGTTTTCAGGTGTCCCAAATTTCACATACCTGGGGACGCAACTGAACAAAAAAAAAACCAAACAAGAAAAAGAGGTTGAGATAAAAATCATAAAAGGCACGGGGTGTTATTTTGCCACAAGATCTTTAAAAAAAAAATTCTGCAAAAAACCTTTGAGTCAACGCAGAACGAAGATGGAAGCTGGCGTATAAACTCAAATTACGAGTTGGCACATCTAATAAACGATGCAGATATAGTTAGGTTCATTAAAGCCCAAAGGATTCGTTGGTTAGGACACGTCATCAGAATAGATGAGAAAAGATTCGCCAAAGTAAGAACAGAATGGAGACCAATAGAGGCGAGACCCAGAGGGAGGCTTCGCAGAAAATAGATTTCTGCAGTAAAAGAAGACCTCAAAAATATGGGCATTAACAACCGGAAGAAAGTCGCCCTAAACCGGAAGAGTTGAAACGAAGTCGCAGAGAAAGCCAAAACCCACTTAGGGTTGTACAGCTCATGAAAGAAGAAGAAGAAAGCAATTAATGTCTTAACAAAAAATGGTTTTTTTAATTTACAATAATTTTATAACTGAATTTAGCCAAATTGTTTTACAGTAGCCGGATTTTTTTACATTTATGGCCGGATTTTTGTTTGATGGTTCATTATAATAAAAACGCATCTTTTCAAAAAAATATTGGCTGGATTTTTAATGTTATTGATGTCCACAATTTTTTGTAAATTAATTAGGATTTTCAACTACATTGACGGGATTTTTTTTTTGTGAACAGTATTTATGTAAAAAAAACGAAATTTTTATAAATAGCTGATTTTTTATTTGTTTTTAATGCATAAAAATTTAAATGCAATCTAATTTATCTCGGATTTTTTAAATGTTCAGTTAGATTTGTTAAATTGATTTTTTTATACAGGGTCTTAGACAAAAAACGAACGGCTCTGTTATTTTTTAACCAATTTATATAACTATTTTAAATGGCTTTTTGAGTATTATAAAGGCAGGTACACACAGTTTTTATTTTTAGTACAGTTGCTATGGCAACCAAATTATTTTTTTGAATGGCATTATACGTTTTTTATTATTTAAAAAAAAAATAATGACATTCTTAATACAACCATGTAAAAAATAATATATTGTTATAACAAAATTTTCTGATAAATTTAAAAAATATCTATTTTTTTAATTTAAAATTATTGTAATTGAATAGTTAGCATTGAAAATTGATAATAATTATTTTTTTGGGTGTTTTCTTTTATTTAAAATTTAATAAAAATAATAATTATTTTTTATTTTTTTTTTAATTTTAAAAAAAGTTATTTTATAAGTTACTATATTATGCATAATAACATAAAAACACTTAAAAAGATGAACATTAGTTATTTTCAATGCTGACTATTCAATTACTATAATTTTAAATTAAAAAAAACAAATATTATGTTTTTTGAAATTTATCAAAAATTTTTGTTATAAAATTATACTATTATTTTACATGGTTGTATTAAAAATATCATAAAAAATCCAAAAACAAAATAAAAAACGTATGTTACTATTTAAAAAAATTAAGTTGGTTGTCATAACAACTATCTAAAAATAAAAACATACATGTGTGCACCTGCCTTTATAATACTCAAAAAACCATTTAAAATGGTTTTTGAATTATATAAATCGGTTTAAACATAAGTTATTCAGCCGTATGTTTTTTGTTTTAATTTGTTTTTTGTTAAACCAAATTGACAAAATGTTTTTATATTATTTTGCAATTTTAACCATAACCAACATACATGTCAAGTTTAGTTTTACTAAAATTCATGAAAAAATTAAACTTTAATTTTTGCTTTATTATTCAAACTCTAAGATACAATTAAAATAACATTTAATAGCTCACAAAACCTTTTATAATCTCTACAAAGTTCTCTAAACTAGGGTATTTAAAAGTTTTTTTTTTTAGTTTTCTTTTTAAAAAACGTTCTATAATTTTTCTATGACTAGCAAAGTTTTTCCAAAAGATTTTAAAATTTTCCAAAACACTTTGTAGCCTTTAAATTTTTTATTTTAAAAATTGAATAGTGGTGGTCGTTACTATGTGATAATTCATTATAAAATAAATAAAACACTTTTACTATGTACTACAGCATGAATATATTATATTTTAACTATTTTCATAATATAGAAAACATTTTATTATCAAAATCTTATTGAACTTTTCAGACTTATTAACGTTATTTAACTTTCCAGTGGTAACGTCCGGTGTGTTACACCGCGCCAATTGTTATTTGAGTTTTTTCTTTACCTAGAAGAAGTTGATTCTTGATATTTTAGGAGTTTGCACTTCTAATGTGTTCGCAAATGTAGTTTAAATTTGATTGCAAAATTTTAATAGTTGCGTCTAGTAGAAATTATTGCGGTGTCAGACACCGCCGTTACTACTCCCGTTCAAGTTTGGTGAGCTTGAAATTTTTTTTTATTAATCAAGTGAATTAATAATTACATTAAGATGAGAAAATATTTTTCTATGGATTTACCTTTTATTAGAATTTAATTATATTATTCTCAGAATACGGTTCACCGGAAGTTATTTGAAAGTAATTAGTGTTAAGCTTTATTGTAATCTTTTAATTTTATGTTTTATATTATTGGTTTATTCCTAATCTCTCTATTCCTGGTAAACCCTTTCTAGGAATTTCTGAATACCACTAATATGCATTGGCATAAATATTAGAAAAATTTATATTAAATTCAGTCTTTCAGCTACTTATGCTTGTTATACAGTTGTATCTTTTAATTTTACCTTTGCTTTGTCAAGTTTTGTATTTTGTTTTAAAGTACAGTACCGTAAATATAACAATTAATTATTACAATTAAAGTTTTTTGTACGTTATGGTCCTATGAGGCGGAACTGGTCCACTTGAAGAAAACGATGGACAAAATTTTAACGGATGATGATGTTGATAGAACAGAAAATGATGTGTCTGATGATTCAAAAATCGATACAGAAGAACGTCTGCTACATGAAAGCTCTAAACAAGAAATTTCTGATGATGATGAAAATGACACAAATAACAGTTCCAGTTTATCTTTTATTGGAGAAGACAATAAACCTATAAGAAAAAATACCAAGACTAAGCAAAATATTTAAAACTAGACAAGAAAATATCATAAAACGTCTTTCTGGACCTTCTCAAGCAACTAAGTCAATGAAAAATATTACAAAAATATGGAATTATTTTAATCATGATTCAGTAATTACTACAATTACCAATTGTACAAATAAATATATTGCAAAAGTTGACAAAAATTATGCCAACTCCAGAAATGTATATCCAACTAATTATAATGAACTTCGTACTTTCTTTGGGCTATTGTATATTGCTGCAGTTTGTAAACGCAATTGTCAAAATCGTAAAGATTTATGGAGAATTGACGGCTATGGCATTGAAATATTTCATCTTACCATGTCGCTTCAAAAGTTTCGATTCTTATTAAAATGTATTCGTTTTGATGACATTGAAGCTCAAAATGAAAGTAGAAAAATAGACAAACTCCGATTTACAAAATATTTGATATTTTCAGTCTAAATTGCCAGAATGGCTACCACATTTTAGAATTTGCTATAATAGATAAAATGTTAGCATCATTTAGAGGAAGATGCAGCTTTAGAGTATATATCGTGGGCTTACAGCAAAAAGTTGGTAAGTGACATTTTTTGCGAAAATGAATTAATGATATATTTGAGATCCAGAGCACTCTATCTTTGACTGGAAAAAGTTTGTAAGCGCTATATTTAGTCTGTGTGGGTAATACAGACAGACAAACGTTAAAATCAGAAAGTATCCCGATTTGATATTAGGTTATGAAACTTAAAATTCATTTATCTCAGAACTTTGTTTTTGTTAGTTACCAACTTTTTGCTGTAAGCCCACGATATATACCATCCAAACCCAACAAATATGGTTTGAAAACACAAGCATTATGCAATGCTAAAATGTTTTATACTAGCAAATTGGAGATGTATGCTGGAGAGCAACCGGTCGGGCCTTTCAAGGTTTTCAATAGTGCATTTGATATGGTTCATAGGCTCTGTAAGCATATTTCTGGCTCAAACAGAAATGTCATCATGGACAATTGGTTCACATCAGTGCCTCTGGTTTAAAGTTTACTGCAGGAACATAAACTTACCGTCATTGGCACCATCAGAAAAAATAAAAATGAACTGTTTTTAGAATTTTCAAAACTTTCCCCTCGACCAGATATATATATAGTGAAATTCTGCAAAAACCGGCTTATTGACTATGTTATGATTGTGCCAGAAATACTCAAAAATGGCCGATGGTGATTTTTTAATCTATGTTGAACATAGCTGGAATTAATTCGTCAATTATATATTCTGCAATTAACCCAGAAATTAGGATTTTAAGACGAACTGTTTTAATGGATTTAGCAAACGGCTTATTGCAACCACACTTGCAAGTTAGAGCAAGTATGTTTAATCTTCCACGATGCCTTTTATTTAGGTTACAAAAGGTGAGCAAAACTCAAACTTAATTTTTTTAACAGAAATTATTATTGGAAAATGTTTTTGTTGTGATAAAACAAAAAACAGGAAAACAAAGTTTTCTTGTTTTAACTGTAGAAAGCATATAACAGCAGTCTGCAAAAACTGCAGAGAAACTTTATTTTGTACCAAATAATTTAATGTTTGTTATTTATTTTAATTATTAATAGTTCAAATTACTATGTACTTATTTTGGTTTTTTAATTTATTATTGTAAATTTTTTGTTTTAAAATATTTGATTTGAAGCGTATTATAACAAAATATATATTTTAAGTTTTATTATATTTTTTTATTAATAAATAATATTTTTTATGCAATTTAGTTTTTGTGTGTGTTATACTTACAACTATCATAAACCAAAGTCAAAATGTAAAAAAATTAAAAAAAAAATTAAATGTATGAATGCGGTCTTAGACACCGCCGACACCAAGCATTTCTAAACAAAAGGCAACACTACTAGAAGGTTAATGTTTAACACTGTTAAAGGATGATGCCTATTTTTTTAAACCGTTTTGAATGTTGCTAATTCCTTTACAATCCAAAGTTATGTTTGTAAAAGAACCTTACAAAAAATAATCAAATAGGAATAATCAAATAAACGAGAATTTAAAAAAGAATTCCTACTATTTCAAAAAATTGTTTGAAGTGATAAAAATGCAACTTAAGATTTATACAGTTCATTTATGCCCGGATGCGCCAATGCAACTTAAGTTGTAGCTAAAGTTTGAGACTTGCTTACATCTTAAGATGTCATTAAAACGTTGCACCAACATAAATTACATCTCACATGTGTCAAGTCAGTCTTACATCTCAAATTATTTTAAAATAATAGTATAAGTGAAATTAACTTTGATAGTAGAAAAATTTAGAGAGGTTTTTAAGCTTAACATTAATAGTCTTTTTAGGTTGATAATAAAAATGTAAACTAAATTAATTTTAAGCTTTGTTTTTCTATTTTATAATTTTTAAGCAATTAAAAAGTTTTTTGTTTTTACGTTAAAAGTATTTTGTATATATTTGTTAATGGATTTAATATAAAATTCGTTTAATTTTGCAAATTTTTGATTATTTTGTGTGTAAAATAAGAATTCTTTTATTATCTAAGAGATTTTTATTACTTACAAAACTATTAGTGTTATTGTAGTTCTCAAAGCTTTTTATGATCTTTACAATATTCTTTACAATGTTTCATAATTTTGTTAATGTTTTCTCTAGCTTCTTTTTAAGGTTTCTAAGCTATTTATTATTATTTTGCATGATAAGAACATAGCTTTGTTGGCTTAAAATTAATTCAAAAACATTTATTTCTTTATACACAAAAAATAAAGTGCCTACAACAAAAAAAAAATTTACAGCTTGCTAGAAATTCATTTTAGTCAATTACTCTTTATCAATTAGCATAAATCATTCATTTCGTAAAACATATTAATTTCAATTCATAATGATTCAATTTTATGTAAGATTTTAATCTGATTTGTTCATGGCATTTAAAAGCGAGTCAGGCATTAAAAAAAAGTAAAACGTGTTCCTCTTCCTTCCAAGGAAGCGGGACATTAGGATTTCATCCGCCGCTTCATTTTATGGTTTTCAATTTGAATGGCTTTTAAACATTAAAAGTAAAAGTGTGCTGCTTTTAGCAAATAATAATGGAAGCAATTTAATTCGTAATAGATATACATTTCCTCTTACTAAACAAACTTAATTTGTTAAGCTTTATAATGTAATTGATAGCAGATGAAGACATCAATATTATTCGAAATGATTTCAGCACAATCTTGATATTAATTATTTTTTTTTTTGTTAGTTACAACAGATGTAATTTGTAATAACTAATTAAATTAATCAGTTTATATTGAACAGAAAATTCAGAAGTTACCATATAACAGTTTTATGATTACAGTATTAATAATATTCTATTAATGTTTAATGCAATTAAAACCGTTTAATTTTGTTGAAGATGCATCGCGTGATCATCCATACATTTATGGTTACATCATTGATTTAAAAATACCAATTAAACCATCGACCATGATTACAAAACCTGTAATGAAATATTATGATGGAATATTTCAACAGAATTATAAATTCATTTTTAACATAAAAAAATTGATATAAAACATTTAAACTAATGAGATGAAAATTTGATTATAATTATAACAGTGCTAAATAAATTCTGCCACTTAACAATTCTTTGTCTCTATGACACGGCACTGAACTTAACACACAATTCGTGTCTTTGAGATTGAGCATCGTATCGTGCCTGTTGCGCGTTAAGTTAATAATGTAAATAAAATTAAAGGAATAATGATGGGAATGGTGTGATTTTAGTTTTTTTATTTGTTTACACAGTGGTGGAAATTAGTGACAATGTTTCCCACGATATTTTTGTTGGTAATAAGCCACACATTGGGATTAGCAAACTAGGGAACAATGGGATTAATCGTTGAAGCTGCAATTATTTACGGATTTATGTTATAATTTTTAAAGATGTCGTGAACTTGAATTTGATGTTACGTGAAATAAAAATGTTGGTTTAAATAATAATAATGTTGCTGAAGCAGACACTTTTTTAAAGTTTTTAATGAAGTAATCTAAAACTTATTTTGCAATTAAAATTAAATGGTTAATTTTTGTTGTTTGGTAAATAGGTTGTACAGTTAGTTCATGTTGATTTTGCTAATCTAAAACTAAGTAAACAGCATAAAATACTGTAGAGTTTATATACGAATAGTGCATAAAAATATAGTTAAAAAAATATTTTATTGTTCGAAAATCTAATTTAGTGCAATTTCCTGTATCACAGGATGTCGCCAGTTTGCGACCGAATTAAGATCAATATATATTATACATACCTACTGTATTTAGAAATAATATTAACAAATTTACAAATCAACTTTATGATAATTGCAACATTTGATGTTTAGTGATTGAAATATCTATACTTACGTAAGCAGACTTTAACCTGTTAATATGACTTATTTTCTTCTTCTTTTTTAACTTTAAACAGCTCTTTAGATAGTATTTATGAAAGCCTCTTTGATCGAACATGTAGAAAAACATGTTTGATAGTGGCAATATTTGTTGATGAAATTGGCTGTGCAGCTATTGCATTTGTAGCATTTAATTGCTGCCTTTAATTAATTAATAAGTAAAGTTGTCTTACATTAGGTTTTAAAACTGCTTTTGATCATGTGTCAACAATTATGGTCTTTTTTATAAACTATCTATCATAAGATGCGTATTTGCGTTCTGTAGTACTTCAAAAACGACTTTACCTCTGTTGGAGATCTGTTCTAACGTTGAAATCTGAAACACCGCAAAATATTGTTTTTGTTATCTAAGCAATGTCTTTGTCTGCAACTGGTATTTGGTTGAAAGCTCTGACAAAATCAATTGTATAAAAAAATATTTATCCAACAAGTTAAAAAAAATTAAATCTTTAAAAGTAAAACTTAATTTATGCACTTAATCCTCAGGTCTTAAAAACTCAAAGTTTTAACATAAATTCATATTTTTGTCTGTTCATATCTTGTCTAGGACTAACATGATAAATAGTATATTGTTGTGAGACCTCTTCTTATAGTCTAAGCTTGTCAAAGGTGGTGGATAACTACGGTTCTGGGTTGACGTTGATGCTTAAGAAATAGTTTATAAATGTAGGGTTTGTCCAGGGCTTCTAAATTTCTGGTTTGATTTTCTCCTGGAAGTTGCTGCAGTAAGTAAAAAAACCATAGGGGTGGCTGTTCCTCTAAGAAAGTATGTCTTAGAAACAGAATCAGTGGTTACCCTTAAAGGTGGTATAAAGTCTTGACGGAAGTTGTCGGAAGTTGTCGGAAATACCCACCAGGGTTAATTGTTTTGAATTAGATAATGGTAGATGCTGTGGTAGTAAGTTGATAATATTGGTGATTACGCAAAATTGATGTTTTGAATTTGAAGCTAGCAGTAGACCTGGCTAGAAAATTTTAGCTCGGTGGGGTTTTGTTGACTTTGGGCACATTCTTTGCAAATCAGGTGCTTGCAACAACTGCAATTCTGCTTTATCATTGAGGCTATCATGGAAGGGGTGTGCGTCCTTATCGTAGGCACTAATGTCTTGCACTTACCAGGGTATATTTAAAAAAAATGGTAAATCAGTCCTCTAGAAATAAATCATGTATTTTCACTATTGAGTGGTTGGTAGTGGCTTGACCTAGTATAGTTTGCACGAGATTTACAATTATTGGCTTTGAATTCTTTTGGAGGTGTAGCTTGCTTAGCGTGCTCGAACCCAAGTTTAGTGCTGAGTCGTTGTTGAGTTGGTTATAACAACTATTTGGGTTTGCCTTAGTTTTTGCTGACAACATTTACTGATTCGGAGGACGCGGTTTTTTTCAGATGTAAACGTTTATGCTTTGGGCAAGTTGAAGTAATCTAGGTGCTGCCTCATAAAGTTTTAAATCCGCCATTAGTAGTGATGGCAATAATAATTGATCTTTGCAAGATTCAAGTTTAGTTCCCGGATGCTTTTCTGGGTGTGTCTAGGTAGATCAGATCAAACGTGATTATATGGAGCATTTGTAGATTTAGTGTCAAGTCATGAGTATTGCTGGTTTTGTTCAAAAAGCTACTATCTGAGCTTGTTATAACTGGCAGATTTTGGTTTGTTTTTCTTTCTTAAAGTCGCTCACGTTTGAGTACGTGTCCGACCACCCAGGTGCAATGTCAATCAGACACTCGACGTTAAAAATACTTGATACGGATTGTTCATTATTCTTTTCAAACACTTTCCGGGTTGTCTTTCAAGTTGTGCTTAGGTTTTATGATTTGAGAAATGTTCTGGTTAGATGTGTCTCAAAAGTCTTTTATTCTGGATCAAAATCACGACCAACACCGTCTTGATTGACTTTTGTAGACGTTTGCTAATAAGTAAAAACGCTTAAAAATTAGTCTAGTAGTGTGGAATAAAACAGTTAAATTGTTTGTTGAAAATCTGTCTAATTTCTCAGAAAAACTGTCTCATGAGTTTTGTTCCATAGAGTTCTAAGTCCGCGTCCAGTAATAAAAGAACCATGTTGGTTAGTAATGATACTTGGCCTTTGCTAGATTTAATTTTAATTTCCGAGTGATTTCTTCGGTTGTTCAGGTTAATCAGATCAAACTTTATCAGATCGGGCATCTGTAGATTCTGTTTTGGGGTATGAGTGTTGCTGGTTTTGTTCAAAGAGCTATTCTCTGAGCTCGGTTAATTGGCAGATTTCTTTCTTGTTAAAGTTCCCCACATTTGCCTTTCGATACCGATTGTCCATTATTCTTTTCAATCCCTTTCCAGTTATGGTTTTCTATCAGATTGTGCTTGGGTTTTATGATTTGAGAAGTGTTCAAATCAGTTCTGAGTCAAAATCACGACCAACACCAACCAGCAGATTTTGCTCAGTCCGTGGGATTTTTGTTGTGACGAATCCGTAGAGTTGGGACGCTTTTACTTCGAGTTGCCCAACGTTGTGCGCCAATTATTACGGTTTAAGTTCATCAAAAATGACAGTAACTAAATATAATACAAGGTCTTGGTGGAGGTAGTTGGAAATACCCTTAAGAGAATGGCATCCAGGAACAAGTGGTTTTGGCCTATTGGGGCCACTGCCGGCGCTTGGAACTGGTCTTTTTTTTTCAAATTACTCGAGTGCTTTCTTGACTAACAGATGCTCAATTACGGGTTAAATTACATATTGCACTTTTGAGCCATTCTTTAGAACTTGTATCACGTTAAAGTCACGTCGGATAGTTGTCTGAACATATTATAGTTATCTAGTTGGCTAATAGATTTGCTGAGGATAGCTGGGTTAAAGGAGAAGCTACCGTGCTAATAGTCAAACTAGATTGTTTGACTCAGCCGTAGTGGCTGGCCAAATTGGGGATCTTTTGGCCTTGCTAGCTGATAGCCTATGTGATGCTAAAGGCACCTGGCGGGATAGGCCAGCTGATGGCCCAATAGTACAAAAATTTAAAAAGGACTCACCCATTTCCTTTTTAAACTTTTTTGCCTCTTTCTTGCCTTTGGCGTCGTTGCTGTCCTGGTGGACATCTATATCTTTCTTGAGAAAGCGTATCAAACTTTGCTGGGCCTCTTAAAGGAAGCTTGGGCTATGGTCTTCTTGCTGTCGTCACTGGCTTGTTACAGCTGAAGTAATGTTTTTTTGTGGATATTAATCTTTTCAGATAGGTCCTCCACCAACTTTACTATAAATTGTTTCATAGCATTGATCATGGCAGATTGAAGTTTTATAAGTTCTGCTGTTTTTTGCATTTGCTCAAGCATTGTCTTGATGATAGGATCGACCATGGTGGCAGCCATCCTGGAAAGAAATTAATTAAGTAATTAAATTATTAATTATTTATTTCTAATTAAATTAATGGTTGATGATTGATTGAGTGTCACGATTATTTGACCTGTCCAGGAGCATATACTAAATATCCCCCAGGCTTGATTAGAAAAGTTTGACAAAGTAACGCACTACCCAAAACACAGTAAATTTACCAAATAAAATAAACCTAGTTGCAACTTACCAGGTAAAAGCCGTCTCACGGCTAACACCAAAACAAAGTTTGAGACGAAGACCATTTTACTTTCTTGCACTTGCAAAAAGTATAGAAAAAAACTGAATAGAAAATAGACCTTCCAACCTTATACCAAACTTTTACGAAAAAACCAAAGAAATCCCACTAGAATACCCTGTAGTTGAGCCCGTAAAAGTCCTCAATGCAACATGTGTAGCTCATACACATATCACCAACACAGTCACTACATTCTAGAACAAACTCACAAAATTAGCAAAAAAATTACAACACCCTATCATCAAGCACCACAAGAGAAAGAAATCACAACCAATTAACACACATTTTGGTGTAACACTAAGTTACCGCTAAATAAAACCCAAACTTGTGCGCAAAAAGTTAAAGTTGTCAAACACGTCATTGCTAAAACCATCGCCAAAACCATGAACTTAGAAACAGTTTCAAATTAACCCATACCACAATTTTATCAACATTTTAAACCTGCAACATCAGAACTTGTAGTAAATTCTTTGTGAACACTTCTATGTTTTATGATAGGCTACTTCCTTCTTAAACAATAGTCACAGACCAAGTTGTAGCTTTTGCTTACAACAACTCTGACGCAGCATTAACATCTTCTGGACACTCCAAAGCTATTCCTTTTGCATGCTCCACTAGGGCCATCAACTACAGAACCGTTTACATGGGAAAACATCATCCTCGACCATGTCAAAGCAATTTTACACCAAGAATCTTGGACTTCATACTCACAAAATATTCTTGGGGGATTTGCACGACCGCCTTCTTACTAGCCGGTGACAGGGAACATAATTTTGCTTACACGCTTACCTGATTATTATTTTTGGTAAAGTTTGTGTATTGACAATGAAGGGCGACATTTAACAGATATATTTTTTAAAATGGTGTAAAATTGTATTTTTTGTTGGACAGATATTGTCTGTTCTCATTAATAACTGTCTAATAAATTTTCTTAGAACTTTATTGTTTTGCGTCCAAATGTTGTATTGTACCAGCAGATGCTACTAGTTTAATAACAATTATGTAAAGTTGATTGAATTTTTCTTTGATTAACGCTAGTAGAGCTGCGTTGTAAAAAGGTCACTTGCTAGAACTGACGTTATTTCTGCGGGAGTCAATTGCTGTGACGTGAATAATGAGGTCTATAATAGATTCCGACATTTTTTCAAAATATTTGGGACTGCATTTAGTACAAATTCTTGTATAACCGGATATTGCTAGTTTTATTAGACCGGATTAAGATTAACAAATATAATAACATTCTATTTACAAATAATATTTATCGTCGTCTTGCAAAATTTGATTTATCCTAATATATTTTTTTACAACTTTAATCAACTAAGAACAATAATTATTTATTATTCTCAATGTGTAAATCACTTTTGAAAAATTAATGATAGTATTAACATTTTATCTTCATTTATAATTTATAAATAATATTTTTTGTTTCAGGATTATGTGAAGTGGAAACAGGGCAATCTAATATAATTCTAGATATAGAAGAAAGTCGAGGACATTGTGAGTAAATTCATTTAAATTAATTAGCAAAATCATATTACATTGTATTTTAGCTGTAAGTCAAGAAACAATACCGGCAGATTTACCAATAGTCGGAGAACCAAATGTCGATATATTTTTGGATTTAAATTTCCCTAAAGGACCACCAACGTTTTTTCTCAATGGCAAAAGACTGCAGCTACTCTCGCCTCTCGATAGAGACGAGGATAGCATATCTCATATTGTCTTCCAGCTCATTTGCACGGTGAAATCGACGCACAAGAAACGCACCATACCTGTTATTGTAAGACTGACCGATATCAACGACAACGGACCTGAATTTATTAACACTCCATATGAAACTACCATTTCCGAGGTAAAATAAATATTTTTTGCAAACAAGTTATAATGACGACACATTAAGTGATAATTGATTGTGTAATAATGCGTCCTCATTTTTAGTTGACACCGATTGGTACGACGATATTCCAGAATATACACGCTAAAGATAAAGATGCTGGTGTTAATGGATTAATAGAATATTTAATAATACCAGGTGATGGACATAATTACGGGCAAGATTTGGGCGTCGGCAGGACTAGGATCACTTCCGCCGACGGCTATGGCTTCTTCGCCATCAATCTGCCGCATCAGGGTCAAGTCACGGTCAATAGGACACTCGACTACGAGAAGACCCAACGATATTACGTAACCATTCTGGCCACTGTAAGTATCAATTTCTCTTCGCACGTGAATCCACTCAATATTTATAAATGTAATGCAATTTTAATTCATTTATATTTATACAAATTATCATTAAAATAAAATTAATTTATATTGTTGCTAATTAAATCTTTTTTTTGCATCCTCTTAGGATCGTGCTCGTAATGAATCGCAGAGGATGTCCGCTACGACAACCTTGACAGTCAACATAAGAGACGACGACGATCAAAACCCATCGTTTATTTACAAAGGATGCATGTTATTAGATGGTGCTTGTATTAATCCTGAATATACAGCATCCGTTTCAAGTGGTGTGTTGCATGGTGTATTAAATATTTCACCAGAAAAAATACAGGCTATTGATATGGATACTATAAATTCACCAATACGTTACACCTTTGTTAGCGGTACTCCAGCAACATACACCGATTATTTTCGAATAGATCCTGATTCTGGGGCTGTGCATCAAACAAAAGCCGTTGATACATCGACTTCAAAGAAATTTGATATTATATTAAAAGCTCAAGAAATATCAGAAGCCAAAAGATCTACTACAGCAAAATTATCAATAACAGTTAAACCAGTAGATGCAAATCCGCCTGAAATTAGAATAACTTCTTTGGAAGGATTTGTTGATGAGAATTCACCAATCGGTACCAACGTAGTAGATAAAAATGGAAACCCATTACAAATTACTGTTATTGATAAAGATTTTGTAAGTAAAAATTAATGAAGTTTTACAAAAAAAAAATAATACCTTATTTAATTCTTTCAGGGTCCTGATGATATTAAACCTACATACACTTATGAATTAACAACCCCTTATTTTACCATTGATAAATTAGGCAATTTAGTTGTCAGTGAAAATAACATAGATAGAGATCCACCAAATCCGGGCCGATTTAGATTCCAAATAGTTGCAAGAGAAAAGGCAGGAGTAGCAGCAAGCGCACCATTATCCATTTCTGTTAATTTAAATGACGTCAATGATAATCCTCCAGTATTACCAATAATACCACCAGTTTCAGTACCTGCAGGTGATGTTAAAAGAAAAGTAATGACAATCCAGGCTACCGATAATGATGAAGGAGCAAATGCTGAAGTAACATATTCAATTTATCACGTTTCAAATAATGGAAATAATAAATTTATTATAAATTCACGCACTGGAGTATTAGAAGCTGTTGGTAAATTAAATGCTGGAGATCAATACAGTTTAACAGTACAAGCTACTGATAAAGGAGGATTGTATACGCAAGCTATAGTTGAAGTTACTATTAGTCCGGGGCCTAATACCCAAAGCCCTATTTTTGAACAAAACGTTTATGATATTGAAGTTAGTGAAGGAGCAACTATAAATTCAACTGTTGCTTCTATTACGGTAAATTTAAATTTAAAGTTATAAATGTTAATAATTGGTTATTTATTGTTATGTATTATAGGCAGTAGATCCAGAAAATGATCCAGTAACTTATTCTATTGTTTCTGGAAATGATTTGCGACAATTTGCTATTGGTTCTAAAACTGGAATTATTACAGTTATCAGGAAATTGGATCGTGAAGATTTGACCAGATATCAATTGGTGAGTTAACAATATTAACTGTTTTAATAACCATTTCAAACTAAAGAAAGTAAAACGCATAACTTAAAAGTTATCGCAAACTTGTCGTGCAATATCTAACTATTCATTTTCAAGCAATTATTTAATTGAACCCCGGACATATCTAAGTTTAATTTATGATTTTATGTTTATGTAATGAGTGTGGGTGGACCAGATACTAGACTTTGTCAGTATCAACAGTGATCCTATTTTTTCAATAAATACTTTTTTATTTGTACAATAACTTACAGCATCTAAAGCATAGTATAAGATAACAATCTTTACAGTATGAGGTAACTTAGTTATAAAAAAAAGCTGTCAAAAACCTCTTCATTAGAATATTTTCCAATAATTCTATGTTTTTATTATTATTTTACTCAGTAAATTGTCAGAATGAACATTCTTGTGTGATAACGTTTTTCAGCAAAACTTCTGATATTTTTTAGTCATTTTTGTAGTATAAGAACTGGTGTTGCTCCGTACTTGTTATACTTTTTCAATTTATCTACATTTTGCATTGTGATTACCTGACTATCTCCTAATAATTGTCATATGCTATTCAAAACTTGAGTTGGTCTCCTAAAAGCAATCAGCAAATCTTTTGGTTAATCAAAAAATTATTCCGCATATTTCTACAATATCAGCATATAAAAATTAACGCCACTTATTGTTTACTAAGTAATTTTTATCTTCTATAACGTTTAAAAAAATATAATTTCTGAATACTTTATAATTTCTTGTACATCTTTTTGCTTATTTCTTAAAATGCACTTTTTTAAATACCTAAAAAACTTTAAAGAAAAGTAAAGTAAGTAAAGTAAATAAAATTTGACATAAAATTTTCAGAACATTTTTAAACTTATTTATATTTTGTTAATTCTGGAAAATATTTAAAAGATAATCGACATTTGCTAATATGGTTTTCAAACTATTCCCGACAAAACATAAACGAGAAAGTAAATGCACATTAATACTGTAAATAAAAAATAATTTATTTATAAAAAGTTGTGGCTAGTTAGTTAATAACGATTTAATAACGGCGGTGAATACGTTCTAAAAACATAAATGTTAAGTATTTTTATTTTACAATAGGAAAAATAATTTACGATTTTTTTATGCAAAAGAACAACTTTGTATGCAAATAACTTACAAAAATAGTGAACCAACAGGCGTAAAAAACAATAAATTTAGACAAAATATTAGAAGGAATGTGTGGCCCACAGAGCAAACAATTGAGCGGAGCGGAGCAGTTCTAATACTGTAGTAACTTATTTTATAAAAATAAATAATATTTTACTATTCATTTTTTGATAGATTTCAATCAATGATTAAAATTACTGAGCAATTTTTGATAAATTTCAGTTATAACGAAACTACAACCTAGCTGACACCCTAAAGAAAGTTTTGTTTATACCTACATTGACCAATTGAACGGATTAATGCAAAAACCAACTTCATTTTTTAATTTTTATTGTTTTAAAAATATACTAGAGCTGTCTAGTTTAAAAGTTTAAATAATATTCCAACAGCTTTAATTTTGGTAGTATCCATATTACACTACGAAAGTAATTTCAGAATATTGCAATGCCATTGAAACAAAAATCTTTACAAACGTTTGTAACAAATGCACGACTATTCTATTCTACAGAATGATTAAACAGTTTCTGGAATGCAAAGATACAAGAAATCTTTCAAAGATCTTTGTCCTACTAAACTGAAAAATATTTTTAGATATTACAAATTTAAAGTATTCAGCCTAATTTGCATACCAAACAAAGCTTTGAAATATTTTTTTTCATTTTTTTACTAATACTACAAAGTAATCTTAAAAACCTCACATTATATTTGTCATAATAAAAAACTTAATTCCAATCCTAATCCAATAGTACAAAAAATAACATTTTATACTAGACTGGTATTTGTTCAAAAGAAGTTACCAATGTATTTTTTTACTAGAGCTTACTACTAAGATTGTGTTGCCATAAGTTTAATTCATGACAATCCGTAATTTAATAACAGCAAGGGTTTTAGAGTAGACGAGTCCGCACTCTTATATAACTTGTGGCGCCAATGAAGCGAGAATACATTTTTATAAAAAAACTTTTTTATTTGGAGTACTTAAAAAATTGTATTTGTCACAGCCAGTAATGCAAGCTTCCAGAATCTGTACTTCTTTGTAGATTATTCAAAATGCCATGCTATTGTTGAGGTTGGTATCATTAGTCAGTAAAAAAATGTCATTTGTTAGGTGCGTTGACAAATCTATAACTGACTAATACTCAATTAATTTTTGGCACAGAATTGCTTTTTATATATTTGTTGTAGCAATTGTATAGATGTTTTTGGTAACGCCAATTGCACAATCTTTTAGGTTTGATTTTTTACTCCGTTAACACATTTGCTGCGTATGGGCATACCAATCAAAATCCTGATATCCATTTTCACCAAAAATTGATTTTAAGAGGGGAGAATAGTTACGCTATTATAAAGGTTTACGGAATAAAACTCAGCAAAAAAACGCCTGAATATAATTGCATAAAATTTTCACACATTAGAGATGAAAGTCTAATCTGTGTCCTCAAAATTAAAAAAAAATTATCCAATAAGTTGTTTTTACGCAATTATTTAAAAAAAATGAAGATTTTATTTAATGCTTCATTAGTTTTTTACTTGTTAAATATAACTGCAGATCTTTAACCTAAAGTATAAAAACATAGAGTATTGTATGTAGTTCAACATATAAAATAAGTGATGACTAATCTTATTGTTTGGATATTGAGTTGGTTGACGTTTTGTCCTATTTGAACCAATTTTAATTTAAAAACGGCGCTGTATGTGTCAATATTTTTTAGAAGAAACGGTTTACCAATATTCTTGTAGATGTGATAGGATTTTAGTTTATAATGTTCGCTAATAATATTTTTTTATAACAATACTACTAGCGGACGCGGCGACTAAACCCGGCAAATTCTTTAGAGTTAAATAGCAAAAAATAATAACGATGCTTAAGTAATTCATAAAAAACTTATTTTTTCAATAAATGTTTGATGATGGAATAATCAATCTATCATATTGGAGACTCCTACTCCAATATGATAAAATGATTATTCCCGGCTCCGATCGGAGCTATACGCAGCGAATGTGTTAAGTAACTGTTTTAACACAACAATTTTACAGGCTACTGTTTTGTTTATATAAGACTCTATTACAAATGAACGTTTTTAACCTCCCATGAGCTTGACCATTATCAGTTCAACGCAAGAGTTTGACAACATTGTAGCGCTGCAGAGCAACGGTAACAATGTTTGGTGTTCATTTCTAAATTTAGAAGCTTTAAATTGTCAACCTTGTTAAGATCTTTATGAATTTAGCCATACGAGTTGCACTGTACACTTTTTTGTCAATAGTTTATGTAAAACTTGAGACACACAAAACAACATATCTTTATTTGTTTTGGTTTTAATATTTTCCAAAACTTATAAGCCGCACATATTCAAAGTCATGTTCATAGACTCTTCAATGTGATAGTTTTAGCAAGTGTGGTTTTACACGTTGAAACTCAAAGGTATTTTTATGTTGTTGTGACATATTAAGTAATTCCTTAATATAACTTTTTAAAAATTAAATATAAAAATTATATCTGTACATACCTAAATTTTAGAAAATGTTCAACCCTATAATAAATTTTACCTTCATAAACAAAAAAAAGTTATTGGAATCTTTTTTACAAACTTAAAAGGACGCCATTTTGTTCAAATGTTTAGACCCAATTTCTTCAACATTGATATCATTTTACTGTATTTGCAAATATCCAATAATATTATTTGACCGCAACCTCACTACATTTATTACTTATTTTGAAATATCAAAATTTCATTTACTAGCAGCGTACACTTTAACATGGAGGCCATAATATAAAAAGCTCTACTTTCTTGGTTTTTCAGAAAAGTATGCTAGAAACACTTTTACTCACGTTTCTAATATTTTTTGTGTTTTCCATTGTTGGAAACATATATTTTTTGATGTAAATAATCTTAAATATTTGAGTTCATAACTTACCTACTGCATTGAACGTCGCTTTTTTACATCTGATAGAAGGTTTTCTTGATTTTTACACATTTCTGGATTAATTTTGTGTCTACTTGTGCAAAATGAAAAAAACACATGATAAAAACAATCTTTATAAGAACCTTTAGCAATCTTTGCTACTAAAATTTAAAAGTAAATTTGTAGGTAAGTAAATAGTAAATGAAAATTTATGTTTTTCTAACATCTGTTAATAGTGTATGTTCTGTTGCACTCATTCCTCCGTGCGTTTTAATATCCTTTTCGCAAGCTGACATTTCATACATTTTCCAAATTAAAGTAGGATTACTGTACAATTATGGACTCGCAAAAATTAACTCACTTGCTGTTTTATTACTTGTGACTTAGCACTTTCCGCTTGTCGATCAAACATTATTTTATCTTTTTGTATTAAAAATTAACTATTTTTAAATTATGTTGACAAGCTTTGTCATGTAACTATTTTTCATACATTTCAAGCATCAAAAACAATTTTGAAGCCATTTTTTAAGTTTTTTATTTTTTTATGATGCGTTGACTACTAACATTATTGACTACAAATAAAATAATAATAACAGAACACATTAAAATAAATACTAAATCTAATATAACAAGTGCCAAAATTAAAGAAATAAACTTTACAGGTGACACCAGACAGACCAAACATACTCCTTTTCAGTAATATAATAAACGCTTTTTTAAGTTAAATTTTTTTCTTGATTGAGCTCTAATAATTTCAGTTTTTAAACAAAAATAACTTTTTCTCATCAATGTGCGTTTCAAATTTTTACTGGAGACGTTTGGTTTGCCCTAACAAATTTTGGAAATCTGACAAATGCCCCGTTTGTCAGATTTCCGCCCCGGAGGTTTGCGGCAAATTCAAAGCATGGTCACGGACGAATGTACGGCGCCTGTAAACTCATATTTTTGATAAAATTGACAAATTGGGCGTTAAATTTATTATTTAGACAATACTAATAGAAACATTCATACATAAAATTGAATTTTAAAGACATTTTATATGAAAAAAAAATGTTTATTTGAAAAAAAAATTAAATCTGAAACAACATTACTTCGTACTTGTATTAAATCCAAGAAATTACCATTTGGATTGGTAAATTATTTAAATAATACCAATAAATGGATTTGTATGTAGAATTGTCTTCTGAAAACATTTTATTAAACAAAAAAAAAAAACATTTGAAAATTAAACTTTAAAAACTTTTATATAAATCAGCTTCAGTCCGAATTTTTATTAATTCCTGAAATTGACATTTTGGAGACTACATTTATTATTTATACAGTTCCAATAAGTAGATATGAATGTAGAATTGTATTCTAAAAACATTTTTTATAAAAAAGAACTAGGTTTATTAAAAAAATAATTAAATAAAGTTTAAATATACTATATAGTAAAGTTGTTTTAAATATAACAACTTTACTCTAGTTCAAACTACTTGTACATAATCATGCTCTGTAGTGTTCAAATGTCTAGTTTAAACTACTCAATGGTAATTATGAATTAGAGTATCTGAAGTGACCCACCAACCCGCTCAAGAGTCCGGCATCAAGGGATTAGATGTCACTATCACCTCTTTTGATTAGAGACGTTTAACGCTTGTATCATAGAAAAACTTTTATTTTATTCATAAGTAACACTTGGTCAGGTGAGAAAAAAACCCAATTCAAACCATTCGTCCGTACTGTTCTGAAGTGACCCACCTACTTGCTCAAATGTTTGAGATCAACGGATTATATATCAATATCACTTTATCTAACATAGTGACTAACAACAGGATGTCAACTATCTTAATAACACGCGCGTCGCCCCCTAGCTTGCAGACGCCATGGTCAAATCGCAGTTGGGAGAACAAATTAATGTTTTGATGTTCTTCCTGGTCCAGACAAAACCAAATCACGTCCCGGTTGATCGGCGGGCGATCGGTGCCCAATTTGACCCCTTCGGTAATACGGAAAAAACGATATTTCAAAATGATACTGAATTTTTTAGACCACGGGAAGCAATAATGATAAATAAAAACAAAAAATAATCTGATGTTTACTTATACAAATCTGGTTCAATATGGATGACACATAAGTTATGAAAAAATTTGGTCTTTGCAGCTAAGAAATGTGCTACCTGGTGACTGATTTGTCAATAAACCAATGTTGACTGGTATAAAATAAAATACAAAAGTTGTACAGCTCCTAAAGTAACTTCGTAACACTTATAATTTCAAAAGTAATTCTTACTTCAAAAAAAAAAAAGAGTTGCTGACCCCTAAATTAAATTAAATATTAGTAAAAACCTTTTTGTGAAATCTGCTTCATCTCAGGTAGTAAATTGGCAGTTGATACAAGGATATTATGTTAGTATGTTCTATTTGCAAGTAACATAAAGTTACTTTTTTTTATCTGTCAAAATCTACCGGCAATTTTCAAAATCTTAATTTCTTTTTGTTTGCTTTCAAAACCCTTCCATATTTGTCGCCAATCCTCGATGACCTTTGAAATAAAGATACGTCATTTTAAAGATCATCAAACCCATTGTATCTTACATAATATTAGGGTAAACATGGAAATGCCTTTAGGGAGAAACCACAAATGGGTCGTACCGTCAACGACTTTTCATTTTTTGATTAAGATTTTATCTCCGGCAACATCCAAGAAAAAAACGTTGTTGTTCTTGTTGTTGGATCTTGATAATTGATTATTTTCTCTTTATTTTAAATTTACTGTTTGTTCTGTCTTTTTGGGTCAATTAAAAGTTTTCAAGTAATTTTTTTATTGTGTCTATCTGATGCAGTTGTAGAATACGTGTCTTGCTGTTTTTGCGGTACCGCATTTGGTACACACGCTGTTTTTTGCTAGCTGGAACCTCAGGCCCCTCACGTATTTATCTACATAATTGAATTTCAACACTTTTTGTCTAGCACGTCAAATTCCGTGTATTTATTTCTCTCTACTACTAATACTTAAATTTTTTCTTTGTGATTTGTCTCCTGGTTTTTATACAGGCTCTTTTATAAACTCAACTCAACTCTTCATTTAAACTATACAAAATGTATTGTGTTGCAAGTCTCTTCTTTGTGGCAAAGAATTTGTTCTTTGCCTCCAATAATGTTATTTAGATCTACGCTTGCCATATTTGTTTATTCTGTTTTTAGTAAATCTTTGTATTTTTGCATACCTTCTTTATTTACCTTCCATTTTTCCACGGATTCTTATTGACTTTCTTGTACTTGCTACTTATTATGTCGTAAGATATAATGCTCTAATAAAAGCTCAAATTTTACTGATCCTCAATTTTTCAGTTTTTCAATCTATCAAGATTTTTGAGCTGGTGCTGCTGATCCTTTAGACATCATTTGGTGTTAAAATCTCCAACAATTGCGGTTTCCTTAGTTTGCCTCTTTATACTATTATTAATTGTCTCATTTGGAGAGTAATAATAAGATTTTTTTTTTTTTTTTTTTAATTTTTTATACATCAGTATGTACCTGTTTCTGCAGTTAAATACTTTTTTATATGCTTACGATCCAGTCTTTTATTGTTTGGTTGTGATACTATATCAATGTTAACTTTGTTTAGATTGGCATTTTTGTGAAAAAAATCCATCGTCACCCTACCTTCCCCTACGTTATTTTTAGTTTTAATTTGCGGTGAAAAAATGTTTAATGCTTTCTCTAATTCATCTTCATCTTTCCCTTCTAATGAATTTGTTGATCAATTTTATGGGTAGTGTGACTACCGCTTTCTTAAAATTTTGTTTTTTTGTTTTGCTTTGTCTCATTGAACTCTCTTCATTGAGTATATCTACTCCACATTCTTTTTTAACAAATTCCATGACTTCAACTTTATCTGTAGTTTAGCGTAAGTCAAGTACTAGACACAATTTTATGCATTGACGTGTGCGAACGCGAAAGCAACCAGTTTATTGTCTACTTCCTTTGAGAATCTGGTACCATCTTCTTTCGTTTTTCTTCATCTTTTTTAATATCGGTTTGCCATCCTTGACTTGGAAATCCCTTTGATTATTTATTTTTAGTATTATGTCACTTTTTAGCACGTATTTTATCATTAATGTTTACTCCTTTTTTACATTCATTCGACTTGGAATTGCATCTAACACTTTTACCATTTTTGCTTTGTATAACTTTTTTTGTCTTCTTCTTTTTTTGTTTAAAATTGTGGTTTTTTGTTTGCTTGATATTATACGGTTTGTTTTTTCCAGACTTATGTCAACTACTTCCATGGTAATGTATTGTCAAGCCTCCGCCTATTGTATGCTCATTTATAATTTTTTTTTTTTTTAAATTTGCAGGTTTTTCTCCGCTATATTGCTTACCAATTTATTATATAGTCTATTGTTGTGTCTCAGTCAAAGAGCAGGATTAAATCCTTCTCCTCGTTCTTCAGAAGTGCTTTTACACTTGTTAGTTTTGTACACTATATTAGTTCAATTTATTTGTCATTTCTTTTCTTCTTGGTCAGCGTTTTAGTTAATATTAATATAACAATTTCACTTCTCAATTTAGAGCTTTTCTTTACTTTTGCGGAGAAACTTTAAAGGTTCTTATTTTTTTATTTTGACTATTTGATAGGCAAGTGTGTTAATGGTTTCCTTATTAACGAGTTTTTATCAGGTTAGTTCGCGCTATACTCTCTTTGTTGATGCAGGCTACTACCTTCTTCAATTGGTTTGGGTACTCTAAATACCATCAGTGTTTTAACAAGATTTCTTTCACAGAATTTTTGTCATTGCCACATCCATCTTCTTTAAGTAAAGAATAAAAAGACATTTAATTTTTTTTTACACACAAACAGTTCAACGTTTCTTATAATAGGGGGCATTACACCTTTGACACATTACTTGTTTAATAGTTACTATGATTTTATGTAAATTGTCTTTTTGACCAGTGAAATGCTAAACACACTGATGATGGGTGCATACCCTGAAACACTAGTGTATGTGTCTTACACTGAGTAGAGAGGCAATTTAAATAAAATACATCATTTATTAATTTTAAAAAATAAATTTGTTTTGGTCATCTGATTCAAATAAAACGCGCCAAACTGTACTTCAGCTCTCCTTTACACAAAAACAGTTCAACGATTCTCCTAACGGGGGCATTGCGTTGCCACCTTCAACACATTACTAAATACTGATGCATTGTTCAACCTAAATAAACTTAATAATATGTAATACAAACTTACTAGTATACTTTTTTAATTTCTACAGATGATTAAAGCTGAAGATGCTGGAAAACTATCAAGTACAGCCACTGTTAATATTAAAGTAACCGATATTAACGATAAAAACCCAGAGTTTGTTGGAGATCCGTACAGTTTCACAGTTAAAGAAGGTGTTAACAACACATCAGTTGGTTTTGTCCATGCCACCGATGCAGATGAAGGAGTAAATGCCATTATAAGCTACTCCATCCCTACCAATTTACCATTCAATATTGATAACGAAACTGGAGAAATAACAACAAGAAGAGCACTAGATTATGAAACTCAAAAAGTAAGTTGAAATAATTTTAGTGGAAGAATTAGTTTTATAATAATCAACTTACAGAATTATCAATTTGTGGTAACTGCAAAAGATGGTGCACCTGATCCACGTCTTGCAACTGCCACTGTGTCGGTATCTGTGATAGATATTGAGGATGAGTTGCCTGTTTTTAAGAGGTCTGAATATGAAGCTACAGTTCCTGAAAATATGCCTGATTATTTTGTTACTGATGTTATGGTAATTATTTTTAACAAAATTAAATAAAATTAATTATATTATAAATCAATTTTAGGCTACAGATCCAGATAGCATAAAGAAAATAACTTACGTAATAGTTAGAGGAGCAACAGATCTTTTCAGAATTGATGAAAACAGTGGTGCCATATATACAATAAGAGGCTTAGATTATGAAAGAGAAACTGAACATATTTTAGTCATAGGAACTTTAGAAAACATGTCTAATGAGAATGGTAGCACCACCAAAGTCATCATTCATGTTGAAGTAAGTTGAAAAATTTCTAATTAATTAATTATTAAATATTGTATCATTCAAGGATCGCAATGATATACCTCCCGTCTTTACAATAATACCACACCCAATAACTTTGGATGATGATGTTGCTATAGGCACATCAGTTACTAGTTTGATGGCAACGGATTCAGATGGTACTGCGCCTGGAAATAAGGTGAGTTTTAGTAATAAAAATGTAAATAAATATTAATTAAAAATGTATTTTTTGTTAGTATTTGTGCTTAATTAAAATCTATTTATTAGGTCCGTTACGAAATTATTGGAAGAGGAAAGGCAGCAAAATATTTCCAAATAGATCCAGATAGTGGAATAGTTAAAGTTACAAATGATTTAAAGAAAGAAATTGATACCGAATATCAGGTAATTATAAAACAATTTTTGAAATTTTAGATGTAATTATAAAATACTCTTTTAGGTTGATGTAAGAGCTTACGATTTAGGAGAACCTCAATTATCTTCAGTAATAACGTTAGATATTTACATCCAACATGTAGCAACAGTAGCACCAGAAGTTGGTCTTAGGTTTGCAGACACTTCATATAGCGTTCAAGTACCTGAAAATGCAACAGTTGGTAAACTAATAAAAACGTTAACTATTGTAAATAGTAGATCGCATGGTATGAATATACCATTAAAATGCCAAATTATTTCCGGCAATATTGAAGGTAATATAATTTTTTTTTAAATAAATAAATTTTTCTCTAAAAATTTTATTTTAGGTAAATTTCGCATTAATGTAACTGAAGATAGAAACTGTGCACTGTTTTTGAATGCTACCGTTGATTTCGAATTAGAAGAGACTTACACTATTGAAGTGCAAATCATGTCGTTGCAAGGTTTTATCAATAAAGAATTTGCAATCACGGAAGTTACAATTAATGTTGTTGATGTTAATGATAATGAACCTTATTTTATTTTCCCAACTGAAACAGCGGATAAGTATTATGCAGCTATTCCTATTAATTCACCACTGGCATCAAATGTAATTCAAGTCAAGGTAACATAAAAAAAATTAACATTGCAAAATTCAATTTTAAATTGTTGATTTTATTTAGGCTGATGACAAAGACAGTGGAAAATTAGGCAAAATTAAATATTCCTTAAAATCAAACACTACCAAACAATATTTCACAATCGATCCAAGTTCTGGAGTCATTAAAACCAAAAAGACTTTTGATTCTGATAATGAAGAACCTTTTAAACTTATTGTAACAGCTCGAGATAATCCAAACACTACTAAAGGTTTCCACGAAGCTGAAGCTAATGTAATAATAAATTTAATTTCTGAAAATAACAGAATGGTTCTTGTAATTGGCGATGCTAAGCCTGATATAGTATCAACTAAATTAGAAATGTTGTCGAGTATAATACAAGAACAAACTGGATTAATTGTTGGTGTTGAAAAGTTGGCTACCAGAGAATTCGTTACTGTTAATGAAACATTGGAGACTGATCCAGCTGGCACTGATGTTTGGTTTTATGTTATTGATCCTGAAACTGATGCCATATTACCAAGAAATCATTCATTGGTACAAAGGTAATTTTTTTGCAAACAATTTTTAGCAAAAAATTAATATACAAATTTTAGATCAATATTTGAGAAATCCGCAATGGATAATATTACTTTTGACGTGACTGGTCAAATCAAGCACACTGTTTTCAACATACATGAACCATTAGTTATACATAAAGTCAAAACTGCTTCCATAGCCTCTTTTAATGGAGAGGTATTTCCATATGCGCTTATTATAATTGCCTGCATCATTTTCGTACTGGGAATTGTAGGGATTATTTATATTTGCGTTTCTTGGTCAAGGTAAGACATCTATTTTATTATTTGCATTCAAAAACTATTTTTTTAAATGTTTGTAGATATAAATCTTTCAAGGATCAAATGCAAAGATCCTACGTAGTACCTGCTAGTCCTGCAAGATACGATTCGGTATACGTAGAACCGAATTTAAAAGAGTACGAAACACAGGTGCTCCAGATGTGCGTGCCAGTCGATGATCCTGACGACTTTAATGATCTTCATTTAGATTTTAGTAATAAGAACCATGCCTTTAGTTTAGATAATGTTAGTTATATTAGTAAGGAAAATAATCTTAAGAAATACGGTAAGAAAAATTTAATAATAAAATATGTTTAACATAATTAAATGTTATAATTTTAGGCAAACAAAGCCCAACAAGCAGTGAATCTGCAACAACAGCAAGGGCTTCCAGTGTCGGAGAACATATGTTAAATAATCCACATAATACTCACTCTTTAAGAAGAGATCACCATATTTATCAAAGGTATTATTTGTAATTTTCTATAATCAATTCAATTTTTAAATAAATTAATTTTTATAGGTCATCGGATGATGATGATGACGATATGAACGCAAGTCCATCGAACGACAACGTAATGTTCAGAGAAAAGAAAGACTATTCACATTTAGGTTTCGCATACGGGGATCATTCGCCTGTAGAAACCACCACCGAACTGTAGCTTTAAAATAATAAATATTTGTATAGGAATGAACATGTGAGAAAATTTAAGAGGCAAATGTCTGTCTGTATTTTTTTTAACAAAGAGATGTATTTATATTGTATTAGAGATTATATTTATAACGGTTTTAGGTATGTTTTTGTATTAAAATGTTTATAATTAAAACCAAAACGTCATGTTGTTTCATCAATTGTTTAAAAGATTCATTTATCACGAAGTAATTAAATGTTTAATATATTATCCTGATCCATATAGAAGGTATGTTCCAGTATGTGTTTGCTGAATTGTTGACCATTCGCTTTAAAACAAACCATTTAGGAACTATGATTAAGTTTTGGTTTCGGGTTTGTCCAGCAGTTTCTTCTTCATTGTGCTGATTAAAGCTTTCACGTCGCCTCAGAAGTCGTGCGACTTGTTTAAAGGGGGTTAATGGGGCCAACGGCAAGTTATTATTTCGGGAATCAAACCTCAAACTGTCTGTCAGCGTACTACTATTCTAACGCTATCTCACCGTTTCCATGCTGTTTTCCGTCAGAAAATAGTGACAAAATAGTATACCAAAATTGGAATTATGTTGAATGGAGTCAAGTTTTGCTTACAGATGAGAACCGTTGCTGCGTAAATTTGATTGAGGTAGGGAACAAATATATCGACGTCAATAAGAACAAAATGCACAATTTAATTTTATTTGTATACTCTTTTTTGGTGTAGGCTCAGTTATAATATGGGAGCGGAATATGATTAGAGTGCCACAAACTGTGGATAGTTACATTAGGGACGTTTTGCAAAACCATAAGCTTGCTGTGTTTATTGCATTTTTAAATTAAGAATTGTTATTGGTATTTATGAGAGATGACGCTAGTAGTATTGTTCGGATGATTAATTTTTGTTTTTATTTAGAAATAGGCAAAATATAAAATAATCCAAATATAATTTGCTTAAATGATCAAATTAACAATAATTTTCAACATATCTATACTTTCCTAAAAACTGATAAGTAAAAACAAAAATTATTCACCCAAACAATACTACTAACGCCATCCCACATAAACACCAATAACTTTTTTTGCTCCGAAACATTTCGCCTAACCTAACCACACGCATAGATAATAACCACACGTTATGTTATGTTGTATACACATAGTGCCCATGTATGTATAAATATAATAATGTAAGTCGTATTGCTTTACTTTTAATTATTCAGATGTAATGTTTTATAATAATGTACATGCAAAAAATTTACCTGTTATAATATGTATCATCACTCAATGTTTATTTTATGTTTCAAGAGGCTTCTATACCCTTGGCCAGTATAGGGAATTACATGTATACGGCCACCAGTGCCACCACTATAATAAATGCATTGGTTAACTAATTGCAAACCGGGACCAGATTTAGAAAACTTAAACATTTACTTACGTCTGGATCGAGGGGTTCTAAGAATAATATTGTTATTGATTTATTATGTTTGATAAAGCCTGCATACTTTCTTAATTTTATAAATTATATTTCAACATCTTTTTACTTAAGCTATATTGCGTTTTATATTATTATAAATTAATTCAATCAAAAGAATTAATTCCTTTGATTGAAATGGAATTTGATGATCTTGCAAGTCACATCAAATTCTTTTGTACCCACAATTTTTGTAATGAAGACGTATTTTTGTTTGTCCACAAATAAAATAATTGTTTGTGTGGGCAATAGCAATATGCTACCTCATAGTAAATGTAAGTTTATGCTCTTGCATTTGTATATCTCTCAATTATTCTCTATTATCCACTCTCATTTTTTTTTACTTCCTTACAAGCCTGCACATCTATTTTATATTATAATAATTGTTTTTATTTACTATAATTTTTTGTACATTTCTTTTTTAGACACTTGTATGAATTTGCATATTCATAGTTTTTCCTTAGTCGGTTTTTATAACTAACCCCCTTTTTTGCTACTACTTTTAGTTTTTCTTTGTTCACTTCCTCGGTCATGTATGCTAGCATTTCCTCATATAACCCTAATGCTCAATATGAATAAAAATTAATTAAATTTAAACTGTTATTTAATATAAAATATTTTTAAATATAATTGTTTTATACAATCTTCATATTTAGTTTGTCAATTTTGCTTTTGTAAATAATGAATTTAAGTTACTTACAACAAAGAGACTGATATATGCACGTCGGCACATCAAAAATTCTGATTTATTTACCAAATTCCACCATTTAAAAGAAGATAAACTGTATGTCTATTAATTATCGTAAATTTGGCCCGGAAAGTCGTCGTAACTCAATACTCATAGTAACACAAGAACATTAAGACTCATAAAGAGAACTGCAGTTACAGATTTGGCAGAACCCATTGGGTAAGAACCATTAGCCATAGAGTCTCTATGAGCACCATTTGTAACCAAATATATTCTCTTGAATTACGCTTTTATCATTCTTATTTTTGTTGTCCTTTAACAATTTAAGATATTATTAACAGGTGCAGTGGTGCCAATACACTTTTAGCCAAAACTCACTTCACTGGAACACTTTTACGTAACCAATGTTTTTAGTAAGGACTACAAACTACCTCAAAAAGAACGTCATATTAATCTTCTATCTATTTTAAGCAAGGTTGTTTCAGCTAAACACTTTTATGAGGAAAATTGTTGTGAGTTGCAATCGCTCCGCCGTTCAGCAGCTGTCATAAACTACATTACAAGAACTTTTCTTTTGGCATCGAAACAGCTTTTGACAAAGTCTGAAACAAAAGCTTGTTTTTAAAACTTTATCAGTACATTACTAAGTCTTGTAAAATAGATTCCAAATACTGTCCAGGTGGTGTAGTAGTTAGCGTACTTAAATCTCGGGTTTGAAGAAGAAGAATGTATTGTTGAACACGCCTTTTTCAGATAAGAAGAGAAACTTTAGTAAGTCTTGTGTACTGCCTCGAATAATTTAGGTTGGAATTTGGAATTTGCGGCAAAACTCCCAGATGTAGAGTCTTAACCTTTGGCGTCGGTGATTAGCCCTGGCAGCAGCAATAGACTTACGTTAAATAAATGAACTGATTAACCAACTAACTGTTTTGGTTTAATTTTTTTTTTGCTTTTTAGTTTATAACGCCTTAAAACGCCAACAAAACGAAACCAATTTACAACTTTTCATTTCTAGGGTTGTTGCTGTTATGTTTAAAAACTGGTCAGTATATTCGAATTTAGATTAATCTTAAAAAGAGTAACGCTATAACCAGCAAAAAAAAACAAATCTTATGACAAGACCCAATAAAGTTTGTTTTTCCAATTTTTCAAACCAATTAACACCTTGGCGTAACTTTACACAAAAGACAATCAATATTAATGAAATTTGCAAATATGTGCCAAGCACTACTATGAGATTGTAAACGCACATTTCCATTTATACCGGAGAGAGCGTTATTCCTGATTTAACCAGCAATTGGCAAAGTGGTCTTAAACAGCAAAATATTGAATAATAAACTCCTTATTTATACTTAAGTAATTTAGCGTCAAATTACGTTTCTGTTTGTGTTATAGAAAACAACTACCCATTTATATTTCCAAACTTAATGGTTTACAAAGGTTCATTTTGCATTGTTTTATTCTTCAAATTATAAACTTGAGGTAAACATGTTCAAAGTATAATCGTGTAGCGTACAACTACACGGTTAACTTGCAAAGTGTCGTTTTAATGATCTTCCTGTTACTACAGTTTTTAGGCTGTTAATACAACGAAGACTTTTGCTCTAACATAGCATTGCACCTTTATGCATTGCTTAGCGCTTTAACTCTAAATCATTGGAGCTTCAATTTTTGGTACCTTTGCTCCTTGCTTTGATTTTTGTATTTATATATTTCACATTAGTTTTTATATAACTGTCGTTCAGTCAAAATTAATTCATATTGACTATAGATAGAAACAATAAGCAAGAGTACCAAACTAAAATCAAATGTCTCAAAGTTAAAACGCATTAATAAACAAGACTACAATGCCATGGCTGTACATTCTATAATTATTGAAACATGTAAATAATGACGATTGCCTGGTACTTTCTTTACTAATAGGAATGTAGAATAGAAAAGATACAAGTAACTCAAAGCAGTGTACTTCAGACATCAATAGTCAAAAATGAAAGATGTGTTCTCTTGCGCCAAAGTTTTATTGGCGGTAAATTGTATAATGAAGCAATCTATAGGACAACAAATAAATAAATTTGTTTTGGTTACGTTTAATATTCCAACCATAAACTTTGTAGAAATGGCACCAGATTGATGCGACGTACTAATGACAGAGCTTTAAAGCACATTAAAGTATTTTGAGCGTATTCATTTAATAAATAATATATTTGATGTAAATTGCTTCTCCACCCAGCATGAGACATAGAGGAGAAGCAATTTACTTAAAACACATAATTTATTAAATATAAATGATAAGTTAGTTTTAGTCATCTAATTCAAATAAAACTCTATAAAATGTTGTTGCCTGTTTGTGTAAGCAAATGACTACTACATTCCTTACACACACGCACAAAAAAATGATCAATGTTTCTTGCAATGAACTGACATTCTATACACAAACCCTAGCATTTTGCTAGCACATTGTAGCTTAAACGCTCAACAAACATAAAATTTAAATCAAAATTACAATTAAGTCTTTAATTTATTATTACGTTTATACAAGTTACAAACACTTTATATATATATATATATATACATTGTTATTAACCCTATGGAGTCAGTGTTATTTTTTTGTACACAAGAAGTGCAAGAGACTGAAAAACAAAAATAAAAACATTAAAGTATTTTTGACAATAAATAATAACACAAACCTACTAATTGAAAAATGTCTAATTTTATGTTGTCTTATACCACAAAGCTGCTCAAAGCTGGTTAGATATTTACTGTCCGAGTTGAATGTGATTTGTAAGAAGTTTAAGATTCTGATATTTTACTTTATTTGCTTTTCAATCTTCTAAGACTTTTTACGCAATACTTTCTAACAATAAAAAATAGTGTTTACGTTTTCTAAATAAATACTAACAACAACAATAAAAAGGTGATACAAAATTTATTTATATTATTTATAATATTTAATACTATCACTTCTGCGAGAATATTGATATTATTTCTCTTTAGAAAAATATTAACAGGTACAGCGCCGTTTTTAAATTAAAATTGGTTCTTATGGAACAAAACGCCAACCAACTCAATATCCAAACGATAAGATTTTAGTCATCACTTTTTTTATATGTTGAATTACATACAATATTCTATGTCTTCATGTTTTTGGTTACAGATTTGAAGTTATATTTAACGAGTAAAAAATTAACAAAGAGCTACTTAAAAACGTCACTTTTTAAAAACTAATTGCGGAGAAACGACTTATTGCATCAAATTTCTATGAGGACACAGATTGGACTTTCTTCTACAATGTGTGAAAACTTTATTCAATTATATTTAGGCGTTTTCTTGCTGAGTTTGATGAGATGAACTCTTATAATAGCGCAACTATTCTCCCCCCTTAAGGTGGACAGGTTGGTGCGTGAGAGGTCAACTCTCTTGGCGCTCTCTAAACCGCTGTATCACTCAGGAGCTTCAAAAACCTACTAAAAAATAACGAACACTGAGCAGGAAACAATGACTCCAACAAAATTTACAAATTATACAGGTATTTTGACAGGACACTGACAACTAAAAAAACACATGCACACAATTCGTATTGGAGACAGAGTGTAGAGGATGTTAAATAGATGACGAGCCAATTAAAAACACGATATGTACATGCGCAGCTTTTTCATATGATAGAGTTTATTTTTGGGAGCTGCTGACTTGACATAACCACAATATAGGAAATCTCTTGAAGCGTTGTACTGGCATACATCAGCCACATAAGATGGTTGAATCCCAGGACAACAAAGTGAGGTCACTACTGGAAGAGGTACAAAACCTAATAAAGCCTTCAGTAAACTTTGATTTAACCTTTTATTCTAAATCCAAAATACAAAATAAAATTCACAAAATGTACCAACAAATATAAGGGACGGTTTACATGAATTGCCGCCACTTTTGTAGGTTTAAAAATAATATTTGCAAGCTGGACAGAACATCAAAATTAAAAATAATGTTAAATAATTATTTTATTTTCAAATACTGAGAATCTTTCTAAGACCTATGACTGACTTTAAGAACTACAAGAATCAACTTAGAGAGTATGACACATATCTTAGAAAACTTGATAAAAGTCTACAACAGTTGTTATACGGCTATTAAAGCGTGTTAAATATTCTGAGAACTTCTATAAAAGTCATAGAAAGTTTACTGACATGTATTAGAGAATATTTTCAAAATTATAGAACTAACAACTTTTTAAAATTTGAAAACATTTTGATAATGTATCTAAGATTATAATAAAATTTGACTTTGATGGCCTTTATTGAACTGTGAAGAACATAATTTTTTTAAGTAAATGTAACTTTAAAAAATAACATAAAAATAATAAAAAAAACTTTAAAATCACTAAAAAAATAAAAAGTATATAGTGTATCAAGAGTTGAAAATCGAATACTGTATCTACATTTGTTTAATATATCAATATCAAATAAAACTAGCATGTGTTTACGTCGGCTTTAATGATCATAGATGGATAAAATTTAAATTAAAAATTTAAAACAAAATAAAACACATTTTACCAAAACTCTAAACTGATCAACAAGGCTGCTTTTCAAAATAACTTATTGCAGTTTTTAGGTTCCTATACATTTCTAAATAAACCTGAAAGTGCGGATGAAATAGAAACCTACATAATATGTTGAAAACATTTCTAACACAAGCATACAAAATATATTGCCCTCTTTCAAATAACTTTTCAAAAATTTCAAAAATTCCAAAGTAAATTACAAATTTATACTAAAATTAGTAGTGATTACACCCAAGCAATACTCTATTGCCAAGTAATTCTCATGTTTTCTTCTAAAAACACGTGAAAGACTACAAAAGATAGATAAAAGATTAGACTCATAGAAGCAAGACCGACACTTTTTCTTCTTTTTTCTTTATGTTAAGCTATTAGCTTGTTTTTCTTTGTCATATTGCCTTAGTTGGGGAGAGTAAGATTGTCGCTCCATCTTTATCTGCGTCCCTGAGGTAATTTATCTCGTGCCACTCTTACCAGTCTGGTTTCAGTCATTCTTCTTATATGGTCGTTCCAGTCATTCTTTCTGTCCAGTACCCAGGTGTTGACATTGTCGATTTTGCAGATGTTACGGATATTTTCGCTGCGCTCTCTGTCCCACATTGTTTTGCCGGCTATTCTGCGGAGTACCTTCATCTCTGTTGTCTCCATTTGTCTCTTAGTTTTTGCTGATTTGGCTCGTGTTTTGGCAGCAAACGTTATGGATCTGATGGTGGCTTTGTAAACTCTAGCTTTGGCTTCCATGCCAATATGTTTGTTACGCCAGATCAAGTTGTTGAGGCACGCTGCTGTTCTTACTGCCTTTGTTGTTTGCTCTTCCACTTCACGCTCCAAGTCCTCATAACCTGATATTTCAATTCCCAGATATTTGAATTGCATTTCTTGGTGTATTATTGTGCCGTTCACTACAAGTTTACATCTTAGTGGTGTTTTTGATGTAGTCATGCATTTGGTTTTTGATGCAGCTATAGTCATGTTAAAAGTTTTGGCAGTACAATTGAACAGGTGTAAAAGTCTTTGCAGGTCGTCTTGATTTTCAGCGATCAACACTGCGTCGTCGGCATAGCACAGTATATTTATTTTTCTCCTTTCCATATTGTAACCTTTTAGCTTTTGGATTTTGGAAATTATTTTGTCCATTACAATATTGAAAAACAAGGGGCTTAACGAGTCGCCTTGGCGAATTCCGCCTCCCACTGCTATTGTTTTTTTCAATTAGTTCTCCATTTATCCGTGCTTGTATAAAATTGTTTGTGTAAGCGTTCTCAATTGTTTTAATCACATTATATGGAACGTGTCTGTTATACAGCAGATGCAGTACGTCTCCAAGCTGCACTCGATAGAAGCTTTTTGCAGGTCTACGAAGCACATGTAGGCTGATTTGTTATACTCTATGGATTTTTCAGTTACCTATTTTATGAAAAAGATGGCATCAGTGCAGGATCTTCCTGTCCAAATCCTTGCTGTGCATCATCTAGAGTAATCAACTTGAAAAGAAAGGAAAAGGCCAAAAATAATACGGTAAATATACACTAATATATAGCGGAGTTGATCAACAAGAAAGAGCGAAAGAAGGTGTGGCAATAGTCATACAAAACAAATATACAAACAGTATAACAGAATGTCAATACATATCTACCCGTATATTAGTTATCAAACTAAACGCAGAACATCAGCGAATAAATATACTTTCTATATATGTCCCAGAAGATAATAAGCCAAGACAAGAACGAGGAGAAAATTTTATTTTACAACTGAAAATCCTCATAAACAAAATATTATCCCAACACAGTATGCCTAACGAATGGAGGACCAGCATCACGATTCTAATGTTAAAAAAGGGAGACAAAAAAAAGCCCGATAACTACAGAGGTATAAATCTGCTGAGCAGCGCACTGAAGTTTACAACCAAATCAACAAGACCGACACTATTTGTGCTAATATGGTAACCCGATTCTAACCCTACACAGAGAAAGCTTCAATCAAGTCAAAAACCTTTTTAGTAGAAAGAAAGTTTTAAACCTCCAAGCAAAAAAACCTTTTCGGAACAGAGAGAACAAAATAAAAGGTTTCACTCATCCACTTCCGAGCCCTTACCTAGGCAACCTAAAAAGTCTGAGACAAGCTTGTAGAGGCAGGACCAGAAACTCGATGTAAAGTGCTAGAGTGTTTTTTATACCACCGAGAAAGAAAACTCAACAGGTCAGCTTCTTAACCTAGGTATAAGGAAGGAAAACGTCAAAAAGTTAAGTGAGGACTACTCATTAAAGAAGTTACTAAAAATATGCCACAGGAGGCATGGAAATGAAAAAAAAAGTCGATCTACGCGGACAAAGTCGAGAAGGGGGATTTAATACACCCTGCATCACTGTCGAGCCGGAGTTGGTGCAGTCGGATTTGATGCAAATTTCACCACATCGTGTGGGGAAGCAAAAACACCAATGACAGGGATTTTGAGACAACCTATTGCACCTTGCTTATAAAGTTTTATGTGAACTAAAAAATGATTAAAAAATTGAAAAATACGTAGGTAAATTGAGAAACTCTTTAACACAAGCATACACGGATTCCTATCCCTAAAGTCGGTGTCTGATTCTGATAGTACTATACTTTTGTAGTGTAACAAACTCAAACGACTCAAGAACCACAAGAAAATCTTTCAATAGAACAAAAAACTCGAAACGGCAATCAGATTGGATAACTTATAAAGATGTTAGAAACAGAAAACTTTTTGCAAAAAAGTTGAACATACTCCAATACCGCAAAGCTAAAAAAATGTTATTTGAAAATCCCCAACAACAAGTTGGTTGCCGAAATCACTCAAATAGCACATACTCAGCCAACCTATCGGAAGCAACCAAGGTACTTTTAAAATATAACTTTTCAGGCTGTACCACATTGATGCAAGAGGGGTCTGACGCTGCAATCCTACCCCCATCAAAGGATGATTGAGAAGCTGCACAACTTTATGTAATCTGGGTAATCAGAATTTTTTTTACCATGCAGGACACTACGACTGGACAGAATTTTTCCGGCTTTTTTGCAATAGGGCAAGGATATTACTCTAGCCCATCTGGTAAAAATGTATGTGACATGTATTGCCTTTCGCTACACTTTCATAACATAGAGAAAAGTAAAATCAAATTGGTCGCAAACGACACATCACTAGTGTGGACCCAAACTCTAGATTGCACTACCACTAAAAAACCTTGATATCATACTAAAAGCAAATACATGCAATGCATTTAAAGCACAATAGTATAACAACTTGGGTTGTAAACAGGCAAAATAGGCAATGATTGCCCAAAATCACTGTCCGGAATAAACCTGCAAATCATATCAAAAATCTTAACAGAGCACTTTCAATTAAGATAACACGTGCATACTATGAGCATTGTAGACAGCCCGATATGCAGAAGGTGTAAAATGAAAGACAAGGCGTTCAAGCACGTACTATGTACTTGCCCGGCGCTCTTCTATGTAAAAGAGTACATGTGGGAATTGCTGGCTTGATATGATAAAAAAAAACTCTATGCAATGTCTTAGCATATATCAACCACATAGGTTGGTTGTGTGTTGGAACAAAGGAGTAAGGTTTAATACTGAAAGAGGTACATAAGTCCTAATGAGGTTTAAGTCTAGTGAAAATTGTTTCAGATTTCTACTAAAATCTAAAAGCTTTAAATAAAATAAATACTGCATTATTTGCTCTTTTAACCCTACAATCAGTGCCATTGTCACCGTAGGAAAGACCGTATTTCCTAATTAAGAAAGTTGTTGCCGAAAGTTGTCCTCAAGGAGTTATACTATCACTGTTATTATGAAACATAAAAGTAAACAGTCTTATTAGACTCAATGACCGCGGTTTTTACACAAGTGTTTGAAGGTAGGCACCCATCATCTCAATAGTCGAAAAACAAACACTTCACATAAAAGTACAATAACTTTTATTATATTTCACATTGAATTAAGAGGACAATGTAAAGATTTGACTGTCTATAGTTCAACGTTTCTCTTAATCTTCAGAATATAATTAAAAATTACGGTTAGTACTCCAAAAAACAAACTAGGTTTTTTCTCAACCAAAAGCAAATTGGCCAACTAAATCTCCCAAACACTTCATTAATGCTGATAAAATATCTGGGTGTAATTTTCAGCAACAAGATCACATTTAAATACTAGATATAAAAAAAATATACATGTTGTTCTGGCAATGAAACTTAGTCTCTAAAAAAACATAGAAACTGTCTACAAATATATATCACAAAAATTTAGGCTTTTGGTCTAGTAACCAAGAACCTAGCAGAAAACACCTGCACACCAGCTAAATCAATTGCAATAAATGGCATGCATTTGTACAACAAGAGGCATGCAAACTTCACCAACTGCACGTATAAAGGCAATGCTGTGCATGCTACTCTTTGACACTACAACGTACAGATGCAAAAACTACTAGAGCAATAAATAAATAAAAATACATTTCTAAAAATTTACACCACCAGCTTTAAAACACTCCTAAGTTCTGGTATGGAAATATACTCACAAAACATAAACATCTTAATATCCTTATTCTTAGAAATGCATGTAATTTTTTTTTTTTTTAAAGAAAATAACCGAGATCATTTTTGAAGTGAAGTAGTAATCCAAAAACTGGTAAAAATGTGCAAATTCTAGAAGACAGTGAAGCATGAATTTTAGCTATAAATAAGACTAAGATTACATCAAAGCTAATATTAGAATTTCATTCATCAGCAGTACGTAAGAATATTATTAATTTGTGTTGAGAGAAAAGACACTTTAACACAGTAAGCAACATCAAAGCTGATAAACTGCAAAAAGTCGACCACCAAAATGTGTAGATCTGAACTTTGGACTGCACTATCTATCGAAAACCTTATCTTCCTACTAAAACCTGCAAGTCATAACTCTGGCTCAACATGACTAACTAAACAAAAATCCTTTCTAACAATGTCCTAACAAGTTGTATGTTGAGATAGCGGACCGGAATGATGTTACTACTGGCAGTATTGCAGTAAACTTTGTCTAGGCCTTTACTCAAAATCTGAAAGTTTTTAGAGCATTTTGCTTTGAAAACTACTTGAGTCTTAAAACCTTAATATATTTGAAATTAATTTATAGGCTCTAATTTTTATAAACTTTTAGTAACAGGTACACCTTGGGTCGCATAAATTGAATACGTGAGCTGATTCCGGCCTACAGGTTGGTCGGCATGCCTGTTGTATAACCCTGAAATTACTAATAATTCATACAAACCTACCTTTAAGTTTATCATAGCCGTGTAGATCAAATCAGATATTGAAAGTTGCACAAAAAGTGTGTAAAAAGATTTAATTTTGTAGTAGTGATAATCGAAATCTCGTGCTTATAAATCTTTTTGGTTTGTGTTTAAAATTCTAATTTTATTAGGTAAAAGTAATTGAAAGCTTATGATATTAAACACAAAAACTATAAAAAACAATTGGATCATCAGATGAATCAATTTGTAATATACACACATATTTTATTTACAACATTATATACATTATATAAAATATATAATTATAATATATAAAAAATCTTAATAAAAAAATAACTACATAATTACAAACAGTCATGCATCTCAAGCATATCGCATGGAAACAAAAAAAAAGAAAAAAATCAGTAAAATCTGACAATCACACACAACCCGCTTATGAACTTACTATACAATGGAAGAAAATTCCTAATAATAATAATATTAAAAAATACATCGTGCATTATCATATAACACATAATTATTATAATACAAAAATATTAAATCTAATTAATATGGATACACACTGGAATATTCAAGATAATAACAAGACATACATAAATTACATTACAAAAAAAGCAAGGAATTTCGGCCCATCATTTTTAATTTATCGAAAACTAATATCACCCAAACATAATCAACAAAATTAAGCTAAAATTGATTAAGATTATACTAAATACATGCAAGTTACAATTATTATATTTAATACATAATTTAAGAAATCCAGATGTTTTAGAAACTTTAAATTTGATTTTTTTTTTAAACTTAAAAAATTAATAATTGTCTAAAATTTTATCGTTGTATTTCAAAATGTTACTGTAATATCGACATTTCTATTAAAAACAAATTTCGGGTTTTTTAATCATTTAAATTAGACTATGTAAATTAATGTAACATGCATTATATTAAATTACCTTCTTAATCAATTTATTTGCCATATTTAGAAGCAATACTATATAACGAGTTGAGTAGTTGTAATGCTCTACTATCCTGATCCTCACTTTTTAATTTGGGATCAACAAATTCGGTAAAACCATTAGGGGCACTAGTTGCTCTATCATAATCATCATGATAAATCGAATCTAAATTAGATTGATGCGATTCAGAATTAGCTAAATCAATAATTCCTTTAACTGCCGAAACCTTGTTATCAAAAGTTTTGTTACCACATTCACTAACCAACAATAAAATAAGTCGTCTTGTTAATGGATTCTTTTCAATTTCTTTCATTTTATTCAAAAATTCATCTTCGGTTGTATTAAGTTTTGATAGTATACGTTGCAATTTGTTTCCATCTTCATTTCTGGTTGAATTCATAAAATCAATTAAGATTCCATGCACTTGAGTTGAATTTAGATCAAGTTTTGGTAGTGAGCGTAATTCGTAGTCTACTAATGATTCGGTTACAAACTCGGATAAATCCGCGGAAGTGTCAAAATTGTCTGTATGCCTATTAGGCTCTGTGGTATCATCATCAAAATCTTCTCCACCTTCTTTGCTTGATGATGAGTCGGGTACATCAGTAGTATCCAGTTTTTGATTAATACTCAAGGGGTTTACATAAAGAGTTGATTGCCATAGCTTGGTTGCATCAGGTGATGATGTCCAGTGATTATCTGGTAGTCCCTTGGGACGCAAGGTTGTATCCTTTAATGATTTATCACTTCTTGGAAAATCATTAAATCCAGGAACAAAAGATTGACTATCAGCACCTTCAATATCGCTATTATCAATATGATTGGTTTTGAAATCGGAAGTATTAAAAGCCAATATGTAACCCCATGTTGGATTAGCTGGTGCTGGTGTTGGTAATCTTGGATTTTCCGGTTTAATATCAGCATCTGAGAAATTCAATAATTCATCCTCTTCTCCTGGATTTTCAGTAGGTAATGTATGCACAGCTGGTGGTTCAGTAGGCCTAATTTCCTGCAATACTTTTCTAAACATAGCAGGATCATCAAGATATGATGATAAAGCTTGTGTGAATACTTTAGCTAATTGTCTAACTCTTGGACTTTGAACTGCATTGTTACTATGCTCACTTTCCAAATCATTATCATCATCCTCAACTTTTTCAACTTCCTTTTCAGGCTCTTCTTCCTTATCATCTTCCATAAATAATTCCCGATATTTATGCACTGTATGACTGCTTAGTAATGAATTGATTACAGAATTTTCATTAATTGGGCCTAATTCAGTTTGTGTTTCAATTTCAGTGTCATTATTAGGAGGTACTAAGTTATCCAAAGCATTTGCAAAATAGACGGCTAATGTGTGAAGAGTTTGAGGACCTACTGATGGAGGTACTATTAATCCAGGACGTGCAGTTTCAAAATCTTCTTCTTTAGCTGTCCTTACATTAGCAATTTCTTTTAATGTATCTATCATATTATGGATATTTTCTGATACAGGAAGAGGAGTTGAAAATGGCTGCGGTGATGTAAATATTGTTGGGAATGTTGGATGAGGTGTTGTGTACTCAGGCCTGATTGTAACGGTATTATAAGAAATTGGTAAAGTTGGTGGTACATTTGTGAATGGGCTTGCTGATGATAGTTGATAATTGGGGAGCAAAGTTGGATTGAAATAATCTATTGGATCTGTTGTGAATAATATGGGTGATTGAGTACTACTAGGTGCAAAAGTTGGTGCTAATTGGAATGGTTTTGGTTTTGGTAATCCGGTTGGTTTAACAAAACCAAATGTGTTTGAATGGTATTCTGTGAATGATGTTGTTGGTATTGTAGTTGAATAGAATGGTGCTTTTGTTGTTGGTATGTAGGTGTTTTTAGATCCTGTAATAGATCCTAAGTTGAATGTATTGGTTATAAATTTTGATGGAGGGAATGTGTTGCCTTTAGTTACAAAGAATCCAGTACTGGGGCGATTTGTATTAATTTCATTATCAGTATTAAGGGAGAGCTTTAAAGGACCTTGGTTATTGTTTAAATTGAGCCTAAATACATTTGAATCAGTTCCATCATATGATCTTCCTTTAGTTTTGAATGCTTTAGCTCCACCATCACTACTCAAACTAAGTTTGATTACATTTTTGTTGCTTTTAGTGGCTGGTTTAGTTGTTGTTGTTATTGTTGGTTTAGCTGTGGTAGTAGAAGTAGTTCTAAATTGAGGTGTTGTTATTTTGTTTGATTGTGTTTGTGCTTTAAATGACACGGCACCTTGTACACTATTCAAACCAATTGTAAATGATGATTTTGATTTTTGTTTACGTTGTGTTGTAGATTTTCCGTTGGTAACTTGTGGTGGATTTGTAAATGTTTCAACTTGCAAATTGTTATACGTTTTAGGGCTTTGTTGCCTAGCAGCTGAAGGTCTTTTAGTTGTTGCTTGGGTTGTTGTAGTTCTTCTAGCTGTTGTTGGTACTGTTGGTGAATATTTAAATGTTGATCTTTCAGTTGTAAAAACGCCCAATTTAGGAGTAGAAACAATAAAAGGTTGTCCATTATTTAAAGCATTTTTATTGGTTGATGCATAAGTTTGCGGACTGATCGAAGATGTTGCCGGAAAATTGGTATAAAAATTACGCGGTTGCTGTTGTATATCCGAATAAGTCTCCCTATGATTAGGGTACGGATTTTTTCTACTATTATCAATATTATTATAATTGCTTTTATAAAATGAAGCAGTTTCTTGTGGAATTTGACTCTCATCAGAATCACGATTTTTATAATTAAATTTACGTCCGTTTCTATTATTATTATTATTGTTGACAAATTCTTTACTATTAGCAACATCCATTTTTCGATCTGAGAATTGTTTATGGTCAACTGAATCCCTAAAAACAACGTCGCCTCTATTGGTAACTCTGCGTGATGCTTTGCGTCTGATGTGCGATTCTCTTAATTGTTCGGCGCTCTCTTCGTATAAATTAGGTGAATTTGTGCAGTTAACTTTAAACCACCAGTCGCAAATCAAATCGGATTGCTGGAAAATGGTACCATTGGGACATAGGAATGAAACTTTGGTGCCGTCGTTGCAGATATGAAAGACCTGAAATAATAAAATGAGGAAATTAGATGCAAATGCGGTAATTGTCCATTGTGTGTCAGTCCGGGTTGTTATATAAGAATTTTTATTATTTGTTTGGAAGCATCAGTTTGGCCATAGTTGAGTAAGTTAATTATACAATCTCACCTGGCAGTCGGTTTCCAAATCGGCGTAATATCCGCTCTCAACATCCTTACAATTGAAACTAGTGCGTGGTATGCGGGAGAACACCGGAAAATCAACCCCGGGCTTACCTTGGACACCTATAATAAATCAATCAATCAATCAAATAATAATAATGACAAACTAATTACCCTGATAATAAACATAATAATCATCATTGGGAAATTCTTCGCTAGTTACTGATTTATTGTTAACAGTTCCGATAACATCATCAACTTCCAATCCATTTACAACCTAAAATGTTAAATTAAATTAATTAATATTTTTATTTATTAATACAATTAAATTACCATAGGTCTCCTACAGTAAACGGCATAGAACAATATGGCGATTCCTGCAAGCAAAAAAAATAAACAATTTTAATTATTGCAAAATATGTTTCGGAATCTATTCTCTTTAATATCCGGCGATTAACATTGGCACTTATTGAGATTTTGCCACTTTCCCAAGTTCCCGTCTTGCGGTACAGTTTAAAGTGGTAATAGAATACATTTTAATTGAACTCTGTTCTTCTTTTAGTTTTTTTTCTTACATAGTTGCGCAATGAAGTTATTACGCGATTACACTTGTGCCGCCGTAATTATCAACCGCTTTCATTTTTTATGTCTCTTTTCCTGTCGGATGATGGATGGAAATATGAAGAGGCGCGTGGGTGTCTTATTCTTTGATGACAAGTCACGCCATTTGAATATCAAACCGAGCATTACTCACAATAATTGTATGTTATGTAGAGCTTAACATATAGTTTTTATATAATTTTTTAGCGGAAAATAATTTTATATTATTTTAATTAAATTAACTATTTTAAATATATTTCTTAAATTTTTATTTTACTTTAAAGGATTTGATTTGTTGTTGATATTTGGAATTCAAATTCTATTTGAAAATTTCTTGTATTATATTTTGACATAGTACTAGCCACACTGGCTATTCTAAGACGGATAATTGGGATTTTATCATTCAGAAACTGGATAATAATACTTCAGATGATTTGTGTCAGAAGAAGCTCTATAAAGCTAACCAATTTTGATTATTTTTTGTGTACTTATTTCATATTTTTAAGCAAATGTGTCTCTATTTTAATCGGTTATGTTATATAGGTTACTTATAAATTTACTTTTTAATAAAAATTAATATGTACAAATTGAGTAAAATTCAATTTATGGTTAATGACGTGCCGTGTGTACTATTAACTTGTTTTCTATTACAAAATGCATTTAAAAGCATAATAACAGCAACTAGCCTAAATGGCGCGCCTTTCAATATTTATGTGAAACCAATCGATACAAATAATAACATCTTAAGTCAAATCAATAGAATATCTCGGAACTTAATAAAGATCATTTATTTCTGTTTTCGGAATTGTGATAAGTGTAATAGCAAAATACTTGTGAAGGAAGCTTATTAACATATAATTATAAATAAAAAAGTGAATTGTCAATTTGTGTTCGATTTTTTTTTATTTTTATAGTTTAATTCTTTTTGAATGTACTTGTGAAAAAATAAATTGATTATGAGGTCAAAGTAGATGTTTTCTCTACAATACTGGAAATCAAGGTAGCGGTCGGTATGCTCTTAAAAAAAAAATAAGTTATATAAATATAAATTCTTAAAAACCAAGCGGAAATATTGTAACTGACAAATATTAAATAAGGCAGAAATACCACAGGAAAAAGAAATTATTGCACCTAACCTAACCTAACCTAATTAAATATATATTGAATAATACATCTTTTGAAATCAATTTCAATTTGCTACAATAATAATCACTTTCCATCAGTGACAATCAAAAAACAAGAATGCTTCTGTGTGACTATTTTTTGCATAACACTCAAAATACAAAACCCGTGCAAAGCAAAGTAACCGAGTTAGTCTATGTCGAATTTTGCATTTAGATACTAGTCTTTTTTTACTGTAATAATATTTAAAACGCTTCTTCTTTTTTTCTTCTTAATTAGTCATTTTCTATTCCTTTAATATAAGCCTCGATTTTGTGCTACTTGCTACCAATTTAAACATGCTCTCCGACTGATGTCGTCTATCCATCTCATCTGTGGTCGTCTTTTTCCTCTGTTTTTTTCCCATGGCCTCTATACTATAACCATGCCACTAATTTTGACTTTGTCATTCACGTGGCCATGTCATGTATTTTTGGTTTTTGTCTAATCTATGTGTTTATCTTTCAGTGTTATACTTAGTATTCTCCTCTTCATTGCTCTTAGGTATACATATACCAGCATTTTATTTATAATTATCTTTCTAAATACTTATCTTTTGGTATCGTAAGTTTGTACTAATAATAGAGTAATTAAACAGTTTTGCTCTTAAATTTTATGGTATGCCCATCTTTAGTACATCCTTTAGTTTATTATAAGCACCTGTACCACTACTAGAAGCGTCCAACAACAAAAGGTGGTAGAGTGAAATAAAATGCACTGTATTTTGAGTTCTACTATAGATATTGACCTATCATTTTAAGTACACATTGTTGAGTTTACTACCAACACATTTATGAAAGAAAAAAAATTGCTTTATTAAAATTTGTTCTAAAATAACCCCTTTAGAAAAATATGCAGAAAATTTTCCTTCCGCAAATTGCTGGTAAAACTGATTGGAAAAACAAAAATACAAAAACAGAGCATACAATACAAACCAAAGAAAAAAGCATATGAATAAATTCAAACAAATTTCAAAATCAATAATAAAAAACAAAAGTAAAATCTAAAAAGAGAGAAGCGGTGTAATGAGTAATGTCACATACCTGAGTACATGGATGAGAAAGAAAGACAGAATATACCAAACTAGGCTAAAAAGTAAATTACCTAAAAAAATTTTAAAAAATAATTGAAGATGTAAGAAAAAAGTGCAAAAACCTAAATAATCTTATAAAAAAACGTCAGTACCAAAACTCAAATAAAAGACGCAATAAGTAGGTTGGAAGTCCATAAAATCTAAATAAAACAGAAAGAAATAAAAGAATATTTGGAGAAAATTAAAAAAGCTTCAGAAACAAATATAAAATTAAGTGGCTGGAAGAAAATTTTAAGAGTTAAAGTAAAAGGAAATCATAACTTTACTATTAGACCAAAATATAAATACAAAAGACAAAATAAAAAACATGGTTGTGAAAAGCACACACTCACAACCGAGAGACATAATTAAAAATAGGTAGATGAAGAACCGAGGACTTACGATTCTCAGTAATCATACTAACCTGAAAGTAGAGGGTGTCCCAAAATTAACGCAAGATATGAGTTAAATAGAAAACACAGTTTTCAGTTTTCAGATTGTTATTTTTTTATTGAATCATAAAGAACATAGGATAAGGTTATTTATAAAATAACTCATTGGGCAATTGGCCTCTATGGCTTTGCTAGCATATACGCACTCTTTTTTTTTTATTTTCTATGGCTATTCTGCATAAATGAGGCTGAATTTTGTTGATGCTGTGTTTAATTTTCACTTGTAATACACGGGTGGTTGTGGGTTTGTTGACATAGACTTTTGACTTTAAATAACCCGATAAAAAGAAATCTAATGGTATTAAATTACATGGTCTAGGGGGCCAATTCTGATCACCGAAACGAGAGAGTACACGACCAGGAAATGTCTCATGCAGTTTTTGAATTGTTTCAAGTCGTGTATGGTATGTGGCACCGTTTTCTAAAAATTTTTACTAACTTTAAACTCTCAGCTGTCAAATTGTTTTTTTTTTTTAGTTTTTAACAACTTACTGCACAAATGGCGGCAAATTCAAATCTTGCGTTAATTTTGGGACACCCTTCAGTAAGAATAAAGCTGCCTACACTAAATAAAAAAAAAAGTTTTTATCATATATATAGATAAGGCCAAGCAAATCGTCAACATAACAAAAAATTGAAAGTGGAATCGATACTAGTATAATAAAACTAGAAATTAAAGAAAAGAAAATTTTCTAATCAAAAGTAGAAAATATAAAATAGGTAAAAAAAAAGTAAGTTTTTCAAGATGGTGAAAAAGAAAATAGTAAAAACGTATCGGTACGCAATGATACGTATTGCAGCAGATAGAAAGACAAGTATTTTGATAGACCTACACAAAACTACCGAACTGGGAAAATCATTCCGGATAAATATGGAATCAGAAATAATCATAAAGTAAATAGAACAAATATAAATATGATGTGCTAAATTTGTCCATGGTAATGTTAAACAAGTTGCTAAAAATAAATACATTTTTAATACTTTTTAGCCGTGAGGAAAATAACAAAAATTATTAGCATACGCTAGTTTTTTTAATTTTATTTTATTATCCTACCAAATCATAGTAATAAAAAAAAGTAAACTAAAAATTGTATAGATAAAGGGCAGAATCAAAAAGTTTGTGTCACTACTAAGATGTTAGAATTGCCTCAAGTTTGAATACGAGGCATGAAACTGCAGAGAAAAGAAACATGAAAAGTGGTAAGATAGCAAGTGTGGTGAGGTAAACCATACAGTAAAAAACTGTTCAAATAAATCAAAGTGTCAGAGCTCACAAATTCTTTAAGTGCGCTAGATAGCATAAAACAAACTTTTAACGAAAGATGAGCAGCTTAAATCATTAGGCGTAGAGAACATCACTAATATAATGTTGCAACAAAAAAACTGGAAAAGTCATTCATAAATTTATAAAAGAGTTAATTATAAGTATCTAATTAGAAAAACGGAATAACGATCAAGGCCACAAATAAAAAAACATATCAAAAGACTTTAAATATCTAATGTCTGCAAAAAGCATCTCTGGGCATATCTTTTTTGATTCAAGCTTTGGCTGATACCAGAGTTGAGCACAAAAATGCCAAGTTAGGGTTTTGTGAGCAAACGCCCCATACACAGGCTGGTACAGCTTTTCCAAAACCATATAAAGCTAAGTTCAGTATTATGCTCATGTCACATGCTTATAAGTTAATCTTGAAAAGAAACATAGTCATCCGCAAGTAGTAGTTCTGCAGATATTTCCAGTCCTCTTTCACCATAATCTATACTTTTAAATGCGTATTATACTGAAGTAAAAGTGATTTTTTTGGTGTCTTCTTGCAATTTTATCTTTAAAGTTGCGTTATTATAATAATGTTTTAAGATATTTTTTACTTGTGGTCGACACCCGCATCTTTTAGAACTTGTAGAACTGCCCACATTTCCACATTATCAATTGCTTTCATATAATCTACAAACGCAATCCATACAAAGTTTTTTGGGTACCTTTCAATTGTCGTATTTATGGTATGTAGTGTTTCATCGTACTAAAGCCAGCATGATAGTTCTTGAGAAAAGACTTATGGGCTTTTCCTTGTCTCCTTTTTGCAACTGTGACATTCGTCTATGCATATATGGAATATGTTTTTGCTCTTGGCATCCATTAAATGATTTAGTCAAATTTCCTAGAAGTATTTCCTTTATGCTTCATTATCATTGCTGGAATTTCCATCTTTTTTTGCAACTACGCCATGTTTCTCTTTTGGAAAGAGTTTTTTATGTCTGCCTTATTATCAGATTTTTTTTCAAATTTATATTACTTTTTTCTGTTGTTCCGTTCTTTCGATATTTTTTATTTCTCTATTTTTGTAATCGTTTTTGAGCTGTACCAGTTTTTGTGTTTCCTTATATTTTTTTGCAATTTTTCTTGCAGTTTTGTTTACTATAGATTCTATTGTGCTGCATGTTAAAAGTTTGTCTTTTCTTTAGCATTAATTTTGTTTGATCATTTAGTTTATTTTTCTTTGTTGTTATTAATTCAGCATGTTCTTTTGCAGTTTCTTTCATTATATTCATTAAACGTTTGATCATTTCATTTATGTCTTTGTTGTCCTGTATGTGTAATATTCTGTTGCCTTTTGTTCCAGTATATGTCTATTTATTAACGTGCACTTCTTTTCCTTGTTATATTTCATTTTTATATTTTTAAGTATTGTGACTTTATTTATGCAAGGGCCCACCTTGCAGTATTGAATTGGTTTAATACGTTAATATCTGGTACTATATGTTAATGTTTGGTTAATATGTAATCAATTTAATTCTTAGTATTTTCTTCGGGGCTAACCCAATTCCACTTTCTATTTTGATTTTATCTAAAAAAAGTATTAGAGTTGGGAGTATAATTTTTCTTCTAGAAAGTTTAGAAGCATTAATTCTTTTTCATTTCTTATAACAAGACTACAATTTCCTATATATTGTTCGGTTTTTTCTATCTATACATCTAAGAAAACAGCTTGCTCTGGAAAGAAATGAAAACCAAACACTAAAAGATTAATAATACGTGGGACCTCCTCTAGCTCTTATGACCCCTTGGCAACGTCTTGGCATACCTGAAATCAAATCCCGAATGTAATGCTGAGGAATATTTAGCCATTTTTCCAAAACAACAGCTGGTGATTGTTTGGATCCACCTCTCGTGATCTTATCGACTTTTTCAGGTAATCCCATCCGTTCTGTATAGGTTTAAGAGAGTTGGCAGGCCAATCCATGTGCGTGATATTGTTCTCTTAAAAAAAATGCATTGATTTACCTTGTTCTATGGGGACGCGCATTATTATCAACAAACACAAAACTATCGCCTATTTCATTGGCAAATGGCAACACTACAGGTTCTAATACCTCATTAAGCATTTCCAAGCATAACCAATTCAGAACGACGAGTCGCAGAAATACCTTCTCAAACGGTAATCGAACCTATTCTTCTCCAAACTTTCACTTTTCCATCAGAGCTATGGAGACGCCTTCTGATCTTTGGGCTCTGGTCCTTAAATTTACCGCATAGAGCCATATTTTTAATGTTTGAGTGAATACTTGAGTACCTGTTGCATTTAATAAATGAACTTGGAGTGTTCTTGCAGTAGAAAATCTATTTCTTCAACACTGAATCGTAATAAACAGGTCCTCATGACTGTTTACTGCGATTTTGCCCTCCGCCGTGCCTATGCTCAACAGTTCCAGTGTCAATAAAACGCATTCAAACTCTTCTGATATCATTGTGGCTCACATTAAAATGGGTTGCAACAGTTCTTAGCGATGCACTAGTAATAAGCATTCCCAGCGCTTGGCTCATCTCTTCAACACTTAAACGCATTAAAATGCAGTCAACCACTCTGAATTAAAACTTACTCGAGATATTTGCAAAAATTTGATAGTATAAGCGTCCGCAAGCTCAGTCATTGCACTGATGACAAATAAACAACAATTGTTTTGAAAATGTTATTTGATAGGCATTTGTTTGCTTTCCGAAACACAACCTTTATTATTATTGTTATTATTATTAGTTTTACTGCATGTTATATAAGTTTACCAGTTTAAATGTTGAGCAGTGTAAATTAAAAATTTTCTGGGTCAATTAGGGTACCACATCTTTTTTATTAGGACAACTTGGCCTTAAACAGTTATCATATTTTTGATTCACTTTAAATGGTTAGGTTGTTAGGCGTGAAGAAATTTCTGATTAAGATAAAATAATTCATGAGATGATGACACACACGATTGCTTCAAATAACTTTGTAACAACGTTTTTAAGATTTTCATTTGACTTTGCATTGTTATCACACACACAAAATATTAATTTAAAAAATTAAAACAAATTAAGCTCAAATAAATAAATAAATAAATAAAAAATACCTTATTTTATACTCGGCAAAGTCCAGCAATTGCTGTTCTACTTAACCGAGTTAAATATTAGACAATGTTTTCTAAAATATTTATTTTCGCATAAACATTTCTAGACTGTAAAAAAGTATTAACCTCCAGGCAATATAAAAAAATACAAATTTGCAATTTTGTAACATGCAAAGCTACTAGTTTTCATAACAATTTTATCAAAATGATTATTCAATTTAAAACAAATTATATAAAATGTTTGCTAACTGAATGAATACATCCAATTTATTTTTACATTTCTTCAAGGCATCATTATTTATAATTTGTATTGCTTTACTTCTTTTTAAAACTAAACACTTTTGACCCGCAGCTGTTCAATAATCACGTCTTATTTGATGCCCCAAAAGAGAATTACAATTTTCGTGCAAATTATTTTATTATATTAAGTGGAGCTCGATATTATTTTTTATAATATATTTAATATTAAGTAATCATGGATTGTTGCAATTTCTTGATTCAATTATGCTATCGTTTCAATTTTAGCCCAAAGGTTATCATGAGGAAATCTTTTGTTGCCTATCTATATTTCTGCATTATTAATCATTTAAAAGGTTAATTAAAGCTTTTATAAGAAGTAATCATATATTTTATTAAAATTTGTTGCCAGTATTCATTTCTATAAAATGAAATATTACTTTCAATTATGTTTTATTCAAAACCTAATAATAGTAATATATAATAATTGAGTGCAATAATTAATTAATTAGTATCTAAATCTAGAGCAACCAACTGCAATATTAGATGAAATTAAAGACAAGGTTTTCCAATCACGCTCAACAGAAAAATGCATTGTAATTTTATTTATGTCTTAAAATTTATTGCTGAGTCAAAGTAAAAACTTTTAAACTGAATGTGTTTCTTCCTATAATGTTGACGATCATGCTAACGATTACTTTCACATAATCAACATTATAATTGGATGAAATGTATTCGTTTTTTGCTTAATAAGGCACATAATGTATCATAATTTCTTACCTAATTTATAAATATGGTACCTCTCCATAGTATATGGCTAAATCTGTAACAAAAAACACATGTTAACGCAAGTCATTTTATAAATAGAATCTAGCAAATGGTAAAGTTTATTTCTAACAATTTTAATGTGTTATTAATAAATGTTGATACTGTTATCTCAACAAAATGTGTAAAGGCACAAAAGAAAGTAAAATTAACTGTTCAAAAATATTGAAATGAATAATCTAATAAATAACATATTCTTATTGTACCGTAGTCGTTGTAGTGTTCGATAATAATTTTACACAAACATACAATTTCTACAATTTGAAGTGAAATATAAACCATACTACACACACGTTGCTGATATGCTATTGCATTGCGAAGGAGACAACCGCATCGAAATATATTCGACAATTAAATATTGCCGCAACCAAGTTTCATACCCGAGCAGCCGACGATCGCTTCTAATAATATATAATTACATAACTTAATAGTTTAATAAAATAAATTAAAAACAAATTAATTGTAAAAATGCAGTATTAATCAACAACAACTAAGCAAATCAAACCAATAATTCTAATTTTAAAAAAATGATGTTCTCAACATGCGCTTTAAAGAATTGTTATTATATATATATATATATATATATATATATATATATATATATATATATATATATATATATATATATATATATATATATTTATTCAATAACCTCTTAATACCGTTAGGTGTCGAGGTGTCGGACACACCGAGCCACAGAAAAGACATGTATGGATGCTTATATGAGGTAACGGACCCATATTGGGAAGAACGCTACGCTCGGCATCACTTTGGGTTCACCCATCCAAGTTGTGACCAGAGCGGCCGTTGCTTAACTTTCGTTAGCGCTGGTAGTTGTACATGCCCTCTCTGCCGTACTGCCGACAATTGTTATTATAAATTATTATTTTTTTTTAATTTCAAAATGTTACTTTCAACGATTGAAACGCTCTCGTCGAAACTATCACATTGAAGACTAGATTTAAGCAGTCTGTAAACATTGACTTTGATTATTTGTGGCTTATAAGTCTTAGGAAATACTGAATTTGGAAGTTTATTTCATTTGTACGATAGTACGGTTAAAAAAATCTCTTTTAATAGTTTCGGTCCTACATCTCTGAACTGTCAATAAATATTTGTTAGAATTCTTAGCAAGCCTTGTACTACGAGTAAATATTTGTTTAGATGGTAAAATGTCTTGTATTGTGTTTAAACAATGTACAGTTAAAATTGACCATGTTGGGAAAGCTCCTTTCAAATATTGGTTTGAAGTCTTAATTTATAAATGCTAAAGATTCTAAACTAGAAAATACAAGACGCTTTGCTATACTTATCGATATGGTTTTTGGAAAGTATGAAGTATAAAGTATGCTATTATCTGCAAAACTATGAATAAGACTTTTATTTATTTGAAGAAGTTCATTATAGTAATTCAAAAATAAAGTTGGCAAAAGAGCAGAACCTTGAGCAATACCAGCATTTATGATTTTGGAGTAAAATTTAAAACCATCAATTCTAACTATATTTTTTTTGTCAAGGAATATTAAACAAACTTGGCAGAAAACAAATATCCTGCAACTATATAGAGTTTATAATCGCAGTTTTGACAAGCAAGAACAGATGTTGGTGTTGATGAACCATTTTAAAGAGAGTTTTCTAATTTTTTTCATATCAAATAGGAATGAAAATCAATTGACTATCTCACTACAAATGTGATATAGTTCGAAATAATATAGATAATTTAATATTAATACAAAGTTATTTGCAAATTTGATTCAACTTACGCTCCTCCAATCTTGTTACTATGAAATTTAAAAAAAGTCAACATCAAATGAGTGTAGAGTGTATTTCCTTTGGCAAAGATGGAGGATCATTTGAACAAGTTGATAGGATGCAGTCTATTAACAAAACTGTGGTTAACATCAGATTCCTATGAGCAAAAATTACGTATCAAAAAACGATATTTGTTAGTCCATATGAAAATTACAAATACTTAAAAATGCTTTTTGGTTTGATCAAAGAACATTGAGCTGGACAAATAGAATGGCCGTTTCTTTTTAGAACGTAGTAAGTTGTTGGCCTCAACAACTGGCCCTTGAGAATGACTAGCGCATGGCAATATCTTTTGGTTTTCTTTTCTGCGTTGGTCTTGCTGTTAATTTGTTCTTGTCATTGTCACTAATGTGGTACTAGTTTGAGGTGAGCTGGTTTCGGTCTTCCGAAATTCACGCAGTTTGCTACGGTAACACATGCTGTCCCCGGCCCATTTCTCCCTATACCTTCTTTTTCTGTCCAACTTCTTACACTGACATCCATCATTTTTTTCTTGTATTATTCAGTGTAAATATTTGCTTTGTCCTTAGCTATATTGTTAATTTAATTGGGATCCATCCTCTACGGTCGCCAGCACGAACGGTCAAACGCAGTGGCATCCAACATCGACGTCGAAACTCAGAATTGTCTGCAGACGACTTACGAGCTTTGCAGGGTGTTGTACTCGGTAGAGCAGTTTCCACGCTGCGATCTGTTGAGACGGCCCTTGGTTTGGAGATTCGTCTTGTCGATTTAATCGGACGAGACCCCGGCGGCGTCGCGCGGCGCGTTCGCTCCGTCCGCCTCTCTCGGCGCGTCCGCCTCTTTTGGGGCGGCGCCCGAGGAACGGCGGCGGCTGCGACAAAAACCGCGCGCGAACGCGTGGCGTTCAAAAGGTTTTCGTAGACGGTGGTTCCGATACGCGTTCGGGACTTTTTTTAATTTTTTTTTTGCTAAGTCGGTTCCCATACACGTTTCGTTAATTTTTGTGCGCGGCATCGAAAGAGCCTTCTCGCGTTCGAAACGAGTGTGCGGCTTGAATTTTGTTTAAAGTTCCTCTCGGGTAAAAACCGCCGGTGCGCGTTGCATTTGTCATTAAGTTCCGATCGGGTATGTATGGGCATCATGCAGTCGGCATCCATCGTCCAAAATAGCGATGTGCACACGTTGCAGGGTGCTCGTTGCATTCGCGTACGAGTATGAGGACCCGAGTTACCACAGATTTACAACTGACTTGTGGCGGCCAAGCGTTCATAGCAACGCCGTTTTTTGTCCGCCTCGGGTATGAGCAACCGACAGAAACTTGCCACAGGGATAAAACCGACTTGTGGCGGCTAAGAGTTTTAGTTTTTTTTTTGTCAGATATACTTTGACCATTATGAAAGTTGCATTGTCTGTTAACCTCGAAATAGCATATCTGCTGTATGAAAATTGCTTAGTCAATTCATTCAGTTTGCTTTCCTTGAGCAGTTCTTTTTTTCTTTTCTATATCTTAGCAATTTTGGTTGGTACTAATGTTCCAGTAAATGTTATTCTTTTGTATATCTTTTCACCGTCCATTCCATTTAGCTTTTTGCTCTTCCTTTCGTTTCTTTTCGTTTTCTGTGGCTTTTGATCTGTGTGTTTCCTTTTATTATGTTTTATCTAAATTTTAAAGCTTTTGAGTTTTGTTTTGGTCACTCAGGCATGTATTAATAATTGTGAATTTGTTGATTTTGTTTCCCAATACCTTTTCTAACTCTTTCCTATCTTCCTCCTACTTTTTGCGCTCTACTAGCAAAAACTTGTCGTCATGCGTGTTTTCTTGACAGAATAAACATCTTTCTCCATCTTCTTCCATGTCCGTTGAAAAGTTGTGTTGTATAGTAACACGTTGCTAGTTTATTCTATACTCTTTTTTTATTTCTGGTATTAGTTTTCTTATCCATTATCCCTTTTTTCTTTTTTCAGCTGTCTTTACTATCTTTCTATTGTATTCTATCTTGCCCGTTTCCTTGCTTGTTGTTTACTAGTTCCTTCATTTAACAATTGCTTTATGTCCGATCTTTCTTCTACTATAAAGTCTGCGGGTAGTGTTGCCGCAATTACTTCTAATCCATTTTGTGACCCTGCAGATTCTTAACAAACTCTCTCGTGGTTGCCATTATTTTTTTAATGTTTTTTTTGTCTTCAAAACGTTTCCCTATGTTTCTGCGGCGTACAATAGTTCTTCTAGATGCCGTTGCTATTAGCCTCCTTGCCCCTGCTCCTGGACTTCCCTTGTTTGGCGTAAGCCTACTAAGCATTCCTTCCGTTTTCTTTGTTCCTCTTACCGCTTTCTTAATCTGTTGGTTTCATCCCTTTGCTTCAAGTTTAATTTCGAGATAATTAATTTTTTTCCCAATGGTTATTATTTGTTCACCTATCTGTATTTTCCTATTTTCCCTATTAGTCTTCTTTGTCCAGAGCCATGCCGGCTCAGTTTTCTGCGGAAGCACATTTAGCCTTTTATTTCTCATCCAGCTGTTTATCATATTATATCAACTTTTCTTTTAAAACTTCTATGTCTATATTTCTACCTACCAAAGTGACGTCATCCGCAAATGCCGTTATTGTTACTTCTTCCGGTAGCCGCATCCTGAGTAGATCATTATAGACTAGATTTTACACTTTAGGTCCAAGTGCAGAACCCTGTGGTACTTCTCTGGTCAGCCTAAATTTTCCATTCTTAGTCAGTAGATTTCTTCCTTGAAGAAATTCTATATTATTTTGATAGTTTTATTTGTTAGTTCTCTTTTTGCTGCTTCTATAAAAACAGAACGGCGCCCAAAAACCCAGAAGAGATTGTTAGATGATATCAAAACCATTGCTAGAAAAAAATGGTTCTTATAGGCACACAATAGAGATATATGCAGCAATAAGGAAAACCTATGTCTAGCAGTAAAGAAAAAAAAGGATAATAAAAAATAGAAGTGACAGAACACACCTCTAACCTACCTATCGTTCGATAAAGATATTGTTGGTCATATTGTTTTTCTATGAGAACAATGTCTTTTTGGTCATTAGTATATTATGCCTTGTACAGTAAAATGCTTTAATGTAGTCAATTACACAGATTTATAGGTTTCTAAACTTTTGCAGAAGAACAGGTAACTCAAACAAAGCTTCTCTTGTTCCAAGCCTATCACAGAAACCAAATTGTTCTTGTTTAAGGTTTTCTTCACATTTACTACGTATTATGCTGTGTAATATATTTAAGACTACTTTTAATACCTAGATCAGCAGGCTAATTAATCAAAATTTATTTGCATTGGATTTCTTGAGAAAAGTTGTAAAAGAATATTGCAAAAATTTAAATTTAAAACTGGTCTTAAACGCAACAGCTACTCCACGTGCAAATGAACAGGTTGAAAGATATAATCAGACCATACTTTTCAAATTACGAAGGGACACGTTTTAAATTTTACTTTAAATTCGGCAACAACCATCACTCTATAAAAGTTCTTCTTTAGATATAATCCTCAAAAAGTAGCATCCTTAACTTTATCTAAAGTTTAAAGTCAAAGCAGCAAAGACTCAAATCTTGAATACAGCACAAAAGTTGAGACACAATAAAAGTCGCTGTAAACCAAAGATTTACAAACTAAGTGACCTAGTATTTATTTAAAAAAACTTATGTTTAAATAATGCTAATAGCAAAAAACATTTGTCCAAATTTAGTAGTCTATGCACCATAAATAAAGTTTATGAAACAATCAACATATTGTTCTAACATAATTTTGTTTGTGCTATAGATATATATATATATATATATATATATATATTTTTATTTAAATTTATTTTCGGATTATCCCGCGTTTTCTTTTTGAGTTGGATAATCCGAAAATAAATTTAAATAAAAATAATTATATCCGCGAAAATTTAAAAAATAATATATATATATATATATATATATATATATATATATATATATATAGCTATATATACATAGGTTTATTTTAAGTACTTTCGTCCTACATTAGTTACGTCTATTCTGGAGTAGTCCACCATGAGATTTTCCTCCTACGTAGGATTATAGTTCTGCGACTTATATGGTTTTGCGCTACATTTTTGGGATCAATAACTTGAACGGGTCTCTTGCCCGTGTAGCTCTAAAGTCATTGATTAAAGTGCGTTAAGATTTATGGCCCCATAAAAATGTACACGTGCGTTTACATGTGAATGGAATTTGTTTTTACAACTTATCTTTACAAATACAAATTGTGTAGGAAATAATAAGAAAAATGCACACATTTTATCGCAGTGGATGCAAATATTATTTAAATTATGCGTACATTTAATTAATTATTTCTTGGCTGTTTAAAACTTAATACAACATCGACAAATATGACCTAAATGATAATTATTTTTATATCTTATTGTAGTACTATAAGTTGGAAAAAATCATAAAAATAAACTTATTAAAGAAAAATTTGTTGTTTAAGTTCAATTACAACTATTATTGTTTTATAAAATACGTAATATTAAATTACTCCTACAAAACGGCGTAGAAAATAAAATGTACAAAATGTTTAGATTTAATTAAGTAATCAAAAATTTTAAAGTATGCAGGTTATAAAGTTGATGATCAAAACATGAGGTTTTTAATATGCGGATTACAATATTAAAGACAGATTTGAAGTTATAAAAGTAACGATCACACGAAGGGTTAACAACTAAGTAAAAAAATGTACAAATGAACAAAATGTTACGTGAATATGTAATGATTACGTGATTATGTAATGATTACATGATTATGATTATGATTATGCATTGATTACGTGATTATGAAAATGATTATGTGATTATATAATGAATACATGATTATTCAATAAGTACACACTTGTTTAAGATTTTATAATTCTAAATTGCATGCATTAATTATTTTATATAAATTATAAAATTATTTTGATGCTTAATATTAATATATTATTATAATACTTATGTTTTATAATAATCTTCAATAAAGTACTTACTACAATTTCTTTTATATAAAAAGAACATAAACTAAAAATATACCAATTTTGATGTTTAATCATGTTTTATGTAGATTAGAAAAAATCCACAACCAAGAATAAAAATGTGATTTATTATATTAAAAAATAAATAAAAATAAACATATAAAAATCTTTTCAACAAAAATAATAACAATACATAATACAATTTGTATCAGTGAAAAATTATATTTGACTAAAGTAGGTATTTATTTTAATATAATAAATAAACAACTGCACATGCACATGACAAGGGTTGTATAAAAACACCTGTGAAATTGTCTAATAAATAAATCTCTAGCGGCACAATTAGATACAGATTGGACACGACTGAATTTACCATGCGACTATATGATTCCATAAAACCAATATTTGATTATGTGAATTTGTGTACTCAACATTTATTTATTTGAGTACGCGTAATCAATATTTGATTATTTGAATACGCGTGTTTTAATATTTAATTACACTATTTATTACAAGATTATGTAATGATTACGTGATTATAAAATAATTACGTAATTATATAAAGTTTACTTGATTATGTAATGATTACAAATATTACGTAATTATTATTTGATTCTGTAATGATTATTTTTATTTTGTAAACTGATTACGCAAGTTGTTAACCCTTTGCAGTCACAGCATGTTAATATTTATGTTTAAAATATTTAGAGTAGTAAGAATGTGAAAGGAGTAAAAATGTATGAGTAATAAGAATTAAAGAATAGAGAGAATGTGAGAGAAGCGACAATGTAAAAGTGAAAAATGAAATGAAGAAATGAAAGAGTAGTGATAATGTGAAAGTAGTTAGAATGTGAAAAACGTGACAATGTGAGATTAGTGAGAATGTGAGAGAAATAAAAATGTAGTAAGAATGTGAGAGTAGTAAGAATGTTAGAGTAGAAATTAATGATGTAATGAGAATGTGCGAGTAGTGAGAATGTGAGAGTTGCAAGAATAAGAGAATAGTAAAAATGTGACAGAAGCGATAATGTGAGAGTAGTGGTATAGTGAGAGTAGTAAAAATATGGGAATAGTGAGAATATGAAGTTAGTGAAAATGTGAGAATAGTGAGAATGTGGGAATAAAAAAGTATGAGAATGTAATAAAAGCAACAATGTAAGAGTAGAGGGTATGTGAGAATATGAGAGTAGTGACTATGTGAGAGTAATGAAAATGTAAAAATAGTGAGAATTTGAAAGTAGTGGGAGAGAAGCGACAATATGAGAGTAGTGAAAATGTGAGAATAGTGAAAATGTAAAAGTAGTAAGAACGTGAGAGTAGTAAGAATGTGAATGTAGTGAGAATTTGAGAGTAGTGAGAATGTGAAAGTTGAAAGAATGTAAAAGTAAAAAAAAAATGTGAGAGTAGTAAGATTCACAATAAGTAATAAAAATGTGAGAATAATAATGTTAGAATAGTGACAATGTGAGAATAGTGAGCATAGTAAAAATGTAAGAGTAGTAAGAATGAGAAAACAGTGATTATGTGAAAATAGTAAAAATATGAATGTAGTAAGAATGTAAAAGTAGTGAGAATTTGAGAAAAGTGATAATTTAAGAGTAGTGGGATTGTAAGAGTACTGACAATGTAAGAATAGTGAGAATATAAGATTAGTGAAAACTTAAAAATATTGAAAATGTGAAAAAAGCTACAATTTGAGAGCAGTTAGATAGTGAGAATAGTAAAACTATAAGAGTAGTAACAACGTGATAATAATGAGAATGTATAAGTAGTAAGAATGTGGGAGTAGTGAGAATGTGAGAGAAGCGACAATGTGAAAGTAGTGAGATTGTAAGAATAGAAAGATTGTAAATGTAAAAAGAATGTGACAGTAGTAAGAATGAGAGAACATAGATAATGTGAAAATAGTAAAAATGTAAAAATAGTGAGAATGTAACAGTTTAAAAAATGCAAGAGTAGTAAGAATGTGAGAGTAGTGAGAATGTGGGAATAGTGAGTATCTGAGAATAAAGAAAATGTAAAAATGTGAAAAAAGTAAAAATGTGAGAGTAGTAGAATGTGAAAGTAGTAAAAACGTAAATGTAATAAGAGTATGAAAAAATAGAAAAAATGTGAAGGAGCTGCGAATGTAAAAATAGTAAAAATGTTAGAATAGTGTCAATTTGAGAATAGAGGGATTAGTAAGAATGTGAGAGTAGTAAAAATTAGAAAACAGTGATAATGTGAAATTAGTGAGAGTGTGAGAGTAGTTAAAATGTGAGAGTAGTAAGACTGTAAGAGTAGTAAAAATGTAAAAATAGTAACAATGTGGGAGAAGCTACAATGTAAGAGTAGTGAAATTTTGAGAGTAAAAAAATAGTAAAAGTAGTAAGAATATGAGAAAAGTAAAAACGTAAAAGTAATGAGAATGTAATAGTATGTGAGAAAAATAAAATTGTAAAAAGAGTAAAAATTTTAGAGTAGCAAAATGTGAGTGAAGCGGCAATAAAAAAAGTAGTGAGAATATGAAAGTATTAAGTTTGTAAAAGTATTGAGAATGTGAGAATAGTAAGAATGTTAGATTAGTGACAGTGTATGAATAGTTTTTTTAGAAATGACATATTGAGAGCTTTTTCTTGATTCTGTCTGGTTAATTCCAATAACGAACAAAACTGCTAACTTAAAAGTGAGTTTTTAACAGGTTTGTGATGCCCTTAGATGTTCTGAGCCGCACGCGCGCTAAACCTCTTTCGTGCTAGGGATCAGGGCTGGCAAATGTTCTCTACAAATAAGGAAATCCCAGTAATAATCTAGTGAAGTAATAGGCTACAATTTTTGATGAAATACTATAAAATAACTAGAAAATAGAAAATGATAGTCAGCCATCAAAAAATCAGAAAGTACCCTTTTGTTAAATTTTATTTATATGTTTCAAATTAAATGTTAAAATTAGGTTAAATGGAAGATCATCATTGTGATGAACTTTGCTTTTTTTTGTAAAATTACAAAAATAAAGACAATTTTTATTACTATTATTATTATTATTATTGTCAGAATAATATAGTTATAAAAATATAAGAGTAGTAAAATGTGAAAAAAAATATGTGAAAATAGTAAAAATGTGAAAATTACTACTATTACTTTCTCACTAATCTTACATTTTTACTATTTTTTAATGTTCATTATTTTTAATTTATTATTTTTTTCTCATTTTACTACTCTCACATTTTTACTACTTTCACATTTATACTACTCTCACTATTTCTTTACTCTCACAATCTCACTACTTTTACACTCACATTGTAGCTTCTACCATATTCTGACTTTTCTCACATTCTTACTACTCTTCTTACTTATAGTTTTAAATTCTCTCTACGTTAACATTCTTGCTATTCTCACATTATCACTACATTCACATTTTTGATATTTTTGCAATATTACTGTTTTTCATTCTCATTACGAATACTATTTTTCTACTCTTACAATCGTACTACTCTCACATTCTCACTGCTCTCACTACTCTCACATTTTTATTATTTTCATTATTCTCACATTTATACCTGTTTTACGTTTTACTACTTTTACATTTTTTCTACTCTTACATTCTCACTATTGTCAATACTCTCACATTGTCGCATCTTTTATTTTTTACTATTTCCACATTCTTACATTCTTATTTGTTTTACTATTACTTTATTTTTACATTTGTACTACTCACACTACTCTAACATTGTTGCTTCTTTCACATTTTCACTACTTTCACATTCTCTTTATGCTTACATACTCACTATTTTTACATTTTTATTACTGTTACTACTTTCATATTTTTACTATTCTCACTATTTTTACATTCTTACTACTTTCATACTGTCACTACTTTCACATTCTCACTAATCTTACTATTTTTGCAATGTCACTACTCTCACATTCTCATTACTTTTACATTTTCACATTGTTTCTACTCTCACATTCTCACTACCGTCATTAATCTCAAATTGTCGCATTTTTTACCTTTCACTATTTTCACATTCTTACTTCAATCACATGTTTACTACTCTCACATTCTTACCACTCTTACAATCTCACTACTCTCGAATTTTTACTATTTTTACATTCTCACTATTTTTACTTTGTCTCACATTTTCTTTAATTTCACATTCTTATCACTCTCACAATGTTATTACTCTCACCTTCTTACTATTCTCACATTTTCTTTACTCTCAAATTCTTACTACTCTCACATTGTTACTTTTCTCACATTTTCACTATTTTTACATTCTTATTACTTACTCATTCTCATTACTCTTACATTTTCACTATTTTTACAATCTCACTTGTTTTACCTTCTAACTATTCTTAAATTTTTAATATTTTCAAATTCTTACTTATCTCACTTTTTTACTACACTTATATTCTCACTACTCTTACATCTTCACTACACACATTCTGTATTTTTTTCACATTCTACTACTTTTACGTTCTTATTATTTTTACATTCTCACTTTTCTCCCATTCTCACTATTCTCACATACTTACTATTTTTAAATTTTCACTACTTTTACATTGTCACTACTCTTACTTTCTCACAACTTTTACATTCTCACTACATTCACATTCCTACTCTTCTCACATTCTTACTAGTATCACATTCTCACTACTTTCACGTCTTCACTACTCTCACATTTTTACTAAAAAAATCATACAAAATTTAAACACAAAACAACGTCCAGATCAAGGCGTTTTTACAGTACACATATAAATCATTGTAACTTTATGTGTAATATTTTTATAATTATCTTATAATAAAGTTTAATAACTTAAGAATTGCATTATAATTAACCAACCTTATTTAATATAAAAAAAAAGTCTTTACAACTGAAACAAAATGAAATTTAGATTACTATGCCACAAAATCTAAACACAAAACAAAAGCAAAGCAAATATAAATTATAATACTTTTATAATTATAGTAATTTACATATATTTCAAATTAAGCTTCAAGTCAGCTAATAATGCATTAAATTTAGTTAACTTTATTTATTGTACTGAACATTTTTATAAACAATTTGGTTAAATTATTTATAGACTTTACATAATTTTCTACAGAATTTGCACTTATCTTTAATTTTGTAAAATAATCTCAGGATTTTGTTACAGTTTTAAAGACTGTCATTAACGTTGTGATATGTACGCTTATGAACCTTTATAATTAAAAATGTAGTTATTATAAATATTATTATTGTTGTTTTCAAATATTATTCGGTCATATTGTAATAAGTTACAATAGCATACAAGGTTAGACCAGCCGGTAACCGAAGGTAAGGCACAACTTTTAATAAGAAAAACGTAAGCAATTTAATTAATATGAATATTACAAAAGGCATTTTTAATAAAAAGTATTTTTTTTTAATAAATACTTTGTACTAGAAAATGTATTAAATAAATTAATATAAACGTAATAATATTTAAATGAATATAACAAGTAAACTGTATTCTATTGAAACATTTGAACAAAAAAAATTAAATTTTATAGGTCGCACGGTCGGGTACGGTCGCACAGCAGGGGATATATATGAGAATATATATGCCCGCAGGCATATTTTTGTGTGTTAAGATCTAAAGGGGTATCGGGCTACACAAATCATGTAGGACGATAACTTCTATACAAATGTAGGACTAAACCCCTTTAGACATCTATATATATATATATATATATATATATATATATATATATATATATATATATAGAATAAAACTTATAACAAAACGATAAATATTAAAAACAAAAGTACATACACTAAATCTGATAAGCCAGTAAGTAATTGAGTAACTACTAACGTAACCTTTTAGGCTTGTTTACAATCTTGCAAACAGTTAAAACAATACTACAAATTACAAGACCTCATACAATGCTGTGCGGATGTATGTCTAATACTTGTGTGACTTAGATGATTAACCATACTTGATGTAAACTTTGCGCTGTGACGTTAAGTATCAAAGCAGTTTTAAGTATTCAGATATACATATGACTAATTATCCTTACTGATCTCTTCTATATAGTTTCATTATTAAATAGTACACTACGAAGTGTAGTAAATAGAAGTTTAATCAGCTACATAAGAAATGGCACAGCAAACTGTGAAAAAATAAGACAAAATTCATCTACAAAATAATTCAGAAAGTATAACAGATAAATCATGCAAGAACTAGAATTTTTGTTCATAATCAAAAAGTTTTAAATAAGTGTTCAAATAATAGTGTGGTAATACATGGGTAAAAAAACAGACATCAAAAATCAGAGATAAATATATCTTGTAAAGTTTTTGACAGCTTGTGTTAAGAGCAAAACTACAAAAGATCAACTTCAATATCAAAGATTGAAACAAACAGAATATAAATATTAAGAATATTAAAAAAGCAGATATTTATGTTTGCAAAAACACTCTTAAAAAATAAGAAGCAGTACAAAAAAGCAGTTGATAATATTTATAACAATGTTTGTGCGCCAAAAAAGTTTATGAACAAGAGTAAATAAACTTTAATATTTAAAATCATCGTTAACTGGATAAGCAAATTCGGTCACCTAATAAGCCGTTATTCTTATCAACCCCCTTCAAACAAGTTGTAAGCTGTAAATGACACAATAACAAAAAAATACAACAACATCAGCAAACTATAAAATATTATGCAGTGTTCAGTAAAACTGTTTTGAAAATAAACCAATTATATCACAAAAACAGTCTTCAAAGTTGTAGATATACCGCCGCATGCTGAAGATACCATGGACAGACTTTGTAACAAATAAAGAAGTCATGCATAGAATGAGTGAACAGAAAAAACTTATCAGCACAATAAAACGGCAAAAGCTAGAATATTTGAGAAATTAGATGTAGATGAAGATGTATCTACGGGGCAATGCAAAGCATCTTGTCTAAAGAACATAGAAGATTGGTATGGCAGTACAACGGCCAAACTTTTTAAGACTCCGGCATGAAAGGTCCGCATTGAAATGATAATTGCCAACATCGAACGAGACGGCACATAAAGAAGGCATTCTGCCCTCACATTGGCAGCACGTAAAATAACATTAAGTTGTGCTGTGTTAAAGCAGAAAACACAGTGATTCAGTAGCATAGTGGTGTAGACAATAAATGCTTTAAACGCTTTGCGTTGTTTTAGATTTCAAGTTGACTTAAATTGTGAGCGTTAGCGGTGAGCTGTGGATTCTAATCAAAACCACGAAGTTTCTTTCTCTTAGTTAGTTAAACATGACCTCAAAACAAAAAATGTCGAACGCATTCCGCTAAATAATTATATCTGAAGTGCAAACAAAACTAGCTTTATGGAATGATACTCATTCCAATTACAAACAAAACGATAAAACTAAAAAATTGTAATATAATCAAATGTACTGACATACGTAAAAAATCAAAAGTTCTTGACAAATTTCTCCAAAGCTCGTAATACAAACGATGAAATACACCATTTATTGTACGACTTCTACTTAAATAATGAATTCCAACTCTTACGCCTGTTTAATATTATACAAACAATCTTGAATTTTCCAAACACCATAATAACCAACAAACTGACTTCTTCAGCGGCATGTTTGTTACTAATACTATAGTATACACGAAAAATTTCGATTCGACAACGTAACGCTTTTTATTTTAGTGTAAACACACCAAAGCTGCTTACCGCTCAAAGCGCACCGCTCACATTGAAGGTACACGCGGCCTAACAGTACATGTATAGACGCAAGGGTATCATTATTTACGGTCATAATTAAAATTAAAAATTATACACACACGGAGTAATGTTAAATTTAAGCGTTCAAACTAATTTTTTTATCAATAAGTTTGTACAAAGTAGGGCAAAAGTAATGTCATAATGTGAATTTGCTACCATTTGGTTAGAAATTAAAAAAAATGTGCTTTTACACAAATAGTTGATTTGAAGATGTAAAATTGATAACATTAAGTTACAAAATGATATCGGTTAAATGACTACCTCCTGAGTTGATGCACATTTGTGAGCGTTTTACGGGATTTTAAATTGTTGTTTGCAAAACATCTGGCTGCAAATTGGCATTTTCTTCTTTAATGTTGGTATTTAAAATTGCAAAAATTTCATAGTTGTCCGAGCTGTGTGAGCGGTTGCTCCGTCCTGCTAAAACGAACAATGCTCGAGACCTAATTCAGCAACTTGCGGCAAAAAAACTTGTTTAACAACTGTTTGTAGCGCTCACAGGTTACGGTGGTGTCGCCGGCGCCCTCAAAAAATAGAGGCCAATCACTTTTTTACTGCAAATGCCTTACTAAACAGTCACTTTGAGGGAATGCAATAGCTCTTTATGCATACCATGTAAATTCTCCGTGCCCGCTCATTATGATTTTGGATACAAAATCGTCATCTTCTTGTACCAGGTTTAACAAAGCATAGGAGTAAATTAACCTCATTTGACGGTCAACAGGCAACAATTGGTAAACGGTTTGCACTTTGTAAGGGAACATCTTCAGGTCTTTAACCAAAATTCTACTCAACAAACGTCCGCTGATGCAAAATTGTGTGCATCTCTCGGAAGTCCTCGGCCACACCAGCAATATTCTCAATTGAACAAGCAACACGGGCCGGCCACTTCTTGCAACATTTTTAGTGGACCTAGCTTGCACAAGACGTTTAGCAAAACGCTTAACTCTTTGCGCACATAGTGCAGGAAAACGACGGCAAAATTTACTATCTGTCTACAACATAAATGTTAAAACACAATAAAATTTAACGTCATTTTCAAAAATTATGGCACATTCACATTATGACATTACTTTTGCCCTATCTTGTACAAAAACTAAGCTTAGAATGCAACATTATTGACATACCAATAATTGGCTTTAAAAAAATAAACCATAACACTAAAAAAATAACGTGTATTGAGTTTAAAACAAGTTTTAATAAACTTTCACAATCAACAATGTTTTTAGTGCTTTCACAATGCCACAATGCACAAACCTTCAAATAGTTCGTGAACGTATTATTGTAGTTTTACCTAAAAATGCATTTCAATATATTTGGTTAAATACATAGTATTCTAGAAACAGAAGTCCTTTCGATGTTATAACGTAAAGTTTTTTTAAGTGTCAGAAAAGTATATTTCAGCTGGATAGTGCTACACAAAACTAATAGAGTTGCAGAGCACTATAAAATTTTTTGAAAAACAAAAGGCTTGAGGACATTTAGAAATTAAAAAAATGACACAAAAAAATTGTAAAAAAAACTTCCAACAGACTCACAAACGCAACGGCGACGGACAATTTATTGTAAATTTGCCATCTATTAGGCGTCTCTCACTTAATAGAGTAATAAAAAACAAAACAACTACTAACATACGTGTTGTTTTTATGCTTCTGCTTGTATCATTACAAATTTTTTATCTTAAATCTTAAAAACTATACCATACTATATTAATTACAGCAAACCTATTTCAAAATAGAAACTTGTGACTTTGACGTACAGAACATCATCTGCATCATACTTAGCTAGCTAAGAAAGCACAATTATTTACGTAGAGGTGTAGAGTCCAAGAATGTGTTGAGGTTAGGTTAGGTTGGAGTTGTACTAGGCTGTAAAAGATATTCATACACCTGCGTTTATCGGCTTGGGGTTGTATCTTATCACCGCATTTAGCAATAAAGGTTTATATGTACGTAACAATAACCGTTGAGAACACGCTGTACACTGTCATTTGAGACAAAAAAAAATGTTAAACATCATGTGTTTTAAAACTTACTAATAAAATAAAAACTAATAAATTATATATAGTTATTTATTTCAAATTATTTTGTAATAAATACTAAATACAAAATATTTTATTAATTTGAAGATTTGAAGGTTTCTTTAGGAATAATCTTTTTTACAAATACATACAAAGTTGGTTGGCATTTAGGAAGATCATATCCTTCAAGATAGAAACATACCAATAAATTTTAAAAGAAGAGTCTATGACACCCGTGTCCTTTTGTAACCACATATGGACTAAAGACTGCAACCTTAACTCAGAAAAGAACAAATCGCCTCAAAACATCACAAAAAGTAATGGAAAGGTTTATGCTAAGAATTAGCTTAAGATACAAAACACGCTAAACTAAAGTTTAAGAGCAACCAACGGTAAATAATTTCATAGAACGTGCAGTTAAACAATTGGAGATGGGTGTGACATGTATTAAGACCATAATAAGTGGACGATAAGAACGGTTAAATGGCATCTACGACTAACAAAAAGAAAAAAAAGAAAAGAAATACAATAACCAAAAACAATGTTTTTAAGTTTCAACAACAAACGTTTTCAAGTGTCAACAATATGTTGCTGTCAAAAAAATGGTGAATGTTATATCTTAAGTAACTGAAAACAATTAGTTCAAAGTCAACAACAAATGTTGTAGCTCTCAACATAAGTTAAAAAATGACAATCAATAAAGACTGCTATACTTTCATGTTTTAAGTAACAACAATTGTTACAACAGTCACAATATGTTGTAACTGTGTAACATGTTTGAAGCTGACACTAAAGTTGTAACTGTCAAGCAAATTTAAAATATAACAGTCAACTTTATGTTGCTGTCAAAAAAAGTTGTAAATGTTATTTAACTATCATTTAACTTTAAATTGTTTATTTATTAATTAAATCTGTTTGCAACTGTCAACAAATGTTTTGTAACTATCATCACATATTGTATCTGCCAATAAATGTTAAGACTGCTTTAAGTTTGAATTAAGTTTGAGTAATTGATATTAAACCTTTATTTTTCATTAAACTATTTGACTCGCTTATCTCATTAGGCGTTGCGATTTGGTTGTCTGTTGTTATGCTAAAGTTTATCTATAATTTATTACATATTCTTATTATTTTTAAAGCTATGCATCGCAGAATATTTTTATTTTGTAATGTAAATTATTTTCAGGGTTAAGAATTCCCAAATTACAGATAATTTTGGATAACAAAAACAACTATTTCAACCTCCACCAAGATTATATACACTCTCGCAATTCCAGATTGCAATGCTGCTATCATTATTATTGCATCGATTTCGTTACATCCTCTCTAACACATACATTTATTCGGGCTTCCATCATCATTTTTTAAACATTATTTCTTTGAAATAGGAAAAAAAATGTATGGTATTAAGATTGCGCCAACGATTTGCAACGCCTCGTTAGAATTATTGTTCGTTTTTCACCCAATTTAATAACATGTGATGGGACGCTAATTCTATGGAATATCTCGGCCCCGTCGAAGCGCATCGATTGCAGCAGAAGGTGATTTATTAGGTGCGAGGTGCGGCCAATCATGATTAAACAATGCGATTTGAGGAAGCGGCAGATTTAAGACCAATTTAACACATTTGAGAATAAATACAACAGCCTTCATGGATTATCTACAACCTAGTTTCGTTATAGTTAATTATAAAAATTCAATGGAAAGTGTGTAAAATTGTCATGATGAGTTAAATTAAATATCATGGTATTTGACTATGTAGCAATGAGATTTAAAAAAAATCTATTACTCTTTTATGGTAATTTTGTTAAATATAATAATTAAAGACCGGATTTGTTAAGGTCAATTTGTATTGTATTCAATCGTGCGTATTTCAGAAGCTAATTTGTCTTCGAAGCAATCAACAGAGTTCAGAGGTCTTAAATGTATTAAATATAAACACAAGTGAAATGTAATTTTTATTGATTATTATTATATTTCAAGCCCATATAAAGACGCGCCGCGATTTATTTTCCCATAGTCATCGTGACCAAATGGTAAAAGTAAAATCATCCAATTTATTCAAATGGGATTCGATTATAAAGCCGCCAATAATATCATTTCCCGAAATGAAATTGAGTGAAAGTAACAAGTTCAAAATTATTGTTAACGATGCAATTATTACAATAGGATGTGACTATTTTGTTGAGACCTTAACATTTGCACTGATTGCATGTTTTAATTATGTGTTTGTATGATAATAATGATGATGATGAGGAGATCCGGCGTATCAATCAGAAAAGTAAAGTTCAATTGAATTGAACTTGAAAATGTCTTGGGTGTAATATTTTTTACACGGATGTAATTAAACATTAATTTGTAACAATTAATGTTAATTATTTGTTTTGGCATTATACATCCATCTCATTAATAGTTTCATGATCTAAAATTTTAATTATTTATGGTTTCAAGGTTCTAAACACATTTTTGATGCAAATAATTTTGTTTGTCTGCTTATATTACCAAAACTAAATTAAATGATTTAATGACCAAGTAATCATCATATTTCTTTACGTATTATTAGTAGCCAATATGCGTAATTCTTATCGGTGAATAAATAAACATTTTTTTTTTAAGTGGCGTAACTAAACTTTGATCGGTGTGGCCCCGGCCATGTACAAATTTAGCGCCACACTAAGTGTGGGGGCATCAAGGCACGATTATTATTTGCTGTTTCTAAGAAAATATATGTTTTGCGAGTTACAAAAAAGCGTATAAAGCAGATTACACAACAAAAATTACACGTTTTTTAAGTACAGTTTTAAGATGAGATACATCTTAATAGCGCAATGAAAGTAAAGAAAAGCGCGGCTAACTGCCGGTTTATTAAAAAGATTAACACATGTACACATATGTGCATAAAAAATATACTATTCTTTATGGAAAAAAGTAGCAGGTCAGCTAGCAACATTTTATCATTACGTGTCAATGGGAATGGCTAATAGTTATCTTAAATTTAATTTAGTTTTTAATGCCATCTACATTTGACAAAATTAGTTTTCATCCTTCTTTTTACTACACATTTGCAAAAGTAGATCTATTTCATAAAAAAAATGTGATAATCGGTATTATAACAATGCAGCAAATATTTACAATATTTCTTTTTAATTATCTCACAACACGATATAAAGATAATCTTGAGATGGTTAAGAAAAAAATTAGCTAGTAGTACTGCAACTTATCCTTGCCAAAAGCACATTTTCTAAACCAAAATTCTTAATAGAATTACTACGCTTTTTTGATAACCTTCTTACAATCAAACTAAATGGTGATTTTTTAGAGTCAGAGAACTTTAAATTGAAATTAAACACAGAAAAATGTTTCTAATATCCACGAAATTAGCTTTATTTAACAGATAATTTTATGGCATTAATGTTTGAATATGATTTCGGGCATGTGACCGCTGCGGCTGAAGCGTATATGGCGTAATCTTGAGGTTTAATTTTTACACAGTGTTTGCAGTAATTCAGGTTGTATTTCAGCAATAATGAGTCGAACGATGGCTTCCAAGTGTTCAACTGTTTTAGATTTATCGGTGTAGACATGGGACTTTACATATCTCCAGAAAAAATAATCTAATAGTATCAAATCGCACAAAGGAGGTGGCCAGTTAACAGGTCCATTTAGTAAAATTAATCGTTTGTGGAATGTTTTTTTTTTTAGTAAATCATTTGTATAGGTTGCTGTGTGGCATGTGGCGCCGTCCTGCTAAAACCACAAGTCTGCAACATTATTAAGACACAATCAAGTTGGTAATCATGTCTCTGTACCGCTCACTGTTGACTGTATCGTTCCGACCATCACCAATTTTGACATATGGCCGGTGGGGTCCATAAAGCGCACCAAATGGTATTTTTTCTGGATGTAATGATGTTTCGACAATGGCTTGAGGATTATTATCGCTCCAAATGCGACAATTTTGTTTATTGACATAGCCATTTAACCAAAAGTGTGCTTCATCACTGAACAAAATTTGTATATAAAATTGTGGATCAATATTCCTTGGCTTATTTACCAAATGTGCGGCGCAAACGATGATCGTGTGGCTTCAATTCCTCTACAAATTAAATTTTGTAACCAAGATCTTTTGCAAAATTGTTTAATTGTTGAGCACGATGACGAATTGACACATTTGGATTATCATTAATACTACGCTACACACTATCAATTGCTTCTTGTGTGCGCACTGTATGACGTCGTACAGGATGCAAAAGAAAAAATAGCAAAAACCACTCAAAAAGAATAACCAAATAACATGTAAAACATAACAATCTTAGAAGCAACCAAAAATCACATAAAAAACGGAAAGAAGGGAGAAGATCAAATAACCTGTAAAATCTGGGCTCAATATCTACTGGAACCCGTAAAAATCTTTCTGAACAAATGTCTGCAAGAAGGCAAAATTTCTAAAACATGGCAAAACGCTGCAGTAATTATAATACTCAAGAAAGAAAACAGAAACAGTATACATACGCTTGCTATCATACATGTACAAGCTCTTTGCCAAAACTATTACCAACTGAATTACAAACTAGATTTCTACTAACCTAGCAAACAAGCTGGTTTAAAAAACTACGGAACAGCAGACCGTCTGCAAACAATCCAGATTCTAATAATAAAAAGTGTCCAATCAACATAGCCGCTACATATAGCCTTTATCGACTACCAGAAAGCGTTTGATTCTATAAAACTAGTTCAAATTTGCAATAGCATTGACAATGCAAGAGTCGACTCTATATATGGGCAACATTATATTAACTAAGCTAACATTGGAAGACACATAATTATTAAGTAACTTGCAATTTGCTGACGACATTACATTTTTGAGTAACAATATCAAATTACTAAAGATTATGATTTCACAGCTAAGCAAAGCGTCAACAAATAAAGGCCTGAAATAAAACCTATCAAAAACTAAAATCATGAATAGCGGGAACGTGGTAATAACCATCAATTAGACAGACGCTCAAAAATGTTATTTTCATTTTTATTTTGTGTTTTCATCAATAATAAAGGTAGAAATGCTAAACTCCAGCTCTCGTAACATTGTTTTGGAGGGCGTTATATTTGGCTTTTTTTTAGCAATTTTAGGTAAGCAATCCGTAGGCGTCCTGTCAACGTGATCTCTCATCTTTTTCTGAGCCCATCTTACTACGTCATGGATTCACACAATTTGTTTATTTCCTCACTTCTCTTTCGGTCAAATAAGCTGAAACCTGTTAATGTTCTAAGTGTTTGCATTTTTGTCGTTCTTAAAAGTCGTTTGGTTGTTGTATTATTTGCTTTAGTTTCTATTGCATAAGTCATGATTGGTCTTGCGCAAGTTTTATAGATTCGTACTTCACTTTCAGTATTCATATGTTTGTTTACCATATTATATCTTGAAAGTAACCACAGATTAAAGCTGCTTTTGTTGTTTAGGTTCTTGTTTCTTTCCTCAAATCCTTGTTACTTGTAATAGCTGCTTTAAAATTTTCGAATTCATTACTTGTTCTACACTTTGATTGTAGATTGCCAATTTACATCTTCTTGCTTTTAGAAACACTAAGTTTGGTTTTCTTTGCAAATGTTTCTATGGTAATTTTTTTTATGTTAGTTCAACTTTATAAAAAAGATGCAAATGATCTTAATTTCCTTGTTTCCCAACTGATATTCTTTCCTTCATTGTGTCACTACTCTTATTATTTCATCTATCATTACGATAAATAGGGCAGGGCTTAGGCTGTCTTTATGTCTAATTCCTGTGGCAATGGGTACTTTCTTAGACAACTTATCTGTTACTTTTATTGACGCGTACATGTTAGTGGGTTAGGTCAATAAAAAAACATTTAAGCTGTTTTATTGTATTTTACGGTTTTTTCAATTATTTGACGTATTATATACATAGCGTATGTAGTTATCCTCATCCTTTAAAATCCGTGCTGTTCCTAACACATTCCACTTAAATACATTTTATACAACAAAATCTTAGTTGTAGTTTTAGTACAAAGATTAGGAAGTTTTTTATATTGGTTTTTTTCTCTTTTAAAAGATTGATATCAATATGCCCTCTTTTCATTCAAATTGTATTTGAGTGTAAATATGTTTTTTTAGAAAAAGCTTATGTCCAGAAGTAGATGTAATGGTTAAAAAAGAAAAAATCTGCTTTAAGTAATAATATTTTGTATTGTAAATACTTTGTACAAAGCCAAGTTAGTTTACGGAAAAATTCTCGGCTACCAAAAACGCATAACTTTAAACATAAACCAGAAAAAAATTAACTGAGATTTATAAAGTTTTTTTTAGAGGTATAGAAATTTGAACTGAAATAAAACTCATAAAAATCATGCTAACGCCATGGTATTGGCTTTATTGGAAAGATAATTTTATGCCATTGCTGCTTATATACGATTTGGGGCATATGGGCTGGTTCGAATGAAGTGCAATCTGGAAGTCGAGTTTTTGACCACTTTTTCGAGCAGCCGGAGCCGTATATCGGCAATAACGAGGCGAATGTTGGGTTTTAGCTGATCCAACGTCGTTGGTTTATTGGCGTACACTAGCGACTTTACATATCCTCACAGAAAGTAGTCCATAGGTGTGATATCACACGATCGTGGAGATCAGTTCATAGGTCCGTTATTTATGCGGTCAGCAAATGTTTCCTGCAATAATTAGATTGTGTCGCGCGCTGTGTGGCATGTTGCGCCGTCTTGGTGAAACCAAAGCTCCTTCACGTTAACGCCATTCAACTGGGAAACAAAAAAGTCAGTAATCATGTATCGATAGTGCTCTCCATTGACTGTCACGTGTTGGCCGAAAATGATTTCACCAGTCCATAAAGCACACCAAGCAGTGTGTTTTTGTGGATGTTACGGCGTCTCAATAATGGCTTCTGGATTTTCCTCGTTCTAAATCCGGCAATTTTGTTTGTTGCCATTAAGCCCAAAATGGGCCTCATCACTAAACAATTTTTTTTGTAAAAATGAGGATCAAGAACAATCTTGTTTTTGGCTCATTCTCCGAACGTACGACGCAGCTTTTGCACAAGTTGTATCTTGTAAGCTCGTAAACCGAGATCTTTTTGCAAAATCTTTCATAGGGTGGATGGACACAGCTCCAATTCTGTGCACAATGGCAAATTGACTCATTCTGGTCCTCCGCAACACTACGCTCCACAGTTAACAACTTCTTTGGTGCGCACTGTACGACGTCTCTGCGGATGCACATTATCAATCGGACTATGCGTATTGCAAAAACGATCCATGGTTTTACAAATACCTTGCTCGGATGGACAATTATATCAACCGTAAAATGGATGTAGTGCACGGTAAGTTTTGCGAACTGAACCACGACTTTCGAAGTAATTTTGCAAGCGTTGTTCTGGCGTAAGTCTATTCATGATGAAATGGCAAAACATACTGAGCAGAAATCAGCTGTCACCTATCAAATTGACTGTCACTAGAAACAGTGTTGCCCTGTCAAAAAACAAACCTCTAAAAAAAAACACCATTTATAAAAACAAAACACTAGTTAGTCAAGTTAGGGTTTGTCCAAACGTGGCAAAACGTCATATAAGCTAAAAATCATAACAAATTGCTTTTAAACAACGCTGCCTAAACAACTCGTTTAGACCATTCAAACCACCAAGAACTGATGGAATGTAGCTAGTGATGCCGCCGGATCCACTTTTTGGCCGGAACCGGATACCGGAACCATCATCTACAAAAAACCGGAACCGGACCGGTACCGAATCCAAGACCGGATCCACCCGGATCTGGCCGAATCTATAAAAATTTAAAAAAATAATTAATATTTATCAGCTCCGGCATCCAGCGTCTTCATCGAAAAAAAAAAAAATTGACTGCCTGACCGCAAATCATGGAGAAAAATTAATATTCCTACATTATAATTCAAATATTATTTAATAATATTGATTATAGTAGTACAAAGCAGACGACGTGGGTGGAACGAGCACATCTCACAAAGGGATAATGATTGCTTAGCAAAGACTGTAAGAGATGGCAAAACAAACACAAAAAGACCTCTCGGCGGACAACCAAAGAGATGGAGAGACAGCTGGACATCGATATCTCAGGAACAGCGGAACCAGGATTGACAAAGCGTCACCACAAGCCGAACGGCTTTTGATAAGAAGAAGAAGATTATAGTAGTAGTAAACATATTTATTTTATATTATATACAGAAAGATAGTTTTATATCATTGTAAAAATGGTTGGTTGAATATGGAAAGGGCTATCAACCGAGGTCTTTCTGCTCTATAGATTATAATATTTAATTATTATTTATTAATATTATTATATTATATTTATTTTTATTATTATTATTTTTTTGCCGGTTCCAGCGGCATTACTAAATATAACCTATCATGTTACAAAAAGAGTAAGCAACTTTGAAAGAAACTCTATGCAAAATTTTTTAATTCGAAGCAATCTACTCAACGCTAAATTTTACAAACCAATTAGTTTTACAATGTTCATACAAAAACTATTGGAAAAGTTAGTCCGCTATTTATTGCCTCACTAAAGTTTTAGCCATTATACCAATATGCCTATTAGTAGGAAAAAAATGTGAATTGGCTATGAACCAGCTGGTCAGCAGGTGCAAAAAATTATTTATTGCAAAAAAATGTATGTTGCTATTTTGAAGATCAAAATCACGTTTGAAAATACTACCTTCAAATCCATTTCAATGGTAATGAAGAACCAAAAATTAGATACTCTCATCCAAAGTTACCTATGTAATGTGTGACTACACATGCTTCAAGTACTCAAACTACGTCTATTCCCAGTACTATGTGCCAGTAGAATATTATGTTCCCATAAACTGTGTAGTACCAGTCAACTGCCAACTAAACACTTAATAACAAAATAGTTTTTTTGTTTTAAACTACGCCGATGATCTTATTATTATTGTAAACAGGATACAAAGTACACTAAACACCAAAAAGTGCTACAAAAAAAGGTTATTAGTAAAAAACAACAAATTGTCTTTTCTACAAGACAAAACAACAAAAACTTAAAAAGTATAAAGCTACTAACCAAAGAAACTCACCTTAAAAATGTGACTACAATTGCTATGGCTTGTGGATTATTATTGCTCCAAATGCGACAATTTTGTTTGTTAACGCAGCCATATAACCAAAAATATGTTTCATCACTAAAAAAAATTTTCAAATAAAATTGTGGATCAATACCAATGTTTTCCTTGGCCCATTTACCAAATGTACGGCGCAAACAATCATCGTGTGGTTTCAATTCCTGTACAAGTTAAATTTTGTAAGCTCGTAAACTAATATCTTTTGCAAAATTTTCCATAAAGTGGATGGATGCAAGTTTAATTGTTGAGCACGATGACAAATTAACACTCCATATGTGTTAATTTGTCATTAACACTACGCTGCATACTAGAAATTGCTTCTTGTGTGCGCACTGTTCGACGTCGTACTGGATGCACAATTTCTCAAATTAATTGCTCTGGTTTGCGATTATGAGCACAAACAATGCACGTAATGGCCAGCGGCCCTTAGACTTTCAATATTATAGTCAATATATTGCACAATAATTGATATTGTACAATAATATTGACCGTCTGTAAATCATATTAAAAGATTGCACAATATATTGAGTCAATCAGAAAGATTTTGATTTTTAATTTTTTAATGCTATAACTATAGCAATATTCTCACATCTTTATTTTTATTCCACTTGTTGCCTGCAGAAGTGTCAGTAACTAACTAAAACTTTGCAAAATTATATTGCAACGTGTAGTAATCGTATTGTTCAATATTATTGATGATAATATTGATCGTCTAGTCAAAAAATAAGAAAACGTAAAGTTGTGTAAAAATAGTAAATCAATTTTGTTTTAAATATCATGTACATATTTAAAACAAAATTGAATGATAACTTACTACTTACTACATCCGTAGAAGACTTTAGTAAAGTCAAAACCAGTAATGTATTTGTAAGAATAAACTTGCGACAAAAAACATTATTATTATTATTATTTTATAAACATGAATTATCAAATAGGAAAAGTCACAACAATCAGTTATAAAGCAAAAACGCAGATAAGCAAAACATTTTTTCAAACGTCAAAACAGTTTAACACACCTTAAAAACAAAAACTCTTTATTAACGTTTTTAATAAAATTGATTTTGTTTTATTAGTGGCATGTAGCTTTTTTTCTTTTGAGGTGGTATTACTGGCGTCTCTGCACTGCGTTATCTTAGTCCCATTGTGCATTTCCGGTTTTTAATAAAATCTAGAAATTTTGATGCCAAGCGACAAAGCTCTTTTTTGGTTAGCTTAATCTTGCCAAAAAACGCACTAGATTGCAAATAATAAACTTTGTACTCACTCAGCTGATGTAGCGGATTTTATTTGTCTTCTCGGCAACCATTTGGCTCTCCATTCTATGCATGAGTCTGTTTAGGCCGCATTGTGCATTTTTTGACAGTTTTTCTACAAGTTGTTGTTTTGTGTCAAGTTTACTACAGATTATTTGTTTACCAGTCTTATATGTAATTCCAAAAGCAGGTTCAGGTTTAATAAACATCTTGGTGTTTTTTTTTGTTGAGCTTATCCGCTTTCTATACCTTAATCCTTTGAAATCCAAATTAAGCTTATTCAGTTGTTTGTGGTTAATGCCTTCAGACTGGTTATGCAGTCCATTACTGCCTTCAGTGCCGATTGGTTTGCTCTACTGAAGTATTGTTCCAATTCAATTATATTTCTAGCAAAAGCATGCAATTTTATCTGTTTTTGCTTAAAAATTAAGCCATTTTTGCCTAAAAATAACCTAATTGACATCTCACTTCTCCAACCCAGTTATTTGTTTGATAATATATACGATAAATTTTCAAAGAAAAATCATAAAACTTCTTACGCTTTTACCAACTCTTTTGGGCATGCTAGAAATTAGATGATTTAATGCATCTTGAAGCAGTTTGTCGCAAACCATCTGAAGCTGGTGACACAAGTGTTTGGTAAATACGGCGCTAAACAACGCTGTTCTCTCTATCATATTATAGACATGCTCTATAGAGTTCAAGTCAGATAATATTGATGGCTAAAACAAACAATTAATGTTGTTTTGTTTTAGGAAGTCTGTAGTTACGTTAGCAGCATGGATAATTTTAAATAAATGGAAGCAGAAAGAGTTTCAAGACTGTATCAATGCGCGTTCAATGTACCCAAAGTGAATTTTAGAAGCGGACATTCTTTCATAATTTATTGCTTTCAAAATCAATACACCAGGGGTTAATGCCGTGTGATGATGTTGAACAAATTGTAAATTTAGTCTTTGATTTTTCTGTCATTTATAAACCCAGTTGTGTAACATTTTAATTTTATTAATTTTGAGAAAAGTATAATTACAATTTATAATATGATTTGCAAATGAACTTGTATTGTTATTTAGTCTAAACGCTTTAAAATATTTTGTATTTTAAAAGTTTGTTATGTTTGACCAACATATACGCTATTGCATTCGGAACATGAGATTTTATAAACACCAGATTTCCATAAAACATGAATTTTATTTTTAGCATTAAATAATATATTTGATAATTTGCAACTTGGTCTAAAAGCAATTTGTTGATTTTCTTTCCAAAATAAGTTGATGTTGTGAATGAGTTTGAACAAATTCTCTATATTTAACTTTTATTTGAGAATGAGTATTTTTAAGATCATATAAAGCTTTTTTTAACTAAAAAATAAACGTAAATCTCTGTTATACATTATTAAATAATATTCAATGTAACGTAGTTACAAATCACATAAATAAATTAAAAATGCAATTAATAAGATAAAAAATATTTTTGCTGATGCAAAAACCCAGCCGTTAAGTTACAGCTGGGATTATTAAATCACAACCCTATTAAATTATAATAAGAAATAAACTCATGGACAAAATTAACGCATTACTTAATTAAAATTGTATAATTACAATACTGAAATTAATATTGCAATAAAATGTTTATGAATGCTTATTGTTAGGTACTGTCTAGTAGTTTGTAAATAAAATCAACAAAACATGGCGTTATTTCTAATATTTTTTTATTAAAAAACCTTTTTTCTTAAAAACAACGCAAACATTCAATCAAAAAACAAACAAAAACAATAAAATTTTCTACTCTTAATTACTGCTTTCATGCGTCTTGGCATACTAGAGATCAAATTTTGAATGACTTCTTGAGGAGTATTTTTCCTTTCTTGAATTGCAATATACCAGTTGATTGTAGTTGGCAGGTGAAGGTGTACGACGTCAAACCCATTTTACTGGCTGGTCATTCTATGAACGGAATAGCAACAGCATTTAAGTAACAAATAACATGAGGACAAGCATTATCCGGCATAAACAAAAAAAAAACTGCTTTCACAAAACCAGCAGATGGCATTACTCGGGTAAAAACGATGTGTTCAAGATAATTATCCGCACTCATTGATCTAACACGTATAGGAACCAAACCCGTGCGGCTATCGAAACAGATGCCTCCTCAAAACATTGCAGAGCCACCACCAAACGGGACTCTTAGAAAAATATTGTAACTAGCAAATCTCTCTCCAAGCCTTTGCCAGACACGCTTACGTCCATCAGGAGATTTAAGGATAATCTTTGTTTCATTTGAGAATAAAATTATTAAAAGTCCAACTTTGATGATTTCTCGAAAAACGCATTCTTTGAATTTTGTGCGCTCTGGTGAGCAGGGTTTTTTTGGCTGGTTCAATCCAGCTTCATTTTTAAGCGCATTCTATTTGTTCGAGAAGATACAAGAAGATTGTGAGCAGCTACAAACTTTTTTTTTAGTTACTAGTCGTTCTCTTGTTTCTTAGTGTTAATAGTCTTATCTATTGGATTTATACACCGTTATCGCCTATGTTCCGGCCTTTGTAAGCAACATTTTTCTCGTTAAATAATCTAACCATGCGGTTGTTTTCTATTATATTAGCAACATGACTCATTTAATATCCTTCGTCCAACAAAGTTGATGCTCTTACTGCTTCCTCCACTGACAAATTTGTTCTGCAATTCATTACTAAAATGTATTACATTCGCACTGACACTATCAATAACAAAAAACTTGGATGTTAAAGACAATTAGTCTTAACAAGCAAAAGTTTTTCGATCAGATTTTGAATCAATTTTTACCAAAAATGCTTTTATTTGCAATAGTATTTTTAAAACAAAACATTTGTTGACAACATTTACTTGAATTGTCCAACTTCTGACCATAACCTTCTTGTAATATAGTTAGAAAACTAAAAATCATCATTATTTTGAAATAACACAAAATATATGCGGTGCTGCGTTTATTCTGCCCATGAGTTTATATAAAAAAAATAGATTTGAAAAAAAAATGCTACAAATAATTTAGTTTTATTTTTCAAATCACAATTGTCTGTTTTCTTTTATATTGCAAATTGTATATTTAGAAAGAAGAAAAAATATACAAAATACTTTATTTCTCGTTATCCGTTGTAATGTAATTACAAATCAAATAGATAAGAAAATTTTGTATTGGTTCTAAAATCCAACTATTAAATTTCAAATGAGATTAATAAATCACAAACTCGGCCAATTTAATAACATATTCAGATAATAAGTTGCATAAAATACTATTTAAAAAAGCAATTAATAATAATAATAAATCAAAAGTCTGACTCGTAAAATACTGTAATTAGCTAAAATATTAATTATTTATTGGTAAACTCGTTAATTAATAACAAAAAAAAGCAAACTCAATTAATTAAACAAAAAATTTAGACATCAATTTTTATAACACATTGATTGATATATATGTACATTGATTCTTTTGACCAAAATTACATAAATCAAAAACGTGATAAATAATATTTTCAAATTAGGTCAATAAACACATAACATTTAAAACTTAAACAATTACTAAGTTTTTTTTTTGCATTTAATATTCTTTAAAATGATGTTACTGGTTTTGACTCACTATGGACAATAATAAAAGTAATAAAAACATTCAAAAGCACACGTGTCGCACTACCTTTACATTTTTAAGTATCAAAGTTTCCAGATTTAAGTCGTCCCCAAGATAGCAATTGAGTCCACTTGCTAATTAGATTCCACGAAAAATTTACATCAATACTCTGTTTATTTTTTTTTAATTAACATATTTTTATTATATTTTAAACTTCGAACCTAAAATTCTACTCAAAATTTATTAGAATTTGAGGCTTAGTCAATTTTTTGAAAATTTAGAAAACCTTTACTTATTTTTATCATTTTGTATTATTTTTAGTATTCTAATAGTGATCTTTAAGTAAGGTTTACTTTTAAAGCTTCAAAGGCAGTGTGACGTGTTCTTTTGATTCATAAGTACAGCCCTTATTTTTGGCATAGCGTACTTTTTTGCATAAAGATCACTTTCTGAGGGTGCACACAATAAAATTCCACAAAATTAGACAATCATAATTTTTTTTATTTTATTCATTTTGCAGAACTCAAAAGTATACTTTTTCTTCTTCTGACAATCCGTAAATGTTTTTAATAATTAAATTGATGACAATAATAAACTCCGTTAATAAAAGTAAATAAAGCTTGATTCAAAAATCTATTAACGGTAAAGATGCAATAAATGAAACACTGTTTATAACATTATAATCATAAGACTAAAAGAAATAAACACATAATTTTTATATCAATTTTTAATGATACATTACTAATTTTTAATAAAGGAGCTGAATTGTATTGTTTTTTTGAATTATCATCAAAATTAACTCACGTACTTTAATTATAGTATACATTTAACAGTGGCTTATTTGTAATAAAAATGTGTAGATTACATCTTTCCGCTAGTAGTTAGTTAAAGGATGTTGTTAAAATTCAAATCTATCAAAAAAATATTGATTAATATAGTTTGAAAGAAAAAATTGACAGTTTAAGGACGTTTAATGTTGTAATAGATTAAATAAATAGATTGAATTTGTAATAATTGCAGTGTTTAATTTAGACTATAAATTATTGAAAATTTAAACGTTGACGTTTCAAATCATAAATAATGCATTATTGTTGTTTAGTTGTAGGATAAGACAAAATTAGCGATACTTAAAACACACGATTTAATGAAGGATGCGATGCTAATCCGAATGTGAATCCGCGAGCGGTCAGTTCTCATTAGTTCCGCGACCTTCCTACGAGAAGTTTTGTGTATGTTTGTTGTACTTGAACCAAATCAACGGAAGACATCCAACCTTGATGGATCACATCCTGAGGCGACCTAACTATCTTAGGCAATCATTTTTTTTTAATGTTTGTTATGCTTGCACATCCTGGTAGGTGACCTGTCGCCCCATAGAGTGCACTTTCACTGCAATCTTTGCACTCTGTGCTGCCGAGAAAATAATACGAATGAATTTCTATTACAGATATTTATCTATTGGACTAAGAGAAACTGCATTTTAATCTTATCTCATATTTTATAATAATTGATTAATCACTATAAGAAACAACATAAATAATGACTGAAGTGCTATCTGATATTCCTGTTTGTTGGTACAGTATAAATTTCTGTGTTTGTTGGTAATTAGAAGCTAAATTATTAACGGCAAGGTGTCATAAAAATTAAATGTTGACAAAACTATTATATAACCAAAGAAAGCACATACGATTAGCATAGTTATAAAAGAATTACTAATTTTGCAATCATTACTTTTGCACTTAAATGTTAATAGCATTAATTGTTTTGAAATAATAATCTATGGAATAATATATTTATAGTGTATTACTTGTCAACGTGGGTTTGTCTAAATCCGGAATTCCATTACCATAATATGATCCGGAATTATGTCATGTTATTATTATTTTTTATTACTTTTAACATTTCCATTAATTATACACCGCGTTATAAATTTATATTGGTTACAGAAGCTTTATAACACTTTAATAAAAACTAATTTATAATTGTTGATAATTTTCCATTTGTTTAAAGATTTTTATTGAAAAAAGAAACGTAAAAGGATACAAAGAAGATAATATTAGTTTTTATGAGCTACTAAGAAGAAAAAACTAAAGATAACAAATAAGAAAAAAATAAATAATAAGTTTTTAAAAACAAATCCAAATAATAGTTTTAAAAGTATTAGTGGCAGCTACTAATTAAAAGAATTTAAAATCTTTTTAGAAAAAATTATAAAGATATTGAAAAAAAAATAACGTTTATTATTTGTTAATAACACTTTAATTACAAAGTATATAAACAAGTCTATAACAACCAAGTCATTATAATTCAGAACGCCCGCTGATAATGATGCCTTGACTTACTTAGATATTTATTTGTATTCATGCCATAGTTTTAAATAAATGTCATTTACATGCGTCATTAATATAATAATTAATTATAAGAGAAAAATATTCTCTTTGAGGGCTTCAAGAGTCTGAGGCTTGTTGACATAGACTCGTGACTTCAAAAAACCCCACAAAAAGAAATCTAGAACGGTTAAATCTGGCGATCTTGCTGGCCAATGCAAATTACCAAAACGTCCCGGAAATGCAGAATTTCGGTTGTAAGTCGTGCAGTATGCACCGTTGCTCCATCCTGTTGGAACTACATGTTCTCCAGTCCCAATTCGTTCAGTTGAGGTAGAAGAAAGTTGTTGAGCATGGCTCTGTAGCGCCGCCGTTCACAGAAGTCGTTTGGCCCGCGACGCTTTCAAAAAAATAAGACCCGATGACGCCTCCACCGTAAACACCACACCATACAGTAACTTTGAGCGAGTGTAATGCCTCTTCTACCCAGGAAGCGATAATTTTGCTTATTCACGTATGCACAGAGATGTAAATAGGCCTCGTTGCTCATGATGATTTTTGATAAAAAGTTGTCTTCCATGTGATCGAGATTCAGGATGTTTGAGCGTAGGTTATACGCGCTTGGCGGTCAACGGCTAGCAGCTAACTGTCTGTTCTTTGTAAGGGAACATTTTCAAGTCTTTCGCCAAAATTCTCTGTAAAAATTGCCAATCGATGTTCAATTGCGTGGCACGTCGTCTGGTCGATACTTCGGGGTCCTCTGTGACATCTTCAGCTACAGCCGCGTAATTCTCAGCAGAACGTCTGCTCCGGGGCCGCCCAGACCTGACAGCATCTTGTGTTGACCCACACTCTTATAAGCAAGCAGCTAAACGCCGTAGTGTTTGCTCAGTTGGTGTCGGACGACCGGGAAATCTTTGACTAAATTTTGGCTGCGCCAACTCCACCAACAAATTATTACGCAAAAAAATCAAAACTTATTCTGCGTTCTTAAGGAGTAGATCGGTTCATGTCTTATTCACGTGTATTTTGTATCTGTTTACTTCACAAACGTCAAAGCAAAATTATAGCGTCTTCCGATAAAGTTTTGATTTTTGCGCCACTTCTTATTAAGAATCTGTTAGGTTTTCAAATTTGGTTTCAATCCCATCATATTTGCCATTTTCATATTAGTTTAAAGAGGTAAAACTCCAACTTGAACATAAAAACGTTATATATTTTTTTTATCGAACAAAGACAGTAGCCCAAAGTATGGAGTACTTTTAAAGTGTGTTGGTGCAAGTTGAAAATTTAATGTTGATTGAGCGCCGAGTAAAACTTTCAGTTATTGCCAAAGAAATACAAACATCAGAAACAAATGGTTTTAAAATTTTAATGAGCAAAGTGTCCCAATGATTTCCAAAGTTGTTGAACTGCTTTATTCTAAGATACAGACTTTTATAAAATTGTAATTGGAGATTAGACTTGAGTATACCACTAAGATTTTTCCACAAAACAAAAGTCTATTCAATGGGCTTATACTAAAGAATACGTTGGAGCAAGTATGCTAGCTATTAATAGTTTTTACGTTAAAATTAAAAAAAAATGTTTTGCAACTATTTGTTTTTATATCTATAATACAAAAAACTCTTTTTATAATACTTTAATGATAACAGATAATATTGAAAACATAAAACACCTTAAAAAGGCTATATAAAACAATGAAAGACTTCTATGAATTTGGGATGGCAATAAAAAACTAAAAACTTAAAATCCTGAAATCTAAGTGACACCTACATACAGGTTTAGTACCAAGTCTGACGCGCAACAGTTAGTCAGTGGTTGTGATCTCAGACAACTCAAATTGTAACTGGTAGATTAATTAAAAATTCTAAGAAATTTAGTGTTTGAAAGCTTTTAAAACAAAGTAACTTAACCACAAAAATAGATTTTCCATAAATACTATGTTGTAAGTACCTGTGTTCTTGTCAGCAAAAAAAAATTGTACATTGATAAGACAAAAACAGTTAGTACGAGAGCTAGCAATGTTTTCGAGAAAGCATTTTAGGTCTAGTCGACCTAAACTGCTTTTTGTAGATAATTTTTATTGACAATAGGTAAGGACGCGCCGCTGTCTGGTGGCTGGGAGCGGTTGCGTATACCTGTGCGCAGCCCTCCTGTACAGGTGAAAATTTGGCAGTTTGAAACCATTTTAAAACAAACAAAAAATTCATAATTTTCTATGTCATTTTACCATTATAAATCTATCTTGCCAGACAGTTTTGTCATTGTTAACATCGTGCATTGCATTGGCAACAAAACTATTTACGTCAGTTGGAATAAATGTTATTGCTATAGAGTTAAATACACCAAGGTTATTCAGACTAAAGAGGAATCATTATTTTGTGAAGAGCATGAAGAAGCCGATTCTAGGATGATATACACTATTTGCCAAATTGATTTTGACGCTGAAGTTGTGTTTAGGTGCTCGAACTCGGATATAATAATTATACTTCTCAGAAACATAGAGCATCTAAACGTTTTCTTAAAACTGTGGATACATATTGGCACTGGAAATCACCAGCAATATCTCAAAATCAATAAATTGCATACTACACTTGGCAGTAGTATATGTAAAACTTTGCCGGCTTTCCACGCAATGACAAGCTGTGATTACAAACCTGCCTTTTTCCGTAATGGCAAGGTCCGGTTTTTTCAAATTGTTTACAGAAGACTAACAATTGTCATTTAAAATTTTTGTTGCTGATAATGAGGACATTGTAGAGCGTGCTTTTGCAACTCCTTCAAGAAAATGTTCAGGATTTTTGACTTATTAAATTTACTTCTATGTAAATCAGAGCTACGGCAACATTTAATACGAGTTTGATATGTAGCAAAATTTCCAACTTTGCTATCTCTAGAAGCTTCTGGTTGGACCATTAAGAATAATCAATTTGATTTTGTTTGCTTATTTTTGTATTTTAAATTACATTTTAAGCTAGACTTGTGAAACATATTCCACCGTTTCTCTCAAATGCTCTCTGACACCGCTATCTCTGTAACGCACCCAAGAAGTTACATGCCGCACTCTTCCAACTTGTCTATTCTCCCCAGAACATAAAATGATCAAATTAACAGTACATTCTTTTATTATGGAATTACAATAAATTAAATTGCTAGACATTTTTAATAAATTTTAACCTTTCAGTGGTAACGTCCGGTGTGTGACACCGCGCCAATTGTCATTTGAGTTTTTTTCTTTATCTAGAAAGAGTCGATTCTTGATATTTTTAGAGTTTACATTTCTAATGTATGTATGTATGTATGTATGTAATGTAGTTTAAATTCGATTGCAAAATTTTAATCGGTGCATCTAGTAGAAATTATTGCGGTGTTAGACACCGCCGTTACTACTCTCTTTCAAGTTTGGTGTGCTTGATTTTTATTTTTTTTATTTTTAATTTAATTAATAGTTACATTAAGCTAAGGAAATATTATTTTATGGATTTGCCTTTTGTTAAAATTTAATTACATTGTTCTCAGAATACGGTCCACCGAAAGTTGTTTGAAACTAATTAATGTTAAGGTTTATTGTAATCTTTAAATTTTATGTTTTAGATTATTGGTTTATTCTTAATCTCTCTATTCCTGGTAAACCCTTTCTAAGAATTTCTGAATACCACCAATATGAATTGATATAAATATTAGAAAAAATTATATTAAATTCAGTCTTTCAGCTACTTATGCTTGTTATACAGTTATTTTTTTTATTTTACTTTTGCTTTGTCAAGTTTTGTATTTTGTTCTAAAATACAGTACCCTTATTTTAAAAGGAACACTTTTATTGCAATTAAAGTCTTGTGTACGTTATGAAGTCCTATGAGGCGGAACAGGCCCGCTTTGAGAAAATGATGAACAACATTTTAACGGATGATGAAGTTGATAGGACAGAAAATGATGTGTCTGATGATTCAGAAATCGATGAACAGGAACGTGTGCTACATGAAAGCGATTCTGAACAAGAAATTTTTAATGATGATGAAAATGACATAAATAACAGTTCTAGTTTGTCTTTTATTGAAAAAGATAATAAAACCTCTTAGAAAAAAATGCCAAGACTAAGCAGAACATTTAAAACTAGACAAGAAAATATTATAAAACGTCTTCCTAGTCCATCTCAAGCAACTAAGTTGATGAAAAATATTACAAAAATATGGAATTATTTTATTAATGATTCAATAATTACAACAATTACCAATTGTACAAATAAATATAATGCAAAAGTTGCCGAAAATTATGCCAACTCCATAAATGTATATCCAACTAATTATATTGAACTTTGTACTCTTTTTGGGCTATTTTATATGTCTGCAGTTTGCAAAAGCAATCGTCAAAATCTTGAAGATTTGTGAAGAATTGACGGCTATGGCATTGAAATATTTCATCTTACCATGTCGCTTTAAGGGTTTTGATTTGTATTAAGATGTATTCGTTTTTATTGAAACTCAAAGTGAAAGAAGAAAAATAGACACTTCCTCCAATTCACGAAATATTTGATATTTTCAATCTAAATTGCCAGAATGATTACCACATTTTGGAATTTGCTACAATAGATGAAATGTTAGCACCATTTAGAGAAAGATGCAGCTTTAGAGTATATATACCATCTCAACCCAAAAAATATGGTTTGAAAATACAAGCATTATGCAATGATAAAATGTTTTATACTAACAAATTGGAGATATATGCTGGAGAGCAACCGGTCGGGCCTTATAAAGTTTCCAATAGTGCATTTGATGTGGTTCATAGGCTCTGTGAGCATATTTCTGGTTCAAACAAAAATGTCACCATGGATAGTTAGTTCACATCAGTCCCTCTGGTTCAAAGTCTACTGCAAGAACATAAACTCACCGTCATTGACAACATCAAAAAAAATAAAAGGGAACTGCTTTTAGAATTTTTAAAACCTTCCCCTCGACCAGCTCGTACTAGCATGTTTGGGTATTCCAATGAATACTTTGGTTTTATATATACCAAAAAAAAAAAAGGAAAAATGCACTTTTGGTGTACTTTACATCATAATGATGAAACCGATATAGATAGTGGAATTCTGCAAAAACCGGCAATTATTATTGACTATAATAATACCAAGGAAGGCGTTGACACCGTGGACAAGCTATGCGTCAGTTATGATTGTGCCAGAAATACACGAAGATGGCCAATAGTGATTTTTTAATTCTATGTTGAACATAACTGGAATAAATTCAAGACAAGTAATCTTAACGATAGAAAATCAAAATCAAATTTTGATGAACTTCAAGGAGATATAGATGCAGCTCAAATAGTTGAAGATTTGAATTCTTTTTTTATTACAGTTGCTCCAAATTTAATATCAAAATTAACACTAAACTCTATTTTTATTCCAAAATTAAGCAAAGAAGTAAAATTACCAACTCTTTAAAAAATAAAAACAGTGCAGGAATGAATGAAATACCACTGTCACTGATTAAAAAATGTGTAAACATAATAATCACTCCTTTGACACATATTATAAATAAATCACTTAAAGAAGGTGTATTTCCAGAACAATTAAAACCTGCTATCAGAAAACCAATTTATAAGAAAGGTGATTTAAATGATCCTGAAAACTACAGCCCCATCAGCATTCTTAACTCATTTTCAAAAATATTTGAGAAAGTTATGTATCAAAAATTAGTTGTTTTTTTTTTACTAAATATAATATATTGAAAAATAACCAACACGGTTTCAGAAGAAACAGAAGTGTTCAAATAACAATGCAAGAAATGAATCAAAATATTGTAGAATCTTTGGAAATGGGTGAGACGCCCTGTGGTGTTTTTGTTGATCTTTCCAAAGCTTTTGATTGTGTAAGCCACAAAATTTTATTAATAAAATTATATAGATATGGAATACAAGGATCTGCACCTAGATGGATAAGCTCATATCTCACAAATAGAACTCAAAGTACACATATTGAAGTAAATGGAGAGAAATTTAAATCAAAACAAAAAACAGTTGCAGGTGTTCCTCAAGATAGCATTATTGGTCCATTACTTTTTATAATATACCTAAATGACTAATCAAACTTTTTGTTAAATAGTCCACATAATATAATAAGTTACGCGGACGACACTACTATGCTATTGAGTGAAAAAAAAACTACAAACAGAATCTAATAATGTTATTATTATTATTATTATTATTAGTTATATATTCTGCAAATAACCCAGAAATTAAGATTTTAAGACGAACTGTTATGATGGGTTTAGCAAACGGTTTACTGCAATCACACTTGCAAGTTACAGCAAGTATGTTCAATTTTCCAAGAGGCCTTTCATTTAGGTTACAAGAGGTGTGCAAAACTCAAACTCAATTTTTTTAACAGAATATCATTAATAAGATGTTTTTATTGTGATAGAACAAAAAAACACTTAAGGAAATAGTTTAATTCTATTAAATATAAATTTAATTTTTAATGAAGGCAGTTTTCTGCATATTTTATCCTATCAAGATAGTCCTCTTAAATCAGGCACTTCATTAAAACTTTTTATATAAGTTTTAAATATACAACTTTAATATTTTAATAAAGTTAGGATTTTTAGTGATAGAAAAACAAGGTTTTCTTGTTTCAACTGCAGATAGCATATAACAGCAGTTTGAGAAAACTGCAGGAAAACTTCTTTCTGTACCGAATAATTTAATGTTTGTTATTTATTTCAATTATTAATAGTTCAAATTACTATGTTTTTTTTTTATTATTGTAAATTTTTTGTTTTAATATATTTGATTTAAAGCGTTATAATACGCTTCAAATCAAATATAAACATATATTTTAAGTTTTATTTTATTTTTTTTATTAATACATAATATTTATGTTGCTATTTAGTTTTTGTGTTTGTTATATTTACAACTAAAATCAAAAAGTTACAAAAATATAAATGCGGTCTAACCACCGCCCACACCAAGCATGCCTAAACAAATGGCGACACCAGTGGAAGGTTAAAATTATGATGTTAATAATGGCAAAACTGTCTGGCAAGATAGATTTATAATGGTAAACTGACAGAAAATAATAGACTTTTTTTAATTTTTAAAATGTTTTAAATATGCTCAATTTACACCTGCACAAGGGGACTGTGCGCAGGTATACGCAAACGCTCCGAGCTGCCAGATGCGACGCGTCTCTATCATTGTCAATAAGGATGAAAATTATCCACCTAAAATAAACTTTTTTGCGACGTTGCTAACTCTTATACTAAATACATTTGTTGTATCCACACATCTTGTTAGATAGCACCTCCATAGAATATGTGGAGAAATATTCGTACCTAGGCCACACAATCAAGTTAAAGAACGCAAACTAAACTGCAAAAGTCTCAAAAGAAATGTATATGACTTTGGTATACTGCTAGTAGCCACATATAAACTAAAGACAATGAGCAAAACAATCCAACCGATCAAGAACAACACAGATGGCAATGGAACGTGAAGGTGACTGTCATCATCGAGAAGCTAAAATAAAGTTGGATACGACATGTTGCACAACAAAATGAAATTTGAGAAAAACAACAAAAAGCAGAAACAAGCCACAAAAAAATGGCTAGTTAACAATATTAGATCATTAGTAAAAACTGGACCAAAAAGAACAAAACCGCTGGTTGTGGACAACATACGGAGAGGTCTATGCGTATGCGTTGAAAAGCCAATCAAAAACCTTAACTTTAACGTTTTATTTTGTCTGACAAACGGACGTTATAGTCCAACAGTAAATATTTTTACATAGAAATAACAAATTAGTCATTTTCCGAAACAAAAAATTGTGTTTTATATGTACTGCAAGCATGTCTTTTACTTGTAGAAGAATGCATTTACAAACATTTTAGCCATATAACTAAACTTCATATCCTACTTACAGACAAGGACAGCTTTAACAAAACTGACGTTAGTAGTCTACATAATACTGAAAGAAGCTCTATTTCCCAAGTTTTGAGTTTCTCCATTTTCTTCAAAGTGTTATTTTACAATATACACCTTAAAAATAAATATTTTCTTAATTGCCTCTTCCATTTGCGTCTATATTGTATATTTGGCTACATGTCGCTGGCTGCAAACCTCAAAAAAATATTTTAAATTGCATCTTATTTTCAGCAATGAACTAACTAAATTGACAAAATTAATGCAATATCTCGCAATTTTACATGTTTGCACTGCATCAAACCAAAATTAGCTAATCTGAACTAAATTTAACTTTCAAAAGTTTGTTTAATCTAAGCTCAAACAAAAACCTTGCTAAACAGTATTGGAAAGAAATACCAATCCTATAGTAACTTTTAAAAGAGCAATGCCTTAGTTGTAGCCAAAACCGTTGGAGATCCTAGATTGAACTTTAACTTCAAACTCAAATCAAATCACCCCCGTTTTCGTGACCTCCCAGACTCAACCCAACCAAAAGGCAGTTGCACAACTATCTACAATAAACTTAAACACAAGCTTTGTCCACAAAGCTTTACTTACAAACCACGACAATTCAAAACAAAAACTTGTGGTGTCAGACACAATCTATTTTATCTGTTAAAAATCTATAAATGGTATTCATGTTCCTGTTAGAGTTTTACGCAATGACTACTAATTTCATATACCGTACAAACGTACTGATTATGCGCAGCACTCTGCATCTGCATGTATTTTGCGGCATGCCAACGAAGTTAAAGTGGTTTTTCTTAAAGATTCTTTAAATACCGTGCAACGTGCACTTATTAACCATACGTGATTTTTTTAATATTTATATTTTGGAATTATGTAAGTTTTATTCTTATTTTTATTATTAGTTGTTTTATGTTTAATTTATATGTTTTTTAAGTTGTAAATATATACTTATTTTGTAATGGCTTCCGTTGACTAGTAAATGAATAAGTAAATAAATAAAATCTAACGCAACTAGACCTCTAATCTAATCTAATTCATTAGCTGCAGCATACTGGTAATCCTACTTAAGCCTACTATACCGGACATAATAAACTTTAATGTGGCAGGAGAAAATAAAATATTTGAATTGAAGATAATTATAGTCAAACTAACAACCAACGTTGTTATTCCGGTCATGGGGACAAATCTGAAATCAAACAGTATAGTTCCTATACATTATAATCAAAGCCCAGACACTAACATATTCCCTAATTTGTGATAAAATTGCAGAATAATTTTTAATAAAACCTTTTTTCAATTTTAGAAAACATTAATAATAATTATTATTATATATTTTATTCTATTAAAAAATCCTATACAGGACATTGGCTTTGTCATATACATAAATACGTTTAAACAAAGTCATTAAAATAGTGCTGTTTGCGTAAAACAATACATTCAAATAAAATTAATATTTATAGACAAACAATATAAATATACATATTTACTTACTAAAAACAAACAAATTAATCTCAGATAAAATCATTTAATAATAATAAACACTTTTCTACTAAATATCTTTTAAGATGTTTTTTAAATGTCAGTATTAGTAGGTCTTTTAAATGAGATGGAAACTTATTAAATACGATACTACATTTATATGTATGGGAACTTTCATATAATTTTGTTTTATGATGCTGAATCATCAAACTATTGTAATTTCTTGTTGTGTAAGAATGATTATTTAAAAGTTTCTGGTTTTTTATATAGTTAATTTTGTATATACAGCACATTTGTAAATAAATATTGTTATGTTAAAGTGTTGAGTTTACAGATATCTCTCTTGTTAATGTTATAAATCAGTCTTAAATTTTTGTTGTAATACAAATAGCCAATTAACAGTAGTAGATGTAGCATGACAGATTTGAATATACAAGCAACCACTAAATGTTCAATAAAGCTGAAATATTGACATATGTCTTCAATTTCAATAAATAATAATAAGCTTTATTTAGTTTGTTTGTGGTAAACCCAAATATGAAGATCCCATTTTAACATCTCATCAACATATACACCTAAAAGTACAGAACTTTCTATAGAAACAGAATTTATTTTAAATCTTTTTTTTTTAATCTTTTTTCTTAATCTTTTTTAAAATCTAAAATGCACTACCAACCCTCCCAAATGTTTGTAATCAAAGAATTAAATGTTTCTTCTTCTTACAATCGTTAATAGGAACTAAATTAAAATAGAAAAAAGTAACATCCAATTACAATTCATAAAAGCTGATTAACGTAAATCAGCGTTAAATGTGACAACATAACCTCAACATTTGATAAACTGTCAAAATTATATTTATTAATAAGTACTAGTTAGTATCAAATATTAAAAAAAAAAGTTGACATCCAATATACAAATCACTAATACTTGGACGGATAAATGAGGTACTACAACTTATAACTGCAGAAAAATAGTTTGAACTGTAGTACCCCATCCAAATATTTTTAATCAAAAAATGTAATGTTTCCCTTCTTATTAAACGTCCAATAATTGCTAATTTAAAATTTAAAAAAATGATATCTAAGTATTGAGTATGTACTCAAGAGATTAGATAGTTTTTCTTTTGCAAACGCCAACAGTACAAAACTATAAACAAAAAATGTTATAAAATTTAATTTTTTTATATAACTGACGGAACGCACGCTGAACCTCCAAACCACCACACCGTGCTTAAACGTCGTATGTTAATTAACTAAAACCACAAATTAATAATAATAATAACAATAATCCAGGAACTGCCATTGCCGTCATATCATTTGATCGCATAACTTTACTGAGCAAACGTTACTGATTTTCTTTGTTTTGTCTTGCAGACGACTCCCACTCCAGTTGTTCTTGCTTTAGTGCGTTCTTTTTTTGGACACTGCCGGTACATAAATAATATCATATACAGTATATTAATTATTATAAATAATGCTAACAAAAACTAATGTTAACAAGAGTGATATATTTTTAAGAAAAAAGTTTATAGAACTATGTGTTCAATGATTACAAATATATCTACACATCCGATACCTTTTACCTCAAAAACTGTTAACTAGTATCATTGATACCTACATTGTAGGATAATTTAGTTTGCAAGTAGGATTGCTCAGGTAACAGTAATTGTCATTTTTGTTAAGATATTGGGCAGTGTTCGTGATTAGGATTGTTTGTAGAGTGCAATTCAATTAGATTGACTTCTATATTATCTAAGTATCTGATGTCTATTTTTGAGAGGTAGTAAATAGTTTGCGTCGCCTCTGTAGCTCTTTGTTTTCCTTTTGTTAGTCAATCAACTTCAATAAAATTTTTGTTTGCAATCAGGGACGGCGCTAGGCGCTAAGCAAAGTAAGCGTCGCTTTGGGGCGATGATTCACATTTGAATTATATTATTGTAAAACATTGTTTTCTTTAAATCATTTCTTGTAACTTAATGCAATTATTGCAGTTAATAAAAATGTTTCATTTGCTTTTGAAAATATACAAAATCATAACATTACTATAACTAATAAGATCTGTTACCGTCCACGAGACCTGAAAACTATGCGCGGAGACTTCTAGTATTTATTTTATCTTTGTTGTATACCGAGCTTTGAGCTAACTCCCTTGGAGATGTTTTCCAGTTTGTGGCTGTTGTGGTAAGTCCTTATTTCAAAGACGTGCAGATGCAACCTAGAATTTCTTAATGCGTAAGATGAGGGTACAGAAACCCGGCGAACGCTTGTGAGACGACCGCCTGAAAAGAGAATAAACGAACGATGTTAGGGGTTCTAGAGTAGACAGAAGTAGTCGCATCGGCATGATCCGATGTTACATTGGATGCGTGTTTTGTAGTGTTCGTTCCGTTTCTGTTACTACTACTTAATTTAACGTTATTATTTACGTATGCAATAAAAATAATTATTAATTTTAATAAAGAATAAGTATGTATAATGCATATAATACTTATTATATTTATAATCTGATAATTTAATTTATTAGATATTCTGTCTGATTCTCTATGGATATTGAACGGTAAGATAGCTTAAACCGGGGTGATTTGGAAGTCACCTAATAAGCCGTTGGTTCCATCAACTCTCTTCGTCGTAAAACTTCTAGGGCGATGTAAAATAACTGCAAAACGCGCAATAAAGAAGATATTGCTAAATAGTAATTTTTGTTATCATGTAACAAAAACATTTTTTTGAAAAAATTTTTGTTGTTTTTTTTTCAACCAAACAGTTAAAAAATTATTATTTAAAATTTTGATTTTTTTTACAATTTTCAATATTTTTTTTGTTTTTTTTTGTCAATCAAACAAAAATAAAAAAAGTTACAAAATATGATTTTTATAACTTTTTTTATTTTGATTTTTTTTTAATTTATTTTGCTAATTAAAAAAAAATAAAAATAAATATTTTTTTTAGAAAGTTATATTCTTTTTTAGAGGGCTGCAATGGATTTTGGTTCCCTTGCTTGCTTCTAAAGTAAAGTAACACAAAAATCTTTAGCTTACTTCTAGCAATGTGCATAGAGAATAGCCCCTTATAATATTATTATTGACTATAATATTATTATAATATGACTATAATATTATTATAATATGACTGTAATAATACGTTGCTCATGCAAACACAAAAACACGCCCCCATTATATTCACACGTGGTGCGAGCAACGCGTTGAACTAAATTTTGACACGCAAATCCAATTATTATTAATATTTAATTTCGCAAATAACTCCAATCATTATTAACATATAGATTTGAATTTTGAAATTGATACTCAAGTAATTGTTTTCTAGAGTATGAAACCAAAATAAATTTTTATAGTAAATTTAGAAATAATAATAAAATTTTGAATATTTTTTTTTTAAGAAATTATATATTCATTCCTTTCATTGTTTATTTCTACATATAAATTTTGTTTTTGAAATTGTTATGAATAATACTTTTTAAGAAAATTGCAAATTACAAAAATTCCCTGCTCTTAATTGCGTTGAGATGTATAGTGGCCGCCTGAATTACAACTCCAAAGGCAGTGTCTGCAATGCCGCCAAGCGCGTGTGGTCTACGTGATAGTGGTAAACTGCTCTTTTAGCGTGAGAGTAGAGTAAAGTGACGGTGCGACCAATATAAGCGTTAGTGAAAGATTTTTCTGGATTTGGATATTAGCTAGTCTCCACTCTGGTTTGGTTGATGTTTGTTTGTTGTAGTAGTCTGCTGCAACGGCACCAAGTTTTATTGTTTATGGTTTGGGAAAAAATCTTTTAAAAATGGTTTGATGTACACTCTGAAGGAAAATGTTTACACACTAAATTTCCCCCGGATCATACCTGCAAGTTTAAGACTGTAAGCAAATATCCTTTCCGTTAGAAAAGTATCTTAGGTTTGTTAGAACGTCTTATAGGTTATGGGGTAAGCTACTTTAAGAAGTTATAATATTGGTCTTCTATAGAAGTATTTATATTTGTCTGGTTTGGCAAGTCTGTCCAGATCCGGACTAGGGTGTTAGGGATTATTGAAGTACGTTTTAGCCAATGTTTTGATGTGTTAACGCAGCCGGAGGAAATCTAGACTGTTACATTTTTTTTTTTTTCAAACATACCATAGGACTTTACAAGTCACCCTAAAGTAAGACTTTGGAAGGACTTGAGACAATTGAGGTGCGTGTTAGCAGCCGTTTTTCAGACTGAATGCGCAAAAGTCATTTGCAGTCTAATGATGGTGGTGTACATCCAAATTTTGTTCCTGAGCAACACGCCGCCGTACCGAAAAAAAATTGAAAAAAAAAATTTTTTGTAGGTTTATTTTGACTTGCCAGTCATTTAACCAGTTTTGAAGATCACTGGTAGCATTATGGTGACCGCTATTAAAGACCAAAATCTGTAAAATAGTGCTGTATAATCAGCATATTAAGCTATTTTAAACATGGGCTTCCAGCCCAAAGGCATGTTGGCAACAAAGTAGATAAATAGCGTCGGCAAAAGAATGGAACTACTGCCGTGATCTGCCGTAAGATAGAAACATGGTTTAGGAGTTAAATTGCCAGTTCTATGGTTTAGTTATGAAACTATCAGCTTTATAAGTGGAAATTTTAGTTTGTGCATTTTTAAAAGTAAATCTTTAAGCTAGACCTTGTTAAAGACTTTTTTAAAGTCAAAAAGTCTACTCAGATTTTCTTAGTCTAAAACCTTTGACAATGTTGTTAGGTTAAATTAGGTAGTATTCTTGCCTAAACCTATGTTGGTAGGCGGGGAAAAAATTGTTAGATTCCGTTTAGTTTTAGATTATATCCAAAGACTCTCTATAACCTTACTTAAGGTGCATAAAAGTCTAATTAGCCAGTAGTTTTGAGGAAAGTTCTGGTTTTAGAATGTTTGGAATGCTTTCTAAGCTTTTGGAAATTGCCCGATGCAAAGAAATGCATGAGCCATTATTGCTTTATAGGAAAAAAATTAAGTGCTTTGTTTGGAATTCTGTCCAGGACAAGAGCAGATTGAGTTTTCAGTTTTAAGATTATTTTTCTGATTTGAGAACGCTATTTAAAAGTGTCGTCAGTGTTCTCTAAAAAATCATTGACTCAGTTATTGAGGTAAAACATTGGAGTTTGAGGCGGTCAGCAAATGATGTTTGGATGAGCTTTTACCTTGTTGATTAGCTAATTCTAATATCTAACGTGCTACGCTATACGTAGGTCCAATACATGATGACGTAACTGCGTAACGGACGACAGGATTGCATAGAATACAGCGATTCTTTTTTTTGTTTTCTTTGCTATTATCGTAAAAAGAATTTAAAAATTTAATAAATTTTATAGACGGAGGGCGATCTAATTCAAATTTGCTGGGGAGCGCCATAGCAGGTAGCGTCGCCCCTGTTGGCAATAATATAGCAATCACTGTTTCTTACGGTGGTGTCTATAAAGTAACTTCTATTTAATGTTGACGGCTGGAAAATTTGTTTGCGCGTTGCAGTTTAGTCAATCACACAGCAACCGCAATTGAAAGCACAAAATTTTAACCCAAATTGTAAAGGCACTGTAGCTGGTTTACCATTATTAAAAGTAAGTTTATGTTCTTTTCTCCTACAACACCACAGTGGTTTTTGTAAGTAGTCCTTGTAGTGAAGAACTTCCATCTCGGTCATATCTGAGTCCAAAAACTTTGGTATAAGCTCTGATTTATTTGTAGCTGGCTGCTTATCCTTTAAAATTTTATTAAAAAAATTTTCTTTTGTTAATTTAAGTTTTGTTGGCGTTTTTGACGTAAGATGTTGCTATACAGTTGGAGTTGCCAGAGTTCTGCTTTTTCTTTCTAACAAAGCAAATGACTAAGTTTGGCTTAGCAAAGTTTTTGTCTAGTTTGATGTTTGCTGGGCATTCTTCTTGCCAGGTGGCTATTAGCCATGACAATTTTTGCCACGTAATGTTCTAGTAATTTAGGATCTGTAGTTTTGTCTAGATTTCTGCAAAAACTTGCTAAGAGTTATCAAGATTTTTCTTTTGGTTTAGTCAGAACCGGTGAGATGGTTTTCCAGGTTGTCAACGGTCAGGTCAGACTGAGTATGTTTAAAACCTTCTTTTTCACTAAAATAAATGTTAAACAAACCTATAAACTGAAAGCAATAACTTATTACTCGATGACAAACTCATGGGGAATCAGTTCAGGTTGGTATACCCCTGCCTGCCCATAATTACAATAAAAAAATTTAAAGTTTTTTTCACTTTGATGTTCTTACATAACTATAACCCAGGATATTCGATACCAGAGATCAAAAATTCAAAACGAGGGATCGAAAGAAATTCCAGAAATAGTCACAAACGAACTAATAGCAACATTAAACCAGATAAAAAACAAAAAAATTACCAGCAAAATGATCAAAATGGGAGGCGAAGCCCTTTTGAAAAATATACAAATTCTACTAAACAAATGTATGATGGAAGGAAGAATCTTAAATTAATGACAAAATGCCGAAATTATTCTGCTATACAAAAAAGGTGACAAAATTACCGTCCTATCAGCTTGCTGTCACATTCATACAAGCTACTAACAAAGATTGTAACAAACCGATTAACTCACAAAATGGACTTATACCAACCATGCAAACAAGCGGGATTCCGCATTGGATTTAAGACTATAGACCACTTGCAGACACTTTTTAATCTCATCGAAAAAAGCACTAAGTATAATATAACAATGCACATAGCCTTTGCGGATTACAAGAAGACTTTTGATTCCGTCAAAACGTGGGCAATACTAAGATCCCTAGACAATGCGAGAATCGACTCAAGATACTTAAACCTTATCAAACAGATCTACGAAAACGCGACCATTTAAGTTAAAATTGACGAAGACTTAAAGACAGATAATATCCCAATTAAAAGAGGAATGCAGCAAAGAGATATAAATTTTCCAAAACTTTTCACATTAACTTTGAAGGATGTCTTCAAAACCTTGAACAGGCAAAAAAAGGAATAAATATTAACGGAGCACACCTCAATCATTTGCGATTTGCAGACGATATTGTTGTCATTGGCAGCACTGCAGAAGAATCAAAGTCATGAGCCCAGGAAATATCCATGTAACAATTAATAATCAATCCATTAAACAAGTATCTACATACATTTATTTTGGCCATAAAATTCCACTCGGTAAAGAAAATCAGATTTCCGAAATCTCAAAAAGAATAGGTTTTTCTTGGGCGGCTATCGGTAAATTAAGCCATATCCTCAAATTCAAGGAGTTCCCTATAAACCTCAAAAAGAAGGTATTTGAATCCTGTTTGATGCCAGTGTTTATTTACAGCCTCGAGACAATGTCCATAACCCGAAAAACATCTATCAGACTGCAAACTATACAGAGAGCAATAGAGAGGTCTAGGCTTGGAATTACTTTGGACTGAAGACATCCAAAGAAGAACCGGTGTGACAGAGGTACTTATTAGGGTGGCGCAGCTTAAGTGACGATGGGCTGGCCACATAGCAAGGCTGGACCCGGGCAGGTGGACAATGAGGATCACAACTTGGCATCCGAGAGAGCTAAAACAAAGTGCTGGCAGACCCCAGAGAAGATGGCAAGATGATATTCAAAATACCGCAGGAAAAAAATGGATTTAAACTGCAGCAAACAGGAAGACGTGGAAGTTTTTGGAGGAGGCCTACATCCAGAAGTGGTTAAATGATAGCTGAGAAGAAGAAAAAAAAGAAATCCTACAGCTATAGCATAAATAAACAAATTATTATTACATTGTAGGACTAGCAACATATAACCAATTCTTCAATTTAAAACACTTGGGCGTGTAGTTTATGTTGGTGTATTACGCCCACACACCCAAGTGTTTGTGATCAGATCGAGTGATTAAAAGTTTCTACAGCTACCACATTAATAAATAAATGTCATTTGTCATTAAATTGTCTCAGAACACAATTCATCAATATCAAACAGTTGTGCACTCGAGTGTTTGTGATCAAGGGATTGGATGATTATCTCACGTTTGATGTTTTTGCAACAATGACATAAATAAATAAATATCATTTGTTATAACATTGTAAGATTTTTATCAGATAACCAATTCTTAGACTAGGTATTTTTAGATAGATAAAAACAAAATCTACTATCAATATAAAAGAAAAACTAATTGTTCGCATTAAAAATAATGCTGCTTTAATTAAAAACTTTGGGAAAACAATTTCTGAAAAGCTTTTATTGGTATTATCAGCAAAAAAGTGCATTTTTTAATTAAGCACAAATAGAAATTATTCTTGTTTTACATCATTAACACCTTTAATAAAGCTTTTTTGTAATTAACATTAAAATAAAAATATGTATTAGTAATAATTGCTTTTAAAATCTTTTATTTATTACTACAAGTTCTACGTTTCTCCTTAAATCTTGTAATTGTAAGTAATAAATCAATCCATTTTTGGCAAATACTATCTATGGGTACCGGATAAAGCACTATACTTACTGTTTTGTTTTAATTATTTTTTACTGCTAAAGTTAAGTTTTGATAACTTTCATATTGTTCATATTTTGAAAGCCCAATAAATTATAATTTGATATATTAATAAAATTGCTTCTTGTTTCACAAACTTTTACTTGTCTTAATAATCTACCAATAAATATAATTTCCTTTTTATTACAACAATTCGCACCTTTATTTGCGAAAATCAAATTCATTATTTGGAGAGGCTTTCACACCAAACATGTAACAACCGGTAATTATAGGGAGCCGACATTTGGCCGTTAATTAAATTTATTTCCCATGATTTAGACCATATCTTACATTTATCAAAGCAATTAATCTTATAAAAAAAGAAAGAAATTTAACCTAACATCATGTCATGCACGTGTAAAATCATCAACAACTCTTCCTAAAAAAGTAATTATTTTAACATCTATATAATTATTTATATGTAATAGAAACCCCACCCATTAAGTAACAAAATAAAGAAGATTCTTGAGTATGACTGGATAAATTGCTAGTAATTATATTACCGATGACTCAATGTATAAATTTTGAGTACAATTTATAATTGAATGTGTATGTTGAAATGCCAATAAATCATCAATTCATTGACATTACCCCCAACAATCATTATGTCACACACAGTTGAGAAGAAAAAAAATGATTCGACAGTAATTATCCCCGATTACGATCGAAAATTTTACGCTGGCATTTCACGATCAATGAGCAAACCAACAGGATGCCCCATCAATTTTTCTCCCCCGTACAAATAGTTAGCTTTCTCCTATTCGTTGTATTCGGTTACAAATAAGATGGGAAACTAATGCCCATGCAAAGAATTTGTCTTTTATTGTGATGATGCCATAAACAATTATTTTTATATATAAAAAACAAGTTAAACCAATCAATCACAGTAAACATAAAATTTCACATAAATTTTGGTGTTTAAATAATTAATAATAATAACGCAACGTTAAGTTAATTAGTAGCACCATTGTTCTCTAATTCTGTCCATTTGAAAGGTAATATTTTACAACTGGTTTCCCACTGCTTCTGATTAGCTCGTTAACTTTTAACATAATACAGAAAGGCGCTGATATTTCCAGGTGAGAATCACTAAACCGCCCGCTGATTCTTCAATTGATATTCAATCGCCCTTTTCCCATCCTTCGATTGATGAAGCATGTTTTAACTGCTTTGCATTTACTGACATTTTCATATTTTATTTTCAACCATTGATTCGTTAAAACATTGTATTAATAAGAATTGCAATTCATCTTCAACAGTAGCATCAGTAGCAGTGTTCCATTTAATTAATCGTGCATTATATTTTATACAATTTTTCTTATTATTATCAATATATATTTTTTATTGTTGATTAATCGTGATTAATATTAATATAGTGAGGAGCTCCAGATATGTATGATTTTTCTCTGTGAATTTCTGCATAAGAATGGAAGACAATGAATGAATGACCCAGTTCCGTAACGCGTGAGAACGGACTGGGATGGATCTCTTGTTACGTGTAGCGCGCAGGGCGATTGCGAAACGCGTACAATTCACTTTTCGTTTCGCAGCCACCAAACGGAATGAAAAATAGTAATGTTATAATTAGAAGTAGATTAAAACAGAGCTAAAATGTTAAATAGTTTTCATAATCATAATTGAGTTGACGCGGCTATAAGGTTCGAATTAAAGTGAGAGTATTCGAAATGATCCGAACGATTAAATGAAATATTTCGGATTATTTATCAATCAGAATGTTAAATGAACAAAAAATTATTTATATTGTAATTTTGCATTATTTAATTTGTTTTTTTTTATAAAATCTAGAACCAGTCGAGTTCGGTTTTATTAAATTTTTAACCAATCAAGATAAACTATCAATGTATTTGGGTTTAAATTTAACATTTTTATTTTGTATTTTAAAATTTTATTAAAAATAAACAATTATTTCACTCATTCGTTTGATAGACATCTCAAATTGAAATGTGAAAATGTTGGATCAAATGTAATAATAAAAAAAATAGCTTACAAAGTGAGTAATAGATCAGCATTATATGTCAAAAACTGGACATTAAAATATTACCCAAACGTGTATTTGAAATTCCTAACTTATAATAACAGTAAAGTTGGCGATTAATATCTTAATATTCTGTCTGCACTGACAAAATTGAACCATAAAGTAAGTAAATTTGAAGAAATAAAACACGTCAATAAAATATATTTGAATATTTTGCTTAAAAACTATTAACATTAAGGAAATCGGTAAATAAATTAAAAATCGCAACAGCCAACTAGATTTGTTTTAAAAACCTGCATTTAAACTAAAAAAAATATGTTTAATTGTAAAATATTTGTATAGAAATTGGATCTGAACATTTTGTTTTATTTAACTAAACAAACAACTAAACAAAATTTTATTAATAATACAAAGGTTTTTCAAAATTTTGCATTAATTAACTTAGTTGTATACAAAAAGTCCCACAAAAACTTTAAATCTTGCTTGAGTAAAGTAAATGTATTAAGATGGATAATCATAATCTAAAGCAAACCACCCTCGTGTTGTATTGTTAAGCATAACAAAAAGCTGAGAATATAGTCTATTCCTCTTCTTATTTATCATAACAGCAAAGAAAACAAATTCTGTTTCAAACAAATAAGTAATTGGAAATGGCAGAAGAAGAGCTTTACAAAATTTTGTGAACAGTGGCGTAGTTAAGATTGATTGGCATCACCGCAAAATATTGACTTTGTTCATTTTTTTGTCTGTTTTTTTTGTCTTTGTATAGTGCAGAACTTTATAAAAAGTCGGAAATAACAAAATCCGGTCATAAAGTATTAAAATATTTTTAGAAAAAACCAAAATCTGATCAAAACGGTTAAAAAGTGCAAAACTCTATTTATGAAATGTCAAAAATAACAAAATTAAGCATTAAATTATTAAAATATTGTCAAAAAGCACCAAATCTAGCCATAAACTATTAAAAAGTAAAAACTACTACTTATAAAGTGTAACAAATAGCAAAACCAGATCTTGAGACATCAAAATATTTTTAAAAAACTAACATTTAAAATCAAATTTTGGTGCTTTGGTAAAATCCGGCCAAAAAAACTAAAAAATCAAAAAATCTAAAATATTTTATTGTCAGAAAGCATCAAAATCACGACATAAACTTAAAAATGCAAATTTCTATTCATAAAAAGTCAAAAATAACTAAATCCGGTCATTAAACAACGAAATATTTTTAGACAAAACAAAAGTCCTGCCAAAAACGGCTTAAGAGTCCAAAATTGTATTCATAGAATATCAAAAATAGCAAAATCTAGCATTTAAACATCAAAATATTGTTATAAAGCACCAAAATTTGGCCATAGCCTGTTAAAAAATAAAAATTCTTAAATTAGCACAATTGGCCATAAAATATTAAAATATTGATAATTTTTTTTTCCAAAAACTACTAAAAAATGCAAAATTCTATTTATAAAAAATCAAAAATAGAAATACCTAATTATAAAATAGTAACTGAAATCGACTTTTTTATTAGCAACTTTGGAATAATACTGTCAACATAGACACGAAAATGTAGATACGAGGATATCACTGGAAGCATAACTTTCAAGCTTTGGTCAGTCAAAAGAAATACAATTAATGGAACTGCACAAACTATTCATAAAGAGGAGGAAATACAACAAAGAAAACTTAAGAAAATTAAAAACACATCTGAGGACAAACCAAATAAATAGAATGAATAGCACCCACATTGGAGAAAGAATAGAATGCAGAAGTAGATAGAGACACAAAAGACAAAAATAAAGGCTTTAGAGAAAGAAAAGCCCAAAACAGCATGTGAGCCGTAAATTTACAAAAACAGTAAAACAACAGGATTTATGCAGAGAAGAAAACCGGAAGATGCCATGTCATTTTTAAGGGCTACTTGATAAGACCAACATCTCACTACGTCTAACTATATTAAACCGGAATTAACTACACATTGTTACAAGAAAACACATAAGCGGAGAAGCAAGCCAGCAAGAACCAAAAAAATGTCTTTACCACCAACTGCCAGCGCACTCTACCAGATTAAAAAAACAAAATTTTTGAAAAAGAATGGATGACTTCCAGAATTCACTGCCGCTTCCAAACATCACTACGGTATACAACACCCACATATTCTATTCTATGAAAAGACTACCACATTGCAAGCTTCTTCACATCTTGAAAAATACCCCAAAATATGGCAAAATGAAATTTATAAAAGCACTTTCTCTAAACGTCTTTCAAGTACCCATAAACGTCTCTTCATTACTCATAAATTTTTTTTGGGTGAATGGGTAAAACCCTTCAGAGTATGGTTACTAGCCAATACTTTAAAATGGAGTGGTCCACCCACCCACCAAAGTGTTACATATGAAAAAACTAGATTACTACCTTCTCTTGTAATAAACGTGACGTCTACAAAACAAATATTTAATTCCTTGATGACAAACACTTAGGTGGATAGCAAGGCCACTCCTTAGAGTAGTAACAAGTCAATAGTTTGGAATGGAGTAGCCTACCCATCCATCCAAATAGTAGTTATGACTAAATGACTTCTGGCGTCCGCATAAAAAAACAATATTCAATTTTTTGATAACAAAACACTACGGTAGGTGATTGGGTTAGACATTCCACACCATAGAAACTGGCTAATAGATTAAATTGTAGTGACCCACCCACCCAAGTGTTAGTTATTAAGAGAATCATCACAACTTTCTCTTGTGACAAAATGACTTCTGACGTCCGAATAAAAGACAAACATTAAATACCTTGATGACGATCACTTGGATTAGTGGGTGAAACACTCCAACGCATAGTAATAGGCTTATCGTAAGGAATAAAATAGCCCACTTTCAACGTCTGCATAGAAGACAAACATCTAATTTCTTGATAACGCACACTTGAGTGGGTGTGACACTTCAGAGCTTAGTAACAGGCCACTAGTTTCAAATTGAATAGCCCACCCACCCACCAAATGTTAGCTATCAAGAAATTGGATCACAACCTTTTCTTGTGACAAAATGGCTTTTGACGTCCGCATAGTAGAAGAGACACTCCAAAGCATGGTAACGTGAGAATAGTTAGTAATGGAATAGAATTATCAGAAAAACTAAAATCGAGACATTAAATGTTATTTATAATATGTCAAAAATAACAAAATTCAGTTAAAATATGCAAAAAGAATTTATAAAAAATTAAAAATATCAAAATCCGGCTTCAAAACATCAAAATAATATTAAGAAACACCAAAATCCGGCAATAAACTGTTAAAAAATGTAAAAAAAAAAAATTAAATCCCAAAAATAGTAAACTCTGGCAATGAAATATCAAAACATTGTTAGAAATAACAAAATCCAAAGTTTAAAATTTTATTTGTAGATTGTCAAAAATAGCAAAATCAATAAAGTGTAAAAGATTTGTAAATAAGCATCAAACTTTGATCATAAACTATTAAAAAAGCAAAATTCTATTTATAAAATGTCAAAAATATAAAAATTTTATCTATAAACATCAAAATTTTGTTATAAAAAACAAAAATTTACAAAAAATTTAAAAAAAAATATTGCAAAACTCTACTCTGAAATATCAAAAATATTGTTAAAAAACAAAATCTGACATAAACTGTTTAAAAGTGCAAAATCGGACCATCAAATTTAGAACTACTATTAGGCAAAATCCATCAATAAAAAATACTATTTAAGAAAAACAAAATCTTACCATAAACTGTCGAAAATAGTAAAATACAGAAGAGGCTTCCGCTTAGCAGACTCTTGCTTAAAGATAACTATACATTTCCTTCACCTTGCATTACAACAAAATGTTTATGTTGATGATTTTGTAAACAAGCAAAATTAACGTATTTGGCGTGACAAAAACACACATGGAAACTTTTTTAGAGCGGATTTTGGACCATTATTCTTCAGAGCTGCGGCAAAACCTATGAAATGTACGTTGTACCAAACCAAGGCTATTATAGATACATCACTTAACATTTTGTTATCAATAAAATATTCACACAGTATAGATTCAGATATATTTTTGAAATAAAATTTAGGAAAAATCGGGTTTTTCATGACAACATAGCAACCTATAACATTTATTTTTTCACAGATTAATGAACCAGCAGAATTTCTTTAAAACAAATTGCTTTGTTAACATCTGGTTGTGAACTGCAATACCAGTTAAAATTTGTATTAGTGCAAAACATAACATTACAAGTAACAAAAACAAGATGATAAACCAACCTACAAAGGTAGAAACCACATATATTAACCTGCCGTAGCTTCTAATGTATTGGAAATACAAAATTGTATTATTATATCATTTTTAAAATTAAAACCTTTGGTTTGTTGACCAAGATAACAAATGCGGCAAACTAAATCGTATTGTTATCAAAAAATTGCGTTTTGATGCTTACAAATTACAAAAAACAAAAAAAGTTTGTCAAATTGTTTTTCAACAACAAGCACGGAATATACTTCCTAAACGTGTTATTGTTTGGTGTGGAATTTAGACTGAAAGCATCATTAGATTACATTTCTTCAAAAACGTTGCCGAGAATGACCAAAATAATCAATGACAAACAGTATCGAACAATAGATCTCAACAACAAATCCTACCTTTTTTTTTCTAAATACAGATAAATGTTTATGTACCGTTTATTTATTTAAAAAATTTAGTAAACGGGGTAGGGATAGGAGAGAATGTGGATTTTGGCAATTTAAGGGATACGCCGGCTCCAAAAAAATCCAAGAAGTCAAGCTTTTTACAAAGATAGAGTTCTGATATCAACGACCAACGGTTCATTTCTAAATATTCAAAGGTTTCAGAACCGTTAAACAACTTGATCAGAAAAGATCAGAAATTTATGCAGAGCAAATGTGAAAAGGTCAGTATAATAAAAGAAACATTAATAAACTTTCCGGTGTTGGCCTGTGCAATGTGATGCTACAATGGGAACAGTGCTGACACAAGAAATTGCAGATGATAAAAAAGTAATTTTGTATCTCTCCTCACTAGTTCTGAACGGAAGTATTACCCTACCGAAAAAAATGCTTGTTAGTGGTATTGCCATTTAAATAGAAGCAAAGTTGCTTTCATAACGGACCCTTATAGTGTTTTATAGGTAAACTACCTAAAAATCCAGTATGGTAAGCTAGGCCTATGAGCCTCAATAAAGCAACAGTTTAATTTTATCATCGTTTTTGATTGCTTTTTAAGGCCATTTCTAAAAATAATTCCGTTCAAACACTGTCAAATTCCTTAAATAAAATTACGGCAGAGCCAATCAAGGACAACGGACAACTAGATTTTGTCCATGTTAGAAAGAGTTAGGAAGACACCGCTAAATTGTATTAATTGAAGGGTTGTAAATGGGTATCTTCATTATTTTGTAGAATAGTATATTGCAACACAAAGTTGGTATGTGCTTATTTGAAAAACTGAAAAAATGTTTAAAAAAAAGTTTTTTTTTTAGTTTTTGAGATTTACAAGAAGCACAAACAATTCAAATTTTGCATACTATTTTTTGTGCAATCGTTTTCACAGTTTTAACAAAAAATAAATAATTTCAAAGTATTTTCAAAGTTGCTGTATAATATTTGTATTGGATGTCGACAACTAATTCCAATCTAATCATAGATATTATATAAAACTGTCTATAAAGCTTTCCAGCGGTGCATAAATAAAAAGGGTGTCCCAATTAACAGAAAAAATCTGCTGGCATATATTGTTCTTTGCAATACAACGTTGGAATCCCTAGCAAGTTTATGGTCGATTTTTTTAATGCTGAAGACCATAATTAATTTAATCCGTAGAATAGATATTTCCAAATTTGTAAATTTGCTTTTTGAAAAAGAATAACGCAGGCTATCGTTCAAATAAATCAAAATGTTTTACAAAGAAGAAAATGTGTAAATTAAAAAAAAACCTGATGAAGTATATTTGTTATTGAAAGTAACATATTAATTTACTTTAAGTTTTACAATGTCTATAAGCAATTATTTTAAGTAGTAATAATAATTGGGATTGCTGAAGCCTGCCGCAGAAAAAAACTGCCTAATCTTAGCGTAAAATATATTGAAAACAAAGTGATAATTATTAATTTAGTAAACACAAAAACAACTATTTCTCGAACGTTTACAGTTCTGAATGACTGGATCAAATAGAAGATTAATAATTTTAAATTGGCATGTAGTTAAAATGAATAAATGTTATTTTTTCATTTGCCGACCTAGTGCTTTTGGCTAAATATTACAGAACCATAATTATTTGGTTTGCAAAATATACCTTGGTTTTGTAAAAATTATTTACCGTTAGTGTCAACAATATCGGTAAGTATAGAATAGAAGACGATTCTGCAAAATATGTATTAAGAATGGGGGTATATGCATGCAGATAAAGACAGATTGTACTAAAAGAGAAATAGAATAAAGTACTCACTAAGTGTCATGATAACCCAATTGCAAGACATTTTGGCATTTACTAGTCTGTTAACTGTATCTTTTCTCGATATTTTAGGCTAAAAATAAAGGCCAATGTTGCAAGACATATCAATAATTTCCAAATATATGCTACACACAAATCACAAGAACGTTAACCTAAAAAGTTTATAAGTTTTTGTTCAAAGGTTTCACGTTGCAAGCAAATAATCAGTAATTCCACTTTAATTTGGCTTATCGAATGTGTAAAACAAAAAAGCAAAAAAAGATGAAAAATGCGCAGAAACCTGAGACAGAGTACACAATATTTTTGTGTATATTAAATTGACTACTACAGCGCTAATTTGTGTTTGATTTAGTAGAACAAAAAATCTCAGTCTCTGTAGCAAATCGGGTGTTTCTCGTTAGCCAACGGAGAGTTACTGTAGTTGTAAAGCATCTATCATATAAGTTATCTGACATATAAACTACAAACTTTAATCTTGACGAATATGTCATTTTAAGAATGCTACTGTCAACTGTTACAAATCAGTCAGTTATATATATAAGTCGTATGATTGTAAACTAATTTGACAAAATAACTGAAAGAACGTAATCGAGCAAACATAACGACTGTAGTAATTAACAATTCCACCTCTCGTTAATGTAGCTTTGTTTGTCTACAAAATTTCATTCAAAAAAATCAGGATTAGTTTTACATTTATTTACAAAAACTATTTATTTTTTCCGGATTTCTAGGATCCAAATCTTAAATAGGTTACAAATGATAAGCTTTTTTTGTCACAATGTATATAAAAAAATGTTCTAACCTAGTTCCAATAGAATGTTCTTAGCATCATAGCTAATAAAACTGGTCGCACACAAATAATAATTATATATCATACCAAAAATGTTTTAGAATCCTTAGAGGTAGTAAAGCTCACCTGAAACAAAAAACAATGTTAGTATAATCAATCAAATAAATGCAATTGTGTTTACGGGGGGAGAATAGTTGCGCTATTATAAGGGTTTACAGCATCCAACCCAGCAAGAAAACGACTGAATATAATTGAATAAAATTTTCACACATTGTAGAAGAAAGTCCAATCTGTGTTCTTAAATTTCTAGAAATTTGATGCAATAAGTCGTTTCTTTGCAATTAATTTTTAAAAAGTGACGTTTTTAATTAGTTCTTTATTAATTTTTTACTCGTTAAATGTAACTTCAAATCTTTAACCAAAAACATGAAGACATAGAATATAGTATGTAATTAAATATTTAAAAAGAGTGATGACTGAAATTTAATTGTTTGGATATTGAGTTGGTTGGCGTTTTGTCTTATAAAAACCAATTTTAATTTAAAAACGGCGCTGTACGTGTCAATATTTTTCTAAAGAGAAAGGTTCACCAATATTCTTGTAGATGTCATAGGATTTATTATTTTTTCATAGCAATACTACTAGTGGCACCACAACAGGATGGGGCGACTAAACCCGGCAATTCTCTATCATTAACGCATAATGTATAATGAAGGATGATTTAAACAAAGATTTATTGTCTCGTTTAATATCATAAAAAAAAATCAAAAGCAATTGGCAATTAGATGCGTAAGAACAATTATTAGTTTAAGTGTGTATTATGCAAATCTGGTCAAGCAAAGATTTTCCTAATTTGAAACTCAGCGTGCGATTTTACAGAAGAAACGATAGCCAACATCCGTTTTACCGATGGATTTTTATCGGATCAATGTCACTGACAAACTAAAGCAATTATCCAATAAATCAATAATAGAAAGCATTATCTTCATTTATCCAATAAATTGAATTTAATAAATCATTCATAATGTTTCTAGAAAACAATACGACATTGAGTAACGTGAATGAATGATGCAATCGTGGAACATCTTCGCATGCCCGAAAATAAAGTAGAAATCGTTCATTATAACTGCATTAAAATTACGCAAGAAAATAACATTTTGGCACGCGAATAGGTTAAAACCATTTTCGATGTCAATATCAGTCATTCTTAATAATCATAATTGATCGTTAGCCAACAGTTGGCATTTAATGTTCGATTCATTTATTTCAAATTATATTTTTGCTCAATCGAAATTGTTTTTAACTTAAATCAATAAATGAAAGTTTATATTAACAAACTATCCCACCAACAATATGACAATGATCTTGCTATTTAACAATGTATTAAAATCCCACATAAGTATACTCATGAGAGAGAAATTTTGCATTTGGAAATTGTATGCAATTTTCGCCATCGCATGTGCAATCTTCTGGTAGTAAAAGTATGCTGGAAAAAGCGCATACGGATGCCAACCAGCGTCATATAAATAAATATCAGATTATTTATAGCCGTGTGATATAACGTACATGTCGGGATAGATAAAAATCATTTGAAAAAGGTAAACAAGTTATGGGAGACATTTTAATTTACCCGGCGGTTATGGAAAGATTCAATTATTATTTATTTATTAGTTAGTTAACGGCATTCCTTTTTTGTTATCTTCATTATTAGTTATTTCTATTTTATTAGACTTTTATTTACCATTGTTTTATAGTGGTTGATGATTTAATCTTACTTTCATGATCAAGATATTTTGTTACAATACGTAACGTATCCTAATCCCTTTGAAGTATGAAATGAAGTAACATGTTATGTATGTTTCTCTGAAATCATTAATGAATTGTAGAGTTGCGCTGCACAAGTATTTAGAAATGAAAACCAAATCTGGTCGTAAAAGAGTCCTTCATTAAATTTCTTATTTTAAAATTATGAAACAAACAAACTCTATCAAATGTATAATTTCAATTCATTGCAAAATATGTTTATATTCTTATTAAATCAACGTACTAAAAATAAACAATTGAAACTTGAAACCAATTTTCACTTTTTATATTATAACTCACACCCAATAATGTCGCTATTGTCCTGTTTAGTCAGCACGGCTAAGCAACAAATGCCCAAAACAAGAAACAAAAGACAAACAAACATAAAACGCATTGTTGATCCTATCGACCTTTTGCATTCTGATCTAACCGACGATTAAATAGATATTTAAACCGAAGCAAAAGAAATTCGATAGGGAAAGTTATAAAATGATTATAGAAAAAAAAATCATTTGTTTTAATATGTAAAGAGATTTTTATGTTGGTGTTACTTTATTGATTTTTAAACTTTTACTTTTTATTTATAACATGATGATTAATTTTAATTAAAATAATAATAACCCTATAAACAATAAAAATTATGCTAGTTAAAAGACATGAGAACTCTTCGGAAAGAGGATATCCTTGATGCATTATCATCATCACATCGCGCTTGGCAGATCCGTGAGATTTACAATATTTTTTCATTGCAACAAGTCCGGGGCAGGCAATTCTAATTGATTTTTTCCATCCTCTCCGTTAATGGAAAGATCGCCGCAGACTTGACATTTAGAAGCGTTATTTACAATAGTTCAACGATCAGTGTGTGAAAACATTTAACAAACAACGAATGAATAAAAATAGTAAGAATAGATTCAACAATGGTCTCCATTGAAATGGCTTTTTTTGTTTGTTCGCCGGATTTAATGGGCGATTGGAACAACAACAATTATTATGATAATCGGCTATAATATGGGATAGAGTAACGCGGTATGCGTTGCCTCTAGTAGTCCCATTGTTGATGGCTCTTTTAATGTTAGTAAATAATTTTATTCGTGCATCCGTTTATGCATTTCATAATTATATATTTTATTTCATCCTAAATGTGTTAACACTTATGTTTAAATTAAATCTATTAAATAAGCTTGATGTATATAAAACTATTATTTTGCCCTCTTTGTATAAAATCAGTCCCTTTTGAATTTGTTGTGCATATTGCCATTAAAATCCGTCTTAACACAGGACAGATTTCAGTATTAACATCAGTACAACTGTTTTCATCTAAGAAATTAAAGCCAATATTAACTTCTTGGATTCAGTTGTACTAATATTAGTAATCATTCAAATGCTAGACATTCTTAATCGTTGAAAAACCTTAATCCTCCTGAGAAAACTTCTACAAATATCTACAATATTTTTTTCTAAAAAATGCTTAGAACTACTAATTAAATTAAATCTTACAAAAACCTTTCAAAAGTTAACAAAACTCAAAAGTGTCCACTATTTCATAATAAATAATAGAAAATTGATTTTTAGTCACAAAGTTATAAATAATTTAGAGATTTTTCAGAAGTTAATTGCAACTTCTGCTTTCATAAAGCAAGTACAACATTTCTAATGGTTCCAAAAAACTTTTGCTTTTATAAAATGTTAAAAGTTGACCCAAATTGTTAAGATGTTTTAATGCTTACAAACCCCCATATAAAAACTTCTAAAAGTTTCTAACTAAAATGTTTTTAAAGTTTCTACGTTATCCGCAAGGCTATAAAAATACTTTAACAACTTTAACAAGATATCAAACTATGTTAAGCCTCAAAAATTTTTCCAAAATTTATCTAAAATTTTTCTAAAAGCTTAAATAAAAACTTTTAATAAAATTTTCACAAAACTTTTAAAATTTCATTAAAAAAATTAATGGTTTAGAAAGTCTATAAAAATACTTTGACAGCATTCACAAGATATCAATAGATTTCAATAATCTGTTAAGATTATTATTGTATATCCAAAATTTCCACATCTACAAAAGGCTTCGACTATATTTTCAAAGTTTTCACAATCTTTTTAGAACTTTCTTGTTATATTAACATTTTTGCAAACTACGCATAAATTCCCTGAAAACTTTCAATAACTAATTAAAGCTTACGCAAAGTTTCCAAAACTTTATTTATTATTTAATTTATTCACACAAAACACAAAAACATGCACGTTGAACATCGGAGTAAGCCAATCAACGAAGCTAATCCGCTATAAAATGACGATTTTTATCAGTCGGTGCTGACAGCCTCAAACTTTAATGCATCTGGAGCACGTCAAAAGAGTCCAACAAGAAGTCAATAACTTCTTAGATGACACTGACAATAACACACCGTCAAATAGCCTCAAGTATAACCTTCAATAAAAGACTTCTGTACAAATTGCATGTGCATGCCATCCTAGCTAAAGCCAGATTGGCAAAAAAACTGCTAGTTCTAATTCTTGTTGAAACGGAACAAAATTCAAATGTACACCATTATCATCAAACCGCAAATCACTTTTGAGTTATTAGTCTAAGAAATGGTACCTTAAAAAAAAGAAATTTGTCACAATTTTGGTATTTCCCGGCTGCGCCAACAGATCAAAACTTTAGCCAAAAATTAGTTCAATAACATCGCAGTTTTTCTAAAATGGTTTACTCTATAATCTCACCCCATAGCCTATAAGGCGTCTTAAGCAAACTTCTTCTAAAATGTAATCTTTTAAGGGAAGATATATGAGTCTCAAACTTTTAAGTATGATCCGGGGGGAATTTAGTCGGTAAGCATTCTCCTATAAAGAATTAATTAAACAATCTTTAATAAATTCTCCTCTTAAACAAACAAAATTGGTGCTGTAGAGGCAGACCACTAGCCAAAGTAACAACAACACTAAACAGATATCAACCAACCTAGAATGAGAACTAGCTAATATCCGGGTCCAGAAAAGTCTATCACCAACTCAGCTCTTTTGCTTGTGCGTACCAACAGGACAAGGCAACAGCTGCATTGCAACCTGGTAAAGTTGATATGTGCCTGCGGAAATAACACATGAAAACACCACAACTAGATTGCATTGCATAAAGATGAATCCAGAAGCATGGCCTAATGCAGATGGCAAAAACTCTCCATTATGGGTTGGCTAACAATAATAATTGAAGTAGTTTCTATTACTCTTGTTAGCCACGCCAACAAACGCCCTACTCTCACGCTCTTAAAGTTGTAATTCAAGCAGCCACTTGGACGGACATAGGGCCGCTTGAATCGACAATTCACTAAACAATCCCAGATTGCATTTAATAATCCTTGAAACAAGAAACCACTACAACAACCCTACGGCTTTTTTACATCTGACAAACATCTTGTTGCTTGGGAACTTGAGAAGTCTCCGTGTATCAAAACTAGGACTAGGTCGGATTTAGTATATCAACGGCATCATCTCTGGGGTGTTTTCCCATTAGCGTATTGTTTTCGTCCCGACGACGGTAACAAAGAATATCTTGTGTCTTATTAGTCATAGTATTATGATTTTCTTTATATTTTCAAATGCAAATTAAACATTTTTTTTAACTTTGTAATAAAAAACTGTTTTACAATAATATATATATGGCCATGTATAAGTCAAGTGTACGGAATAAAAATTTGTATTAGCTCAAACCACTGAAAAAGCCTTCCTCTACATAAATCCTGATTATGTGAATTTTTTCAGATTTATTTAGTAAGATATTTCCGAGTAATATGCAATCAAAATTTTAAAAAGTTGAGTTTTTTACGTTTTTTTACTTTTTTAATGTTTGTAACTTTTCAGGATTGCAGCCAATTTTTTTTTTATTTAAAAGATATTTTTTCTTAAAAAAAAAATGAGAATTTTTTTTCTAAAATGGATAAAAACGTGCTTTTATATGTGCTAAAAATACTCTGGAAATTTCATAAAGTACCGTGCACTTCAATCCAAGATATCTTAGAATGTATCCACAGAATTAGTTAAAAATTTGAAATTTAAGCTTTTTTCACATTTTCTGATCGTTTGTAACTTTTCAGGATTGCATAAAATAGAAAAAAATTATGAGGTACTTTTTTTCAAAATTATTCAAAGAATATGTTTTTTAGCCAAAATTATTTTTCTTTAATTTTTGAAAATTTTGTTTAAATTTAAAAAACAGTTTTTTTAAATAAGATTACTGGTATTTTTTTGTTCTCAAATATTAATAAAAAATGTGCAAAAGATACCATGAAGTTCCGTGCACTATCTTAGAATGTATCCACAGAAAGTTGTGAAATGTAAGCCTTATTCGCTATTTTTAAGTATTTCTGTGGGTACATTGTAAGATATTTTGGAGCATAGCACACGGCACTTCCTGAAATTTTTAGACTATCTTTTGCACATATAAAAGCACGTTTTTATTCAGTCTTTTAAAGTTTTGCAAAACTTTCAAAATTAAAAAAAATGATTGAAAAAAAAGTTCATTACAGTTTTTTCCTAAAAATGCAACTCAACAAAAAATCTAAAAAAATCTAAAAAACCACATGCCATATACATATGTATGTATATATATATATATATATATATATATATATATATATAGTCCTTAGCGCCGTTCTTAAATATGATCATATAATCTACAACCTATCACAATTTCTTTCTTACTGTTGGGTAAATTAAAATATCCATTACTCCAGTTGAAGAGTCACTGATGGGAACATATTCCCCTTTTCATCAGTGGTTCATAAACAAGTTAATAATAATTAATATAATTCATTATGATTTTCAGTTTTCAAGATTAAGACAAGTTAGTTAGAGTTTAATTGAGTACCACAATTATATTAGTTACTTGTAATCATTCCGTTTATATTTATATTTTATTTTATTGTGTTTATAATTACATTTATTCGTTTACCATGGAACCTACATAAAACATTATTCAATTAAATTTATTATTATTAAAGTTTGTAATAAATCACAAAACAACTTAGTACGGTCCTGATGTAGTCACGTACACATTTATTTAATTTCATATTTTCCTTTTACAATTAAAAAGTTGTTTTTGCTATAAATATGTTTCTACTGATAAGAATCTTGTGTAGTATACGTTTGCACATTCCCGCATTGAATGTACGATGTATAGTAGAAAACATATTTTATTATTAAATATATTAATTACAAACCTAGGTAAGCGTCTATCGATGATTTAATTATGTATATTAAAATACACTACATGGTAAATATATTTTTACTTTAAATTTTATACTAACTATTTGTATGATTTTATACAGATATTTATTATCTTTTTTAGCTTGAAAATAACAACAAATATTACTAGTTACTATTAAGTATTTTTTTGCTATTTATAGTAAGGGTATTTCTTAAAAAAAATTAGCCGGTTTCTACAAGATTTCAAGATGTTTCCACAATCTGTCAAGATATTTCTAATCTATCCAAAACTTCTAAAACATTTTTAAAGTTTTTGAAATTTTTTTAAAACTTTCCAAAATTTGAAAGTTTCTACAAGTCTATAAGAAAACAACGGATATAAAAAAAAACTCAAAATATGTCAAGACATTAGAAAGTCTGTTTAAACATTTCATATCTTCTCTAAAAGCTTTAATGAAAGCTTTAAATGGCTATTTAAAACTTTCAGAGCTTCCACAAAGATATGAATGGTTTTATAAAAATTTTCAAGTTATTAACATTTTTCTACAATTTGTGAACATTTTTATATTATTTTAAAATCATCTAGATATGTTATAAAGTTGTAACAAATTTTATAACATATTAGAGCTTCCACAACGTGTTAAGACTTAAAATCAATTTAAAACTTACACATCGTTGTAAACTTTTATATAAAAACATTCAATAGCTGTTAAGGATTTCTACAAAATTTTAAAACTTCTGCAAAGGTTTAATTGTTTTTTAGACTATAAAAACACTTTCATTATGATTTTAAGAATTTTTCAATTTGTCAACATAAAAATTACTTCTCTTAAAAGTTTTCAATAATTATTCAAAACATCTAGAGCTTGCCCTAGAATAAAATATAATACATAATTGCTAAAAATGGTTTACTTTTAATCAAATTTTCTGTAGTTTTGCTCATTTTGCGTTTTTTTTTTTAATTTTTCAGAAGCATTTTAAAAACGGACACGTGTACAAAATTTGAGCAAAATCGGAGATGTCAATGTGGAGACGTTTGTCCAAACTATCGCGAAATTACCAATTAAAGTTATCAATAACTATTCAAAACTTACACAAAGTTTTACTAAAAAAATGTCACAAAACTTTTTAAAATTTTCATAATCTATCAATGCCTTCTAAAATTTCTACATGCCTAGAGTACTTCCAAAATACTACTTGAAACTTTCACAACATTTTAAAATATTTCGACAAGTTTCAAATAATTTCAAGAATTTTCACAATTTGCCATAAATTACTCTAAGATTTCTACATTTCTTAAAAGCTTTCATAGATGCTTTCAATATTTACTTGAAATTTTTAAAAAACTTTTTTAAACAAAGATTTTACATCAAATCTTTAATAAAAGTAGTAAGCTGTTTAAAATTTTTGCCAAAATTCTAGAGCTGGAAGGATTATGAAAAGTGTTACAACGTTTTTAAAATTTCTTCAAAAGTTTTGAAAATTTCCACAGGATTTCAACTGTTTTCACAAGATATTAAGTCTTTCCAAAATTGATCAAAACTATACACTCCCTAAAGTTTTAATAAAAACTTCAATAGTTTTTTAAATCTTCAAAAAAATTTATTTAAAAAAATGTTTCTCAAATATCAATAAAAATCACAATATGTTAAGATCTTTAAATCTATACAAACCTTTCATATATACAAAAAACTTTCAGCATATTTTAAAAACTTCTGTACTTTTTAAAATATGGCTTCCACAAAATTAGGAAAAATTTTGCTAAATTAAAGAAACTTTTTGGGCTTTCAACAAGTATAAAGAATTTTTAAAATTGATCAATGCGTTCCAAAAACTTTTTAAAAATCTTTATCTTTAAAAACTTGAATAAAAAACAATAAATTTTTAAAACTTTTGTAAAATTTCTAGAGCTTCCACAAATATTTATATATATTTGAAAAACTATAAAAATAGTTTTACATGTTTTACAAAATTTAAAGATTTGATTTTAAAAAAATTATCTAAAACTTCCAAATCAACAATTTTTTTATAAAAATTTTCAACAGCTGTTAAGAATTCCCACAACTTTTACGAAGCTTTAAATTTTTAACTTAACTTCTATAAAGTTTTAAAAGTTTAAGCAAGACTATAGAACCTATAGAATTTTTAGAATTTGTTGAAACGTTCTAAAATTTTTCCAGAGCTTCCACAAAGATTTGAATGTTTTTGCAAAACGCTTCAATATTGTTGCACAAGATTTAAGATTTTTCAAAATTCATCTAAAACTTCCACATTCCTAAAATTTATTATTAAAACAATCTATATCTTTTTCGAATTTCCACAAAATTTGTACAATTTTCACCAAACTTTAAATTTTTTTGATAAAACTATGACAATATTTTGTCTTATAATTTGTCAAAACTTTCCAAAATGTACCTAAAATTACCAGATCTCTTAAATGTTTCCAATTACTATTGAAAACTTACATAAAATTTATCAAAATCACTTCCACATCCCTAAAAGCTTTTATTAAAGCATTTTATTTTTATTTAAATGCATTTGAATCTAAAGTACAAGTTACTATATATCCCGATTTTTCAAAAGCGTTTGATCGTGTGAGCCACAATATTTTGATTGCTAAGCTCAGAGCTCTGGGTTTTTATCATGATGTGATTTCCTGGTATTTAGCTTTTTGAAAAACAGCCCATTCGTGTTTCATCATGTGTTCCTTAAGGATCTCATTGTGGACCAATTTTATTTTTGCTTTTCATTAATGATCTCCTACAGTTTTACAAAAATTTAAGAATTTTTGTTTTTATATTTAATAAATTTCCACAATTTAAAAAAAAAAAAAATTGAAACTCAGTAATCATTATTAGATAATACGCGACCAAATAGACCACATCCAGCACGTAGTAAAGAAAGCATAGCGGCGGTAGCTGAGAGTGTACGCGATGACCGTGATGAATCAATTTTGCGCTTGTCGTATGGAACATATTTTACGTAAAAATCTTGGTTTAAAAGCATACAAAATTTAACTCATGCAAGAATTAAAGAAGGCCAACCTTCCAAATCGTCACCGTTTCAAGCTGTGGGCTCTTAAATAGCTTCAAGAAGATCTACAGTTTTCAACCAAAATTTTGTTTAGCAATAAGGCTCATTCCTGGCTTAATGGCTACGTCAATGGGCAAAATTGCCGTATTTGAGTTGAAGAGTAACCAGAAGATATTCAAGAGATGCCATTACATTCAAACAAAACAACGGTTTGGTGTGGTTTATGGGTTGGATCAACATTTCTTTAAAAATAAGGCCGGCCAGAACGTAACTGTGAATGGCGCCCGTTATTGCACAATGATAACAGACTATTTGCCTAAAATTAAAACCGGTAATCTCGACGACATTTGGTTCTAACAAAACGGCGCTACTTGACTCGTAGTCCGTGAAACCATGGCTTTATTGCGAGAACAATTTGGAAAACAGTTAATTTCCCGCCTCGAACCGGAGAATTGGCGACCTAGATCATGTAATATTGTACCTTTAGACTTTTTGGGACTACGTGTAGTCCAAAGTCTACACAGATAAGCCGACTACGATTAGGAAATTGGAGACCAACATTACTTCCGTCATTTGCCAAATACCACTCGAATGCTTAAACAAGTAAAAAAAAAATAGAACTTTTGAATGAACCATGTTACCCGTAGTTACAGCCAACATTTGAAAAAAATAATCTCTAAAAAATAAATGTACAAAATGGTTCTTTTGTATGATTATAAAAATTACCCGATAAATTTTTCTTTTTGTTTTTTTTTTAATTAAAAAAAAAGTACTTCTAAATAGATCACCCTTTACTTCTAATAGCTACTTAGAACTTTTATTAAGTTGTAAGAGCTTATATACATATAATCAACAACTTTTTATACCGTTAGGTGTCAAGATGTCGGGCACATCAAGCCACAGAGAAGACATGTGTATGTTTGGCTGCCTATATGAGGTAATGAACTCATATTGGGAAAAACGCTACGCTCTGCATCACTAAGTTGGTCAGCTTAAATTTAGTACACTTGTTTGGGGTTCTAAAATATTACGATTTTTGACTCTTTTGAATATAAGTTTTGAGTATTTTTTGCTTCTTTACAGCACAAAAACTATAAGAAGACAAAATAATCCTAAAAAATTAAAATGGCCGCTATTTACATTGTATTGCACCTAGAGACTTAAAATTTTAGGAATTGTCATATTTTGGTACCCCAAACATGTGTACAAAACTTAAGCAAAATTAGAGATGTCAATGTGGGGATGTTTGTCCGAACTATCGTGAAATTACCCCAACACAATTTGCAAATTTGTCTAAAATTTCCATATTTCTTAAAAAATTTCATATCAGATTTCCATATTTTTTAACAACTTTCATAAAAAATTTCAATAATTACTTAAATCTTTTTACTAAAATTTTATTGCTTTTTTGCAAGACTAAAAATACTTCAACGGTTTTGTTACCAAATTACCAAAATTCACATCCCCAAAAGTTTCCGCAGTATTTTAAGAGCTTTAAAACTACTTCAACATTCACAATATGTTGTCTGACCTATAAAAATACCTAATGGCATTTACAAAATTTCAAATCTTCTAGGTCTAGGTTCCACATCCCTCAAAAGTTTTTATAATAATTTAAAAGCTTCAATAACTACTTCAAGCATTAACAACTATAAAAATACTTAATAACTTTCACAACGTTTTACAACTTCACAATTTTTTTTCTCTCTAAAAGACAAAACTTTCACAAAATTTTAAGTTTCAAAAATATTTCCATAAAATTTCAATAATTTCTGTTACTATGTCTAGAAAATCTCAAATGTTTCTACAACTTTTCTTGAGATTTTGCAACAATTTAAAACTTCCAAATTTTTAAATTTACCAAAAACAACTTTTACAAAACATCAATTTCTTTTAAAATTAATTTTTTTGTTAATAAAAAAACTTATGTTTTCTACTTGGCTATTAAAACATAGCGTTATGGTAATAGTTTAGTCAAATCAAGTTCTTTTGATATTTTGGAGTCTATCTATAATATTAAGTTGATTATGTTAATAGAACAAACAATGGAGAAGTTTAACAAAGAGAATTTGATGAAAATAAAAAAAACTAAAAATGTCTAGCGGCATATACAAAACAAAGATCCATATCAATCTTAATAAATAACAAAAAGAAAATAGTAAAGAAATAAGATGAAAAACGTAAAAAAGCTTTATAGCCACACTCATACCAAATGATTTGAACTGAGAAGCTTTGCAATACTACATCAAAAGTCGAACACGCAGCAAAATCTGACCAAGTCAGACCAGATAAACTCATGCGGAAATACTAAAACTAATAGCTGATAAAAACATCAATATTATTGTAAACCTACTAAGCAGAATACGACTCAGACAAAATACCAACTGAATGGTCCGCTTTTAGCCTAACATGAATGCTTGATCATGGAAAGACTTGTGAGCGCTGTCAAAAACAGAATATACAACAAATATGAAATGGAGAACAACGCTTCAGATCTTTGTACCAAAATATTTAAGCTACCAAAAAAAGTGTACATATGCTTCATAGACTATCAAAAAGCAACAAGATCGAAAACAAAAAAATAATAAAAGACCTAAAAAAGTTAAACAACTGGTCCGCCAAGGGTGTATTTTGTTCTATGTTCTTAAATGCCTATTTGCTAAAAAATTTAGAATGCCCAAAAAGACGTAGAAATAGACATCAAAATAATTGACCGATGAATAAATAACATACGCTTTGCCAATGACTCCTTTATCATCTCCAAAAGTAAACCAAATCTACAATACTTGCTAGACAAGTAGATACAGAAAGCACCACGTCAAGTTTAACTATTAGATTGAAGCATAATTATCCGTTTTTGAATTTTGCTTATTTATCTGTAAAGTTTGTTGTCTAAAAACTTATGAGGGACACATTCAAATAATTTCGTTTTCTATCAAAATTTTTTTGAAATGACAAACAATTAAGTGGATTGATTGACGTTAAAAACAAATATTGTGATCAAAATACATTTAAAATGTGGTTGTACAAACGTATACTAAAAATACCTTAGACTTAGACAAAGAAAGTACGAAACGAGACGGTACTAGGAGTATCAAAAACAAGTATTTAAACTTCTAAGTGAAGATTTTGAGTTAAAGAAAGTGTTTGCACAATTAATTAGTCCCTAATGCCAAAAAAATTCTGTAGAAGTTAAATAAAAAAAAACAGCTTTACCCCAAAATAAAAACTTTGTTAAACTGCAATTTAAAAACTGCTGTTAAATCAAATTTCGACAGATTAACAAAAGGCATAGCGTTAATAGTAAAACGTGTGTAAGTGTTAACAGTTTCTATGCTTCAAAATAAAATCTTTTTTGTTCTCTATTTCGTAATCTTCACAATTAACATAAAAAAACTGCCTTTATCTTTTGCTTGGTGAAAAGTAAATATAGTGTGGGTGAAAGCAGATATAACCAGCTAGCTTTGATATAATACTAGGTTAGGTTTTTGTGTAATATAATTTTAAAAAAACTACAATAATATAGCATATATTATTATAAATTTATACAAATATATGACTGCAAATATAAAATTAAAAGCGTTACAACAACATCAAAGCAGCTTCATATTGAATTTAAGTTATTGAATCATCTGCCTAACAATGCCACTGTGTGTTGAAACATGTCGCAGTTTATCAAATTAATCTTTGAAACTCAAACAATTTTTTTTTTAATTTATTAATAAATCAATAAAAGTGTTCTTCTGTCAGAAGAATATTTATTTTGATTAACAGTACAACACAAACTTTGTTTGATAGATAATTTATTTAAACAGTTTTTTCACTCCTTATAGAAATGAAGCTGCCTCTTTCTTGCTGCAAGGGGTTCAATTAATAGTTTAGTATTTTTTTATGTTTTGACCAATCTTAACCATAATAGTTGTTTGCAATTACTAAAATCAATAGATAATTATAATAAAATTAATTGCTTAAATGAATACAACAAGTTTCTTATAATAAAAAAATCTTTATAGCAATAATTATTAAGTATTATAATGACTTTTAAAATCGTAAAACACATTTTCAATACGTAAATTAGCAATAACCTTTACAGACGCTAAAAAGCCACGTGGTTCGCACGCATTTAAAACAGTAATACTTAAAAAAAAAATGTTTAAACATCCTGCACGATCTACGCGAGCTTTGACGGTCAAGTGATTGTGTGTATATGTGGATCTTCATTCCTTGACCTAAACCCGACTAGATTGAATCGTACATTTATAAATATTTTTATAAATTTATTTTGCTGCAATCTCAATACTCAATAATTACAAGTTATGACATCGTGTAACTATTTATGGCTGCTCCTCGTGTTCTTTTTTTTATATTAGTATGTGTATACTTGTTTAATGGACTGACATTTAATGAAATTAAGAGAGTAATTACTTCATTTCACGCGCCACAGTTTACCAAATCAAAGTGTTTCATAATATTTAATAAAATGCAAATTTAAATACAGTAAAAAATGTATACAAAATGCTGTAAAAAATACTTATGATAAAATAAGATTAAATTAATCGTAATCAGATAAACTTTCTTGATGAATAAATAGGGAAGCCTATGAGATAGTAGTAGAAAGCAAAAATAATTTTAGGAAAATTCAACTCGTGCTACACGATGCGGTTATAAATAAATGTTAAGAGGATATCGTTATTGTGCATTATTGACATCCACAGTGGTTTTACAACCATTGCCGAGTCACATTAATAATCTTTATTGTTGTTGTTGTTAAGTAGTTAAAACATTAAGAAAACCAATGCCAAACAATGCAGCAATTATTAATCCTTTAATGAATCCTCGTCCTTTTATGGTAGCTAATTATCAGCTTTGCTGTTTCGTTTAAAGATAATAATAAATTGAAACGATTATTATAGGCAAGTTTACATCAATATTTTTCAATTTTATTGAACAAATATTGTTAAAACTATTATTATACTACATATTTAAATAAAAAATATGCAAATTTAATTGAATTTATTCGAATTAACTTTAGTAGTCTGAAAAGTGGCGTTACATCGATATCTATCTAAAAAAACACTTATTTTTTAATACTATTTAAAAGATAAAATAATGTTAATAAAAAATGAGATTGTTACTAAAACAATTTTTTTAAGTCATACACTGGCGAGCAACAAATAGAAGTCTTTTTAAAATTATGAATTATTTTTAGATTTTTTTGTTTTAACTTTATGTTTGCTGTTTTAACTTTGTGTTTGCAAATTGTAAACCAAAGTAGACGTTTAATAATTCATTTCCTGACAAATTTTATCTATCTGTCAATTATTACCACCGTGTTACAGACTTTTATGAAACAGCATTCATTTTGCTCTAATTGAAAAACTACATTTTGTTGTGATTTTTTTACTTAGTGTTGATTTTCTCTGCAAAACTTGTCATTCGCACGGTGTACAGGTCATAATGTCTTTAGGCCTTATTGTTGTGGCAAGATTAATCGATTGAAGATGGGCGAGAAAAACTGAAACTGCAAGGATTGTTGGTAAAAGTCTTTGTGCTGTACAAAAAGTGTATCACCGTTACATGGATACTGGCTTGAAAAAAAAAAGTTACCACGAAAAAGAGATGACTGCACTTTATTTACAAAATCAACTCCATGAAGTTAGAGATGTAAATGTCAGTGAATGGGCCGTTAGGGTTGCTAGATTGTCTTGTAGAAACATGGTTACAGGTCCACCTTTACTACGCCAACATCGTGTTGCAACATTGGTTTTTGCCCAAAACCACAAGGCATGGAATAATGAGGACTGAAGCAGGGTACTGTTTTTAGGTGAGTCGCGCTTTTGCCGTAATAGATCAGACAGACATCGGAAAGTGTGAAGAAAACGCGGATAAAGATATGCTTTAGTTTGTATTGATGAACGACTTCCATTTGGCGTTGAGTCGGTTATGGTTTGAGCAGCAATTTCTACCGAAGCACGGCAAAGTTTGTCTTTATTGAGAATGGCTCCCTGACAGCTCACAGATACATTATGGAAGTTCTCGAAGATCATTTTATGCCCTTCATGACAACTGCTGTTTGATTGGCCAGCTCTCAGCCCGGACATGAATCCTATATAACATGTCTGGGATGAGTTGGGATGACGTAAAACTTGAAATTATTCTGAAATGCTCTACACAAACAAAATCTGATTCTTTTTAATTTCTACATTAATACTAAATAACTCTATGTTATTTTCTTACAAGTATGTCCACTGCATCAAATTGTCATCCAAAATAAAAAATTAATTTCTTACCATTTCTAATCATTTCAAAGTGTTCAAAATTAATCGTCAAAAGTTTTAAAATCCCAAACAAACTATAATACAATGTTTTAAGTAGAATTCAGTAGTCTCTTCTAGTGTTTAATTTTAATAGACTACAGTTTTTCATGTAATTTTCAACTTTTAATTTTTTAACTGTCCAAAATTAGTTTTATATTTTCTAAAAAAATCTAAACCAATCTTTTATTAAACTTTAAAATATTTTGAATCATTTAATGTTTTATTTGCTATTTAACATTTAATATTAATAACTAAGAATTTCATAAAAGTTTGAAAGTTTGAAAGTTTACTTTAAGAGCCGTCTTACACGAGACTGATTTTAATACAAGTGTCAGTACAATAATTTTGCGCGCCAATTTTTCAAATATTTAGCAAGCTTTTAAGCAAGAATTTAGAACAGGTTCTATTTTTTTGGATGAAATCTTACTAAATAATTGACACATACATCCGTCAATGTATATATATGTCGCCAAAAACACTGGATTATAAAATTAAATTTTTAAATAATTGGCGCGTAAAATTATTGTACTGACACTTGTATTAAAATCAGTCTCGTGTAAGGGCTCTAAAGCTTTCAATATGGTTTTAAAATACTTTAATTGACTTTCGATAGGCTTTGGGAGGTTTATTTAAAATCAATCTCAAAATTCATTGCCAACAATTTTAAAGGTGCTCTTAGACAATCAATATTATTATCAATAATATTAAACAATCTATTGCACAATATATTGCTAAGACCACCTTCTTAATTACTGACACTTTTACAGTCAATATGTGGAATAAAATAAAAGTTGTGTGACCATTACTTTAGGAATAGCTTAAAAAAAAAGAAAAAAAAGAACAGATGGATAAAGAAATAGTTCAAAAAAATAAATAAATCCTTTTGGATCATATTGTAGGGAAATCCATAAATGTTTATTTCATTGTAAAGAGGAAGGTATGCAATTAACATTTAAAAACGATATCAGTCAAATGGCCGCCAAGATTACGGTTGCAGTACCACTTCTTTTCATAAGATTTTCCTTGACCAATTCGCACATTTGAATCGATTGTGGAGCATTGGCATAGACCTTATCTTTTACGTGGCTCCAAAGAAAAAAGTCTAAAGGTATTGAATCACAAGATCTCGGTGGCCAATTGTGATCACTTCTTCGAGAAATAACACAGTCAGGAAACTTTTTTTGCATAATTGCGATTGTTTCGTTGCTTGTGTGGCACGTAGCGCTGTCTTGCTAAAAATAAACTCTTCCAGTTCCGGCCCTAAAAAATCATTAATCATAACTTGGTAGCGCCATCCATTCACCGTAACAGTTGCACCAGCCTCATTTTAAAAAAAGTAGAGTCCAATCACACCGCCAGCCCAAAAACCGCACCAAACAGTGACACGTTGAGGATGGAAAAACTTTTCAACAATCATTCTTGGATTTTCTGAGCTTTAAATGCGACAATTCTGCTTATTAACGTAGCCTCCGAGGTAAAAATGTGCCTCATCACTGAAGATGATTTTTCGATTAAATTCCGGATCATTTTGATGCATTAATGCGTTTATGGTGACTGACCGGCTTAAGTTCTTATGTTAACTAAACTTTAAAAGCCTTAAGACTTAAGTCTTTATGCAAAATACGGTGTAATGTCGTTTGGGGAATGTTTAATTCCAAAGATTGACATGGAATTGACAAACCTAGGTTTTCTTCAACACTGCTGGTTACATCAGCAATATTCTCATGTGTTCTTGAGCAATGCACACGGTTTCGATTTTGCACATCACAAACTTGTCCCAACAGCTCACATTTTTCCACCAGGTTTACCGGCCGAGAAGGTGCTGAACTGAAGAACTGTGACTGAAAATTTTTCACCATTTTTGTAGTGAATTTTAATAATTTCAATGCGTTGTTGAAGCGTGTATCGTTCCATTTTTAATAATGGTGTAGTTTTTACTTGTCAAATGTCAAAAAATAATAGCTTCAAAATTGACAGATGCTCAAATAAAAAAATAAATAAAACTTCTTATTAGAAAACCCTTTACAATAAAAAACAACTTTTTCTGATTGACTCAATATTTTGTGCAATCTTTCAATATGATCTAGAGACGGTTAATATTATTGTATAATTTCAATCTTTGTGCAATATATTGACTATACTATTGAACGTATAGGGACCGCTTTAGTATAGTAAATTGTATTAAAAGCCTTATGGTCTTTTAAAGTAATGGTGTTATGTAATGTTTAATAATAGACTACAATTTTTAAAATTATTGTCTTAATTATTAATTACTGTAAGTTGTTTATTTATTAATGTATATTCCAATTTGTTCAAAATTAATTTCAAAATATTAAAAGTAATCTACAAGTTATTATATTTTTTCCAATCTAAAAGAGTTTTAACGTTTTAATTTTCGATAAACGTATAGCAAAAGTCTAAAATAACAACAATTTTAGAAATTCTTTACATATTAAAGACTATCAGCTTCTATAGACTTTAAAAATACTATTTTTTCAAAATTTCGAATATACCGAGGGAAAAGCTGGTAACCTACGGCTCCGGAGGCACATGTGGCTTTTTAACATGCGGTTCTTTTTAGAAAAATTAATCTTCTTGAAAAAGTAAAATCAATTCAAATTAAAAAAACATAAGCAAGCGTATAGATTGTTCAAGTCCTAGTTGAACACTAAAGTAGCTTTTTTGGCCTGGTCCCAGTTAACTCCAAAACCTGGTGTTACGGTCCCGCTATTTTTTTTTTTTTCATAAGATTATTTCTTATAGAAAACAAAGTTGGCACTGCTTGTTAATTTGTCTATAGTTACTATGAGTTTAAATTCCCAATTCTTTCTTTGAGGCTAATCATGTGGGGCGCCAGCATTTGGAAATAAGATTGCCCATTAGTCATTGCAACTTATAACTAAGTAATTGCACTAAACTTTTTAAGATATAGAAAAGGTCCAATAAATTAAAGTTAATTTTACTTAACCTCAAAATTAATAATCTGTCAACCATAAATTTCAAACTTAGATTAAATTAAAATAAAATTTAGCGACAATGTGTGTGAATTCACCTAACCTCTTAATCATCAGTGCCAGCCAGTAGAGAGTTAAAAAATATTTAGCCTTATGGGTAATAATTTGGTTAGTATGCTACTAAAACGTTACTAACTAGCAGCTACTTACACTATACACTAGACTGGTTCTCAAAAATGTTTTTGTGGATTTTTTGTGTATGCACATCTAGAAAGTGACTAAAAAAGTAATTCATGCCAAATTTCAGCACTTAAGAATAAAAAAAACACGAGTTGTATTGCTTTTGAAGTTATAAAGGTAACACCTTACTTTACTTAAAAAAGCACTATTAGAATGCTACAATTTTAATCATTTTTGTTTACGAGTCTAATTTTAGGTTCAAAATATAAAATATGATAAAACATGCTAATTTGAAAAAAAAAACTAAATTGGTGTAAAGTTTTCCCTAGAATCTAATTCACAAATAGACTCATTTACTTTCTTGGGGATCCAGGGTATTCACCTGACTCAAATCTGAAAGCTATAGTGGTACGACACGTGTACTTTTAAATCTGGGCTGAAATTTGGCAAGGTTTACTTTTTTTGCATAAAGATCACTCTCTAAATGTGCACACAAAAAAATCAACACGACAATGACATACACAACACCTCTAATTTATTAACTCACTACTGCATATTTGCTGTATTAACAAAAATTTATAAACTTAAAATTGTAGATTTGCTTTGGAAAAAGTTCGTCAACATTGAAGCCAAATATAATTGCTAGTAACTGTATAAAACTGATTTACAACCCCTAATTTTGCGACACGCTACCGCAATATGTTGATGTTAATAAAACTATAAATTAGCCTTTGATACAATATTACCACAGTGCAGTAAAAGCTCATTACTACCTACTGTACCACACTGCTAAATTGTGGTTAAAAGCCAACTTCGTACCACCCAACCAAAATTTATTTAGAACACAGACAACTAAGTCTTATAATTGTTGAAAACTTGGTTACTTTGCTCAATCCACTGTTTTAAGTATGACATAAAAGGTTTTATTATTTTCAATGCAATGCAAAGTCAAAAAACAATGTAGAAACGCTCTGAGTCTTAAGAATTTATGAAAAGTAAATCAATTTATTACAAAAAAAAATATCAAAAATTGTGTTTCCATTTAAAACAAAAAAAATTAAAAAATAATTTGCTTTATAAAAATTGCACAAAACATACAATTTGTGCGGTTTTCTAAACGTTATATTAACACTAGTAATAGTAGTTTTCAAAATAGCTCTTGACCCAAAAAGGATTGCTAACCTCTGTACTAAGAAAATGTTTTAAAACCGCTGACACAGTTTATGAGCTTCTAAACTTAGAAAAATTTTAGAAATTAAAAAATTATTAACAACTATTAAAGAAACAGTCTTTTTTTGGTAAGTTTTGGAAAACTTGTTGCAAAATATTTTTTTTACTTAGTACTAAAAATTTAGAAACAATGTTGAAAATCATTCTAAAAATATTAAAAATATTAAAAAATTTGCTGCACTCATCACAAGTTACAGGATAATGTGCGATGTCGTGCCGCTGTGTCATTGGTCTATTTTTTTGAGAACAGTAAGCATACACTGGCAGTAAATTCTGAACGGTGCACTAAAATAATAAGAGACAAAGTTTAATTTGTGGGCGAGTTATTTCTTTTACTGTGATCCACCCACCCGCCACCCAAGTATTAGTAATCAAAGGATCCTACTTGTTTGTCCTACCTCCTGTATGCTTTGATTTAGATATGAGAAAATTGCTTGACAATAAATTTCTTGATAACTAACGTTTGAGTGGATAGGTGGGAACTAAGTTTAATTTGTGGGCGAGTTACTTCGTCTAGTGTAACCCACTCACCCGCCCAAGAGTTAGTCATCAAAGGATTTATTGTTTGTCCCAGCTCTTCTATGCTTTGATTTAAATATAAAAGAATTGTTTGATCATAAATCTTTTGATAACTAACGCTTGGGTGGGTGGGCGGGAACAAAGTTTAATTTGTGAGCGAGTTACTTCTTCTACTGGGACCCATCCACCCGCTCAAGTGTTAGTCATCAAAGGATCCGTTGTTGGTCTTTCCTCTTGTATGCTTTGATTTAAATATGAGAAAATTATTTGACAATAAATCTCTTAATAACTAACGCTTGAGTGGGTAGATGGGTGGGAACAAAGATTAATTATTGAGCGAGTTACTTCTTCTACTGTGAGTTTTGAGTGGATTCTGAACCACTAAAAATATTAGTCATAAATCCTCAAGCTGACAAGGCGGATTGAAGAGAGGGGTAGTACGTTTAAAATGATTTCAGTGAGGTTTGAACTCACGATCTTTGATGCCTAGACTAACTATACCTTGACTTACTATCAAATCAAAATGGGGTTGAATTCAATTAATCAATTGGTAACCTATTCAGACTGATGAACGTATCAACTGGGAAACGGTTGTTGAGTCTGTTTTGGCGGCTATACAATATTAGTTTTTTTTTTAAATCTTGTGTTGATTAGTTGACTTGATTAGCGAAGTAAACAAACAGTAACTTTGCAAGTAGTGGCAGGTGCAGTTGCCGATTAGTAACGTGAATTTGTTCACTTGGCATTCATTATGATAAACGATAATATTAGTAGAACAATCATAGATTTGATACTATTTATCATGCTGGCTGCTGTAAAATGCACGGACCGCCGTCAAAACGCCAATTTTATTAATGTTTTACATGGGCAATTCTATTTCAAACGGATCAGAGCAGGGGAGGGGTGTCGAGAAACTTGCTTTTGTATTTTTTTTTTCTATATCTTAGTAGTTTTTTGATTAGTTGATAAAGGTATAAAACTCGTTAAAAAAAATCTACGATTTTGTTTAGTTTTTTTGTCGTTTTTAACTTAATCGCATTTTTTGTTTAAAAATCGCAATTTTGACTAACAAAAAATATTTGCTGGTGAAACCAATCAGAAATTTTTGTAGAATCTAAATCTGGCACCATTTCAAGACTATACTCTGTCTATAAGCCTCAAAAGCCATAAAACCATTTTTTTTTCTCAATTGGCTGGGCAAAAAAGAACTTTTTTTAAATTTTTTTTAACTGCCGAAGTTGCCCTATTTTATGTAAATTAGTTAGAAAATATAAATTTTTTCTGTGTATTTGAGTTTTAAGGGCCTAAAACTCAAAAAATCTGCAAAAGTCTGCTTATTCTATACACTAAATATTATTAAAAATTTAAATTCTGGGGACAATTCTACATGAAAAATAGTCAGTAGGTATAGTGCGCATCGGCCGTAGAAAAGTCCATCTAGAAAGAAATGTTTACAACATTCTTAGGCAAAAAATGTGTTAAAAATTAATTATTTTTTCAAATTCTCAAAACATATTATAAACACACTAGGGTGTGGTTTAACCTTTTTTTATCAGATTTTGATGAGCGCTGGACGGATTAATGTTTGAATGAGAAAAATAATATTATTCTCAAATTTTAGCGTCGATAGATTGAGTCTAAATTTGTGCCGTAAGCGCAAAAACTATCAAACAAAGAGTAAAATCGCCAGAAGAAAGTTGCGTAGGATGAGACTATACACAAACAAAATGTGGTTTCAATAAAATGATGCAACAGCTCATACTGTAAGAATATCCATGGACTTGCTTCAGCGTACTTTCCTCACTTATGTCATTTCCCAGATTGGAGATATGCCTTAGCCTCGGCGTTTTCCAGATCAAAAATACCGTACATTAAAGGAAGTTAAAGATAAGATTTGTCAAGAAATTCAACTGATTGATCAGCAAACATTGAATAGAATATGGGAGAAAGACGAAGTGGAATAATGCATCGATGAAAGCGGTCAACATCTCTCAAGCACAATAAATAATTTTTTACTTCAAAGTTACTAAATAATTTTTTTTTAAACCATGTTCTTTCGTGGTCACTTAAGAATCTCAAGATACACAAAAAACTTTTGATAGAAAAGTTTTGAAACCAAAAAAATTAAAATTTATGAAAATTTCTCATAAAAGTAGCATGATATACTACATGATGTACTTGTTGAATGCAAGAACTAAAGAAATGGTTTGGATTAGACATTAAACTGCGGGTCATTTGTTAATTACCTTTATTGTTGGATATTTCTGGCCTAAAAGGTTTTGAAACAAAATGGTCATTTCTGGAAAACACATATTTTAGACGTCTTTGGCAAATTGTAAAAAAAACACAAATGTTTGCAAAAAAACTAACGAAAAATAATCTAATAGTACCAAATAAACAAACAAAATGTGTCTAAAAATTTTGGAAAATTGAAGAACAAAATGTTGTACAACTTCTCACTATGTCATAAAAACTGAAAAATCCCAAAGGTCACTTAGCGGATACTAAAAAACATGTTTAGTTTATTGTATACTCAGATGCATCAAATTTAAATGTGCATCAATAGGAATAAAACGTTGCAAATTGCAAAGTAATGCAATCTACAGTTTACCACCGGAAAATGTACGTAAGTTTAACACAGACAACGCCAGTATTTATTGGTCTCTGTTGGAAGAAAACCAAATCCCAATCCCGTTTTAAGATCGGCAAACAAAATATGTCGATTTGTGCATGGTAACCAAAACCATAAAAATGCAAATATTTGGAAAACTGAGCTTTTTGGCAAAACTCTTTTTGATACGTTTTGACAGATACAACGCTAAAATCTTAACCTAATCAGACCCCAAAGAAAAGTTTTAAAAAAAAGACAAAGTTTTTCAGGAACTTACTACACTTTGTTTTCAATTTTTTAACTGTTTTCTCGGCTTGCAGAAGTTACAGCGACTTTGCGTAATAACGCTTTTTTTTTCAAAACTTGCTTCTAGATATGGATTTTATATAAATTAACTAAAACATTAAATAATTTTTCTTTCATATTACAGCATATTGATAATAATATCGTAAAATTATAATATGACCTTAAATGTATCGTAAACAAATTACGTCCTTGCATCTTCCTACTCTCACATTGCATAATTTAATCGATAGCTACTGCTAATAAACCAAATCTGATTAATATATTTTTTTAACCAACTCTCGCAACGATCATAAAATCTAGCCGCCATATATTAAAATGCAATTACAAACACCTATAACGAATACCATCACCAAGCCATCCATGAACACATATAGGAAACGAAAGTAGCAAGCGAGCGACCTTTTAATATGAAATAATAATATTGTACATCATTTCTACTATTACTCACATTGCCCTTTTGGAAATTGAATTAATTTACCCATCCAACCGTATTAAATAAAATAAGTTCTTGAACAAAGATTTATTAACATAATCAAGTATGAAAACATGTGAAGAAAAAAAGGGAAAGGATGCGCTCACATACAAATCGGACAATATATTAAATCTTCTGCCACTAATTAGGAACCTGTTAAATGCCATAGAAAGTACTATTATTGTTGCTGTCATATTTTTTATAAAAATAGAATGTTAATATGATTTGATTTTGAATTATAATATTAATAAGAAATAATCAAATTAAACAAAATATAAAACTTTATAATAAATTTCATTTTTGTGCCAATTGTCCAAAAAACAGTTTATCTATGTTAATAGAAATTGTCAATGATGTCAAACTACTTTCCTTACAATCTGCAAAAAATGTATATAATTAAAATAATTATTAATAAAGTTGTAAATCCATCACATGTCATTGACAATGTTAAAGTGTTTAATTTATAAAAATTTCTTTATATTTTTTCTATTTTAATCTCGGCTTCATTAGTAAGCAACAGATGTGAAAGATTCAAGGTAATTATGGCCGCATATTTTATAAATTAATGTTCAATATTAATGTGTGAGAGGGTAACGCGCCGAAGAAAGTAAGAGTGATGTTGCTTCTTCCTAGAGCTAGACGCACATCAAAATTATATTATATTGTAATTTGCTGGCCGATTAGACTTTCATATCTTATTAGTCAATGCCTTTACACAATTGCAAAATGGAGAAAGATTGTGGTATTAATCAAAGAAAATTACTTTGTGATAAGTGATTTTTGATCAAATAATTATTACCATTAAGGGATAAAACCTTTTTGCTCTATATACTTTATTACTACTAATAATTTTTGAAAGTAAATCATATTACTTTGCATAATTATAATTATAAAAAACAAGCATTTTAGTGTTAATGTACTGGAAACATAAAGGAAATATATGTACAATTTATTAACTTTATTACCTCAATATTATATCATTTGCTGCTTTCTTCGTGTGTAACAGATAATTATATGCCTACAGATGCATGCTGAGCCAATCTCAATTATAATCAAATCACTTATTTCACGTTATTTACCTATCAACAATTATTATTTAAATAGACTAATTTAGTTTAGTCGATCAAATTCTTTAATATAAACAATAAAATTTAACTACTGCTAATTTAAATAATAATCTGCTATGGGCATACAATTCCCTCCTGAATCCATCACCGATTGGAAAGTCAGTTTTCGGATCTATACTCGCATGTAATGCAATTCCGATTGTGCGGAATCGCATCAATTGCACATCTCTTTCACTCCTTTTTTTTTCTTCATATTTGTTGCAATCTATATGTCTATTAGTTGCACTCGGGCGAAATGAAAGTGCTAGCAAATAATGAAACAATCGAGATTCCCTTTTTGTGTCGTCGGTTTCCATCAGCCAACGGCCATATGAAGAAAGTCATGAAATTTATCAACAAGTAAATCATATTTAAAACTTAATATCATCATTAATAGCATTATATTTTAAAGTTTTTAGTAGTAAACTATAAAAATGTAATTTTGCTTAAGGCTAGAATTTTTATGCACGGAATAATTTATAATTTTACTATAAAATTGATAAATATCTTGAACTAAAATGTGTAAAATTTGCATACGTTTTAAAAATTAACTTTTCCATAATAGAAACAGTAAATTTACTAATTAATATATTTTTTTAATATTAAAAATAGTTTTTTTTTAATTTTTATTCATAAGGATCACTACTATTGTAACTCTTTAAAAGTATAAAGAAATCTAAAAACTAACTAAATTAAATCTAATGTGCTGCTTAAGTAATCTTAAAAATCAAATAAAACTTTTCAGTTATTTTTATAAACCCCAATGCAGTAAACCAAACATAACTTGGCCGGTAATAAAAGGTTGCACACAGTGCTAGGAAACAATAAACTTAAAAACAGAAACGTACTCATAAAAACCATAGTGTAAAAATCATTGAATCGTATACAACTGTCACAGATAGCCAATTTTAGATAATGTGGTTAATGTGCAAAAATCAGTTTGACTACAGGACTAATAACACACTATTGTGTAGTCTGACATATCTAGCCAACAATACACCACCTCCAAGTACAGCTATAAAGGTTATGGTGCAGCTGACCGACAAAACAAGATTTTTTTAAACAACCAGTTATAGAGTTAAAGTACCTATACAGTTTTTATTAAATCAAGTTGAAGAAATTAAAGACTTCGTAGATAAGTTTGAAAATTCTTCAATTCAAGCAAGCAAGGATCTCCTGGTAGTGTAACAAGCCAGAACATCTTAAAAAACTTAACTCTTGAAAAAATTGTTCAATAAAATTATATCAATACCAAGTGCCTATCTTCACTTAAGAAACTGTCCCAACCAGAACAAATTTACCAAATCAAATCTACACTTTCTTAAAGACCAAATCAAAAGATTCAAATGTCTACCCTAAGGAGGATCAGAATGAGTCAATTTGCCATCGTGCACAACAATTAAAGCTGTGTCCGTCCACTTAATGGAAGATTTTGCAAAAATATCTCGGTTTACGAGCTTACAAGATACAGCTCGTGCAAGAGCAGAAGCCGCGTGTCTATTATATGCGTTACATTTCGGAGAATGGACAACAAGATTGTTTTTGATTCTCATTTTGACCAAAAAATTATGGGGTGGTGGAATCATTGGCCCATATTTTTTTAAAGTTGATGCTGGCCAACACCTGACAGTCAATGGAAAACGCTATCGATCCATGATTACTGACTTTTTTGTTCCTCAATTGAACGGCGTTAATGTGTAGGAGGTTTGGTTTCAACATGACGGCGCAACATGCCAATCAATTTATTGCAGAACACATTTGCTGACTACATAATCTCGCAAAACGGACCCGAAAATTGGCCTCTACGATCGTGTGATATCACACCTATGGACTACTTTCTGTGGGAATATGTGAAGTCGCTAGTGTACGGCAATAAACAAACGACGTTGGATCAGCTGGAGCCAACATTAGCCGCTTTAGTCGATATACGGCCCCAAAAAAGTCTATTATTTATAAGCTAATTTATGTCGATCTTGCATAAATTAGATGTGTGTTGTGAGAACGTAGTAAGGTTGCCACCGGAAGAAATGCAATAAACCTAATAAGGCCTAAGTGTAGTAGACATAATTTTACCATTCAATTCAATTCCAAAACTCTAATCAAGAAATCCAAAAACAATAAAAGAGTAAAAGGTTTGCTACAGTGTATCTCACACAAAAGAAATAAATCCGTAAAGTAATGTTAAAAGAAATATGCGTATGTTACGTTATTTTTTCTAAATAACTGGCGTATCCAACGATTAACTTCCCAACCACCACACCAAGTGTTTACATCGAATATTAATTAATTACAGTATATTTTCACCCAACGGCTAATACCGCTTGCCGCCAATTTTTTCTAATTGTTAATAACTGATATTTCATGCAACTGCAACTCTTCAAAAGATAAATTGCATCATTTTAACTTAACCCACTACACTCCATTTAATTGGGTTTGGTACATCTTGTCTTCTCGTGTTACTAAAGCTGCCTCAATCATTCCCTTGTGCTTTTCTATCAATTGAATAAAATAATTATTAAATTTAACTAAGTTAGTAATTAGAGTATTGACGAGGATAAAACCGATAAGTCGGTAATGTCAAAATTTCTATTATAGCAGCTAGCTAAAACTTAAGAGCACTTTTTTTAAATCAGTTTTATAAGAAAAATGCGGATTTAAAGCACTTGCTTACTTATATAATTGACTACTAATTACAGATTAGTAGATCCAAAACCAACATTTATAACATATCCATTTCAGTTTTTGGATATTGTTTGGCAATGGAGCATCAAAATTTTGTAAATTCCGGTAAAGCAAGTAGACCTTGTCGCTTCTACATCTTGCAATTATCCACCAATTTCGATAGATGTTCTGCCTAAGAACAAATTTGAAAAATAAACGGAATTCTTTTTCTCAACTTTAATAACTTTTTTGAAAATCACTAGAACGTTAATTCAAATTTGATAAAAAAGACAAAGGAAAAAAAGGATTTCTTTCTAAAAATGTTGTAATCACAACATTACTTAACACACAGCAAAAAAGCTCAAAGCAACCAGTAACAGGAACACCAACTGCCATTGTTGTCGGCACATCACGTTGTACAACACAAACAAATAATTGTACTCTTTAAGACCGGCACTAGAGTACTTGTGTTCAAAAGCAATAACTATTAATTTGTTTACAAAACTTCAGAGATAACTATAGCTTGGTGTCTTTGAGTCTTTTTGCACACCCAAACGTGACAAAAGTAACTAGTGTGGAGAATACTGCATCAAAAAGAAAACAAAAAGAAAACTTTGTAGATATGTCCTGCAAAACTAAACTTTTTCAAAAATAGTTTTTGAAAAATACAAACTACAATTTTATTGACCAACCAATACAATTACTTAGAGTTGTCGCAACAACAACTCCAGCAATGTTGTGGGCTACCTAATCGACTACAAAACGTATATCTATTATTGACTCTACTGCTCGTCAAAACACAACAGTAATAATACTTTCAAACGACCTAAAATATCAATGGTTTATACACTTTGTATGTAAAGCCCCGTTGACAACAACAAAACCATAAACTAAAGCAATCTTCCAATGTGCAAACAACCTTCCGCATTGTTAATCCACGGCTAAGTAACAACAACTGGCTCACATGCTCAAAGCAAGCCAAACCAACATTGCGTTGACGTGAGTACTATTGTCACCTCACCTGGTATGTAGAACACCATTTGTTGTCAGCGAGCAATACTAAAAACCAGCAACCGCAAGACGCCACCAGTAAATCCAATTGACATTTCAAACAATTCATTAGTAATCATGGTCTGGAGTGACCCTCCTTCACTTAAGTGCTAATTTATTAATAGATTAGATATTACTTTTTTTTTCATAGTCAAAGCGAGTTTTAATGCTTGCAAAAAGAAACTTACTACTACAGAAACTACCGCCGGGTGGTGTAGTGGTTAGCGCACTCGACTGCTATACCTGGGGTATTGAGTTCGAGCCTCAAGCCTCCTACCTGGAAGGTCAATTTTTCTGGTTAAAAAAAAATGTGTTGTGTTGAATACGCTTTCTTTCGGATAATAAAAGAAACTTTAGTAGGTCCCGTGTACGGCCTTGATGTTGCGTGCACGTTAAAGAACCCAATAATTTATATACCACTTCCTTCTTTTTAGAAAAATAGACTTACGCTTACAAAAAAAAGAAATTTGTAATTTCCTGATAACAAATTCTTGAGCGGGTGGGTGGGCACTCCAGTTCAGACTACTTGTTGGTAATTATGATCTGGAGTGATCAACAAACCCGCTCAAGTGTTGGTCGTCAAAATATTAGATATCACTTTCTCCTTTTTAGACAAAGAAATTTTTACCGCTTGCAAAGAGAAGAAATTTTAAATATTTCACTAAAAAATTCTTGGACGGTTGGGTGGGCAGTCCAGTTTAAGGTACTCGATGGTATTTATGATTTAGTCACTCCAGTTCATACTTTTTGATGGTAATCATGATTTTAATAACTCACCCAAGTGCTTGTCATTAAAAAATTGATTAGATTACCTTTTCCACCTCTAACTAAAAAACTTTTAACATTTGCGGAGAAACTTCCAATTTCTTGGTAACAAATATTCAGGCAAGTGAGTAAGCACTCTAGTTAAAACTACTTGCTGGTTATCATAACCTGGAGTGACCCACTCACCCGCTCAAATGTTTGAAAAACCTGGCAGTTTTTGATAAAAACATTTTGAGCGGGTGAGTGTTTACTTCAATTTAAACTATTAGTAATCATTATTTAATTACGAGTTTGGATATCACTTTTTCCTTTATTGACTAAAAAACTTCTTCACTTGCAGAGAGAAAGTGTGGTCGCTGGCTTATGCAGACGACATGGTGGTTGTAACAAAACAAGCAAATAAAATGAACGAAATGATTAGATGCCTGGATAAGTATTTTAGAAAAAAAAGATTTGGAAGTGAATGTAATTAAAACAAAAATGATGATTTTTAGAAAGGGGGGAGGAAGACGTAGAGTAGAAAATTGGAAATGGGATGGGAAAGAAATTGAAAAAGTAAAAACATGTAAATACCTAGGATATGTTTTTTGTACAACCAATAGTGAAAATGAACACATAAAAAATATGACAAGAAAGCAAATAAAGCGGTAGGACAAGTATGGAGAATTGGTGAAAGAAAATTTGAATGTATGAGAATAAAAGGAATGATGTTTGATAGTTTAGTAAAAAGTATGTTATTGTACGGAGCAGGAATTTGGGGATGGAAAGAGCAAGAAAAGTTAGAGGTTATTCAAACAAAATACTGGAGATGGGTATTAGGAGTAAGCAAAGAGACCCCAGCATACATTGTTATGGAAGAAGTTAAAATAGACAAATTAAGAGTAGAAGCAGGAAATCGTGCAATGAAGTATGAAGAAAGAGTGAGAGAAAGGAATTAATGTAAAATATTACAAGAATGTCTGAAAGGGAAAATGAAGGGACAATGCGGAAAAATGGGAACATTTAGAGAAAAATATTTTAACAGAAATGGGTATGCTAGTGAGGAAGTAGAAAGATTAAGAATAGATAGAAGTATGTGGAAAGAAATTATGATGAGAGATAGAGATATACAAGTGCAAGAGCGAAGAACACGGATAAATGAATCTAGGTACAATTTAAATTATGAACACATTATAACGGATGAACTACCAAAGTACCTAAAAAATGTAAATTATGGAAAAATGGAAAAACGTATGATTGCAAGATTTAGATGTGGAAATGAGGAGAAAGTGTGCAAATTTTGGTTGGAAGAGGAAAAGAAAATGTGTAGAATGTGTGGAGAAGTTAGGGAAAGCATAGAACACATGTTAAAATGCAATGAGATGAGAGGAGAGCAAATAGGAAGAAATGAGGTACTGAAAGAAGATGGAAAAGGAATGAAATGAATGATGGCGGTAACAAAAAGAAGAAATGAAACTGAAACAGAATTAATAAATAATTAGTTAAAAACCAGGGTTTAGGGTTGTTAAGATTATATATATTATATTAGTAGTAAATTAAGTTATATGGTAAATGTTATGTTATGTTAAGTTGTAGAATTTTCAAGGCCAAAAGGCAAGAAATAAACGATTATATATCTTCACTTGTAGAGCAAAGAAACTTTTAATTTTTTTAAAACAAACACTTGGGCAAGTGGGGAATTTAACCTGCTTGCTGGTAGTTATGATCTGCCTGTCTTGATCATTAGGAGTTTGGATATCACCTATTTTTTCTTGGAAAAAGCAACTTTTAACGCTTGCAAAAAAAACTTCCAGGTGGGTGTATACTCCACTTTAAAATACTTCTTGGTAATCATGATCTGAAGTAGTGACCAACCAACCTGTCCAAGAGTTGGTTATCAAACGAATAGATATTACTTCCTTCTTTTAGACAAAGCAACTTCTAACGCTTGCTGAATTCAGCTCAATAAACAGTGCAGGTTATCAAATTTAGGAACCTCAACAAAAGCTGCTTTACAACTAAGTCAACTCACTGAGCTAGCTACGTCGTGGTGATCCAGGATTAACCAAAGTACATGAAGAACAAATCAATGCCATCTTCAACCACTCTACTCATACCGAGAAAAATATACAAAGAAAAAAATTATCCAAACCAACCAATAAAATCTGTTGACACTATCTCCTTCGTTGTGCACAACAAAGACACCGCCACCTCAAACAATAAACCATTAAAAGTTAAATCATATCAATCTAACCTTGGGAACATAACCAAACAAAGCAACAGCATACTTACCACCGCAACGGTGCCATTAAACAACTTGCCCACAAGTTTGAGTACCAGTAGACATTTTATGTTTTGCCCTTAAAAAGTACAACCAAAAACAAACGGGCACCACAAACTATTAGTGGATTCTATAGTAAACACTTTTGTTAATTAAACTAGTTTTGTCCTTGTGCAACATAAAGGGTTTTTCAATAAGGGCAGGTAGATGTTGAAATGGAATAAAACAAGCTTGTGTGTGAGGTATTAACAAAATTCTATTTTTATTTAAAAGGCCCATGCATGCCGTTAAGTATAGAATATGACATTGTTTAAATGCCAGCCTCGGCTTCTTATGGTAGCACGGCTCCGAGTGGTCCAATGACTCTTCCGCATAGATCCGGCTAAACTTGAGCAATGGTTTGTGTTATGTTCACCTTTAGGGCATCGGTCAATTGTGGATTATTTGCATAGACTTGCGACTTCAAGAAATCCCAAAAGAAAAAGTCTAGCGGAGTCAAATCGCATAACTTTGCGATAGATAACCTTACCTTCAAAACGTTCATGCAGAATGTCAATTGTGGCGTCCGCTGTGTGGCACGTGGCGCTGTCCTGCTGGAACCACATGTCGTTTAGGTTCATATAGTTCAATTTGGGCCATAAGAAATTGGTTAGCATCGTTCTGTAGCGCTCGCCGTTTTTGAGGATGCATTATAACCTGATGAAATACGACAATTTTGCTTGTTAACATATCCATTCACCAAAAATGCGCCTCATCGCTAAAGATGATTTTTCCGTCAAAATTGGGTGCTCGTTCAAACATATCGAAGCCCAGTCAGTAAACAAACAGCGTTGTCTATGGTCATAAACTTTGAGCTCCGGGTCAATTGGATCTTGTACGGGTGTAGGCTTAAGCCCCGACGCAAAATTCGCCAAATTGAAGTCTGCAAAACACAAGTTCTGTTCTAAATATCACAAAAACAAAATTGTCGCTATGGGCCGCCAAAATCTACCTGTGCCAACTGAAAAACCCTTTATAAACAAAGTATGTATAAGAACTCAGCTCACAGTCATTTAATTAACACAACACTCTTGTCAGTGTGTATATAACTGCTTATTACTATTAAACTGTGTTCTGCATACAACCTCGAAGCCTCACCAATCAGTGTAAGCTTTACAATATTTTGCATTTGCAGCTGTCCAACCACAAAGCCTCAGATGCCAGTGCACAGCATGCTCTCAACTGCTGTTACGTGCAAGTTCTCAATGCCAACGTATACAATACATTAATTATTTATTATAAACAATGTTAACAAATCCTATTGTTTACACGTATGTTAAATATGTAGGCAATAAAAAGAATAATTTTAGACATGTATAAAAACAATTTTTTGTTTGATTTCGTCAATATTATTGTATTATCTTATGTAAGCAGATTTGCTGCGGTAATGACCATAGACCTAAAGATAAAAATAAAATAAAAACATTTATGATAAATTAAAAAAAAAACAATCGCAGCATGTAAAACGCAATTTAAAAACTTCTAAATGTTTTGGCTAATCTGACCTAAAAAACCCAAACTAGGAAATGGTTTTTTTGATTGGTTTAGGGAAGAAATCCAAAAAAAAAAAAACTAAGACCATTAAACAATACACAATTAATAAAAATAGTTTAATGACTATTAAGCCAATAACTAACACAATTATTAAAATAAATGCTTATAAAAAAAACATTATAAATGCAAAACCTAGTAGTGCTTTTAGCGAGTAAATACTTGGCGCCAAAAAAGAGAAAAAAAGTAACACTATCAAACAGCACACAACAAAAAGAAATGTAAAGTATTAAACCAAAAGTTAATACAGCTTATAAAAGGTTTCACCATGAACGCAGCCGTTAGCAGAAGTTTTAGTGAGTAAATATTTTAAAACCAACACAGAGGGCCGTTTAAAACTACCAACTTATCAATAATAGATTAGCTAAAAAAAGAGTAATGTAATTAGAATTAAAAAATAAAGTGAAAAATCAAATGTTGGACTACAATCGCAATATGGACAAAAAAACTAATAAAAAACTGTACAAAAATAAAGACCTACAATTAATCATTTTATTTTAATTACAAATTAATAAACAATTTAAAATTAATTAATGATGTATTTTATGTAAATTGCCTTTTCACCCAAATAACAGACACATACAGTCATGTTTCAGGGTATGCACCCATCATCAGTGTGCCTAGCATCTCACTGGTCAAAAAGATCAGTTTAGTAATGTGTCAAAGATGGTAACGCAAGGGGCTTGATTTAAAAAAATAATAATTATGACAAAAACTAGATTTTTGTATAACAAAGTCAAAAGTTCAAAAGCCAAGTGTATGAATTAATAATAATTAAAGCACAAAAAACTTTTATGTATAAACGAGCCAAATTAAAAACCAAATCTGAACATTAAAGGTTAATTTTATTGACTAAAAATCTGTTTTATATACTTAATATTAAAAAAAGATACTTTTGGTGTACTCTTTTTTATAATCATAAGAGAGCGGTATTTAAAAAACATTTTATTAATGTTACATTAAAAACTCTAAAATTAACTAAATTAAAAAAAGTACATTCTCATATATTTCATAAATGCAAATATAAAACGCAACCGTTTAACATTTAGATAAGATAAAAACAGTAGACAAAAAAAAAGTAGCTTCCAAATAACTGATAAAACTAGTTGAGCAATAAGTATTTACCAACTAGTTATTTATTTATAATACCAGGATGCATCTTTTTATTTGATTAAAAAACATAAATATCAAAGACATAAAATATTGATTGTTTCTGGTAAACATTTGCATCATTTGCCCTTTCGCAAATCACAGAAACGATATAAATAAATGAAATTAATAATAAATACTATATTCGGGGCAAATAATAATATGTATTACGAAAAGATGCGGTTAGAAGTAGTGCCCAAAACCAATCGCATACGAATCGCTTTCTATATAGCGAAATGTCATTATTGTTATCTTCTTCTCACGATTAAATATATATTTTGTGTCTTCCGAAATTCAGTCAATAAAATAGTTGCATAATGACTCGATTCCGCTCATTGTGTGTTCGATTCGTGCGATCCATCATTGTTTCTCCAATTAATTAAAACACATTACGTATAAATAATAAATTAATTCCGGCAACAAAAAACCAACTAGTCAGTAATAAAAAGCATTGTTTATCAAATTTAGATCATAAATAAATTTAATTATGCAATAATTGAATATCATTAATAGATCATGATGGAAACTTCAACAGTCACATAAGCTGCAACATAATTGTTTCACATGTGACAATTTAGTATTAAATTACTAATCGCCCGCGTAAATTAATAATAATTATAGACTGCGTGACACAGTTGTGGCAACACTTTAAAAAACAGCAATAACAATCATCTCCCATTATTTAAGCGATTTAATCGTTACAATTTGCGAAACTAAAAATTACAGCACATTACTCCCCATCATAAAACACACAAAACCGGGCAATTTCCCAGCAATTATACAGCCCAGACATACAACACGTACGGTTACATTATTAACCATCTAGTAGGGAATATGATTATGAATATGCAAACGTTATTGCGAGAAGCAAAACGTTTCGGGCGCGAGGTCGAATGTCATAATGTTATTGTTGAGGAACAATTTTAAGGCTTCAATTGTCTTTTAGCCTAATTGCTGCAGTGGCAGAATATGATTAATTGCATTAATTTTAATCGAGTAAATATACATGCTGAAATGTCATCGCGTACTTTTTTTTTTCAAGTTGAGATTGCGCGTTTGTCTATTAATAGACAATGGCATCTTCACAATGTGTTTGTTGCCCATAAAAATGCTAATGCATAGTTCAAGAACGGTGTAGTTTTTGCCAATAACTGGGAGCGTCCCAATACAATATTTACCGATTCAATAGGTATTTTGTAATATAATATAAAAATGAAGATGTTATGAAATCATTTTTTTTTGTTTAAACGTTGCTTTAATGCTAATGGTTATTATAGCTGTGACACTTTTATATAAATTGCTGTTAGTGTTATAACATTTAACTATTTATTAAGGAAACAATTTATACTTAATTATTGAACAAACCAGTAATTATATTAAATACTTTAATCGTAATTTTTATGAGTTTGCGTATTTGGAAATTTATAAACACTAAAATGAATAAAATGCAATAAAAAAATAAAATTATAGTTTTAATAATGAACTAATTCATTAAGTTTTTAACATAAAAATATATCACATACCACCCACATCTTTTAAACATTTCTGCCAAACACTACCCTCATTTACGGTAACATTTTTTACAATTTTTGGCAGGGATGTAGATGCTACACTTCTTTTAAATCTTATATAGTTTCAAAAATTTGCACCAAATTAAATCTCAGTTATGTTTTTTGTAGTGAACATCATGGCAAATTCAAATAGTAATGTTAAGATATAATCTAATCTACAACTTTTATACTGTTAGAAGTCGTGGTGTGATGTTAAGATAAGTGCAGTAATGTGAAAATAGAATTATTCATTGTTTTATTTTAATTTTTACAAATCCAGTTATAAATTCTTTTTGAGTAATTTTTTATTACTTAATTTACTAACATAGAATATATTTACTTTCTCTTTCAGTGTGAATCAACAAATACAAAAAATAACAGAAAAAGTAGATTATATCCCAAAGATCAAAATGAAGTAAAAAAAGTTTTGATTCTAAAAGTAAACAATCCGGTATTGCATTTAAAAATACCATCTGATAGTAGTTTAGATGGTAATTGAATTTAAAAAAATAAATCACTTCTATCTAATATCTCTAACCAGTTTGTTTTTTCAGCAAACAAAAAAAGCATATAAATTTTTGATGTCAAAAGAATTGAACTTAGAATAATAAATTATTTAAATATTATTGTATTATGTAAATCAGATAATCTTTCGTAACTGATGTGATACCTGTCAGAAAATTCAAAAATCCTTGCAGACCCAGACCCATGTATACCTGGTCACGCCGTTCTCTTTCGAGTTAGGCAATCGAGGTGTCAAACACACCAAACCGCAGAGAAAAGAAGTATGTTTGGATGCCTATATAAGGTAACGGATCAATTTGGAAAGAACGCTACTCTCTGCATCACTTTGTTGGGTACACTCTTGACCGGAGCGGCCGTTACCTAACTTTTGTTAGCGCTTTTAATCAAACATGTCTTCGTTGCAGTTATTCACTTTCAAAATAATAATGCAGATGCTAATAGTAACTGTTTTGTCAAAGTACGTCTTATTCTTACAAAAATAAGATGTTTGAAGGTTGAAAACAAGAATTTATTCTTCTTTGATAAAACCGCAGTTAGGTATAAAGGCAGCAAAACTATCAATCTTTGTCAATATATGCAAAAAACACAAAGAAATTGTTTTGTCACAAATCGGCATTTTTGAAATAGTTTACGACTTTTTAGTTGCACAAAAACTACAATTGATTAAATTAGTTTTACAAAAATAAAAATTTTTGGAACTAAGTGATAATGTGATTAAACAGCGACAATTTTCAAACCTAACAATACTGCAAAAAACAAAAATATAAAATTAAATTGCGATTGCCCACAAATAATCAAGCAATACAACAATCAGATAGGAAGAAGAGAGGATTTTTTACAGAATTTCATTTAAATGTTAAATATAGCATTTGGGTTAATTTTCTCTAACTAATCAATATAGTAATCAACAATTTATGATTGCTATACAGGCAAGACCGAAAATCACACTAAAAAAACAAACAAGGAAATTAGAAACCGAAATTTTTTTTTATCTCCAAGTTTATCAATTTAATGATGCAAAAATGAGTAAATAAAAATAATAAATAAAAAAATTTAAGAAGGCAGTAGCCCAAAGAATATTGATGAGATTTTATTTTTAAGTCAAATATTAGTGCACGCAGTTCAAATTAGACAACCAAATCTAAAAGACTTCTAGAAACATAAACTAACAAAATCATCAACAAAGTTAAAAATTTAGTTAATAGTATTGATTGATAGCAAAGTAAAAATTTCAGTTATTGTTAGAAAAATAAGAATATCAATGAGCAATATTTTAAACAGCATATTTTATCACAAGGTAAAGACTTTTTTTTTAATTGTAATTGAGAACAAAATCTGAGTACACCACAAAAATCCTCTCACAAAGAGTCCATGCAATGAATTCATAAAGGCTCCACCAGCCAAGAAAGATTCTTTTAATTGCTTTTACGCCAAAATACACAATACAATAATGGAAAATGTCTACAAAGACACAATTAAAAACTTGAAAACGGCAATACACAAAATAAGACCTTATAATTATACTCTAAAAATTCTGTTTTTGCACGACAACTGCAAAATGCGTAAATTACAAACTGTTCAAAAAGTAGTCAATGAATGCGGTTTTACAACATTTGCCTTACAGTCCCGATATCGATATAACTATTGACTTTTTCTAAAGCTCAAAAAACACTTGAGAGGGTTTTGCTATTTATAAAATAACAACTTGGAATATGCTGTAAAGTCGTGTTTTGCAAAATTACCAAAATTTTGTTTTAAGCATAGCGTTGAAATAATTTGGAATAAGTGTGTCAGTGTCCTGTAACTTTTCAAAACTAAGTAAATAAAAACATAATAAATTCCCCTCGTATAAAAACTAGATGTAAAAAAATTCAAAAAACTTTGTAGATTTATTCAATTTTAAAATAACAATACAAATGTCAATAGCAACAATCTTTCCAAAATACGTTATATTCTTGAAAAAATAAGTCAAAATTATTTAAAAATTAAAAACAATAATATTTACCATAAAGCAACAACCTCCGGCAATATATTCTAAAAAAAGAAAATGAACATTTACTTGGCAAAATTGTCACATCTGGGATAGTTATGACTTTTTAGTAAAGATACAACTTTTGATAATACATATTAGTTTTACAAAAAAAAAAGTTTATTGGAATTGGGTAGTAAGGTGGTTATCGCACTTTACACGACCAAAGAAAACCCACAAGTGAGCACTGTGTACTATAACACTCAATCTTATTGTTTTTCTAAAAAATACAATTTCTCCAAATTAGATACAATTTAAAGCAATTGTTTAAAAACCTGCAAATTAGAAAACAAGAAAACTTTTTTTACTACAAAGTAGACAATAATGGCATTACTGCTGTCAAATAAGCAGTAAATGTGTTTATTTGGCAGGTTCTTCTGTTTCATTTTACTCTTGTTTTTCAAATCAAACAAAACAATAAAGAAAAAAAATTAAAATTAAATTTTTACTGCCTTCAAATTTTCATCCAATGCAACACTTACATGAGAAGACTTGATTTGTTCAAAATGCTTATTGCACTGTACAGAATTCCATTTAAATAGCAAATGTGGTAACTGGGTATATTTTTCTTTATTAGTTAATATAATCAACAATTTAGAGTCGCTATGCAAGCATAAAAAAATTAAAACCATTTTGCATAAATCTGGGTTTTACACTATTAAAAACAATCCAAAATCAAATAAACGTCCAAATGAAAGTATTAAACCTGTTGAGATGTTGCAGATGGAAGTTCAGCACCAACTTGAGATATAAAAACGGTTAAATTCAGCCGATCACCTGTTTATTTTTTAACAATTTAATTGACTTTCAAAAAATAAAACATATTTTTGATAAAAGGCAATGCAATTTAAATGTTATAATCCTTTGTGGTGATTAAAAATTTCTGCAAAATCTTTCTTTGTTGACAATGTAAAAATAAAACTTTGTTTGAATTACCTGATTTTTTTTTTTTTTTCGTTGCAAAGGCCAATATTTTTAGTCTTACTTGTATACTACTAACGCATAAGCTGCTTTTGTATATGTGTACCTGAAAACACAAATGCCAATGACGGGGTTTTAGAAAGAGTACGAAAGTCCTTCAGACAAAGAAGTCGTGCCTGTTTGGAAATGGAAGGAAGGCACTTCGAACATCTTTTATAACTTGTTCTTTGTAAAAATATATAAAAATAAATCATTTTCCATATCTCCGAAACCATTGCTATGACAACCCATGTTTATTAAGACTTTTTTGTTTTTTGCGGTTCGTACTACCACCCCTAAAATATTTTACTTTTTTTTAACACCCTGTATACTATCACACCCGTTAATTGAGAGAATAAAAGCGCAATAGATACTGACAAGGCCTAGTATCTGGTCCACCCACACTCTCGTATGAAATGTAATTATAGTTACATGGACATTAATCTTGTTTCAGATAATGTCCTAAATTAATAAATCCCTTAATTTCTGAAAATGTTTCTGCCGGAGTTGGAGCTCGAACCTGCAACAAATTATGAGCCGAGAAATGAGCTTCACCCAACAAAGCCACTCCCCGGGTTCAATTAAACGTTTTTTTTACAATTAATTAAAACTCCTAAAAATGTTATGCAGTTTGCAAGTTACAATAAAAGCAAAAGACCTTTTGGCTTCAAAAGTGCAATTACGCCAACCACACTATGTGCTAACAAACGAGCACAGTTTTTTAAAGCTGTCCAATTAGCAACATAAATCCAGAAGATTAAAATCCGACGGCTTCTATGATGCGTATTAATTCAATTGGAAAGATTCTTAAACAAACTACTAGTTCACTCAATAAAAATGTCTTTTTTTCATTCAATTTACATAATGTACTGCGGGTTCCAATATATTGATCCACATATTTTGAATAAATATTAATTTTACAATTTTGTACTTAGAGTGCAAGTGTTAAAATGCTACATTTTTGTACATTTATTTATAGAACAAAACCTTGAACATAACAATAAAAGAGCACCTACAATATTAAGACCTTAAAAATATTATGCTAAAGCAAATGGGAAGAATACCTAGGACAAACAAAAAAGTAATGCAATAAATCTTTTTAGCAGGCTACTAATAATTTTACTACCCTTGATTTTGTTGTGTCCTAGTGCCACAAAACATCACGGTTCAATCCAAAATACGAGCAAAATAGTAAATATAGCCGTGATTATTTTCAACATCCGATAAAAAAAACCACAGAAACGTCATTACATTTAAAATAACCAAATAACATAACATGTAATTCACACATTAAAACTACGCTTGACCGGTGGGAAGTCAAAAAAACTAATTGATTTAACCTACATCAAAAAGTATCAACAACACTAATTGCCAAAGAGATCCGGCAATACTTAAGAAGACGTAAAAGTTTCTGTTTGAAAATCATTACGGACAGTTTGATCATAAATTTATAACCGCCCTTGAAGTAAAAGTCACCCAAGAAACTTATCACTCACAAACAGTACTCAAAACATCAACACCAATGACTATAATACTAACTGGGGCTATTTATCTCAAGCCACACTACTAACAAACAAAGAAGGAAAATTAGTGTCGCGTTTCTTCCAGCCGCTATGACCAATCTTATAGTGTGGCGTTTCTTTAAGTTTGCAAATCCAACAACTAACTTACAAAATTAGGTGATCAAAAATCTCAAAAATAAAAAAATCAACACACTAACAAATTGTGTCAACACAATTTACAAACAAAATAAACCTTAACTAGACCAAACGATTATCAACTAGTCTAAATACACCTAAAGTTCTTCTATGGGGAACTTCATCACAGAAAATAAATTCCCAACTTATATCCTTCAATCTAAAACGTTATGCCAAAACAAGTTTAAACTTTAGATTGGTACATAAAATGTGTAAAGTGTGAACGCAAGAAAAAGATGCTAAAACGCACAAAGAGTACAACAGAAAAATAATATTTTAGTATAGTAAATTAAGTTGCCTATTACATCGACCAATTTATATTTGCAGTAGTGTATATCTGGGTTATCACTAGTCGTGACTCAAATGCTAAACGACTACTACGACTATACAACGTATAGTTCAATAACAATACATCGGTCCCAACAACACCATAGAACCATAATAAGTGTCTTCATTGCATCCTAAATAAATCAAATCAACAAATATTAGCTATACGAAGAAATAGCTTTATAAGTTGCTAACAATCTATAAGCGTTTTCACGTCTGGTACCTTCTATGGCACTACCAGTGTATTAAAACTTCTCAGTTTAGATTTTTAGCATATCAGCCTAAGAAGACTATTAATGGATCAAAACTTCTCAAAAACCATACAAATTAAAGGTAAACTTAAACTAGAGACAAAACATGCACATGCACAAGTGTCCGACATAGCAGCCGCCATAGGCCTCGCCAATACCAATAGCCCATTTTTTTTTTAATTTGTACGTTACCACCCGTATTCACAACAAAGCTCTAACCATCATCTTCTCAAAAAATACAAATTTTGACAAAATAGTGTATCGGTACAGTTGCAAGTGTATCGGCATAGATGATATGAGTATAAGCATAACTGACACGTGTATTGGCATAGCTGTTAGAGTATTGGCATCATAGCAACAACTATAGAGACAGGATGTAAACCAACCCTTTATAAGAAAAGTGAAAACATAAAATCAAATGTAGAAAGCCCAGACAAAGAATCAGATTGTCGCAGAAAATTTTGAGATAAAAGAAATTAAGGAGCAACTCCTGAAATAAGGTAGCATATTTTAAGCAAGTAAAAAGTTTACTACAAACTAGCTCAAAAAACACACCCGGAGTTAATTACTACTGGCTCTATGGCAGTTTGACAAACACACCCAAAGATAACTTTCAAGTAAAAACTCGTATTGGCAAATACCGATAGCAAGGGACTGCTACAAAGAAAAGCAGTAATATACTGACTTGTTGAACACACAAAAGTTAACTACTTCCAACTTAACAGCCACTTTATAATACCCCAAAGCGGACTGTAAAGAAAAGAATCGATATTGGAATAAATCTCAAGAAGCTGCACCATCAAAGTTAGAGCCAACTAACTTTATTCCCGGCTAACTCAACAGGCAAAGGCAACTCCAACCACTACATGTAAAGAAGTGTAAAGAAGTGTAAAGAAATGTAAAACAAAAAAAACAAGCAAATATCTCAAAATCCGCCAACAGTACAAACAGCTTTGTTACAAAAAAACAAGAAAAAAGAATTTCTTAAAGACCACTATTTTTCAGCTTGCAATTTTTTACGTCCTCAAACACAAAAACAGTAAAAAAGTTGTGTACTAGGTGTGAGAAAAAAGTAATTAATAGCGGAAACTTGACTTGGTTGCAAAAAGATTAATAAATTTTAACATTATTTGAACAACACAACCTTGCACTAAGATTCTACAGAATTAGTTCAAACGTAGGATTTTTAAAACCTTAACCAAACCTCTATGATTTAAGACATAAAATGTCAATTTGTACGTGAGTCGTTACAAACAACAACAACAACCTAAACCTAACAAAAAAAATTACACAAAATTAAATACATATATAGACTAAAACATAAAGTATGCAAAGATACAAGTTATATGTCAGTGTACACACACTTTGAAGTTCCAAGCGTTCCCATATACGTTTATACTTGTGTCTAAAATAATATTTAACTTTCAATTAGAAAATTTGCTTGTTTTCGTCTAAAACAAAACTTTAATGCAGCAAATTTGGTTAATAAATAATATATCCGCTTCTTAGCTTGTAAAATTAAGTCAAAAACTTTTGAGTCCTAAGCCAAGCTAGTAACCATCAAATTACAATAGAAAAAATTAAGTCGTCTCTATCTAAAAACTATGTAAAAATAGCTATGTGGAAAAAAACAGCCCTAAAAGTCATATTCTGTTTGTTCTTTTTCTTTCCTCTTTAGTTGAGTTTTCAAAACTCGAGCTAAAAGTGAATATCAATTGAACTAATCAAAACTATCAATAATCTCACAAAACACTTTAAAAACATTTTTCTTTTATAGAAGGCGGTGTATGGAAATAATAAGCTTGAATCAAACCTAATGTCTAAATCCAAATAGTGTTAACTCTCGACAACATATCATTCATGAAAAATTAACCATACGTCACCGTATACTTACTAAGAACGTTTAAACGTACAAGCGCTATTTCTGTTGATTACATTTACAAAACCGTACAAAAAAATATCTCAGCCAAAAAATAGAATTAAAATATAATCATTTTTGTGGGATTATGTTTTAGAACTTTCAACGTAGATTAACTTAACAACAGTGTATTGAAATAGAATCGCAGTGCTCAAATTAAACAAATGATAAAACTACGCATATGAGCCCAAAAATAAACGGCAATCGGTTTTTCAAAATAAGCCAAATCCGACAAATATTGTTTGTGCACAAAGCACTTTAAAGCAAATAGTCGCCTGTTTTTTTTTTTCAGATAAAAACTAGACATGTCGTAACCGTAATAGTGCAACGTAGAACAATAATTTCTGAATAATATATAACCATTTGTTTGCCAAAAGTTTTTAAAAAAATAAGAATAACCAACCGCCAATACAGATCATTCTCCACAACGATAATGCAAGCTCGTACACAAAGGCTCAAACAAGTAACTTTGAGCACTCAAACTGTCAATTTAATGGTTCCATACAATATTACAAATATATTTAAAAATCTTATTTGTATGACCGACCAATGATGGCCTTGTAAAAGTTGAAACTAGTTTCGGTTTTTAAATACATTTGTGATATAGCACATATTAAATGTGTTTTATTTATTTTTAATAAATCCATTTCTGATATATAAATATAGAAGGCAACTCTTATATAAGTAAATAGACAAAATCCAAACTCTAAAGCGTATGTAACCTTATTCTAACAGAAACATCAAAAACCAAACGACAACAACAATAATACTAAAAACATAAAATATGAACTCAAATAAAAAATGCAACACCAAGATATATGGCCAGATGAATAATATAAAAAATAAGAAAATTAGAAAAAATGCTACATATGAACTCTCAAAAAATTAAGAACAATAACATTTGAGAAAAACTCAACAAAAAAGATTTTGTGTATCAAGCAATTATTGTGCTGATAATTAATTAATTATATAGTTTATAGACAAAATTATTATTAAAAATACACGGCTGGGAGTTACAAATTAAAAACATTTATCTATAAGTGAGAGAAAATTAACAAAATAAACTTGATTTAAATTGTTATAATTAATTAAATTTATTCATGCAATAATCTCTCGTACTCAACTACTTTAATCCTGATTAAGTATTCATTAATCTGTTGAGAATTTATTTGAGTGATTAATTAATGGTTTTATTTCTTTATGTTGATTTTTCTAATTAATTTCATCCGTTGTTCAATAAATTACAAAACATGACAAGTTAAAAATTAAATTGAAGTTTTACAGTATCAAATATTCTGTTGTTCTTTCCATGCATCAGATAGCTGACTTATGTGTATGTGTACTAATAATGTGTGTGAACGTCTTAAGTTTCGTGAATAATATTTATGATATATTATTGTTATTACATAATGATGATATTGGATGACTTTTACTCAATTTTCCCATCCGCCCACGCAGACCATACTAAATGTCTTACTGATGTCAATAGGTCGCGATCTGTTCTAATTGGTAAGCTGCCGGCTTATGATGCAATTCGCGTGTGGTTGCAAAAAAATCATAATAACATTCAGGAAGCTTAATAATTTTCAGATTTTTTTTCTCAATCGCGGATGTTCCTTTCACGTTTTAATTTATTTTGTGCCATTTACCGATGAACATCTTCACATTGCAATTTAACACGCAGCCTCGACATTTCGTCTCTGTAATTTCAAAACTTTTAAGTGTAAATTCCATTTGCTTTGAATTTCAAAATTGTTTTTAATGAAGCGTTTGATTTGATTGGGATTCTTTTTGCTAATCAAACATTACATAAAACAATGGGCTTCTTACTTTCGCCAATTATCATTTAATTAGATCTTTTGTGTATGTAACAGACAGCTTTCTTTAATAAGGATTGACAAGGGAAAAATTAATTTGATTGCGAAAACAATGCATAAATTAATCTTAGCAATTATTAAAATTAAATGATTCAATTAAATGACCTCAGTTATCACAACGTGTAATTAAATGGAATCCTTGAAATGCATATATGTAATAAAACGGTACCACGCTTAATATGTGAGAAAATCAAAATATTAATTCTTAACAAAACAAAAATATAATAACGTGAGACAATTTTTAACGCATAAAATTGCAGCAACATTTTTTGTTGCAATTTGAGCAAGGACGGGCGAATATTATTATTATTATTATTATTATTCTTATTATTATTACAATATGTTGTAACGGTCCCAAATTAATAGTAAAATATGTATAAATGTCATGGCGAAAGTCATCCTTTTGAAGAAATTTACAACAATTGGTTGGCAATTAATGCGTCTACTTAGAGATGCAGCATATGCTTTATTATTATTTTTCATTTCATTCAAATGCAGAGCGAGAAGAAAGAGGTCCTTTGTGTCATGACAATGGCGAAAAGAGGAGCAATCTACTACACTTCATTTATGCACTTTCACATTATTGATATTAGATTTTATTTTTATTTTTGATTCTCGTTAATTGGTTAATGGTATGTCACAATTATTTTAATGACAAATTAATATTTTAATGTAAATACTTGACTTGACCTTGTTTAGTGAAATCCTCTCGTGTTCGGTATGGAATAATGCAGTTTAAAGTAATAAATTTACATAGATTAACATCTTTAGCAATTGGCGATGATGGAATTGAAGGTGACCGCACAAATCTAATAATTCCCATTCTATTTGCTCCAGATTTATTAAATGTTTCTCTACCGCCAGCGCAACAGCACATCTCTTTTGCGCAATGCAAAGAGGCATCTCGAGGATAATGAATATATTACATTTAATTTAAAATACCAATCCAATTTCATATTCAAATTCAAATCCTGCTTGGCCAATGTGATAAACGCTAGTTCTATATTTTGATATTGAAAGATAAAATTTGCCCTATTTTTTATTCATTATTTTTTAAATTTGTGTTTTTTGTATTAAAAATAATTTATTACCCATGCATCATACTGTTGTGTTAAACATGACACTTAATGCTCATAAATCAACTGAAATTAAGTTGTAGATTCAAACATTTTTATAATTAATATATTTGATGAAATTGACCGTTACTACATGATAATTCATAATAAAAATTAAATAAAACATTTACTAAGTTTTTATATCAATATTTATATTTACTGCAGTTTTGACTGAACCTCAGCCTTCATCTAATTTCGGATAGATAAAGGCTGAAGTTCAGTCAACAGTCAGAGTGTGACTTAATAAATTGTGATATAAAAAATTAGTTTAATTTGACTTTTACAATTTGTATACGTTTTAAAATAATTGTGCAATTAATAATATTTATTTATATAATTATCTAAATTATATAAATAAAATTTGCCCTAATTTAGTTCACTGTGGTATACCAGTTAATAAAACAATTTATTTTATATCTTCTTCCATAACTAATTATTTTTCTATTGTAATTAATGAAATACAACAAAATTGCTAAAATATTTTTCTAAAAATCAAATAAATACGACCCATCCAAGTGTTTGAAAGTATGCGTATGTTTGATTCAACCCTATCATTTGCACTATATCGATACTGTCGTGGCTAAAACTTATCATCTCTTAGGATTTGTCAACTTAACTCTTAAAAAGTTTTGTAACCCTCATACTCTAAATACCAATTAGAACGCTCTAGTACGCTCCCATCTCAAGAATTATTCAAATGTGTGATCTCCATATACATGAATCAGTACAGGAACAATTGAACAGATCATTGCTGGCAGCTACACAGGTTTTCTACATTTAATATGACCAGTCTTGAAAAAAATTGTTTCAATTTTGACGTGATTCTAGTTTTTAAAGTGCTTTGTGGGGCTATTAATTGTCCTGACTTGCTAAACTCAATTGGTATGTATGTCCCAGCTTGAGTTTTACGCAATAAATATTTATTTTATATTTTTGTATTTTTTTATCTGGGGTAGACCGTTTCCTTATATAACGCATAAACGTACAGACTATGCGCAACACATTCTGCCTCTACATGTACTTTGCGGCATGTCAACAAAGTTAAAGTGATTTTTTTCAATTAATTTCTTAATACACTGCAACTTTTTAGTTTTATTCTTATTTTTAGTATTAGGTAGTTGTTTTATGTTTATATATTATATATATATATATTATATAAATAAACAAATCTACATTATTTTTACCAATCACCAATTGGTCCCATAAAAAATATATTCCAAAAAATACAGAAATAGACTCTGCAAGCCAATAAGCCTTGTTAGAATTGACCTTCTACTAGGAGCTCAAAAATCTTATTATGAAAATCACCAGTGCTCAAATTTAAGAAAGTCCCACTTTGTCTTACAAACAATGCCACTCAAAACAACTGACTAATTGCTAATCCTATTTTGTTTGGACAAAATTTAAAAATCAAAAAGATATTGCAAGCTTGGTTAACCATCAATTCAAAACTCCAACACAATTTTACTTAAAAATTCACCTACATAAGCAATCAAAAACACACCTCAAGCAGGCTTGCAATTAAAAATTGTGAGGTATTATTTGCCAAAATGCAAACGTATTTTTATGTTGTTATGACATATCAAATAATTTACATTCACAAATCACATTTTTAAACTAAAAATGTCTTTATGATAATCTGAAAAAAAAACTGTTGTATTGATTTAGTTCTAAATAGCACCAATTGTTCTATAAACTTAAAACTCCAATCAAACCAAATTTGATCAAAATCCAATAGTTTATTTCCAAAATAACAAACTTAGTTTAACAGTTTGCATCAATACTTTTATATACATTAGCCATACTTTTTTATATCATTAGTTAACATAAAAAAAAATTGATTGTATCAATTAGGTTATATACACTCAAAGTTCTAATCTAATTAAATTTGCTAAAAATCTAATGGTTTGTTTCCAAAATATCTAACTCAGTTCAATAGTTTGCAACAATTTCAGTCTTAGTAGTTTCATGTCGTTATGTTAATCTTCAAAAAATTAGTTGTTTCAATTTGGTTCTAAATAGCACCAATAGTTACAAAACTCAAGACTGCAATCAAACTAAGTTGGATCAACATCTAATAATTTGTTTCCAAGATAAAACTAAATTTTTTAATTGGAAAATTTTGACAAATTAGATTAGTATCTCAACGTCATCTGTATAAAAATGAATCATATCAATTTAGTTGTTAATAGCGCCAATTATACTACTAACTCAAAACTCCAATTAAAGCAAATTTCATCAAACCCAAACGGTTTGTTTCCAAGATATCTAACTTAAGTCCACAGTTTGTATCAATTTTATTTAAATTAGTTTCTTGTCAGATGTTATCTATTAAAAAATAAATTGTATCTATTTGGTTCTAATTAGTACCAATTGTATTAAAAATTTAAAGTTTGATCAAATTCATTAATTTAATTTAATATTTTTAACTTAGTTCCATTCCAACACTAATTTTATTACAATCTCCAGTGACCAAAAACTAAACAAATTAAAAATCCAGGTAATATAAAAACAAACAACACAATTGATACGTTCAACACAAATTTGCATACCAAAATAAAACTTTGGAACTACTAAAACCAATGTATTATAACAATAAAATTATAAGCATATAAGGACTGATATATTAATCTTTCAGTAAAGTGCTTAGTATCGTTTCTAATGAGATTGTCATGAGACAACCTCTATTTGTCTATCAGTGACAACCTTTTATCAAATCAAATTTACAAGGCAAATAAATTACACAGATCACTTTGGCACACTAGTAAGAAAATAAGTTTAAGCTGTTTTGATTGGCATAAATGAAACCACAAACAAACAGTAGTGCGACAACCGTATTACTAAAGAGTCATTCTATTTTTTTATTTTTTTTACAGAATAATAAATAGCTACCCTTTTCTCCTAAATTGTACTACCCGTATGAAAACATTATAAGCGTTCAAAATAGTCATATAAACTTAACTTAACTTAACTTACCAAACAGATGAATAAACCGGCGTTTAGAATTAGAATTGCTTTAGTAACTAAACACAGCAAAATATGACAAATTTTGTTTGTGTTTACGGTTCATGCGGTTAGATTAGCTTATATAAGCCTTGTTCAAAGTTTTTGAGTAAAATGCAAAAACTGTCATAAAAACGCATTTTTGTGCCAATTTTTTGTTTGTCACTCTTGTTTGAATATTTTTTAGCTAAATGAAACTAGTGCCAAAAAATATGCAGAACTTATAGTAAACTAACGTTATTGTATTGACTTATACAAGATTTTTCATATTTAACTACCTATTTTAATACGCATTTTAATTTGTACGCTTGCAAATATGGCAGAAATAAAAGCTGCGTTTACAAGAAATCCTAACAGCTCTGATAATCGTCAATCATTTGCTTTAAGAATATTTTTCATAACAATTTAAAATTTCATTCTTACAAATACCAATCAAGTTAAGAAAGTAAGGTTAAGATTTTGTCAAGAACTTTTAAATTAATATCGAGAATTAATACAAAATTTGTTAACGATCAAAAAAGCAAATTTTTATTTAGATGGCGTTGTTAGCAACCAAAATTTTAGATATTAGGGAGCTAAAAATCCTCATAAAAAAAACTTTATAAACCAAAAGTCGTTGTTTGGTGTAGTGTAGAATCATTTGGTATTATAAGTCTTTAAATTTTGTAACAGTCAATTTCAAACGTTACCCAAAACTGATTAGTCGAAGATTACTAAATAGTGCCATTTAACAGCTCATACAGACAAAAACTCCATGAAGATTCTGCGGGAGTTTTTTAACGGACGTATTATTTTTCGATTTGGAAGGTTCCTTGACCTAACGGCACTCAATTTTTTTTCTGTAGAGATTACTGAAGAAAAAGTCTTTACAGTTGTTCTTCAACAACTGAGAAGCTAAAATACCGCATTTTATATTAAACTTGATTTAAAAAACATTTTTTTTATTGATCAAATGTTTAAGTCAGTATAAATTCAACAAAATTAGTTGTACATTAGTGTAATAATAGTATATTAAGTATCATGGGCAGGAAAGCTATGTTTGCAGCACGCCGATGCTTAGCAGCATGAGCGAAAGTGCTGCAATTGCATGATAGTTTTTTTATGTTTTTTATTAACTAACCAAAATAAAACAAAATTTGAAAGTTTGTTTATTTTTAATTTTTCATACTAAACAAAAATTTAAAACAAATTAACACAAATCACTTTCTGATTTAAAATACAAGTAAAAAAACTGTTTTTCTAGTGGGCATGCAAAAAAATATTTTTTTACTCTTACTTAAAAAACCCTATATAAGCTCGCATTCTTGTTGAAAATGTTGTGTTTGTCACTCTCGTTGTTTTAACGAAATCAAACTAGTATACAAAAAGGCAAAATAAATGAAGTTTCACGTGAAAAAAAATAAAACTATTGTCAAAAGATTCATAATAATTGTAGATTCAAGCGAGTTTATTCACATATAAATCCAGTTTATAGTATTTGAGTAAAATACAAAAACTGTCAAAAAAGAAATTTTGGTGTAAGTTTTGTGTTCCTTTTAAAAGTCAAATATCGTTTTAGCAAAATGAAACAAGTAAGAAAAGATACAACATTTATTATAAAATAACGTGGTTATTTTTGCTTAAATAAGCTCAGTAAAAACTGCCAATATGTCGTATTATTGTTGCAAGTTTTGTGATTCACAATCAAAGGTCAAATGTTGTTTTAGCAAACTAAAACTAGTGTCAATAAATGCAAAATTTAATATAGGTTTACGTAGTTATGTTAATTTATATAAGCTCAGTTTATTTTTATGGAGAAAATGCAAAAAACTGTAAAAAAAGTTTTGTATTTGACAATCTTGTTCAAAAGTGAAATATAGTCTTAGCAAAATAAAATAAGTGGCAAAAAACGCAACATTTTTTTATGGATTCGCGTGGTTATGTTGGCTTATACAGGCCCAGTTTAAAGTTTTTAAGTAAACTACAAAAAAATGTCAGAAAATAAAATTTTTGTTAGAAGTTTTGTGTGTGTCTCTCTCGTTAGAAAGACAAATATGGTCTTACCACAATTAAATTAATATCAAAAAATACAAAATGAGTCTAGATTAATTGTAGGTGTATAAACGTTAAATTCAAAGTATTCGAATAAAAAAATGTCAAAAAGATATTTTGTTGCAAGTTTTGAGTTTATCAGTTAATAAGAAATCAAAAAAAAAAAAAAATTAGCAAAATAAAAATAGATTCAAAAAATGTATTACAAATTAGTAGTTACTTTGACTTATAAAGAGTGATTCATTTAGAGGTACTTTTCTCAATAGGGATTTTATGACAGATCAAGCGTCCTGAAAAGACTTAACCCTGCACAGCATCTACAAATTATTCCACTATATTACAAAAATCTGCGTTCTGCAAGGAATGTGTTTTGTGCGCTTAGAGCAACTTATGGTTTACGTAATCGGACTACCAAACCCAATTTTTATTATTGAATAATACGAGACCAAATAGACCACATGCAGCACGTAGTAACGAAAATATAGGGGCGGTAGCTGAGTGTGTACAAAATTACCGTGATGAATCAATTCGGCACCAGTCTTAACAGCTTGGCCTATGGAACAACTTGGCGTATTTTACGTAACGATCTTAATTTAAAAGCATACAAAATTTAACTCGTGTAAGAACTAATGCCAGCCAACTTTCCAAATCGTCATCGTTCCAGTCTTTAGACTCTTGAAAAGCTTGAAGAAGATCCACTGTTTTTAACTAAAATTTTCTTTAGCAATGAAGCTCATTTTTTGCTTAACGGACAAAGATAAAATTGCTGCAATTGGACAGAAGATTTTCAAGAGACAAATGTGATGTGGTTTATGGGCTGGTGGAATCATCGGTCCATATTTTTTTCAAAAATGAAGCCGGTTAGAACGTAAAAGTAAATTGCTCCCGTTATCGGGAATGATAACGAACTATTTGCTGCCTGAAATTGAAACCTGTAATCTCGACGACATTTTGTTCCATCAAGGCGGCGCAGCGCTAATAATAATAATAATAATAATAATAATAATAATAATAGATTTATTGATTCTTAAGACAATATACATTGTATAGAATACGTCACCAACATCTAATAGAACCTAACTACCTACAAAGATATAATTAACATATTATATTATTAATTCTTCTACAGAGTAACATGCATTGCCCATGAGTAAGTCTTTTATACTTTTAATAATCAGTTTTATCTGTTGTGACCTTATTTAATCTGGAAATAAGTTATAAAGTTTAGTTCCATATAGTAAGGGTTTGATTTAAACTTTTCTAATCTGTGCATAGAAATTTCTAAATTAAGCTGATGTCTGGTACTATAACTGTGGTAGGTATTAAGTTTAGTAAAGTCTGATATATTATTTATAGTAAATATTAAAATTTCAAAGATATATAAACTAGGCATGGTTAACAATTTCTCTTTAATGAATGTATTTTTACAGGATTTTCTAAAAGGTAAATTATAGATTCTCCTTAATGCTCTTTTTTGAAGACAAAATATTCTATGAGCTACGTTTAATCCACCCCAGAAAATAATACCGTACCTAAAAATTGACTCAAAATTTGAGTGGTAAAATGTACGTACAACATATAAACTATTAATATGGGACAACCTACGCAATGCAAAACATAAACCAGGCAATTTAGTACATAAAAAATCAATATGATTATTCCACGATAAGTCAGTATCAAAATGGCTAATTGCCACTTAGCCCGTAAAACCGTAAAACCGTAGCTTTATTGCAAGATTAATTCGGTAAAAAGTTAATTTCACGTTTCGGACCAGTGAATTGGCGGCCTAGATCATGTGATATTACATCTCTAAAACTTTTCTTTGGGACTACGTAAAGTTCAAAGTCTACATAGATAATCCGGCTACAGTTAAAAAATTGGAAGCCAACATTATTCGCGTTATTTGCCAAATACCACTCAAAATGCTCGAACGCGTTATCGAAAACTAGAGCTTTAGAATAAACCATGTTAGCCGCAGTTACGGCCAACATTTAAAATAAATAAACTTTAAAAGATAAATGTTAAAAATAGATCTTTTGTATGGTAATAAAGATTGCTCAATAAAATTAGGTTTTAATTTTTTTTTTATTTTTGAATAAAGTATTTCTAAATGGATCACCATTTATAAACACAGTTCAAAGTTTCTGAGTAAAATGCAAAAAACTTTCCATTGTTGTTGCAAGTTTTGTGTTCAAAATTCTTGTTTGCAAGTCAAATAATGCAAAATTTGACGTAGAAAACGTGGTTAAGTTGGTTTAGATAAATCCACTTTAAGTTTTTGCAAAAACTAGTCAGAAACTCAGATTTTTGTGCAAGTTTTGTGTTTATCAAAATTCCGATTTTGATTTGAGCGAAAATCTGGCCTCGACACTGGATGCGACAGACAAATTTGCTATTCTTAACGTTTTTAGATTTGTTTGAATGCTTAGAAACATAGTTCCAGTTGACATAACAAAAGCTCAACAAAAATTATTCACTTACTTAGAAATTAACAACAAAATATCAATCCAACAGAAACGGTTGCCATATCTTAGACTATATAAACTGAATTTCAGACGAACGCTCTAAAACGCATCATAATGTACTTTTGGTGGTGTATCTCGGTGTTTTGTAGCAGTAGCTTGTTACAAATGTATCTAAACCAAGCTTATGCTTGCTCAACATCTTTAACTTAACAAAATATCAAAAATTTAATCCAAAAGTAAAGTTATTTTAAAATTTTGTGGGTTTATATTATTTTGTGTTGTTTAAAAGTCAAATATTGTCTTAGCAACCTAAGACTAGTAGTAACTGATGTAGAAATAAATTCACGTAGTTAGGTTCATTAAGGTTTGCAAACCGTCTAAATAATGTGTTAGAACAGACCTAAAAATTAATTAATTTTGCTCAAAGTTCATTCATTGGAAAGCAACAAAAGACGGAAATTGTCAATTAAAAATTAATTTGTATCAAACTTAGTTAAAGTCATTGACAGTTATTTATATTTTCAAAAAAGTTATTTGTACCAGTTTAAAATTAACCGCAATTTTTATAACTCCCTGTACTGGAACCTATTCAAGATCAATCGCAAAGCAACATAATATTTTTAATAATTCATAAAAAAATATCTGTAAAGCAACACATGTTAACTAAAATTATTAATCAACCAATTTTTGTAAAAATTAAGAAAATTTTATTGTAAGAATAAATGTGAATCTATTTAGTCTGTTTTTAAGCAATAAAGTATCTAAAGTTAATTGAAAAGCAAAACGGTTCAGCGTCAATTACACAGTATTATAAGATGTTTTTGATCTATAAACTGCTTCAAAATTTATTGCACAATATCAAACATAGTATATTAAAGATATTTCTAAAACTAGGAAGTTGGCTTTCTTTTCCCAAAAGTGTTAAAAATTTCTGTGTTTACATATTAGATTTGTTGCTGTAAAAACCAAAACTTGTTAATTTCAGCAAAAAAATTATGTAACAATACTGAAGTATTGTCATATTCAATATAAATAATTCAGTTGATCTCGCAACCTTTTACTTTCAAAAATAAAAATTGTCTACAAAAAATCCTAGAAAAACTTTAAATCCTATTCTGGTTAGAGTAAAATATCTTGCTTGGTCTCAAATAAAAAGCGTACTAAAATGTACAATTATAATATAAAAACCAATAACTTTGCAGACTAAACCAATTACTACAATAAAATCATATTTTTGATTTCGGTCAAGAAAAAATACAAAAAAGTTTATTTACCAGCCAATTAAAAAAAAAAATGAACAACTCGCTCAATAAATTATGACATAAAATTTAAATTATAAAATTTCAGTAGAAGAATTATTTGCAAAAGGCCGTAATATTGTATAATTTGACTCCCACGCCACTGGATAAAAATAATGCATTGAAAATTTTACATAAATTATGATTTTCTAATAAAACTGAAAATACAATAGTAAAAAAGTTATAATCAAATTTGCAGAAAATTTTGTAAATATACAATTAGTAAAGATTCTACAAGGCCATCATCAGACGGTGACACAAATTACTTGACAGTCCAAAATAAATTTAAATTGTTGGACATTTTTTGACAATTCCAAAATATACGATATGACAATAATTGGTAGTTTTGGAACGTTTATGACAGTTTTGAAGCAAATTTGACATTTTAAAGTTTCATAAATAGTTTTTCACTTTTGGCAACTCTAAAATGTTAATGAATACATTTCTAAATAAATTTAAATGTTTGCAAACAATAACAGTTTTGAAAAATTTGATAAATTGTGTTTGTTAGATTTAAAGCGTTAAATGACAATTTTGTTTTTTTGAATTAGTATTTACTTTTGACAGATATAGAATATCTTATAACCGTTTTGAAAAATTTATTGTTAAACATAGAAAAACTATTACGTTTTAGAACGTTTTTATGTGTGTTTTGAAATACTATTTATAATTCTGAAAAAAATATTGACAGACTATTTTACAGTTTTAAATTATAATTTCAAACATTTGTACAAATAATTAACAATTATAAGATGTAATTAGCGTTTTATTATAAAAAAAGTGTAATAAAGTTCAAACACGTATCAACCTCAACAATTTAATATATAATTTAGTGCTTCTAAAGTGTTTTTAGACGTAATTTTCTTACAATTCTTAAAATAAGTTGTCAGTTGTTTTAGTGCTTGTTTCTTAAACTTTATTAACAGTTGTTAAACATTATTAGACAGTTAACAGTAACAACAAATATTACAAAAATGTTGAACTAATGTATCAATCGGATCTGATCTGTCAAAATCAATTTTTTTAAGCATTTAAAAAATATGATATTTAGAAAATAAATTGTTTGGCAGGCTCTATGACGTTTGGCTTATGTCATATCTGATATGTTAAATCATAATTAAGTATCCAAAAATTGAAAGTGTCAAAAATATATATAACTTACAAAAGTAAACAGTTTGTATCAAATTTATTTATTTACCGGACCTGTAATTTTTTACATGTAAATGATCATAATGACAGATTTTACATTTTTCAATTAATTTTTAAGGTATTTTTATTTAATATAAAATGTTCATCTGAAACTTCATATTATATTATAATATTGATAAAGTATATCAGCACCCAGTAAACAATTTTGCATTTTTGTTATTATTATCATTGTAAATGTTTCTGCAGCAATAATTTCTAATTAACCACAAAACAATAATTCACAGTTAATTGCCTGATTAAATCAGGAAACACTTTCATTACATCGGAAGCAAAATGGAAATCGCGTTGTAAATATATATATAAAATATAATTTTTGCATTCTGATTGAAGATGTTACTCCCGAGATGGTTTGTAAATGCGAAGGACGCGCTTTATAATACTACTGAGTCACTTTCAAATTAACTCCTCTTTCTCTCTTGTATGTTGTGCACGGTTCGTCCTTATAATTATTGTAATTCGCGGGCCCCAATTAACCGACAAATGTTAGATTCCCATAGTCGACTTATGATTTGATATTAATTTTTATTATGAATTAATCATCAACGATTACACGATTTGATTTGATTGCAGATTAGATGTTTTATTTACATGCGATTTACCATTTATAAATGATTATTTAAGACAACCTATTAACTTTATATTAAATATGAATTTTGATTTATGCTTATAGTATCATTAAATTTTCAATAGCATTATTGCGTAATTTTTCAATCATTTGTTTATATAACACTTTTTATACATTAAAATAAAATAAAAAATAGTAACTTGAACTCATCTCCTCGGTCAAACTGCCAAGTGAAATTAATGCGTAATAATGAAACATCAACCGAAGAAAACGAAACAATTGTTCCCTTTATTAATTGTGAAACTTTACCACGGGTGAAGTGAAGAGAGTAAGAAGAATTGCGCATTGCAGAAGCCATTAAATAACCCATGTATACTAAACCGTGCCAATTTGTATTATAAAATATCAATTGTATATACATTTCATTAATACAAAATGTAATTTACACGAACCGTGCATGGTATTATAATATTAAATATCAGATTGGTAATAAATGTAAAAATAAATGCGTGCACTTAATTTTATTGGGATACTAATCTATTTTATTAGTTTACAAATGCAATTTACATTTTATCGAACAATTTGTTACAAAATTATAATTAATTAAATTTTTATTCAATAGCAATTAATTTTTAATCTTTACTCACATTCTTCTCATAGCTGTTTAATCAAGATGCTCCTCCGTGCATTTGCGCTAATGTGAAATCAGTAATAGAGAATGTGAGAAAAAATACGAAAAAAAAAAGTGCTCTTTAATTGCTAACAAATTAGCGCTAATGTCTCCTTATAAATCAACTTTTTTTCTGCTTTTATACGCTCTTTTCTCACTTATGTTGTTAAAGTTTTATTACATAATAGTGTTGGAAAAAACAATTTTATGTATTATTTTTACTTAATTTAATTCCAACTGAAGGAAATACTAAAATAATTTTTTGAAAACATTGGAATCTAATAAAAATTAGTTTAAAAAAAGTACTAACATATTTTTGTAGTAATTTAAATTATGTATGAACTACCAAATTTGTCAAATGTAGTCAGAGTAACATGTAACAAAAAATTTAAAAAAATCTAAAATTTACTAAATGTATCTAAAAACTGTGGTTTCTAAAATTTAAAAAAATAATTAAAAAATAACTTCAAAATTAAAATTAGTTAAGTGTTTATATACTTATTAGAAGATTCTGATACTTTCAAATTATTTCTAAAATTTTCTTAAATTATTTCTATTTTTTTTAATTAATTATTTTATTAATTCTCACTTATAATTTTATTTATGTTCAGATTTAAAAACAATCTAATAATAGATATTTTTAACATGCTTAATCAGTAACAATAATTTTTATATTTGATTTGTGAAAAAATTTAAAAAATTGTAAAAAATAATTTAAGTAAAATATTTGAACGTAATTTTTTTAAGAACTGTAATTTCTTATTGATTATTTCAGTTCATTAAAAAAAGTCACAGAACTAATAAAACAATCAAAATGGAGTTACTGAAAAACAATTAATTTAATTTTGTGTAAATAGACTTAAACATTTTGATTCTCAAGTAGCAATTTTATAAACTTAATTTAATAAGTGTTTTGAATAAATAAGTTGTAGAACAATATTTTCTGTAAACGGAACCTAAATTGCTTTAAAATTGTAATCAATCATTATAGACCAATATGTACTGCACATTCAATTTAGCAATAAAAGTAAAAAGCTTAAAAATCTTAATTGGTACTCTTGTTTTTTGCAAATTTTGTTAATGCAAATTGGTAATTTTTTACAATTGCATTCTCAGAAACAATCAAAAAGATTTATTAAATATAAAAACTTTGAATGACAGTAAAATTAAAAAAAAAAAACAGTAATTGTTAACTTATATCTTTTGTAGAGTACAAAAAACTCTACAAGTAGCATCAAAAAATATAAATTTGCTGTTTTTCCAAGATTAAACCAAACGACAGTTTACGCCAAACTCAATAATATTTATTCTATGTCTAATCATAAAACAAAAAAGTTGCAAAATTGCACATACAGCTTTTGTTTACTTCCAAAGTCCGCAAAGGATTGCCTTTGTACTAGACGTTATTAGCATTTGCACTAACTTGATCTCATAAAAAGTATTTTATCAAAAAACTTGACAAAAAAAATTGTTAGATTAGCTTGCTCAAAAAGAAATCAAAACAGTAAAAAGACCAGCTTGCAAAAAATACTCATTTTTTTTCCTCCAAAACATCGTCAAAAATTGTATAGAAACTAATTTGTTAATTGTCTATTTCTGCTAAAAAGCTAATCACCAACGCCAAAGGTTAAGACAAGACATGTGCAAACTTTTTCACAAATTTAGAAATTTAAACATACTTTATTGAGTTTATTAACATGCACGCAACATCAAAACAGCAAACAAAACCTACTAAAGATGTTATTATTTGAAAAAAAACGTACACATTTTTTCTTAAGCAGAAAAATTGGCATTCCAAATAGGGGACTAAAACCTGAGATTACTAGTAAAGCTACTACAGTTTGTCAAGAATAGTTTGGCCGGTATAAAAAGCAACTTAATATACACAAAAATTATGTTGACTATGGTTGCACTTATGCCTTTGACCGTTTTACCTTTTTAATTTGAGCTTACATTTCACACATTTCATGGGTGGCGCTGTTCTGAGATTGAAGGATGCTAAAACAGGCAAAGGCATGAGTGAAACCACAGCCAACATAATTTTTGTGTATATTAAGTTACCTATTATACGGGCCAAACTATCTTGACAAACTGTAGTTAAGTACAAAATACTAAGTTTACAATTAATTATGTAGAAAAACAACCAACATTGGTAGTTTTAACATATCTCTACAGCTTTAAGTTTCAAAGTTGCATTTAAGTTATTGTAGATTTTAACTAATAAACACATCTTCAATAGCCAATTAGACCAAACTTGTTGAGGTAATTTCTGTTTTAAGTATGAAAGTTGTACACATTGATTATTTCATGATTGGCATTTCTTGGCTTATTTTTGCATAACTTTTCATCAGTTTTCTGCAATAGATATATTTACTTTTTTAAGACTGAAAAGCTCAGAAGACACTTTTGGCTATTTAACGTCTTTCGGAGTTGTTTTTCAATTTTGGATTACATTACAGACATTTTAAAATAATAAAAACTTTGCCACAAATTATAAGATCTAGTTAACACAAATTATAGTTAATAAATTAAATTAAAAGTTATGTCAAAACTGCTTTGTCAATTTTATTAAACTTTGTACTGTTAGTTGTTATTATGTTTAACTGCACTGTTGTCAAATTCAATTAAAATCCAATATCAAATAATTTTTTTGTTAATTTCATTTTTTCTGTGTGCCATTTCAATTAATATTTTTTTGTCTACGCCATTTTGTTTAAATATCTTAAACTTTTTAAAATATTTTATGTGACAAATTTACATATTTGCTGATTTTGATTGACTATCATGCAAAAATTAAGCTTTCTAAGTGTTATTATCCAGGATATTCCAAAAGTAGTGTGGCCCATCAAATTACAGATTATTTTACATTTTTGACAGTTTAATAGTTTGCAGTTTATTACTTTAAAAATATACTAGTTGACAAATTGTCTAACGTATACTTTTGACAATTTATCAGTTTTAATATTATTCATTTGATATTTTGTCTTGTATCAATTTATTTATACTTTTGCCTATTCAGTAATTTGACTGTTTAATAGATTAACAGTACATTACTTTGACAAACTTTTTACAAATTGAACAGTATGATATTCATTAGTTAAAAACCAATTTAGCAGTTCAGAGAATTAAAAATTATTTATTCAAGTATTTATATTTTTGATAGTATAACGATATACAATATTTTTTTAACAATTAATTTGTTTAAAATTTAAAAAACAATTTATTTTTGTGATTAATTTATTTTTTGAACCATTTCTAAGCGTTTTTATAATGCAATTTCAAACCATGTTTGTGCAGCAAATGGGTTTTTGATTAGTTTCAAGCATTAAGTGTAATTTAAGCTGCAAATACGTTTTCAAAGCATTTTTTATATTTCTACACGTTTTCATGTAAATTTATTTGAAAAATTTTAATCATTTTTTAACATATTTATTTATTTTTGATAAATTTTAAGCATAAATAGACAACATTTAAACTGTATTACCGTATATTTCTGGTATTTTTTTATTTATTTAGTTAAACCTTTGTTTATTTTTTTATTAACTAACACTTCAACCGAGAATGGCTGCAAAATTAAAAGTATGTTAAAATTGACGTGTCAATTTTATTAAATTTTATAAAGCACAACATGTACGATTGCACAATGTTCAAATAACTTATTAGCAAAATACACAAAATTGCTTTATTCAGAATGGAAAACAAAGTTTTTAGCACAGAGATTTAATTAGAGAGTCTCAAGAATATTCATTAAATCCATTTTTTAATCAGAATAGAATTCTCTGAGTTGGTGGAAGGCACTCCTACATTTCTGAAGCACAGCACCACCCAATATGCTACCAAAAAACCACAAACTTACAAAAAGTATTATTAATCGAGAACCTTACACAAAGGCGGTTTATTTAAAACTGGTGACAGATTTAACAAAAGATGTTTTTGTGAACTGTTTCCGACGTTTTTGTGCGCGAAGAAGAACACTATCTACCTATCTACTCTGATAATGCCACACGTTTTGTTGGTACATAGAACTAGATTTTCAATTTATTTAAACACATTGTTTGCAAAATTAAATGTAAAATAGAAATATAATCCAAACTGATCACCACATTTTGGAAGTATCTGGTTACCTGCCAAGAACATTATACAGGGTGTCCGGAAAATACGTGTACAACGTTTGACGACAGACTCCTGACGTCAAAATAGGTCGATCTAAGCCGACTTAGTTATATCCAAAATTGTCTCGTTTAGCCGGTAGAGGGCGTCAAAAATTTGTAAATATTAAAAAGAAATTACCTGTAACAATAATTTTTTAAGTGACCTTGTTGCTATGGCGTTTAATAATTTGACAATTATTGACAAATTGTCACCAGTCTATAAAATTTACTCAAGAATACGATCAACATTCTTGAATTACAAGTTTATTTTACCATTAAAAATGGAAAATTATACAAACTCTCAGAAAGTTGACATGCTCCTGGTATACGGGTTTTGTCAAGGAAATGGGCGTCAGAGTGTTAGGGTTTACATGGAGAGGTTTCCTAACCGTCGAATACCAAACCACCAAACATTTGCCAATATTGAGCGTCATCTTCGGGAAACGGGCAGTTTTGAGAAAAAGTTTGAAGGCAGGGGTCGTATGCGAACAACTCGAACTGTGGAAACAGAAGAGATGATTCTGGAAAGAGTTGAAGAAGAACCAAGTACCAGTACCCGTCTCTTAGAACGTGAGTTAAATGTTCCTAAAACGATTGTCAATGAGGTTTTAAGAGAACAGTTGTTACATCCTTACCACATACAAAAAGTCCAGGAACTTTTACCGACTGATCCCCCCATGCGGCTTACATTTTGTCAATTTATTAGAAACAAAAGAATCCTTGTTCCAAATTTTTGTAGAAAAATTATGTTTACTGACGAGGCATGCTTTACAAGATCTGGGGTAACCAATCTGCACAACAAACATATTTATTTCGATGAAAATCCACATGCCATTAAAGTTGCACATCATCAGCATCAATTTAAAATTAATATTTGGGCAGGTATTATTGATCACTACCTTATTGGTCCCATTGTTATTCCAGACAGGTTAGATGGAAATATTTATTTAAATTTTTTGCAAGACACATTACCAATTCTTCTGGAGAATTTGCCCCTTTTACTTCGGAGGGAAATGTGGTATATGCATGATGGTGCCCCGCCCCATTTTTCCGTTGCCGTTTGGCAATAATTACATCATCAATATCCCAACCGATGGATTGGAAGAGGCAATGATGCACCAGTAAAATGGCCACCACGTTCTCCTGAGTTAAATATGTGTGACTTCTTTTTGTGGGGCGCTATTAAAACAGAAGTTTACAAGACTCCGGTAAACACACGCGATGATTTATTGCAGCGGATTTTAAATGCAGGCAACCATTTTAATAATCCCGAGACATTAGATAGGGTCCAATATCATTTTTTAAAGATTGTTAATAAGTGTATTCAGCAAGATGGCGGTCATTTTACACATTTGCTTAAGTAATGTTTTTGTTTTACTTAGTTTCTTACAATAGATACTTTCAACTTTGTTATACTTTTGTTTTTTTTTACGCCCTCTACCGGCTAAACGAGACAATTTTGGATATAACTAAGTCGGCTTAGATCGACCTGTTTTGACGTCAGGAGTCTGTCGTCAAACGTTGTACACGTATTTTCCAAACACCCTGTATATAGTAATCAAAATTTAACTGTACTGTTGCAAAACTTTAGCAAAATCTACTAGTTAATTTTAAATTTTTTTTCTTACCCAACATTTCAATAATCAATAGTGGCTGGTCACTAATTTAGAGATTATGTCAAAATTGCGGTATCAGTTTTATTAAATTTTATATAGATGGTAGTAATTACGTTTGTCTGTATTGCCCAAGTTTTATCAAAATCCAATGTATAGATTAAAGGTTATAAATTTTTCTTTATACTTAACACACCAACAATCAATAGTAAAAACTATCAAAATTAGATGATATGTCAAAATTACTCTGCCACATAGTATGATAGTAATGTTTTAAAGTTGTGGATTTTTATTTAACATATCAACATTCAATAATAGCAGTCACTATTTTAGATGTTATGACAATAAAATACCGTATTGTTTTTATTAAATTTTATGAAATCAGTAGTAATCAAGTTTGGCTACAAGACTGATCCCAAAAGAGAATTTTTTCCAACCTGATCATGGACAAGATAAAAGTTTAAAACATTTATAACATTATAAACAGTGTAATAGAAACAATTCTAAATGTGCCAAAACGTTACGACAAACTAAAAACATGACCTCAATTTAAGTTCAATCAAATTGCGTACATATTTATATCTTATTTTAGAAATGAATTAATTAAAAACTTTTTTAATGTTTGGCAAACCGGAATAGATTGCAATTTATACAAATACTAAGATAGAAAATCTTATGATTCACATTAAGTAAGCGCTGCTTTTAACGTCAGGTTTTTGATAAGTTCCGCTAAATTAATAACGTAAAGTTTTATAAGCAAAAAAGTGACGTGTGCAAACTTATTAGAAAAGCCAATTAGTAAAACAAAAAAATACAAAATTTAAAAAAGCGCTATGTTACCATCCTTTCATATTCCGATGATGTGTGATGCTAGTAGCGAAAAACAAAAACAACTTCCAGAGATGCACCGGTTTAACTGTACAGCAAAAATATTTAACATGACAATTTCCACCACAAAAACAAAATGTATGACAAGCGGCGATGAGACTGCAGAATGGAGAATATCAACAAACTATAGATACAAAAAGAATAGTAATTATAACAAGTGGTAAATTTACGCTAGAAAAAACAAACAATGTAGCCTAAGTCAAAGAAAAACAAAGTTGCTATTGCCAAATTTCATTCAAATCTAACGTACAATATTGAAGATCATATTCGACTACAATGTTATCAAATTTTATTAAAACCCAATGTGTAGTATTAAAACTGTTCATTTTTTTAGTGTTACTATTGTTCAAGACTTTGTTGTGTCATTATATTTGAGGTTATGTAAAATTAATTTCATAAATTTTAATAAATTAAATACAGTTAATAGTAGCAAAACTTTATTTAAATTTAATGTATAGACTTGAAGGTAATATGTTTTCAATCTCTACTAACACTAATGCTTTGCAAAATTATTAAATTTGAAGTTAAAGAAACTTCACTTAAATTGGTACGTCTTTCCATATCTTAAAAAGTCTAGTACAAATACTTATAAGTCGCAATAATTCCACATAATCGCTAAGCAACATAATTATTCAAATAAATAACCTCATTCCCAAGCAGCAGCCTCTAACCCGAGGTACCAAAAGTGATCAATTTTGAAAAGTTTAAAAATAAATAAAAATCTAGTCATAGAAAATTTTGTCCTACCGCTCATGGGTGCCAACCTGGCATTATACAGAACCATTACATCAAGATCTAGAGTTAACTGAAACTACTTCATAAAACCAATTCCAGTTTCCAACTACAATTTGGACAATAGACCCAAACAACAATTGCATAAATTTTTATGTTTAAATCATATTTTTTTAAAAAACACACATCTTTAAAATAAAAAACTGTAATTACATATGAAATAAAAAGCACGCGCCTACAAAGCCACATATTGCCGACCAATTAGAATGGTCCACTTTTGTACATTGCAAAAGTTAAATTTTTTTAGATTAACTTGTTCCATAAACCACAATTTGATATATAAAACTTTTTTCTAAATAACTCATTATGCAAGCCATTTTTTGTACATTTAAAATCCACCAGCAAAAAACGTGGTATAACATTATGCTACATTAAGGACCGCTTTTACAATCCCTAGTTAAAGCATAGTTAGGGTTTGGAAGGAAATAAACCGGGGTTAACTTATCCGGTGCTCGGAGCAGTAGTTATACCTAGTATAACGCACATAACCTCGTAAGCGCCGCACATATCATATTCGTAAAAATAAATAAGAAAAAAGTAGGGGTTGTTGCTCCAATTTTCGTCTTTTTGTTGTCTCTATCTGATTTAAACACATTTACATTATAGAGAAGACAATCTAAATTTGCTTATAATCAAGTTACGGCACAATTGACGTTTCAATAGATTATCCTAGAGAATAAACTAACTTGGCATTTGCAAAATGCATTGCGTGTTATACCAGGTATAACTGTTTATCCGACGATTGAAAAAGCGGCCCTAAGTTTCGTAATTATTCGACGTTTTACGGTTAATTGACTCAATTGCGCATCCAAAACCATATACAAATACGCCACATTATGCTGTACCATGCTTAGACTAAGTCAATCTTTGGACGTTGATAACCAGGCCCTTTTTATTGGCTGTGGAAAAGGACAAAAACAACACTGATCAGATCAGTCTAGAATTGTTTGTCATTTCAAAAAAACCTGGCAAAATGTGGAAATTGTACAAATGTGTTCGTCATGATTTTTCAAAGAACCACAAAACCATTTAAGTCCAAATTTGTACCAATTTCAGAAATAAAAACAAAACCCAAAACCGACAAATAATTATGTATTATATTAACCCAATACAATGAAATTATAAAGATTTGCCTACACAAACAATGTTATTTTGTTTAAATTGCAGATTTGTGCCTTTATGACGTATTCTATCAACTTCAGACAAAAAGACTAAAATAAAACTGAATTTCTACACAAATTTATAACAGAATGATTACAAAACTTTACAGTTTATGTTGAAGATAAATTCGTAGTTAAGCAGCTAACAATAGGATGAATAGCAGTTTTTCAACGAAATCATTTTTATTTGTAAAGTAAAGCTATATTATCACGTCTAAAAGACACTATTTTTTTTTTAATTTAAATCAAACCAAAAAAAAAATGTCATTCTTGTGCATTAGCTATATAAAAATAATTGTACCTGCATCCACTCTCTCCATCTTCTATTTTCTATTTTCTTGTTATCTTTCTTTAAATTCTTCCACATGTTTGTCCTAGTAACTATTAGTAAACGATATAAGCAGTAACGTTTGTGAATCACGACCCATGTAAAATTAAAACTTATATCATAAACATTTTGAATTTAAAAAAAATATGTTTTTGTCCAATTCTAGTGATGATAACTTACCCAAACATTTAGGCTAGTTTCACACGTATGCAGTACCATTTGGTTTGGTTCGTTTTCGGTTGCAACCAAAAACGAATAAAACTTTTTCACACATGCACGGTTCATATTAGGTTTTGTGTTTTTTCCGTACACAGGCTCAGTAGTAATGATAATGAAAAGAAGTGAAATTGTTGTCACGTTGTTTTTCCATAGAAAAATAAAAAACAAAAGAGAAATACTAGAAATCATTGGGAGCACCCTCTCATCGCTTTACGAGGCAGTATTCGGTGTTATACTGTTTCTATTAGGAACCAACTAGAAACCAAAAAAGAACCAAAAACGAACCGAACCGAATAGAATATGTGTTAAACAAGCTTTATTTACACTAAAACTGCTCACAAAATTTCAAAATAAATTAGTAGTGACAAAGAGAACTTTAAAATTTGAAATTTCTTTTAAAACAAACTAAAATTTTTGAATAAGAATCTAAAAAATATTATTAAAAAATCCGGCAATTAAAAAAATTATAAATTTTTCTTAAAGTTTATTTTTTTTTAGAATTTGTTAGAAACCTAGATTTTATTAAAATATATGAGTATCCAAAACTTAAATGCTTTTAAGATTGCTTATGAGTTTCAAAACCTACTAAAATTTATAAAGTATATTTTGACACTCACCGTTTTTGACGAAAATCACTTCACTGACTTATTTTGATACCAAAAATACAAATCTGACATTTAAAAATCAAACGAACAAAAAATTCTATCATTGTTTTTACATACAAAAAAGATCAACTTTGAGAGGATATAAAACAGATTGTAAACAAAAATTCCAAAAATTGCACAAATCTCAATCTGAAAAAATGTAAGAAAAGTTTGCATTTTTGTACTACTTTTTGCCAAAAATTGATTTTTTTTTTACACTTCACAAACCGTTACTGGTTTATTTGTACAGATAATTGAAATGTTTACTTAAGCTAAATTTTATCTCAAACAATTTTAAAAACTATTAGAATTTTAGCATCTTAAAATTGTTAGACAAACTTAAAAACTAAAAAATAATTTATAGATGTTTTAGATTTCTTTAATTACTTTCAGTTTTGTCAAACGCTTTAAATATCTTACTTTTGACAAGTTTCTAATTCAAATCGGTGAAATAGCTCAGTTATAGAGCGTTAGCGTAGCACGTTAACAGTCCGGGGTTTGATTCCCGAATATGACTAAAATAATAACTTGCTCTTTATCTACCGGGGTGATTCGGAAGTCACCTAATAAGCAGTTGATCCCATCAACCCCCCTCAAACAAGTCGTAAAACTTCTGGGGCGATGTAAAATAGCTGTAAAAACGCGCAATAATGAAGAAATTAAACAGTTGATGTAAATTTATTTATTACTATCATAAATTTATCAATTTCACATAAATTTCACAATTATTATATAAGTTTGACAGATTACATATTAAGAAATATCTTTAAATTATAAATTTGACAGATGCCGATTATAAATTTTAGTTTTAGTACTAAAAAAATTAAAATCTGAACAACTTTTAACGGCGCTTATTTTCGAGCGTACGTACTATACAGAAGTTTTTAATACCGACGCTATTATAAAACTCGTTTTTTTTTATTTAGTTATAATGTAAGTGCTCTTTAAAACTTTTTAAAATATATTGATTTCTGAAAACTGTTGCTTGTTCTTAGTGCTTCTCAAACATTTTTAGAAGCGTAGTAAAATAATCAAATAGTTTTTAAAAGTTTATCAAATATTTATAATAAAAGTTTTTTTTGTTCATAATAAAATTTGACATATTTCCACAATTTTTTATAAAAGTTTTTCAAAAAATTATAACTGCAATATAAAATGCTTAATTTTTTTTCCATGGTTTATAAGTTTTTCAAAAATCTATAGACTTTTTCAGATGATTACTTTCTCAAAAATATTTTCAACAGAAGATCACACCTACACTTTCTAGTATATACATTATTGATTCAACAAACTGATGTAAGCATCAAATGTTAGTAGAAGAAATAAAGAAAAAAGTACTGCTGGGTTACGAACTTATGTGCTCGTTGTAAACTCTACAAACGTATACGAGGTATGTCCATAAGTCTATTGAATTCGTACCTTCACAAAAAATGCAAATTATTCTCAAATATCACAAGATTTTATTCCGCAGACTTCCGTCTTTTTGTAAAGATGTAATTGTCAAAAGGTTATGGTTAAGTAATGATCAAAATCACTACACTCTAGGCTTGATTTATTTTACGCAGAAAATCTAGTTCAAGTAGAAATCAATAAAAAATAAATTTATAAGTATTTATTTAAATATATTTGTAATCGTATATAATTGTGTAATAACAATTTTGTCAAACAGGATCAATTAATCAATTGATGTGAAGTACGTTGACTAATAATAATAAAGTTATAAATATTTATTCTAAATCAGGATTGCTTGATTTCTCAATACCATACCATCCATTTACGGTCCTCTCTTAAATTTGCAGTTGCTCCAGAAATAACAATAATTGAACCTTGGTTCGTTTAATTAGAAGGTTGCTTCTTAAGCAATATGTTATGAAAATAATATAAGCTATTTGCGGCGAAGATGGAAATTGTCGTGTATTAAAAATAAAACCGTTTGAACATAGCACAAGAGTTGAGTTCCCACGCCACATTCATTATTCGGATCGCGATGTAAAAGAAGAAAAAAGATTTCTATTCGAAATCATCAACATCGTTCCGGCAGCCAATTCCCAAGCTACCTACACTAACCATCCCTGCCGAAATTAGCAAACAATTAAGCACGCGACAATATTTTAATAATAAATTTTTGTTTAAAATATTGCTCATGTAGTGAAAGGAATAAGTGTAATGAATATTTGCGGATTCGGTTTCATTACATAATTTGTTTTAAGATAATTAGCTTGATTTAATCAATATTTTGTATAAACATTATTTAATATTAAGTGTGAGACTAAATTAATTTGTCTAAAAAAATTAATTTAGATGCTAATTATTTAATATAATAAAAACATAAATACACATATTTGCAATTTGCTACAAACAAACATGCAGTATCAAAAACCAAATTGTTTAAAAATAACATTTAAAATTAATCGTTACACTTGCAGTTTGAGAAAACATACTTCAAAAAAGTATATTGTAGTATATACTAAAACATAAATTAAAAATCGGTACAAAAACTAGGTGCATTTCAAATTTTTAATTCAAACAATTTTAAATTTTCGTTTAATAAGGGTTAATAGTTTCCTATAATTAAATCAAATTTAATTTAATGCAGTTTCATAGTAAATAGCTATATATATTGCAAGCAAAAGCAAGAGTAATTTCTGTACAAACAGAATTAATAACGCGATTAAACAACCACATTACATAAATTAATAAATTCATATCATTGCACATTTGAAGTAAGTCAAGCGTAACTCATGCAGTTAAGTAAATGTTTTCATCAATATACACATTAAAGTTGAATTATTTGTTTAAAATTATTGATAATTTAAGCATCTAGCATATTTATTAAATTAATAAAACTATAATTAATAATTATATTTACCCACCTTAATAATCCAAAAAAAATATGTAAATAAATAATAGTGCTGGAAGTATAAAACCACTACATGTCACAAGTGATGCGCGACACGATTGTAACTGATCTCCGCAACTAACAACAAAAATATAACTAGCGTCTCCACTGACAAAAAAAAAGTAAAGAAGCGCGCGGTATATGATCACACGTTTGTCTGAGAAGTGAAGAGGTCTTGCGCTTCACTGGATCATCTCGAGATGAACCCAAACAACGATTCACTCTCTCTCCCGCACACGGCCTGTGAGACTCCTAACAGTTTCCTAATCCTTTAAAAAAAAATTACAGACGACCTTTCACAACAGAAACTCCGACTCACACGCGTACATACATATTTTCAAATAATAATTCCCCCCGCAATTTTTGCATCATTTAATAATAATAGACAAAAAAAAATTATGCTAACCTTTATTATAAATGCCTCACTGATCACGATCGATTATTACTATTTGTTATTTTAATGTGTAAATTGTGCAATCAGTTTAGCCAATTGCTACCATAAAAAGTCAAACTGAAGATCTAAGGTCATTTGTGTGTGAATGCATTTTATTTTTTGGTGTGAACCAAACTATTAAATCAGTGACCTTATAAATTTCACCGAATTAATTATGCAAAATGTTTTAAAGATTTATGGGGTTCTTTAGATTTAATTGTGTTTTTGTGCTTAACTAACAAAAAAATTATGTGAGAATACATTCTAATCATTAATCTGCCAATAATACTATCTACTTTCATATATTTGTAGGAATGCGCATTTTATAGTCCATTAATTACACGACTTGGTTCATTTCAAAATAATTAAAATTAACTTCCCTTTACAAATTTTGTTTGAGATCCATGTTTTATTACTACCATTACAAACAAACTCTACAAGTATTACATATACGTTTTAGTCAATAAAAACGTGTTTTTTACTCTATTGACTTTATACAATTTAATCTTAAAACATTTGAAAATCTAAATAAAATTAAAATTAAGAATTATTATTGATTGAACAAAAGTAGTAATAGAACCAAATACTAAAATTCTCAAAAAGAATATTTCATGCTAATCTGACAGTCCATCATAATATTTTTTTTGCTGTTTTTTTTTTTAATTTACAATTTATATGTTATCAAACTTTGGTTATTATATTAACACATCAACTTTGTTTCCTTTAGTTCAAAACAAAGAATTGATGGATCTATCCGTTTAGTTTCGTCAATAATCTTACTCAATTATATGATTTCCAAATTCTTTTATAATTATTGATTCAGCCTTAATATCTTTGACAATTTATTTCAAAAATTAAATATATTTTCAAAGATGTTTCAAATAAAGTTTTAGAAAATAAAATTTTTAGTAAAATAATTCATGCATAATTTGCAAAAACTTTGAAAAATAAGCGAGTATATATGCTTCAAATAAAAGTTGTTAGAAATAAATTAAAAAAAAAAACAGTTATTTGCATTTATTTGGGTAAAATTAATATTAACATTTTTGCAAATTATTTCGAAAGTAGAACATTCTTTAAAAAATTCTTAAAATAAAAGTTGTTCGAAATAACATTTTGAGTAATATAATTTATATAAAATTTTGAAATCAAACGGGTTAATTGCATTTATTTTGATAAAATTAATCCGGTTTTAATACTTTTGCAAATTATTTTAAAAATAAAACAAATTTTACAAGATTTTATTTAAAAAACTTGCTGAAAATTACTATTATATATACATATATAACATTTTTATTCACAAAATGAAACATTACAAGAAGTAATTTTAGTGATAGAGCGTAGAGAGGATCTTTCAGCGACATGGAGTGTTGGATTAGTGGAATTTAGGAATAAAATTGAACTATACTCAAGAAGAGGGCGACAGATCGATTTGTAGAATGCCCTCTTTTTTATATGTAAGTGAGCGGAAATGTTTTGCTCTAGTGGTGACTTTCAATTTAAGGGAACGGGCGTACGAATGAAATTTAAGTTTTGCATCAAAAGATATTCCCAAGTACTTGCACACTTGTGATGGTTGAATTTGTTGTTGATTCATATGAATGTACGGGGAGTTCACAGATAATTTATGGTAGGAAATAACTGTTTGGATCAAAATGTTTTGGGTTTAAACTGTAGAAATCGTGGCAAAACAGATTATATAGGAGGGGCGAGAGCGAAAAACCATGCGGGACACCTTGGTGCGGAGTAAACTTGAAGAGTTCTGTTATTTAGGAATTGGTGAATTAGGTTAATGTGGTAAGAAAGGAGGTTACTATTATATTATTACATAATATTTCAAAAATTGAACAAAAACTCTTCAAATAAAAGTTGCTTGGAATGACATTTTGAGTAATATAGTTTTTTTTTTAAGTAGAAGTTGTTAGCAATAACATTATAAGTAATATAAGTAATGTATAGTTTCTCAAAATTTTAATGAATTTAAATTAAATTAATCTGAAATTAATAATTTTGTAAACTATTCCAAAAATAAAACAAATTTTGAAAAAATTCTTTAAAAAGGATCATTTAAAAATATAATTTAAGTGTAATTTTCTAAAAAAATAAGCAAGTTACTAAATTATGACTTTACTGTTTTTACTAAATATAGTGTTTAGTACATTTCATATATTTCATATACATGACGAATTATTGTGTATATTGGTCCAAAACAATTCACCCTAATATGTATAAACAATCTCTAAAATGCGGTACTTGTAGCCTATGGGTTACATAGAAATTATGTCAAAAGATAAATCATGCCAAAACCAGTTTCTGCCTAATAGAAGTACTCTATCCTCGATTGATGTTTAAATATTTGAAACTATTTGCTAATAAAATAATCGAAAGATTAGATGCGATAGGTGATAAATTAAACATAATAGGTGAACGAGTATCATTTCTAGAAGATAAAAATAATAAGTTATAAACAAAAATTAACCAACTGAAAAATCAAATCCTCAATAACATGGACAAAGTTGCTTTTGAAATTAAAAATTGTAAAATAAAAGCAAAAAATATAAAGATGTTTGATCTAAAAAAGTCATCCTGTATTAATGTAGCCAAGCAAATCCAAAAATATAAAAGAACTGTGTCAATCATATACAGATACAGATATTTTTATAAAATACAATAATGATCAACCAACTATTGTGCAAGCAAAACCAAATAATAACATCAAAAGCAATTGCTCAATAAACTACACTGCTCAACATTTGAACTGGTACACATATAACATGCAGTAAAAGTAATAATAATAAAATAATAATAAATTAATAATAACAATAATAATAAAGGCTGTGTTTCGAAATGCAAACAAATGCCTATCGAGTAACATTTTCGAAACAATTGTTGTTTATCTGTCATCAGTGCAGTTACTGAGCTTGCGGACACTTATATAGGGTTTTCCAATAAGAGGTTTCATTTTGATATTTGAAAAAACGGGTATTTTTTAAGAGAAATCAATAAATGTTTATTTCATTGTAAAGAGAAAGGTATGTCATTAACATTTGAAAACAATATCAGTCAAATGGCCGCCACGATTATGGTTGCAGTACCACATTCTTTTCATAAAATTTTTCATGACCAATTTGCACATTTGCGGCTGTATGTACTCGATAACACGAATTCCATCTTTAAGGTCTTGAATTGATTGTGGAGCATTAGCATAGACCTTATCTTTCACGTGGTCGCAAAGAAAAAAATCTAAAAGTGTTAAATTACAAGATCTCGGTGGCCAATTGCGATCACCTCTTCGAGAAATAACACAGTCAGGAAAATTTTCTTGCAAAATTGCGATTGTTTTCTTGCTTGTGTGGCACGTAGCGCCGTCTTGCTAAATTAAACGTTGTCCACATCAATATCTTTCAATTCCGGCCATAAAAGATCATTAATCATAGCTCGGTAGCGCCATCCATTCACCGTAACAGTTGCACCAGCCTCATTTTCAAAAAAGTAAGGTTTAATCACACCGCCAGCCCAAAAACCGCACCAAACAGTGACACGATGAAGATGCAAAGACGTTTCAACAATCATTCTTGGATTTTCTGAGCCCCAAATGCGACAATTCTGCTTATTAACGTGCCTCCGAGGTGAAAATGGGCCTCATTTTGAAGATGATTTTTCGATGAAATTTCGGATCATTTTGATGCATTTGAAGAACCCAATCAGCAAAGATACGACGTTTATGGTGATCGACCGGTTTGAGTTCTTGTGTTAACTGAACTTTAAAAGCCTTAAGACTTAAGTCTTTATGCAAAATACGGTGTAATGTCGTTTGTGGAATGTCTAATTCCAAAGATCGACGTGGAATCGACAAACCTATGTTTTCTTCAACACTACAGGCTACATCAGCAATATTCTCATGTGTTCTTGAGCGATGCACACGGTTTTGATTCTTCACATTACAAACTTGTGCCAACAACTCAATTTTTTCCGCTAGGTTTACTATTGCCGGCAGAGAAAGTGCTTACGACGACCAGAAAGTGCTTTAGTTTTGCGAACTGTGATTGAAAAATTTTCACCATTTTTGTAGCAAATTTTAACAACTTAAATGCGTTGTCAAATGTCAAAAGATAATAGCTTCAAAATTGACAGCTGCCCAAATAGCCTCTTATTCAAAAAAAAGTTTCTCATTTAACTTTTCTTCTAATATCATGGCGTAGATCTTCTATGCCTTAAACAGTAGTGTTATTCTTCTCTAGTTATTTATTTAAATTTTTCTTCCACTCTTGTGTATAGGGTATACAAAACCTTTTCTCCATTCACTTAAAAACTCTTCTCCTTTCTATACTTCCATTTATTAACTTACAAAACCTCTCAATCAACTCTCCCGTACTTCATATAACCGCGCTTCATTCTATACCCCATCTATACCGGGCGTTTTTTTTTTTCATTATTTGTTTATCTTCCTTCATGTTGTTTTCTTTGAAGTTTTTTCTGCTTGCTAGATTGGTTCTTGTCTGTTTGGTTTTTCTTCTTTTTTCCTTTCTTCTCTAAACAAACTGAAAAAGAGTTTCTTCCAAGAAGGCTTAAATTTGTTGATTAATTCTTTATAATTTACGGCAAATAGCATTCTTCCACTCTTTCAATGTTTGGGGTTTATCTTCATAGCCATGAGATTTTAGAAAACCTTACAATAAGAAATTACAAGCCGTTAGGTCAGAAGAACGAGATGGAAAGGGCACATTACCAAAATGTTAAATAATTTGTTCCTGAAAAATTTTACTAAAAACTCTCACTGTCTGAGCCGCCATATTTCTTTAAAAAATAAGAGCCAATTACATTACAATACTTGTGGATTATCCATGGCTCAATATTGGCAGTTTGTTTTTTTTTTTACCAAACTGTTTAAGTGGAACTGCGCTTCATTTTATATTTTCTGCAAATTGTAAGCGTTGTTGATAGTCACTTTCACCTAACTTTGACAATTGCTATCTTATACGGATAGAATTTTAAATCTAGTTGTAAAATGTATTTTGCTTGCAAATAAGCGCTGTGATTGAATAGATTCACCACTTTTAACATAATTATCGTACACAAACACACATTCCACTGCGCCATGACTAAAATGGCATAACCTGCGGAGTTGAATAACACTATACCGGTTTCTCCAACTAACTTATTCTTGCTGTGTACTGCGCGTTTAACATCCGGTTCCTCTGAATCGCCCTGTATTAGTTTCTTTTCTTCTCTATTTTCTGTGGTATTATTATACTAAAAGCGCAATACTACTGTTGTTAGCAATAACAAAACAAGAGTTTCTAATTTTTTACATAAAAATCAAACAAACAAATGTCGTGTTGCACCAAGCAAAAAAATATTTAAAAAAATACTTTTTATAATTTTAGTCAATACCAAAATCCTACCTAAAATAAACGTAGCAAAACAAAACTAGAAACAAATTGCAAACTACCACCTTTTAAGACAAAAATAAAAAAACATATTATGAACAATTAATTCTTTTTCCTGTACTTCCAAAACCCTCCACAAACCTTTTTCGCAACATTTTGCTTAAAATATTTTTTTAAATTCGTTAATAAAAGTTATGTTGTCTCTTCTTAGACTATACCAACAGTTCCGTAAAACATCGTTATGATTAGTAGTGCTTTGTTTAAAAAAAAAAAATGCTATTTTTTCAATAGCCCAATAAGTTGACGCGCGATTATGGGTCAAATCATTAGCAAACTAAAATCAAGTCTTAAAAAAAAGACGGTAGTAAAATAATGTGCAAAAATAATTTTAATATAATTTGACTTCCGTAAGTATACAAAATCCTGTTGCATTCCTAAAAATGTTCAGAATATCTCAACACTCTTTTAATCTTCTGCATATTTACTCATTTTTTACCAGCTTCCTAAAATCTTTTAAAAATGCTATTTGAAACTGTTAACTACCTCCACTTAACTATATAATAAAGAAATAATTCAAAAAGTTATTAACATCACTAAAATACCCAATAAACTTTGATTTGTAAAATTGGGTAACAGTAGATCATGCAAGTACGGCTGTCTTTGTGGAAACTGTCTCTAGGCAATTAATTACGTTTACAATTTGTAACTCCTACTCAAGTAAAATTAAAAAACAAAAGATGTAAAAAATCGTTTGTAAATTGAGAAAACGGCCAATTTTGTTTTGTCAAAAGAGTTCTTAATGTATCAAACAATGTCAATACACTTATTTAAAAAAACAAACCAAAAATATTTTGATCACTCTTTACAAATTATTTTTTTCTTAGAAAAATTATTAAATATTATCAGAATGTTGTATGACTTAGTTTGCGTAAGAAAGCTATCTAATAAATACCTCCAACTAAACTCAGATGTGAGAGTAAATTTGTGAATAAAAATTTATAATCTACAACCTCTTATACCTTCAGGTGTCGAGGTGTCAAGCACACCGAGCCACAGAAAAGACATAACGGACCCATAACGGGAAGAACACTACGCTCTGCATTAGTTTGTTGGTTGCTCATCCAAGTCTAGGCCACTTGTCTTCTCTGACGTACTACCGACTTCTGATTGAATAAATAACTTAAATTAAAAATTAAAAAGAAAACAGATCAGGTTCTCAATCACTAATCCATCAAAAACCACTCTTGAAAAAACTAAATGCCACCAGCCGCTCCTAGCACAATCAGCAACTACAACAATCAAGCAATAATTTAATACCGTCGTAATTGACAATAAGTTTTTTTTTCCTTTCTTGATTTAAACCAAAGAACACCAACAACATTCATTAAGGCTTATTTTTCATTACACCATACAACAGACACTTACCACACAAATATGTTTTTAAAATAAAAAATAAACCACATAAAAACAAGAACAAAATCAAACACTTGTTGATCGGTAATAGAACAACGCATAGATTTTCTTTGACTTTTCGTATTGCACTTTCTCAAACAAAAATTCTAAAAAACGGTTCTTACTCCTTTAAATACCTCATCAAAATACTGAAAGCAGTTAACAAGTACAACTATATTTAAAACTTTTAACAAACTAGATGTAACCTCTAAAAGTATCACTGCCAACGTTATATTATGCACCAATGTTAACTACACCTACAATATACAAAGTGTTTCCTAATTGAAAGCAAATTTTGTTATTTATTTCAAACAGAATATCTAAATAACTATCTATCTATCTTGCTTCGTTTTTGAGATAATCGAAAATTACACGTTATTTAAAAAAACTTTTTATTTAGCAAAATTTAAGAAAAAATACCAGTTGTAACAAAGGTTAATACAAAAACAATATTATTTTAATAAATTTTTCAAATGGCCACCTTAAGCGTTGATGCAAGCTTGACAACGCACTAAAAAGAATAATAAACTGCTTCAAAATGCAAGTTTTGAATGTGCAATGCAACATTCGCAATTTTTTCTTGTAGCTGCTCCACGTTGTTTATTGGCTCCGCATAAACCTATTGTTTAATATATCCCCACACATAAAAGTCTAAAAGATTTAGATCACGAGATCTTGCAGACCAGTTCACTGGAACCCTTCTACCAATCCACCTATCATTAATATTATCGTTAAACCTCCGAACTACATAACGCCTAACATGAGGCGAAGCTCCATCGTGCTGGTACCACAAGAAAGACATTGTTATCCAGCAAATTTTATATCTGATTTTTCAGAAATTCTGCGTATAAACCAGCATTTTAACGAGGTTCTAAAATTTGAATTAGCAGTAGTTGCCCATTAAAAACCCCACCATGTGTTAACTGAAAATCTTTGTTGGTAAGCTCGTACCCTAACTGCGTATAGATTTCCTAATGACTGACCCAATGTGCTCATTATGTATATTTTTAATGCCATATCTCGTGAACATAGATTCATCACTCCACAATATTGAACTAAAGAAGTTAGGATCTTGTATATATCGTTCAAGAAGCCATTCAGAAAATGCAAGTCGTTGTGCTGCGTCGCCTGGTTGTAGGTGTTGTCCTTTTTGATAATGATATGGGTGAAAAATTTCCCTACTTAAAGTTTTTCAGACAAAGTTTTTAGATAGTTTTAAACTGGCGGAAAATGGCCTAACGCTAACCCCTGGTTCATCAAGAACTGCGCCAACTATTTGTTCCTCTTCTGCCACGGTGTGCTATTGATGTGGACCTTCACTACGGCGGTTTTCAATTCTAAATTCACTAAGCCTTCAAAATGCGTCCAAAAATACGCGACAAGAATGTTGCTTTCTGTCGGGAAATCTTAATTGATACTCGCGACTTGTAGCTAGGGCATTACCATTTCAGAATCCGTAAACAAACATGATATCTGCGTATTGATGAAATTAGAAAAATAGAGACGGAGGCTCAAAAATAAAAGTGCTTACGATCTACAAAGGTCTTAAGACGGCGTAAATCTTTAATTTACATAGCGTACAAAAATCAAACAATACTTAGATATTAGTATTCTATTTATTAATAATAACAATTTATTATTACTTACAAATATTGGTTCTTTATGTCCTTCCAATTCCAATTTAATTTGTCAACTAAAACTTAAAAAATATGTTTTATTTATTTTATTCTTTAACTAATTTTATATATAACTTACGTTTAAATATATTTTATGATTCCGACAACATATTTGATCAAACAATTACCTTTACCTTAAATATTCAATAAACATTACTCACTACTTGCGTATTGGAGTCATCTCTTAAATGCATTGAAAACTGCATTTTTCTAAAGCAGTTAGTAGTACGAATCACGATGAAACTGCATTTGCTTCTTTAAGAACTGCACTCTATTCCATTCCATAGTAAGAAAAAATGTCAGGACTCAGTCATCAACTTATACCAACACATAAAATATAAATTAACTTGTAGCAGTATATGAATAAATTATCTACGCAAGCGACCAATAACTTTTGTAAGAACAATTTATTATACAATTTATTGGCCAACAGAACTACTACTATTAAAAATACACCATATACTTTGAACTATATACAGCCAAACACGAATACTGTGGCCCATGACAGGCGTTTCCGCGCATCTTGAGAGAAAGAAAACTATAGCCAGAATGAAGGATGCATAATGCGAGAAAGGGAAACAATACACTCAGAGACACAAACTGAATTTATTCCCGGGTAGCGCCGGCTTCGCAAAATAACAAATAAATGTTTTGCAGCATCGATGTTATTTTCCTCGCAGTTCATGCTAGACTGACGCGATTTAAAATTGATTTTGCATGTGAATGTACCTAAATTATTATTGGTCTCGCTTAATGGTTTCAACCCACTTTTGTCTACGGAGTCACCGGCCACAATATTAGTGTTTGGCTGTAGGTGTTTACAGATAAGCGTATTAAGAAAGTAAAAATGCTTTATGTTATTATGCAATATAAAAATTTAATTTCGATCCTTATAAAATTAAAGAGTATTAATTTTTTTTTTAATGTTATGTAGAGACTAAATGACTTGTAATAAACTATTATTCGTATTCATTTTATAATAATTATAATATTTTAATGGTGTTTTATATATTTATTAAATTGTTAATACATAAACTAGATTCGCTAGTTTAATAGCATGGTCAATGTTAATGTATTTGAATTTATGATTAATTAATATTATTACAAAATCAAATCAATAATTCTTAATGTTATTAACATTGATAATGATATTAAAACTAATGTATGTATCAACACTTTATCGTTTATCGTATATCAAAACAAGCAAACAAGCATTTTTTATACAAATATTTTTTTACTGTTTGTTATTCTGTGGTATCAATTCTTTTGATACTGCACTGAGTTCTGTTATTTTACTCCTACAATGTTATGTGTTCAAGTATTTTTAATTGTGAAGTTTTGACAGTATTGGTAATTATATTTGTAATTGTTTGCGCTATATGTCTTAAAAATTAATCAGTAACAATTATAGTTAAGTTTATTCAAATTTAACCTCGAATTTAACCTAAATTTATAGCCGTCCGCGCATTTTCATACGCGCAGTTTGTAGCAAAATTTGTGTCAGTGGCGTAACTTGTGTTTTTTTTTTTTAAATTTATGATTTTATATTTTTGTATTATTTTTTAACAATCCTTTAGTTTCTTTTGTTATACTACCGTGGTCTGCTTTTGTTTCTTTTATAGTTATACGTCAGGTGAAGGACCGCATCGGTATCAATTGTGCATCTCTGTTTTATTTCTGTGTAGTTCTTACTTCTTAATATTTATAATTAAATTTAACCGCTTTTGTATTTTAGTTTACAATTTATCATTCAAGTCAAGCGTGCAAATGCAAAAGTGTTGCATATTCTGGAAAAAAAACGTGTGGTAGTTGTGGAATTATATTTTATAACAGTTGCGCTATTCGTCATAATAAGTGCCACTACAAAATCAGATATTGTTAGATGAAGTTCGATCTAACAATAAATTGCTGATGCTAAAGTATCGTATCTTAAAGAGAAATTGCAAAAAAAAGATATTCTTAAATACAAAACTCGTATTCAACTATTTGTTTACAGAAAAATTTCACCAATTATTATTTATTTTTTTATTGCGACCTGCTCAAACTAAATCTCATCAAAAAGTCAAGCCTAAAACAAGCCCTGCTCCTAGAGGAGAGATACATAGTCGTGGGGAACAAGAAGAAGATAAAAAGCAGAAGAAGTACACCGGTGAGTACCCTTCAGTTTTTGCTTTTATTAGGCCATCAGCCAGCAAATCACGTCAAGTGCCTTCAGCACCATAAAGCTATGAAAAACAAAACCTAAAATTTTACAACCTGGCCGGCCACTAAACCTAAGGCAATCACTTCTGGGTGCAGCCACTATCTCCTTCGGCATTCCAACAAGCTTCACAACCTCAACCCTTATCCACAGAAGATCCCTCATTGTAATACGGAATAAATCCGTATTCCAAGGGCTGTCGGCCAAATTTAAAAATATGAATGTAACCATAAACGAGCTGCATGCGGATTGTCGAGCTGAGATCGCTTACTGCAAAAGGAACAATGTGTGGCATTACAGATTCCAATCAAGATCCAAAAAGACGCTAAAATACGTCATTTGGAACTTACCCAAATAAATTGAAGCTTCACTATCCGTCAAACGGATGGGATAGAAAATCATTCCAATGCTATACGTTCAGTTGCCCCAGAACGCAGTTGAGAAAAATTGTTGGAACTCACAGGTATAGTTGGAACTCACAGATAGAAAGTACGGAGATATTGTACAATCCCAATCGTTGCCAGCGTTACGGTAACACAGCATCCATGCAGCACATTTGACGCAATTCCTCTTACGTATGCGTCAAATGTGTTGAAACCATTTCATTTCCACTTGCAACTTCACAAAAGAGTCGGGGCATAAAGCAACATGCGCCGCGTGCAATGAGCCGCACACCGCAAGTTATAAAAGCTGCCTAGCATATTTTAATCTTCTACAAAGGCTCAACCCAAAGCACCTGCTTCTCAAAGGCATATTTCCGCCAACGCCAGCAAGGACAAATCATATGCACAGGCTACGAGAAACCAGGCGCAAAACGCATCAACACTATTAATCAAAAATTAGCTTCTCCGCTTGGTTCAAGCCATCATAGCTGATTTTAAGAAAATTTGTATATCTTTTATGCACCTTCTAATCTAAAAAGCTAGAAACAAATTACTTGTCCATTAGTTTAAATCTCAGACATAGTTGTAATATAAGTTCTCCACAAACACTATGCAACGCTTATATGGCTAGCACAGCAGGTGCTCTATCTTCTCATACACACATTATTAACAATAGATAAGCTGCATTATTTTTAAATTATGTTTACGTTAATCAAATAGCAATTGATAAAAAATTAAAAATAATGTAGATGTATAATTATTATGGCCCAACTATCAAGATAGCGGCTGGGATTGAAATAGTAAATCAACCAACGTTCAACCAGCCAACCACCACACCGAGCGTAGACATAATATATTTTCAATTTAACGGCCAATGTAGATTGCCTCCAATTTTTTTCAACTGTAGTTAGCTGATATTTTATAGCATTACTGCTAATTAGGAACTATTTTTTCCCTTCTCGCTTCTACTTACCAACTACTCTCCGTTCAACTCAATTTGGTTTATCTCGTCTTTTCGCATCAACGCGCTATCGTTTTCGTGTGCGTTCTATCAATTTAATTTGCATATAATTATTAAATGTAGCTTAATTAGTAATTATAAAACCTTCCTCGAACCGATGCGTCGTAATGCAAAAATCCTCATAACAGCAATATATAATGTTATCGGCTAGGCTCCGCGGATGAAGACGAAGGCAGCTAGTCCAAATCCAGGAGGTGTCTTGATGGTGGTTTCTGGAGCGTCGGAGGCGTTGGTGTGGTGAATTTGAATTTTTGGCGAGGTGTGGAAGCACAGAGTGTATGTTTGTCCCGAAATGTTCTAGGGATATGACTGCGTGTGATTGTAGACGGCACTAGGGTTGGGCCCGTTTGCTTGAAAGCTGCAGTGGCGGTGGTGAACCCGTACTGGGGCCTGAAACGGTTGAAATCCGGTCTATGTAAGTTCTGTAAACTTGTTCCTTGCTTGATGATTATAGAATTTGAAGAGAAAATGGTGCGAATTAATTGGCTAGTGTTGCTCCGCCTACTGGCTGCAACAATTTCCCCCAACTTCTGAGGATGAGCTTTCAGTTCCAATTAGGCACGATGATGGTGTCCGGGTGACGTCAATTTGGTTTAGGCACTATGGTTTGGGACGGGAGTACTCTATTAATTAAAAAGTGTCCACTGGAGTTTCACTATCTATTTTGATGTCGCGGTTTGGAATGTTTAAACACTCGCGGCATGGGAAAATCGGTTATGGTCCAAGTTCTGACGCTCTTAGGAGTTCCCTGATCTGCTGAGGGCACTAACCAAGGGTTTGAGGTTTTCCGCACTGTTCCCACACGTGTGGTGAGCTTCTGTTTCTTGCCGAAATTTTTGTTCTTGTAGGTTAGGCTTGCCCTACCTCGTTTGCCATGTCGTGTCACCACAGTGTCGTAGTCAGAGTCTCTTGAACGGGGGCCTCTTGCTTGGTCGCAAAGTGTCCAACAATTGAGGGTTTGATTCCGGTCTCTTTACCTTCCGTGTTTCCCGGGCCAGAGGTATCCTGACATGGTTGTTCTTCATCTGTTGCGTTTGGGGTTTTGACTTGAATGTGCACGGCCGGTGTAACAGATTTATTCGAGCTATTTGCGTTGGTGACCACTGTTTTGCTCACAATTTTTTCGACAACAATACCTGCCCGCTATAATTTGAACCACGGTCGCGGTTTTGATCTTGCGGGAAATCGCCTATTTGCGCTCCTTTTGTGCCATTTTTTTACGCATTTCAATGATTAGGCAGTCAGAAAACGGGCATCATCCTGTCTCACTTTGCTGTCATAAGTGTAGTGAGGGTATGCTGTCCAAGTTTGTAGCTGTTCAGCTTTATCAGCTAGATACGAATGGTATTCACAGCTGGTAATGCTTGGCATAGTTGTCATCTCGTGATGCAAGTGAAAAATGTCGTGGCAAATTTAGTTTGCCATGTCCATCCACATAGCCGTTGTGGGTTGGTGGCTGTGGGTATCTGGCTGACTGGCTGACTGGCGTCACAGCCAATTGTAGGTCAAATAGGTTTTCGACGTGCAGATGTTAGCGTTGATGGTATTCAATGGTGGTACTGTCATTGCCATTATACGAGATAAATCCGCCGTGCTCAGGAGACGTGACGTCTCGGTGTATGACCAGGTATCCCTGCGTTCGTGGATGATTGCCGCGTAGTGGCATGTGCAGGTCTCTATGTTATTGCCTGGGTTTTTCCTTCCCGAGTGTTTGTTACAGGTACGTAAAAACACTATAAATTTAGTCGCCACATGAGAGAGAGAGATGTACGTCTAGTTCCACTTGAATTCCACTGATTAACGAAAAGTCTGAGTGGATCGATATCCACACAGATGAATTCAAACAAATCAGATTGGACCACCAAAAGTTCCTCTTCAAGCTGACGATGAACATCTCTCAAGAAGAGTGAAGCCGCCTACACGTCACCGGAAGTTCCGGCTCTGACCTTTTCCAAGTCCCAAAGACCCCAGCGTTTTTTCGAGCAGCTGCATCCAAACGCAAGCCACCCAAGACTTGGGACGCATGCCAAAAGTCCGGTCGATTCCGTCACCGCCTTCAAAAGCGAAGAGGTCTTGATGTCCAACTGCAAAACCACGTCACACACTACAAAGCCCGTTCCTAGAAGAAGTAAGCAAGAAAAAGTCAAAAAAGGACACGGGTAAGTCAGATTTTGCTATATCTGTATCTCAAAAAGCCATCAGCCAGCCCATCACTTTCAAAGACATGAATGTAACCATCGATCACGCCGTAAACTTGACCGATGGTATCCGTTTGCACTCTTTTTTACATGCGAATTTCCAAACAGCGATCGCTTACTGCAAAAGCAACAATGTGTATTGCACTTTTCAGTTAGGGTCCAAAAATACCCTAAAATATTTCATAAAGAACATTGCATTGAGGCAAAGTTAACAGCTGTAGAGTTTGCCCCATTCTCCCAGTTCTCCTTACTTAAGCCCATCCCAGCTCCACGCAAATTTACACAGGACTCAGGGCATCAAGTAACATTCTCCGCTTGTAAAGTGGCCAGCCCAGCTTATCTCAAGCTGAAAGCAAGCTAATCTTTTTCAAACGCTCAAACTTAGGCAACTGCTTCTCAACGCTCGCAAAGAGCAATCTTACGCACAAGCAACGGCAATAAACTTGGCTCAATGAACAAAGCTGATTTCGATGCATCACGTGATGCAAACTTCGAGGAAATTTAAATGGATGAATTTAGAATAAAAATCCGACACATATATGTCTTTAGCAAGATTTTTCTCAGTTCCAAAACAAAATTTATAAATTATACAACCAGTAACTACTTACGAGTCACAAACTTAGATCTTTACAAAAAAACAAGCTAAAAGTTAACCAAAAAACTACTGTGATAATAATATTCAGCATATCAGAAAACAAATGAATTGATTAGTGGAAAAACAGTGTAGTAAAATACTCCAGCACTCAGAAATTAAATTGAGCAAGACAAGACGCAAGAGACCACAAATTAGATAAAACGACGACTTAAATTAGGTTGCAAGACTAAAATGGTACCAGATGGCTTATATCTAAAAGTAGAAAATGTCTAAATAAACAAAATACAGTGTGTTTATACTTTTTTATCCCCAAGGCTTCTTTGGTCTATGTGTGACTAATCTAAGTCAATTGTAAAGTACCTTACTGCCAATGCTCTTTTTTATGCACATCTCTAAAACATACACCTTTGAAGTCCTTAATGACCCAAATTACAATGAAATTAAGCATAAGAACTTCAATGTCAATTTACTTCGTTATACACATCTCAAGATCCACTTGGTATATGTATGGATAACCTAAACATACTATCAGACCTTATTTGTAAGTAAATAAAATAAAAAGTATATTAATTATTAGTGAGGAATCTCTAGGTATCCACCTACACCTACATAATACAGGCTTACCGAGATCCAATGCAACTATAACGTTTTTTGGCAAAAAAAAATTTCAGAGACCAAAAATAATCAACATTTTTGTGTCAAAAAGTTAATAAAATATTTATAAATAATGAAACAAAAAACTACTATCGCCATTTAGTACTAAAAAGTCCGCATTAATCGGTATTATACAAGGCATACTAACGAGGTTTGTAGAACCAAAACAGTTGTCTATGTTTGACCCTTGGTTGCTGTGATCTTTAAACTGAGTTTGAATAAATTATTAATTCATTTTATAATAAAATATTTGATTTCGATAATTGAATCAAGTATTATATTTTATTTTTGGCACAACCCAACCCTTTTCCCCACTTAAATAGTACCCGATATCAAAAATTCTTCACAAAAAAATTTTACCTTAGTATTGAAATTAAATCCAGAAAGTCATTTAAATAAATAATAAAGGCCGCGATATGCCATGGTAATTAATTAAAACTGTCATAGATCATCAAAATAGATTTTAACTCAACAAATTAATTTTACAAAATGGTTGATTGCCGGTATTGGTACTCTAATATTGCAAATCAAAATGTGTTGCCAATGCAGATGCAAGCTTCGGAAGCAGTCTCTCATCTCGATCATTCGTGTTTATTGGACATCAGTTCCGAAGCTGCTTGTATTCGCCAGTCAGGAATTATTTGCACTATAGGACCTGCCAGTAATGATGTTGCAGTACTTGAAAAAATGTTGGATGCTGGGATGAACATTGCCCGTCTTAATTTCTCCCACGGTCCGCATGAATATCATGCTGAAATGATAACAAACCTTCGACAAGCTTGCGAAAATCACAGCAAACGACTTGGTATGATTTATCCATTGGCTATTGCTCTTGATACTAAAGGACCTGAAATGCGTACTGGAATATTAGAAGGAGGCCCAAGTGAGAAAGTAGAACTTAAAAGAGGGGACACAATCAAATTAACAATGGATAAAGCTTATATTGAGAAAGGTACTGCGCAAGTAATTTACGTAGACTACGATAACATACAAAAAGTAGTACAACCTGGTAACCACATTTATCTCGATGATGGTTTAATTTCATTACTATGCACTGGAGTACAAGGTTCCACTTTAGTTTGCACAATTGAAAATGGCGGCATGTTGGGAAGCAGAAAAACAGTCAATTTACCCGGTGTACCTGTTGACTTACCAGCAGTTTCTGATAAAGATAGAGCCGACCTACAATTTGCCGTTGAACAAAATCTTGATGTAATATTTGCATCATTTATACGTGAGGCATCAGCTGTGGCTGATATAAAATACGCTCTAGGAGAAAGAGGCAAGAATATAATGGTAGTAGCCAAAATTGAAAATCAACAAGGCATTGATAACCTTGATGAAATCATCAAAGCATCCGATGGCATCTTAATTGCTAGAGGTGATTTGGGTATAGAAATTCCGACTGAGAAAGTATTTGTGGCACAAAAAAAAATATTTGCTAGATGCAACCAATTTGGCAAACCTGTAATTTGTGCAATTCAAATGTTACAATCAATGGTTAAAAAACCAAGACCAACAAGGGCTGAAAGTTCAGATGTAGCTAATGCTATTTTAGATGGCGCTGATAGTGTTATGTTAGCTGCAGAAACCGCAATAGGTGAATATCCATTGCAATGCGTATTAACTATGGCAAACATATGCAAAGAAGCTGAAGCTGCTACTTGGCAAAAAAGATTATTTAATGATCTTGTTGATAAAGTTATTGCGCCTGTTGATGTAGCTCATACTATTGCAATAGCGGCAGTCGAAGCATCTGCCAAATGTATGGCTTCTGCTATTGTTGTTATAACAACATCTGGTAAATCTGCTCATCTTATATCAAAATATCGGCCAAGGTGTCCAATCATTGCTGTTACTCGTAATGCACAATCTGCTAGACAGGCGCAACTCTTTCGTGGCATTATGCCTTTACCGTATACAGAATCCAAAAATACTAATTGGTTGCAAGATGTTGATGAAAGAGTCAATTTTGGTTTATTACATGGAAAGGCCAGAGGATTTGTCAAAACAGGTGATCCAATTGTTGTTGTTACTGGTTGGAAACAAGGTTCTGGATTTACAAACACCCTTCGTATTATATATGTATCTGATATTTGTGATACAATTATTTATTAGTTTTAACTTAATATTATTATGTTTTTACTTTTGTTGTTGATGCAAGTACAAAAATATTTTAGCTCTGTATGAATTATCACTAATTTATCTAGTTTTTTTTAATTAAATAAATAAACAATGGCTTCTCTACTAAACTAGATTATATAAATAATATCAAAGCAAAAATGAATAAAATAAGTGTAACATGTTTTAACCATTCTTAAACAACTGTTGATTGGTTGTGCTCGAAGACCCTAGTTATCAACATTTCCTATCAAGTTAATCAAATTAGTGGATTTCATAAATAATATAATTTATAAATTAAATGTTTTTTAATTTGCATATCACTTTGAGTAAACAATCTTAATGCAATTTAAGCACTACCATCTTGAGTAGTTTAGGTTAAGTTCCCACTCGTGAGCGTAGTCAATTTTGGTTTTATCCTAATGAGCCTGCAATCAATATTAGTTCCATCACATTAGAGTACTTATTGAGTATTCCCTATCTCAATAGCAGTACATTTTATTATTATTTAATTATATGCTACTTTTGACTTTTTCTAAAATTTGTCCAGAATCAGTCATAGATGTTATAAGTTTGACCTCATCATCCTTTCTAGGGGTAGCCGGTTGCGACGCCAATTCTTGTTTACATTCTTCAACTGTGATGTATAACAAATAATACTATAATTTTTTTTTCATGTTTAAAAAATCAATTCACCGCAATATCTATAAAATTTCTGCATATTACTGATCTGCATTTTTATTCTTTAATTTCAATGTAAGCTACACCATACCTAATCAAGCGTTAAAACCATAGTATAGTGTAAACCTTCATATATCACAACATAAATAATTCCCCACCCTACAATTCAAAACAATGAGGCATATTGATTAAAACTAGTTTAGGTTTAACCTCCCGTTTTGTCAGAAGCTAAAGCCAAAATAGTGTGTTAAAACTAGTGTGGGTACTACCTTCTTGTGGTGAGGGGCCTGAGTAACTTCTGCTCAAGCCATGCCGACAAGAGTTTAAACTCCTAACACGGACACCCATGCAAGATGGGCCAGGTATAGAAACAAAACCAAAGGTATCTAAAACCATTCCTGGCTATCCTTTCCTATTTTTCTGTAACATTTTAGACCCTTAATCTCCTTCTTGTTTATTTCCTAACATTGCTGCAGGCAACTTCTTCTTTTTATAAAATAAATTAAGTCCGCATAAAGGTAGCAAATGCTGCAAATCAGGTAATTGTGCAAAATATAAAAAAAATTACTCAATCAAAACAATGTTTTGATTTGTCTTTATTGTTTCCACGTCTAGCCACACGATTAACGTCAGCAGGTTTTAGAGGACCTTCACAACAGCGATCACTTTCCGATCATAATTTAAACCATCTTCAAACGAGTTAGACAGTCCGTCCTCAGTAGATCATGTTTTGACCGCACATACTGGCAAATTTTTCAAGCCAGTCTGGTCGCACCAGAGTCAAACTGTTTTCAGCTGGTCCGTTAATTCACTGGAGGACATCAAAATTTCTGTAGTTCTGGAGAAGAATAAGAAAGTTTTTAGTTATTTTAAAAGAGCCACGACGAAGAAAGACATAATAACATTAAAAAAAAGTCTTTGCACGCAGCAAAATTTTTGAAAACAAAGATCTTGAAAAAGCTACGATAACCAAATTGGTCGGGAAAGAAATTTCCATCTGTGGCTTCAATCCTAATAGTCGCAATCGCAAAGTCACCGAAGCAAAATTATAGCCAAATATTCTTGCGTAAAAAAAAACATTTACATTTCTACTTTTTAAAGATTTTGAACTATAACTTTTCTTTTTCGTTGAAGGGGTTGGAAACGGCTATCAACGGCATGGGTACCTCCTCAGCACCAGGACCATATAGCAACTTTTATCAGGTTATCCAGCAGTTTCTGGAAGTCCGCGCTTGTTTTGCTTGGTTTCAGAATCACGTATGTTATAACAATCCGTTTCTTAGGGCCCATTTCATTTGGACACATACTGATGAATTGGTCACAATGTACAAAAAAGTACGAGGGTAAAAGCTCGTCTTGAGCTGACCTTCCAGAGCAAACAAGAGTTGTAAACAAACGGTTCAAAAACAAATCGGGAGTGCCTTCGCTATGGTACGTCCCATTCATGGTCTCTCCCTAAAGAGGCCTCTGTACAGGTGTACACCGCATAATTATGTGTATTACATAAAGCCCTGCTAAACAGTGAGACGCCATCTCAAAGCTCGTTTCTCCAATGTTCCGTATCAATCCGCTGGTCCAATTCGTACAAGCTTCAGTATTCCCCCTGGCCAGGTTTAGACAATCTTTGCCCAAGTTATATTTGCATAAACGCCGGGTCATGTAGGTATTAAAAGCAACAAGTTTGATCATTTAGACATTACCAATAAGTAAATTAATATTTAGAATAGTTTCTGAATACGTTTTATGTGAAGACAAAAATAGTTTATTTGAAGAAATTATGAGAAAATTGAATTTGGAACGTCCATACTTTTATTTTCGTTAAATCAAAGAAATTGACATTTTGGAAATTAAATTCATCTTTTTAGACACAACCAATAAGTGAAATTATATGGAAAATTAAATTTTGAAGTCATTTTGAATAAAGAAAAAAAATTGTTTATTTGAAGAAATTTTAAGAAAATTCAAATCCAATTTCCAATTCCAGCTTTAGTCTGAATTTATGTTCAATCCAAGAAATTGGCATTTCAAAAGTTAAATTTATAATGTCGACAATACCAATAGGTTGATTCATATATAAAATTGTATTTTAAAGACATTTTTATGAAGAAAAAAATTAGTTTATTTGAAGAATTATTAAGAGAATTTGATTTGAAACAATATTACTTATTACATTACTTTGTACTTGTAGTAAGAAATTCGCATTCCGGATGTTAAATTAATTATGAAAACAATATCAATAAGTGGATTCAATGTAAAATTGTCTTTTAAAAAAAAATTATTTGAAAAAAAAATTGTTTATTTGAAGAAATTTTGAAAAAAATTGATATGAAACAGTTTTACTCTAAATTAGGTTAAAACAACTTTACTCCAGTTCAAATTATCCGTCCGTAATTATGCTCTGGAGTACCCCCACCTACCCGCTGAAGTATCCGTCATTAAATGATTGGGTATTATCTCATCCTCTTCTGACATAAAAACTAACGCTTGCAAAGAGAAGTAACTTCCAATCTCTTGATAACAAACACTTGGGCGGGGCACTCAGGTTTAAATATTTTGATGCTGATCATGAATTAGAGTAACCCACCCACAAATGTCCGTCATTATTAGAAGTGATCTCAAAAGAGGTGATGGTGACATCATCACCTCTTTTGACATAGAAACTTCTAAACGCTTGCAGAGAAGTAAACTTCTAATTTCTTGATAACTAACACTTGAACGACTGAGCTTAAACTTCAGTTCAAATGAGACTGTCGTATTCATGTTCTGGAGTGGCCCACCCACTTGCACGTGTTCCATACATTCTTTCTTAGCTGCCATACAATATTTATAAAATGTCATAATATGTTTATGTGCTGTCATAAACGATATAAATTGATTTAAAAATGTTATAAACGTCAAAACATATTTGTGAGTTGTCATAAACGTCATAAAATGTTTAAAATATAAACTTCATAAAATCTTCCCGAGTTGCTAAAAACGTTATAATATGTTCATGACTTGTTATAAACGTCACAATGTTTGAGCAGTCATAAATGTCATAAAATGTTCGTAAGATATCATAAACGTCATAAAATGTTCCTAAACTGTCATAAAATGTTTAATATATACCATAAACATCACAAAACATCCGCGAGCTGTTATAAACGTTAAAAAATATAAGTACGCATAAACGTCATTAAATGTTTTTGAACGGTCATGAAATGTTTATAAAAATTTTAAAACTCCAGTTAAAACTACTTGTCTGTAATCGTGCTCTGAAAAAAATGTTTGTGTGATATCATAAGCGCCATAAAACGTTTGTGAACCGTCATGAACGTTATACAACGTTTGTAAGCAATCAATAATGTTTCTGATCTGATCTGTCATAAAATGTTTCCGAACAGTCATAAAAAGTTTGTGTGATATAAACATCATAAGCTGTCATAAATGTTATAAAAAGTGTGTGAGCTGTCATTAAATGTTTTTAAACTGTCATAAACATCATATAATGCTCTTGAGCTGATAGAACCATTATAAAATGTCATAAAATGTTTGTAAGGTCATGTTTCTGAGGTCATGAAATGTTTCCAAATTTTTATAAAATGTTTGTGAGATATCATTTACGTCATAAAATGTCCGTAAATTGTCATAAATGTTAAAAAAATATTGAATTGCCATAAATGTTATCAAATGCTCTTGAACTCTAATATAATATACTTGAGCTGTCATAATTATTTATTTATTTATTTATATTATATTACATATTACATATGAACATTACATTACATTAATACAATATTTATATATTATGCAGCACCAGTAGGCTTACAGCCTGTTTAAAGGTGATACATATTATTTATTACATTTATACATTTTTAAAGAATAAATGACAGTAATACAGAACTATTAAATAATAGGTGGTAACAAGTTATTGTTGAAGGTAGTGATTTTTTATAAGTCTTTTAAAAGTGATTATATTATTGGATTGCTTTGTTTTCTGGTATTTCACTGTATACTTTTCCACAGTCATAAACGATGTTGTGTTTTCCTTTATTAGTACCAATAGAAGGGTTATATATGTCGTTTTTCTTTCTTGTATTGTAGTTATACATGTTGCATCTTTTTACTAATGAGATGTTTGTCTTTATAGTTCCAGTGTTAATTTTAAATATAAGTTTACATTTTTCTATTTTTATAATGTTTTCAAGTTTTAGTCTGTTTTTATATAGTGTTTTTGAAGGTGTGAGGTATGGTAGGTTAAACAGTGTTTTTATACATCTGTTTTGCAGTCTGTATATTGAATTTATTAGATATTGAGTTGTATTTGACCAAAAACCTATCATGTACATTATTTTAGGTATTATCACATTGTTATAGATAAGATTATTTATTTTACTACATCTAATATCACATTTTTTTATAGCACCAATTAGAGGTATTAGTTTTTTCTTAATTTTTGCTATGTGACTAGACCACGTTAAATTTTCGTCAATTAATAGCCCTAGATAATTTGTCTCTTTCACTTGTTTTAGAATTGTATTGTTCACTTTCAGGCTTATCTGATTACAGTTTTTATTTTTGTTTTTGAATATTATATATTCTGTTTTATCCTTGTTCATTGTTAGTCTATTGCTTACAAGCCATTTATTGTATATACATAGATCTTGGTTGATGGAATCACTTAGTTTATTTATGTCACTACCAGTGTATAGTAATACTGTATCGTCAGCATAAACTATGTAACTTCCTTTAAGGTCACAGTTTTGGAGGTTTTGTATGTATAGAAGATACAATAATGGTCCTAACACCGATCCTTGTGGGACGACTAATTGAACAATTCTTTCTTCACTTAGTTCTCCATTAATGTTTGTTTGTTGTTTTCGATCAGTGAGATAACTCTTTAGTAACTGGTGTGGTTTTCCTCTGATGCCCATTGCCTCCAAGTAGTTTAAAAGCTGATTATGATTTACAGTGTCAAAGGCTTTTTTTAAGTCTACAAATATAGTAACAACAAACTTGCTGTTGTCCAGGTTAGTGTAGATATAGTCCATTAGATGTGTGATGGCTGATTGGGTTCCACTTTTTTCTTGAAAACCATATTGATTTTTGTCAAAACCAATAGTGTTTTTTATGAATAGGTTAAGTTGGTTTTTGATAATTGTCTCAATTATTTTTAAAAATATGCTTATTAGCGAAATTGGACGATAATTTTGGGGGTCTTTAGTATCTCCTTTTTTGTGGATTGGTGTTATGTATGATAATTTTAATTCTTTGGGATAGATTGCACTTTCAAATACATTATTTATCAGTTTAGCTAATATTGGGTTAATGATGCTTGGGACAGTTAAAAGATTTTTTAAATAAATTTTGTCTGGACCAGGTGCAGAGTATGGCTTTAAGTTCTTTAGTACTTGTTGTATCTCTTTCTCATTTGTGGGTTTTAAAAAGAAGCTTTTGGAGTTCTGAGTAATTGATGTTAGCGAGTTACTTGGTCCCATTTTTCGGTCCAATTCTGCTGCATGTGTAGAAAAAAAATATCTTTTTTTTCTTTTAGAATGTTGTCACCATATTTAATTTGTTTTATGGATGTGTCAAATTTTTCTTTGCCAAGTAATTTATTAACTATGGACCACACCTTTCGTATATCCCCATTTGCATTAATTATTTCATTTTCTAGGTAATTTCTTTTTTGTTTTTGAATGTCAGTTTTCAGTTGTCGATTGATTTGTTTTTAAACTGTGATAAACGTCATAAAATGTTCCTTATTGTGAGATGTCATAAGCAACATAATATATCCGCCATCAGAAACGTTTTAAAATGTTTGTAAGCTGTCATAAATGTTATATAATGTTTCTGATCTGTCATAAACATCACCAAATGTTCCAAAACTGTCATAAAATTTTTGAAGGATAGAAAGTTTCTCTTATGTGCAAGCGTTAATTTTATCTGTCAAAAAAGGTGGAGGCGACATCTAATCCCTCCACCTTCACTTTCTCTAACATAGTAGCTAACAACAATTGCAAAGATGACAACTATCTATGTATAATATAAAAATATACATGATAAAATCCGTGGCTTATGGAAGCGAAGACGAATTGCCAATCGGATGTTGCAGTCTTTCCAGTCCAGACAGTGCCGGTACTGCCGGTCCCGTCTGGTTCGGTGGGAAGGCGCCAAACGGAGGCCCAAAAAAGGTGCAGCCCATTTTTTTTCTTTAATAGCACACAATCGGTAGAAGCTACATTGAAACATGTTATTAGATGAAAGAAGCGCGATTGAATAGCCTTTAATTTCAAATTCCAAAAATAACAACAAAAAAATCATTCTTCATTAACACCCTGTATATATAAAAATTCTCAATTGAATTTTGTATTAAAGAGTAATTTCAGATATGGATAATGTTCCCATAACTTTCCCATAATTTACATGTTTTCTATACTAATTAAATTGTTGTATTAAATTAATTCAAATATTGATAACTACCATGGCAAATCAATGTTCAAACAATAACATTATAATGGCCGTCACTTTCCTGCATTAAATTTCAACATTTTCCTTATATAAATGATATGCTTAATTAATATTTGATACACAGATAGAAATTAGTGTATACACTGTTTGGATGACACTATGATAAAAATTTATTATTTAGACTTAAAATTTGTAACTTTTCAGTATTTAAAAAACAGCTCATTTCTACTATAGAATAATTTAAAATCATAATTAAAAATATTAAAATTTGCATTATACCAAATATAATTACCATCATTCACAAGATTCACTTTCGTCTACATCAAATATGTCAAAATTACAAAAACATATTCAAATTATAATAAAATGGATCTTTGGGTGCATCCAGAATGTCGGCAGCGGACCGTTAATGTTACCTCTCCTGCAGTCTTAGACACAATTATTTGATTATCAAAAGTTCAATGAATAAAATGATTTAAATTTTCCACAAAACAAAACCCTAAAAGTTTTAAAAGTAATTTAATAACTACAATTACTTGCCAATTAACAAACAAAACTGAAAAAGTTGTAATCAAAATATTGAATTTTCAACTTCAGGCAACTTTTCACTAAAAGTTGCAAACCGTCAAGATTCCAGAAAACCTATAGAAATCAAAAACATAATAAAATAAAAACAATACTGTTTAGTGTTTTTAGTACATATCATTGTTAAATAATTTTATTCATTTGTTGTAAAATTACAAGTTATGTAAATGCGAAAATACAAATTTGCATTTTTTATAATTAATGAAACTTATGAAAGCGTGAAATGTGCACGATGAGAAAAAACCAAAAAATTATATATAAAAAAACATAATTAGCAATGTCCTCTATCTTCCACCCTCCTTCTGGGTGCGGCTTTAATAATATTATCAACTCTAAGAATCATCTCAGCAGCTTCAGTGGCAGACATCAAAACCTGTCTTTTAACAACAAATGATTCTGTGATTCCCAATGTCTTCATATCTCCAATTTCTCCTTTATCCATATTCAAACCCTTAGTGCAGCTTGCGCTTGCATGTGCTGCACGCAATTCAGTAACCAATTGAGCAGAATCATAACCTGCATTATCTGCAATTATTGTAGGCAACTGTTGTAAAGCACGTGCATAAGCTTCCATTGCAACAGCTTCTTTACCGGGCGTCAAAGCAGCTGCAGTATTAACAGCAACTGCCATTAACATCTCACTGCAACCACCACCGTATACAATTCTGGTTTCCTTAACAGTGGCCGCTAGCACGCATAAGGCATCATGAATAGAACGATCGGCCTCATCAATAATTTGTTGTGTAGCGCCTCGAATTACAATAGAACAAGCTTCACCTAAAGCAACGCCTGAAAAACGTAACAATACATCTTCTCCAATCATAATTTGTTCAATTACATCGCAAGTTCCTAATTTAACCAATTCAGGATTATCGAATGTTGAAGCAATTTCTCCACCAGTTACCAAAGCCAATCGTTCAATTCCATCAAAATCGGCATGTTCAATTGCCATTACACCAGCATCTGCAAACAACTGTTCGGGGTAATTGTAAATCAACTGACGATTAATGAAGACATTGCAATTGTGTTTCAGAATTTTATTAACTTTATCCTTCATCTTTTCTTTTTCGGCTGATTCGAGCTCTGCGATTTTAGCCATTGAATCGACTTTAATGTGAGATCCAAATACTTTAATTTTATCAGTGTCCATCGGTGTGTTTGCTATTAATATCTTCGCTTTCTCAATACGTTTAGGTTGATGAACGCCTACCTTTTTATCTAACAAAAATCCTTCCTCCAAAAATGATTCTTCTAAAGTACCACCTTTCTTTTTAATAATTTGAATTGCGGTTAATTCACCAGATCCTTTCAATCTCATTACAGCATCAACTGCCAATTTAGCAAAATATTCTTTATGTTGTGATAGAATTTTTGAACTAAGCGTTGTGCGTGCGATATTTAATAGATCTTCACGGAATTTCTCCATATCAGCACTATTATCCATTGATGCATCACGTAATGCTTTACGTGCAACATCAGAAGCCTTTCTCCAACCAGCAATTATCGTTTGTGGATGAATTTTTTGTTCGATTAATTTTTCAGCTTCTTTTAATAATTCTGAAGCAAGTACGGTTACAGATGTAGTTCCATCGCCAACTTCATCATCTTGTACTTTTGACATATCAACGAGGATTTTTGCAGCTGGATTGTCAACACCAATTGAGCGAAGAATTGTTGCTCCATCGTTGGTTACTTCTACTTGTCCTGCACTACGACCATAAGATACCAGGATTTTGTCCATTCCTTTAGGGCCTAATGTACTCTTCACCAATTCACCGATGGCGATTGCACCAATGAAACTCGACATGCGAGCCATCTCGGCCTTCTCCTCCTCTGCCTCATTCTTCAAGACTCGAACTGGATTTAACGACACCTATAATTGATATTTAATTAATTGTAATTTAAATGCAATAACTTACAAGTAATGACATTTCCTTAATTATTTTATTTTAATAGAAACAATCTAGAAGGTGTGAGTCATGTGAATCATAACCATAACCTATAATGATTAGTTTTACAACACCCAAACAACAACATTCAATCAATCAATCATTAACTTCAAGATTCCACACCCTGATCAATGTAATACAATCAATTTCCCAATTGCTGGTAATATTACATTTCTATTAATTAAGCACGTGGGTTTTAGCCGGTCCGCTGAACCTCCATGACACACCTGATTTTTTTAAACAGTTTTTAACATACTAACACAATACCATTTACTATTTTAATATCATAATAATTAATTTGTTAATGTTAAAATGATCTGGATGCTATAATTACCATTTTTATCTGTTAATTTGGGGCACAATTATCACTAAAATTAACTTGTGGTGGCGCAGTACAGTCGAGTAATTCTTTTGTGTCAAAATAGTTCTTTGCGATGACGGCGGCCGGCGCACTAAACCGGTAAAGAATCGAAGACACCCAAACACATGCTGCCATCTAATGAATTTAAATAAGAACTAAAAAAAAGTGGCAAATTTAAATGATAAAATACACTGCTGCCAAAAATCAGTTATAGTTAATTGTCTTTCTGATATTAAACAAACACATTTAGACAAACTTTGCGGTGGTTATGTTTATTAGAGCTTTATAAACCAATAAAAAAAAACTTCTATAAACAAAACAAATTGTCTGTTCTTTAATATATGTATTTAAAACCGTAACTAGTTTCATCTTTTACAAAGCCATTATTGGACGGTGATACAAATAAATATGAACATAAAAGAAAACTTACAAAGCTTATATGCGACAGTTAAACACAGAGGTGAAAAATAAAATAATTACATTGAAATTATTATGATTAAAAATGATTCATACAATAATGCAAAGAATAAAACAGATTAGGTAGGTAGAAAAAAGATTTACGAACGGCGGTTTTTACTTAAAGGTAATTATGATACAGAACATTAAAAGATTAAATTATTTCAAACGGGAGATTTATACAACTCGGTTTGGTCAAGATTACGGAAGAATTATTTTTTGATTTAATAATTTTAAGAGCTTCTAACAAATTTAATATTCTGCCTTTAGAAAAAAAAATATTTTTTTCTTTAAAACATCTTTGTAGATGCAAACAATTTGTAGACGCAGTAAAGTTTCGGTTAACTAATGGCACACTCTCAAAACGAGCGTTTGCTTAAAATACAAAATCACAACAAAAAATTGTCTTCATTTCACATAACTACTTTCTGCAGTTTTTTTTTAGATTGAAGTTTGATAATCGTTAGAGGTTGCAAGATAGTTTAGAATTTTGCAATGACTCAATTTTACGTTGATTAAAAAATCTTTATGACGTCAAAAAACGTAAATCTGGCTTTGGTTGGAACACAACAGTTTTAAAGCAAAAAAGTACAATAAAAAAAAAAGATAAGTTTAAAAAAAAATTAAAATTTTATTATTCAGCAAATGACAATTAAAAAGTATTTTTTGAGTATGCGTGATGGATGAAGTATTTTATATTATTAAAAAATGGCATCTTAATACCTAACGACTTCCTAAAAGAATGCAACTCTTTGTTAAATTTGTAGAAAAATTTAAAAAAAACAACAAAAAAATTATTTGCAACATTTTTATTTACCAACCAGTTTTGGAAAAAAAATAACAATTTAAATTATTTTTTTAATAACTGACGCAACTAATGCTCATGTACCCAACTTCCACACCGAGCATTTACGTTGTATTTTAATGAAGTATATTATACTTTGCCGTTATTAACTACTAACTGCTCTATAAGACGGCAAGAATACTACGCCGCCGTCATCAACTACCACCATTTGTCACCATATACCAAATATTTAAATTTTCATTCATTTCTTAGTCAGTAGAATTTAGAAAAGTGTTTCTAACTAAATTTTTATTTGGTTGTACATATGTTATGTTTATGTTTAATGTTTAAATAATCTGTTTAAACTTGTAAATTAAATTATCAATTAACGTTTAAAAAAATTATAAACAAAAATACAATTTTGACATAGTATGGCAAAACAAATTCATGCAAAAAGAGAGTAAAGTACGCATCTATAAAACCTGCGTTATACCAATTTTGACGTATGCAGTCGAGAAGACGAAAGTGCGTCTACAAACAACAGAAATAAATACTCTCTAAACAATAACTCAGCATCAGGGACAGAGTACGCAGTTTATGGTATCGTACGTTGGACAAGAACAAGACATTGAGAATGGAACAAGCACGTACTAAGAATGGTTGATAGACTAGCCAAGGAAGCCGTTACCATCGATACCAAACACAAAAAGGCCTCTTGGACGACCGCCCAAAAGATGGAAAGACAGCTCGACGTCTATATCACAGGAGGCACAATAGTTGGAAATTAACAGGACTAGTCCTACAATAAGAAGAAGAAGTTGGTACGTCTCAAACGCAAATCAACCGTTTTTGTGAGCTTGCGCCTTGCTCAACATCGACAACCAACATTCACTAAAATTTGAACAGATTTCATTATGAAATGGTGGTGATCAAGTCAGAGGCACTAGTGGTTAACAGTAAATGTTGATTAACAGCAGCATAATTTTCTTGTGCCGTTTTATAGTACGGATTCAACAAGCGCGCGTACAAAGCCCGGTTAAACAAAGAAGTTTAGGTTAAAGTTTAAATAAATAAATGATAAAAAGCTAAAAAAATTATATTGGTGTATACAAAAAAAAATAGAAAATGTCAAAATATAAAAAAAAACTGTTTTAAGCTATTTAATATGTAGTTGACAATACTGGTATGAAATGCTTTTACAAAAAGATTTGTTTTTAAAAAATAAAAAAAACTTTTTTGTTTTAAGACCAATGTGTTAGGTCTAACGATTACAATCTCAGTTTTATTGAAAATTTATTTATTTTTATATATAATTTTTTTAATTGTCCTATCAAATCGACATTTTAACCTGCAATTTAGTCGTCGGATCAAGCGCCTGCTTAACTAAAACATTTGGAGCCAGCCATAAGTCATTTTGATCGCAAAAACTCATTAAAACAATATTCTCAACGGGTTTTTTCTTTTTCCCAAGCTGCACTTCATTATTTTTGCACAGTTTGCACAAAACCAAAAACTAAGTTTTTTCGAACTTATGAGGGGCCCTAACAAAAAACAAAAAAATAATTTTCAAGATAGCTAAAAAACTGTGTTCAGAGTATTGTATACTCTCGCACATTATAAGATTTTTTTTGTGCGTAAATGAGTAAAATTTACTTGATGGTAAGCGCAGGAGTAAACGTTGATATATAACATGCTGTTTCATAACTAATATGTTTGACATTAATGTATCAGCTTACACACAATCAATAAGTTTACATAAACATGCACCTATCGTAAAAATTCTTCTTTTAAGAACAGTATCAGTTGGCAGATGTAGTACATTGTATTTTTTGTTAGACCATTACATTCACCAAACTGTGCTAGGTGAAAAGACGCTAAGAAAGTAAACTACGTTAAGGCTAATGAACTGGCGCGCAAAAAGTCAACCCTCAAAATGTGTAGGCTTGAACTCTGCGCCACCATTAAAAAGCCTAAACATCTTGCTAAAAGCAAACACACAATTCTTTCAAACTACGGTGGTACATTAATCTAGGCTGTTAACAAGCAAAGAAGGCAATTATTGCTCCAAGCCTCAAAATGCTTTACTACTACTTGCGACTGTTTAGAAAAAAACATGAAAACTATTACAGGCATTTTGACAAAGCATTCTCAACTAAGAAACCACATGCATATTGTAGGCATTGTAGACAGCCCGATATATAAAGGTTGTAAAATAAACGACAAGACGACTGAGTTTGAACTATGTACTTGCCTGGTATTCTTCTTTGCAAAGGAGTTCATGTTAGGAAATTGCTAAATTACTACCGAAGAAAGTACAAAGGGACTAAAATGAATACTCAACTCAAAATCCAGAACGGATGGCCAAAATAAGGCATTGCTTTGATTATTTATATCATTTACTTTTGCTATTATGTTTATAATTTCTACTTTACTAACTCAGTATATTTAGCTTATCATTATAGTGCGTCGGTGAACCCATATTTAAAAAAATTTAAACTACTTCGTAGCTTGCTTGAAAGTTTATCAAAAATATAATAAATAAAAAATACAAAAAAGATATAACGGCAGACAATTCTTAGTCTCAATTCAACATTTAGGTGTGTTCACCCAAAACTGTTTTCATGCCGTATGTATGGAGTTTGCTCGTTTAATCCAAATCTTTATTTCTACCAATTAGTCTCAATTATTGCTGAATTAGTAAATTAAATATTTGTCCGACTTTTTCCAACTTGTTTTGTTAAATCCATAGTGCTGCGTATATGATTGGTTTTTTGCTATTTTGAGCAAATCATATACGCAGCACATAAGTTTAGTATTTTTTATATTTTTTGATATATTGAAACCAAATCTTTTTGCTGTTTTGCACTACTCAATCAAGAAGAAGTTGTAACTTTGTAATACTATTTGTCATCAGAAGTGTACCATGCATATTGATTAGTTTTTTGAAAGATTTTTTTGTATAAATATTTTGTATATACTTAACATATTAATAAACATTATAAGTACTTACGTATACCTAGTCACGCCGTTTTCTTTTGGGGTAGGCAATCAAGGTGTCGAACACGCAGAGCCATAAAGAAGGCACATGTATGTTTGGATACCTATATGAAGTAACGGATCCATTTGGAAAGAACTCTACGATCTGCATCACGGTCACGGTATTATTATTATTATTATTATCGGAATCCAAATTTTTGAATCAATTTTCAGGCGTACAATTTAATATGATTTTTTTAGCAATATAAACGTTGATTTTGACCAGTTAAATAAAAATTTCCATTATTGTTCTTGCGTATTTTTCTCAACCTTATCCCTACTAATTAAAAGTTTAGGTTATTTTTTTTCATGCGCTTGTGATTTCGATTTTGTTCTTTTATAAATAGTTTTTCTGTGTATTTCTTCCATCTTGTGCAAACATTTGTCTTAAAAATAAACCTGAAAAAATAAAACAAATACACAATTACAACAAACAGCTGCATTACTTGCAGTGCCGTAACTAGGGCAGTACCATCGGTACCCTTGCAGATAACAATTTAACTACATAAATTTGGAATTTGGAAACATCAAAGAAAAAAAATTGTTTTCCACAACTTCTCTTAGCGACTTCTTTAAAAACATTTTTTTTTTGTCAGATATAAATCATACCAAATGCACACAAAAATTGGTAATACGTTTTCTTTAACCAATTAAAATATATTGTGGTTTTGCTTAATTTGTCTCTGTTTTGATCAAACGTTCTAGGTACCTTATGAGTGGTCTTTGCTAAACCATTTATTTTTATTAATTTAACGTCTGAAATTAAGAAATCGTAATCAAAAATCAAAAATTAAAACACAATACAAAACCAAATTAAAATCATATCGCGGAAGTTTGTTTTCTAACAAACGCAAATTAAATTACACAAATCATATTTGTTAGACGAAAAGAATCAATCAAATTGTCTTTGTTAAGCTTACCAAAAAATATAAATTTAACAAGTTCACAGAACCGTACCTACTGGCACTTTGTGCAGACCTAGAAGCTATTAAAAACCCAAAAACTTTAAACTTTAAATTTACATATGCTCTCTTGTTACCATCAAGACGTTAACAGATTAATTTGTAGCATGCTCAAACGTTTTACTCAACTAATTCAATTAAAAAGAAACTATAGCCTTTAATTTAAAAAAATAATCTGTAATCAATTACTTTTATTATCAATAAGTTAAAATTTTTATAATTGAAGTTTTTGTTATTTTGTTATTTTTTTTAGTATTTAGTATACAGGATGCTTATAGACAAAATTTGATAGTAAATATTTTTTTCTGTGCTGAACAAACAATTCTTAATCCAAGAAATTCTATTTTATATTTATTGTTATTTTTGAAACATAATAAAAAAGACATTTATTTTTAAATTATTTTACCGGATCCAAGATGCCCTAAACTGGGTTTCTGTAACTTTTATGAACTTCTAAAACTTTTTTTATTGACCCGCAGAGATAAATCATGTAGATTTTCTCTTTCATAATCTAAATCTAGAATCTTAAAATTAGATAAAAAAATGGAGCTCCTCTGGGTAAAAACTTGCAGATTGTAAGGGGACCTTCAAAATGTTTAAACTTAAAAATTATGTTTTTTAAAAAGAGAAAAATTTCTGGACTTATAAGACCCAAAAATTCTTTTCAAGGTTGTGTTGACTATTAAAGACACTACTACAAAGAATTTTTGCTATACAAAGTTTTATTCATTACAAAAAAAATCATCAAATTTTGTTTATTTATACTTGTTGTATTTTATTGGAATAGTACATTAAAACACAATATATAACCGACAACACATAAAACTTAAAAAAACTAAATTAAATCTTTTTATTTGAATCAGAGTTGTTTTACCAAACCGATTAACAGGCTTACCTAAACTTTCTACAAAACACAATATATATTTTTGACAACATTACTATTGACCAAAGACAACAAATGTGGTTCTAGCATAATGGTGCTCCAGCTAATTTTTTTATTGTTGTTAAAAAGCATTTACATCAAACTTTTCCACTTAAATGAGTAAGAAGAAGCGGACCTGTTTTATAGCATGTTGTGCCTGCTTGGAATTAGAAAGAGGGCACACAAACATCTTATGTAATTTTGTTTTTGCTAAAAAAATCGTTATTTAGCGGGCCCATGACTATTAAGACTTTTATTGTATTTTAGTCTAAAAACAAACCTTGTTAAAAAGTTAATAAATCAATTTAACATAAAAGATTTGGATAAAGCAAGCAATTGTGTTAGTTTACACAACACTCAAAAATGAGAAGCAATCAAAACTTAACTTAACCACAAGAATAATTTAAATAAATTATTAACAAAGTTTAGTATAAATATGTAAACATAGCAGTGATACCAACAGACATAAATCAAAAGTGGACACAAGCTATGTCTTCAAAAACTGTAAAAGCTGAAAAAAATTTAAAAAAGATCTCATACTAGAAAGCGGTAGGACATTGCATATGCTACCAACATAGTAAATCAATTTAATAATAATTCAAGAAAAGTACATTGGATAGTGGTAAAACAATTTTTTTAATACTTAAACAGGGGTGGGGCTGGAAGGGGGCTAAAGGTGCAAAATTGTAATTTAGTAAAAAATACAATCAAAACTAGTTGAATATTCTTATACAGATAGTCGCATAATCAACAATAAAAGCTGAATATACGGCCTCTTTAGTGTGCAGGTTTGTGCTTGTTTTGTAGACTACAGTTGATAGAAATTCTGAAAAAAAAACAAAAATTACAAATCTATATTAGAACCAACCGGCAAACTTAAAAATTGGCAACGATAGCATAAACAAAATAAACATTTTACGTGGAGTATAGCAGCAATGTGTATTATTTCCTCTGCTATTCAATATCTACTCATACATATTTCGACAAACCCTAGAAAATTTATAAGAAGAATTCTTCTTAACCGAACAACGCTTAACAACATCAGATATGCAGATGATATCATAATTATTGTTAACAATATAGAAGATCTACTATACTTAATGAATAGATTAACAAGCTCCAGTCATAGATATGGATTAGATATCAACATGGATAAGACCAAATTCATGATCATAAGAAAGAATAACCCACAACACCATTGTATTGAAGTTAAGCCCACTTCAGTAATAAAATAATCTCATTAAATTCAGGGTAATTATATTGTAACCATGCAAAAAGAAAAAAACAAATTAATAATATTCAAAACACAAAAAAAGCATTAATTGTTTTATACAATAAAGCAATCCAATTCCTGAGAAAACTAAAAAGGCATTTAAAATCAAACTCGCAATTACTGAAAGTACAAAACCGTAAAACTATAACTATTAGATTGAGGGTATGGCTGTGTAACAATGGTCGTAGTTGAACACCGAAAACACACACGCGACCAAATAAAAACAAGCTTGCGCACAGGTTAGTCAACTTAAGACGGGAGTTAAAGCAAGCATTTCTGTTCACAAGATAACATTAAAAGAGCAAAGAAATATGTATGTCTAGGCACCGTCATAAATGAGCAATAGAACCTAACACAGAAAAGGAAATGAAACACAAAATTTAAAAAAAATTGAAACATATTCATTAAAATAGCAACAGCTTTTAAAAGTAGAGATCTAAAGACACAAAAATAAGATTCTAATGCTGCTATTCTGTGTTATTATACGGAATAGAAGCTGACGCTGACAGAGACAAACATAAAGAGAACTGGAAACGTATAAAATATAGCTCTATAGAAGAATATTGAGGATATCATAAAAGTTCCAATAAACAAATTACTAACAAGAATGAATAAAACAAAAAACACTTTTATTTAGACAAAGTTTTGCATAGTTTATTCAAAAATGTACACATTGACCTTATTGGAGACCCTTTTGTAAACCAAAGCCCAAATGCCTTGCATCCACAGCACTCCCTTATGGCCCTAGATAATTGACATCACTTCATAAGAAAAATGTGGCAGAGAAAATTATAGACCTGGAATTTATAAAAATAAATAATATGGTTGCTGATAGTCTAACCAAAAGAATACTTTTCATTAAGAATGAAATTGTATATCAAAAATTGAAATGCGTTTTTAACCTTTTTGGCTGGCGACCCAAAGTACAAAATACCCACGGCCCTAAAAATGTATGTTAACAAAATTAAAAAAAAAAACTATTCGTAAAAAGTCAAAAATAACAAAATCCGGTCAAAAAACATTAATATATGTTTAAATAAAATTAAAATCCGGTCAAAAACGCTTTAAAAGTGCAAAATTTTATTCATAAAATGTCAAAAATATCTAAATCCCGTTTTTAGACATCAAAATATTGTTATAAAGTATCAGGATTTGGCCGTAACTGCTAAAAAACGTAAAAAAATGATTAAATCCCAAAACTAGCAAAATCTGCCCATAAAATATTGTTAGAAATAGCAAAATTTGTCATAAACTGAATAAAAGAGCAAAAAATAACAAAATGCGGTTATAAAATATTAAAAAATTCAAAATTCTATTTATAAATAGTAAAAAATAGCAAAATTTAGGATAAAATATAAAAATATATAACAGCAAAATTTGTCAAAAGATGTAAAATTCCTTATACCAGATGTTTCATATGCCCCCAAACATAAAAGTCTAGGGGATTTAGGTCAGGTGATCTAGGAGGCCAGGCAGTTGGACCTCCTCGACCAATCCACTTCCTCGGGAACACATTGTTCAAATGTTGTCACACATCTATTGCAAAGTGTAATGGAGCTCCGTCGTAAAGATACTACATGCGCTGTCTAACATTAATTGGAACTTCTTTCAGTAGTGCTGGTAGGGTCTCTTGTAAAATTTTTAAATAAACAGCGCCCGTTATACAATTTGGCAACAAAAACGGTCCAATATATTTTTATATCTGTTTTAAGAGGAGCAGCTATGAATTTGCGAACTGTCAATAAATAGTAGTGACAAGCCAACTTTAGTGAAATGACATACCTATCGATTAAAATTAAGTCATCAAATATATTAAAAATAAAAGTTTAACTTTTTTAAGTTATTTGAGAGTTTTGTTGGGTAAATGTATAGAAACACCCGATTATTAGCTGCATTTTTAGATTAATTTTAATCTATTTAGGGCCGCTTTTACAATTGCCAGATAACTTATACCAAAAATAAATTTATCTGCAGTATATACCTGGTATAGCATTAGTTATGCCTTTGTTGCAGTCTAGATAACCTATTGAAACGTCAATGATGACTTATAAGCTGACGGATAAATCATTTATACGCAAACTTGTTGTGCGCGTTATTTGGTTACTATACTAAAAATAACTACTGCTCCAAGCACCAGCGATACCTGGTTTATTTTCCTCGAAACATACAATTAAAATTTTATAAAATTGGCAGGACTCCTAAAGTGATCGGGGCCATTGTAAAATTTCAATCACTCGAGTAGAATCTCTATTCAATGAATCCCAAATTAGAACTAAAAATAAAGACGAAAACCTTGAAGATCCCAATGATTAGGTCAACCAAAGAATTAATGCTCGACGATTATCAATTTTCTTCTGTGCAAAAATTTTAGCAACAAATTCCACTTTAGTTGTAACGCGTTTTTGCATTTTCTAAAAAATCATTTATTACAAAGATGGCCGTTTCTGAAACTGACTTATAAATTGACGTATACGTTGTTCATACGCTAATTTGTTGTGCGCGTTACTTAGTTATATACTAGAGATAAGTTATAAAGGATTGTAAAGCGTATTTTTATATACTCCTTAGATAGCGCTACTCCTTGCTTAACCGACGATTGTAAAAGCGGCACTTAAAAAAGATAAAATTTACAATAAATTAAAAAAAAAATACATTCTCGAGTAGCAAGGTGACTTTCTCCTATTTAAAACATTTTTTTTTACAATAAATGTTCAAATTAAAGACCTTTAACTGCCTGGCAATGCCCTAGTTGATCCACAAAAGATTTTAAGCAATTTTGGATAGCATGCAGTGAGATTTCGTGAACGGCTATCCTTATTTGATCGTCTAACGCTTCTAAAGATAGATTTTAAATGACCCCAAAGAAAATAGTTTAAAGAATTTTAATCTGGTGATCGCGGAGACCATTCAATATATCCTCTTCAACCTATCCATCGCTGCGGAAAAGTTTCATTTAAGTATCGTTGCACATTAGCTCCAAAATGAGGTGGTCCTCCATTTTGATGATACCAAATTTCTTCTGCAAATTGTTGTGGATTTTCTTGATTTGGAAATAAATGGATTAAACTTGGGACAATTTGCTCTTGCAAAAGTTGCAAATAACAATTTGAATTTAAAGTTTCTCTCAAAAAAAAAAAATGATCCAATAATGTTTTCTTTAATTATTCCCGCCCAGACATTTATTTTTTGAGGGTACTGGGTATGTGTTTCCTCCGCCCAGTGAAGATTCTCATTATTCATTATTCCCAATCTCGACAGTTATGTTGATTTACAAAACCATTAAGGCAAAAAGTCGTTTCATCAAAAAACACTATATTATTAACAAAATTAGCATTAACTTCAAAGGTATCCATAATTTTTTGACAAAATTGCATTTGTCTATCAGGGTCGTCTTCATTTAATTCATGTATTAAATGTACTTTATAGAAATGAAATGTTGTTCCTTTTAATATCTTTCTCACCAATCTCTCGCTAATATTGTGTTGTAGCGCTAGTTTTGGTACTGAGGTTTTTGGCTCTTCTTGCAAACTAATAACAACATCAAGTGCCTAATTCTCGTTTATTACCAGATTTTGTTTACACTTCCAGTTTTGTTTTTTTTTTTCATCCAGTTTCCATAGCAACAAAGAATTATTATTTTTCTGTAGTTTTAAAAAGCTTAAAGGCCGGTTGTACAACCCAAGTTCATCTCAAGTTCATTGCTTAAACGAGTTCAATGTTAAATTTACGTTGTACCATGTTAAACATGTACAGAAATAAAATAGATCAAGCACTTAATAGGAAACAATGTTGATATAGAGGAGTTTACGGAAAATATGTGGGATTCGGCAAAAAAGAATGCTCCTAAAGTCAAACCTGCAAGCTTTTCTCGGAATCCATGCCCCTAGTGGGATGACGAGTGCAGTGGCTTGGTGGCAAAAAGGAAGAGGTTCTTAAAGATCTTCCAAAAAACTGGTAGATTGGAAAACTTGATCAAATTCGAAAAACAAGTGGCATTAACTAAGAAAGGGTTAAAGGGAAAAAAGAAGGCCAATTTCAGAAAATTTTGTGAATCACTAAACAGAGAGTCCAGAACTACGGAAGTATTGACGAAAATTAAAAGGTTTAATATATCAGTCTTCCAACTTGTTTCTAGGTTGGAAGACTGATCCCCAGTAGCACAGAAGATTGGAAAAAACTTTTTATTCAAAAGATTGCTCTAGACACAGTACCCCTTTCTCACAAAATAATACCAACACAAGTTACCCAATCAAGTTTCTCCAAATATAAGTTAGATATGTGTTGTAAAACGACCAAAAGCACTGCTCCTGGTGAGGATAATATAGCATATATTATGTTATCAGAACTTGGACAAAAAACAAAATCTATCCTTCTGCGCGAATTCAATAAAATCTTGGAGAAGGGGGAAGTTCCAGACTCCTGGAGACTGGTAAAATTAGTGGCCATAAGAAAGACGGGTGATTTGGCAGCATGCAATTCGAATGCGTACAGGCCGATCTCTCTAATCTCAGTGGTAAGAAAAACTATAGAGAATATGATGAAAAACCGCATCAAAGAATGGGCGGAAGAAACTAATTTAATACCAGACAACTTTTTTGGCTCTAGAAAGAGGCGGAGTGTTATGAACCACCTAGCCGTCTTATGCTCAGACATATACAATACATTAGCTAAAAATGAAAACTTGATTGCAACGTTCTTGGATCTAGAAGCGGCGTATGACCGGGTGAATAAAGACATTTTGGCTGACATCTTTAGAGCAAAAATTCTGGATTCGCACATAACCAGAGTGCTATACAATTTGCTGGAATGCAAAATTTTTAAAGTAAAAATGAGGACTGGGTACATTAAAAGAATTTCTTACGCCGAACTCCTACAGGGTAGCCCATTAAACCCACTCCTTTTCAACATATATATGGCCAGTATTAATACATACCTCCCTGCCAATGTAGAGCTACTCTCTTGCGCAGTTGACTTGGTAGTATACACGAGCCATAGGGACCCGCTCCAGGCATCAGTCCAATTAAACGCCGCTATGAGGCTACTGAGCTCGTTTGTGTGAGAGAGGGGCTTGACACTGTCGGGAAACAAATGTAAAGATATGATCATTTCAAGAAGAAAAACTCCATATTTACCAAACATTTACCTCAACTTCAGTAGACTAGAAGTAGTAAGCTCGTACAGATACTTACTTTATTCACGGTATATACAAAAACCATTTACATCTACATCATTATATACATAAATAACGATGAATTACAAACAATATTACAATTACACAAAAATATATAAAAGAATATTGAAAAATAAAAGCATGGAAAAAAGTATACATAAATAAAAACAAAATATAAAATTATTCATCAACACATTTTAAATGACACTTAAAACTACATTTTGAAACACAAAATAAATCAATATTATTAGAGAAACCATTAGCAATTCTACACATTCTACCAATTGGATTATTAAATCCATAATTGGTAGAATGTATAGATTCTCTAAATAATGGAGACTGTCTGGTTCGGCGATTATTGTTGGGGACTTGAAATGGAAGAGTTACAAGTAGCTCTTGGCAATCAATCTCAGACATCATTAGTCCACGTAAAAATGATAAATCGGCTCTTTTGCGCCGAATTTTCAGCGGCGGAAGATTATATTGCAATGCAATGAGGTTAAAATCGTAATTTTCGGATGAAATGCCTAATTTGTACGATAATAAACGAAAAAATTTGTTTTGAATACGTTCTATATTGCATATATGAACGCTGTAGTATGGACACCAAACTGACGGAGCGTACTCTAAATGAGAACGTACTAAAGCGCAATAAAGTAATTTGAGTGTGCTAGGAGATAGGTCAGTAGACATTCTGTAAACAAATCCTAACATTTTCATAGCACGGTTGCACATATAGTTTATATGCTCAACAAAAGTTAGTTTTGAATCAAAAATTACGCCCAAATCTTTTATTTGTGTAACATGCTCCAAAACATTATTATCGATAGTATAGTCAAACGATACTTTACTTAAAGTTCTGTTGAAGCTTATCGAAAAACATTTATTTGCGTTAAACAACAAGTTATTAATAAGACACCATGAATGAACAGAATCTAAATCATTTTGCAAACTAATGCAGTCCTCGATAGATAATATTCTTTTATAAATTTTAAGATCGTCAGCAAATAAAAGATAAGACAAAGAATTAATAGAATAAACAAGATCATTAATAAAGAGTAAAAACAGAATTGGTCCACAATGAGATCCTTGAGGAACCCCAGAAGGAACAACAATTGGTTGAGATAAAAAGTTATTAATTTTCACACACTGTGTACGATTTTCCAAAAAGCTCGACAACCACGCAACAACAGTTTCATGAAAACCCAAAGCCCGAAGCTTAGCAATCAAAATACTATGATTAACGCGATCAAAAGCCTTAGAAAAATCTGTGTAAATAGAATCTACTTGAACTCTTGATTGAAAGGCATTCAAAAGATCATTTTCGTAACAAAGAAGATTTGTAAGAGTAGGACGACCCTCGCGAAACCCATGTTGCTGTTCCACTAAAATGCTTTTGCACATCCATTGTATTTGACCAGTTACAATTTGATCAAACAACTTAGGAATAGCAGACTGGATGCATATACCTCTATAATTAGTAATATCCTCCTTAGCTCCAGATTTATGTAAAGGCATAATGTAGCTTTGTTTCCAAACTGAAGGAAACTTGGCTTCATTAAGAGAAGCCTCAAAAAGTAAGTGCAATGGCATAGAAATTGAATAAATACATTGTTTTAACAGCATAGATGGAACACCGTCCGGTCCAGTGCTAAAGTTACATTTAAGGTTCTCAATCCCTTTAAATACATCCAACAAACTAATTGAAAATGATCGATGTAATACGTTTTTCTTAAAGTCAAACAAAGGAGTTGGATGAGTTTGTGTATCGTAAACAGAGGAAAAGATATCTGGGTATTTGGCTGGACTCCAAATTGAATTGGAATAGGCAAGTGAACAGTATGATGAAAGCATGCAGTCAAAGGCTCAATATGTTAAGAGTCATTGGTAGAACAGCTTAGGAAAGCGATCCAGTAATCATGGCAGTATTTTATAAGGCATTTATTAGATCTAGGTTAGAATACATTCCGTTTATTCTTTCATTTTGCAGCAAACAAAACATTGCAAAACTCTACAGAATCCAATATGCAGCAATTAGAAGCATTATTGGCGCAATGCGATCAACTCCAACTCACATTCTGGAGAGAGAGGCTTTTTTAGCGCCTCTTCAGCTTTGTACGGAAATGTTATTGAAAAGGTAGCTTTGTAAAATGATGGCAAAGGTGACAAACAAAATTAATAAAATTAAACATATGGCAGGAACATTTAGGGATAAACCTTTCTGGGTTAGCAGAGGTACTCCATCTTTGGTACTGGCCCTGGAACAGGTAGCACACTAAGAGAACTTAGTAGAAAAAACTAAAGTGCGGTAAACATCAAAGAACATCCACACAAATATTGACGTGTTTTTCAGTAAAGGTAAAGACAAAGTATCAGCTCAAACCCATTTCAGGGAATTACAAATGAACAATGGGCAGAGTTTTACGAAATATTTACGGATGGATCAGTTCAAATAGGTCCACAAAGTTTAGTAGCATACGGGGTTTGGATCTCATACCTTGAAGACGAAGAATGGGGCAAACTACCTGAAAAAATGTCTATTTTCTCAGCGGAATTGTTTGCCATCTATAGGGCAGTACCTAAAATGAAACAAAGGACATTGGAAAAAATTGTAATCTGCTCAGACTCTAAAAGTGCAGTGGAAGCAATAAGAAATAAAATTGTTAGTATCAAAAATAATCACCTTGTAGCACTGATTAGACTCAAAATATTGTCATTGCAGGACCAGGGCTATAAAGTAGTTTTAGCCTGGATTCCGAGCCATGTTGGTATTTTAGTAAATGAATAGGCTGATAGTTCAGCAGAATTAGGGCATGGGGGACAGCTTAAAAACATAAAACTCAGCCATACAGACCTCACATTCTGGAATAAGCGCAGCAAAATAGAACAGTGGCAATTGCTCTTCGAAAATAGATACCTTCATAAAGGAAAAGAATATTTTGCAAATTTTTGCAATGTTAATAACAAGCCTTGGTCACTAGCAGGGAGATGGTGGTTCTGATGTGTAAACTTAGGTCTGGGCACAACAGATCTCCTAAACATCTACATTAAATTAAAATAACTGATAATTATTCCTGTGAGTGAGATATGGAAGGAAGTCTAAATCATATTTTCTTTTAAATGCCTCTTACATAATTCATTTATAATACATTTAATTTATTTTTGAAAATATACTTTAGGTATATATAAAAAAAAATAACAAATAAAGAAGTACAGTGGTTAAATTACAGTAAAGTACTCTGCAGATAGGACCAAAATTGTGCTCTGGGAAACAACAGAAGTTGCCTAGAGATTAAAGAAGAAGAAGACGAGAATTTATTTTATGTTTCATGACGCTTGATTATTATTTTAATTGACTTTTATGGCGGAATATATGAAATTGAATTAACAAATTACTTTTTGCATTCAATTTGATCATGGTATTTTATTACCAATGATAATAAAATAGTATCTTCAGGTGCACTGTATTAATTTACAAAATTTAAATTAATTAATTTATATATTATAATAATAGATTTACCATTTTATGTTATTGTATAATAGGATTAAATAAATTAAGTAAATTATTTTATTATTTTACTTTATTACAATTTTGTTTTGATATAATTATATTTGAATAATTTATTTAAAACAAAATAAATTTTTGTATTTCCCGCATTTATAATTAATACAGCTCAATTTTTTTAAACTTTAGAAAACTAAACATTTGTGCGCTATCCATCAATCTAAGGAATTCCCTAGATATCACTAGATTCCCTGCCATCGACTTGAGAAAAATAAAATAATAACCTAGTTTAGTTAACCAACGTATGGTTGGTACAACCCAAGCAAGGTCAAAGTTAACTCCCCAGTTAGTTTAACTGTCAGTTAACTACATATGGTGCAACCGGCACTAAGAATAAATAAATATTTGGACTCGTTGCTACAATCATTTAAACGTACTTGATTTTGTTTTATTTTAATTAATATTTCAAGAACGACAAATCGCAGACTTTATATTATTGTAATTGTTATAAAATTATCTTTCTAAATATTAAAAAAAAAATACAGGGTGTTCCATTTAAAACAACTGATGATGACGTCATATCTCGTGAAACAGGGCTTGTATTAAAAATCAAAATACATCACTATATAGATTAAAATTTCTACAAAAACTTTTATTAGGATCATTTTTTACATAAACTAAAAATGCAGCTTATAAACAGGTGTTTCCATACATTTACCCAACCCTGTATAACACAACAGCGTAAGACTAAAACACAATAGCACATAAACTTTTTGTGTGCAAGCACATGTTCAATCTAACACATCCTGTATATACTTACATTACTATTTCAAAATTGTAATCAAAATAAATGTTTTTTTTTTCACTGTATTAATCAAAAATATGTTATTGTAATTCATAATTTTTAAAGTAACTTCTAATCATATTTTCTTTATACTTATGTTGTTTACTTAATCGAAATTTTTTATTGTTTCAGTATTGCTTTTAATTAAAATGATTCGCGTGGAATTTAAAGTGTTGGGTTCCATTAAATTGCTTCGCGGTTGAATCTGTTAGTTAATCTTGTTGCAAGTAATTAATTGACATAATCATTTTGATCTGTTATGGTTTTGAGCCATCAAATATGACATTTAATTTATAAATTCGCGTAGAGCCAAACATTCTTATTAGATATTGTTGCGTAATGGAAAGGTTGGAAACATCTCGTACGGATTGCGATATTAATAGCCATTCACATTATTACAAGTGGGTTCAACGATACAACATTCATTTACTGTGTTAGGCACGCGTTCTTGTTGGCTCTTTAATAATAATTGCGATTAATTAAAATTTTTAATTAATCAGCATGTTATTACAGGAATTGCGCATCCCAATTTAAATTGTCCATAAAATATTCAGACAACAGTGCGCTCCGGGCCAAAAACAATTAAGTTTTTGTTGAACAATAATTGAGTTTTGCGGGGCGACACACCGACGCCCCCCGCTTCGGATAAATCACGTGATAGTCGGTATGCCAGTGGCTGGCCAAAGCTAATTTTGGCGCTGGTCATGTTATAGGCGTCGGGGCGCCTTCGACGAGGTTCCTTCCGACAAGAGTAACTAACGCGCGCGTCTTTTTCTCTCTCCTTTTATAATCGCGGTAGTGTTTATTTATTTATTTACATATCATACACGGATATTAGATTTAGTTTGGATAGTTTTATGCCGGATCAATCTACAGGTCTGTACTAATAGAGTTATTAATATTAAGCACAGGAATGCGTTTTCTTTTCCTGGTGCATATATCTCTCGCGTAATGGAATTGTGTATGTGTTATTAGTAGTGAGCTATTTTAGAATTGGATTAATCCGCAGCAATAAATCTTTTGCAGATTAAGAAAAGTACACCATGATTCATGTAGACGAGTCGGATCCAATAGGAGGTAATTGTTATTGTAACTAATCTGATTCCCTTGGATGATATTTATATATTTCAAAGTCGATTTGTTTATGGTTTGTAAATAGTGGGGGTCGATTTCCACACATTTTTATTTCATGATCAAATAGGAAAATTCTAACCTTGGCAATAGCCTAAATAAAAATATGTTTACCTTGGCAACTTTATGGTGCATTGTGTAAGCTTTATGTTGTTGCATTAATATGTTTCAAATAAGATGCAAATGAGAGTAAAACGATTAGCGCGCCAGCTGGCACAAAAATTTCATTCATATTTTTATTCCAACAGAGGTCCAGCTGAGTTTTCCTTATAGAAATGTCCAAATACGCAAAGGCATCGATCCAAAAGACTTATACGATTTAGAAACTGAAATTGGCCGCGGTAAATTCGGCACTGTTTACAAATGCAGAGAAAAAGAATCAGGATTATGTTTGGCTGCAAAATTTGTAAGTGTACCAAAAAAAGAAGATCGCAGGGATGTGGAACGTGAGGTTGAAATTATGAGGGAACTACAACATCCCAGACTGATACAACTATACGATGCTTTCGAAAATGGCAAAATGATGGTCGTTGTTTTGGAATTGTAATTAGTTGTTTGTTTATTAAAAACAGTTTATTATTATTATTTACGTTTTAGAATTGAAGGTGGCGAATTATTCGAACGCGTAATTGATGACGATTTTGTGCTCACTGAAAAAGCATGCACTATTTTTATGAGGCAAATTTGTGAAGGCATTTCTTTCATACATAAACAGAAAATTTTACACTTGGATATGAAGGTTTTTTTTTTAATTTAATTAAATTAAAGAATTTATTTTGATTATTTATTTTGTAGCCTGAAAATATATTATGCTTGACAAAGACAGGGAATAGAGTCAAGATCATAGACTTTGGCCTGGCGAGAAGATTCGACCCAGATAGAAAACTGCAAGTGTTATTTGGAACGCCGGAATTTGTGGCGCCTGAGGTGGTCAATTTCGATCAAATCGGTTACGGCACTGACATGTGGTCCGTTGGTGTCATCTGCTACGTCTTGTAAGTATATATAAATTTTTCAAATAATATTTACTTCCTGCGCAAATAACCACTTGTTGTTTATTATCTTAAAATTAGTTTACATTATATCTATTTTGAATCAGTGAATGAATATTTGATTATTTTTCCAATCAAAATTGTTTACAGATTGTCTGGACTGTCGCCCTTCATGGGACACACGGATGTTGAAACAATGGCAAATGTGACTATAGCAAAATACGATTTCGAGGATGAATCATTTGATGAGATATCCGATGGAGCCAAAGATTTTATGCAGAAATTACTTATAAAAGATATGAAGTGAGTATTGTGTGTGTGCATTGATGGAAGGTACAAGCAAAGACCCAAATTAGTAATACACTAACTAACTTGTTTTGTTTCTTGAATGTACTAATTTGGGGTTTTGTGTGTGTTTCAAATGGAAGAAATTTATTAAAAAAAGTATAAATAATTGGGTCTTTGCTTTGCCTTCTTTTCAGTAAAAGACTGACAGCTGAGGAATGTTTGAACCATACTTGGTTGAAAAAACGTGAACCACCACCGCAGAAAAGCGCCTCAATTACATCGATGGATATGGCCAAAGATAATCTAAAACAATTTGTCGAGCGGTGGAATGAGCATCCAAATTCACCTTACGTTTTTGAAATGACTTATTCATTACGGCGCAATAGTTCAATGCGTTCATTAACCGGATTATCTCCTTCACCTTGCGGATCATTAGCGTCTTCGGTGGATTCTGATAATCCAATATATGAAGGGGTTAATGATTTATCATTACCATCATTTGATAACCTACGTAGAGCATCAGATAGCAATTATGTTGTTAAAGCAACTGATATATCTGAACGGGTTAATTTAGCTGAAGAAATTAGAAAATTATCAGATAAACTATTTCAATTATCCACAATGCCCACTATCATAACAACAGATACATTCAAGAATAGCACAATTGTAGAAAATCCAATACATGTTCCAGAATTGAGCCATTCCACCAGTAATACATTAACTAATACTCAAGAAAATAAAGTCCCATGGAGAAAAACCAAATTTCGTATGACTAATATGAGCAGGGACGTACCAATTTCACCAAAACTACAAAGCTCTAGTTCATTCCGCGAGCATTTTAATACCAGACTGTCCGCGTTTACGGGTCCAAATCCAAAAACTGTCAACAGCACCAGTCCTAATGGTACCAAAAATCTTTTGCTTAAACTATTAGAGCATTGGGATGGACCTCAAAGTCCTAATCCCAAATTTAGACAAAATTCTTTATCATCGGAATGGGGTGAAAATGAAAGTTTAGGACAAAAGACCATTAGTTCTTTAAATACCTTCTTCCAATCCAGATCGACCAATAAAAAAATCACAGCTTTCCATAAATCTGATTCTGTACAGCACATGCAATAAATCCAATTGCATTTTAGTTTTTTTGCATTTTATTCGCTTTTCTTTTCTTTTTATTTAATGATCTCCAGTATTAGCTAGTCTTAGAGACTGCTGTTATATGATAAGATGCTGTTGTATATTATTACAAATTTATAGAGAAATAGCATCACAGTCATATTATATATTATAAACAAAACATATATTGGATTAAAAATATTTACTGTACACATATCTGATAAATAAACTATTAAAGACTATTAGTTTCTTTGGTTTGTATAATATTGTATTTGTGTTGAACAAAAATAAAAACTGAAGAAACTTTTCTGAGCTAAAGACTGCTACTACAAAAACATTTAAGCCCTTCCTAGCATCCTAGCTTAGAACCATATTTACAAAAAATTGATATTGGTTCTTCCAATTAATAATTTTATTCGTGATACAATCTAATAATATGAATATTTTAGACAAAGGATTTTTTTTAATGGTGTAAGCTATAGAAAAACATTAGCAATCCCGATTAATGACAAACAATATCAGTTTCAAGTTGAAATACTGACCAAAAAGCACTGGCGGAATTTAACTGCCCAGAACGCCTCAACACAAACAGACCTTCTGGCACCACCAAACTGCCAACGCAACTCAAACTAACCGTGGCAGAAAAAGAGTCACTTGCCAAATTTGTATAATATACAGAGGCCTGATCAAAAAACGGACAAAGCTGTAAAATCATATTAAATGTAATTAGGAAAACTATGATTTGACAAAATTTTGATTTGATTGTAATAGCTGACGTTTTCTTTTTTTAAATAGTACAATATATTTTTTTGATACATTTTAATCAATCAAGTCTTTTTCTAATAAGGTTACATAACACAAAATTAGAGAAAATGTTTCAAAATTATCCACCTTCATTAAATTTATTTAACAAATATTATCAACAATAAATGCTACTACCTTGTATAGGAAACTAATAGAATCATAATAAATATATTAAAAGCAATAACAAAAAAGTTTATAACATATTTTCAAATTGACCACAATTTTGTTTAATGTATAGTTGGCATCTCTTAGAGATGCTGGATGTAGCATTCTTCGGATAAATTTGCGGTAGGTAATTCAAATAACCATGAAAAATTTACCAATCAGTCTATTGCTGATAATCCCATATTATACATTTAAGATAAATCTTTTTTAAAAATTGTTTTTTTTTCCGAACCAATATTTGTAGTTTTTTTATTGAAAAATCCATTTTTTTTCAAAGGTACATTAACCGGACCATATTATTTTTTTGAACAATGCATGATATTGTACAAATTGTTACAATGAATGTATGACTTGTAATTATGTGTTTGTAAAACAGCAAGAACTAGGTGCTTTTTGTTTATTTAGTAAAATATTAATTTCCAAGTTCTCAGGAAAATTTTGCTTAAGTATTTTGAACTTCTTGAAGTCGTATGTTGTGGAACGTTTTAAAAAGTATGAGGTAAATGAATGTTTACTAAATGCACTTATTGCTATATATGATGGTAGCAGAGTGGGTGGATAGTACACTGAGCAATTGGTTCAACATTGAACAAGGTGCAAAGATGCGCTATAGGTTATGAGATTGAAAATAACGTAGATAATGCAGTAAAGCGATTGAATGTTGCAGCAAATGAAATAGATCTCTGTATAAATGCCTCAAAACCTTATATCATAGTCTTCGATAAGGATAAAGTAAGCAGTGATTGTAGAATAATAAAAATGGTAATTTAGATGGAAAAATAAAATTGAGAGACAAGTAAATACATCGCAAAAAGTAGTCGGAAGTATATATGTGTATGATTGCAAAGAATGAAGTATTGTCCAAGAAGGCAAAGATGGCAGTTTATAAAAATGTGTTGACACCTACTGTGCTGTATGGATCTGAAGCATGGGTATGTCAAGAGAAACACAAAAGTAAAATAAATGCGCCTATAATAAGGTACTAATGGGCTTATTCTGTACATATTTTAACATCGATGTTATCCAACATCGCTGTACAAATGACTTTTTAACCTATCAGGCACCGAGTTTTTCAAATACTACCTAGCAACGTTCAAAATGTTAATTAACATCGCTATAAAAAAAGTTCAGAATACTGCTATGAGAAGCAAACCTATGATGGAAATGTATTTGAATCAAAATGGGGTAGACCACGTAAAAGTTGGTTGAATGTTGAAGAAGTATGTGTGCGAAGAACAAAAATTAAAAGTAGAATGATAAAAAAGCATGACTGACCACATGTATGGATATTGTTAAAGCAAATAAAATATGCAAGGGCAAACATGGAGACAAATTGAACAAAATAAGGTTTAACAACCAAAGTAGACTATTGTACAGTGTTACTGCCTACCCCAAAAAGGAACGGCGTAACTAGGTATGTATGTATATATGTTCATGGCACAATATTGCCGTAAATTAAAATCTAATTTCTGAAGAAAATATAATGAGTAGGAAGAGCACTATTAAGATATATCGGCCTGTATACACGCCTTGCTAGACTTTTTTTAAACTATCAAAATAAACTTAATAGTAGTAATATGTCAGTCCAATGTTACCCAAAATATAAAAGCACCACTGACTAAAAACCTTAAAATCTTGGTTGGGATCCACTAAGCAAGATGATGTCTATAGCAAAAAATAGCTCATGTCAGAAATGTGATTCTAAGACAGATTCATCCACTAAAGCAAAATTTGTCAAAGCAAACAAATACATTAACTTTTATAGCAATCTGTATTTTGTGTTGCTTCTGTGTGGTGGGCGTTGATAAAACCGGAGCAAGCTTTTACGGGGCCGGGTTCAAAAGTTTTTGCAAAGCTTAAAAAATACCGGTGGAATCACTTTACGAACGCCGTGTGCGACTCTTCTTATTCAAAAGAGGTTAAGTCAGAAAGAAAAAACCGTCAAAGTTTGCCTATAGCGTCAATTTTTAGAATCTTACACAAGCATTCTGTGTAACGTAGCAATTCTTTGATTAATCGTTATAGAATCGAAAACATTGGAATAGTATTTGAAATATGATGTATCTAGGTTACATCCTAAATCACGAGGCCGGATTTCGAAGAACACTCTAAACCTCCTTTGCGCCGGCCTTGGGCTTTGCTCCATAAAAACAATGTGTTTTGGTTGATAAAAAGTGGTAAGTTAACGTAATTAGTTGATATCTATGATGGATGACTATTTGTGCACAAAATGAGTTACCAACTTAAAAAACTACATAAAGTGACTTTCAAAATATGTGAAAAAAAAAAGAAAGTTGCTGGCAAAAGAAATACCAAAGTCTATAAATCAGTCAAAGACCAGAATAAGTAGCTATAGCTATAACCAAACGTCTTGTAATTTAGCAGAAAACCGTAGACTATAGATGAAAAACAGATCAAAAAGTAAGCTTCTACCTGAGAAAAGTTTAAAAAAAGTTATTAATGCTTCCAGAAACATCTACAAAAATTACTAAAAAAATGGACAATGTCTGATGTAACTATTTGTTGAACAACGTACAAAACACAATCTTGGCTTGTCAAAAAAAACCAAAGAGTATAATTAAAATTACCTTTATTGCAAAAATAATTCAAGCTATGAAAGCAAATACTGAACTTTGCACATTCTATAGGTCAAGCTAAAATGAGATTTTTATAGAAATACGAGAGAGGGAAGTTTGCGAAAAATGTAAAGCAAAACACAAATTACGTTATGTAAACTGCTTTATTGCTTCTCAAAATATTCTTCTTTAAAATCTATACACTTTTGCATCCGATGAAAAAAATCTTCAAAACAATTTTGCCACTCTGAGCGAGGTACCTCCAAAACAAGTAATTTAAATGCTTCAGGCAATGAAAAACGCTCGCCACGCATTTAATTTTTGATATGTCGAAATAGAAAGAAGTCATTGGGCAATAAATCAGGCAAATATGGGCAATAAGTCATTAATTGGATGTTGTTACTGGTCAAAAACTCTACAGTTTGTCGTGCTGTGTGAGCGCTTGCATTGTAATGATAAACAATGATTTGCCGGTTTATGCTGTTCCTTCTGATTTCAGCAATAACTTCCGGCAAACAAATTGAAGTATACCAGTCAGAATTAAGTGTCATTCAATTCTCTAATGCAACAGTTGCAACATAACCCATTTTTCCAAAAAAAACAAGCAATCATTCTTTTCAAAACGCTTCGTGAAACACCCATACAGTTGATTGCTGTTTAGTTTCAGGCTCATATGAGTATATCCAAGATTCGTCACCTGTTACAATGTTATATACCGAGTTTGAACGACCCCCTTCAAATTTCTTTAGCATATCCTTGCACCACTTAACACGTGCCTGTTTTTGTTCTTCTTTCAAATTGTGAGGGATCCAACGACTGCAAAGCTTCCTGACACGCAAATGATCGTGCAAAATCGTATGTATTTGTTTCGCTGCAATGCCTAAGAATGCCTCTATCTCACTATAGGTCACATGCCGATCTAACAAAATCATTTCACGCACAGCATCAATATTTTTCGCGACAACAGAAGTGCATGGACGATCTTCGCGAAGACTGAATTATAGGTGAAAAACGTCAGATTTTACAAATATGACTATCGCAGATCGCTGGCAATACAGGTAGTACTTGATTCCGCAAACTTTAGCAGTGCCCCTCGTACAAATGTTCTGATCTAAAACGACTCAAAAGAATATACTTAAACCAAGAAGTTTGGTTTACAACTTTGTTGATCAAAGTGATAAAAACCGTTTCCTTACTTTCACTGATCTGATTGTAGTACTTTGCCAAGCAGAAAACTAGCATTAAGGTCGGTGTAACTGATAATAATATCATTGCACCACCTCCCATATTGTCCCAGTTCTGCAACACTATCCACCCGTTTGTTACCACATATGTCTTTGTGACTTAGCACCCAACAAAACCTAAATTTTGCAACTTTAGGATAAAATTTTTGCTGAATGTCCAGGAGCATAACGCATACAATCAGAAAAAAGGTCCTATAGATTGCATAAAGTTTAGCGGTAACAATAGATGAGTGCGTACTCAAGTAGTCTAGTAGTAGAAGTCTACCTGTTTCTTCAAATTCCAGTGATAGAATCCATAAATCATAAACGTCAAAATGTGCGTTCAGTTGTTCCAAACCGTCAGTATAAATTAAGAAATGTTCGTGCCAACGTTGAGATCCAAATTCTTCAAACACGGTGTTGATCACAAGTAGACATATAAAGAAAATTGTAGCTAACTTGTAACTACAACTAAAATATTTTGTTGAATGCTGTAATAATAAGAGAACAGCTTTAAGAGCAAGTAACATGCTTTTGAAGGCCTAGCCACCTCCAAGCCAAACAGATTAACGACATATCTTTTGGCAAGTAGTTTTTTATTGACAAAAGCATTATTCCGACTTTATCTTCCATGATATTGGTAGAAGTAAAAATTATAGCTCTTAGACAGACCAAACAATTTTGAATTTTGTTCAAAATGGCTAGATTGATTTCCCTCCTTAGTAAGTAAATTTGAACACTGACGTAAATAATCCACTATAATTTATTGTTAAATGCAACACCAAAAAATTTATGAAATGGTACACAAACAATAAAGATGTTATTAATCATAAACAGACATTATTAAGCAAAATACTATGTGGGCAACTCAAATACAACATCACCTATACTTGCCCAGAAAAAAATCGGAAAGCACTGCATTAATGTTACAAATAACTAGATCTGAAAAGTGGTCAGAAGCGTAAATAGCAAAGTCGTCTGAGTAAAAGATAATATTTAGCAAAAGAATGGAAAGAAAGAGAGAGAAAGAGCTGCCGTATGAAAGTATCAATAAGAAAGTCCTAAGACCTTCTTCGGAGTAGATTCCTGACAGGTTTTTCAGCTACCAACTCAATAACAATGTTGATCAAAGTTGGAGGCAATTTAAGAACGGTAAAAAAAATTTTTGGGTAAACTTTGCAAACGTTATCGTAATATTTAAAAAAGTTACATACAAGATGTTCAAAAAAGAATGTAAAACAAGGAGGTCTCAAATTAAGCACCATATTTATTAGAAGGTAAATAAAAAGATAATCATTAAAAATATCATCATCACAAGAATAATTTAAGATAGTAAAGCAAATACTGAGTTTCATCATCAAATGCCATTTTTGGTGAAGCCTTTTAGAAAATAGGTAAAAAAAATGAGAGCGCAGAAAGCCTACTTGCTTCTTCAAATTTCAGTAATAGAGTCCATAAACTGTAAGCGGCATAATGTAGACTCAGTTATAGCAAACCGTAAGTAGAATTTGGATATGTTTGTGCCAATGTTGAGATCCAAATTTTTTCAAACACAGTTTCTTGATCATAACACACATAAAAATTAATAAGAGAAGGAATCGTAACTAACTTGTAAAGTTATGGAATAAAAGAAAGAGTAATAAAACGCTCTTATTGATCAGATGATCAAACTGAGATATCTCGAAGTCTATTGGAAACCGAAAGAGATTATTACCAAAGGTATTGTTTGAAAGTGACATGGTTTTGAAAGGTAGAACTCCCCCTTCTATGCCAGACAACAACATATCATTTGGCAAATAGTTTTCTTCTTATTAACAAAGGAATTATTCCAGCTTTGACTTGATAATTGATAGAACTGGAGCAGATTCTTATCAAACTTGGAATTTTGTTAGTTAGATTTACTGCAGAAAGACAGAAGGTGTGTTGCAAAATCTAGGCAAAACTAAATGTGATGTATCTTAGAATGTTAATAACTTGAGCACAGAATTTTTAAAAGTCATTGACGTGGTTAATTCAGGATAATTTATCGTAAAATGTGACATCAAGAAATTTATAAAATTGTAAAGATATTATTAAGTACAATACAACATTTGTAGAGAAAGTTCCAAATTTTTGACAACAAGGCAAGTGAAGGTTTCGGAAAAAACTTCATTAAGGGGACAGTTTGATGAGTGTCATAAAACGAGCAGAACTTACGTAATTTAACTCCTTTTTAAAATCGTTTTTTTTGCAACGTGTAGATAAAATAAATTTCCAATCTAATGAAATACAATAAAAATCCAAAACTTTCAATTGTTTATTAAATTTTAAAATTAATTTGTAATTTTTTTGTTGAAATATTTGCTTAAACTTTAAGAGTTATACTTCATTGAACATTAAACTTAGTAGTCTTTTTATTGTGCTAGTAGTTAATGTTCAATGTAGTATGACTCTATGTTTGGATATTCATTTATTTTATTAAAAAAAGATCGTGGTTGTCATAAAACTACGAGTGTTTTATGACAACCACGCTCTTTTTTTTAATAGATCACCCTGTATTTTTTTTATGTTAAGAAATGTAAAATATTTATTAAAATAATATCACAAAACGTAATAGGTAATGTTCTAGTGAAAACAATTTAAAAATGTAAAAATAAAGACTTTTGAAGCAAAAAGTAAACTACAGTTAAATAAGATAATTATCAAAAAAATCATTTTAATAAATCATTTAATACGTACTATATTTCGTGTTATTCTTTTAATAAATATTTTAAAATCAAAAAAGTTATAGACTTATAAAACCATATATTATTATAATTATTGAAAAAATTGATTTCTGAAAATAAATGACGGTATATCACATAAAACATTGAAAATTAAAATACCATATAGATTAAAAAAAGTACAACATTTTTTTATTAGTCATTTTAAAATTAAACAAAAAATGCAGCCAAAAAATTATCAGTCAGCTAGCTAAGAGTCGCGCTGATTAAATGTTACTCAATTTGATCATACCTATAAGCATTCACCAGAACATTATTGTAGATTAAACCACATTTTATCAGTTATAAAATAAAAAATTAACATCACTAGTACTTTATATTAATACACCGCACAGCTAATGAGATGTTTGCCATTTGACCAAATAGTCGCACTATGTGGCAATAATTCAATTTTCGATGTGTTTTTTAAGGTAGAGAGCGTCCCACAAATGCCAAATATTATCTGGTGTGTTTGTCAAGTGTGAAATGGTCTTTCAATTCAAACATACATCAAAAATTGTCGCACTCGACCTCTAGTAGAAGTACTCAAATGGAAAACACCTAAACGTGGTATTCCAAATATTTATTATGATTTCAACTATATTTAGTTCCATATTAAAAAGTAGTATGGCGTATTCTGACGTAATTTGGTACCAACCATATAAACAGTTTTATTACTTATTTTAAACGTATTCAAGGTTGTTATTTCTTCATCTTCAGTTAGTCACATTATTTAAAAATTTATGATTTTTAGTTGTTAATTATTTGAATATTTTATAATAAGTAAATACGCGCAATACATAATAGAATTATATTTATATAACGTAAATAATAACTTAAAAAGCTAAGCATTCTGTTTACATGACGTCATACTCTCTGCTAATTTGAAATTTAGTATAGCAATAATTTGAGTACGCGCCATCTATTGGATATACTAAATAACTTAATGCAACTAAAGTTGCCTATATAACTAACTGCAACTACACGTCAGCCATAACCTAAAATACATTTTAAATGTCACTAAAAATATAACCATGACGAAAATTCAACAATATTTAAACTATCTGCAAGTTCCTACGTAATTAAAAAGTACAATGAAAGTTTACACAATAATTTATTCGGCACTAATAACTGTGATATGTGTACTTCTTGCAATACTCCAGTATTATTACTCCCACTGGAAACAACTGACTGCGATAAGAGATCCAGATCCATTCTTCCAGGATCTGATTCTTAATATCGATGAAATCAATTACCACACGCACAACCGAAGATTAAGTGAAGACAGAAATTTATTACGTTGGCAAAATTCGGATGATTTATTATATTTTAAGGCGTTGACATACAATGATCAACATGATATATTGGAACAAATTGATGAAAAACGAGATTTATTAAGAAGTCAATTGAATACGACAATCAAGAAGGATGCATTTTATTTACATATCCATCACACAATGGCAATCGAAGGCAGTACTTTGAGTGCTAAAGAAATGCAATATATTTTAGAAACTGGGAATACCATTGAAGGAAAGTCAATTCTAGAACATAATGAATTAATTGGATTGGAAATGGCTTTACATTATGTTAAAATATTATCAGAAAATGTGTATGTACAAATGGGGGATATATTAAAGTTACATAAACGTGTCATGGGTTATGTATATCCGTTAACTTCGGGTGCTTGTCGACAAACGGATTTGATGGATGGTTTTGTCGATTGGTTAAATACAGCTGATACAATGCATCCAGTTACATTGGCTGCGTTGGCTCATCATAAATTAAACCAAATTCATCCATTCGATGAAGGAAATGGCTTAATTAGTCGATTAATTATGAACTTGATATTATTGAAATCTGGCTATCCACCGATTATTATATACAAAGAAGATCAATATAAATATTATAATTATTTAAAACTATCTGATGTACGCCCATTTATTCGGTTTATTGTTGACTGTACTGACCGATCTTTAAATATGTATTTAGGATTGAATCGGAATTTAATTAATGTCATTGGACCTAATAATAATAATACAATTGTAAATTATTAAATAAATTATTTTTCTTTCATTGTTTTTTTATTCATATTTCAGAGCACGTTTAACAGCAGAACAAGCAATGGATCATCAATGGATGAGATCAACTACTGTTCATAATGATCAAGAATTGAGTAAGAGTAGGCTGAAGAGATATGTTATCAAGAAGAGATGGGTTAAGGCAGTCAATACGATTATAGCTTTGCATAGAATGGGAGCTAAAATTGATGCCGGCCTTATTTAATTATTTATTGTATGATATTATATTGGGGCTGAATTTAATGTAGAATTTAAGATATAATATTCATTTTTAATTAATACTCGTAAAATATTCTACTTTATTATTATTAATTAAAAATGAATATAAAGAATTTCTACAAAATTAATAAAGAAAATATTAATTATATAATATTCAAGTGATACATAAAAAAAATAATTTTTAGTTATTTCAGATACGATTAATTATATATTTATTACCAACATAATTGAAGTAATTCTTTTTGATTATTGTAAGCCTCGATATAAATTGTATAATACACTGTTCAAAGTTAAGAGATAGTTAAGTTTTACTCATTATTTATGGTCTGCAATGGAAATATATTTATTTAATAACACTTGGCTAACTAGCCCGCATGCCTGTCAATTCAATTTTACAACCAGATAATTAGCTAAAAGTCAGTTCTTAATATGTTTTTCTTCAAATCAAATATAAATTAGTCAAAACTGAATTACTATCTCTTAATTTTGGATTGATCATCAATCTAATTTATCACATACTATTGATTGTTCATTACTATGTTGTTTCATGTTGGAGTTATTATTAGCAAACAATTTAACAATGACATTGTTTTATATTCTAATGTGAATCAATCTACATCGCATATTATAATCACACTCCCCATTTAAAGTTTTATGTTAAAATAACCGGGGATAGCTTTTAGTTTAGAGTGTGCCTTAACGTTTTCATAATGTATATATTATTTTCACCCACTAATAATCGTCTTGTATACTACTTTTTATATTATTTCCTGTCTGTGATGATGACAATTGGGTAGCCAGTCCTATTTTCTGGTTACTTTGTTTTTGCAAATTATATTTTCAATAAATATTTTCAACTGACTTAGAAATTATTATAGGTTTATACAATATCCATTGCTTAAATTAAATTGATCAAATGGTTTAAGAACCATACTTTTATCATTAACAATATCCACATCATTAAAAAAAAACCTGATCTTATTCAGCCAACTAATAACAATAACAATTTATTTTCTTACCTTTTGAACCTTGAAAAATGTTTACATATTCAACCTAATACAAACTTTAAAAACTTAATTTCTAATATCTACTAATTACACAGTCAAATGGCGAATATCTTATCATAAAATAACTTAAATTTAAATCAACATACAATTATTTTTCATAACAAATATATATTTTTCATAGTACCTCGAATTCTTCTCTCTTGCATTTCTATATCCCTATCTTGCATAGATAATTTTTTAAATAATTCTTTCACTATTTCGTTTCTTTCCACTTCTTTACAATCAATTTCCTTTCATTTATGAGTTTATTTCTTTTAGATTCGGAATAATAAAAAGTATAATAATTTTGTAACTTTTATTAATCAGTTGACGTTTTGAAATCATCGTTGCCTTCACACTTTAAAATTAATGTTTTTAGCTCTGATGATGGCAATGACAATGCCAAAGCATTAGCTGATTAATAAAAGTTATTATACTTTTTATTATCCTAAATTCAAAAGAATTATATGTACTCATACATTTTACAATGAATATCAATTAATTTCAATATTCCTTTTAATGTAATAACTCTTCTACCTTTTCATATCTTTCATTAATTTTTATTTTAGAATTATCAATTCATTTCTTTCTCTTAACGTTGAAGTTTTTGTTAAAATCGAAGATTATTTATAAGTATGTTATTATGTTGAATTTCTATTTTAACAAATCAAGTTTGTATATAGTTGTTTTTAATCTCAATATTTAGAAAAAACAAAACAAGGGGTGGGCAGTCAGATAAAATAAATAGTTCAATATACAGAGGTAGTTTTCTTCTCGCAGAAAAACTCAATAGGTTATGGGTCCAGTTCATGCGAATTGCTACTAGAGTTATTAGCTTAAAAGAGATTAGTTCTTGCGAGAGAAAAAAGTGATTAGTAAATCAAGAATCAAGAAAGTGATTTTTTTTTTATTTTTTCACGTCAAGTTGACATTGAAGTTTTGTGTGGAGTCTCGTCAAGCAGCATTTTTTTTTTTTTTAAGATGGATTTGGCGAAACACATAAAACCCCTAGCTGGAGAAGGAGATTGGCCAATTTGGAAAAGAAAATTGCGAGATATGTTGGATTATCACGAAGGTGCCGTGGATGTTATTGAAGGGAGGTTAAAGAAACCTGAGCCCCTAGCAGCTACCGCTACGGAAGAGCAAATCAAGGAGCACAAAAAGGCTAGTGATTTTTTCCGTAAGGCGATCAGCTATGCAAAATCAATGATTTCGAGCTCAGTAACGGACACAGTTTATCAAAAGATAATGGATAAAGAGACAGCGATTGAAGCTTGGGAGGCATTAAAGTCGAATTTTGAAGCATCGTCCAAAGATCAACTGTTCAAGATATGTACTGAATTTTTCGCATTTTGTTGGATTAACGGAGAGGATGTTTCGACTCATGTTGCAAAATTGAAAAATCTATGGAATGAGCTAAATAATGGATTAAACTCTAAGAATTTGCATGCATTACCGGATTTGATACTAGTTTGCAAAATTTTACACATTCTACCAAGTGAATTTGAAAATTTCAAATCAAGTTGGATGCTATTGTCAAAAGATGATGATAAAACTGTTGAAGAATTAATCACCCAACTTTGCATGTACGAAAGAAATTTCAAAAAGATTACAGAACCGGTAAAGCTTTATTCGCAAAGAGTGGAAAATCAAAGCCAATTAAGAAGTCTAAGGAAAATTACAGTTGTAATTACTGCAAGAAAAAGGGACATTGGATAAAAGAGTGCAGAAAGTGGATTTCTGATGGACGACCGAAGAAAATCGTTCCTCAGAGCAACGCTGTGGATGCCAATGTAGCCCTGTGTGTCATCAGTGAAGATATTCTTCAAATGGAGACTAGTTCATCGGCAGATACAAGATGGTGGATCGACAATGGAGCGACGAAGCACGTGGTCAGTTGTTCAGATCAGTTCGTTGATTTCCAAGAGTTTCAAGGTCCTCGTATCATCAAGGCTGCTGGAAAAGAAGCCCTCAAGGCCATTGGCAAAGGGACAATTGAAATTTTATCTTTCACTGAATATGACCTTGACTGACGTTTGGTACGTTCCAGGAATTTCTAAAAACTTATTTTCTGTTCTTGCTGCCCAAGATAAGAATGAAAATAGCAGATTTCATTCAACAGCAACTGAGTGCTGGCTAGAAGTGAATGGTAAGGTAGTGCTGTGCGGAAATCGTGAGAAAGGCGGAACTTTATACAAGGCAGCTATTGAACCAGTTGTTTCTGAAAGAAAAGAGAGGGCTAATGTCGCAGAAGCAGAAAGTTCTATATTGCAGTTATATCACGAAAGATGGGGTCATCAAGACAAGCGACACGTGAGAGAAATACTTAAAAGAGAGTTGGGTATCAATGTGAAACTGGTAAAAGAGATTTGTGAACCCTGCATTTTTGGCAAAGCACATCGTTTACCTTTTGGCACCAGAGTAAAGGCAACGAAACCAGGAGAACTTGTATCAACTGATGTTGTAGGTCCTTTTTGCGAATCCTTTAGCAAAAAACGTTTTTTAGTAGTGTTTAAAGACAGCTTCACAAAATTTCGTTATGGATATGTAATTAAACACAAATCAGATGTTAAGATAGTGTTAAAACAATTTTTAGCACATTCAAAGACACTTGGACACAACATTAAAGAGTTACTCAGTGACAATGGAGGGGAATTTGACTGTGAAGAAGTAAAAATAATTCTAGCAGAGAGTGGAATTGTGGAAGTGAACGCGAAAATCGAACAATTATTGAGATGGCAAGGACACTCAAGTATTCGAGCTGCGAAGTTGAATTTCCAAATACGATGTGGGCAGAGCTAGTGACTACAGCAATTTACATTCTTAATAGGACAGGGAAATCGTCCAAAGAAGGAGTAAGTCCTTACGAGTTGTGGATTGGGATGAAACCTAGAATTAAACATCTGCGAATCATTGGATCTTTCTGCTACGTCCATGTACCGGCTGAGAAGAGGAAGAAAATGGACAAGAAGGCAATGAAAGGAGTCCTAGTCGGATATGATGGTGATGAACGTTATAGAATCTACATTCCAAACAACCATCAAGTCATCGTATCAAGAGATGTTCAATTCGAAGAGAGATTAAAAGAATGTGAAAAAGAATGTGAATGTGAAGTTAAGCTACCGTTAAGAGACACCGAGCGTGAAAGAGAAGATGTGATCGAAGAAGATGACGACGGTGATCAGGCAGAGATCGAAGAAAATGCCGACGGTGATGAGGCAGAGATCGAAGAAGAAGATGATGAGCCAACAGTCGAAAGTGAAGAAAATATTCAACAAGAAAAGTCCAGAAAGAGAGTACTAAGAGATCGATCAACCCTGAAAAAGCCCCAGCATCTTGAAGATTACGCCTTGTTAGTAGATGAGTTCGTAAATCAGGTGACTGAAGATCCAGTGACGTTTGAAGATGCCCTAAGGAGTGAGGATTCCGTGGAGTAGGAGAAAGCCATGAATCGTGAAATCGCCTCCTTGAAAGAAAATCAAACATGGACTTTGACAGATCTTCCACCAGGTGCAAAGGCAATACCATGTATGTGGGTCTTCCGGCTGAAGAAAAATCTTGATGGCAGCATTGGCAAGTTCAAAGCAAGACTTGTCATCAAGGGATTTAGTCAACGTTCGATTCTCAGCATTGCAGCAAGTAAGAAGATGCATCTGACACAATTTGATGTATCGACAGCCTTCTTATATGGAGACCTTGAAGAAACTGTATACATGAGGCAACCACAAGGATATGAAGACGGTACCAGCAAGGTTTGCCTACTGAAGAAGAGTCTATACGGACTTAAGCAAGCACCTAGATGTTGGAACAAGCGTCTTGGAGTTTTTCTACAACAACATGGATTCAAGGCCAGCGAAGCTGATCCATGCTTGTATATTAGGGAAAGAAATGGAAAGAAGCTCCTACTTGTGATCTACGTAGATGATGGACTTCTGGCAGCAACTGATCAGCAAGATTCGGACAATTTTATTGAGGAGTTGAAGTCAGAGTTCAAAATCGTTTCAAAAAGAGCAGAATACTTTTTGGGACTTGAAATTGTTCAAGATGATAAGTGCATAAAGCTTTGTCAGAAGTCCTATGCAAAGAAAATTTTACAAAGGTTCAATTTTTCGGATTGCAAGTCAGTGTCTACTCCAATGTTCAAAGGAACAGAGACTTCCGTACCAGGGAAAGTTGATGAGCCAACCAAATTTCCCTATAGACAGGCAGTTGGAGCACTGATGTATCTGATGCTTGGAACAAGACCAGACTTGGCTTACAGTGTAGGATTCATTTCGAGAACACTCGAAAATCCAACTCAAGAAGATGTTGTAAGAGTCAAGAGGGTATTTAGGTACATAGCGGGTACTCTAGACTTTGGAATAGTTTATCGAAGCAATGTAGAAGTGGGACTCCTACAAGTTTACAGCGACGCAGACTTTGGCGGTTGCATTAAGACAGGACGTTCAACTTCTGGAGTTGTCGTGAAGTATGCAGGAGGTGCAATTTCCTGGATGAGTCAGAGACAAGCAATTGTTGCAACTTCAACAACCAAAGCAGAGATTATCGCAGCAAACGAGGGAGCCAAAGAAGCAATTTGGTTAAGCAGACTTTTTAGAGGGATTGTCAAACTCAAGGACATTCCCATCATTCAAGTTGACAACTCTGCAGCGGTGAGGTTAGGTCAAAATCCGGAGTTTCATCGCAGAACCAAACACATTTCCATCAAACATTTTTTTTTATAAGAGAAAAAGTGACAGAAGGAAAACTTTGCGTTCAACAAATCTCCACTGAAGATCAATTGGCGGACATTATGACTAAGCCTTTGCAGAGAACACGCCTGAAGATTCTTTCGGTGAAGATATAAAGAATAAATTTGTAAAAACAAAACAAATTTTATACTTTTAAGATAAAAAAAACAATTCAAAGAAACTTCAAAAAACAGCAATAAAAATTGTATTCTACAATGTTGATAGTTCATTATAAATTGTTAAGTTTGACACCATTTTATCAAAATAAAGTAGAAGTCATTCGTGTTTTTGTTTCTATCAAGAATAGCACCAGTATTCAACAAGTTGCTAGAAATTTTAACGACAACCCTTCTGTCATCCATCAAACCGGAAGATATAGAAGACGCATTGGACAAGGTCCTAAGAGAAAATCCCAACCAAATTCAAGACCGGTTTTTAGTTATATGAACACTATTCTGCACAAACCAAACAATAAGTAAAAAAAATTGTTGGTAGATCTGCGATGATTTGGCGCGGAATTAGTCTTCATAAAAGAACAGAGTGTGCCAGTTCCAAGAAGATTAAACGCTGAACGGTACATCAATCTAGTCGTGGAGAATCATGTTATACCAGCGGCTTATGGTATAGGCCCAAATTTTGTGTTTATCATCATCACCATAAACTACCTTCAGCACCACAGAATTAGTCCTGATCAAAATTCCATTGAACATCTTTGGGATTTGTTCGGAGGCGCCCAGATCCACCTCAGACCCTTCAACAGCTAACCAATGCCCTAATCAAAGAATTGGAGAATATACCAAAAGAAGACATCCGTCAGCTCGTACAAAGCATGCCTCAAAGATGCCAAGCAGTAATTCGTGCTAATGGAAGACTCACTGAACCAATTCTTCTTAACAATTTTACGTAATACAGGTAGGATACTTGCTTGCGCAAAGTTTCACCTCAAGTTGTTAACCAAGATTTCTTATGAACTTTTTCCGACATCATAAAACAAGCAAAAAAGAGTTCTTCTGCAATAACTTGATTCTCCGACGTGATACAAAAATTGTAATCATATATTTTTTTTGATATTTTTTAAGTTCTACAATTAAGATTACATAACTTTTCCCGGACTATTGATTTTTGTCAAGAAAAGTAAAAAATTAAGATATTGAAATCAGTTTTTTGCTGTTTTCTTTTTTCTCATGCTAATACCTACAACATAATTTATTTATTTATTTTAGAAAGATGACTATATTATATAGAAAGACCCTCGATACATCAAAAATACCCAGCAAATTGCATGAAAGCGTTACAGTTCCTATTTTTAAAAAGGGCCAGAAAACTCTACCAGAGAACTATAAAGGCATAACTCCTAAATTCAAGCATGAAGCTCTTTACACACATACTAAAATGTAAGCTCGAAGAACAAATACAAAACAGGGAACAACAGCAGGGCTTCAGACGAAACAGATCCACTACAGATACCTTATTCATAATCAAACAATTAAAAAAAAAAGCAATCAAATACAACAAGGCATTTGACAAAGTACGCTTGACTGACGTTATAGACTTACTAAATGAGAGAAACGCCCGACAACATTGTCAAAGCTATACACAATCTAAATACCGGCAACTACACAAAGATTAAAGCAGGAGACAGCTACACAAAAAACATAAAAGCACCAGGGGGAATCAGACAGGAAGATAGTCTCAGCCCATTTCTATTCAACCTACTAATGGACAAAATTATAGAAGAATTGTCAGCGATGGGTCTCAGTTATCGAATGGGTCAAAATAAAATCAGCATAATATGCTACGCCGACGACGCACTTATCATCGCAGAAACAAAGCATAACCTGCAACGACAGCTCCATAAATTATATCAAACAGCAGCAAAACCAAATATGAACATATCAGTAGAAAAACCAAAGTGCATGACCCTAATCAGAGAACCCATAAGGTGTGAGCTCGTAGTCCAAGATCAACTTATCTAGCAAGTATCCAAGTTTAAGTATGTGGGCATGGACATATTGGACCACCATAACCCAGTAAATGATATGAGGAGTCAACAAAGGAAACGCAATAGCAGAATGCTTACGACAGGTGGAATGGACAAACAAATATACGCGCACTGACAGCAAGGTCAAGATTTACAAGACCTGCATTAAGCCAATCATGACCTACGGTATTGAAGTTCGAAAAGAGACAACTAAAACAAAAAGGATGCTTCGTGTATCAGAAATTAAAACCCCTGAAAAGCATAATCGGAAAGACAAGGAGAGACCGAGTCAGGAACGAGGATATAAGAGATGAATGTAAGGTGGCAAAGGAAACGACAATGGCACTATCATGTAGCCCAAATGACAGAAGATCGACTACCGCGGATAGCACTTCAGAGCAGACCAGCGGGAAATAGACACCCAGGAAGACCATTAACAGATCGAAAGATCTAATTAAAGTAAAAAAAGAAAAAAAAATTAGAAAAATTAAAATGTCCGCTTTTAGCACGTCGCAAAGTGTAGCTACACGTGCGTCACGCCGTTCTATAGTAGAACGGTCCTTAGAACTTCGGAGAAGAGGCAAGTATAAAAACATTTTTCTGTTGCAAAACACCTCTTTGAAGAGTATTTGTGAAACAAATCTGTTGTGAAAATAAACGATTGTTTCACATCAAAAAATATTTGATCAAAGACGTTTACGTAGCAAAGAAGAGAATTGTTCTTCAGACTCTTTTAGCTGTGAGTGTAAAGAGGAGACGATAGAAATTGTCATTCAGTGTTGAAAGTAGGTGCTACAAAAAATATGCTTGTTTTATGAAGAAGTAAATACCAATCAACTTAAATTGCCAATAAGCAGTCAAAAAATAAGCAACATCCAGCAATCTTGTAGCGCATCTAGTATGTACCTGAATCTTGTCGACGTATGAGCTCAGTACCACCAAAAATGCAATTTGCGTATGGATACACTACCTCCTAAAGGAACTAAGAAGGAACGACCTACCGGGAACAAAGTAGACGACTTTTCTAACAGAGAAATTTCGGAATACTGGTTATAATTAATTTTTTTTTAAACTACCCCCATTAGATAAACTCATGAAACATGTCAAAGCCGTTGTTTCTGGAACTTAGAATTTATTCCCCAATAATAAATAAGAGCTCTACGTCCTCGTTCGTTTCATTTTCCGCTACAGATAAGTGTCGGAGATTTTTTGTATAAATCGTTTACTTTCACACAACATTTTTTGAAAATTTCTGTATACATCGAGCTGAATTCAATATTTTAGAACATTTGTTTTCTTGTGTTAGACAATGCAGACTTCGACGTTAACACCATCGATGATTATAGAACATTTCATTTAATGGGAGGAATACACTAGTATTTTCAAAACTAAATCGTCCTCAGAAGTTCAGTATCATTTCAATACTCTCTTAAGGAAAAGTTTGTAGTCCATAAACGTCTCCAATGTCAAAACTCTTCGTCAACTTTCACGCAACCTACAATTCCAAATTTAATTTGGCATTACGTAAAATATGGCTGATCTGCTGGAACTCCAGGATGGAATGGTTTTATAAAAGTAACAGCCAATATGCAATACCAACGCTCAAAAGTTAAAAAAAAATCCGGTCATGCGTATGCAAAAGCTCTCCGTGCTCCTATTTAGTCACTAGTCACATACAAACGTGCCTTAAACTCTACCTCCATGGTGATGTTACGCGACGGTGCGCTTTTAATAAAAAATAAAAGGATAAAAGTTGTACATTCACTACCTGAAAATAGGAACATTCAACAAAATATAGGAAAACAAACAAAAGAGGAGGAAAGTAGCAGCAGTAAAAGAAGAAAATAAATTGATTCTCCAAGAAGAAATAATGAGGCAAAGAGAATGAACGCCACAACAATGATGAAAAGTTTTCAAATAAATGTATAACCACTAAATTGAAAATTAAGAAAGCTGTCAACCAACTAGTGGCAGTTTTAGAAAAATTAGTGTTCGAAGAAACTCAAAAAGAAGAACTGGATGCTACTAGATGTAAAGTAAGAATTGAAATGACAACACAGAAATAAAAGGAAACGATTTTGTTAATAAAAAAGAAATTGCTAAAAATGAATAAAAATAATAATGAACAAAGAATGGAAAGAAATAGATTACAAATAATATATGTAAGAATAAAAAAAAAACTCATTGATGGGAAAACAATCAGATACAGCAATTTTAATAAATATAGACAATGTGTGAAAAGAATTAGAAATCCTAAATCAAGCAAAAGAAGGGGAGAAAAAATTCACATTAGCTTGAAACAGAGAAGAAAGCGGATAGAAATATATTAAAAGCCGTAGAAAAAGTATTAAAACAAAGCATAGCAGCTTGATATTGGGGTAATTGACCTACCTATACCGAAAGGAATAACCCCAGAGGTGGCAAGAAAAATCATGAAGATAGCTGTAATGACTACACATAACATTGTACACTCCGATACTACTGCAAGCAACAACATATAGAGAAAGAAGGCCACAAACAAGAGCTATAGTAGTAAGCAAGGTGGGGACGACATCCACAAGAGAAACACAAAAAGGAGAGCTGTTACGAATAACAACAGAATCAGAGACAAAAAAAATAGAAAAGTAAGGAACGGAATTTAGGAATTCAATGTGTAAGCAAATAATTATCAGACATAAGAGCTAGTTATAATTAAGGGTATAAGCCCGGAAACAAACAAGGAGGAACTGCTTGAAGAACTTAGTGCTAGAGATGGTATATCTATGAAGAAAAGGTACAAGGATATATAAAAAGACAGGTCGCTACTATTCATAAAATTCGGAAAAATGGGCATCAAAAAAAAGAATAAGTAGACCAAGAAGGAACGTAAAAGACAAGAATCCAGATAATTAGAAACACGAGAACGAGGACACAAACAAAAATGTATAACATCATTCAAACAAATGAATTATAGGCAGAGAATGAGAGGCGCACGATCTACTGGTGGCAACAGCGGTGTGAGGAAAAATAGACATAGTAATAGTGTGTGAACCAAATAAAAACAAATTAAGTGGATAAACGATAAGAGCTCGGACGCGGCTATCTTAGCAAAGTGTAGAGATAAGGTAGAAGATAGAGCATAGTGTGGGCCGATATAGAAGGTATGATAAGTATACAGTAAATATACAGCTGTTACATCAGTCCAAACTGCAAAATGGAATATTATCAAGAGTGGTTAGAAAAACTAGAACACTTAAGAAAACAAATTCTGATAGGAGACAATTGCAACGCAAAATCGCCACGATAAGAAAGGGCAAAGTGCGACAAGAGAGGAAAAATTCTTGAAGAGATGATAGCGGCTGTAAATCTTACAATATGCAACTAAGTAGATACACCAACGTTTGTAAGAAGAAGATCCAAATCATAAATTGACATTACCATAGGAACGTGGGAAACGGCTGGAGTAGTAGAAGGCAAGACAGTGACAAATGAAGAATCGTTGAGCCTACATAAGTACATACAATACAGTACAAACGGAAAAAGAAAGAAAGATGGACAGAGAACAAATAAAATGAGCTATGAAAACAGAGACAAAAAACGAGAAGATAGAGGAAAGATGCTAAAGATATTCGAAAAAGCAGCAAAAGAATCAATCCCCAAGTACAGAGAAGGAGAAAGAACAGGACCTTACTGATGATGCAAAGAGATCAAGGAAAGCAGGAAGAAAGCGATACAAAGAGCAAGAAAGGTCAAATGACAGAGAAGAAAGGGAGAAAGTTCTAATAAAGCTGAAAAAGCACTAAAAAAGAATAGAAAAGCTCTGAAGAAAACAAGATGCTGAAAAGAAATGTTAGAATCCATAAGCAGACATCCCTGGAGGAAGGCAAGACCAGAGTGGAAAGAAAGTGAAAAAGAAGAATAAACAAGGTATCTAATAGCAGAAATAAATAAACGGGTAGAGAACTACTCGCCAGACACAAAGCTTTAGTAAAGTATTTACAAAAAATAAATAAGATGATGTATATTCTGTCAAGAAAAGTTCAAAGCATAAGAGGAAGATAGGAAAGAGTTAGAAAAAGGATTGGAAAACAAAATCGACAAATCCACAATCATTAATATGTATACGCCCGAGTGAAACCATGCAACGACAGTACTGAGAAAAAATATAGAAGAGTTTGAAGCTTCAAGATTTAGATAAACCAAAATGGAAAAAAAACAAATCAAAAGCCAAAGGAAGAATGAGCAAAAAACTAAATGGAAACAAAAAAATAAGAAGGCCAAGACAACTATAACTACCAAAGAATAGAAAGTGAAAGGATAGACAAGAGAAAAACATTTACTGAAACATTAGTACTAACCGAAATTACAGAGATAAAAAGAAAAGAACTGTTCAAGGAAAGCAAACTGAATGAATTGACTAAGCAACTTCCATACGGTAGATACGCCATCTCAAGGTTGACAGACAATGCAAGTTTCGAATTATCTGGCAACCAAGAACGAAGAACCAGAAATTGAAATTCTAGAATCTCACTAAAAGTAAAACTGGCAAATCTAGAACTACCAAAAGGGATACACCTTGGAGCTGGACAAAATATTTATGAAAAAAGTGGATACAAAGAGGAAGAAGAATAAGAATGAAGATATATAGAAATTAAGAAAATACCTAAGAACAAATATCTAGGCTAAATAACGCAAGAATGAGGTAAAGAAGAGATGGATATCAGTGTAGGAAGGACAGAAAAATAGAGTATAGTGATAGATGAACCCCAATAATGAAAAGCAAAGTGACTCACTGAAAACAACCACCGATAGTGATAGGCAAGAAGACTCACCTAAAACAAAAAAGCACCAAAAAGAGAAATGAAAACTACTATATCCATGTCGTTCAGATCACAACTGAAAAAAATTGTTTTCAATAATAATAAGATAAAGTAAACTTTAATTTTGTAATACAAAATGAAGGTTCCCATTTGAAATTTGAACGGTTACTAGTCAACCTACCCTAAATGTTTGGGAGAATATAACTGTTAAAATATTGAACAGGAATTTATTAATCGTATAGTTTTTCAAAAACTGCAAAAAAAAATAGATTTATGATAAATAGCATCTTGAATAAAAAAATGTTTCGGACAAAACTTTTTTTTTGTAGAATCTATATAAAAAATTAGGTTTCCTATTTGAAATTTCATAGTTGCCCTCCTCCCCACCCACTGGGGGGGGGGGCTGATTTTATGAGTATTTTTCAAATTAATTTAAAGCATCAGCTGGTATAGTTGTTAAGACTCGTATACTAAAACTTTACATAACTGGAACAGTTATGCAAGTAAACTAAAAATTATAGATTCAGCAATTGTTTTTGTGCCCTTCCTTTGTTCATGCTCATACACAGGAAAAATACAACTTTTGCAGGCAAAAATAATAATAATATTAGGGCAGGTACATTAAATCATTATGAAAAGAGAGGCAATATTTTCTGTGTACACTACTGGCCGATGAAAACGTTTTAATTTACTGTTTTTTTGCAATATAATGCCTTTAAATATGATTGCGCAATCTTTTCAAACATTTCTAGCAATAGCATTTTTAATATATATTATAAAATTTTAATTATACAAGTTTTCTGCAACACTGATAAATTTTATGTTATAAATGAGTTTTCTATGCATATTTCATGCAATAAATAATTTTTGTTATAAACCATAAAATTCAAAACCTTGTATCCCAATAACTATAGAACTTAACACACACGTTAACAGAAAGATAAAAATGAATAACAAATCACACACAATATAGTAATCTGAATGTTTTGGAAACACATAATTATTAATTATTTCATATTTTAATTTAATTGGTCACAGCTTGCTTATTTACCAGACATTTAGAAAACTGAAAATTATTTTAATTTATACAGGGCAATTTGTTAGCATGTGAATCGCATACTGTTAATAAATATTATGTTTTTTAGCAGTTTTTGTACATAAAAACATTTTATAAGCAGTAACTTTTTTAATATGCAATTTACAACAAATCAAAAAATTTTCCTTTTATAAAATTAAGAAATTTTTCTAAATACTAAGACTTAGTAGTAGTCCTGCATAATTTTTGAACAAAAAAAATTGTACCATGTACTTTTTCAAAAGAAAAGATTAAGGTCTGTTCCAACATACGATTTGAACAGTTTGCAAACCGTCCAAACTGTGCACACAAACAAATATTTGTCATCCTTAGGCAATCTTTTATACACCTTGGTTTGTTTGTGTGCATAGTTTGAACGGTTTGCAAACTATCCAAATCGTATGTTGGAACAGACCTAATATTTTCCCTGTCTTGTTACTTACAAGTGAAACACCCTGCATAACATCCAACAACAAAAATGATAAATCTTTAAAGGATATAAAGGATCACATAAAATGTATGTAAAAAATATATTAACTATAAATATATACTTTTTATAAATTGTGTTTATTGTAACTTACATAAAACACGTAAAAAATATTTAACGGTAAGATTTTTGGTAGCGGGCACGAGCACCTGGACCTCCAAACTTCTTAGGTTCACAACGACGTGGATCTGCTACCAATAATGTGCGGTCATATTGAATCAAAATATCTTTCAATTCTTTCTTTGACGCTTCATCAACGTACTTTTGATAATACGCTACCAGCGCTTTAGAAATTGCCTGTCTGATGGCATAGATTTGTGAGATATGACCACCACCGTTTACACGTACTCTGATATCAACAGCAGCAAACTTTTCCTATAACAAACAATAAGTTAATAATAAGAATAAAAATTGTTAGTAATTAATCTAAAATTATTATAATCAGAGATCGTTTCATATCACATCAAATCATGTTCGGGATAAAAAACATCATCATAAAATGGTTAGAAATAAAAATTAGTAAAATAAGAAATAATTACCTTTCCCAGTAAGTAAATTGGTTCGTGTAATTTATCTTGAAGCATTTTTGGCTCCACTTGACTCAGTGGACGTCCATTTACTCGTAGAACGCCTCTACCTCTTTTGCAATAAGCCACGGCAGTAGCAGATTTCTGTAAACAAATAATAAAAAAGATTATAGCTAATGTCACAAAATAATTATAATCAAGTTAGCAGCAAATTGACTTTTTTGCTTCAATATGACTGCTAACTTGATTGGTCAATTGTTTACAAATCAGATTGCCGCATACCAAAGACACATGCCGTATGTGTAGCAACGGTCCACTTACATGAACCAACACAAGCAGTTTAATTAGTGATATGATATTAGTTAAGAAAATTCACTCTACTCAGGAAACATCAAAACAAAATAACATCTAATAAGCCATGCAGGAACAAACATTTCATGAATTAATAGAACTAGCAGAAAAGATTATAAAGGGAGTAATATAATAAAATTCACTTTCACTCATATTTAAAATAGCATCTCATCCAATATTTTTCATCAATACATAAACACAACACTGAACACACATCGAACACGTGCACTTGTTTCATCCCCTACTTGAACTCACCTTCCTGCCGAAGACTTGCACCGAATGGATCGGTTCCTTCTTGGACTGGAATAAAACCCATCAAATTAGTCTCAATTCGTTGTTATTTTAATTATTTTAAAAGTTATTATATCAAACCTTTTGCATTTTTATGTCACCCGGTAACAGAGCGGAAGCGGCCGCCATTTCGAACGTAAATGAAAGAGGAAAAAGCTGGAGCTGCACACGAACACCTTACCTTACTAGTCAAACTGACAACTAATGTTTATAATTTTGACTAGGTTTTATTATAAATAATAACTTATTTCTGGTATTAAACTATTGATAATTTTACAAATAATTTTATTATTAATATGGTATTAAAATATTATTTTTTTAAAGCTAATTAGAAGTACAATTTTAAATTATATTCTACTGCACTAGTCAAGTATTCATACTGCCAGTGACATCTAGCGAAGTTATGTTGTGATGTTATTGATGTATATTGGGTTGCATATGTTACCTACGTAATGACCTTTTTTGTAGACCCTTTCCAAGTGGTCCAAATCTAAGTTTTTGTCATAGACCGACGTTGAGCGGAGTTCAAGGCTGTAAGCAAATGCTTTGGTTTTGGTTTCCAAGGTGTATTTATGGCTTTTTTTGCCATGAATGCAAATAAGTAGTGTACGATTGCTTTAATGAGCTTTAGCAATGCTCCATGTCAGATTATCATCTTTGTTGGACGACTCAAAAGAGAATTTTCAGAGTTGATTTGTATGGTTGTTAATTGCCTTCGTTATCTTATCATTGAGCCGGTTTATCTTGGTATTTATATCTGTCACATTTTTGAGAACGGTTTCTCTCTGTCGAGACCCAATTGTTTGAACCAATTTTTGGCAATGCTTTGGTATACTTTTATATTTCTACAATTACAAGATGAAACTATTAAAGTCAACGACCGCGCTGTCAGCCGTCTAGGATATGAGAAAACAGGGACTAGTCAATCTGGCAGACTGATTTGAACTTGAACTCATTACACCTTTCATAAAGACCTAAGACTGTTAAGCTGTGGTCTGAGTTGAGGTTTTTGAGTAAAGCAATAGTAAGAACAATTTCAGAATACTCCTGGTAACTGTGAAAAGTTAGCATGTTTGGTCTTAGTACGATATAGCTCTTATCCTGGGCATTCATAAACACTAATTTGCTTTTAGCATTTGATAGTCTGCTTTGCCAAGCTGGATGCTTTGAGTTTAAGTTTCTTGCAAAAATTGTTGGTAGCTGGCTTTCTAGTATAGTATTGTGATCTGCTGTTACTAGTTGTTTAGTTGGCTGTTTTATCTGTCTCAGCTCAAGAACGTTAACTGCAATTGAATTAGCCTCCAATACAATAGTAAGAGGGGTAAGACAATACAATAGTAAGAGGGGTAAGATTTTTTAAGTGGTCTGTTGATGGTTTGACAAGGATTGCATTTCTACGTTTTTGAGCTCCAAACGTGAAAGTGCTTGGGATGTTGTAAAGTTTTCCAAAAGTTTTACTAGACATGTCAGCCATTATGAACTACTATACTGATTGATTTGAGATATAATTTTCTAAATTTTTTTTGTCTGTTATCATCAATCTTTTTGGGATATTTTGCTGGCGTATGTTAATTTTTCACTTGAAAATGGTGGTTGATTGCCAAAACCTTTTACCAGTGCAAAAGATTTCTTCTTTGAAACGCGGAGGTTACTTTTCAAAGAGCTGGCATTTTATTTATGCAGTTATTAGCAGATTGAGCCAATGTTTGATTGTACACTGGTCACTTTTTAAAGCTAGAAGAGTGAGCATTTTGACAAAGAGCACATTTAAGAGAAGTGGGCTCATCTTTACTCCTCTTCTTGAAACATTGATCTGTAGGATAAAACCCTGCGCATTTCACTTAGATGTAAGGGGCGTTGCACTTATTAATCAAATGTCCCAACTTTTGACATCTATGGCATTGGCTAATGCTCATTTACGGTTAACTTTAACTTTAATTTTAAGGCACACACAGATTGAGCCGTAACATTGGTAGATACTAGCCAAACCAAAAGCATTAAATAAAAATTGGTTAAATATTTTGTTACAGTTTGCAAAGACATAAAATGGAAGAGCAGCAAAGCTTTTCTATTGTGCAAAAGTAGAAGCAGTCAGTATCTTTCAGAAATACGTGAATGTTTAACTGCATCTACGGTAGGTCTTGCAAGAGATGACCCCCAAGACAAAAGTAGTGAGTAATTATTAATATACCCATATACTGTAAGTTATTGCTATAGAAATATAACAGACATTTTATAGTTAACATTTTAAAATCTAAACTACATAAACAAATACAAATAGATACAACAGACGCTTTTCCAAAACTATCATTCTTTAAAAACTAAGTGTAGTCGCATAGTACTAAAATCAATTGTTTTGTTGGGTTTAATTAAAGTAAAAGAGAATAAGGCTGAAATACAGCTTGTATAGATAATGATTTTGTTTTGTTTTTAACAACTTCTAGTTTAACAATCAACTTTTGCAGCATCAATAACTAATTCACCAGAGATAACTTACGACAATAAAAAATAATTACATTACACCAGTAATTGCTCTGCACTTTGGTCTTCAATAATTACTTTGTTAAAATGCAATCAAGGAGATTTACAAATACACCTAGATTTAATTTTGATAAAAAAAATTAAGAATGGTCTTTGTCTATAACTATAAAAAACTAAATAACGTTTATGTTTTAACAGGGTAGTAGCACCAAGAGTCTTTGGTAGCGTTGTTTTTAGTACGCCGCCTGTTTTTGTTTGGCTTGTTGTAGGCGGAGATATTAGCTTTAGGGAGCGTTTTTAATTAATTAGTTAGTTTAGATTTATGGCACATCAGCTTAAAAGACTAATACCAATGAGGAACTTTTTGGAGCGCATTCCAACTTTTTAGTTCTGTCTGGTTTTGTCCTACAACAATAACTTGCTTAGCATTTGGCCTAGTGCTGCGTTGATCTTGCGTTCTAGTAGAACAACTCCAGGGCCATGATCTTGTCCCATTGCTTATTCGTTGGTTTTTTTTTTTAAATTTCCGCATGCCGTTGTTTTACCGGGTTAGCTTGGGGGTAGTAGGTTGCGGTGGTATGATGTTTGACCTTCCACTGTTGTACCGCGCATTTGAAGTTTGTGCACAGGTCTATCATCGTCAGTGCATACCGATTTTTCTTGTGTGTTGCGTCTACGAAGCCGATGTAGTCGATAATTTCTGTTTCCTACTCTTTGTCTGATGGGTGTGAGTTCAAGCGAGCCTTTGGCTGTGTTGGCCCAGATTTGGCTTTTATGCACGTTATGCAGCCGTGGACGTGCGTACGTCTTTTTGTGCGCTTGACCAGTGGTAGGCCTGTAGCATGGCGGCTGCGGTGTTGTCTTTCCTGAAAAGGCTTGCCGTGGCGGTCGAGTGGTGTTTTTTAATTACATTTTGCTGTATCTCAGGAGGTACAATTTTGACCGGCGTTTGTTCTAATCAGTTTTACCGTAAAGTGCAGATTTAGAGACTACTTGGTAAACTTTGCTTTAGCGTCGGTAAAGTTCTCCAATCAGACTAAAATTTCTTTATCAGCTCTGAGCGTAAACGTTTTGTTCTCTAAGTAAGTTCTATACTTCCTTATGGGACATAAAATAGCAAAACATTCTAACTCGTTAGTTTGGTATTTAATTTAGCAGGAGGTAAGCTTGGTACTGTAGTAAGATATGACGTGCCGTTTGATTTCTTATTTCTGGTAGAATACTGCTCCTACGCCGACGTTGCAGGTGTCTATCTGTATTACGAATAGCCTGCTTGTTTGAGGGTGGCGTATATTTTGTTAAGAGTTTTAAGTGGTGTGTTAATGGTTGGTTTTTTTACTTTGGTGCACTAAATACTTGACCAGTCTTTGCCAAACTCACAATTCTTTATGCGACAGCATAGCTGGTATTCTTGCAGTCTTTCCAATACTAGGCGGAGGTGCACTAAGTGCTTTTTATAGTCTTTAGAATAAACCAGTATGTTATGTATTTAGATAACATACTAGTATACCAACATCTAGTAGGCCAGTACCTGCACCATCAATTTTTGAGAGGTTGTTGGTGCGTTTTTTTAGGCTAAAGAACATTACCTTAAAATGGTAAATGTCATCGTCAGGCACGTTAAAAGCGGTGAAGTGTTTGTGCTTTTTGTTTATGGAAATTTGCTAAAAATTAGTTTTTAAATCTATCTTGCTAACAACTTTGGCATCTTTAAAGTCCTTTAAAGTTTCTTGTATTTTTAGCAAAGGTGCGGTTTCTATCTGGGTGATTGTATTAAGTGCGCGACAGTCTACGCAAAACCGTGTGGTGTCGTCTTTCTTTTTTACTATTACAGGAGCGCAATAGCTACTAGTATTTTGCTCTATAATGCCGTTGGCGAGAGGTTTGCCTACTTGTTCAAAAAATATTGCCGTCTTTTGCGCATTGTTTAAGGTTGTTGGTTCTATTTTTACCCTGCCGTCAATCTCGTTGTTGCTTCAAAGCTTTTAGTGGCGTGCTCTTCTGGTTTGCATTTGGGCTCTATTTGTATTCGTGATTCATCAGATCGTATCAGGGTTGTAAAGACACTATGCTTCTCATAAGCTCCACGTTGGGCGCCATTTGTTAACGGTTCCTGTTTTGCATTGCCAACGGGTGGGAGTTGATAGTGATAAAAAAAGATTGTTTGAAAACCTTTTTATGTTTCTGTGTTAGTCTGGAGTAGGAAACTGTAGTTATTCACCCGGACTTGATTGAAATTTACTTTTTGGAAGTCATACAGAAGCGTGTCCAAACGCCTGTAAGCATCTTGGTGAAGAAATTGTTTAGGGTGGAAGACAACTGGTATATGGGCTTGTTTTATAGCTTGCATGGATTAGTGCAACTTGGTTAGCGTTGCCAACTTGACTCACACATCCAACCTACGCAGATAGTTTTTATCACGTGCAACCTGTCCCAATCGGCACTACCCGCTTACATTAGGAGGGGGTCTTTAATGACAAATGGCGCCCAACGTGCGAGGCACAACGTATGTATTACGCATACAACAAACCTAACTATCACAGGTTAAACAAAAACAAATACTGCAATTGCAATCAAGACTGCAAGATTTTGGAAACACGTTCTACAATACAAATTGGACAAATCTAACAGAGCTGCAGGTGCATGTAATTATGCACCACAAGCAAATATCAATCAACAGTACAATATGGGCCAACTAAACAGATACTTGGAACAGCAACTTCAACCACCAACTTGGTGGAAGGACCAAAGGAATTACGACAAAGTTTGAGGCCAAATGCTGACACTGGCACTCAAAAAGGTGGTGACACACAACACGCTAAATGAACACAAAATTTAGCGCACAGCCTCAAGAAGTCCCAATAATATACTTTCAAAAGTTATAGAAATTTAAAGTAGAACAACACACATACCGATTAAATTTTAGTACAGGTGTTAATGAATGGCTTAAAGAGCAAAGCCAGAGTACACGAAAATCAATTCCAAGGTGAATCCAACTATGAACTATTGAAGAAAAAGCAATCACGTATAGAAGAAGCCACCCTTGGTTAGTAGAAATGATGTCAGCAAGGACGTCACCAGAATCTATTAACTGCACGTGGAAGAATTACTCGCGTCGGGAATAATTAAATAGAACACAAGTAACTATTGTGCATTGGTTGTGATCGTGAAGAAGAAATATGGAACTTTGTAATTTTGTATTAATTATGGACGGCTCAACGCGGTCACTAAGAACGAAACAGCAGCTTTGCTGCTAAAAGTTTACATAACCTTGAAAAACTTTGGCTTTGCGTGTTTATTTACAAAACTAGACTTATACAACGTTTGCAACATACTAGTTTTGCGTCATACCGTTTGGACTCAAAAACGCCCCTGCGACGTTTCAAAAATTTATGTTGAGAGTGCTAGTGGGCATCCCAGAAAAAATTGTGCTAGTATATCTAAAATAATATAAGAACTTTTAGACCATATTTGACGAGTCTTTAAAATGCTCCAGGAAAACGGTCTTTTTTTTTCTTTTTTTTAAGGACGTAGTGAGGTGTTGGCTTCAACAAGTGGCGCTTGAGAATAACTAACGCATGGCAATACCTTTCGATTTTTTTCTCTGCGTAAGTCCTGCTGTTAGTTTGTCCTAGTCATTGTCTCTAATGTGGTACTAGTTTGAGGTGAGCTGGTTTTGGCCTTGCTGAGTTTACGCAGTCTGCTGCGGCAACACATGCTCTCCCCGGCTCATCTCTCCCAATACCCTATTTTTCTGCCTTATTTCCTACACTGGCATTCTTTTCTCTTTTTTACCATTCTTGTGTTATTCAGCCTAGATATTTGCATTGGCTTTTGGTATCTCTTTAGTTTTTCTATATCTTTATTAACTTCTTCCTTGTTGTATCTTTTTTTTTCATAAATATTTTGTGCAGCTCCATTAAATGCATCCCTTTTGGTAGTCCTACATTTGCCAGTTTAACTTTTAGTGAGATTCTTGAATCTCCATTTGGGATTAGTTCTTTGTGTACCCTGGTTGCCAGATATTCTCGGAACATTTCGAAAGTTGCATTTTTTGTCAACCTTGAGATGTCGTATTTTCCGTTTGGAAATTGTTTAGTCAATTCCTTCAATTTATTTTCTTTAAGCAGTTCCTTTCTTTTTCTCCTTATTTCTGCAATTTATGTTGCTACTAGGGTTTCAGTATATGTTTTTCTTTTATTTTTCTGTTCATCTTCCATTGCTTGGCAGGCATAGTTGTTTTGACCTTCTTTGTTTCTTTCCTCTTTATTACTTTTTTCCATATTCTTTTGCTTCCATTTAGCTTCTTGCTACTCTTTCCTTTGTCTTCTGTAGCTTTTAATTTGAGTGTTTTCTTTCATTTTGGTTTACCTAAATCTCAAAGTTTCAAACTCTTCCATTTTTTTTTCAGTACTGTTGTTGCATAGTTTCTTAGTGCTCTCTATTTGTTATTGTCACTCAGGCATATTTTAATAATTGTAGATTTGTCTACTTTGTTTTCTAATATCTTTTCTAGCGTTTTTCTATCTTCCTCCCACGCTTCGCATTCTACTAGCGTATGTTCTGCTTTGTCATGCTTGTCTTCTAGACAAAATATACATTTTTCCTCTTTCTTTTCTTTCATGTCCGGTAACTAATTGTGTTGCATAGTAACTCGTCTCCGATTTTTTCTTTACCCATTCTTTTATTTTTGATATTAGTTCCCTTGTCTATTTTCCCTTTTCTTCTTCTTTCTACTGTCTTTGCCATCTTTCCATCATATTTTCTCTTGCTTGTCTTTTTGTTTCTTGCTTACTAGTTCTTTCATTTACCATTTTCTTTATACCTAATCTTTCATCCACCATCAAATCTGCGGGTAGTGTTGCCGCAATTACTTCTAGGATCTCCTGCGATACTGTCCTGTAGGCTCTGCAGATTCTTAACAAACTTGCTCTCATAGCTCCTCTTACTACTTTTCTGTTTTTTTTTGTTTTCAAAGCTTCTCCCCATGTTTCTGCGGCATGCATTAGTTTACTTCTAGCCGCAGTTGCTATTAGCCTTCTTGCCCCTTCTCCTGGTCCTCTCTTGTTTTTCATAAGCATTCCTTCCATGTTTTTTGTTCCTCTTACCGCTTCCTTAACCTGTTCATTTGATCCCTTTGCTTCAAGTGTTACTCCAAGGTATTTAATTTTTTTGCTTATGGTTATGACTTTTTCACCTACCTGTATTTTTCTATTTTCCCTGTTTGTCCTCTTTGTCGATAGCCAAGCCGCCTCGGATTTCTGTGGAGCCAGATCTAACCTTTTATTTCTCATCCATCTCTTGATCATCTCTATTGCCAACTCTAACCATTTATTTAGTACTTCTATGTCTATATTCCTACCTACCAGAGCAAATGCCGTTATTGTTACTCCTTCCGGCAGCCGCATTCTGAGTAGCTGATTATAAACAAAATTCCATAATTTAGGACCTAGTGCAAAACCCTGTGGTACTTCTCTAGTCAGCCTAAGTTTTTTATTTTTTGTCAGTAGATTTCTCTCCTGAAGATAGCTCCATATTATCTTTGTAGTTTTATTTGTTAGTTCTCTTTTTTTTGCTGTTTCTATAATTGCTTCCCATAGTATGCTGTTGAACGCATTTTGTATATCTAACGCTACTATGACACAGTGTTGTCTTTTTCTGTATGGTCTACTGTTTGCTTTTTTTGCTATGGCTTTTACCTTTTTAATGGCTCCTAGACTCGTTCTTTCCTTTATAAATCCATCCTGTTCCTGTTCCCATCCTTCTTTTTCTTCTACTTCCTATTCAATTCTCCTCACGATAACTTTTTCCATAATTTTCTCTAATGTGTTGATCAGGCATATCGGTCTATACGTCGTTTGCGTCCTTCCCGCAAGCCGAAAAAATTTCTTCCTTTAGACATCTGTTTATTATTTGTGTTATCTCTATCTCATTTCATTCTAGTGCTGCCTTTACTATCTCCGTTGTTATCTCGTCTGGACCTGATGCTTTGTTATTAGGTAGTTCCCTTATAATCTGTTTTATCTCCTCCACTGTTGCAGTGACTGTTTTTGTTTCGTCTGCTATTCCTGCTAGTTCTTCTACCATTCCTCCAGTAGAAAACAATTTTTCAATGATTACTACTTTATTTTCTTCTTCTTTTAAACACACTGTTTTCATTCCTCCTAGTTTATTCATTACTATTTTGTATGGTTTGTCCCAGGGATCCCTGTCTATGGATTCTAACATTTCTTCCCAGCATTTCCCTGTCCTTGATCGCTTCTTTTAAAGCTTTTTTGTCATTTTTTAGTTCTTTCATCAGTTTCATCGCAATCTCCCCTTTTTCTTTGTCTTTTTACTTTTCTTGCTGTTTGTATTGCTTTCTTCCTGCTTTCCTTGACTTCTTTGCACCACCAGTATGGTCCTCTTCTTCCTTCTTTTCTGTATCTGGGAAGTGATTCTTCCGCTGCTTTCCTCAATTTTTTCGAGTACCTTTTGTATCTTTCCTCTAAGATTTCGTTTTCAGCTACATCCTCTGCTTCCATAGCTCTATTTATCCTTTCTTTGTCCATCCTTCTTATGTTTTCTTTTCCTTCTCTTTTGTCTTTCTTTTCCCGGTCTAAAGCGCAAAAAACTACTATGAAATACCTGGGTCACCAAGTAACAGCGAAAGAAAACTTATCACTTAAACATTACTTAACGCTGATTAAGGATTACAAACGCCTTAGAATGCGGAAACAACTAAGGCACTTTTTGGATATATGTACGTGGCTTAGAGAGTACGTTCCCAACTTTTCAGTAGTGGCCGGACCACTTATGGGCTTCCAAGGACCAAAGAAACCGTTCCGCATGTCCTGAATATGGTACAAAAAGTATTCTTCATATCTGAAAAAGGCTTTATTTATATTTTGCACAGACAATAAACCACTAATATGGTTAGAGAAATCGACTGATACCAATGCAAAATTTACAAGATGGTCATTCTTATTACAAGAGTTTTTGTTTTAGGTACAACATGCTTTAGGTGCCAGTTACCTGATGCTTTATTGAGAAACACTGACCAAAATTTATGGGAGACAACATTGAGGGTATTGAACGTTTACAAATACTGGGATCAACAAACAAAACCAAAAAAATCAGACCGACTTCAACATGCGTACTCTCAATTAAATTGCAAGTACCAAAACAATGAGATGCAAATTAACATTTTCTGAACGGCATTGGCAGCCTTAGTACCACGACGCCAGACAATTTGTCTTTAAACACATTAAGTCATAAGACAACGCCAAAAGATGCTGTTAGACGCATAGATGTGGGGTATAAAGTTGGCAAAGCTGGAGAATTAAAGTTTTTTTTTTTTTCCTGAGAAGAAATTTTTTATAGACAACCCCTACACGCTTAGAACGCATGGGAGTGTGGGACTCCACTATTTAAAATGTTTACCCACTAAAAAACCTCATTTTTTTTTGCTTTTTACTGTTTTATTCCCGGTTCACCGTTTCCGATATGTCGACAGAAGCAAAACAAGCTCTTTTTAAATTTCCCTAGTTCTGTTCATTCCTTAGCTCTTGTAAACGTTGTTGTTTTTTGGATTTTTTTCTTTCATGATGGTAATAATCATATGGTGCGCGACTTTCCAATTTTCCTTCAAATCCATCATTTTCTGTACCAGTATCTCTAGTGTTATGTCGCTACCCAGTTGTTCACTCGCACTTTTCCTTGTTTCCACCCATTTTTGACAGGCAAAGATAACATGCTCAGGGCTATCCACTTCACCACAGTAGGCGCAGGTATCCGCAGCAGTCATGCGCATTTGTTTTGTATACGTCCCAAATGATCCGTGACCAGTCATCACTTGAGTAAGCCAGTAATCTAGATTTCTATGCTTGCATTTCATCCACTCTTTCAAGTTTGGTATGAGTCTCTTGGCTCATTGTCCTTTCTCCGTATTTGCAGACCAGTTTTTCTGCCACTCGTTTAACAAACACTCTCTCAACCTTGTCTTTGTTTCTTTTTTGTCAGATTCTAAACACTGATGTATTTTTGACCTTTCTACTACTAATAGTTCTATGGGAGGTATTCTTGTAATCATATTTAGAGCCACCGTTGATGCTGTCCTGTACGCGGAGGCCACACGCAACAACTCTTTCCTTTGTACAGCGCATAGCATGTTTTTGTATTTTTTTTTCCAGCACACTACTCCAAATCGGTGCTCCATACAGTATAGTATTATGCACTACTGTGCTTATAACTTCCCGCTTTGAGCTAGTTGGTCTTCCTGTATTTGGCAACAGTCTTATCAGGACTGCGATTTGCTGTTCTGCCTTCTTGGTAATTTTCTTGACGTGAATGTCAAACATACCCCGGCTGTCTAGATATACTCCAAAATTTCTAACCGATTTTGACGGTTTCACCTCGGTATCACATACTTTAAAAACTATGTCTTCTTTACCTTTTTTTCCCTTCAGCATTAGTGCTTTTGTTTTTGTTGGTGCCAGAGATAGCTTATTGGCATTCATCCAGCAATTTATTCTGTGCAGGCACTCATTTGTGCAGGTTTCTAGGTCATCTTTGTTTTTTGAGGTCACTAGTAGCGCTAGATCGTCTGCAAAAGCGATTGTTGTAGCATTCCTCATTATTTGTACTTACAGAATTGGATCGTACAGCACGTTCCATAAGGTTGGTCCAAGGACCGATCCTTGTGAAACACCGGCACATATGTTCATCTCTTTGGTTTTATTATACACTAATTTTCTGTCTTTTAGGTACTCTGCGTACCAGGATATTTCTCAGATAAAGTGATATATTTCTGCGCCTTAGTTCGTTTATTATTAGGCTATGTCTAGCTGTATTAAAGGCATTTTTAACGTTCAGAAGCACTAACACGCACCAATCCGCCTTGTCCCAATTTGCGACTTTGTAGATCTTTTCGATGGTTTGGATAGTCGATCTGCCTTTCCGAAAACCAAACTGATTTTTGTGCAGTCCTTCTGTTTTCTCGATTTCCTAAAGAAGTCTTTTTCTTAAAAGGATCTCATACAGCTTGCTTGCGGAATTTAGCAGGCTTATCGGTCTGAACAATAACTTCTCAATGCTGTTTACACCTTTTGGCAATAGAATTAATTTAGCGCATTTCCACTTTGTTGGGAACTTTTGCTCTGATAGTAATGTGTTTAGATCTTCTAAAACACCATCAGGCCACCTTTTTACTACCTCTTTTATTACTTCTATGGGTATTCCATCTAGGCCAGGCGCTTTCTTGCCCTTCATTTTTTGTGTTGCCTCGAGTAGTTCCTCCATATTAAAAAGGGTAACCTGCTTTTCACACGGCTCCTCTATCCAGTTGTCATCCGCTCTTGGGAACAGATCTAGTACAACTTGCCTCTTTGTTTATGGGTCTAGCTCACATAGTAGTCTGTATTTTAAGCTGCTCATAAAAATTTTGAAATTAATTCATTTTTGTTTTCTTTGAGTTTCCTACTTAGGTCGGCTATTGCACCGTCGTCCGGAATTCGTTTCTGCAACAGTCTGGATATTTTTATTTTGATCTTATTGCATTCGTCCCGTTTTTCTGCTATGTCCAGACTCCACCAATACGGCAACGTTTTTGTTGAGCTCTCCGTGTTTCTGACTATGCTATCCTTATAGGCTTCTTTTATCTTCGCATACATTGTTTTCCCTTCTTCCCAGCTTATTCTTATTTCCATGGATGCTCTAAACGTATTCCAATCTATGGCGGTCATTAATGAATTGTGCTTTTTGTCGTTTTTAGAATGCTCGTGTTTTATTTCAAAGCATATGTATCTGTGCTCCGTGTGGCTGTTGATGTCCAGAATATCCCAATTCTTTATACTTATAGCGATTTTCTTAGTTGTCACCGTCACGTCGATATGTGTTGCACTCATGCCTCTGACAAAGGTAGATTTGTTCCAATGGTTAATGACAACCATATCGCACGAGGAGTGGTCCATCCAGAAATGTTTTTTTACGTCTGAAATGGGGAAACCCCACGCCGATGATTTTGCATTAATGTCTCCGGCCAGAATAGTTTTGCGCTTTGCATCTCTGACTACTTTCATGATTTTGTCAGCCTCCTTTTTATATAGTTCTAACGGAATATTGGGCGAGAGTTGTTAAAGTAACACCACTCTAACGACACCGTTGACCACCCAAGCAAAGATAAAATTCTAGCCGTAATACTCAAGGCATTTTACTGGCTCCGGGTCAAGAAAGACGTATAAACCTTTGTACAAGAATGTATAGTATGTGCTCGAACAAAAACGGGACATGCAGGAGCTGGAAACCCGCTGCTATCCCACCTCAGATATGAGCACCAGATGGGTTGGGAGTACCTGTCCCAACTGCAACAAGTAACATAACCACAAAAATACTAAAGGAAAAAATTGTTTATCAACATAGTTATCCCAAGGTCATATTATCAGATAACGGTCTACAATTCACTAGGCAACACTTTGAAAACGCAGTGAAAAGATAGAAATGCTTACATCAAACTACGGCTACATACCACTCTCAAGCAAACTCCGTAGAGCGCCGACCAACAAACTTAAAAAAGTTTTAGAGATCTGTTGAAACAGAATCTACAAAAAAAAAAATGGAAACAACTTATCAGTCTAGCCGTATTCCATAACAAGAGGCGCAACAACGCAGCTACGGGACAGAGTTCAAGTGAATTACTGTTAGGACAGACCATACAACAGTCTAGAGGATGGGATAACCTTGAAAGAGCTTAAGACAAAAGAAAATCTGGAAAAAAATACAGAAAACTAGACAACGGCAGGCCACTTGCCGACAACGTCGTAATCTACGCCAAAAAAATGTGGTAAAAGTATACCAGCCCGGAGACATGGTGATGGTCAGAAACAGAGCCCACGCACGATTATCTACCGACCCTCTGCAAAGTTATACTTGGACGACATAAGACTTGCTCCAACAGTAAACAACATCTTTAGCATGCATTACAAGAGTTAACTTCCGTCAAAGAAAAAGGTAGGGAATTGTTACGCCACTAGGCGGCGCTGTTTACCCTAACACACGCCCGTTTGGAAAGGCAACAGTTAATCAAAGCCAAGATAAAAGAAACGGCGACCACTTCTTTCAACGACTGGAAAATCCGTCCGACAGTTAAGCTAAATGTCTAAACAGATCCCGATTATGCATCTTTATCAGCACTCTACAACGACCCTGCAATGAACATAGATTATTCAACTTCTCCGACAACGATCCACGTTACTTATTTGGTTCACTCTATGGACATGAATTATAATAGGAATATCATGACGATCTCTGCTACGTACCCGGCTTATGCAACCAGACATTGACGTTACCAACCCGACTCACACATCTAACCTACGTAGATAGCTTTTACCTCGTGCCACCTGCCTCAATTGGCATTGTCGGTTTTGGAGATACTGTTTTTTTGGGGCGTTTAATAACAAAAGTTTATTACTAGAGAGAAAGACCACTAATACTTGCAAATACACTGAACTATTACATAAATATTGTCATTGTTAACAAAACTAATAAAAGTGATGCTAAGTTTTTTTTCCAATTTGCAGTCACGCAGAGAAATATTTTAGCTAAGTAACTTGTTTTGCCTGTTCACCAAAACAAAAATAAATAGATAAGAACTGACTATAAGATAATTTGCTTCCATTGATTGACCCATTGTAGTTGCACCATTCCAAACGGCACCTCTTATGGTGAGGAGTTAATGGCAGTAAAGGATTTTTGTTTTTTACGTTCTATGTTTATCTTATCTCTTGATTCATTTACGTCAAAATTGAGCTATTATACTGAAACTTGGCAAACCTTCTTTAAATCGTCGGTAGAGTTTAATTTTGGGATGAGTTTTTTGGCATGGAGAATGAATGATATAGGTTTTTTTATATAAAAATTTATGAAATATATAGATGAGTTGCTTTAGGTAACTTTATTGTTAAATATCAATAAATATTCTTCTAGAATATCACATAATTTGTTAGAATAAATACAATATTAGAATAATTATAATAAAACTTATAAGCTATGGCTTGTAAATTTTATTACATCACAATAATACAGACCCAATTAATCAACAGTTTATTCAATTTTGATAATTAATTAATTGAAAGCCACTATCACTACAAATGTATTAGTTTAGTTAACAAACAAAAAACTATTTATGTTTTAATCAAGCTCATATAAAAGACTAATTGATAATAAGCTGCAGTATGCTGTTTAGAATTTGATTATATGATTCTAAATAAACTGTAGATTGAGCGGACTTTTAATAACATTGAAATATAAATTAATATGTGTAATAAATTAATAACGAGTGCATTCGACAATTATTTCTAAGCTACACTAGACTCTCGTTCTGAGCCGAGTAAGCCATGAAAGAATCTAATAATTTGGGTTCGATTAATTCCTGGGCATCTTCAGCGCTGACTACTTGTGCTCCACATGCTTCTGCTATTTTACGAAGAGTGGCCTGCAATAAAAACAGAAAATTAATGTTTGATATAGTTGAAATAGAAAAATTGATCAAATTTAGAAACGAGTTTCTAGCTCTAGCAATTAGAATAGTTAACATTTTGTTACTAAAATTATGATTTCAAAACTATTTTTTACAATTTAAAAAAAAGCATATATTTAAAATGTTTGAAACTACTAAAATCATTTTTCAAAAATGTATTTACCAAAGCAGCAACTAAAATGGCATCACTATCATATCTCTCTTTCTTCTCCCGGCACAATTTGACTAATCTATCAACACCTCCTAATTCGACCACCTGTCTAGCAGCATCAATTTCCCCACACAATCTGGACAAACCAATCATTGATTTTTGTTGCAGCCTCATCACCACATTATCATCCATACTATTGCTTTGTAGAAAACACATCAAAGCAACCGGAGCTGAATCCTGTGTTAAAATAACTCTGGCTTCACGTACTGATGACATATTAGCTATAAGAGTTGCTACTTGTTCCAATAAATAAATTGATGTTTTCATTCCATGACTTTTAATAATATTGAGTAAAATGCTAGCCGTATTATTAACTAGAAGATATTTAATGCTTTTTTGATCCATTGCAGTTAAATTGGCTAAAGCTGCAGTGCACAGTAATATATTTTGGCAACACTTTGTTGATTTCAGGATTCGTGTAATGGCTCTTATTAATTTCTTTGATTGTCTATGTAATCCAGTTATGGTATGATTGTCATCAATCCATGGAGCTGTAATTTGTGCTAATAGTGCTGTAGCTTCAACACGTTCAGGTTCAGGACGTGATTCTTCAATTAAAGTTTCTGTTATTATATAAATTCCATTTGAAGTTTCAAATTTTCTAATGGCAGCTGCGTTGATACACAAAGCACTTAACGCACGTAAAGCTAATCCACGCACTGAAGAACCTTCACATTTTTCACATATTGTAGTAATTGCCTGCACAGCTCCTAACATTATAAATAAATCTATTAATTCCTCATGCCTTAAAGCAATTGATGTAAGTCCTGTTAATTTTGCTCTAACATCAAGTTCAGAACGTGGATCTTCAAGACCTATTATTAGGTTTTTTATTTCTTGTAGTAATAGGTCGCGATATAAAGAATTCCATGCTAGATGCATTTTGGCGGTTAGTTTTGGGATGTTTTCAGTTTCGGTGGTTTCTAATTGGCAACAGATTGGATCTAAATTTGTTTCTTCGGTTAGGTTTGAGAGGAAATCACGTATTTGGCTAATTAGGCTTAAAGCCAATGGACGTTTATTCTTCTTTTCACTGAAAAAAGAAAACAAAATGTTGAAAATCATGATTGAACATATTGAGAACATTGTTATTATTAAATATTATTTAAAAAGAATTAATACTCAGCCTATGCTTTTATGCTATAAGAATATATTTTTTTACAAACAAACAAAATCTACTTACTTTTTCATATTATCAAATTCCTTTTCAATAACACTATTGCTGTTTAGAACATGTCTTAATCGGGATGTTACATTAGAAGCCAATTTAGATACTTTTTCAGCCAATTCACCAGCTATGGATTTACATTGTAATGTTGTCATGCATTCTGGTTCATGTAATAGTTTTAATTCTTCCATAAATTTCTTAAGCGCGGTGCCTTCTTCTATGCTTTCTACTGTTGTTGGTGGAACCCTGTATTGATTATATTATTAGATCATTATTTTAAAATAAAATTAAAAAAATATTTACCTGTCATTAATATATTTCTGCATAAGATTCATTGCATGAATTCGTCCCAATTTAAAATTTTCTTTTTTAGTTGTAACAGTCTTGGGGGTGCTTGTATGTTTCGGTGAATCTTGAAATAATCCTTCTAATTCGCTATCACTATCATTAAATGAATGAATAGCTTCATCATCTCTATTTGTTAATAAAATAGCCGGTGCTGTTAAATTGCTACCGTAATTGTCGGGTGCCGCTGCGTTTATTAAAGGTAAGCTCTTGACACTATCTGGCAGCTCGCTATCGCTAGATGCCCAAGAATTGTCGCTCGATGTGACTTCACTGCCGATGGATTCGTGATTTGCATATTGATTAGTTTCCATTGTCGACTCCATCTGAATGCTACGGAATAAATTCCTGCTGACCTTTTGTTGGCCCTTGTTTTTGGTGAAGCGACCTGCAGGTTCTGATTGAGTTTGTATATTGGGTTTCCTGAGCGGTGTATTCGGCATATAATAAACATGTTGAGGACTCACAACTTCCGCATTTTTCACACTGCTGAAATTTAATCGGATGCTTTTTTGTGGTGTTGATTTTTCTATTATATTAACAGATAGATTTTGTAATTGTGTGTTATTGGATTGTTTGAGTAAATTGACGGGGATTGTTGGTGGTGATGTTTCAGTATCTGAGAAGCCGGAGTCTTGACTACCAGGACTTGCGGATGCCGCCCTCCAATTTACACTGTCTTCTCCAGCCCACCATACTTTACTAGGACTTCTCTGGAACTCCCCCATTGCTATAAAAAGAATCGATTTAAACACTTGAAGCGATTCAATTTAATATTAATAAAGTAGATAAGGTTTTATAAATAAGAATACTTGAGGCTTCTTAACAAGCATGCACGCATAAATTTAGCATTACATGATATGTTTTATTATCATATTATTAAATTAAACAATCATGTATGATTAATGCATGCTATCAACACGTATCAAATACCGACATACGCGGAATGAAATTCCTTTGCTTAGAAATAATAACTAAGTAGAAGTAATTACTAGAGTAACCTTGGATCTTCAGTGACCCATAGTTGATCATTACATGGGAATCCGTGTGACTAATGTTTTTTTTATTAATAATTATTCATTCACATTTAATTTTATGCGCAAAAAATATAATATTTGAGAGAAGTATATTATTACTACGAATTCAGTGAAATATTTATGTTAATTATAGTAACAATATATATATTTATTTTACATTTACAACCATTAGAATTTTTATAAAATATACATTTATTATATCAAATTCTTTGTAAAAAAAAAATGGTTAAAAAAGTATTACTTAAAATAAAATAAAATAACAAATAGATTAAATATTGCCCTGTGTCTGCGTATGTGAAATCAGAAACTCGTATATAAACAAAATCGTTTATTATTTATAAAAATTGTTTATTGTGTACAATAAATTCAAATTTGTAGAAATAGTCAGCCGCATTAGCCGATCAGGCTCACATCTTCAGTTACACTGTAGAGGTCATTTCAATTTCAATGCATGAGTGCTAAATATTAATCTTTTTACAGTAGCTGTAAAAAAGCATGTATTGGATTCGTTGCACTTTATCTTGGAATTGAATAGATGATAGTAAGTAAATAAAAATAGCATATTAACTCTGATTGTATTGGATTTAAAGTCTCTAAGCAAACTATTTTACTATTGCATTTAAAACATCATACTTTCACATAATAGAAATGCATTAAAAATTCTTTGTGAATGAAAAATCGCTTTTTATTTCAATTCTTTCAAAAAAAAAAAATCGCGAACATTGCAGACTAATTATGTAAAAGTTTGATCAAATAATACATCATTTATTTGGATAAAGAAAAATCATTGGATATGTCAACACATTTAAATCAAAAATATTTTATTATTGTTGAAGTTTGCTTATTAATAAATAAACAAAGCTAAAAATTGACAGGAAAAAACAATTTCTTAAAAAATTAATCAATTAAGCCTAAGTAATGGACCGGCAATACTTCAATTGAATTATTTAGAACCGCGGTAGATAGAATTAGATGGGCCAGATTGATCGCCAACGTCCACGGAGGATACGGCACATCAAGAAGAAGAAGAAGAACTAACTTTATAATGTATAATACAAAAAACGCTCAGTAAATGCTTATATTGCTTAAAATTGGATTGAAAAGTTGCAATTTAAAAGTGTTCCTTTTTTGATCTAAAAATAGCAAATATTTTGGTCACAATAAAATCAAATTCATTTGAAAATGATAAATAAAATTTTATCTATATCATGCCTTTTTAGTATTCAATTTAAGAAGATATATTTTGACAATTCAATGCCTAAAGTGAATTCGACCCATTATTTGACTCCTAATTGGCAATGTAGGTACAGCCGATCGTATATTGACGTCAGCCTGTCTTCAGCAAATTTGATAGAACAGGTCGCAAAGTGGCAAGTGGCGGAGAAAGTAAATCTTAGTGACCATAAAAACATAAATATATATTGAGATCACCAGCACACATACGAGGACAAAACAAGGACCAAAACTTAAAAGTGGGCGGATCTTCAAAAAAGGAATCAAAGCAAAATTAACATCCAAAGTAAAACTGAAGACAAAAATAAAAAAAAAGACTAGTGATTATGAAAAAACACTTGCAGAAGTTCGAAGAGAAGAAAAAAAACCTTAAGAAGAACTTAAAATAGAAGAAATAGTGTGAAGAAGTGGACTGAGTCTTCTAGGAAACATTATACAAAATCGAAACCGGAAAGATGAGACTACAGTCGCCGATAACCCTAAGCGGCAAAGAACAAAAAAAGAAGCTCTAAAACTATTATCCAACTACAAACCCAAGGTGTGACCATAGATAGACCCCAAAGCGATATCCACCTGCACTTTGGAGAAAATAACGACCCCTGGCAGTAAGTTGAAACACGCCACAGCAATTGCTAAAAATCTCGGGATGTGATTTGCAAAGTAGCTAATCATATGACAAAATCGGAAGTATTCCCGCACCAGTAAAAAGTTGGTAATCTTACACTGATAGAGAAACCAACCAAGTCTAGAGAAACGAAGGCCTACCAACCAATATGCTTCTTAAACGTAATGAGTAAACTTTTAGAACCATTACTAAATAAGCAATTCCTGAAATAGATCGAAAAAGACAGAGAACTGGCCGACATGCGGTTTGGGTTTTGAGAAAGAGTACATCGATGAACGCCAAGAAGGCCATACAAAAGTTAGCGGCTTAAGCCGATAGAAAGCAAGAGTACGCCGCGCTCGTAACTCTGGACGTACAAAATGCCTTTAACTCTGCAAGGTGAAAAGACATAATGGAAGAGCTCACTAGGCAAAAAGTTTACCCATACATGTGGAGAATCATGGAAAGTTACTTACAAAACAAAGAGATCTAAAGAACGCAAATGCGTGTACCACAGAGCTCCGCCATTGGGCTGACACTCTGGAACATCTTATACAACGGTGTATTGAGGATGGAACTTCCAAAACCCATCTCGTGGGGTATTTGGCAATGGTAATCTCTGGGAAAGGAAAAAAAAAACCTGGATGGCAAAAAAAACGCGGACAGATTGCACACTATAAAACTGAGGTGGTAATACTGATTGAGAATAGGAAACGTCAAGGTAGCAAGTAAATATACCGTTAAATACCTGGGAGTCGTATTTGGCCGTACTATAAATTTTGGCCCCCAAATTAAGGCCATCATAAAAAATCAGACAATTCAGCAAGCGCCTTAAGCAAGCTAATGTCCAAAAAATAACCATGTACTTGGTGACCAACTCAATCTTTTTGTACGCGGCACCAGTGTGGTGCAAATACACAAAAACCGCCAGGCACAGAAAAAAACTGGAACGAATGCAGAGGCAGGCTGCAATACGCATTGCAAGCGGCTATAGAACCGTGTCCACAAGAACAATACAAATGGTAGCTAACACGATTCTCTGCTAGCGGAAGCAAGATCGTACAGTAGAGGGTAAACCAAGCGGCATCTCGGAGCGAAGCTTGAGATGAGACCTTCAGAAAATGGAAACAGGAGTGGAACGAGGAGAAACCCACTGAAAAAGCACGGCAAAATGAACTACATCCTAACCCAGTTCCTCACAGGACATGGGTTTTTGGAAACCTATTTGAAGAAGATTGCCATTGCGGATAGCAACAATTGCATGTACTGCAAGAAAGTGGACACGCCTGAACACACTATCTACCATTGCTCGAGATGGACTGAAGAGAGAAGCGCCATATTGAGCACAGGACAGGAACTGACAAATACTTGGAACATTGTCCAGCATATGCTCAAAAACGAAGAGAAGTGGAACACTATCGCCAAACAGGTGAAAACCTATTATGCAGAAAAAATAGAAGGGAAAAAGGGACCTGCAAAAAAGTGCCTAAAAAAAAAACTTTTTCCTTTAAACTGTAATTATCCGTGTTAAACTGTGATATAACGTCTTTTTTTTGGACTTTTAGGACTTTTTTGACCAACACGTGGTTTTCCCTTAAACTGTGTTGTGGAGTCTTTTGAAAAAAACTGTGATATCACGTGTCTTTTTCAAACCGGGCAGAGAGATCTTTGATCCATATTCTGTGTGCTTCCTACTCACTCTTGTTTTCTTTTTTCTTTTTTTGTAACTGCAAAGCAATACCGCGAGGTAATCCCAATGTCACTGTGGGAGTGAGAGGGAAGGTTGTTTTAGTCAGTAGCTTAAAAAAAAAGGAATAACAACATGGGTGAACACTAGTGCCGGTGCCACTACCTTGATTGCTAGCATGTTTGTATATTGTCAAAACTGTGCGTTCTTATGAATGCTGTACGTAGGACAGAAGGTTGAATTACTACACTAAAGTCGATCAATTGGCTTAACTATATATATTCAATAACCTCTTAATACCGTTAAGTGTCGAGATGTCGAACACACCGAGCCACAGAGAAAACATGTGTATGTATAGATTTCTATATGAGGTAACGGACCCATATTAGGAAGAACGATACGCTTGGCATCACTTTGGGTTCACCCATTCAAGTTGTGACCAGAGCGCCCGTTGCTTAACTTCTGTTAGCGCTGGTATTTGTACATGCCCTCTCTGCCGTACTGCCGACCAATATGCCTAATTGTGGTTCCTTAAGGTAAATGTGCGGTGCTGGCATATTAATGTTTACGATTGTTTTACGACTTGATGGTTGCCAATAAACAGTTGTGCAAAACGCACAAACTGGCAGGAATCATTAAAGATGTTTTCGTTTTTTTGCAGCTATAGGTAGGACAATATTTAGTCAATTGTACAATAAAAGTTTAAATCTGTTCTAGTTTCTTTTTAACTTCAATAGTGATGTCATTGTCCAAACATTAAAAAAAAAAACAAATTCTGTACTAAAAGTTTGATTGTTAGAATGTTCAAAAACATTAAGTCAGTCAATGCAATGCTTTAGGTAGTATATGTTATTTCTTTGAGATGTAGTTTCTAAAAAATAAATGATTTGTCCTAAACTATCATGCAATGTTGTAGCTATACATTAGTTAATTAATTCATTTGTTTATCGTTGTTCTATCTCATAGCTATATTTTGTTTTTGAAATATTTTTTTACATTTTTTAACAGTTTATGGTACTTTCTGACAATCTTTTAATATGTTATGACTGGATTTTGCTATTTTTAATATTCTATAAACAGAATTTTACACTATTCATAAGAGTTTTGAATCTTTCTGACAATTTTTTGATATTTTATAGCCGGATTTTATTTGTCTTTGGCTAGATTTTGATTCTAATTGAAAATATTTTAACGTTTTATGACCGGATTTAGCTAATTCTGACATTTTATATTTTGAATTTTGCACTTCTTAACAGTTAATGACTAAACTTTGGTGTTTTTTGACAATATTTTTATATGTTATGTTATTTTTGACATTCCATAAAAAGAATTTAGCACTTTTCAACCGTTTAAGCCCAGATTTTGGTGCCTTTTGACATTATTTTGATGTTTCAAGGCCGGATTTTAGTTTGTTTCAACAATATGTTGATATTTCATGGACGGATTTTGCTGTTCTTAACATTTTATAAAAAGAATTTTGCACTTTTTAACAGTTTTGGCCAGTGTTTGGTTCATTACAACAATATTTTTGATATTTTCTAGCTCACTTTGGACATATTATGAACACAATTTTGCATTTCAACCAGTTCTGAACAAATTCTGCTTTTTTTTTATGAATAATTTGGTGTTTTTAACAGTTCTATTTTTTGACAATATTTTTACACTTATGGCCGGATTTTAAATATTCTTTGAATAGAATTTCAATCGGATTTTGCCATTTTAACCCTTTTATAAAAAGAATTTTGCATTTTTAATAGTTTATACAGTAGTGGATTTATTCACAAGCGGAGGAAGCGGTCGTCTTAGGCTCCTGCAGAACCGGTAAAATAATAGTAACATAGTAATATTATAAAAATTTTGTTGGAAATCTAATAGTTGGTAAAGCCTTGAGCCACTTACGTGTTGAATCCGCCACTCCTGACAAATGTCTTTGAATTAAAAAAAGGCAGCGGATTAAACCAATTACTTGATAATTAACACTTGAGTAAAATGAAATCAAGTAAGCGGCCGGGGCCGTTAGTTCATAATATGCAACCAAGTAGTTTAGAAAAGTGAATTGAATGTTACTTTGCAGCGATTCTGCAGCTCATAAACATAAAAGAATAGCTGCCAGATGTCATTAAGTTGAAAAAAAAGCAGACTAAACTAATTTCTTGGTACTAACATTTGAATGGATAAAAACGGTTTTTTAAAATTTTATCTTATGGGTTAGGTTAGGTGTTCCCGTTCTTGCAGATCACAAACATAAGAGAATGACTAACAGATGTTACTAAGTTAAAAAACAAAGCGGACTAATCCAATTCTTTGATAACCAATTGCGATAGGGTGGCTTAAGAAAGATATACCCGTCCTAGTGTTTTTTTTTTTGGTGAGGCCCCAAAATTTGGTAACGCCTCGGGCTGTTTATATGTTAAATCCATCAATGAGTTTATGCTTAAATTTGTATTCTTATGCCAATATTTTAACATTTTGCTATTTTGGAAATTTCATAAAAAAATTACATTTTTAACAATTTATGGCTATACTTTTGAGCTTTATAGCAATATTTTGATGTTTCAAAACCAAATTTTTATAATAATATTATTAACTGTTTGTAAATGGAATGATAAACTTTTTAACTTCTTTCTGAAAATTAATAAAAAAAGTTTATACTGTGATAAATTTTTATTTTTTAGAAAAGTATAAAATCGCATTAAAGCAATTGATAACCGATCTATAAAAAGCACAACCAACACTTAAAGCGTTTGTGGGCGCGACAGGACAACTTAACGAACCCTGTGACGTCATATCGGAAAAATATGGGAGATAGCCGCGTACGAGTATAACTTTTAATTCTAGTATCATGGTTGAAAGTTATGTGAGTGTTTATTGTTTACCTTGGTATTAGCCAAAAAATATGCTGATGAGCAAATTTTTTTTTTTATAAACAAAAAATCAATGCTAAGTTGATTAAATTCGCGTGTAGACCAGATTAGGGGTTGTTTTGCCATCATAAGCCATCTTTTTTTTTGTTTGACTTTGTTGGCGATTTGCCGACCCGTGGAAGTGCCACTTGCTTTACTATCCACGAAGGACAAAACTTCATATTTATTAAATTTAGTCCAATCATTTAAAGAAACTCTATACGCAATCATAATTTATTCCAAAATAGTCTCTAACCGCACATTCCAATGAGAAGTTTTTATGTGTAAAATTCTAAAACAATCAAAATAACAATAATATGTTACCTAGAACAACCAGACCTGTCTTAAGAAGAGTCAGAATGTGTCTTCAGACGGTGGTCATTTTAAACATTTTATGGTGAATTTAAAATAAAATAAAAACAAAAATTGTTTTTTTTACTGTAATCATTTAACCAATAATAAATTAACAACTACTTTAAAAACGTTTTACTTTAGGCCATAACTTTGTTAGACTTTTTAACTATATTGGGTCTAAAGATTCCATACACGAAGTTGTGACTTCACGCCGAGGGACACTGTATAAAATGAAGACACTATTGATTATTTATTTTATAATAACTACAATATCAGTTTTTTTTTAATATTTATTAAATGGTTATAACACAAACTAGTTTTGCTATTTTAATAGCATTATCAATGTTAATATATACTATTATATCTATCATTAATAATAATTAAAATGTTATAAAAGTTTTGTTACTTATAACAACCTTGTTATATATTTTTTACATATTACAATTGAATAAGTCTGTTGATAATATTGTTTACATAATAACAGTAAGTAAAAAAACTTTATTCAAATTCAAAACAGATAATATAGTAACGATTCAGTTATATAAAATTGACAATAGTCAATTAAAGTATGAACAAAATAGTATCTAAAAAGTTTGTAAAAACCTTGTCGCTTTTATCCATTTCCAATTGTTATAAATAAAAATAATGTTGCATAATGTAATGATGTAATTTGTTATTGGAAATTAAGAGACGCGTATATTATTTCTAAACGTATTTTTGGACGCTTTTCCCATAGGAACATGTCTTGATCCATATAAAGGTAGAAAGGGTGTCGTGCGATTTCAATGGGGGATGTTTATGAATTAAAAAAAATACGCAGACTGGGGTGGGAAAAAATAAAGAAGGGAAAAGTTACCGTTAAACACAGCTGCTTTTACAATAGGATTGTGTATTATATTCAGATTGCTTGAAAATCTATGCAAATAATTCAGTTGAAAAAAAAAAGTTAAAATCTCGTTTTTTTGTATATGCAATGTTCTATTCATTTGACTGTATATAGTTTTTCTATTTCAATTATCTATTATTAATTCAAGCAATTATAAATAAATAAAGTTTTTTATCACTATATAATTAATTAAAAAAGGAGAAAGTTATTAAAGAGTTTAGCTAGTTAGAAGTTATTATTATTATTATTATTATCAATACACACTTAACCTACTGTTGAATATATTTAACAGTTTCTTCGAGAGTCAATAGAGATTATTAATATAAACTGTGGGTGCCCTTATTCCTTATACACCTGGACCTCTATATAAATAAGACGTTTGAGCATTTAAATTCACCGTTTGAGACGAGACAAAACATAACGAATATTGTAAAATAATGTTTTTATTATGTAAAGATGTATATGCGCCGTGTCATGAATGATTCAATAGCTATTGGCTCAGTCAGCAATTGTATTATTAGTAATAATTAATCGCGTACACTAGTTCAAATTCCAAGGTGCTTCAATGACTATTGTTGCTAGCATTTATTATACAAAATAAAATATATTATAAATATAAACAAATGGATTCATTATTAATACATTAAATTATTTAAATTGTTATGATATGATAATTATATATTTAGTTTATTTTAATTGATTTTTTTAAATATATTAAATATAATAATTTGCACTGATAAACTTTTGTTAGATGCATTTCTTTAATCTAATCAAATTAGATTTGTCTAGCAGATTTTGAGATTTTATTATTATTTATGCTTAACTGTTGTATTTAGTAGTAATTAGTCTTAAACATATATTTAATGATATGCTACCATTTTGATATTTTCAATCAATTCTAGTCGTTTATGACATATCAAATCTGAATTTCAGTCAGACAGTTTTTTGGTATCCTATGTCCAAATGTTAAGTCATTATTAATAAAATACTGAAATATTATAGATTAAAACTTTGAATCACTGGAATATTATAAACTAGTTATGCCAGAAAAATTGAGTTTTTAAAATTTAAGCCAGGATTTGAACTAAAATCAAATTATTACCTAAACGGTAGCATTTAATTTCAAAGACGTATTTTGGTATAAAAAGCAAAAGAGAATCGTTTAAATCACTTTGGCTTTATTAATATGTGAGAAAATACGTGAGGAGGCAGAGTGCTGCGCATTATCTGTACGTTTATACGGTATATGAAATAAATAATTATTACGTAAAACACAATATGTCACATCAAAGCTAAAATGTCTTTATTAGTATATATTAAGAGCATCTCAATCGGTAACTTGATTTCCAGTATTGTAACAAAAAAAACCACTTCAACGACATTTCTATTTTTACATATAATTACTACAGGGAGTTTATAAATGAATGGGATTATGTAATCACTTTAAATGTGCCGCTTTTTTTAAATTGTTTACTATACTATTTGTTTTGACAGATCAACTTTGACAGCTGTCAAGCAAACATATGAAAACATATGTAGTACAGTAAACAGTTTTAAAGAGGCGGCATATTTAAAGTGATTACATAATCCCATTCATTTATAAACTCCCTGTATTTTTTGTCAAAGTAAATTAGTCAAATTATATTTGGAAATAGCCGACCAAAATCATAATGTAAATCATAATGTAAAAATAAATGCGTTTTTAGGTACTTTTGTATACATAAAATGATTTCATAATTTATTCAAATTCAATCTAACAATGTCAGCCACCAACGGTCAAGGACAGACAATTGTTTCGGTTCTACAAACCTTGTCAGTGTGCCTTGTATTACCACGGCATGGCATGATAGCAAAAGACAAATTTGAATAAATATTTCTGTGTTTATAAACTCAATTGATGATATAAATAATCAAACGAATGACTGTGGCTCCAGCTAGTGCAAATCCTAAAAGACCACATACAAAATAAAAACTTTATTTTATGAATTCACTTTAAATAACCGGTACAAAGAAAATGAACCTGGAAAAGCCCATTGGAAATGTAAAAAACGAAATTGATTACATAGAATAGTTAGAGTTACAATCCAAGTTATCACGCAAATTATACGTAAGCAGCTAATACAAAAACCTCGATATGCAACAAAAGGATTTTTTTTTAATAAAAGCAGGGCGAGTACTAGGAAATACTAAGAACACAACTAAAAACAACAACCAATCCATTACATGGCATGGAAATAAACATCATGGCGCTGGAAATAACAGGAAGCATCCAAATTCTTACAAAAATTGTAAAATCAAACCAGACACGATTAAGCAAATAGATAAGCGGAAAACCATGAACAAAAAATCAAACAAATATAACTAACTAAGCAAAAAAAAATCCGTAAAAAAGCCCAGAAAGACGTAAAAGCATACACACAAAATTAATCCAAAACACCATAAAAGATAGTATAAACATGAGGATACTACGATCCAAACGTTTAATAATCGTTACCAATAAAAACAACATAAAAAGTGTGGTTTTATTATTTATACGTATATTGTTCAAGATACCAACAACAACAACAACAAACAACAAGATGTGCAAAATATAGGATCCAAAGAGATTTTTGATATTGATAAAAAGGAACTAATGTTAGCGCTCGGACAAATAAAAAGCAGAAAATCGTCTGGTGAAGACACCAAGCAAAATGATGGAAATGGGTGCCTTCACCAAGGAAAAATCCCAGGCACATGGCATAACGTAGAAGTTATTCTACGCTTTACCATCCGGTCAAACACGCTGGGTTCAGAAAAAAGTTCAGTACCACCAACCACCTACAAACAATCTGTAACCTAATACAAAAAGTACCAAATATAACATACTCCTCCATTTGGCATTCATTGATTATCACAAAGCATTCGACTCAGTAGAGACATGCGCGTTCGATTTAATAAAAAAAGAGTCGTCCGCAAGGAGACAAGATCTCTCCAAAGTTATTTACCTTAGCCATGGAAGATGTATTTAAAAAGCTGGGACACACATATACCTAAACCATCTGCGGTTTGCGGATGATATTGTTTTAATAAGCAGCGACCCTAACAAATTAAAACACATAAAACCCAAATGAACTGAAACATCCAAACTAGTAGAATTAGAAATAAATCTAAAAAAAATAAAAATTATGGCCAATGAGAAACTATATATAACGGTAGATAATCACGTGCTTTGACACCAAGGAAGAATATTTCTATCTCGGCCAGACCATTAAATTAGGCAAGAAAAACCAAATTTCCAAAATAACTAGGAGAATACAACTAACTTGAGCGGCATATGGGGAATTAGATCATATCTTTAAAGATAAGAACATACCGATAAATCTCAAAAGAAGAGTTTATGACACTTGTATCCTACCTGTAATCACATATAGACTAGATTACAACGTTAACTAAAAAAAAAAAAAAAAACCTAAGGCTTTTCTTCACAAAGAGCAATAAAGAGATCTATGCTAGGAATTAACTTAAGTCACAAGATACGCAACACTACAGTTAGAACGCGAACAAAAGTGAAAAATATTATAAAGCGTTTAGCTGAACTGGATGGGACATGTAGCAAGACAAGATCATAATAAGTGAACGATAATAAATGGAGCCCACGACTTACAAAGAAGAGCGTAGCAAAACCCCAAAAAAAAAAGGCTAGATGACACAAAATAAACTGCAAGAAGAAACTGGCACCAAACTACCCTGAATAGAGACATATTGACATGCCTTAAATAAAATAATAATATTTTAGTTTGTGTTCTTATACCGGCCATTGATAATTTTTTTAAATTTTAATGTGTTTATTAAGGAGACACTGACTCCTTTTGTTGCCGTAAAATTGTGTTTTGTACTTTTATCCATTTATTTAACACAAACAGCGCACATTCAATAACACGTTTTCCGTGGGTTCTGGCACATCTCTAAATGATATATTCCGCTGTCAGAAAATGTGGATTCTTATTAGTATAACAATATTTTGTATCTAATTAAACCTAACATATTATTTGTGCCCCGGTTTGCTGCAACTTTATGTTTTTTTTAGAAAAAGCTTTCCCGCCGTTTGACTCAAATAGTTGCCTTACCCAGTAGTAATTAAACAAAGTGACCATAAGAAATTTGTAAGAGCGTAATACCTAATCAACTCTACCTTAAAACCTAAGCTAGCCAAGAATTGCTGATGCTATAGGTAAGGAATGTAATTGATTAACTTTAGAATACCCAATCTCCTATTGGTCTGCAAAAATGCCAAACTGGAACTTGGCCATGTGCAGCAACTTGTAAACAGCATCGCGTATAAGATTGTAATTGTAAACATAACCTCTCCCCATTTTCATATCTAGCTTTACTTTGATTTTTCTAGCTTTCAAGCTGGTACCCAACACAATGTTTGGTTTGTTCACAATGATTGTAAATCTAACACGGCTCATTTCTGTTGCAAAGCATCCAATTGTGTTTAGAATAAACAAAAGATGTTTGTGCACAAACTTTAAATGTCTTTATTATGTTTTGCCAAGCCTCTATTTACTGTGGTAGTTTTGGTAAACGCTTTTTGATTTTTAAATAATGAAATACTGTGCTAAAAGCTTTCAAAAAGCCTAGTTACGCAATATGATAGGGCAGCTTTTAAAACGCATATGTTTCTACCACTACTCTATTTTATTTGAATAGTTTGCTGTTTGACATCAAAACCATTTTATACCTGGCATATAAGCTTTTGGATGTTTTAGGAATACAGTTTAGTTTTGGAGTAGAGTTTCGGAAACAACGTACGGTTTCTAGCCAGGAACTAAGTATTGTCTTACTTGATTATTACGAGCTAACCATCTCTATAGTTTTAAAAACAAACATTGTAAAGTCCTCCAACTCTACTTCAAAAAACCTTATAATGGGGAGTGGGAGTCAAAAAGAACCAAAATTTTTGTTGTGATTGTTTTACAATTAGAAGAATAGAAAACTGCAATGTCTATAATGGCAGATGTACAGAAACATTTCCCAACTGCATATACTTAAGATACCCTACAATAGAAAAAGGAGAGAATGGGGAATAACGTCAGTAAGAGTTGATTGCTAGTTACAAACAAAAGAAACAAAGTAATGAAATACAAACCCTATGATTTAAACTCCAAAAAACCTTATAATAATGAAAAAGAAAAGTCTGAAAAAAGCAAGTGCTTCTTTTAGAAACAAAATGAGCAAATAAAACTGCCCGCAAAACTACATAAAGCAATTTGTAGCTTCATTGACTTAAGAAAAGACTTTACAATAGAAAGGAAAAAGGGTGACGTCTGTAAGAGTTGAGGATTGGTTGTTCGTTACAAACAAAAGAATCAAAATAGAGAGCTGCAAGCAGAGTCTGTAATTTCAAAAGCAAACATTTCAAAGTCCTCTAATTTCATAGATTTTGTAAAGACTAACAATGAAGAGGTAACATTAAAAAAAAATGAATGCCGTTTTACAAATAAAAGAAGCAATGAAAACTCCAACGTATATGCTTATATCTATAATGAGCTACTCAGAATACGGCTGTCGGTAAGAGTGACAATAACGGCATTCGCCGATGACGTGGCTCTGATAAGTAGGAATATAGACATAGAAGTATTAAAGGAAAAGTTGGAGTTGGCAATAAATATGATAAAGAGCTGAATAAAAAATGAAGGGTTACAACTGGCTCTGCAGAAAACTGAAGCGGCAAGGCTACCAACAAAGAGAACTAATAGGGGAAATGGAAAAATACAGGAACATAGTTATTATTTGTTCCCCAAATAATAACTATAGAAAAGATGTAACAAACAGGTTAAAGAAAAGGTAAGAGTAACAAAGAAAATGGAAGAAATGCTTAGTAGACTAATGCCAAACAAGGGAGGACCAGAAGAAGGGACAAAGATGCTAAACTATTGTACGCCGCAAAAACATGGAGAGACGACTTGAAGACAAAAAAAAAAACAGAAAAAAATAAGAGGAGCCACAAGAGCAAGCTCGTTAAGAATCTGCAAAGCCTACTGAGCTCACAGGAAGCACTAGAAGTAATTGCGGAAACACTACCCGCAGATGCTAGAAGAAAGAATAGACATAAAGAAATTTGTAAATAAAGAAACTAGTAAACAAGAAGCAAATAAGTGGGCAAGAGAGAATACGATGGAAAGATGGTAGGGCCAGTGGAAAGAAGAAGACAAAGAAGAGAATAAACTAGCGACGTGTTACTATACAACACAACTACTTACAGGACAAGTATTTACAAAAATAAATAAGATGGAGAAAAAAGAAAGATGTATATTCTGTCAAGAAGACACGCATGACAACGCAGAACGTACGCTTGTAAAGTGCAAAGCGTGGGAGGAAAATAAGATAAAGTTAGAAAAGGTATTGCCAACAATCAACAAATCCACAATCATTAATATATTCCTGAGTGACAAAAACAAATGGAGAACACTAAGAAACTATGCAACAACAGTACTGAGAAAAAAGATAGAAAAATTTAAGATAAGAGCTTTAAGACTTAAATAAACCAAAATTTAAAGAAACACACAGATCAAAAGCCACATAAGATAAAGAAAGGAGGAATGAAGACAAAGAAAGCTAAAACAATTATGCCTACCAACGAATGAAAGGTAAAAGGATAGACAAGAAAAGAACATTTACTGAAACACAATTACCTACAAAAATTATAGAGATAAGAAGAAGAAGAATGGAACTGCTCAAGGAAAGCAAACTAATTGACTAAGCAATTTCCATAGGGCAGATACGATCTCAAGATTGACAAACAATGCAACTTTCGAAATAGTCAAAGTATATCTGGCAACCAAAGGACACGAAGAACTAATTCTAAACGGAGATTCTGGAATCTCACTAGAAGTAAAACTGAAAAATCTAGGACTACCAAAGGGGAGACAATTAATGAAACTACACAAAATATTTATGAAAGAATGAGGATACGACGAGAAAGAGGTTAATGAAGATATAAAAAAACTAAGAAAATACCTAAAGACAAATCAAATATCTAGAATGAATAAAACAAAAATGGGAGAAAGAAAAGATGGATGTCGGTGTAGGAAGTAAAACAGAAAAAAAAGGGTATAGGCAGATATGGGCCGGGAACAGCATGTGTTGCTACAGCAAACTATGTGAATTTTGCGATGGCAAAACCAGCCTACCTCAAACTAGTACCACATTAGTGACAATGACAAATTAACAACAGGACCAACGCAGAGAAAAAGACCGAAAGGTATTGCCATGTGCTAGTCATTCTCAAGGGCCACTTGTTGAACCCAATACCTCACTTTTCCAGTTTTATAGACTCAAGAAAATACCTAGCGTCTGTGAGAGTTTGTTACAAACCAAACGGAGAAAGCAAAGTTGAAAATTGCAGAACTTATAATTTCAGAAACAAGCATTTAAGAGTCTTCAACAAGTGACTGCAAAACTCGCAGTTGCTCGTGGAGTCCTTTCCAATCAAGAGGAACACTAATTCCTATACGTGTTAGAATTTCTTCTTTTGCTCTACGAGTAGATACTTACTTTGATCTTTTGGATAAGTGGCATTGTTTGCTGAATAAAATAATATCACAAAATCTTTGGTGAATTTTTATTAACATACGATGTAACGGAATATGGCAATTTGGATAAGCTTCAACATAAAAATATCGAGCTTCGGTTGCATTGGCTAATTCTGCGTTAGAGTAAACAGCCATAACAAACAAAAACTTGTGTATTGACAATATCAGTCAGATACTTAATGGTTATTTCACAAACTATCAGCTAACTATAAAAATTGCAAATTTAAAAAAAATTAAAAAACGATAAAAAAATGAATGAAAGTCTTTTTTGTTAATTTTGGTTCATACTACTACCACCTCCATGCAAATGTTGGTAAAAAATGGGATGTAAAACAAGAAATAAGATGACAGATAGAATAAGCAAAAGCATTACTAAACATTCCTAATACTTCAAAAACTACATAAAGGCAAAAAAAAAAACAGATTCAGGTTTCGTCGGTCCTAATATACAAAAAAACTTTCTTGGTTACAAAACATCCGCCAATAAGGAGGAATTATAAGAAGAAGTATAAAAGTTGGCACTACACATGAAACAAAATGCTAGTTAAATAGCCACTGCTTTGGTTGCAATTGTGTACCCTTTTCCTAATAGATTGGTAAACGTTTTATCATCAGTCGGCTGAATTCCCCAAATGTGGTGTTTGATTTATTCTTTGAATCGTATCAGGATAGTTTACATAAAGTTTACTAAAAAAGTCCAATGATGTTAAATCGCAACTTTTTGTCAACCAGTTTTGGTCTCTAAAATGAAAAGTGATACAACGTGCCGTGTGGCAGATTGGCGCGACCTTGTTAAAATCAAATGTTATTAATATTTATTTTATCTAATTCCTGCCAAAAAGAGTTTGTTAAAATATCACATTCGCAAGCTAGAAGAAATTATAATTTCCTTGACCACAAACGTTCGGGCGGGTGGTTGACTCACTGAAATAAATCAAGTGACGCTCAATTGTTGTTGTTTTTTTTTTATATTATAATATGTTTTTACAATTAATCAAAGTTCTTCGAACGTGTAATGTGCCGCTTTAAAAAATGTTGCCACCTCAAATATGACAGAACAAACTTAGACAGATGAAAAAAAAAATTTGTTATTTTGCTTCGCCCCTGTAGTTTTGCAACTTGTGCGGAGGGAGTTGATAAAACTCTCGGTTTATTAGGTGACTTTCAAAACACGATAGATTAGTTTTAACATACGTTCTGAAGCTATATATAAATTTAAACATATTCAGTTAATTTGCATATAAACGTGGCAGAAAGATTCCGTAAATCAGCTATATATACAAGCCCGACCTTTTTAAGTTACGTTACTAAAAATCTATTCATAACAAATTTTCAATTTATAAACAAATAAGTTATCCATAGTAATAAAAACCCATTTAATAGTAACGCTGATAAAATTCGAAAAACCAATGCATGAGTCAATTAACAGTCATTAACTGCATTGTTCAAATATGAATAGTAGTTAGTGATTAATCTCTATATTACCTCGTGATTCAGTTTCCGATTCTTTGCAGAAATTAACGTGAATCATGAAGGACGCGGAGAAAGTAATTCCATCCTAAGAAACAAATAGCACCTATTTGTTAACTTAATTATATATATTTAATTCAAAATAAATTTAACGGTGCTTCATTTTTTTGATCATCTTTTATTAAAAATGCAATTAATTAGCATAATAATTTTAATAAGATATGACCTCAGATGAACCCACTTAGGTGCAAACATGTTTTCAATTAAGTGACTCTTTTGAATGATTTATATCTTACGCTGCTGCATTCTGGAAAATTGTAAGAAATTATAATAATAATAACGTTATTTTATTCAAGTCGATTAGTTATTTAAATCGAGAATGATGTAACTTATTAATAAAGTATTTCTTAGATGGGATGACAACGATATTTATTTGTAAAAATTTAAATTAATAAATTTATCAGATTTAATATACAAAATGTTTGACTCAATTAATCTTTAACTACAACAAATCTGTTGTTAATCCATGCCTCTTATGATATTAATTAAGCTAGAATTTCCTAATTGATTGAGCAGACATACAAATCTCGAGATAACGACTTTCGAAAATGGAACGCGTTTTCCGGCCAACAATTGAAATCGATTCTAAAATGTTTCCACACTAAACTCGAGTGGCTTTTAATGTATTTATCAGATACAAGGGCCATATGGTGGTAAGTAAATTTAATAAGTACTCAAAAGAATCCAATTTAAATAATAAAATAAGCATTTTAAATTCTATTATCAGTAAAGATTGTATACAAAAATTAGATTTAATAATAAATAAAAGTATTAACCAGAAGAATTGAACTCAAAACTGTTCAGAGCTTTTGTAGTGGCTTATATTAATTTTGTAAAAAATAGCATTAATCAAATTTCAATCTTCATATTCTTTTCAATAACTCAATGAATAGGTACTTTAATTAATTATTTTCTTGCTATATGATCCATAATTTCCGTTGCACATTTAACATGACAGTTTGCAATTCGTTAATATTAATTTGACACCGACCGTTAGATTACGGACTTTATTGTTGGCCACTCGTCACTTATATGAAAAGATTTAATTAAAATGAATTAAAAAAAAAAACAAAATCCCTTTGCAACAGTATTAATATATAAAATGCAGTTAGAAATAACATGTGAAAGGTGATGCCCGGAATTCCTTAGATATTGAATAGCGCATCCGTCACACAAATTCTTATCTAAAATTAAAACGCAATTCAATCGCCGTGTGACTGACTGGGTACTTAATTAAAATGCAGTTGTGGAATATAATAAGTAATAAAATTGTATTGATTTGCGTTTCGTTCAGTTGGGTGGTTGATTCATTCCAACCAGGTGTGCACGTGCCCTCATAAGTTTCACACACCCTTATGTATTCGGTGGTTGCAGCTGCCCTTCAATAGGAGAATCCATATGGCACGATTTTCATAGCCACCGTTTGCTAAATAATAAACATCTTTCCTGATTTCAGGAAGTTGAGCAGATGTTTATTTTGTAACAAAATAATACTCAAAAAATATTTCAAAATAATACCAAAATTTATAATCATTTATATTATATATGATTCACACTTTTTTAAATAAATAAATTTTATTTAATCAACCAATTAAAGACATATACATCTACATACTTACAAATGTTTATATATCATGATTAGTTGTAACTAATAAATAAATATAATAATCTGAATTTATTTTTAAAAGTGTAAAACACTTTTGAACTAATAAAGTTAGACACGCTGGTTTAAAAATTGAAAAAAAAATAGTTTTAAAAAGTTTGTTTTGACTATTATTAAATTTAGAAAGAGATTAAAATTATTTTTTGATGTCTTACTTTAAAACTATCACGAGCATAGAATCAACAAAAAAAAAAATCAATTTATAAAATTTAAGTAATATTTTAATTTCATTATTCTTGTTGATGAATTTATTATAGATAAATTGTTGTTATGACAATAAATTATTTATTTAAAATGATGTAATTTAATCATCACTTTCGCTGTTGGGGTCGATTTCACAGAATAACTCAGAGTTGATGCGGGTGGTTTGTTTTAATGGGGTTAACTATAAACCCATTTTGTGGGTCGCGTGTTGTGCAATGGATAAGTAAATATACATGTATGTAATGAAGCCAACTGTCGTCGTTGTTTGTTGCGTATGTTATCGGCACGCGTCGCATCATCCCCCAATTCACGGACGCTGGTCACACACCGGAAGGATGTCCATACTTTCTGCTCTGTTACCTATCCGTACCCGACTATAGAAAACCATAAGTTTCACACATGCCATCTTATTATGTCTAAAATGGACTGCTTTAATTCAACGGACAACTATTATCTTGATCAAAGCTTCTATTATAATCAAAAAGAGATAAAAGTGCACGTGCGCATGATAATGCTTTGAATCACCCTTTTAACCCTTTTAGTTTAGTTTGGGGCTAGATAAGATAATAATTTGGCATTTAAATATTTTTTTGATAAAAATTAATATCAGCAATATATGAGAATAGTAAGTAAGCAAGGTAAATAGACGCAATGCTTGAGGGATTTTATGAAAATAAAGACGTTAAAAATTCATTAGGTAACATTTATAATAATACAAAATTAATTTGTTATTAATTAACCTCTTTTCAAATTTTGAAAATACAATTTTTATATATTTCAAAATATAAAAAAAAATGCAGATCTAATCAAAGATTATTATAAAAATTAAATATTATTCCAATATTTAAGAAAATGTGTGCTTCAAATATTAATAACGGTTTTTAAGAAACGAAATATTAAAATTTAATAAATCCAACATTTTAAAGAAGTTTAATAATTTAAGAAAAGTTTAACACTTTACAGTCCAATTAAGTTTTGAACTATCAGCCAAAATTGGTCAGTGAAAAAAAAAAACTGTTCTAAAAACAGTAAATGGTAGCCTAGGAAAATTTGGATCGGTAACAAAATATTTTTCCATTTACTTGCATTTTTAAACTCATCTTCATCACTAATAATTTGGTTTTCTGCAACATTTTCTGTATCATTGATATTTTTGGATTTGATTCTAAACCAGTACTGTACTTGTTTCAGAATTGCTCACTCCGCGAAACAAAACTGTTGTCGCACCATAACGATCACGCAAATAACAAATGTGTCGCTGATTAAATTAAATTTTAAAACTGTAAACAGTTAGCAATTTGTTACAGATTTCTATATCATAGAGGTGTCTTATATGAAAACAAATTTGTAAAAAAAAAATCGGTTTGTAAATATAAAAATTTGGTTATTAAATAAAAATTTATTTTGTAAAAAACGGTTTCAAATGGTACATCGCGTAGGTAAAGTTCAAATAAAGATCTGTATTGTAATCGAAAAATGTTGGCTTATAATTGACATAATTAAACAAAAATAGATTGTTCAAAAATAATGAACAAAAAGAACCACAACAATACAAAAAAATGGTCCCGAGATAATGAAAAAAAAAAAATTGCTTTAAAATATTTAATTAGATATACATCATAGGCAAGATATCAAACGAATGGCTAAAACAGATTTTATAACATTGCCCAAAACAGTAGAAACAAAGAAGTGCAAGGAATATCAAACCATCAAACCATTAGTCTCATGAGTCACCTTTTCCAAATGTTCCTCAAAACAATACACATGAAAGAATATACAAACTCTGTGAAGAACAAATTTCAGCAAATCAATTTGACTTTGTTAATGTGATGATCACCAGAAAAACCTTGTTCTCTGTTCAAGTTATCTTTCAAAGATGCAGCAATATTAACTGCAATATATATGTGTGTGCCTAATTGACTTCCAAAAGGTTTTTGACCGAGTTCAACATCACAATACTGTAAAAATATTAAAACGATTGATTGATGAGAGAAACTTCAGAATCATCAGAGAAATATTCAAAAAAGCCTTAGTGAAGATGGATAAAGGTATCACAAAAAAAAAACAAACCAATAAATATTTTTTAGAATACTTAATCCACAAAATGTTTGAGAAATATAGTTAGAAACTCATTTGAAGTAGATATAATAAATATTAAAAATGAAAGATTACAAGAAAAATTGCTCAAAATTCAAAGTGATGGAGTATTAAAAAAAAGCATTGCCAAAATGAGTCTCGCAAACAGTGGCGTAGCTATATGTAAGCAAGGGTCTGCAATGCAAAAAGGCCTACACGCATACAAAGCCTTTTCACCGTTTATTTCAAACTTTGTTACTTTGGACATACCGTGAATAGTATTTGGCATTTTTTTATAGTTTATAACCAGTTTGTGTCGGATTTAAGTTTTTTCTAACAATATTTTTGATTTGTTTGATTTAGTAAAATCCGGCTTGATTTTATTAACAAAATTACACATTTTTACGGACGCTTTTAGTATTTATTTACAATATTTTTAAAGTTTTTAACTTGGTTTTGGCTAAATTTTTAGTGTTGTGTGCATTTTTGTTTTTAGTAATTTATGACCAAATTTTGATGTTTTCTTACAATATTTTTATACTTTATGGCAAGATTTTGCTATTTTTAATATTTTATAAACCAAATTTTGCACCTTTTGACAAATTATGACCAAATTTTGCTACTTTTGACATTCTAAAGATAGAATTTTAGTTTTTCTAACAATATTTTGATATTTTCTAGCCGGCTTTTACTATTTTTGGGATCCTTTTTAGTATTATTTTAATATTTTAAGGGCGGATTTTGGTTCTTTCTGAAAATATTTTAATATTTTATGACCAGACTTTGTTGTTTTTAATTTTTTATAAACAAAGTGCACTTTTCAGCCATTTTAGCCGAATTTTGATCCATTTTGACATACTTTATAATTTTATAACCGGATTTATTTGTCATTGACATTTTATAAATAAAATTTTGCTTTTTTTAAAAGTTTATAGCTAGATTATGTTTTTTTTTCTGACAATATTTTAATATTTTATAACCGGATATTACAAAAATAAGTACGCACTACTGCAAAATATTATACAAAGCAAGATATACCTGAAGAAAAAAAATACCATAGATGCAGAACCTAAAAAGGTGGTACGAAATAACATCTAATGAGTTATTTAGAATTGCAACCAACAAAGTTAGGATCGTAGACTTTTAAAATCGGATATGCACTTAAAGAAAAAATCCGGCCTTTAAATAATAAAGTCCGGCTCTGAAATAAAAAAATTGGCTTTAATAAAACAACATACGGTTTGTAGAAAAATCGCACTTTTAATTTAAAAAAACTGACTATTAAATAAAAACACGGTTTGTAAGTAAACAAATATACGTCGTTTAAATAAAGATCTGACTTGTAACCAAAAAAATTGAACTATTTATATAAAAAAATCCGGCCATTAAATAATAAAACGTGGTCATTAAATGACATAATTTGGTTTTAACATGTTTAAATAATAATCCGGTTTGTAAAGAAAATCCGGTATATAAATAAAGAAATTTAATTATTAATTAAAAAAAATGTTGTAATTGCAAAAATCCGGTTTGTTAAAACAAAAATTCAATTTTATAAAAAAGTCTCTTTAACAAATCCAGCTATTTAATAAAATTTGAAATAGAAAATCTTTACAAACATTCGTTTTATATAATAATTTAGCCTATTTAAAAATCCAAAATTAAATTTAAAAAAATTAGTCAATAATTAAAAAAATGTGACAAAAAACTTTTAAATAAAATGTTTTTAATTCAAAGAACCTATTTTTGAACTATAAATAAAAGGCGTTAAGAAATAAACGATTTGAATTGCGCATCATTGTTGACATAGCCAACTTCTTGAACTTTTTATTTGATAGTTGTCATCTAAACCTATTATTATATGCCTACGCTTGTAGCGAGCACGGTACTATAAGAAGGAAGAAATTAGAATTCATCACAATTGTAGAATGCATACAAATATTTACTACAAAAGGTATTGTTTATCAATAATACACTTCAAATCTGTGTGCAGTTTTCCCATCTGATCGTGTGCCAAGAAAAACTAGTACTTGGAAGATAATAAAAAAATCAAAACGGTTTTCTAGACAACGGACCAAACTTAATAGAGTAGCTGTCTGTAAGCAAGAATTTGCAATGCGAAAAGAACCTCTGACGTCTATTTTAAAACCTATGCCGGATTTTGATTTTGTTCACATTTCATGAATAAAATGAAAAACTTTTTAACAGTTTATTTTAGTTCTCTCTAACAATATTTTTTCATAGCTAAAAACAAAATTGTACATGCATTTTTTAGCATTTTGTTAACAGAATTTTGCACTTTTCAACCGTTTTTAATCGGAGTTTGGTTCTTTTTAAAAATATTTTAAGACACAATTTTGTCATTTTTACCTTTTTATAAATAGAAAGTTTTATTTTTTAACAGTTTTATGGTAAATTTTAGTACTTTCTGGCAATATGTTTATATTTTATGACCGGATTTTGTTATTTTTGACAAACTATAAATAAAATTTTGGATGTATCAACAGTTTTTGGTGGGATTTTAATCTATCTAAAAATATGTTTTTGTTTTATGGCCGGATTTGGCTATATTTGATTTTTTATTTGAGTTCATGACTAAATGTTGTTGCTTTCTGACATTAATTTCATATTTTATGGTCGGATTTTACTATTTTTGACATTAAAAAAACAAATTTTGTACTTCTCAACAGTTTATGGTCAGACTTTGATATATTCTGACAATATTTTTATAAAAATTGTAAGATTTTTGGCATTTTATAGCACTTTTCAACCGTTTTGGGCCGCATTTTGTTTTTTTTTTAGTATTTTAGTATGTTATGACAAAATTTAGCCATTTTTGACTTTTTATAAATATATATATGTTTTATTTTTAACAGTTTATAGAGAATTTTGGTACTTTCTGGCAATATATTTATACTTACTATGACTAAATTTTGTTATTTTTGACATATTGTAAATATGAATTCATTTGTAAATGCAATTTTGGACTTATCAACTGGTTTTGGCCAGATATTGATTTTATTAAAAATATTTTAATATTTTATTTTTATAATTGATTTTTTATGAACAGAATTTTGCATTTTTAACAGTTAATGGCTAACTGTTGGTGCTTTCTGGCAATATTTTTATACTTTGCCAGATTTGCTATTTATGACATTTCAAAAAAAAAAATGCCGGATTTTAGTGCTTTTTGTAAATATTTTAATGTTTTCAGGCTAGATTTTGCTATTTTTGATATTGCATGAATAAAATTTTACACTAGCACAAATTTGATCAAATTTTGGAACTTTCTAACAATATATATTGTTGTTTTTCAGAGATGCATACATTGAGGTTATGTTGAAAAAGTAATAATATAATATACTTGTATGCTTTTTAGTTCTTTATTTTCAACTAGTTTTGACTAAAATTTCAGGATTCTTATCTAGATGTACATCTACATTATAACAAAAAAATTATAAGAATCCTGATGATGACTAAAAATTTTAGTCGAAACTAGTTGAAAATAAAGTACTAAAAAGCATACAAATATATTATATTATTACTTTCCCAACATTTCTAACAATATTTTATTGTTTCAAAACCGAATTTTGCTATTTTTAATTTTTTTATATATTTTTTTTAATTGTTTAACAGTTTATGGCAGGACTGGTGGTTTCTGACAATATTTCGATGTTTCAAATTTGTTTTCAACCGTTTTTTAGCAGAATTTTAGTTTTTTCTAAAATATTTTAATAGTTTTTGACAGGATTTTCAATAGTTACTAGTTAAGAATATCACAAAATAATTGTATACGCTTTTGCCCAAAAGAGACTTCTCAATATTTTGCCGCTACTGCACTGAACAAAACATTTTGACGTCGTCCCCAACAATTAAACCTTTTTAGAACCACGTTATATTAAATTTTTAGAAAAAAATCCACTAACAAAAAAAATGAAGTCTATCTACCATAAACTGCAACAAACATACTCGGATTGGGTTTTCAAAAACCTAGAAGTTAATGCTGAAGTTTGCAAATGAATAATTTTTATTGACAATCATATTTGGGATAAGTAACTTTTTTTTACATTTAAGAAATTGCAAAAAAATTATGTTTTCTGCTCATTGTTTGGTTATTTTTTGTTAAGATAAAAAAAATAAGTTTTGGTGATTTTTTTCCAATTTTTGCTTCAAAAGTCAATGCTATTTTTCATTATTTATAATGCAGTAAATTTTTTTCGCAGAATACCAAACAGAGATACCAAATTGTACGTTTGAAGCCATCGAACTAGATCTTAGAAAAACTGGCACGCTAAAGCCCCAACGAATAAACGTAAAGTCGGCAAAAATTTCAACAAATTGCAAACATTAAAGTAAAAATACTTAATGCTTTTCAGTTATCTCCAAGTACAAGTACCAGGAGATTGTCACTTTGTTTCAATGTTTCATGTGTGTGGCAAACATTGCGCAAACAATAATTGTATCCAGTTTATATTACTCTGTGCAAGATTTGTTACCAGTGGATTATAACAAGCATATAAATTTTTGCCAGTGCTTAGTTTGATGATGCAGAAAAGATTTTAACTTTTTGAGCTGCCTGCAGGTTATCAATGAATCATGCTCTATAAGAAATAAGAAATTTTAACATACCTTTTTATTTATTGTTTGGTGCGTTCTTTTTTTTGCTGACAATCTCATTGGCTTCTTTTTTTTTACCAACAAAGCTTTCAGGAATATTTTTACTTTTTGTAAATCAATATGTATGAGCTTCTTGAAAACATTTCAATTGCCAATAGGCAAGAGATGTGGTTTATGCACGACAATGCTTTTGCTCAGTTATCTCTTATTGTCACTGATTATTTAAACACAAGATATAATTCTATGGATCTAAAGTCATTAGATTATTTTGTGTGAGGTTGGATGAAGTCTATGGTTTATTCTATGTCTATTGGCAATCAAGAAAAATCAAAGAATTGCATTGTAGAAGTTACAGCAATTATTAGACTTGCCAAAAAACCATATTTTAATTATTCTGAATGCTCGATTCAACAAAACGGAGACCAATTTGAACAGATACTCTGTGTGTTTTATAGATAAATATAGTATATAGTGTATAGTGTATCAAGGGCCAAAATAAGCTTTAGCAGCCTTCTGCTTTTAACTACAGGAACAAAGCTTTTAAGTGCTCCTAAGAACAAAGGGGAAGTTACACTCAATATTTTTTTGCCTGCCTGAAAATTTTAAAGTTTATTATAATTTGTCACTACTGTCACATTTAAGATACGTATAAAATTGCGATTTACTGCTAATTATATTCAGCAAAAATCTTTTCGGTTTTGGTAGAAGCCTAAAATGTTTCCGTCGTTTTGGCCCGCATTTTAAGGTTCGGTCCTACTTTCGATATTTCAATAATTAATTTGAGACATATGTTGACAAATAAACATTTTTATTTAAATTATGCTAGAGAAAACATTCTAACAAGACTATTTCTTGTGCAATTCTAAAATATTTTGTATAAAATAATTTTCGTGGCCAAATAGAGTTTTGCGTGTGTCTATTGTATCAGTCAGGTGAAGTCGATAATACAATATTTCTTAAAAACGTTGCTGTTAGAGCACATTCAATCAATGGAGTATGTTTTGGAAACATGTTGACCAAATTTTTGTGGCTTAAGATAAGAGAGTATAAATATAGAAAATTTTTTTTGTTCAACAAGATAGTGCCACGTATCATACAAGTGTTGAAACAATCTCATTGTTACAGTTCCATAGTCGCTTAATTTCAAAAAATGCAATTGACCAAAAGAAAATTACGCTCTAAAAGCCAACATCGCAGCCACAACTGCGGAAATCTTTGTAAAAATGTGACAAAAAGTCAAGAGTCGCAGATTGCAACAAAATTAAAAAATCATGTTTATAATGACTCTTTTATTCAAAAAACGAATTGTTTTCCTCTTGATAAAACACATCTTATATTTTTAAAAGGCAGCATTGACCAGTAAAGTAAAAGTAACTGGTGTTTAAATGACAAAATTTAGCGTTTAAACAAAAAATACAACGTAATAAAAATGTTTAACGTAAATAAATGTTTTTCGATAAGCTTCAACAGAACTTTAAGTAAAGTATCGTATGACTATACTATCGATAATAATGTTTTGGAACATGTTACACAAACCGTGCTATAAAAATGTTAGGATTTGTTTACAGAATGTCTACTGACCTATCTCCTAGCACACTCAAACTACTTTATTGCGCTTTAGTACGTTCTCATTTAGAGTACGCTCAGTTAGTTTGGTGTCCATTCTACAGCGTTCATATATGCAATATAGAACGTATTCAAAACAAATTTTTTCGTTTATTATCGTACAAATTAGACATTTTATCCAGAAATTACGATTTTAACCTCATTGCATTGCAATATAATCTTTACATTTTATCATTTTTACGTGGACTAATAATGTCTGAGATTGATTGCCAAGAGCTACTAGTAACTCTTCCATTTCAAGTCCCCAACAATAATCGTCGAACCAGACAGTCTCCATTATTTAGAGAATCTATACATTCTACCAATTATGAATTTAATAATCCAATTGGTAGAATGTGTAGAATTGCAAATAGTTTCTCTAATAATATTGATTTATTTTGTGTTTCAAAATGTAGTTTTAAGTGTCAATTAAAATGTGTTGATAAATAATTTTATATTTTGTTTTTATTTATGTATACTTTTTTCCATGCTTTTATTATTCAATATTCTTTTATATATTTTTGTGTAATTGTAATATTGCTTGTAATTCATCGTTATTTATGTACATAATGATGTAGATGTAAATGGTTTTGTATATACTGTGAATAAAGAATTATTATTATTATTATTAAGTATCAAGGTCAGAAAAGCATTGTTTGCAGCACCACATTGATTGGCCGCACGAGCAAAGTAAGAGCGGCAAACATTGAAGTGCTGCAAATGCTTGCTTGCCAAATGTGCTTACGAATATTTTTGCTAATAAATATTTTTTTTAATAAAACAAAATTAAGAAAAAAAGTTTATATATTTTTTGGAACAGAGAATATAAAAAAAAATATTTAAACATTTTTACTTTTTCTGTGAACCGGATTTTGCAGCCGTAGGGATACTAGCAGTAACTTTCTCGTCCTGGTGCCGTAAAACATTATTTTCCAATTTAAAACACCGAAAAAAAAACCTTTTTTTAGAGTGGGCAGGCTAAAAATTGATTATTATTTCTAAAAATAAATTAAAAAAATAAATAAATAAAAGGAATATATTTTTTTGATAATCCGTATTAAAATATAAAAACATATTAAAATTTGAATTTGGTGTTGCAGTCTTTAACTAACAAACCCGGCTATTACATTATAAATTGAACTCGTAAATTGAAAATCGGGTTTTTAAATGATGGTATTTTTATTATTTTTTAAAGCCTAAATAAAAATTTGATCAAAATCCGGTTTTTATGTCAACTAATTTTTAACTTTGATTGATTAATTAATACTTTCAGCTCACTTTATCAGTAAACTTAATAATATCACAAATTTGAAAGCCGGATTTTATTATCGAAAAAAAAAAGTTAGAACAAAATAAATTTGAACTTTGTTTTTTGAACTGAAATCATGTTCACCATAATTCAACATTTAAATTTAAAAATACGGCCAGCTTAAAGTATATTTTTAAATCCTATTTTTAGAAAATAAAATAACATACAATAAAATTTTATTATTGTTGTTGAAAGGCCAAATTTCACTTTGCTAGAAACATGGTGATAAGTGGCGCCAAACAAGTTACCCTGCCTTATTCTAATTAATATCATTATTCTTTAAACACAAATAAAATCGTAACTAATGTGGCTCGAACAGATCTTAAATTCCAAAGATCATTATCTATTAAGCAATATCAGATTGATACATTTTATGCTTTATGGTAATCAATAAATTCCAGTTCCGCATTGAATTAAACATTTTTTTTTATGATTCGATTAATTGTTTTATGTCCAGTTGGGTATATTTGGCGACACGTTCGGACAATCTTTATTGCTCTTTTTTTATTGTTATTATTATTATTACGTTATGCAGCGTTATTTTACTTTAAGAGAATGCATAAATACGACGAGCGCGCAATGTGTGAATTGAATAGTAAATGAGATAAAAAAAATGGTTATATTATAATTCAAGCAATCAGCTTAAGATAAAATAAAATATAATAACAAAATTGCAGTTTCAAAAAAGATGAGGATTTCAAATTCGAAACACTTGTATAATTATTACATTTCAAACAAAGTAAATTGAAACTAATCAACTACTAATGTGTAATAATTTTCTAAAATGAAAACATTGATAATCTTATCGTATTTACATTAAAATAAACTAATTGCATATATGTGTCATGTATGATCCAGGTGCGGCAATATTATATTAACGATAGTGTAATCTTAATTAATTTTTTCTTTATGTATTCCACTTTCAAATCACTTAATATAAATTTCCACGTAATGAGTGGAAATTATTACACTTTCCATGTAATTACTAAAGATATAAAATGAATATAATATAAGTTGCTAATTTTAGCGCCTTAATTGTCTATTAATTAGTGGAAAATAAAACTTTCTATTTGTTTAAATCACATTGATTTCCGCTCTGTTTTTAATAGTTAAATTACATAACAAATCAATCGATTTTGCCACTAATTATAACGTTCAAGCAGATTTACAAAATAATATAACAACAAGCGTAAATAATTATGAGAATAAAATACTTTAAATTAAATTAACAATAGCTCATAACATTCAAAATAAAAAAAAAAAAAAGTTAATTAAATCCTACCTTTGTTCGGATATATCTGTTTTTATTAATTATTCTTAATTGTTGATTAATCCAATTAATGAGAACACACACGCACGCACGTTTATTTTGCGGATGCAATCAGTTTGAATTCTAATACGCGCTCACTTCTGCTGCTTCTGTATGGCGAATAGTATACGTCTGCTTGAGTGTGGATAATAAGCTGGAACGCAGGCATAGTGCACGAAAAACTGACGCGACGCTTATTGAGGTGAGGTGGGGAGGACAGCTGCCAAAGGTATTGGTCACATACTTAACAACAATACAATGAGATAGATATCTCACCACGAATAATGTAAACAAACATTGCTACCTAATAATAATTATAAAATATTATCAATTATAATATTATTTTTTGTTATCTTATGATAATAGAAATGTATTGTTTACATTTATGATTTAAAAGTTTTAACAACAAACAATAATTAGTATGTATATATGTTACTAGCACGTTTTTTTTAGTTGCGGATTTAAGCTAAGCAAGGCCTCACGGGCGAAGCAAAAAAGACGTGTTCTCAAAAAAATAGAAAGGACACATTTCAAGTTACAAACGACGCGGGGTTCGATCTGCGCCCCAAAACAAACCTACATTTGGTTTTTTTAATGTTTATAACTATGCGATTAGATGCAAATTATTTGCATCATTTAATTGTCCATTGTGTAGCAACAAATAATTTTGCAAACCGTAACAAATATTGTCAAAAGTGACAGATAGAATAAGCCGTGACATGACTCTCACTTTCAGAATTAACAATTGCATTGGATTAAAACGTGTAAACTGACAGATAAAATGACAAAGGTTAGATGCATGCGTATGACACAACATTCATTCGAATAGCGACATAATTATTTTTGAATTCCATGTATACTCTGACATGACACATCAACCGCAAAATGACAATTATACGCATAATTTTTTTGATAAACTTTGAAGCAGAAAATACAATTTTACGTTAGGTATAGTGGCTAACTTAAAAGTGTTGGGTCTATCTGCAGTGCAGTATTTGCATTGTCTACTTTCCAGTAATAATGCGTCGCTTTTTCTTTGATTTTTTCGCATTCGGCAATGTTATTCTAAATGACCAACATTCGTCACTGAAAACTTATACCAATTAGAGGTGGCTATAAATCGTTTAGCCTGCGTCCTACAATATCCCACATATGCTTGATGAGGGAGCTCTCTCAGTATTTTGCGGTAAAGCCCAAAACTCCTAGCTAAGCTACTAATTTTACTACATACACAAGTATCTGTATATTGCAGTTGCATCCTAATATTCCAGTTAGTCATTGCTTTCTTTGAAAAAACTATGTTGTTAATTAAGGTTGTGAAGTGAATCAGCTATATTCTTTGTAAAACTTGTTTGGGTGGTGTCATTTGTATCTGTGACTAAGTTAAGTATGCCATTGTTCTTGTAGCATAGATATTTTGGGCTTGCTCTGTTGTAAATACCGTTCTTCTTCTTGGCTCCATAATAATGGCATCAATAATGTTTTTAGACTAATATGTCAAAAATTTGAGCAGCTCCGTCTCTTCGATAAAGTCCAGTACCTTTACCAAGTAGGTTGCTTTTAGCAAGTTTTCGTTTAGGTTGTGTTTGCCAAAAATGATTATACGTTGCTGTTTGTAAGCTTTGCATTCATTCAGCAAGTGTATGGGAGTCTCATCTTCTTCCATACACCTACGGCATAGATGGCACGTTCCTATTCCCATTCTATACAAGTGTTTGTTCAGTCTACAGTGTCCGGTTATCAGTCCTGTGATCCATTGGATTCTAATACGACCCATTTGTATTACCTTTGTTTTGGTATTATACGATGGTCCTGTTAGGAATATTCTTGAATGTGCCAATCTCTTACATTTTTTCCATTGGTTGTTGTGCTTTGCCTCAAGTTTGGTGCGGGTTATTGCTTTTCCGGTCTTGTATGGGATTCCAATAGCGAGTTCTGTCCAGTAAATGTCTCCTGTGCTCCTTGTTTGGCAAGTTGGTGTCCCTTGAAAATTCTTTTTATCTCCTAGTCTTTGGGTATCCATACCAGGTAAACTTTGCAAGTTGCGGCTACTGTTTCTAGACTGTGTAAGCATGTTATAACCAATTTGGATTTTATTACTGGCGATTGCAAAGCTTGCAATGCCGCTTGACTGTTTGACATGATGGTTACTGGTCTGTCAAGTTTTAGTCTTTTCTTGATCATGTCTCTGGCGCATCACTTGATAGCAGCCATCTCTGTTTAAAATTTTGAGGCATATTTACTCAAAGGTAGGAAAGTTTGCTTTTCTTGGTGTTTGTCCTTGTAAGTTCCAGCCCTGGTGCCTTTTTGGTTTTTGGTCCCATTTGTGTACCAGATAGTTCCTTTGACCGTTCCCAAATTTCTGTTATTTATCTATTTGTTTTGATATGGTATTATCACGTCAAATTTTTTTCTGCTGCAGTGGCCCTTTATAAAGTCCGATCTCATTGTCAGAATTTCTTCCTTAAGCAACACCTTTGTTATATTAGGTCTGTGGTTTCCGAGGTTTACATTGTGTTCATTTATCCGCAGTCAGTATGCTGCTTGTCTTGTTTCCGTCATTACCATCAGGTGAAGTGACGGTAATGATAGTAGCACTTCCATAGTTGCTGTGGGCGTTGATCTTATAGCTTCCGTTATGTGTGTTTTTTTCTCCCCATACAAGCGCTCCGTATGTAATAATGAGTTTTACCACCACCGTGTATAACCATTTTGTTATACTAGGTGTTAATCCCCATGTACGTCCTAATACTAATAACCCTTCCTTTTTGTACCACTTTTCTACGGTATTTAGCGCACTCTGTAGCATGTCTGACACGGTTGCTCCAAGCTTCCCGCAAAGATTGTATCATCATCTGCATAACCTTGGGCAAAGAAGCCTATGTTGTTGAGTATCTATAGTAATTTGTTCATGACTAAACACCACAGTAGGGGTGAGATCCTTCCTGTGGGCACCCGCCGGAAATTTTGGCTACTACAGTTTTTTCCATATAATGTTATGGTTACAGTCTGGTTTTGAGCATGGAGTTGACCTATTGTTGGACGAGAAGGTCTATTTCTCGGCTTTCCATTGCCTTTGCAATAGATTTAAAAGTGGTATTGTTAAATGCTCCTTCAATGTCCAGAAAATCACCCAAAGCTATTTCTTTGCTTTGAATAGTGTTTTTGCATCTGCTGACTAGTTAGTGTATGGCTAGTTTGCATGATTTACCCGTTTGGTAAGCATACTGATGCTGGTGCAGTGGTTGGGCCTTTAGCACTCCGTCCCGTATGTGCCTATCAACTATTTTTTTTAATTGTTTTTGCATAAAGGATGTCTAGCTAATTGGTCTGTAGGATTTAAACAGGGCATACGTGGGTCTCACTGGTATAAATACCACCTTGACCACTATCCAGCTGCTTGGTATTTGCAAAAATGCTAGGCTCGCTCTGAGGATCTCGCATAGAGACTCTTTTAACACTGCAAACTCTTTCTGTAGCATGATGAGATAAATTCCATCGGCTCTTGGAAACTTGAATGATTCGAATATGTTGATCTCTCATTTCAAAATGACTTGATTTATTATGGTCTTTGCTTTTCTCTAGTTCTTTTTGTTTGCTTTGATTTTGTACTTCCGTTTGCTTAAAGTCCGGGAAGTGTGTCTGCAGCAGATTTTGCAGAGTGCCTTTGACTGACTCTGTGTATTTTCCGTTTTTGGTCCGCAAGGATTCAATGTTCCCAGTACGGTTTTTGCTTAAGGCTTTTTGGAGACGCAAGCATGTGGGGCCGTTTAAAACGTCTCCACAGTATCTTCTCTATGATTATCTCTAGGCTTTCTTTATGGCTTTATTATATGCCGTAAAACTGGTTCTATATGTGGCCCAGTCACCTTTCTTTTTGGCTTTGTTGAATAGCTTTCTAGTATCCGCTCTTGCCTTGTCCAGCCCCTTGTTCCACTAAGTAGTCTTGTTGGAGGTGTACTGTACTACGGCAGCTCTCTTTAAAGGCGGTTTTGATCGAATTGACAAATATGTCTGTCATTACTTCTAACTGTTGTAATGTTTTTGCAGCTTTTGGACAGTCTCTAATTAGGCCAACTAGTATCTTGTTGTATAGATCCCAGTTAGTTTTTTTTGGGTTTCTGTATTTTAGAAAAAGCATTTTTTCAGATTCGATGTTGAATCGGATGTATTCATGATCCAACAATGAGGGCTCGTCCGACACGTACCATTTGTTAACCACTTCACTCGCTTTATAATTAGTTAATGTTAGGTCAATAACCTCGCTACGCGACGCATTGCAAAACGTTGGCGCGTTACCTTTGTTTATCATAATGAGCTTAGATTTTTCTATAAATTTTAGGAGTTTATCATCTCTTATGTTTATGTCCTTGCGTCCCTGGCTACGTGACGGGCGTTGGCATCGTAGGATCAGCGGTACGTCATCTCCGCTGCTTGTTAGCTGCAGTATTTCTGCAGGTGGTGGTGGTCCTTGTTGAACGTAGAGAAGGTATCCAGATCTATCTAAAAATAATTTCTTTTCTGGTTCTCTTCTTTACTATCACCACCTTGGTTGTCACTAGACCTTTAAAACATAAGCCTTATTATGGCATTAAATTAAGTACATGCTTTGCTAAGATGCACGTACAAGGCTTGCATATGGGTTGTGCTGCTAGAAGCCACATTCCCGGTACGTTTAACCCCTTTATCTCTCTCTCTTCTAGATTCAAGGTTTTTGAATCAGGGCAATGTCAATATTGTGTTTGACAATATACGCACTGAGAGCCGCCGAAGCTGCTCTGCAGTGATGCGTTTAAACTTTGATGCTGCTTTCTTATTTGATCTTAAAAGTTGTAGTCAAACATTAGGAGCTGATTTGCTTACATAATATAAACGGTTACTGTTTTTGTTGGACACATCTTACTTAATACTGTGAATAGTCGATACACTGTTTAGGTTCATTACGATGTACAATTTTTAACTCTTGCTGTTTGTATTATGTTGTATTTAAATTTTTGATAGACATTATGTCTGCTACCCACATTATGTTAGTTGAAGACAATAATGCGGAAACGTTTTATTACAATTTGTTATTTAAAGAAAATTAGATAAACAGCACAGTCGGTTGAAGGAAACTTAATTCAACTATAAACATTATGACTGGTACATATTGGTCAGCAATTATGTTGTCATAAGTAAGTTTTGCGTCTTGGTACGTTCAAGCTGACATTATTTGATTTGTTCGTTAAACGTAATTGTGTTTGGCATATGAACCAAAATGGCGCAGTTGGTAGGTGGAATGTTGCCTTTGATGGATATTATGTTTGATGCAGTTTGGCCAGGTACCAAAATAATATTGTTTGAAACCACTGTTTTTCATGGTCTGTTTGGCATAGGCACCAAAATGTTGCAGTCGGTAGATGGAGTTTTGGCATTTAATTTAGGTAGCAAAGAGTATCTTGTAGTTAAACCATGTATTATAGCCTGACGTTGATTGTTGTGTCACGGTTTTACAATAAGTACGTAATAATACTCTTGACGACGGTTGTTTGCAGTGATCTTGACATGTTGACGTTCACTGTTCTTTGAGTATATACATAATTGCAATCGACGTCAACGGCAAGAAGGCTTACTTGTTATTGTAATATATGGTAGATTCTGTTCCATTTTTTATTCCAATACATCCTTTCATTACACTACTATAGTCATGCAAATTGATGTTTCGGGAGAGTTAGAGGTAGACAAAGAAATGATCGTTACAATTTAAAGTTAAAACTTTAAATGCTACGATAAACAAATCGTATAGAAATTTGATGGTTAATTAAATCTTTCCACTTGTTACCATTTTTTTTTGTTAACAAAAAACTGTTCTAAAGTTCTATTGGCCAAAAAACATAAAGTTTTTTTTGTTAGCACAAATCTTTGTGCAATTTTATGAAACTTTCCAAAAGTTTGGAAAAACTCTCAAGGTTTCATTCTTTCACTTTTGCTAGTTAATCTGTTTTGGCAGGACGCACGGGGTTAAACTGCTCAATCCTCAGCTAATACGACATTTATCTACAGCTTTCGGTCGCCTAAGGCTACAAAGCGCTAACGGTAATCTTCAAAACTGGCTAAACGACTGGCTAGTTAAAACGTTTTTCTAAACGACGTTCCTATTTTATGATCCGCATTTTGTTCCGGAGCGTCATCAATTATTGGACCTCAAATCACTTTTGCATCTTCAGTCTGTAGAACGGCGGCTAACACGCATCTTAATTGCTTTAAAGTTTTCCAGAATTATATTTTGCGTTGGCTAGTTAAAACATACTATGTTTGAAACAAAAAAACTTGTAACGGAATCCCCCCCGTTGTACTAACACATTGGTACTTTAGCCTAAACGTACTTTTATATAAGATAAATAAAACACATTTACTATGTACTATATCACAAATATATATAATAAACATGTTTCAACCTTCTACAAATACAAACAAAGTATATACTTTTATATATTTTTTAAAATAATTTACACTACCTTATTGACATTATTGCATATTGCAATATAACAAATCATAATATTACAATGATTAGTAAAATATGAGATTAATCTAGTAATAGTAGTAATAGTAAGAGAGCAAACGCCACACAAGCAGAAGGGCAGTTAAGCAGCTTTGGGGTTGGAATTTTACGGCGTTGGAATTTTTCTTGCATCTTAGAATCTTCTACAACATATATAATTGTTTTGCGTCATATCCGCTCAAAGAAAGTGCGGGTCGTTCATTCCTACTCATCCAGAGTGCGGTTCTAAATAAAAGACAGATTTGTTTTGAGCTGCATGACGTGATACCGCTTAACAAGCATTAGCAACCGTACGGAAATGTCTTAAAAGGGTGTGCAAGCACAGCAACTTAAGTGCTTAACTTTTGGTTTATCTATCAAACAATCTCAACTGGTAGTGGAGACGACGGCACCAGGCTGATGGTCGTTCATTAAAAATTGCAACGTTGTATGAGGTGGCACAAGACGGTGAATCCAGTCTATGATGTACATTAGTTTTTTTAGGTTGATATGCTAAAATTCTAAAACTAACAGTATAGGATGTGACCTTGGGTGTTGTCCTTGTGATGTCTGCTTTAGCCCCAGCACTCGACTCACTGTTGGTGAAAAAAATTGGATGTTTATAGCAATGGAAAATCTACCGGCTATAATTTTGTGATACCCTAGAGGGTAACCGCTACTTCTATCTTCAAGGACGTAATTTCCTGGAAAGACACCCACCTAAATTTTCACTTTTTTTCTGTGGCAATTTTCGGAGAGAAACAACAATCAAAATAACAAATTTATTCTCAGGCATCAGCACCAGCCCAAAACCGTTGCCACTTACCACCTCCAATAAAGCTAAACCTCAACAATAAGCGCTCTATTTTTCACGGACTTGTCAACTAGGTAAGCTTTTTTAAGAAATTGAACGGAATTTTAGCCAAAAATCAAACCGTTGCGTTCTACCCCACTGGAATGACTTCCAGGCGGTCTTGCCGAGAAAAAATCTTCAAAAACTCAAACCAATATTAACTCATTCTGTAAAACTCGATTTAAAAGAAATAAACTACATACGTTTTGCTACTGTAATGGAAAACTCTCACAGCAAAAAATCTATACATATAATAATTGTATTGTCAATCTCTACCAGATTTGGATAAAATCAGAAAATCAGCAACGCTCCTCTTTTCAAAACTGGATTTACAAGTGCTCAATCTGATGACGTTTTATCTAATTGACCTAAACAACCTAGCTAAAGTTAATCACCACCATTGGCCAACATGGTTCTTTTATTTCTAAACTCGGACATATAGGACAATATTCATGGAGCTGCACCAAGATGACCTTAGCTTGTCTAAGGCTTAGGTGCTTACGTCTAGAAAAAACTACGTTCTCTGAATCCAAGAACACTAAACTACACAGCAGTGCCGAGTTCCTTTGATTTACTTTTAGATGTATTGTGACGTAGCTCGGAGTACACAATAACTCAACCAATCATAGTTCCACTTTTTAGGTCAGCTAGTTTGAAATATTGTGACTAACCAATGAGATGCTAGAACTTTCGGCGTCACAGGCATGACAATTGTCATTATTCAGCAGTCTAATAAATATATTGTACTTGCTCTGAACTGACAACCGTCGTCAAAGAAAACCAAGACAAAATCGATACACAATGGATAAGCACCAAAAACCTAAACAAAAGCAAGACGCCCGCAATACCTAAGGGCCAAGTAATTGTGAACCAGTTCAAGCTATAGTTACCGCAACGCGCTCGTCCAAAGTGCATAAAAGAAAATTGTTCCAAAATTCTGCAGTCAGTTCCGCAGCAGCAACAGACGCAGTGACATTGTTGTTAGAGACTGATGCTGAATTTGAAGCGATGGAACTTCAAAACTATACCTTGAGAAGAGACGCAACAAGAAGAGACGTTTACATATACAGTCACAATGAGCAAGCCTTGACAGAGACGTTTACATACCGTACTACGATAATCTTGGTCGCCCGCAACTTCGGATAATATACGACCCGAGATATCCAATATTGGGCTATAACAGCCAGATCAATTTACCGTGAGGTTGACTACGAGTCGTGACCCCTGTCAACATGCACCCTGCACCACTTCCAACCGACATAACAAAAACCAGTTCACACCAAATAAATGATTGAATTGAAAGGCGGTTTGGCAAACGCACAGATGGTGATAATTATTTTGCAAATAAGTTAAAGTTGCAATAGCACTCAGAAACCCTAATCTCTACTACAATTACTGCTTTTGATGCCAGGTACTACTTGTGTGATGCTGTAGATATACTCCTTGATTACTTAGCCACCTCGGAAAAAACCGCAATAAAAATAGAAAAAAACAAATAAAAATATCCTAGAAATTCCGGATCAATTTTTCTCACGGACGCAAGTAAATCTATCTTTGAAGCAACGCAAGAAAATATGCACCACTATACCAAGTACTCGGCCGATTGTGTCATAGACATTTAAGAATTTGCACCGCAGCACTACGCTTACGAATTAACCGACGTTAACGCAGTAGAATACAATAAGGGAGTGAATAAAATTATATTTGGAAGTGACATTGATAGAAAATGCGATTTGCATTGTCAAAGACGAAAGCTGTTTTATGGCTGAAGTCACCATACTGAACATGGCAGAAGCAAAGACACCAGACGTGAATAAAAAAAAAGATTGTTAGGTTAATCACAACGAGCAACACCCCTAGACACTTATCGCCAGTAGACACACTAAGTGTAAAGTATGAAAAGAGAAAAAGAAGAATAACACGACACCCAGTGCAGAACATTACACAGATGCGCGTGTGAAGTTATTGCTACAAACATTCGGTAAACGCACGATGATAGACAGTAACAAACTGATCAGTTGCCTCCAAAATTTTAGCCAAAAACTGATACTTAAGTTCCATGCAGCAAGTTTCAAGACTTTATAATACCGTGATATAAAAAACTGAACATTTTTATATTATTTACCACTTTCCAATATAGTGCAATAAAACTAAATTAATAAGATAAGTTTTCACGTGAATTGTTATGGCTACCGAGCGGCTCTGACATCCATAATACTTGCCCACTCTGCAACGCTCTCGACAAACCACGCGCCACCAAGGTGGATAAAAGAAATTTGTTCCAGAGTGCCTGTCCAGCAGTTGTTAGAGACTGAAGTCCGTCTTAACCAACCCAAGAACAACAGTTGTCACAACAAACCTCGTTACGTCAACGGCATCCTGTCACTAGAAAGTATGAACGTCGACTGCCACGTCATCTCACATGACACCTAGTGCCCCATAGAAGTAATATATTTTTTCGTGCATACTAAATTTTTTAACATGTAAAAAGACAGGGGCGACATGTCATTGTAAAGTAATAGTGCGTACACACTTGCAACAAAATGCCGTACCGTAACACTGTTGCAAGTGTGTACGCACTATAACATACTGAAGGTCAATTTGGTTAAGGTTATGTGCAAACAAACAACATAACCGGTAAATTTTTCCAACGCTTTAAATCGTTAGAAAGGTCCTTTTCCCTGTTGTTTGTTTGTTGTACTTACGAAATAAAATATATATTTATCTTTTTTTTTTAATTACCCCCCCCCCCCCCTCCTAGACTAGTTGGTTGGAAACGCCCTTGTTAACTACTTAACTAGTAGTAAACTTGTTATTATTAACTAGTAAGACAATTGAAATTAGGTGATCCATGGATAAAATAGATAATCTAACATAGGCAACCAAATAAGATGCATGCCTTTTAGCATATATGGAAGTAGAATTAAAATAAGAGCAAATAAAAATAAAAAAAAAATTCTTAATCAAATATATTATAAATATAAAAACAAAATAACGTTATTTAAAATAGTCATAATAAAGTTCATTAACAAATATTTATACTTGTCGCACATTATTGGAATGATATATATCTATCGTAGTCTGATGGCATCTCCTTAAATCCATATCAAATGCTCCAATTGCCAAATTAAAATCAGGTGCTTTAAAATAATCCAAACCTCTTCCAATTTTTATAATCCAACCCGAACTTAATCTAAAAATTTCAATATATTTAAATCCTAAGCAGTTCAATTAATAATTCAAATTTAATATATCACTCACGTAATTTTCCGATCATGCAATGTTTCACTATAATCAATCACCAATTTAATACCCTGCTTTTTTAAATCATCAGTGATTTGTTTAAACCATATACCCTGTTGCGAATTCTCCTCTTTTGTAGTTTGCAGCACAATTTTCTTTAATTTAGTACACTTGTTGACTAGTAGTTCAAAAAATCTGACTAGATTCTGACATTGATAAAATGCTCTAATGTAAGGATCCTCAATCATAATATCCAATACTTGATCATCGAGGAATCTTGAAAATACCCTGTTATAACTGTATCCAATTGCATTGTTATCAATTTCAATTAGTTCATGAAATTTACCCTGTTCTTTCAATAAGTTGATACGTTTCTTAACTTCAGTTGCTCGTTTAAGGTATTCATCAATTTTTTGATTTAGGTATGCTCTTCTTTCAATCAGTTCATCTAAATGATTTAATATAATTATTATAAGGTTTTATTGGGTTCTATTAATGTTTGTTTACCTTCTTTAGTTGCTTTCATTAATAAATCAATCCCTTCTTGATAACATACTAGGGATTCTGTGTTTTTATTATCTACATCTAATTCAACAGCTCTTTTCAACACTATTGATGCTGCATTCATCATTTTGTAACTATTTTTTTTATTGATTTATTTGTTAAATGTGGTTATCTTTAATATTATTGTTTACGTTTTTGATTTGTAAAGAAACCAATGGATGGCGCTAAGAGTTCAATATCTTAAAAAAAAAAATCATTCAAATAGTGTTGTCCGAGTTGACCAGATTATCCCAATTTTGGGCTAAAAATAATTGCATCACATAACCTAAAATTACCGACACTTAATGATTGACAGTCATATACATAACCTGAAATCTAATTTGTCACTTTATTGGTAGTTGTGAAAAAGTATATTATACTGATTTGAAAAAATCTTATTCTTTTGCTATTGTTCTATTATAGATCACACATAACTTAAAAAGTAATTGACATTTTTGCTATTGCTAGTCATAGACTGCATTTTCTCCATTCTTCTTCAATTATAATATTCACATATCTGATAAGGCTAAACATAGTGAAACCAGGAATAATGGTATTATGAAACCAAAAGTTAATAAACATTTGTTCAGCATTATTTATTTAAAGACGAAACAATATACAGTCATACCAATAGAAAAACTAAAGAATAAATAGCACAAAATTTAATTTTTCAAACAATCAAGCAACTCATCAGCTTCTTGCATCTCCTTGATAATATCCAATCCACCAAGTAATTCACCTTTTACATATAACTGGGGATAAGTAGGCCAATCCGAGTAAGTTTTCAAACCTTGTCGGACTTCCTCATCCGTTAAAATATCAAATGTCTCATAAGCAACCCTAAAATAATAATTAAATGAATAAATTAAATCAAATTCACAACAATTTAAATTAATACCCTACCCGGTACTATTTAATATCCCAATGATGGTCCTACTAAATCCACATCTCGGAGTTGTTCTATCACCTTTCATAAATAACATAACATTGGCTTTATTTATCAACGCCTTCAATCTTTCTTCTAAGGGTGCTTTAGGTGCATCATTAGAACCCGAATGTTTTATTACAGCTTCAGTAATTTTTCCCGGATGAGCCCCATCAACTCTTTCAATAACTTTATCAGATTTAAAAAATAAAATTGTAGGTGCTGCTACGATATCATAACTTACAGATATCTCTGGAGAATTTTCCGCCAATACTTTTACAAATTGTGTTTTGGAATATTCAGGTTGTTTCATTAAAGCAAGAAGGATTTCATCGACTTGTTCGCACTGTGGAATAAAATCGGCAGAGAAATGGACTACAAGTAAATTCTCAGATCTGGAAAAAAATAATTAAATTGTGTTGACTATGTTATTGATATATTTACTTGGCTAGTTCTTCAAATACTTCAACATCATTTATTATTTCCATGATGACTTTTTGTGATGACTTTGGTATGTCTGCTTGGATTCGAGGTTAGAGTTCGCTTTTCTCACGTATTTGGTACACTCTGAAACATCAATTCTCTTCATTTGTTTAAAAAAAATGTTAGATTTCTATTTACTTAGGAAATATCAGTTGTGATTCTATTGTAAATAACACTTCAGATAGTTAGAATTGATAGTTATTTTAGTTTAATTTAAGTTAAACTAAATTAAAATATTTGAATTTAGAAAGTTTATTTTGTTTCTGAATGTACAGAACCTTAAAAAATCGATTAAATGTGACATTAGCATAACCTCTTTAAAGAAGCAGAAGTGTATTTCATGTTAAAAGTAGATTAATAAAAACAATTTATTAATGAGTTTTGTATTATAAAAATTAATGCAATTGCATTATTGGTTTTATATTTAACTTTTAGGTAAGTTTTGATACTATTATTGTTTTGCTTTAATTTAATTAATTGCATGCATCAAATTGATACAAAACGTAATTGTTAATTGGATTTTGTAAATTAAATTAATTAATCAAACTTTGTTACAAAATTTATTTAATAATTTTATATACTATGTTAATATAGGCAACCATTATTACTAATGTACATTTGGTTGCATATTATGAAGTGCTAGTAGATTTTCTTAAAGTTGAAAGTATGTTTAGGCAACCAAGTATACAATTTTAATATACAGTGCGATCATAATTTATTACAATGTTTAAATTACTTTTATTTTATTTGCTTATTTTCATTTAATGTGACATTTTTTTATTAATAATTTTAAAATACTGTTTGAAGAGATTAATTACATTTATTAGTTTTTAATGCAATAAAATTATAATTGCGTTGATGTCAAGTTTTAATTCTTTGATAGCTTTTATGAATGAGTTTATGAATTGTCTAAACACTTGCTGTTTTGTGACTACTTTATCAACATTTAGAACATCTTTTGGGACAATTTTTTATGCTGTCAAGCTAGTGCACTGGTAGATTAGGTAAGATTTCTAGTAGTGGTAAAAATCAATTTTTTTAATCATGGAATCTCTTACGTAGATGAGTATTCGACGCATATATAGGTCACACTTGGTTGTTTTAGCGATCATTTTACAACGTCTACATACTGCTTTTATGAACATTAAAAAATTAAATTTATGAAAAAATATTCTAAACTAAAAACATCCATAGACGCGTTTTGAGGTTTACCTCTCATCAGTATGGCTTTATTTATTTAAACTTAATAATTGATTTTTAACTTACTTTGTCAACATCGTTCATCACTAGACTCTTCTTTATATATTTTATATATGTTTTTATGAAGTTTATTGTATGCATGTGGTTTCTTAGGTGAAAGTGCTTAGTAAGACTCTTGTTATGATTGATGGGCATGCCTTCTTATTAAAGAGTAGCATGTAATAGTTGGCTGTATTGGGATATGATGTAATTATTGATATTTTGTGTAAGGGCAACTATGACGCAATGGTTTAGTGCGAAGATCGGCAGTATGAGTTTGATTGTTGAGTTTAAATATTAGAAAGAGGCACAAGGCTAATACATTTTGGCGTACTCATTTACTGTATGCTGCTGCTTCTATAGATGTATTTTTCCACCTCACACACTGAATATCGAATATCTGTTATTTATTTGCTCGGGATTCTCTGAAGTGGAAACTAGAAGAGTGAGAGTTTGTTTTGTTTTCCGATGAGACCAGGGTATGTCTATATATGGCAGCGACAGAAAAAAAGGATAAATCGAGCCTTGGTTTGATTCCCGGCTGAGGCATTATCTAATTTGTCGAATATATTTTGCCTAGTAAATCCTTCTTGTAGTGTGGTTTCAATTCTACGTTAAACTGTAGGTTTTGCTTGTTTGTGTAGAATCATCACATACTACACAAATACGAGCATGTCGGGTGCAGTTTTTATGAAAGCACGAACGGATTTTGTTTTTCGTGGCCGCAAGAGTGAAGGTTTAGCAGGTGCTTTGTACGTTGACGATTTTCTAGCTGATTATGGGGTATTTTACTTAGATTTTATTGAAGACGATTTTAATTTTATGCATGACAATGCTAAACCACATACATAGTGATTATCATGCAGACCCCACTTAAACATAACAGAACATTTATGGGACGAGTCGAAACGAAAAATCTGAGCTCGAGTTTTTGAATCATTAGCTATTTTTGATCTTATTACTGCAGTAAAAGTAGAGAAGAAACAATATGAAGTTTGATTTGGTCTAACGCCAAATACATCAGTGCACATGCTCCATAAGAAGCTTATTTACAGCTTAGATTGCTTTTTTGTTATTTGTTATGTTTTAGTAATATTTTTTTAGTGTTAGTGCATTCTACGTTTCAGGTTTACATATCTAAAGTATTGACCTTTTACGTGTCATACCTTAATATTACTTTTAACGTCAGATATTTCATTTTATATTTTTACTAACATTTAGGCGATTTGACTATTTTGGCTTCAAGGATAGTAATTTGTGTTGCTTTTGCGGTAATGACATGAGACGTTTTATTCTTACGAGTAAATTTTCAGGGTGGAATATTGTTTGTTTGTGCTGACTTATTTGATAATCTTATTGTTGAATTAAAGAAATGATCAAGGTTTATAGCTACGAGTGATTGAGTTAATACTCTGAAAGTTGAAAAAGGGGTTATTCTTTATTTTATGCTAGAGTTGGTTTATATTAAATTTTCTTATACAATTCTTTGTAACAAGAATGCAACAGAAAGTTTGTCGATGAAAGAATTTTGTGCTGGGAGTTGACCAGTACTAAATTGGTACCGCAAGGATTGCATACTCGTAGTCTACTTTTGATTTAGGGCAAGTGGCCCCCGTCCTGTTGAAACCAATTGTCATCCATTTCATACTCTTCAATTTTTGAAAACAAAAGTTTGTTTAGCATGGCACAGTAATGTTTGGTATTGACGGTAACGGCGGTTCTTTGCACATTTTTGAAGAAAAATGGCTCAATAATGCCGTTGGACTAAAAACCATCCAAACGGTTACTCGTTGTAGATGCATAGACTGTTCAATAGTCATGTGTGGATTTTCTGATCCTCAAATCTGATAATTTTGCTTATTGACATAATCTCTGAGATGAAAATGAGCTTTATAGGATAACACGATTTTTTTATCAAAATGCTCATATTTGGCCAAACGATCTTTACCTTATTGGGCGAATTGAAAACGCATTGGGTGGTCATGAGGCTTTATTTCTTGGACTAATTGAACTTTTAGGTCTTTAAACCGAGGTCTTTATGCAAAATTCTCTTCTGAGAAGTGCAAGAAATGTTCAGTTCCTGAGAACGATGACGAGTTGATGTTGATGCATGTTCTCGCATACTCAGAGCAACAGCATTGTTTTTTTTTTGGCTGAGCGCACTGGACGAGTACGTGAACGTGTTGTTTTATCCACTAGCTACAAGTTGCTTTCAAGGCACTTCTTTTTTATCAATTTTGTTTCTTAAATTTTGTACCGTTTAAGTAGTACATTCACCACTTTGGAAGTAAGTTTTTATTATTTTCCAACTTTGTTCAAGTGTAAAGCGTCTTATTTCATAAATGTCAAACATAAAACTAAATTTCAGTCAACTCATACATGTTTGAAAAACAAAATAAACGGTAGTTCAAATTCCAAACGTTACTTGGCCGGCCTACCTTTTATTTACATCAGCGCGTTTAAGATTATATTAGCGTTGGTGGCAATGTATAGTGTCGGCTTTATACGAAACAATTGCAAAGTATATCCAGAAGTTGCAAATTTGTAAGCTCTGACCGGTACTTGGCGTTTTTTAATAGTATTTATTTGCATTTTAACTGGTATTTTGTGAGGAAGCCAGGAGTTTCAGAAAACACTCATGAACTACTAATAAGTTTCTTTACTTTGTTGGAGATAATGCCGGTGCTGTGATTGAATTTTGTTTGCTTGCTAAGAGTCGTAGACATAATTTTTTTTGTAATCTTTGTGGTTACAGTTTGTTACATTTTGTTAATTTTTGAAGATGCATAAGATATTTATTGTGATTATGGCAGTGTTTGTATATGTGACTGTGACTTTGCTTTACCGTGATGAGTTTTTTTTTGTACTTTAGATTATATCTACTGCCAAAACTTTTTTTTTTCTTTTAGCTTCTTATCATTTGCTTTTGGTTGGTGTTATATATATGGCCATGTATGAGTCAAGTGTACGGAATGAAAATTTGTTTTTGCTCAAACCACTGAAAATGCTGAAGATTCAAAGAATAATATTTTACAGCCAAAAATAGCGAAAAAGGCTTAAATTTCAAGTATTTCTGTGGATACATTGTAAGATATTTTATTTCGCACACTTGACTCATACATAGCCATATGCAAAGGGTACACTCATCTCACCGATAAAAAAAATGAGAGGAGAGCGAAAAGAGTTTTTGGTTTGTATAAGTTCATATATAAATGGCTTAAATCTAGTTGGTCTGATGTTGATATATTTTTGTATTTTTACCAAATTTTTAAGATTTTTTTGAGTGTTTTGCAACAGCGGAACGATTTTAAATCGGTTTCTTGGGTTTTGTGGATTTATCATAGCTTTTTTAATGATTTGGTTTTGACGGTTTATTTTAGTGGTTTGCGTGGTGAGAATGTTGAGTATGGTTTTGTGGCCGGTCGGTTATTGTTTTTTTTTATGTTAGGACGCACACTTAGTCTCATTATGCTTTTTGTACTTCATTCAGTGGTAAACCTTTCCAACCCAACACACAGTTGGTAGTTGATGTCTGCTAAGACATTACTTGGAGGGCTTTTTTATGCTGGCCATGTTGAGCTAGCATGTACCTTCTGACGTTGGTTGTTTTGTGTTCCATTTCATTTACAATGCTCATAGTATGCATGTGTTTTCTTAATTGACAATGCTTTGTCAAGATTCTTGTTATGCTTTGCAGGATTTTTCTGGACAATCTCAAGGAGCAGTCTGCTATTTTGGGATTTAGGGCCATCATTTCTTTTTTGCTTGACTACAACCCAGGTTGTTATACCACCGTGTTTTAAATGCATTGTGTGTATTTGCTTTTAGTATATTGTTAAGATTTTTTAGTGGTAGTGAGGTTCAGGGTTTGGGTCCACACATCTTGAGGGTTGATCTTTTTCAATCCATCAACCTTTACGTTACTTATTGTGTTGGAATGCCTTTTTACTCACCACAGCTCAATGCTATTTGAGTGAGTTGCTTATGTGAGGGTGAGGGGTGATGGTGGCATTCTAGTATTAACCTTCTTGTGGTTTTAGTCTTTTACTCTGCTGTCCGTTAGTTTTTGCACGTTTTTACCAGATATTTTTTGGGTTACTATTTACATTGCTTCATGGGTTATTCTGGCTATATCTGCTTGTGGGGCTAATTTATAAAAAAAAGGAGATAACAACAAGATGGAAAATTACCGTCCAATAAGTTTGATGTCACAGTTGTATAAATTGCTGACAAAAATAATTACCAACAGATTAGAAAGAAAACTGGACGAATACCAACCATGCGAGCAAGCGGGGTTTAAAAAAAACTACGGCACCAACAATCAATCACCTACTAACGAAAAATCCAATGAGTATGGTTACCTCTTGTATATGGGGTTTGTAGACTACGAAAAAGCCTTTGATAGCACCGAAATATGGATGGTATATAAAGCAATGACCAACAGTAGAATAGACCACAGGTATAACGATTTAATAAGAGAATGCAATAGAGAGGCAACTGCAACTTACATCCTGCACGAGAAAACAAAACCAATCCAACTCCAACGGGACCCGACTAACTAACCTAAGATACGCTGACGATATCGTTATCTTTGCACATAGTAGAGAGGAGCTCATAGTGATGCTCGATGACCTACAAAGAGAATCACTGAGGGCAGGGCTGAAAATGAACTTATTAAAAACTCAAATTATGTACCACGGGTTAGAAGAAGCAGTAATGATATGAGGAAAGGAAATCCAAAAGGTTGAAGAATACATATACCTGTGGCAGAAAATAACAAATGACCGGAATAATCAGAAAGAAGAAATAAGCAGTAGAGAAAGACTAGGATGGGTGGCCATCGGAAAACTCTCGTACATCCTGAGAAATAAGAAAAACACCTAAAAACAAATATTTTCAAGCAGTGCATATTGCCAGTGATAACGTACGGCGCCGAAAATTGGACTATGACGAAACAAAACATAGAAAAACTAATGGTCGCACAAAGAGCTATGGAAAGAGCAATGATTGGTAAATCAAGAAGAGACCGATACCGAAACGATAGAGTTAGAGCAATAAGCAAAGTCACCGATGGAGAGAAAGTCGCATCTCTCAAGTGGAAATTTGCGGGTTACGTTGCAGAAAGCGATATATCGAGATGGGACAGAAGAATAATAGAATGTAGGCCCTACGAACATAAAAGAAAAAGAGGAAGACCACCTATGCGCTGGCACGACGATCTCAAAAGAAAGTCAGGGCTGACATGGATACGACATGTTCAAGAATGGACTTAATGGCTACTGATGATGATGATGATGATGATGATGATGATGATCTGTTTGAAAGATAGTCGTATTTGTCCCTAGTGGTAAGGATATTGAGTCGTCTAGATCTTGTGAGTGAATTCTTGCTCTAGAACTTTTTAGAGTTTTTGAGCCATCAGTGTAGATTTTAAGGAATTAGTTCTTATTTGTTTCTTGCTCTTGTGTCTTTATGTGTTTGTACACTGTATGGTCTTTTAAATACAAAGTAGGGTGGCATAATATTTGTTTGCGCTCCTAGTATAGGTGTTTTTTAGGAAGGAAAATGTTTACCCTCCCTCTAGTGTACCAAAGTTTGGTTGCATTTTATCTTGCAGATGTGGCAGACATACATTGCTTCCATTGATGGAGTTGGCGTTGTTAGCATACTACCTGGTGCACTTAGGAATGTCATTTGTTGCAACTAGTTTGGTTGGTTTTCTGACGTTTTCTGCTTGGTTGTTGACTAGTGTCTTATAGGTGAGCATTATGACAGCTGTGTATAGGCAGAGTATTATCTTTAGAGACAGTCCCCATGTCTTACGAACAACCCGTTTACATTGCCAGAACGACATTTACATCTTTTACATTTCATGTTTAGGAGTGGCTCTTAATTGAGTTTGGTGTCACACCCAGGTGTTTTACTTCAGTTGACAGCGATAATGGGGAGTTTTAGTTGGCCAGTTATTTTTTAGATTTAGTTGTCCAATATTTTTTTTGTGAAGAGAACCAGTTTGGTTTTTTATGGGTTACCGTCTTTGCACCATGTTTTCATTATTTTTAGGGTCTCTTGCTTTAGGTTACTGAATATGCTCAAGTTTGCCACTTAGTAGAATTGTTATATCATCTGTGTATCTAATTGTGTAGAAATCACGGTTATTGAGTCGTTCAATTAGGCTGTCTACTACTATATTCTATAGTAGTGGTGATAGTACTCTACCCTGAGGGCAGCCTCTGTCAACTACTTTCCTTACTATTGTATCGCCTACAGTGACTGTTACAGCTCTTTTCTCTAGCACGTGTTTTATCCATCTATTGATTGTTGGATTATTACCATGTATGAGAGTGCCGTTTTTATTTTATGGAAGGTGGTTTTGTCAAATGCACCTTTGATGTTTATAAATACTCCTAGGGTGGACATTTTGTTCTGTAATGATTCTTCGATTTGACAGCCATCTCACCGCAAAGTTTTTAAAGATGTTTGATTCCATGATTTGAGTTGACTTTTTAACTTTTTTTCATAAAACCGTTTTCTAAAATAACGTTTGTTATCATAGATTTGCTACTTTTTTTTTTTGAGGTGGTTGGTTTTGCGTTCTTGTATTGCGGGTTCTTGGTCTTATTGTGTACCTCTGGATGTTACTTTTTTAGTAGGTTTGTTTGTTCAATGAGGTCCAGAAACTTTTGCCAAGAGACTGTCTTGAACTTTTCTTTAGTCAGTTTCTTTTTGCCGGAGAAAGCACTACGTTCCGTATTGTAAGTCTGGCACTTGCTTAGTAGATGTAACGTAGTTTTTTTCTTTGGTATCCAGATTAGGTGTACATTTTGTTTGTTGCTAGTGCTTTTGAATGCTTGTAGTTCATTGACAGCCTGGATTTTATTACTGGCGAACGTATTGCTTGTAGTGCGATTGGTTTTGCAAAATGATTGTTATTGGTCTGAGGAAGTGTCTGCTTTTTATCTGTTTTGTCGCTCAAGTCGGTATTGCGACTTTGCAACATTAGCCATTATCCGCTGTCTTTGTTCCTGTTTCTTAGTTTTTGACGTTGCATTGGGCTCATTCCTGGTTCTGCTTTTTTGCCCTTGCCATATTTTTTGGTGGTGCAGCGATTTGTTATTTTTTATCATGACTTTTATGATACTTCCCGATCTTAATTGTTTTACGCTGTCTTTATTTTGAAGCCATGGCGGTTTTGCCTTCTTTTAGATTTATGCTGCTTAACGTTTTGTGAGCCACTGGTTAACGGCTCTTGTCTTATCTTTTGTGATATTAGTCTTCACTTTCATCTTGCGTTTGATATATCAGCCACAGTTGATAGGTACTATGCGCATGGTTGCAGAGGGACTTTTGACTTATGGTGTCTTTAGTAAAAAATGCTTGCAAGATTTACTTAATATCACTTAACCAATCATATACATACGTGCGGCAGGGAAACTTGCTGGTTTGAATTGGGCGCCAATGAGCGAGACGTGGTCAGAAAGGGGTAGGGAGGGTCTCATTCGAAAGAGGGGGTCTTGAAGTTTTGTTACTGCTCAAGCTAGTTGTCGTCGTGCGTTGGACAAAGGAAGAGCGTGCGTTCGTCGTCAAGGTCTACTTTTTTAATGGCCGTTTGGTGGTCGCCATCCAACGTGCCTTCCGATTTTGGTTAAATATTTATTCCACGGGTCCTGGCCGGCAATCGATCGTTTTGTGCTTGGACGCATTCAGGGTAAGTGGCAGTGTGGGAAAAAAGGGCTTGGAGGTCAACGGACTTCCAGAACCTCAGAAAACGTCGAGAGGGTGAGGCTGTCGTTTTTGCACTTTCTCCGGCATTCGGCTCGCAAACAAGCAGATGCTCTAGGGATTTCTGATTGCAGTGTGAGACGAATTCTTTACAACGAACTCAAGTTTCAACCTTACAAACTTGCAGTGGTGCAAGAGCTCAGTGAACGCGATTTTGTTTCTTGCCAAACTGCCGTGAAGCGCTCCTTAACTTGCCTCACGACGCCCTTGTGTTTTTCAGTGATGAGGTTTATTTCTACCTTTCCAGCTGCGTAAACAAACAAAACATGCGTTATTGGAGTGGTGCCAATCCCCGTGAACTTTATGAGAAGCCACTTCATTGTAAACGTGTTACTGTGTGGTGTGCATTGTCGAGAGTTGCGATAATTGGGCCTTACTTTTTTGAGGAAGAAGAACACACGGTTACTGTGAATGCAGTTTGCTACAGAGAAATAATTGAGGCATTTTTTCTTCCAAAACTTGAAGAATTGGGACTTGGGTTCTAGCAGGACGGAGCCACAGCACACACAGCGGTAATTTCAATGGAACTTTTGAGGGAACACTTTCACGAGCGCCTAATCTTTTTGAGGGGTGACGTACTGTGGCCGGCGCGCTCTTCTAATCTGGCTTTCTCTGACATATTTTTATGGGGATATCTCAAATCTATTGTTTACAATGACAAACCACGGACCCTGCAACACCTGAACATTTGTCAAGCCATTGCCAACATTTTCGTCGATATGCTCGAAAGAGTGGAGCGAAACTTTGAAAAGCGGATGGATCAGTGTATTGCTAATGAGGGCCGCAATTAGTCCGATGTCATTTTTAAAACCACTTGAAACAAAAATTCAGGACGTGTACAATACGATAAAAAAGAATTAAATCGATATGTGAAATACTTTTTCTTTTATTGACCTTTCAAATCAGCAAGTTTCTCTGCCGCACCCTGTAATATTAATGTTACTTTTCTATACATATTGTAAATCCTTTTTATAATTAATTTTTAATTAACCGGTGGACTAGTTAATTAATAATAATTTATAAAAAACTATTTTTCTATAAATTTTTTTATAATAAAATGTTTTAATTTATTTTTAGAATACAATGTCATCATCTGGAATTGTCCAATACGTTGTAGTGCGAGGTGATCTCTTAAAAGAATTAAAATGGCCAGTAGGTGCTTTAATAGCACAAGCTTGTCATGCAGTAACGGCAGTTACACATCTCTTCCACGATGACGAACACACCCAAACATACCTGAGAGATCTTGACAACATGCATAAAGTAGTCCTTGAAGCTACCGATGAAGCTAGCATAATAAAATTACAAGAAAAATTGGTAGAAGCTGATATTAAACATAAAATGTGGATTGAACAACCAGAAAATATTCCAACATGTTTAGTTGCAAAACCGTATCCTAAGGAAGAGGTGCAGAAGTATTTTAAGAAATTTAAATTGTTTAAAGCTTGATCTAATTTGTACATGTTTTGTTGAGTATGTTTACAATAAATTATTAAAGGTAATGGTTTGTTATACATTAGGGGTTATCATTTTTTTAATAGTTGGTGGTGAGGGCAGCAGGAACACTGTTATTATCAGAACTGAAACAAACAAATAGTGTTAAATGAACATAGTCCAATGATTATAATACTTACTTAAGTGGTCTATTCCATACGCATAAAATACGTATTCACAAAATTGATAAATCAAAGGTCCTGATACATTTGATCCAGCAACTGCACCAAATCTTCCAGCCATTAATGATATAGCCAATGCCATCGCTCTTAATTGAGTTGGGTATAGTTCTACTACAATAGCATTGATAACACCAACACAAGTTGCTTCAGTTAGGAATATTCCCATCAATGCTTCTGCGGGTAACTGTCCTGTAACATATTGCGCTCCCAATCCACAAGATGTTGTTATCACTAGGAATGTAACTAATAGATTTTTTGCACCTATTATATTGATAACGGTTCCTATGAAAATATAAATGGCTGCAAATGATGCACCGATTATTAATGAAGTTTGGAATACTTCAATATTGACTGCATCGTTGCATAATAAGCCTTCATCGAGCTAAAATTATAAGAATTTTATATAAATATAATCAATCAATTTCAACTTACATTAATACTTTTCAAATTTGTATTCTCCTGCTGGATGTTGTAATAGTCAATAGCCTTACACATCGAGACGGTTTCGTTAAAATTTTCTTTTGTAAAAACTGCCATACGGTTTAATACTTCTGGATACCACATTAACAAACCTGAAGAACTACATAAATGTGCGCATTTAGAATTGCACAATTTTTATAATATTTTTTAAAATACTTACGAAAAGAATGCTCCAAATTGTAGCAAACACACCATGAAAGTTTTTAATAAATATGGAGTCTTAAATAAAGGCACTGTTTGATTCCACATTGATTTGAGCAATCCACATTTCTTCTTCTCTTCAAATTCTGCATTATCATCACTTAACAATTCATCAATTGGAAACTCGTCTTTTGGTTTTCCTGAATTAATCTCATAAATTCGTTTTAAAATAGCCAAAGCTTCATCCAATCTTCCTTGTGCTACTAAATATTTTGGACTTTCTGGTAATTGTAGCAACCATAAAGCAAAAATTAGTGCTGGGAATCCGTAACAAATTACTAACAATCGCCACGGTCTAAATTCAATGTCTATGTATGGTATTAAGTAATTGAATTCTAAATTTGGTAAAATGGCCCATGCGAATCCGGGTATTACCATGTTTCCGAATGCGACAAATGTTGCTATCCAGGAAACTACTTTGGGACGGTAGATATGGTCATGGAATTCACCTACGTATGCGTATACTACTGCTGAAGCTCCACCTACACTATTTAAAATTGTTTAATTAATTTGTTTTATTTGTTTAATTAATTAGGTAATAAAAAAATGTAGAATATTTTTAATTGATGTCTAGCAATATACGTTTGAGTAAACAAAATTTGGAGTAAAAATCCGGTCAATAGAAAATAAAATTAAGTTTAGCTATTACTAGCCTGTAAAAGGTAGAACATGAGTAATCACAAATTTGTAGGTTTGCAATAAAATATTGTAATGATGTGTAATGTGTAATTTTTGTATTGTCATTTTTGCTTTTTTTTGTCTTTTTATTACCACGAATTTATGTGCTAATAAAATACTATTTCAAGTTTTCTGAAAGCATACTTTGTGTGTGATTTCAAGCATGTATTTTGTAATATTACAACCTGCGCCCATCTAGCTAAGAACAACAACGAAGAAGGCACAAAATCTTTACTAGCGCCGTCAGGCACACGCATAAGCAAATAGTAGTTTTGATGAATATACGATTTTCTACTAGCCGGTTACAACATTTTTCTTAAAGAAGCCAAACAATCATTCTTTGATCAATTACATCTATAAATTACAACAAAAGAGCAACGCATTGTTGACACTGGTAGATTGTTAGTAAACCACCTGCAGATCAATCAACAGACAACAACACACTACCAGACAAGGTTCCTTTTATGGTATAACAACGCGATGATGAGCCAAGAAGTACGGAGATGATCACCAAAAAAGATTGACGTTGTTACACGCTTTACCACAAACCATGTGTCTACAACATATATCAATTTAAACTCTGAGATAAAACACATTTATATCTACGGCACACATACAAAACAGAACAAATTGTTAATTGGGTATTACAAAATTGCTGAGACACATTAGTGTGCTGGTCAAAATTTACAGGTTTTAGCAGAAGACTTCCTTTTTTTTTCAAAGTAGCATTAAATACTTTAGCAGACTCCGGTGTACACAAACAAAATCTGGACGTGAGTAGCCGGCCAATGGTTACGCGGTAAAAAGCAATATGAGAAATGATGTTCTAAAACAGAGGCGGCGTTATCTACGGCGTCTTTCTGCAAATTTCAAATATGTTGCCACCGTTTTTTAAAATGTTTAACAACATAAATATTACTTAAAACAAATAGTTGGTGCAGTCATTTGATGGCAGTCTTAAACTCAAATGGTCCTTCTCAATGACTGAAGACACTGATTTGCAGCACGTCGAAAGGGTCCACCGAGAAGTCAATGACTTCTTAGAGAACAGTGACAACAACACGAGCGTTTGACCTTCTCGAATCAGAGACACCATCTCAAAACTGAAAACTAGATCTGCTCTTGGCCTTGACAAAATTCCACTCAAATCTTTCCGCATAAAGCAATTATAGCTTTCACCAATATTGCTAATGTAATTTTTTGAAATGGCACTTTCCAAAAGCTTTTACGTCATAAATATTTCAAAACCTGGAAAGGACCGGAAGTGTTCTCAAAACTACCGGCCAATGAGTCTTCTATGCACTATGCACAAGTAAGACTTTGGATCTAATCTAAAAACATACGGAATATTATTATTTTCTCTCAGCCTATCAACGTGGGTTTTGACAGGACTACTCAGTAGTCCACTAAGTAGACCTAATGATTGATCACTCTGTCAAAGGTTTTGAAAAATACTAGCGGGGGGGTGGTCTTTTTTGACGTTGACAAGATGTGGCACAAAGATCTTTAGCCGAAAAATACTTTAATAACTTTGCTGTTGACATTAACCCAGATCTGGCTAGACTTGCTGAACCAAACAAAAATGAATATTTTTACAGGAGACTAAACACTTCCTAAAATGGCTTATCTTACAATTCTACTTTACAGCCTATAGGGCGTTCTAACCAACTTTCTTCTAAAATACAATCTCTAAACTGATGGTGAATGATCCTTACGTGTGATCCGGGAGGAATTTAGTCTGTAGGTACTTTCCTTCAGAAGGTGAATCAGTTAATCCATACTTCTTGCCAAGGTAACAACAACACCAATCAGACATCAACTAAACCAGAGTAAAGACAAGTTAATATGCGGATTTAAAAAAGGTTATCATCAACTCACATATTGGTTGCACCGGCAGGCACACTTTAGGGTAGTTCTTTTACCCGCTAGAGTGCGGCTCAGAGAAGTTGAGATGTGCCTGCGGAAATATTATACGGAAACGCTGCAATTATCCCTTAGCGTAGACAGATGAATCCGAGAGTATGGCATAGAGTAGATAGCAAAAACAGTATGACAGAAATAAATGGTCAGTCACAATAGTAGAAGCAGCTCCGCAGAAGAAATTCTAAGCAAAGTTTTAATATCAAGACTAAATTGTGGAGCAACGAACCGCAACACAGTAACTGAACAGAATCACAATAACAACTCCTGGAACGGACTGGCTAACAAGAGTAATGGAAAGTACCTGCATACCAACAAACGCACTACTCTCACGCTGAAGGAGCGGTTACGGTGGACTACACGCGCTTAGCAACATTGCATTACAGGCGGCTACGGACCTAGCTCCACTTTACCGCCAATTCACTAAGCAACTTTAGGTTGCATTTGGAAGTTCTTGAAACAAAGAACTACCGCAACAGCCCAAAGTTTTTTCACACTTGAAAAACATTTCTAGGGAGTTGCCTAATGTAAGGTGGTCAACAAAACACAAGAAATTTAAAAATCTTTGGGCATCAAGGCTAGGACTTATTTGCTGGGGGTGTTTCTTTCTTAGCGGATCATTTTTAGGTCTTGAATTTAAAAATAAATTAAATATTTTTATTAGCTATGCAATAATTGCAGTAAATGCACATAACCTACCGCCTTGCGCCGTCTTTGTTTTAAAGACAAAAGAAGACATTGTTTTCCGGATATTTTATGTAAATTTGCCCAGTGTGAAACACATACATTAGTGTACTAGGATATGCATTCATCATCAGTGTGCCTAGCATCTTACTGGTCAAACATCTCCTCCGACACATTACTAAACATCAACTGTTCGTTACGAGCGTTGCCTAAGAATGCACAAATCTCCGCCGCGCAAATTTTTGATGGTTACTTTTACAGCACCACCCAAAGACACAACATCTCTTTTGTTTTGACTCGGGAACACTTCCTGGCGGGCCAGGAAACGACTGCCAAGTTGCATCTACTGGCCCCGAAGGACCAACACACTTGTTGTTTTAGAATTACTCATATCCTGGTGGATATCATTGCTGACCTTTACAGTGACTTTGCAGTCTCCTACCACCGAGTTGCATTACACTTAGTGCGACGGACCGAGATAGTTTTTTTATCTCCGACGACCTCCGCCCAGTGACCTTGTGGTAACTCGAGAAGTTAACGACTAATCTTTTAGTAGCTCACTTTTTGCGTAAGGCAATTCTAAGGTGGAACAGACGCCTTGACTGCACAGCCCATATTTTTTTTAAGCATATCATCAGCCATAAAAAACTGAAATTAGCTGCTGCCTTTGATAAACCTAGACCTCGTAACAGTTGCCTAAGCTTTTTGAGCATCTTTTAATTTTTGAAGTTTACGCTTGGCTCTGTGAGCATTGTACGGTAACGCTGCGCATTGATTGTAACAGTTTTACCATAATTATTCTTGAAAAAATATGGCCTTCACACACCACCGGCCCAAAAACCGTACCGAACTGTAACTCGTTTTGGATAAAGTGGATTTTCAATGAATTTTTAGTATTTCTATTCTTTGTTGAAGCATATATTGTACCATTTTTGTAAATGGGATAGTTTTTACATTTCAACTGTAAAAAAATAACATTCATATCTTTACAAGAACAAAAAAGGCGCAAACTTTAAAATGACACTTCTTAATGGAAAACTTTATACTTCTTGAGTAGTGGAGGATTGCCTGTTACCGGAACCTCCCTGAGATATTTTTTATATATTTTTTGACTTTTTCTTGTTTAGTTTCAAAGTGTTTTATTTTTATTTTTAGCTTCATGACAGGCTTGTGTTGTCATCGAAGCTCTAGTATGATCAGTTTTTATTTTACGACGAGTATATTATTTTTTGGTTTCCACGGGACGCACCCATAGAACTAACAAACCCCAAGGAGACATTATGCTTTACTCATGATTTATATTTTAATTTAATAATTGAAAAATACGCAAAATAAGATTATGCTAGTTGTGTGATAATATTTTAACTAATTATTGTCTTAAATACAAATTAAAAATCAAAGCCAAAAATAGTTTTATGCTTGCATCTACCAAAACCATCTGTTTTGGCTCTAAAATGCGGGGCGACACGACGATTTAAAGGCTTTCGGGCTTTTAGACTATTTGCAGCATTTGATTAATTGGAAACCACAATTTCCCATGATGACGTTATACTATAAATCTGACAGTAGTAACATATTATAAACTTAGCATTTTTGGATTTGCTTCTTAGTGCTGCTAAAAGCAGCGGGTGTTAAAGTTTATTTTTTGGCCTTTAGTATACTATAGACTGTTTTTTTGTTTGCTTCTACTAAAACAATCTGTTTTGGCAAAACACGAGCTAAACGACGATTTAGAGGTTTTTGGGTCTAAAAAACTTTTGCGGCATTTGATTGGCTGTAAGTTACGGTTTTACTTGATGACGTTACATCTTAAATTTTGTGCTAAAATGCCTTTTTTGTCTGCTTCTACCGAAAACAAGCAAAAAATGTTTTTTGGTCCTTGAGTCTCTAAACTATTTGCGTTATTTAATTGGCTGCCAATCACAATTTTATATGATGACGTCATACCTTAACAGTCGTGACAGATTTTAATAAACACTGAAAACAAGGTTTTTAATTAGGGCAGGCAAAAAAATATTGTGTATAATTTGTGCCAAAAGGCTTTAGCAGCCCTTTGCTTTAGCAGCCCTTTGCTTTAGCAGTTCTTTGCTTTAGCAGCCTTTTGCTTTAGCAGCCCTTTGCCCCCACTCAAAAGCGGCAAGCTGCTAAAGCCTATTTTTGGCCTTTGATACACTACATACTATAGCAACCCTTACTTGCTTCGTTCCTTTGTGCTGTTAAAAGCCTCGGGCTGCTAAAACCGATTTTTGGTGCTTGATACACTATATACAGTTAAAGCATTTTGGCATGAGTTACATTCAATATTGTGCTTCTTGCTCCAAAAAGAAAAATACAATGCTTCTGGAAATTTCAAAGTTTTTTATAACTGTCACTACTGTCAAATTTTATGATATGGCGTCATGTAAAACTGTGATTTACAGCCAATCAAATACCGCAAATGACTTTTCAGTCTTTGGGCATTTAAATTGTCGTTTTGGCTTGCATTTTAAGATTGAAACAGATAGGTTTGATAGAAACATGCAAAAAAAGTATTATTATTTATATAATTTTAACATTTTTCAACCAAACATACACGTATTAGTTTAACAAACTGTCAATAAATCGAGATGTTTTTAACCTGCAAGTTTTTATGGCGTTTTCGGCTGTGATATTTGAGATCGCCAAAATTTGACGTAAGAGGATATTTATTGCTCATTCGTTTTGAAAAAGAGCGTTGCCAGCCGAACACAAAAATATGCATCGAGGGCTACCCAATGCATAAAGAGTGACATATTCGAAAACGCCATTAATCTCATGATAAACATTTAACATATATGTTAACATTATGTTATCAAATAAAATAAAAGCTTTAAGGTAAATGTTTTCAGACACACAATCCGCAATTAAAATGATTAATATTGATCTAGGGTTACAATAATAATGTAAATAAGTTTGGAAATATTAAGTAAAAGTTAAGAACAATTTTACGTAATAATAAGTTAAATTAAGTTTACAAATATTTTATAGACTGTTGTAAAATTTGCTGATTAATTAGTTTATTTTTTGTGGTAGCACTGTAATTTGACATTCAACAAAAACATAATGACTTGGTTATTTAGTACAAATTTCTTTAATAAAAAGTGTATGGAATTAAAATTTAAGCACATAGTTTCAAAAATAGATATAATTGTTTATTTGTTTAGTGTAAGTAGTAACATACAATTATCTCTAGTACAAAATATATAATTATGAGTATTTGTTACGTTGTAATACAAAATATAAATTTGTTAAAACTAATTAATTATATTAGTTAGTGAAAGCAAATTTAATCAAATTATTGACTCATATTGAAACATTAATTATGGTAATTTAATATAAAATTGCTTTTGCACTGCGCATGCACGAGTGACTAAAGTCGAAGCACCGTAGTAATTTGACAGTTTGCATAAGATTGCAAAAATCTACTTCGGTTTATGTTTTATGCAGTTATCATTAATAAAAAGTGCATGTAAGCAAGTAACAATATTAAAAACATCAATTTTACATAGTAGGGCTCATTTTGTATAAGTTTTTAGCACTTACTCGATCACAATAAGAAAATTATGAGTGTTTGTAAATTAGCCGGAATTTGACAGCTACTTGCAGTCTACATTTAGATTCAACAAATAGTGTTTTCTAATAACAAGTAGTAATTTTTATTTATTTTCCGGTTTATAATGACTATAAAGTGTTAGTGTATAAAAGTGCCATCATGATGTGAATATGGAATGGAGGAGCAATGCAGATCTTCTGGGGGCCAATTGTATAGATATAGAAAAATGCAGGATTTCTACTGCATTAAAGTAAGTCATGCCAGAGATGACTCCAAGATGAAAGTAGTGAGTAATTTTTTAAAGTAACCTTAAAAGTATGCTAACTTAAAAGTAGTCACATTGTCAATGTCAATTTTATTAATAAGATATTTGCCGTATTATTACAATGTTTGCAATTTGTTTTACAACATTGTTATAATTTATTACTGTCGGATTTTTGTAGATGGACACTCACTTTATTGATTGTGAGCAAGTAATTTTACTACCTATACAAGAGAAAAGACAGTACGTAGCACCTTAAAACTCTAATTTAAGTATGAATGCTGAAAAAAAAGTTTTACTTTATGATAAAAAATAAAACCTTGATTAAAAACAAATAATTGATCCGCAGTCTACGAACAAAAACTGGCTGCATGGAAATAAAAGCTATTAAGGCCAGTTTTGCAATTTTGAAAAAGTAAACCGTCCACGAATGGATCTTTGAGAAACAGTATTCTAAGCGACTTTTGCAATTTCTAAGCGTTTTATATTTTTAATAAAATTTTAACAAAATTAAAATTTGCGGATTTTAGAAATAATCAAGCTGCTTCATAGGTTTTAATCAACTATCAAGTTATTTTTTGCATGTTCTGAGTGATTTAGGAAAAGTTTTTGTTTTTCAAGGACAAAGACGAGGACTTCAATAAGCTTACTGAAATGGCAAAAAACTTGGGGCAAAAAAACCTGGTTATACAATGACCAACATAGATGAACCTAGTTAAATACATAAAAATAACCAAATGCACCTTATTGGATAAAAAAATAAACGTCAAAATATGCGTCAGAAAAAAAATATAACGGAAGAACAGATCAAAAATAGCTAGGGACAAAACACAATTAACTTGTCAACCAGTGAGGATTGAAACAGCAAAAAAACAAAAAAAAAAAGATAAGTAAGGACACATTAACCATTATGTCCAAAGATAGAAAATCTTTTGCTGAAGTGGTTAGAAACTTGTCGACATAGAAAAAACGAGGGCCGAAATAGAAAAACTTTTTAAGACCAAAATTTTTAACACACAGCTTGTTGTATTTGACAAAAACAAAAGTAGTAATTCCACTCTAATTCCCGTACTAATAGTCAGAGATTAAATTTCAGATTGATCCAAGATCAATGAATCCGAGATTTATTTTGCTAATCGTTGATTGATTCCAAGCTATTTCATGGATATCGTAATGATGACTTTAGTGGCGATCGGCCAATGTATTCCTTGCTTAATTCTCAGATCGAGCTGAAAACTATGCAACCATCAATATAATCCTAGATTCAAATACGATTGGGACTACCCAATATCAATCTTGGATTGCTTATTAGTGTGATTAATTAATTCTGACGTTTGGTAATAGAATACATTGACCGATCACGTTTATAATCACCATCACTATAACCATAAATCTAGGATCAATCCGAGATTTAATCTCTGACTATTAGTACGGGCATAAGAAATAAAATTAAGAAAACGGTGATTGAAGGAAACATTATGGCAACTCAGATAATTGTGTCTGTCAAAAACATGAATTTGAGCATAAATAAAGAATATGTCTTACATACAAAGACTGAAGCAACCGGTCTAAAGAGGGTTTAAAAAACATAATCTTTATACTAATGCCCGTACTAATAGTTACAGATTAAATCTCGGATTCATGAATCCAAGATTCATTTTGCTAATCGTTGATTGGCTCTAAGCCAATTCACGGATATCGTGATGGTGAATATAGTTGCGATCGGCCAATGTATTTTATTACCAAATGTCAGAATTAATATATGACACAGTAATAAACAATCTTGAATTGGCTTAGAGCCGTCTTACACGAAACTGATTTTAATACAAGTGTCAGTACAATAATTTTGCGCGCTTTTAAGCAAGAATTTTGAACAGGTTCTATTTTTTTGGATGAAATCTTACTAAATAATTGACACATACATCCGTCAATGTATATATATGTCGCCAAAAACACAGGATTATAAAATTAAATTTTTAAATAATTGGCGCGTAAAATTATTGTACTGACACTTGTATTAAAATCAGTCTCGTGTCAGACGGCTCTTAGAGCCAATCAACGAATAACAAAATGAATCTCGGATTCATGAATCCAGGATTAATCCGAGATTTAATCTCTGACTATTAGTACAGGCATAAATGCGCCAGAATGCGCACACCCTTATCAAAAATAACAGGATTGGAAATAAATAGAAAGCATGGAGAGTAGAGGAAATAATAAATCTACTAAAGTGCTTCCAATGCCAAAGATACGGGTACAAAGCGCACCAATGCCAGGCAAAAGCGCAATTTAACAGGAAATGCCACAGATGCTATGTGTGCAAAAAAAGCCACCGAGCAGCCAGCTTGTCTTGCTGGAATACAACCAAGCTATTAAGAACTTTTGGGGAAAAAAAGGGTGGCAAAAAAACCGAAACGGCGCAAGAGCTAGCAAAGGTGATTTCTGTAAACGGTAATAAAAATACAAGTAGTACAAATTCACGTGGGAAGGGCAGTGGTTGCACACGACATACTGGAACCCATTGCAAAATGGAGCATAATAGATGTGCTTAAAATCATTAAACCAAACAAGAAGAATGCTAAGAAAGAAGGACTAACATTCTTTGACGCAAACCTTAACGTTGGGATCAAGACCTTAAATAGTATAATCAAGATCGGGCATAGAAAAAATAGGACAGAGTACGTGTGGGTGAAACTAGAGAATATTGGTCTTGTTACATACCATCTATCTGCATCATGCCGGAGTTCAAGAACTACATCACTGTCCTGTAAGCTAGGCAGATAACCAGGAAGCTACTCATCGTCAAAGTGGGATTTCAGAATGGTGAACAGAAGAAGAGAATTTTTCACCAAGTGGATGGTCAAGAATGGGATTGTGATTGCAAACAAAAGTAAGAAACCCATTATCAAAAGGAACAAACAGACTTTCTACATTGATCTTACAATGAGCTTTGATAACCTAACAAGTAAGCTATATAACTGGCGGGTAACGGATCTTAAAACTTCGGAGTGTGGAGTGAGGAGATTGCAACCAACAGAAAAACATGTATACAAAAGAGACGTAAAGCGACAAGGATGAGGAAAGAAATGGATGTTGAAGAAAAAACCGAGCAAAAGAAAAAGAAAAATAAAGAGGCCAAAAAAAACCTTAAATTACTAATTACAAAGGCCAAAAAAAGGAATGGAATAAAATAACCGACAAACTAGAGGATAATATCTGGGGAAACGGGTACTAAATTATTACCAAGAAATAGATGCATCAAGAGCTTAACATTGCAGAAGACCTGCAAAAGCAGATAAGGGAAACATTATTCCCGGACCAACCCAGGATTGTCTGGGATAAGAAACAGCTGAAAAAAAATTTCACTACAGAAATAACGGAAGAGAAGCTGAAAAAAACATCGGGGAGAATAAAGAATAAGAAAGCCCCAGGGTTGGACGGAATTGCGGCTGAAATTATCTGAAACTGAGGAAATACCTGAGACAATCATTGCAGTGCTAAATTTGTCGTCTGGAAGGAAAGATCTCGTAGAAAAAGGCAAACTTAAAACTCATAAAAAATCAAATAAGGACGACGAAGACTCGAGGGAATATGTGCCTTATTGATACTATGAGCAAACTCTATTAAAAAATTATAGTAGTAAGGCTAATGACAAAGCTGAAAAAAAGAGAGAACCTATGCAATTTCGCTTCAGAGAAGGAACCCTTGGATCGATCGAGATAGTTACGAACATTGCAAAAACTGAGATGAAGAAACACTGATGACCAGAGGGTTATGAGTTTTTATTACAATAGACGTCAAAAACGTTTTTAACACGGCAGCATGGGACAAGACGGAAAAAGCTTACTGAAAAAAAAAATCTGATAGAGGTAATTAAGAGTTATTTCACGGACCGGATGATAATAGATGAAAAAAAATTATGATTTGCTTAGATTAGACACACCCAAACTGGTAACTCTACTGGCATACGCCAAAAACCTGGCGATGGTGGTTGTAGAAAAAACAGCGAATGAGATCAAGGCAAATTCAAACAATACCCTTGAAAAAAATAAAGGTTGGGTGGCCAAGTGTGAGCTGGAACTGGCGTAAAAAACACTAATGATTTAAGCTGGGAAGGGACACAATAGTGCTTCAAAAGAAGATAGACTTAACAGTAACCATTGATAAAAACCTGAATTTTGTCTAAGTGCAGTAGAATTAGCGAAAAAATAGGAAGTTCTTTGCATTGGTGGCTGCATTGGTCGCCGTAGAAAGATTAGGTGAGAAGAGGTGCCGTGGAAATTGGCAAGAGATGTGGTGTTAGATGGAAAAGGACAGTGGACCTACGAGCTGCTCCCAGACATAAGGAGATGGGCTAAAAGGCAACGCGTAGACATTTTCTACTATCTAACTTAGTGACCATGGATGCTTCAAAAGCTACCTGGTGGAGATCAAGAAAATTTGCTGAATTGCACCAGGTTGGATAGAGAAAGAAGTGTTAGTGAGACTGCTCTCCAAATCAAACTTAAAATAAATAATATTATGGAGTTAATGCTAGAAAGCAAAAACAAATGGAAGCAAATAAGCAACATAATTCTGTCAAAAAAAGAAGACGAAAGAGCCCAAAAAATAGATTAAGAACAAGATCACAAAACAACGTAAGAAACAATAACAAAACCTTGCTAACTGAAGAATATAACAAATGATTCAGTTAACCAGGGTAATGCGCAGGAGAAGGAGTTTTAGTCGGCAAACGCCAGACAAAAGTTAGGTGAATTCGACACTCACAAATTTTTGAAAATTTTTCCTCTTCCAGGATAAAAAAGTTAAGTAAAAGTTTATTGAAATAATTGCGTCTGCTTAGGTTTTTTACAATAGTTTACAGTTATCAAGGCAAACGTGATCACAAACAATGTAGCGCTGCCAATTTTTGGCTGCGTTCTGTAAATGCATTTATTATTTGATAGGATTTAAACAATAGACGCAAGCCGTAAAAATAAATTTTGAGTAATCTATAACAAGAGTAAGATTTAATCAAATATAACAGAAGAAGTATTTAAAATAATGACAATTTTAATAAATATTTATGCCCAACAAAAAAAGAATAACAAGATTGTAAATGAAAATATTGGGCCAAAACTAAGGATTAATGACTGGGTTCTCACCAACGCAGAAAACAACAAAAATTGTCTACCTAATAAAAACATTTTTTTTTTCATAAAAACGATGAATTGAAGAAAGTATGGTTTAGCTTTGTGGCACATTCTTGTTTTGGCATATATATGTATACACAACTTGGCATTTTAGTAACTAGTGTTTGAACCAATGGGCTTTCTATTGAACAAAGAAAGTACGTTATATACTAATAACTAGTCTGGATTTGGCTAGACAATTGTTAAAAAATAAGACTTATTTAATTGGGACACTAAAGTTTAATAGGAAAGAAAACCCAAAAGATAGTATTTAAAAAAGAAACTAAAAAGAGATAAAATTTTTAAAGAAAAAAAAATATAAAAAATTGTAGTTGCTAAGTTTTCTACAAGAAAAACATTTTATTTCAGAACACAAAACATAGTTTTGAAATGACAGAAGAAAGTGCAAAAGAAAGAGGTGCTCAAAATAAGATTTTAGCAATAGTTGATTACAGTACAATAAAGAGAATAACAAATTTGTTCAAATAACAAAATTTAAGGAAAACTTGTGTTTGAACTTGACAATTGATAAAATAGTGATGCAAATTCTGAATTTCATTAATTTTTATCTTATAATAATTTTAGTTTATAATAAATTAAAATTAATTTGAAAAAAATCGGTGTGCCATGCGAAATTTAAAATAATGCACTTTGGCGGTTGTTGCCAAAAAACTGAAAAAAAAAACTAGGTGGAGTTTGTCAGTGTGTATTAAAATTAAATTATGGCGCAACATAACATGACCAATGCAGAATTTGTGGATATGATATTGGTGTATAAAGAAGTTTATCAAAATTCAATGGCTGCAGCTCGCCTTTATTCCGAGAAATTTCTTCAAAGGTATCATCCGGTTTGTGGATTGTTTGTAAGTTTGGTACAGCGTGCAAGAGAAACTGGGCACTTGCAGCCCAGACCTAGACAATATGGGGGACGTTCTAGACCAAGGCATATTTTTAATCTTGAGAAAAATATTGTCGGTATTGCTGAAGAACGTCCTGACATCAGTACCCGGATAATTGCCGATCAAACTGGGGTATTGCAGTCAACTGTATGGCGCATATTAAAGCATGAATTACTATATCCCTACCATGTGTAGCGTGTACATGCCCTGTTACCAACAGATTTTCCTCTTAGGGTAGTATTTTGCAAATGGCTGTTGCGTCAGCATGATGTAAACCCAATTTTTTCTACTAACATTTTAGTAACAGATGAGACAATTTTTACTTGTAGCGGTGTGCACAATTTTCATAATACGCATTATTGGGCAGTTGAAATCTACACATTACTCTGCGTACAAACTTTCAACACAGATTTTTGGTGAATGTATGAGCTGGTATTGTAAACGGCCATCTTATTGGACCGTTTTTAATCCCAAATCGTGTAACGGGCGCTGTTTATTTAAATTTTTTACAAGAAACCCTACCAGCACTACTGGAAGAAGTTCTAATTAATGTTAGACAGCGCATGTGGTATTTTCACGACGGAGCTCTACCACACTTTGTAATAGATGTGCGACAACATTTGAACAATGTGTTCCCGAGGAAGTGGATTGGTCGAGGAGGTCCAACTGCCTGGCCTCTTAGATCACGTAGACTTTTATGTTTGGGGGCATATGAAACATCTGGTATACGCTACCAAAATTTACAGTGTTGAAGAGTTGCGACACCGCATACGAGCTGCCGCTGACACAATTCGGCAACCACCGAGAATTCAACGTGCATGTAGCGCAACATGGCTTCGGCGGACGCAGATGTGTTAAAATAGAAATAGAAAATAGAGGAAATAATTTTGAGCATGATATTAAGTGTTCTAATAATTTTGAATTTTTGTTATTTGTTTATTATTTTGATAATTAGTTGATTAAAAGCTTTACTACATTTTAATTATTTTAATTTTGGCATGGCACACCGATTTTTTTCAAGTAATAAATTTTAATTTTCCAGAAACTTCATAATTCATTATCTCGCTTATTGAAAAATTTTACTACATTTTTTAACATTTATCAATAATATTGATTGTAAACTATATAGCATTTAAAAAAAGGCAAACTTAAAAATTCTTTATGTATAGAACATATACACACGATACCCACGGTTAACCTAATGTGCGCGGCAGTCAACGTGTTAATTTTGATAAATTTCAAGTAGCAAAAGAGTTAGAAAGCAAAGGAAATAACTAAACTAAAAATTAGACATGAAAAAAGTGTTTCTTTTATACAAACTATTTGTATTTTTTTTGTAAATTTTATGAATTAATTAAAGATGTGAATATTTTAATTAACAAATTAATGTTTAGCATTGCTTCTTTTGATGTTAAAAATATTTAAAAAGAACGTTTTGAGTGATGTTTGAACTCTAACTACGTTAATACTATTTTTTATTGTTTATTAGATTTCACATTTATTTTATTGTATTATGATTATGACCTTTACTAATATTACTGTTGCTGCATTTATATAATAATTCAAATTAAACATTGAAATACTTACAAAAATCCATTTATAAATCTGATCAATATAAACAACCATGCTTGAGGAACAATACTGGAAGCAATACTTGTTATAAAACTAGCAACCATACTAATTATAAGAACATTTCTTCGTCCTCTAGTATCAGCTATAAAACCCCACAAATGAGAGCTTGTAACAACTCCTAGAAAACTAATAGCTGATAAAATGCCTTTTGTTGTTAACGTCAATTCTAAATCGCATTGAGATAAAGGTACTATAAACATCATAGCCATGGTTTCTACTATTACTGTCATTAAACACCCTCCTGAAGCTAAGAGGATTATTATGTTAAATTTGCCATAACCTGAAAAAATAAAATATTGAATGAGTATTTTGATTTTAATGATAAATCATTATTATTTTTAGCAAATAAAAAAAATTAAAAACAAAATGAATTTAATACCTGTGAGAGAAACGGCTTCCTCAAATTGTGCACTCCTTGCCACCACTTTCATGTTTGATTAAATTAATTTGGTACTATAACAATTCTAATGTTGGGAATTTCCCAAACGTTTACCTCCTGCTGTGATGATTGCAGGGATTACAGTAAATTACTTTATCAAAATTATTCGCGTCCTTGTTATTACACACTGAAATTTCCTCCTAATTTATAACTCGATGACGCTTGATTTATATACGACTCTATTCTTCCGAATGAATTACAATCTGCTCATACAGCAATGACGTTTTTATTATATTTTTGTTATGTAAGTAAAGATTGAGATGAGTGGGATCAATTAGTTAATTAATTGATGAGTGAGACACATTTGCAGCAAATGAATCAGCACTTAATATGAAGAATTTTAAAATTTTATTAAAACATTTTATTTGATTATTATATTATACAATTATTTATTGTTAATAGTCTCAATATATTTAAAGCGGCAAAATGAAGCTTTTCCAATATAAGATTCCGGTGAGCTTTTCCAGTTGAAATAACCTTCTCTGCATTCTGTATTCCTTTTACCAAGACTATTGTACAGTCTCCCTGGTATAATTAGTTAAATTGCTTCCACTAAAATCCTCGTTAAACGTTTATCTTTACACGCATAACAATTGTCCGATTATCTAAATAATTACAATGTACAGTTCTCCCCTATAAAAGCGCATCTGTTTCCCTGCCCTAAAGTATTGATTTTATAAGCTCGGAAAGCTCTACGTATGATATTCTCTTGCAACTGCTGCTGCCCGGATAAAAAAGCTTTCCCGGAAGATACTAAAACGACCCTTTGCACTTGAGGATAAAGTGGTTGTCTGAAAGAATATTTTTTCTTCATCTCTCTTAACACGGTAAGAAATTATTTTTTTTAAATGCGCGGGAAATTTAAATATTCATATTTTTTTCAATCGGTATCGATTTTGATGCAATTTGTGCTGCGCTTTCCACGTAAAATTTATTACTGTTTGCATTGGGATAAATGGTTTTATTAAACTTTTTTTGTAAATATTGATATTTACTTTATGCAGACTTTAGTAATTATTTTTGTTATGGAATTTTTTTAGTATAACGATAAATTGTTTTAAGTATATAAAAAATGTTTTGTTGCATAAATGTAATAATTCTATTGCTGTTTTCAATTAGAACAGCAAAAGTTAAAGGTTGATAATTACATATTCTTTCTTACATTAAATTAATTATAGGTTACTATTTACCTACTTATCTGAACATTTAAACAATTGTAAGTTTTTTTTTTCACGCGGTGGCTACGTTCTAACTAAAATGTGAACTTGAATTTTAATCTATTTAAATCTTCGGACAAACAATCGGTTGGCAACTGAGATATTTGGTTGGACATTAATTAATAGAATGTAGATCAAGTAAGTCGCATTAAATTAGTCTGAAGCAAATTATTGTTGAAGAATATTAAAATTAAGGATTGTGCAGGAACTGATAAGGTAATGAAAATTAATTTTAAAATAAAAATACTACAATAGTTTATTTTTAGTAGGTTATAAAATGGAAAAAGTTGATACAATGAAATCAGCAAATATTGAAGTCGGTTTGAAAGAAGCTGGTAAATATTTTAATAATATTTTTATATGTAGTTACTTACTAGATAATTTTAGTTTTGAGTATAATGTTTATTTGATTTGTTAATTAGTTTATTAAGCAACGGGTTATTATAAAACAATTTATCACGCATATTGTTAAAAATGAACAAACATAATTTAGAAAATGAATTTACCGCTTAAAATAAATACATTAAGTGGTAAAACAAAAATAAAATTCTTATTGTTGATAATAATATTATATGTAATGTTGTCTATCAGAAATTATTATTTTACAAACACAATTACTATACATAATAAAAATGATTTGTTATTAAATTTAATTTCTTATATAAAATCTAACAAAATTAGTCATATATAGTTTTTTTAGTAAATTATTACATAAAATTATATGAAATCCATACCAAAACAAAACCCTAAATAAAAGAGCCAAACTTTAAATTAGTTTAAACTGGTTTAAACAGGTAGTGATGCTTCACAACTATAGTATTTAGATCAGTGCAGATCTGTCAAGTTAACAATGGTGTCGGAATACCATAGAATTGACGGAGTTTTTATAACTTATAACAATTACGAGTTACTTTGAGAGATTGCTATTTTGACATAATTTTCTGTCAGTTTATCTGTAGTTTGTGACTGTTCAAATGACCCATTTACTTTGACAAATAAATGGATAATTTAAAAATTATTTTAGTCGGCTTGCTCCAAAGTTTTACACTTTAATACTGATTAAATGTCACAGTTGACAGTTAAGAAGTATATAATTTGTCCAATAATGTATTTTTGAGCATTTTTTATAAAATGATAGACATTTTTGATAGTTAATAATTAATTAACACTTTATTGGCAATTTAATATAACTATTGGTACTTGGGTTGTATTTTATGGCAGTGGCGTATCATTTTGACAATTGTCTTTTACGATAGTCAATTTAATATAACATGAATATTATTTTGACAGCTGCTGATGTTATTTTAACAGATTTATATTAGTTATTTGTTACACTTGTAATCATTGTTATCCGTTTTTTGTAAATTTTTGGTCATCTTTTCTTTGACAGTTTGATTCAAGTCATTTTTGACAATGTCATGTTACTTTATTGGCACTTTTGACACATTATTTTAATTGTCAAAATACATAAATTGACAATTGGGCTTTAAAATAAGTCGATTATAACTATTAACTATAATACATTTTGATGACCAAATTATTTAATTAATTGTTACTTTTGTTAACTGCTTAGCATTTTGACTGATGTTTTTTACTTTGGCAGTTATTATAGCATTAATTGATTGCTTGTCACTTTTAATATATAAATGTCAGGTTAAGCAATTAGATGTGAATGGGCTAACGTTGATTGGTATTAATGTAGGAGCATTCTTGATTCTCAGTCATTCTCAAAGGTTTTGTAGCCAGGAGAACTTTTTTCCGATTTTCTGTTTTTCTGCAGGAATTGGTATTTGTTATATTGGAAGTATCTTGCTTTTTTGAGTTTTACAGTCACGCGTTGTGAGCAATTCTGTATCTTTGTCTATTTGATTGAGTACCTTTACTTTATCCATTCAAAGATTTTTTAACATTTTTTTAAATAACCACATTTAAAAGGCTTTGCATTTATTTACGCAAAAGACTTTCAATGTCTATCCTCCTATATATAATAAAACCGAGAAGGACGTAACATTTAACGGTTCTTCACTTGATTTTTAGTAAAAGGTCCATGTTACATACTAACGGTTGGAGTTTTTGAAAGATGCTTTTGCTTATTTCAATTTGTGTTTTGACGCCATGGATTGGATGTTTGATGAGTCAGCTGCCCATATACTTGAATATTGAAACCCGTTTAATTGGTTTACTGTTAATAGTTAGTGCAGTATTGCTTTTAACGTTGTTCTTGCTAATAATCTTTAATTTAGTTTTTGAAATGTGCCATTGAATTCATATTCCAAACTAGCTTGGTGTACTTGATTAATGATTTATTGCAAGTTTTTAATAGTTCAACCATCTGTGTACCTAATTCAATTTACTGGTCTTCTGTTTACTTTTAATTTTTGTGTGAATTTATTTTGGGTAATTTGGAATATGTTTTTGGAATATAGATGGAACAGAATTGGCTTCCTTGTTAAACCTCTCATAATGTTTGGAAATTTTTTGATTGATTTTGTCCAATCTTAACTTGCCCTGTTTGGTTCTAGTAAAGCACTATTGACAAATTGACATCACTTTAAGACCATGGTTGGCATCTTGCGGTATAGCCGAATGCGTCTTTTAAAATATAAAATTTTGGATTAAAAAAAAAAAAAGTTGAATTTCTACAAAAATAAAAACCTAAGCGGCTTTAACTTTTCTATTGCTTGAAATCGTTACATAGCAATTAATTTGTCAAAAAATGTAGTTATAAAATATTTGAAGTGGTGACTATGGTCATACATGTAGTAGGTTAAAATTTTGCTTGGGTTCTTTTAAGTTGTATGGACAGGAAATGCAAATAAAAGAATTGCACACGCGGTCATGACATTGGCAATAAAACCACAATTTTTTTTAAATTTTAACTTTTTTTGATTTTGGATACCTTTTTGATCTATTGCCTAGTTTTTGATTACCATTGCTAGGTATTTAGAGCTTAGTAACCAAAACTACTTTACTTCTTTACAGTAAAGCCCTACTACTCTAAACTAAGGGAACAAAGCTGCTAGTAGTCCTAAAATAAAGTTTGACCAAAATTAATTCTTAGGAGGGCAACGGGACCCTCAGGAAATTTATAGGAATAGCATCCTAAACTTAACAATTACCGGATTTGACCTTAACAATAAACTGAAAAATGAGTTGGTAACAAAAAACAATTTAAATAAAAAACTTAATATTTTCCAAGAAAACGTATGATAAGGACACCAGAGAAAAATAAAGACTAACAAGCGACTTTATTAACGCGGTAACAGTTGCGGTGGTGTTAGAAAACTAAAGGACCAGAAGCATACAGCTACAAACCAAAAAACAACTGAACGGGAAAAAGCAACAATTCTTAACAACAACCAATAGCCTACAAGAAATGCAAAAAGAAAACGATTAGAACTAGGCAGCTCGGAGAAAAAAAAAAGTTAAATGTTGACAGACAGACTCAAAATAAAAAAAGTTGTATAAAAATGACAAAAATTTGCAAACAAAATAACAAGTAAAGTTACCAAACTTAAAGATTTGCACGCAAACAATATAAAACAGTTTATTAGTAGACTAGCTGCATACACTGCGCTGCTCATGGATACAGTCAAAATTTGAACAAAAGTTTGTGTGGAAGAAAGTAATGCAACATGCATCACTACAACAGTAACTGGCTGGTACGCAGACGTTCAGTAAAAAGAGAGTAGGAAAAAGCCGTCTTAATAGACAGACTAGTAAAAAACTAACAAAACATTTTGGCTAACAAAAGGTGCGCATATTCAAAGGTAAAGGCTGGTAAAGAAAATTACTTAATTGTTATTGCTGGCATAAAAACACGCAATTTGACAAAACAATACTGAAAGTATTAGTTAAAAAATCTAATTTGAAAACATGTAGGCAAAACACTTAATCTTTAGGTACCTTTATATAATAGAAAAACGTAGCCTCTTGACCTAGCAAAGAGCGCTTTTGGAGCAACAATTGTGCCCAAAAAAGCCACTACCTATGTAGATATAATAAAGGATATGAAAACCAATGTAGACACAAAGGGAATTATTGTGTGTTAATAGTAATTTTTGTTAGCATTGTTTATAATGATTAATGAACTGTATATAATGTTATTTACGTACAGGTAGTATCTGAGAACCTATTAGTGTTATTTACATATAGATTAAAAGGGTATTTGGAGTGTAAAAAAATACATTGACAAAAGATTATTGAGGTACTTTACAACGGTCCGAGGTTATTTGCACATAGGCCAGAAAGGGTCTTGGAGGTGTGTAAAAAAAAGTACATTGGAATTGGGGTCCTTTTGTACTTTACATTTGTAGCATGCCAGATACGCTTCTAGAGTTGGGGTAGTACTTTGGCTAGAAATGATTGTTATTTATACACTGGCACGAGACTTTGGGGTTGTATGTTTACACCGTATTTGGCAGTGAGGTCTTATACGTAACAGCCGTTGAGAACATGCTTTGATCACTGAGATTTGAAACTTTGGGGTTTTGCAATAACTGCAAAGATTATCAAGCTTATACTAGACCTTGAGGTTGTATGCAGGGCACATTACATTAGTAAGGTGCAGAGTATACTTTGGAAATGTGTTAATTAGGTGATTAGTAATATAGTACACTATGTATTATGTGCTAGAAAAAAACTAAATATTTGTTAATTGCACGGAAAGTAATAATAATGATGTGCAGGTTCAGCTTATAGAAAAGTACGCGGGAACGATAGTAAACCATAACAATAGTAAGCTAATACAAAAAAAGACATGTCCAAACTGGGACAAATGCAACAAGTGGGGCAAGAACAACTAAGAGCGCAAGACAACAAAAGAAAGCTCAGTAACGTTATTGCAGTGGAGTGATGCGGTCAAATGATTTGACTGCCATTTCTTAATTATTATTGTTATTATTATTGATTAATGTTAAGTGTTAAGTTAATTTATATACGTTAAAGCACGGCGTGGTGGTTGGGAATTTAAGCGCAGGTTGCGTCAGTTACATAAAAAACAAGCAAACGTGACTAACAACTGCAAGATCGTAAAACTTTAAATAAAAGGAAAGGGCTACAGCAACATGGTGTATGCAAAGTACTTACTAACAACATTGCCGCTATGGCAGAAATCAGCAACAAAGTAAATACAAAAACCTTTTATGATACTTGAGATTGATGAATCTACTAGCAGTTATAGACGCTTTAGCATAGCGCTACACAAACTCAAAACACTGTCGTTGTTGGAAAAGTCAATAAAAACGTGCTTGAACTTACGGCTAAAACCCTAAAATCTAAAAAAATCATAAGTAAAATGATTGTTGGTGTATCAGGAAAGTTGAAAAACTGCACAGTTGCTACAAAAGTTGTGTTTCATTTTAAATTTTTGCTGCAACTTAGAATCAAATTTTGTATTTTTGGTGCTGATCTTTGTTGTGCTGATTGATTGTAATTAGTACTTAGTTTGAAAAGAAGACGCCGTAGTCAACACTCATTGCAAATAGACGTGCAACTGGCATTTTAAAATTTTAGCTGGGGTAAAATCATTAACAAAAAACACATTTTATCTTTTTTCAACTTCTTTTTTTTATAGAGCTTTGATTGTACGTAGCTGCCAGTCATATGGACTTTGTGAACAAAATATTGCCATGGCATTGCAGTAGTATTTTTTTTAGCAATCCTCTTATTTTATGTACTTGTTGACTTGAGTAGGATTTTATACCGCACTAACATCAACACAAACTGTTTTATTTTTTTCTACTACGAAAATACTTGTAGTTTGTAAATAACTCCTAATAGGATAAAAACAGTGGCATTTACTGTACCAACTCTCGACGTCTAGGATTAGGCATCATGTCTTCCTTCTTTGCTTTTTTTATTGAATTTGTCAACATTATAATAACTTAGTTCTGGTTATAGATTTTAGAGCCCGGTTTTCTTAAACTGATAAAAGGATATTCAAGTCTTAGATGAAACTTTGTAAAGTAGCTTGGATGCAATTACATATTCAAGCAACATTCTGCGTCATTGCTGTTGTTACACGTTTTATTTCTTTAACCACTGTTATCACATGGTCACTGAATAATTTGTTCACTTTTAACGTATTTATAGGTAGCAAATAGATTTTTTCCGTTATTTATCTTGTTTCTACAGCAGCTTTCTGAGAAATTGTTTTAGTTCTTGAGGGTTTACATGTTGCAAGGTTGTTGGCAAACACTACAGTGGTCAGTGTTTGTAAGGTTTTCTTGTTTAAAAGTTTTATAACTGCTGTTCTACCGCGGCTTTTAATATTCACCCATTTTTTAGTGCAATGCCTACGGGGTTTTGGAAAAATAAAGCACGCAAACTTGCATTTGCAAACGGATAGATGCTAGTTGGTTGCTGAAAGATTAACTCAGTTATAAGATACAGTTTGAGGTTTGAAACCAGCAACGTGCGATCAAATAGTCCTATAGATATCTGTACTAATACACTTTAGGAAAAATGACAAAGTTTTAAGCTTGACAACAGTTGGCTTTTGACTAAAACAATTTGATTTTTATGCAGAAAGAATATTTACCTCTGGACTATGACGTCTATATGTATATCAAAATAAAACGTTAAGGTTTTTGCTGAGATTATGGATATTTGAATATTGCAGCAATGAAAAACCTTTTTTTGTAGTTGAAAGCCATCAAACTCTTGGTTTTTTTCATCAACTTTTTGAGTTGTTTTAGATTACTGAGTCAATTAGAAGCAAAAAAGTTAACGGTGAACAATTTTGTATTACGGTACCACCTAACTGTTAATAATTTGACATAATTTTGCACAAAGTGGTTAAATACAAAAGTTACGTTTTCTGAATTTTATGTGTAACCGTACCTGATTGTAGACATTGTTAATGTAAAAGTGTTGAGTTTGGTTCTAGGGCTACTGATACTATCTTAGTTTTATTGCATAAAATTTATAATAAAGTGTAAAGTAAATCAATTTAATGCTGAAATTGTATAAAATTTTCATGTAAAGCAAACATTTTGTAAAAGCATGAGAAACTTATTTGCTGCATGAAAAATGTATTAAAAATTTATTGAAGCGCTAATTAGTTATTAAATTGTCTAAAAAACTATTTTTTTGTATACAAAAATAGATTAGAATTGTAGTAGTACTACACATTTAAAGTAAAAAATTTGCCTAAATCCTGTCTCAGTTTTACGTACGATAATCGGTAAATTACAAAATCTAGAAATCATTATCAGGTAATTTTTTTTTTAATTACTTGCACCAAAACCTAGCTTTCACATTCACCAACGCACACCTAGTTACTCATTAGCCCAGTGTAGAAAACAAACACAAACTTTATCATGCAATTGATACAATTACTTTTGTATACTTTGAACACTTGTTAAACTTTACTACAAAAGTAGAAGCAAGTATCACCCGTAGGAAGACCCATCAATAACTACAGAATTTCTCAGTTTAGAAAACCAATAAAGGACTACTCTAGAAAGAAATAGTCACCGGCTCAAAAAACTTTAACAGCACCAAAATAAACTTGCAATAAAACTACCGTTAAAATGGTCAAGTCAAGAAACCAACTTTACACTACTTACTCCTAAGCAAGATATAATTAATGTCTTCATTCACTTTTGACCTTTGAAAACAAAAATATTGTAAATTGACTGCGTGACTGGTTTGAAAACGACGAGTAAAACAACCGTTAATATAAACATAGTGGACCAAATGTAAGAAATAGCATTTTTAATTACTATACTATTGGCAGAAAAATTGACTTTTTGCTGATAACCAAGGACTTAAAACAATGTTTTAATTACGGGAAGAGTAAATAATCTATTATGTACTGGACAAACCCAAAAATACAATAAAAAAAACTCCACGAATTGACCGCATTGCATTTATTTTCAGAGCTGGTCAAGTTTGAAAGATTGGTATAAAAAATGTCCACATTGTCCCAAGAAGAAATTACACTTTTCCCTACTTCCACCGTAAAAAAATTCCATCAAATTGAACAACTTTACATGAGTAGAACGGCAAGGTACACAAAGCTTACAAAAAGACTTTAATTTTTAAATAGGTAGCCAAATTCTTATCAAACGGCAACACATTTTAAGCTGTTACTGTACGGCCGTTGTACTAGTTGTTCAATAGCATTGACTTAAAATCTTAATATTGACAGATCTCTATGGTAGAAGAACATAAACATTTGACAGTTTTTGCCGCATTTGACGGGAAAACTATTGCTATTTGAGAGAACTTACTAGCCATTTTCTATAAAAAATGTTTTCCAGGGGATGCCGGGTTTATTGAAAAACATTGTACTGGTGTACTTATAAATTATACTATTTATGAAAATTATATAGTCTCATAAAATCATAAAACGGTTTAAAGAATATGGATTATTAAAATTCATCAAGAATTGGTAAAGTGCCTACGAGATTAATTGGTAATCTTTAACAAACGATATGAAACTAATTAAAGAACAAACACGTTTAAGAACAAACAATAGCTGAAAAGTTTTTTTAAGCCTTTTTTTTAGGGGCTAACATGGGATGTTTTTAAATACATTGCAAAGTGTCAGATTCACGAGCGTCTACCATCTAAGCCTCTTCCTCTTCAATTGAGTGTTGGAAGTTAGTCCCATCAATTTGTGGCATAGATCTTCTTATTTAACTGATTTTTCTATTACCTGTTTGAAATTACATAATGCACATAAGTGCCGCTTTATAAGCCTAACAGAGGTTAGGTTAGGTACCACGTCTATGTCCATGTTTTAGACTGTCGGGCATTTGTCTGTTTAGCTATTTAGACTAAAAGCTTCTGAAGATGCTAGTATCTTATATATATATATATATATATAGAATTAGCAGAGTTTTAGCTTGATGAAGTGCGTTTTGCGCTAATCCCGCTACTTGCGCATGGAATTGCTCTTGTAAACGTAGGGTGTATGTCTTACCGTAAACCTGACTGTTGTCTTTAACTTTCAGTTTGTGATAAACTGAGCAACTTTTATAACTGGCGGTGTGCGACTTACCACATGCGGCACATGTCGCTACATGTCCGGACTCTTTGTTGAATTAACACGTGGAGATGAACGAGTTCCAGTGCATTTACACCAAGATGCCGTGTGGCAACGGTGAAATTAAGCTATTTCAGCGGTAATTTATTTGTACTCTATGGTAACGCAAAGCCAGCACAACTCACTGAGAAACATAAAAAGACATGATCTCTTGACTTTTTGCTTCTTAAGGAAGCTGAACGTACAGCATTGGGAAGGTTTTCTCCTCTCTTCCAATGCGTGATGTGGAAGTTGGTTTGTACTTTTGAACGACAAGCTTAGCCTGCACTACGTTTGTTGTGATACAGTCAGACACATTTCTGATAACATACTTTAGGTATGTTTGTTTAAAGTACAATGATCAATTACCGCACAAAAAACTGCACGCTAGAGGAAGTGCATGCAAATACTATAAAACGCGCAGTGAATGATTTGATTTGAAGATTGCCATCAGCTCTTGATATTTGGATTTATCCGAAATAGTAATAAACAGAGGGCGGCGTGTGCCAGCGCCTTATGTGGGTGCTGGCGGGTTTGTTAAGTTTACTTGAGAACCTAATAGGCTAGAAATCGACCCAGAGTTGGCTGACTGCGTTTTAACGGCTGGCTGGGTTAAGAACTCTTGGTTGTAGTCGCTGATTGCCTAGATGGAGTTAAAGACGTCTGATAGAAAGAGCCGGATGATGACCTATTAGAGCAACTAGTCAAAAGGTGTTTACCAAATTTCTATTGTATTTTTTTGGATTTTTTGTTCTTTCCTAGCAAGATGAAACCTTTTTCTAGAAGCGGGATTTTGTGATGGGAGACCGATTTGCTGACTTGGTGAATGTCCATCTCTTCTTCCGAGTAAAATGCAAGTTGAGCGGGCTGGTGGCGGGTGTTTTGAGAGAAGCTTTGGTTAACCGCTTTATTGCGGCTTTTATAGTGCAGGTCAGGGCTGGGTGGTGGTCTTTACACTGGTTTTCATTTTGGAGACGGCTGCTTTTGCATCTTTTGCGTCTTGACGTATTTATTTTATCTGGTCAATCTGTTCTGAGATCCTTTTGGGTTGATCATCGACAAGATGTATGCTTTCAAGAAGTTGATTTTTTTAGACTGCCTATTGATCAGCTTTTCAGTTTTTTCTAGCTAAGAGTACATTATGTCTAAGTTTCTTGGTCTAACGTAGTCTTGTCTGGAAACAAATTGAATTAATTTAATTAAATTATTGATTGAATTTGACTTTGACTCGGTGCAATAAAAATTGATTTTTTTTTATTATTGGCTCCTCAGACGGGTGCGGCTGTAGGATTGAACTTTTTAGTTGGCTTAATCGGACTTTCTATTATACCTGGCTACACTCAAATGACTAATAGAGTTACAATAAACAAGAAAACCAAAACCAGCTCCACTAAAACCTGGCTTATTTTTGTGTTGCAAACAAACGCCGTAGAAAAAAAAAAGAAGAAAGCTCACGTACATACATTATTTTTTACTATAGCGTTAAGCTCATAATATAACAAGTCTAACACCAGTTAAATAAACTGAAATATCTGAACATTGTGTGTACAAATAACAAACATTAGACGTATCTGGAGAGTAAAGTGTTTACCCTGCGCTTTGTTTGACATGGCGGTTGCTTTTGCTTAAAGAATTCAACTTTACAATAGAGCATTTTCTTGGCATCATCAACTTACGGATGCATCCATACTATTGGCCTAAAAAAAAAAATTATGATTATTATTATTATTCAGTAAATACAAGAGGCAAAAAACGGTGGCCGCTTTTGTTGAATTACTTTTAATAGTTTAGTATAATTATTTTTTTAATTATTTTGTTTTTTTTACTTTGCAACACTATAAACATATGATTTTGTCTTAGTTTAAACAATTGGATACGTGTTCAAAAACTAGTTTTAAGACCTGTTATTGTGCTAAACATTTTTTTAATTTATTTTTATAAAGTTTTATATTTTGAAAAATATTAGAAGTTGTTCTCTTGTTTTTATTCCAGTTTAGGTACAGTTTTTGGATATTTACTAAAAATATTCTAAAAATCATCTTAAAACACAAAAACTATTGTTATAGTCAAAATATAAAAAAAAACAAAATTTTTAATTTTTTTTTTTAAGAATTAGAAAAAATGTTGCGTGAAAGTGATTGTTTAAAACTTTGATATGTTAAACTAACACAAAATTAATTTTATTTTTTTATTCAGGTTTTGGAAAATTCAACATTTTTATGATAGTAACATGCGGCTTAGTACTATACGCTGTCAATTCAGAATGTTATTCAGTAGGTTACATACTACCAGCAGCCGAATGTGATCTCAAACTAACCATTCAAGATAAATCCATACTGACAGCGATTGGTTTTATTGGCATCATGTCGACTCAGTTCTTTTGGGGTTTTGTAGCTGACTCTAAAGGAAGGAGGAACGTCTTGCTATACACTTTGGCTGCATCATTTATCTGCACAGTAGCAGCTACATTCTCTCCTTATTTATGGCTATTTGCTATATTTAAATTTTTAAATGGAGCACTGTAAGCAAGTAGTATAACTTAATTTAGGGCCATAAATTCTGAACATATTTTAAGTTTAATATTTGCTAACATTCCTGTTAAATCATATTTTAGCCAACCAAATGCAGATTTTTTTAAAATATTTGTTCAAAATGTTTAAAAAATGTTCAGAATACGGTCATTAAGCTTAAATAACATATTAATATAATTTATTTTACAGAATTTCATGTTCTTCAGCAACAGTATTTGCTTACTTGAGTGAATTCATGTCGTTAAAATATAGATCAAGTTCTATATCAATAGCATGTCTTTTTGTTGGTTGGACAATGATAGCTATACCAGCAACAGCTTGGTTGATTCTTCCTCTTGATTTTAACATACAAGTAATGGGTTTTGACTTTTTATCCTGGAGACTATTTATTCTACTCAGTGGAGCTCCTAGTTTATTAGCATGTATAGTACTAATATTTTCACCGGAAAGTCCGAAATTTTTGTTGCAAGTTGGCAAATCTGATGAAGCTCTTAATGTTGTAAAAAATATTTATGCAACTAATACTGGTCGCGATAAAAACGATTTTTGTGTAAAATCTTTGGAAGCCGAAGAAGGTGCTTTGATGTCTGGGAATATTATAATGGGATTTTTGAAACAAATTTATGCGTGTTTTAAAATGCAATATTTAAAAAATACTATGTTAATTTGTACTATCCAATTTGGTATATTTGCAACCTCTAGTGGAATGTTAATGTGGTATCCTAATATCTTAAAACAATTAGCTAATAGTTCTGGCAATTGTACTGTATGTGAGGCATTCAACATGGCTAAACTACAAAGTGTTGATGGTGTAATGTGCGATGGTACTATTGACGTATCCATATATCAGCAAAATCTTATTATAGGTTCCGTTTATTTAATCGGGTTCCTTATTATAAGCTTTACTATTAGTTTAATGGGAACCAGAATAATGTTACGTAAGTATTACAAAAAGTTATCAAACTATCTTTGTTGTTTTAGTTTTAATTTTAGGTTCTGCTGCATTTTGTTTGGGTTTTCTATATTGGATTACCAATCAAACAATAATTGATATACTTTTTATAGCAGGATTGTCTATTCCTGGACTGTGTGTTAGCGTTGTTAATATTGCAGTAGTTCACATATTTCCAACTAATTTAAGAGCAATGGCTGTTTGCATATCTATGTTTTCTGGTAGATTAGGAAGTGTTGTTTCCAGTTCTGTTCTTGGTTATCTTTTGGAATGGAATTGTAATGTAACCTTTTTTATATATGCTTTTGAATTACTGGGTGAGTAATTAAGATTAATTAAGATATTTTTTGATATTTGCAATAACATTAATTAAAAAAAAAAATGCTGGATATAATATTAACATTTTATTAAAAAAATATAATCTTTTAATGATTATATCAACATTTACTATAGAAATGTAAATAATCGTATTATTTAAAATGATTCCATCTGTAATTTCCAGTTCTATGTAAATATTTATTAACCAAATAATAATGTTTGCCTTTTTACAGGTTGTGCGTTGTTATCGTTAAAATTACCTAATGAAAACAAAAAGTGATTATCATCTGAGTACACTGAAATGCATTTGAAACAGAATGCTCCAAGTTCAAGGAACATTTTAATTGAAACTAAGCGGATCAAAAATGTTTCAATTAATATTGTCTGTGCTCTTAATTGTTTCTTAAATGGACAGTATTTATTTATAAATTTGTTAATATTGTAATAAAAAATTGTATATTTTTGATTGAATTATTTAATTTTTGTGTTTAGATTATGTTTGTTTATGAAATGATGTACATATTTATAACTAGTTTTTATTTGATGTATTTTTTTTATTTAGGAAGGTAAATATTGACTTTAGTATTACTGTGCATATATTAAATATTATTATCTCAAATGAAAACTCACGGGAATTATTTATCTTGCGGAATGTGCTAGAATGATTTCGGGAAAGTTTTTTTTAAGTTGTCGTATTGCGCATTGTTTTGTGAGTACTGTTAACTAACAATTAAGGAATTATTTAGTAAATACACTTTTTAGGATATCTTTGATAATCTTGTAACAAAGCGAGAACATGTTGAGGTTGTCGAAAAAGAGAAAAAATTAACTAGGCAGGATAATGTTTATGGTCTTTTATTGAATAAAATATTCTTATAGGTAGTAGGTTAAAAAATATCAGAACAATCTTATAGTACTACAGTCTGAGCAAACATATGCACAGACTAGTTAAGTGCTACGTGTTTTTGGTGTTTTTGGTGTTTTTGTACAGAGTGTAGGCCTGGACCTTGACGGAAACTTTAATAAAGAAACTGAATGCGTTTGAAATGTAGACGTACAGGATTCTTAAAATTCCGTGGACTGCTTATGTTACTAACAAAGAGGTGTTGAGGAAGATCAGTGTATAGACGGAGGTAGTACAGATAGTAAAAAGAAAAAAGTTGGAACCCAGGTAGTCACATAATAAAATACCAAAAGAAATATAAAACACTTTAATTAATAATGCAGTAAAAAGTAGAAGAAGCTTTGGCAAAAAAATTGTGATTGAAAAACTGAGAACGTGGTTCAATACAACAAGGTTAAAGTTACATTGTTGGTAATCAACATACAACAGAAATACGCTTTGGTTTGGGTTGTGTATCTGTTTTTTTTTTTAGTTTTATAAAGTGATGATTAGAAATTACCTACTTATTTCTCAAGTGCAATTAACAAAAACGTAGAATATTATTGTGCATTTTGGAATGTTGCAGTTTTACAATATCTGCAGTTTTTATAAATTTTACGTAGTTTACTAGAAGCTATTGCAAAGTTTGGGTTAAGGAGTATTTTAATTTTGTTTTTGTTGATATATCTTTTTTAATTGTTTTAAAACTAATTAATTTGGAAATAAAATAATTAAACCGAACATAATTATTTTTATTTTTATTTGTATTCGGATTATCTTGCGTTGGTTGGTTGAGTTGTACTCGACGTTTTGGCAGAATCTCATCTGCCATCATCTAGAGTGATTTATATTAATATTGAAATAAGATACTATATATCAATATGACATTGATATATAAAACTAATTTTGTTGTCAAAGCTGACTTACAAAAAACTTTATTGAATGTAAAGTTTCTTTGTTTGACTTCTGGTTCTTGGCAGATTAATTGATCTATCTACAGTCTAAACTTGTGTATATAATAAAAGAACTGGCTGTGATTTGGGTGCTGTATTTAAATTAGTTGTTGTTGGTAAAGAAGCTGTTAGTGGTTTTTTTAATTTTAATTTATGTGTTGCTAATGTTGTTTTCCAAGTAGATGGTAAACGCACTGCACCATCTCTTTTACTGAGATTGTCTGGTCTTTTTTCAATATTGATAGCTTTTTTTGTTATTCTAGTATGAAAATGATAAATTTTTGCTAAAATATTAGTTCTTTCAAAATTAATTTTGTGATTACTTGAATTTACATGTGCCGTTAAAGATAAACTAGATTCATTTTTTAAACTGCTTGAATATGTTCTTCTTTTCTTGTGCTAATTTTGCGGTTAGTTTGTCCAACATAAGATCTTGTACAATCTGCACATAGAATTTCGTACACGGGTTGACTTTCTAAAGCAGGGGTGGGCAACCCAAATGATCTTGGAAATGCTTTATAATTCCGCGGGCCGCATATAAACTTATATATCCATATATTAGATTTAGACTCACTATAGACATTTTTTTGAAGTGAAACAGAATATAATTTAAGTGTTCTGCAAACTTTAAACCTTATACTATTTGCAACATTAATAGACAAGGCTGTAAAGAAAAATTAAAAAAGAGCCAAAAACATGAGGATAGGATACAGAAAAATGATACAAATTGGTATTCAAATCCTAATGTTTGCGGATGATATGATACTAAAAGCAAACAAAAAAAAAGAAACTACAAAGAAACAAAAAAATATACTAAGAATAATTAAAAATGATAGGCATGAAAATAAACACAAGCAAAACAAAGACAATGGTAGGAGCAACAAAACCAAAAAGGCACAAGATATAATTGAATCGACAAATAAATGAACAAGTAAAATATTACTACCTTGGTACAATAATAAAAGAAACAAGGAATATAGACATGGAAATAGGTGCAAGAACTGGAAAAGGAGGACAAAAATTCAATGCACTCAAAATCAATTCTTGGTTAAGAAAGATATAACGAAGACAATAAAAAAAGAACTACAAATACTAGTAAGGCTAGCCCTAATATACTCGAGCAAATCTTGGACAACAACAAAAAGAAATGAAAACAAAATTTATGCAATGGAGATGAGATTTCTAATGATAAATATAGAAATAACAAGAAAAAATTAAGTAAAGAGCTCGGAAGTAAGAAACAAACTAAAAATTAAACCTATAGAAACATTAATAGAGGAAAGACAGCTAAGAAGGCTAGGACACATAAACAGACTGGATAGAACCAGAATAACAAAAAAAAAAAAACATAAATTGAGAATACAGGGCAAAAACAAAGAGAAGGTCCGAACAGGCTCACAAAGCAGCAGAAAAAAAAAAGAAATAGAATGAAGCGAGATAGCAAAAATGGTCCAAGATAGACAAGCTTGGAAAAAAAATAAAGGAACTATAAAATAATACAGTCCGACACACATATCTGTCATATATGCGCAAAAATATTATTTTAAAATCAAAGTTAATTTAATTGAATATATGGATGCACAAATAATGTATTATTTAAATAAATTGGTTTTCACTACTTTGGCTATTATTAAAAAAAATAATTGAAAGTGTTATAAATATCGCGGGCCGCAAAAACGTTCTAGGCGGGCCGCATGCGACCCGCGGGCCGCGGGTTGGCCACCCCTGTTCTAAAGGGATATATGCGTAGTTTTATTGCTAGGGACAGAGAAAAAACTACGAATTTGACTGAAAGATAACAAAAATTTATATTCATAAATAAATTGTTTTTAATAATTTAAACAAAATAAATTCAAATTTCATGTATCACATAAAAAAGTTAATAAAATAAGGATGAATATGGTTGTAAAATTCTCAAGTGACTTTTGAGTTTTTTGTTTTTTTTTGTTTTTATTTGATTTTTTTTAAAATGTTTCCAGAATGGAATTTGCTCATCAAATTATGTTTTTTTGATTTCTATTGTAATTTTATCTACTGGTATGAAACAGTGATGCTTCCTAGTTCCTAGACTATTGTCTCAGCATGATCAAATCTACATTTTAACTTTTGTGCATGTTTTTGTATGTCTGAATCAGGTACCCACAAGCATCTGTCATCTGTCATCTGTCATCTGTCATCTGTCATCTGTCATCTGTCATCTGTCATCTGTCATCTGTCATCTGTCATCTGTCATCTGTCATCTGTCATCTGTCATCTGTCATCTGTCATCTGTCATCTGTCATCTGTCATCTGTCATCTGTCATCTGTCATCTGTCATCTGTCATCTGTCATCTGTCATCTGTCATCTGTCATCTGTCATCTGTCATCTGTCATCTGTCATCTGTCATCTGTCATCTGTCATCTGTCATCTGTCATCTGTCATCTGTCATCTGTCATCTGTCATCTGTCATCTGTCATCTGTCATCTGTCATCTGTCATCTGTCATCTGTCATCTGTCATCTGTCATCTGTCATCTGTCATCTGTCATCTGTCATCTGTCATCTGTCATCTGTCATCTGTCATCTGTCATCTGTCATCTGTCATCTGTCATCTGTCATCTGTCATCTGTCATCTGTCATCTGTCATCTGTCATCTGTCATCTGTCATCTGTCATCTGTCATCTGTCATCTGTCATCTGTCATCTGTCATCTGTCATCTGTCATCTGTCATCTGTCATCTGTCATCTGTCATCTGTCATCTGTCATCTGTCATCTGTCATCTGTCATCTGTCATCTGTCATCTGTCATCTGTCATCTGTCATCTGTCATCTGTCATCTGTCATCTGTCATCTGTCATCTGTCATCTGTCATCTGTCATCTGTCATCTGTCATCTGTCATCTGTCATCTGTCATCTGTCATCTGTCATCTGTCATCTGTCATCTGTCATCTGTCATCTGTCATCTGTCATCTGTCATCTGTCATCTGTCATCTGTCATCTGTCATCTGTCATCTGTCATCTGTCATCTGTCATCTGTCATCTGTCATCTGTCATCTGTCATCTGTCATCTGTCATCTGTCATCTGTCATCTGTCATCTGTCATCTGTCATCTGTCATCTGTCATCTGTCATCTGTCATCTGTCATCTGTCATCTGTCATCTGTCATCTGTCATCTGTCATCTGTCATCTGTCATCTGTCATCTGTCATCTGTCATCTGTCATCTGTCATCTGTCATCTGTCATCTGTCATCTGTCATCTGTCATCTGTCATCTGTCATCTGTCATCTGTCATCTGTCATCTGTCATCTGTCATCTGTCATCTGTCATCTGTCATCTGTCATCTGTCATCTGTCATCTGTCATCTGTCATCTGTCATCTGTCATCTGTCATCTGTCATCTGTCATCTGTCATCTGTCATCTGTCATCTGTCATCTGTCATCTGTCATCTGTCATCTGTCATCTGTCATCTGTCATCTGTCATCTGTCATCTGTCATCTGTCATCTGTCATCTGTCATCTGTCATCTGTCATCTGTCATCTGTCATCTGTCATCTGTCATCTGTCATCTGTCATCTGTCATCTTTCATCTTTCATTGATCTCTGTCGACTGACTGTGCAGTGTTCTGCTTTACCGTGTGAGTTGATTTTATGTGATACGTAAAATTTCAATTTTTCCTGTTTGAATTATTGAACAATTTATATATAAATATAGATTATCGTTATCTTTTAGTCAAATTTGTAGTTTTTTCTCTTTGTGCCCTCTAGCGATAAAACTGCGCTGAATTAAAAAAAAAACAATTCACTTCAAATCGACAAAAAAATTTTCGTTCTAAAACTTTGTTTTCTTATAAGTTTTGAAAAAAAATGCATATTTGGAAAGGTTATTAAATAACGAACATTTTGAGCCCTTGTGAATCTAATTATCTTGTCATTTCGCAATGTGGCACCACTGAATGAAGTCAGGTCAAATTTCATACAATGTTTACAATCGGACCGGTATACATCAATGTATCTTCAAGATACCTTAATATGCAAAATTTTCAGATCAAAGTACAACATAAAATTTGCCGCCGGGTACGTATCAAAACCTAGCTTTTTTTAAGCCATTTCTTGGCCCTTTTAAGAATCTAAAAAGAGCAAAAAAGGGTCTAGAGGGTTAAAACTTTTCGAATTTTTTTGGTTCATACTTTCATATACTAAAATTTGGCGCAATTCTGAGATATTAAGTTTTTTAAGAATATACAGGGTGTCCGGAAAATACGTGTACAACGTTTGACGACAGACTCCTGACGTCAAAATAGGTCGATCTAAGCCGACTTAGTTATATCCAAAATTGTCTCGTTTAGCCGGTAGAGGGCGTAAAAAAAAAACAAAAGTATAACAAAGTTGAAAGTATCTATTGTAAGAAACTAAGTAAAGCAAAAACATTACTTAAGCAAATGTGTAAAATGACCGCCATCTTGCTGAATACACTTATTAACACTCTTTAAAAAATGATATTGGACCCTATCTAATGTCTCGGGATTATTAAAATGGTTGCCTGCATTTAAAATCCGCTGCAATAAATCATCGCGTGTGTTTACCGGAGTCTTGTAAACTTCTGTTTTAATAGCGCCCCACAAAAAGAAGTCACACATATTTAACTCAGGAGAACGTGGTGGTCATTTTACTGGTGCATCATTGCCTCTTCTAATCCATCGGTTGGGATATTGATGATGTAAGTATTGCCGAACGGCAACGGAAAAATGGGGCGGGGCACCATCATGCATATACCACATTTCCCTCCGAAGTAAAAGGGGCAAATTCTCCAGAAGAATTGGTAATGTGTCTTGCAAAAAATTTAAATAAATATTTCCATCTAACCTGTCTGGAATAACAATGGGACCAATAAGGTAGTAATCAATAATACCTGCCCAAATATTAATTTTAAATTGATGCTGATGATGTGCAACTTTAATGGCATGTGGATTTTCATCGGAATAAATATGTTTGTTGTGCAGATTGGTTACCCCAGATCTTGTAAAGCATGCCTCGTCAGTAAACATAATTTTTCTACAAAAATTTGGAACAAGGAATCTTTTGTTTCTAATAAATTGACAAAATGTAAGCCGCATGGGGGGATCAGTTGGTAAAAGTTCCTGGACTTTTTGTATGTGGTAAGGATGTAACAACTGTTCTCTTAAAACCTCATTGACAATCGTTTTAGGAACATTTAACTCACGTTCTAAGAGACGAGTACTGGTACTTGGTTCTTCTTCAACTCTTTCCAGAATCATCTCTTCTGTTTCCACAGTTCGAGTTGTTCGCATACGACCCCTGCCTTCCAACTTTTTCTCAAAACTGCCCGTTTCCCGAAGATGACGCTCAATATTGGCAAATGTTTGGTGGGTTGGTATTCGACGGTTAGGAAACCTCTCCATGTAAACCCTAACACTCTGACGCCCATTTCCTTGACAAAACCCGTATACCAGGAGCATGTCAACTTTCTGAGAGTTTGTATAATTTTCCATTTTTAATGGTAAAATGAACTTGTAATTCAAGAATGTTGATCGTATACTTGAGTAAATTTCATAGACTGGTGACAATTTGTCAATAATTGTCAAATTATTAAACGCCATAGCAACAAGGTCACTTAAAAAATTATTGTTACAGGTAATTTCTTTTTAATATTTCCAAATTTTTGACGCCCTCTACCGGCTAAACGAGACAATTTTGGATATAACTAAGTCGGCTTAGATCGACCTATTTTGACGTCAGGAGTCTGTCGTCAAACGTTGTACACGTATTTTCCGGACACCCTGTATACAGAGTGTAGATTAATTGGCGGATAAACGACAGGTAACTTTGAAGATCGTGCCAAAAGAGAACAAAAATCATAATTTCAAAATGCTGAGAAACTCTTCGTTTGGCCTCACGAGGTTCTCAAAGTTTCAATTTTGTCAATACAAATATTGTTTTAATTGCCTATTTTATGTACCAAGTTGCTTTCTTTTTTAGTATAATAAAAGTTACGAGGTTTATTAAAAATTAATAATAAAAAATATTGAAAAAAGTGCAAATTACTTTCCAAGAATAAATCAAATTTAAATTATAAATACACTTGGCAACGTAGCAAATTTTTTAATAAAATTTAAATTATAATGCAATAAATGTCAGTTGATATTTCTATTTTATTATGACTTTGAATACATATGCAAATTACGCCGGTGATGCTTGAGAATGTCATGAATTCGATACCGTATAGTGTTTAGAAGTAAACGGTGGCCAATATGAACATTTGTTGTTTTTAATAAATAATAACATTTGAAATAGAGATTTTCCATTTGACAAAATAGTCGCACTTGGTGGCACTAATTCATTGATTTTTGAATTTATTTGTCAAACGCTTTTTACATTTTTTTATGTGTTTTTCAAGATAGAGAACGTCCCACAAACGCCAAATATTTTCTTTGCGTTTGTCAAGTGTGAGACGCTGTTGCTCGCAATATTGAAAAATGTAAAAATGCATGTGTATTATGTTGCTTACATTATTGGTTTGAATATAGTAATAGAAATAAAATTCAAATTATAACGTAGGCTATGCAATGAATGTCAGTTGATATTTTTATTTTATTATGACTTTTACTTTGAATGAATATGCAAATTACGCCAGTGATGCTTGAGAATGTCATGAATTCGATAACGTATAGTGTTTAGTAGTAAAAGGTGGCCAATATGAACATTTGTAGTTTATAATAAATAATAACATTTGATGTGTATATTAAGTTGCCTACATTATAGGTTCAAATACAGGGAGTTTATAAATGAATGGGATTATGTAATCACTTTAAGTATGCCGCCTCTTTAAATTTCTTCACTATACTACATATGTTTTTATATGTTTGCTTGACAGCTGTCAAAGTTGATCTGTCAAAACAAATAGTATAGTGGACAATTTAAAAAAGCGGCATATTTAAAATGATTACATATGTAATTCCATTCATTTATAAACTCCCTGTATAAAAATAGAAATTTTGCTACGTTGCCAAACGTAACAAAACTTTGAAGGTCTCGTGAGGCCAAACGAAGAGTTTCTCAGCATTTTGGAATTAAGATTTTTGTTTTCTTTTGGCACGGTCTACAAAGTTACCTGGCGTTTGTCCGCCAGTTAATCTAGACCCTGTATACATATATAACACTTATATTTGTCTTTGTATTGAATTTTGTTTTCAAGTATAAAGTCGAGCATCCGAAACTTTACTATATTGATGATGGTGTTTTGTATTTAAATGTGTAGGGTTGTTTTTGTTTTTTGGCGTAGAGAAATGCCTTGAGACACCTACTACTTGACTTTATGCAGTCAGACTTGCACCCACTAAACCCACTTTAAATTTTTGCTGTAATTTATTATACTTTTTATCAATTATTGTGTATTTTGGAGTGTTTGCCATTTTTTTCTGGTGTTTTTATTTTTGTTTGTGTAGTTTGGATATTAGCTATGACTAGAAAGAAAAATGGTTTAATAATAATCAAATCTTCAGTAAGAAGGTTGTACTCGTAAGTATCAGAGGAACTACTTTTATTTTTCAATGATGACTTTTTTTTCTTTGGTTTTAACACTATGTGTTATTGTTTTATATTGATGAAGTATAACAGAGTTGATTGTATTACTTTACATAGTATCGTTCTTTTATTATTGTTGGATCTTTTCATATTGCGTAAAATTTTTGTCAGAAAAGCGATTTGGCTTTTATAGTGAATTGCTATATCTTTATTTTAAAAGTGAGTTTCTTGTTCAGTAGAATTCCAACGTACTTAGTTGTCTTCTTTGAAGTGGGTTTCTGCATTAGTCTTCTAAAATAGCTCTTTACTAAATTTACAAGATACTGGGAGATTTTCTTCTTGTAAAACATATTTAATTTGGTCTGTTTTTTTGTTATTATTGTTGATAGTTTTTACATAAACTCAAATGTTTTGAGAAGTTGCTATTTTATTTTAGTTATTTTTAGAGTTTTTTTAAGTTAACGCAGTATATTATTTATTTATCAGTTTTGAAGGTATTTAAAGCATTTGTACGTTTTTCAGTTGTTATGGTTTGTTGGCACTTCTTCCATTTTTTTGTTTTATTTTTTATGTTTTTTACAAATTTAGTAGTACTTGACTTTGTTACAAAATGAATGAAACTTTTGGAAAAGAAACAAATACTGTTTATTTATTAAACAACCAAGCATATAGAAGCAGAATATTGAGACCAAAAAAGTTTCTTATGCATAGAACAAATTATTTTAAGGTGATATGGTTTTGAACATGCAAGATCTACTTGCCTTATGTCACTGGTATAACTTTGAGATATTTTCTTGTTTTATAGTAATCCCATTTGCTTGGTACAACTTTTTTCATTTTTAGCAATCAATTTTATCACAATTTTAGAAGTGAATTCTGGATTATTTTGAATGTTAGAAATATTAAAAACAATTTTTACCTGGATTACACCAGAGTTTTGTTGTTTTTCTTAAAGCATACTAAAAATCTAACTTATACAATACATAATTTTCAATCTTAAAGTTACTTTAATAGATGAGCTATTGAAGTAACTTTAGAGTTGTTTTATAAATTGATAGAAAGACTTAACAATTAAGCCACGAACTTTAGAAGCTACGTATAAACTTTTGAAGTGATTTAGAAACTCAATTAGACTTAAATCATTGCAGACTACATAACTAAAATAGTATATAGTGTATAGTTACAAAGTTTTAGGTTTATAGAACTATAAGAAAACGTTGTTTTAATAGTAAAAACATACTTAACTTTTTTGTGTTAATACAATTATAAAATATTGCGTCAATATTATGCAACTGTTTAATCTACATACCAATATTATAAAACATTTTGATTCATGTTGTTATTGTAAAACACAAAATATTTGTCATCGATAGAATATTGTTGAAAACTTGTGCAATCTATTTCTGTGCGTTTTAATCGGTTTAATTATTCCTTGAGTGCTGCTATTGCAAACGTAATAATTTATTTTTGAGGTAGGTTTAATTTGTTGTATATTAGGTTAGAGAATGGGCAAAATACTATAATAATCTTTAATTACTTCGGTTTTGTTTTAAATCTTTAATTCTCTTGCTTCAGTTGTTTATCATTTTACTTTTTTTTAACGTTAGTTACATATTAACATTATTAACTCTAACTTAATATGTAAGATGTTTGCTGTAATAAGACAAAAAATATACTAATAGTTGTTATAATATCAATCAACTATTCTAAGGTCGATTGATTAATTTCATCAAACATAATTGCCGACATCGAATATATCATTTGTCGATTTGTTGTTTGCCGTTTAGTCTTCAAGGGAAAAAATTATGAGACCAAACCCTAAAGTGTAGATTTCCTGGAAGGTTACAATAATTTATGGTCTAATAACAATAAAAAATCGAAGGTAATTGTTCAATATTTACTAAAAAAAGTGCAATAAAGTAAAAGGGGTAAGGTAGTGACGCCACCGCGACCTGTTGTTACAATTGTGTGGGGGTTGGAAAAAATAATTCTAGTCGAAGTTTTGCCGCCGCACTGACCGCATACATTAATTGTTTCCAAACAACCTTATCGCGCGCAATTGTTTTGTAAATATAATTCTTGTTTAAATAAATATTATGAATCGACCGATGAGCATTAATAAATCTTCGATGATAACAATCATTCGTATAAAATGAGTCCAAATAGCACCTTCGAGTGTATACCAAACGGATTTGAAACGAAGGGCTGCAATAATAGTGATGAGTCTGCTGATTTTGATAGGGCCATCGCACTCACAGGTAATTTATTATTTATTATTTCACCTAGAAAATAGTGATGGATAGATGGACTTTTGTCTAGTTTTTATTACATGCGTGTTTTTGATTGAAAATTGGATGATAAATTATGTAGGGGTATCAGGGTGAAGGAGTTTAGGTTATTTTTAACAATGGACACAATTAATCGTTGAGGTAGTCAGTAGTTTACAAAATCAGATTAGTTAAATTAATTATTATTGAATCATTTGTTTTGTGCTGTGCATTTTTTCAATCAATTTGGAACGTTCAATTAATGAATAAACGTAAATATAGCTTATCATCTTTTAATATTTTATGTGTTTTTTTAAATTTTAATTTTGGTAATAATAGTTACATAAAATTTAATACAAACATAATATAAACATTAAAGATTCAATTCGTAAGTTTTGCAAAATAAGCAAACAATTAATTTAAAATTTATAATTTACAAATTTTAATTATTGTGATAAAGAGCAGTTTATCTTATTTTTATGTTATTATCAGAATTGATTTAAATAATTAATCATGCGTAGTGATTGGAATATTTATAAATTTATATTTTGTATTAAACAATGGAGCAATTCATTTTATATAAAAAATCTTGATATTATTTTTATCATTACACTAGTTTTACACTTTATTACATTAACTACATTACTTTAAAGTTTAATTTATTAATTAATGATATCACAAAAATTAGCACCTGACAATACTACAACAACCTTCGGTTATGGTGTTATAATACAATTTAATATACAAGTACAACTAGAATTTTGTTTATCATCTATTCATTTTTAATCTCACTTCTGCAATTTTATAATGTTATATTTGCTATAATTACATTTAAAAATAAATTCAAAATTTTATAACCAAACTATAAATAATATTTTTTAATTTAAAATTAAACTTTTGATTACTAAACTAAAATTTTATATTAATTATATTTATATTGGTGGATAAATTTTCATGTTAATTGTATTGAATTCATTATTTAAATTTTTTATTTTATGGCAATTTTTGTTTTAAAACTTATACTACACAGAACTATATATATCAAATAATATTTTTTATCAGTTTTTTGAAACGTTTTTTTAGTTTTTACCAAACAATTATTTTTAGATAAATATTAATATCTTTAGTATTTAAATGATCGAAAAAGCTTACTGCACGTTTTGAAAATAGTTTGTGGCTAATAATTGTCGTTATGGTTTTGTATGTTCTTATATAAATTTGCCGCGCCGCACTGATCATATGTAAAATTTAGCAGGTTTCTGGATAAGGATATTTGTATTGTAGTTTTAGATGGTAATAAAACCGTTCTCATTTGTCTACATAGATACAACTGGTTGGTTAGTACGGAAGTCTAAAAAACAATAAAATAAAAAAAAATTATTTTGAAACAACTTACTTGAAGAGATAAAAGCATTGCTTTTTTACCTGCATTTCATTAAGTGTTGATAAAGAATGTAATTTGCAAGATTTCTTTTTGATTACGCATTGGTACGTTAACTTTCCGTCCGTATCTAGAGTTTTGGAAGATTTCTTTGATTTTTGTTATGTACGGATTTTTACTATGGGTACAACTTTACATAACTAAACATATGTTATGTGTCAGCTTTAACTAAAGTCTATTGTTTTAATGTGTACATATTCAATACGGCAAATTTATTTTTGCTTTTAGTGAAAAAATGTATTTTGCAAAGAGCAAATTACGTTTTTTTGTTTAAAAGTCTAGCATCAAACGGCCTCAAAATTGGAACCGTATCTCTGATAGCGTGCGTTGATGGTTTTTGGTCTCTTGGCTCGTTTGGATTGTTAATCGACTGGGTTTAGCTGACTCCATGCTATACGCTTCTTGTTTCTGATTTATTTTACGCAAGCAGGCTTTAGCCTTTTGGTGATGTAGCGTTACATCCTTTGACATTTACAATCAAAACCTTATTTGTTTTAGACACCATTTTAAATGGCATTTTATAAAGTAATTGTAAAAAAATCTTTGGATTTTTGTGTCGTATAAACGTTTGCTTCAGAGTGGCAAAACTTTTAAATATAAATGTGGCTTTTTCTCGATGCGTTGGCTGAGAGAAAGTTAGTTATCTGTTTTTGAAAAGTTATTACAAATTTTAACAAATCTAGTTTATTTTACAGTTTTGCCATACAACATTTTTGCAGATGTTGCCTGGATGATGTTTATCTATCTTGAACGGACGCCTAGCATAACGGTTGGCAAAACTTTTGTCTAATGATTGTTTTGTGGCTTTTACTTGCTGATGAAATCTCTTAATTACAAAAATGAGGTGTACTTGTTAGGCGTTTAACTGCCTAAACAGGTGTGACTCAAATTGTTTTTTTGATTTATAGTTATTTGCAGTGGTATCTTAAAAATCTAACAACTTAGTATTTGTAGAATGCTTGTGCTGTTATTGTTGTTTTTTGGTTCTTTATCGGATCAGCTTGTGGGGCCACCGGGAAAAACAGTCCACACAAGTCCGACAATATCTGCAGTCTTCCAAACTTGGCATAATTATGATGTCAATGTGCACATGCTGACTTTGGTTTGTCGGCACTTGAGACAACGTTGAGCCAAATATATTGCTGTATTATTAGTTTAGTAGTGATGTAACATATGGTCAAGCAATATTTGTTGGTATGTTGTACAGCAACAATATACCCATTTCTTCTACTTTTACGAGTTTTAACTGAAGAGTTGATGATTTATCGATTTGTATTATTTTTAATTCCTTATCGGTGCACTTTATACAAGACGTATGTCCGTGGAGAATAGTTTTATATAATCCGGGTATCAAAATTGTCGTAGAGTATACATGTTGATCTTTTTGCAAAACGCGTTGGTGATTGGCTTATAATTGGTGAAGATGGAAAATTACTTAACTTCGATTATGTGTGCAAAAATATTTAACGTGTAAATTGATTGCAACAAGAAAAAGTTAGGGGTTGACACACTGCAAAATATAGTAAGTGGGATATTGGGCGCTGCTTGTCTCAAATGTTTTTAACCTCTGATGGCCAGTTAACCGGAGACTTTAGATGTTGTCTTGAAGTAAGTTGTTGAGTAGAGTTTATATGTGTGCTATTGGTATTTGGTTAAATGGTTTAACTAGTATTCGGTTTCTTACATTCACGAGAATGTCGTAGAAAGCGAAAAAGAGTAAACACCAATGACTGATTTAGTAACTATAGGTGTGTTCCATTTGCGCACTTTATGCACCCGGTGCATTTTTACATTTTTCAATATTGCGAGCAACAGCGTCTCACACTTGACAAACGCAAAGAAAATATTTGGCGTTTGTGGGACGTTCTCTATCTTGAAAAACACATAAAAAATGTAAAAAGCGTTTGACAAATAAATTCAAAAATCAATGAATTAGTGCCACCAAGTGCGACTATTTTGACAAATGGAAAATCTCTTATGTATAGCTATTACAAACAAAATTGAAGTTAAACGTGAACGTCATAGTAACGTATGTTGCAATTGCCGTTTCAAAGGTTGTATGATAATTTGCTTTGCGGTGTTTTAATATACAAAACAAGAAAACATGCATTGATCAGCACCGGTGTCTATCAAAATTTGTTTTTTTTTGTAGTGTCGCCAAAGATATAAATTTGGCAAGAAATTGTTGGACAGGTACCGTCTATCGCAATTAACGATTGTCTGTTTTGTTTTCTTAGAACCAGAGTGGTTGAGTGCACTTAGTTGCCTTGCGTCCGAATCTTATATAGTACCGGCAGATGCCATTGGCGGGTAGTTAGTTATACAAGGCTGACTTTGATTTTTTATAAAATTTATCTCTGTTATGTCTTAGCTTGGACATTTTTTTCTTTGATTAATTTTATCTTTAGTTGCAGTGTGACTAAACGTTGCTGCAGCTGCACTACTAAGCTTTTGCGTGTTGGAACCGTTACTAAGTCTATGACGAAAACTACTAATTTTTCAGTTTCAATTACTTGCTGGTAATCATGATCTGAAGTAACCCACTCACCCATCCAAGTGTTGGTCATTAAGAAATTGGATATCACTTTTTCCTCTTCTAACTGAAAGACTTCTAACACTTACAGAGAGGTATTCTTTTCAATTCTTTGATTACAAAGACTTGGGCGGGTGGGTGGGCAATTCAATTTCAATTATTTGCTGTTACTCATGATCCGGAGTAACCCAACTACTCGCCAAAGTTTTGGTCATTAAAAGATTAAATACCACCTTCTAGACAAAGAAACTTGCAGAGAAGAGAAACTTTCATTTTATTATCAACAAATACTCGGGTTGATGGGTGGGCAGTCTAGTTCAAACTACTTGCTAATAATAATGATCTGAAGTGACCCACCTACCCGCCTAAGTGTTAATCATCAAAAGATTAGGTATCACTTCCTTTTCATCTGACTGAAAGACTTCTAACTCTTGCATAGAAAAATGGTTTTTATTTTTTGTTAACAAACAGTTGGGTAGGAGAGGAGGAACTTCAGTTTTAATTACTCGTTGATGATCATGATCTGGAATAACTCACCCACCCATTCATGTGTTAGTTATCAAGAAATTTAATATCACCTTCTCCTTCTCTGACTGAAGGACTTCTAACACTTGCAGATAGGAGTTGTTTTCAATTCTTTGATAATGAACATTTGGGCGATTGGGTGGGCACTACAGTTCTAATTATTTGCCGCTAATTATGATCTGGAGTGACCTACCCACCCAAGTATTGGTCATCAAAATATTAGATATTACCTTTTCTTTCTCTGATTAAAGGACTTCCAACACCTGCACAGAGAAGTGGTTTCAATACTTTGATAACAAATACTAGGGCGAGTAGGTGGGCACTCCAGTTTTAATAACTTGCTGGTAATCATAATATGGAGTAACTCACTCACCCATCCAAGTGTTTGTTATCAAAGAATTGAAAACAATCCTTCTCTGCAAGTGTTAGAAGTCCTTCAGTCAGAGAAGAAGAAAGTAATATTTAATTTATAGATAATTAACACATGAATGGGTGGGTGAGTTATTTCAATTTACAGTGTACTAAGTATATTGTCTGGGACTGCTAATTTGGCCAGACATCAAAAATCTTATCTCCAAATTCCGGCTTTAACGTAGTATACGCATTTTTGCAAGTGTTTTAACAAAAATATTTTTTACTTTTAATACGTAACACGTTTTCAAGATTTTATGCGTTGTTTCAATTCAATAATGTTTTCTTTTAAAAAGAAATAGGTATGTTTGCCCAGATACCACGTAATTGACGTCTTCCAACTTCTGCTTTAAATATTATGGTTTGGTGTCATTGTAATCTTTGGCTTTAACTGTATACCAAATTTTCCATCATTGTATTTGGATTTTTTAATTGTCTACTTGTTTTACAAAGATAATTATTACATTAAATGACTTTTGTATGCAATAACTTTTTATGAAGTCTAATTTTATCTGTAGTGTCTTTTTCTTATGTAATACATGTATTATTCTTGGTTTGTGAACATCAAAATAAGTGCAATAGTAGTAACTTTACAGGTTTCTAATCATCAAGATAAATGCAGTAGTAGCAGTAGCAAAAGCAGTGGGAGCTGTGGGAATTGTTTTTTTGTTTTTTTGTATTTTTTGTTTTCAGTTGTTAGAACATGTAATTTTTCTTGAATTTACAATTAATACTAGTTTTGATTGCTGCTAGATTGCTTATTATTTAATGTATTATAAGAAAAACTATAAGAGAAAAGATGCATCCTTGTCTTATCCCTGCTTGAATCACTTGAGAGTACGCCATTTACATCTACTTTTGTTGTGTAGTTTTTGTATAGTAATTATTTGTACAATTCTTTTGGGTATGCCGTAATTATTTAGTATTTTTCACAACATATTTCTATTTATTGTTGTTGTTTTTTTGAAATTCACAAAATTTAAATTAACGGGTTTCTCAATTAATATTTGAAGTGTACTTATAGGTCTGTTCCAACATACGATTTGAACGGTTTGCAAACCGTTCAAACTATGCACACAAACAAATTACTGTGTATAAAGGATTGCCTAAGGATGACAAATATTTGTTTGTGTGCATAGTTTGGACGATTAGCAAACCGTTCAAATCGTATGTTGGAACAGACCTTATATTATCTGTGCACAAGTTTTTGTGCCTAAAACTTGTTTGGTTAATTATCAATGATCTTAATACCTCATTTTTTTTTCTAGTATAATTTTTGTTAGTATTTTGCTTGTAGTACTCATCATCTTTTTCTAGTTTTTGCATAGCATTTTGTCACATTTTTGGGGCAGCGTGATAATAATACCTTTGTTCTATTTTTTTTGTACTTCTTCTGTATTTTATATTTTGTTTATTAGTTTATATATGGCATTAATTAACGTGTTTACTCTTGCCTATTTTGTTTATTCTAGGTACTTTTTCTTTTTAATTTACTAATTGCTTCTTAAATCTCTTTTTATTTTATTTCATTTTTGTTTATATTGTTCTTAATATTTGCCATTGGTAGGTTTTTCTCTTTTGTGTTTTTTATAGATTTATATTTTCTTTTGGAAAATTGTTTGTTTTTTAATTTTCATTTCTTTTGTCAATAACTTGGTTTTGTTTTTGTCTTTAATGAGCTTTATGGGGCTTTGTTTTTTGTTAGAAAAAGTTTTGGTTGTTTTATAAAAAAATTTTGTGTTATTTTTTGCTAGCTGCTTTTCTGGCTTAGGTTAGTAGTTGTTCAATTTGTCTTCGTCTATCTTGTCTTGCACTTTATTTTACTTTTTTATCAACCTCTGTATTTGTTGTTCAGTGATCCATTTATTTTGTTTTTTTAGTGATTTGACTTACTTTGCATTTGTTTTACGTTTAATCTATGTTTTCGTTTTTGCAATGTTTGTTATTTAAATTTTTTTATTTTTGATGTTTCTAATTCTTTTTTCTCATCATTTCTTCTCTAATAATGTTGTTTGACTTTATTTTTGCTTTCATATCTTCTATTAGTATATGGATGTTTCTTCTATATTTATTTCTAAATAAATTTTATGTTTTTTAACTATAATATTTTTTTTTTTAAATTATTTGTTGGTGCATATAAGTTAAATAAATATGCTAATCATAAATGCTACTTTGTAACCATGTTTGATTCATTTTTTTGGTTTGCCAGTTTATACGACCTTTATTTCATTTTCTGTTTTTGTCGCTCTTGTTCTTTTCCATCTTATCTCACTTAGTTCTAGTGTATCCAATTTATAATTTTATATTTTCTTAAAAAAAAAAAAAATATTTGCAAAGTGTAAATGTTTTCAACATTTCAGCTTTTAAACTTATGTTCTTTTATAACAATTTCTTCATTATCCATTATTTTATACGAGTTTACATTACTTTCTGTTTGCTATCTGGATTGCTTGTTCTTATGTCTATGAAAGTTTTAGGATAAATCTGAAGATTTTACATAGATGTGATTTTAGAGCATTAACATGTTGATATAGATCTTGTCAATTTTTGGTAATTTAAATAATTTAAACGTGCTTTGTTTATCATAGTTTTTGTCTCTGTTTAGTCCTTTTTGTTAAGCATTTTAAGATAATCATGGTTAGAATTTTTTGAATTTTAAATGTGTTAGCAGCAGCTTCTGGTAGATATTTTTAATTAATTTTGTATAATTTTTTTTTGTCAGCGAACATTTTATATTTATAGTGCAATTTTTGCTTAGCGTTTTTAGGAAGCAACATACGTTGTTGGTTGAAAACGCTTTCATAATAGTTTTTTCAGTAGCCCTTTTTTGATTTTTATTGCATTGTTATATGCTGTAAAGTTGTTTTTGTATAAAACTTAGTTAATGCTTTTTTTGGCGTTGTTAAATAACTTTCTAGCTTTTGCTAATTGACTAAATAATCTTGTTGGTAGTATGTTTGACAAACGTTTGACTAACTAGTATTTTGTTGTACAAATTCCGTTCAGATTTTATTCTTCAGGCTCAATGTAGAAATATATGCAAAGGTTCTCTGACATATGTCATTTTTTGATTTCTTTATAACTTGCTAGTTAGGTTTATAACATCATAGACCCGAGTAGATTACTTTTGCATAACATAGAAATTAAAAGAGCATAAAAATTTACTTGTTTGAGAAGCCCGCTAAAAAATGGGACAATTTAATTGAAATAAAAGTAGAATAGAGAAAATTAGAGTAGCATTTAAAAAAATTGGCAAAATCTTCAAAAGCTTTCCAAAACAAAAATTAGACTGGGAAAATGCTATATGTTCTCGGTATTTTTGTACAAAGTCAAATCTTGGACTCTCATAAAAATTACAACAAAAAAACTAAATGCTTTTAAGTAGTAGTTGTAAAAAGAAATTCAGAAAACCTTGTTTAGTTAAAAAATCAAAACAACAGTTATAAAAAGTCTTTTTTTAAAATTTGTTTTTTGACTGCCAATTTGATAAGTAACAGCTGATTTGACATTTCATAATAAATATACTAACGCCAGAACAACGCTTGCAAGTTGTCCAAATTTACTTTGAAAGTCGTGGTTGAGTTTGCAAAACTTACCTAACACTAGGTCCATTTTACAATCGACATACTTGTCCAATGAGGTTTAATGGTTAAGTAAACAAACAAAATTGCTGGATTTGGAGCAATAAAAATCCAGAAGCCATTACTGCGACGCCGTTACATCCACAAAAACACACTGTTTAGTGTGCATTATGGGCTGGTGGAATTATTGGCCCATATTTCTTTAAAGATGATGCCGGCCAACAGCGTTATCGATCCATGATTACTGACTTTTTGATTTCTAGTTGAATGGCGTTAATGTGAAAGAGCTTTTGTTCCAACAAGACGGCACAACATGCCACACAGCGACGCGACACAATCAATTTATTTAATCTTGCGTAACGGACCTGTGAATTGACCTCCACTGTCGTGTAACATCACACCACTTTCTGTGGGGATATGTGAAGTCGCTAGTGTACTCCAATAAACCAACGATTTTGGATCAACTGGAAGCCAACATTTGCTGCGTTATTGCCGATATACGGCTCCGGCTGCTCGAAAAAGTTGTACAAAATTGGACTTTCAGATTGCACTTTATTCGAACTAGCTGCGGCGCCTATATGCCCCAAATCATATTTAAGCAGTAATGGCATAAAATTATCTTTCCGATAAATCCAATACCATTTCGTTAACATGATTTGTATGAGATTGATGAGTTTTATTTATTTTAAAGTTCTTTACTTTTACATGTCGTAAAAAGTAGGAAATTGTTGAGTATTTCGGCTATATAATGAAATATTCAGAAAACTATGGTCTGTTGCAAAACTTTACGGAAAGGTAGATTGTAAAAAGAGGCCAGGAATAATTTTATGGCTAAAAAACCTAAGAACGTAGTTTAGTACTACAACAACGGAATTGAATTTTACGGCTACTAACAAAGTGAAAATTGTTATGTGGATAGCTAATTTGCATTGCGTTTTATTACGTTATTTTCTAAAATATGTTCTAGAAGTTTTTCACTTTTTGTGTTAATGTCGCTGCTCGGTGCTCCTTTATACAATGTAATGTGCATTAGCTTTGCACTCAATAATTAGTGGTGAATTATTTTTTCTAATAATCATTTTTTTCTGGTAGCAAAGGATCCTGCTGATTGAATGGAAAGTATTCGGATCAAAAAATATTTGTTTTTGTTTTTGTTCCTTACTATAATTTACTTATTTGCTGATTTGCACACAACTTTTAATGTTTTTATTTGTTATTGGTTTTTTGTCGTTGTTTTGTAAGCAAACCCTTCTTTTCATTTGCTTTTCTGATGAGGCGTCCAATTTGTTTCTAATTATTTTAGGATGGGATAAAGCTCAATAAGTTATTCTGGTGAAACTCAAGTACAGTTTGCTCTCTAGCGTTTGTATCTTTTATAATTGCTCTTGTATAAGTTTTTTTTGGATACAGTTTTAAATTTACAACTTTGGGGTACTTTTTTAGTATTATTGCTAATGCAATTCTTATAAGAGTGTTTCTGGAAACTTTTAAAAGTTATTTTTATTTTTTTGCCGGTTGTTTCTTCAATACCGGCGTACTGCTGCGTAACAACCTCTGGTAGTTTAGCGTGATATACAAAATATTCTAATAGTCTGGTGTAATTCTTGCAGATTAATTTTTAATTTTTTTAATTTTTTTAAAGATTGTTTTTGGTAACTTTTAAAATTACAAATTTTTATGATTAAATTGTCGGCCAGACGTGATCTATATTCTACAAATGACCTGATACTATTTTTTTATAGTCAAATACTCTTTAGATTAACGTCAATAAATAGACGTTAAAACTATTAAAAATAAAATAAAATAAACAACTGATTGAAAAAAAATTATCAAAAGTGTAAAATGTTTGCGAGAGATGTAACAATGCGGGACAATTGATCAAAATATATAAATGGTCATTTTGCTCTATTTAAGCAGGAAAACTTGTATTTAAAAGTGTTTTTACACAAAAAATACAATTTTATTAAACACTAATTGTTTTTTTTTTTAATAATAATGTTAATTGTATTTCTGTACTACATAAAATATTAACATTTAAAATAGATATAGTATGTTACTAATGAATGCGCTACTTTTTTTTCATATAAAATTCTAAATCTAAAGTCAATAATTCCAATGACGCAAATTGTGCGTTGCTTGTAAACAAAGGTAAATATACATAGCTTTTAATCGATTAGAATTTTCTATCCACAATTATTAAATAAATAATTTAATATATTAAACAATACTCATATCTTTAGTTCCAATTAAATTTATTAAAAAAATATACAAATAATACTATTAATACTAAGTATGTATATATGTATGCTTTGATTAAAAAAAATAGACGTACTTTGACAAATGTCAAAAATTTGATTAATGACAATATTTTGACAGCACAGTTGTAGTAGATTTAAGTAAATTAATAGATTTGTCAAATATTGTCACAAGTTTGACACACTAGATAATTGTAATTTGATGTACACAATTTGATCCAGTTTGCGCATGACGTCAGGTGGGTGATCGCGCTTAGATCAGTGTATTATTGGCGTTGTTAGTGAATTATTAAATACATGCTTTGCTTTAAAAGAAAAAACCACACAAATTATAATTATCAAAAACTTCATTATGCCATCTTGTTCTGTGTATGGGTGCACAAATCATACACAAAAAACCAAAGAAACTGACATTAAATATTTTTGTTTTTCGTTTTTCGAGTAATTACACGCACATTGGCAATGCTGCTTATCACTCACTTGGCGTTACGGTTTAGAGAGAAATAAATAGAATTATGCGCATTGCCACACCTACATACATATATACTCACACGATATACATATAATTTTAAAATTTGTATTGCAAAATTTGATACACATTAAAAGAAACGTTTGAGAGATTTTTTAAATTTGATTATATTCAAAAGTGTATTAATTTTTAGAACTATTTTGAACGTTTGTAAACTGATAAAAATTTGACAAATTTAACAAATATGAGATTTTAGTTAGATATTTGATATTTAACAATAGTTTGGCAGGCTAAAGACAGGTTGGACCATTGCAGTTAATTTTGAGTTCATTTTTTAAATGAGTTTAACGTTCAATTTACGTTGTTCCATTTTGATGAAACAAGTTAAGTTATTTGGAAGCAGTTGGGCTGTTAATTACAAGTTTTGCTGTTAAACCTTTTTATTTGATGACATTTTTGAGAATTTATTATACGTTTTATCTTGCCGATTATTGTTTATTAACATATGTATAATAAAATATGTAACCGATTATTATATTTCTATATATTTTAGTTGTAAATGTATTTCTAAAGCATTTTTGTTGCAAAAACTGCATTTTTCTGTACAAAAAAACTAGCTGTTTGCATGGTTTTTGTTGAGAAAGATTAACAAATACTGCTATACTAAAGGTAATGAAGGTAGCAATTGATGCAATAAATAGTTTAACGCAAGAATGATAAATTTAGTTTTTGAGAACCCTGACCGTAATAAAACTTACTTTTTAATCTAACTACCAACAATAACTTTTACTGGAGCAATATTACATTATGATGACTTTTTTGAATTTAATTATTCCGCCAATAAAACTTTTCATTCAGATTTAGAACAAGTTATCAAAAAGACTACTAACGCGAGAATTTTATTAGATGCTTGGAATGACGCTGCTAAGAACAACAGTCTACTGTAGATTGTGGAGGAAGTGTTAATCTACGGAGCAAACCGCTTACTAGGTCAAACTTGTCCTGTAAAGTTAATTTATTAAAGCAAACCAAAAAGGAATTTAAATTTTGTTTATCAGCTTATTATTTTTATAAAAATCATCTTAAACTTTACTGTTCTTAGAACAAAATAAATTTACCTTAGATATTGAATATGGATTTTTATTAAATTGTTCGACAACAGATTGTAGCATGAAAATAGAACTTCAGAATTTTTTTTTTATGTTGGTGGTATTAATTCAAACAACCTTGCTTCAAAAGAATCCGCAATTGTATTAGAAGGTGTATTTGATCCATTTGTGTTAGAAGGCAAATGTTTGAATGACTGTTTAATGGTTTCATCTTTATGTTAGGATATTGTATTAAGAATTGATTTTGAGAAAAAGAATTGATGCTTTTTCTGCTTTTTGCCTTCTATCTTTCTTTCAAGTATGAGCTGGGAGAACTTGATATTTTGGCCCTTTTAGTATGTGACTCAGGTATCCTATCTTAAGCTGCTTTATGGTGTTGAATAGTAATCTGTCTACTCCTGCCCTTCTCAGCACTTCTTCGTTGGTAATGTGGTCTACCCATGGGATACGGAGCATTTTTCTAAATGTTTACATCTCAAACGCTTCAATCTTGTTAATGGATGCTGCTTTTATCGTCCAGTTTTTTGCTCCATACAGTAAAACTGGCTAAACGTAGCATTTGACTATTCTGTGGTGGATTTCTAAATTAAGGTTTTTATCGCATACCAAGAGACGTAGTTTGTTGAAGGCTTGTCTGGCTTGTTCTACCCTACTTTTGATCTCTTGTAGTGGGTTCGATTTGTCGTTTACTAGTGTGTCTAGGTATTTTGTGATCGTAGTTCTTTCTATCCATAAAGTTTGTTTTGGATCTGTTGATACTTAGTTCGGCTTCCGTCTCTTTTTTGTTTATGTTGTTTATTAGTAGCTGTTGGTCTTGTTGGTTGCGGTACTCAAGTAAGTATAAATTTGTTGCAGATCATCTATTGCTGAAGACAAAATGGTACAGTTTAATAATTTTTGAGAAGTATTTTTGTTTGATGAGTGACAAATTAGGATCCACTAACTTAGTTACTTTATATAGAGGCGACGCTAGACTATTAAACAACGTCATTATTGAAGAGAGCAAAAGTCTTTGATCACCTTCAATAGTTTTAATTAAAAAAATTTAATCTATTTGTTTTTGTATTGCTTTCAAACAGGTAAATTAAGTTTTTAAATATTGTATGTGTTGTCGTTACTAGATAGATTGCGATATGCAAAAGTATTGTCGAGTTTGCTTACATTTTTTGCTTATTGCCAGGCCCTTCTTACCAAGTCTAGCAAAAAAGTAATTTAGGAGAAGAAGAGGATTAATTCAGTTTTAAAGGTTTCTGAACGGCCTGAATAATAGTGGGAAGGGTGATAGGAGTAAACTTTAAATCTTACGTATTTTAGACAACATAATTATTGTCACAAAAAAATTTAAATTGCAACTAGTAGTGTTAGAAAAGGTATTTGACAGATTTTTTAAGGCCGAATTTAAGAAAATTGCAAATTTGCTAGAAAATAGTCGAGATATTTAGACACTAAAAAGTTCAAAGTTATTTTGAATTTTCCTTTTTCCAAAACAGTTTGCGACTTAAGAAAATTGATAGGTTAGGTTAGGTTAGGCTAGGTTAGGTTTCCAAAACAATTTGCGACTTAAGAAGATTGAATAGTTTAGCGGGCTGATATCATTATCTTCCACTCGGATGGCTCCACTTTATTTATTAATTATAAAGAAAGTAAAATAGTTACGGTTGGACAAAACTAACAAATCTTTTTTATCTTCTTTATTTTGCGTTTTACAGCTATTTTACATCGCCCCAGAAGTCTTACAACTTGTATAAAGGGGGTTGATGGGACCAACGGCTTATTAAGTGCCTTCCGAATCACCCCTGTGGATAAAGAGCAAAGTTATTATTTTAGTCATATTCGGGGATCAAACTCCGGACTGTTAGCGTGCTACGCTAACGCTCTATAACTGAGCCATCTTACCGTTTCTCTCATCTCATCATTTATCAATATCAAAAACTGATTGGTACATGCGTGTCTTGATTTCAACAAACAATTTACTATTAAAACGAATACGTTAGTAGGTCATTGGTACTCGTAGAAAGAAAATACAATACTTTAGAATTAGAATGCCTAGCGGTTCTTTTTGCTAGTAATTTTGACCTTATGTTGATGTTTCTATTTAAAGTTGTTACGGACCATCATTTTCTAAAGTGGTTATGAGACATAGAGGATACGCCTGAAAGACTAAGCAGTTAGTTGATTAAGTTACAATAGTTTAATTTTACTGTTATCTAGCCTAATAAAGAGATAAACCGGACACTACTGTCAACGGCATAGGATGTAGAAAGCAGCAAAAAACTACATTAAAAATCCCTATAGATATCTTCAGGAAACATCATCAAGATGACTTTATTCAATCCTAATTTATTATCCGGAGTGTCAATTTCCTTAATCGGATTTAGCAAAAATGGTTGATAAAAACACTAACAAATCAATGATCAATTTTACTCCATTTTCCAATAGAGTAATGATACTACATTGCATTTACCGCAGATAAAGAAAAAGCCAAAGTAAAAACATTTTATGAACAATTAGAAACAATCCTTATTACAACAAAAGAACACGAAGTTACAGTTATAATAGGAGATCTCATCGTTAAAGTAGAAGAAGGAAACACAGATGGATGCGCTGTCAAGTATTGTTTTAGACAACTCAATGAAAGAGAGGACCGACTAATTAAATTTTTCAAAACATACAAATAATAACATGTATGTGTATGGAATCAAACTTACTACATACTCATTAGAGTAAAATTTAGGAATTCCATTACGTCTACAAAATATACTCAGGAACAGACATAGATTCAGACTATAGTCTCGTGCTGGCTGAAATAAAAATTTAAAAACATTTATAAAAAAATTGCCAACTAATCAATAATAACTTAAAGGTGTTGTGGACAAGAAACACAAAAAATATGGAGTGGTAATAACGTTAAAATTCTGTAAAAATTTCAAAATAATTGTTTTGCAAATAAAACAGTAACATGCAAAAGAACAAAAATTGTTATTCTGAAATTTAAATTTTATTTTGATTTTTTGCACGCCACTGATTTATTTACAAACCAATTTTCTTGAAACTTTTACAAAACTTCAACGTTATTATCATATACATAATGCATATAATATATACAATGTTAAAACTTATTTTAATTGGTAATTACTCTAGAAAAATTAATTCAGTTTATTTAACATATAAAAAATCACTTTCATTGCAGATGTGCCATTTATAAATTTATAAACTTAATGTGCGTGCCGCACATTAAGTTTATAAATAAAAATCTAAATGCTCTACGTAAATGGCCTATGTTTGGTAATGCTTTACGATTGTTGCCAATTTTTGTATTGTTTTTCGTAAAAAAGTTATACGGGTTTAATTTTTCAAAATATTTTTTTTTTTTTTTTTTTTTTAATTACTGTTCCGCAAAAACTCTTGTATATACAAAGTTTAACTATAATAGTAAAACGTCAGCAATACGTGTAGTAATGTTGATTTAAAATTTGGTTCAAGTGGGTAGATTTGCTTAAATTTTTTTATTTTTTTATTACAAACGCATTGGTCTTAACTTTGGATTTAATTAACCAATTGATGTCAGGAACATTTTATTAGTTAGTTTACAATGTTAGTAGCATATAATGCATGTTTTAAATTAAAAAAAAAAAAAGAATAAAATGTAAGATGTTTTTAATACATCTTTAGTATTATCAAGTCACTCACAAAATGGCTGCCGTAAAATATTTTGCGTCACTTTATAAACGCAAGTCAAGTACAGACTATAGAAATGATTACGACAGCGTATCTTAAATATTACAAAGCTTAGAAATAATATTAAGAACCCACCCTCTAATAATACAATTATGAAAGAAAACTATGAACAAGAGGTCAACAAATATCAAACTAAAAACTACTTCAATTGATAACAACTCAAAAACATTAATTATAATAAAAAGAGGAATTTTTTAATGAAATGTTTTACCGTTTCACCTATTCCATGCTAGCATAATACTATTTTCTAGTGAGTTTGATCAGAATAGCCAAAGAGTCCTGGATGCAGCTAAGAAGTAGAGGAATTACAAGAGAAAGGCGATGTATTTAACTTACACAGAAAAATCAAAGAAATAACAGGATCACGCAAAAGGAGAAACGAATTTCTCCTTTGTGATGTGGGTCGAAACCAACTTCACAAATGACTAAAACGAGACAATAACAAATGACATGGATAAATGTAATCTATGGCGCAAATACGTCAAGAAGCTCTTTAACGATGACAAGCCGGATGCACCAACCAGCCCAACGCAACATGACGTCACAGGGCCTAGCATTCGAAAAACCGAATTAGTACACGCCATTAAGGTATATCTACGCAGAATACTTTAAGCAGATACAGGAGGATAACATAAACCTAATCTTAAAACTATACAACAAGATCTATAACACTGGACAACTTCTAAAGGAATGGTTAAAGTCTACGTTCATAATGCTTTCTAAAAAGCAAACAGCAATCAAATGCAAAGATCACAGGCCCATCTTGATAATTTGTCACGCATTAAAAATATTCCGACGCGTTATACATATTAGATTATTTAATAAACTTAAAGGGCTAAGCGGAGACACTCAGTTTGGATTCAAGAGTGGCACCGGTACACGAGAAGCAACATTCTGTCTAAACACATTAGTTTAAAACTGTTATGACCAAATAAAGGACATCTTCCTGTACTACATCAACTATGAAAAGGCGTTTGATAGTATCAAACACGAACGTGTCATCGAATACTTAAAAAGAGCTGGTATAGATAAAAAAGACGTAAGAATAATCTAAACCCTGTACTGGCAACAATCGGCTAATGTTAGAATCATCAACCAATTAACGACAGAAAAAATTGAAATAAAAAAAGGTACGTCAAGGTTGCATAATGTCACCAATGCTATTTAACCTCTACGTCGAACAAATATTTTCAGAAGCTTTTAATAATATAGAAATCGGAATAAAGATGAACGGTACTACAATAAACAATATAAGATTCGCAGGCAACACAATGATCACAGCAAGCAACCAACAAAACCTACAGCTACTAATGAACAACATATACAGAAAGGGGACAAAAGCCGTACTAAGAATTACCAGATCCAAAACAATATTTATAGTTATAAGCCGTAATAATCAGGCAGGAGCGTTCATTACAGTAGAGGAGGAAACGATAGAAAAACTACAAGCACAAAATACCAAGGCACACTAGTAAACGACAGATAAAACCCACTACAAAAGATCAAGAGTAGGGTAGAACAAGGAAAGCAGAAACCTGGATAATAAAAGCAGCATCTATTAACAAGATCAAAGCTTTCAAGATGTGGCCATTCAGAAGAATGCTCCGTATTCTATGGGTAAACCACATTACTAACGAGGAAGTGCTGAGAAGAGCAGGAGTGAACAGATTACTATTCAACATCATAAAGTAGCGCCAGATAGGATACCTGGGTCGCATACTAAAGGAGCCAAAATATTGAATTTCCTAGCTCATACTCAAAGGAAAAATAGAAGGTGGACGTAAACAGCTATCATGGCTTAGGGACATCACAAACTGGACTGGTATAAGAAAGTTTGGCAACATATATATATACACAAAACTTTAACAATCATACAATAAATGTTAATTTGCCAACGTACATAGGTGTATGGCAACAGAAGAAGAAGAAAGAAGACTGAGTTTAATAAAAAAAGTAAGATATACATTTAAAAAAACACAATAAAAAAACAAATAGAGATAAAAAAAAATAGTGCACGGCCAATACCTCAGACAAAGTGTAAGAAAATATAGTCAAGGTAATACCTTTGGATGGCTATATCTAATAGGAAACACCAATAGTCTAATAATTGCTATTCCAGAACATACTATAAACACAAAGTGTTAAAAGAAAATTTGAAACAAAATGTTGACGCTAGATGCCAAATAAATAAAACACATGATGAAATTATCCAGTTGCCCAATATTAACAAAAAACAAATACATTCAAAACATGACAATGTAGCAAAATTACTACATTACTACAACAAATGTAATGTCCTAAAAATACAAATAGAAAAAAAAAAATGGTATGACCACAAACCAGAACAAGTATCAGACTACGAAGGAATTACAAAACTTTAAAACCAACAAATACAGACAGACAAACAAGGAGATAAAAACAAACAAACCTGGTATTGTCATAAACAATTATCACAAAAGTATGTGCACAATTATTGACGTTGACCTTATGACAAAAATACTAGAAGTAAAAAACAGAAAAAATTATAAATTATTGTGATTTGTTAATTAAAATTTTAAGGATGTGCAATATGAAATTTGAAATTGTATCTATCATAGTTAGCACTACTGAAACGGTCACTAATAATTTACTCTGTAATGTAAGGTATAATAACCAAATCAACATACTATACAAACAGCCTAATAATAAAAATAATTTTCAAATAATTTTTTTTCTTGCAGTTCCTATTCGTCTTGACGTTGGCAAGCATTCTAGCTATGATCACTTGATTTATTGCTGCTCTGAATAATTTGGTTGTTGTCTTGGCAAACCAGGTTTTTAAGTTTTTTAGCCACGAAATTCTTCTTCTTGCAGCTTTTTCTACTAGCACTTTCTTTTTTAAAATGACCTGCAACAGATGATATCTGCTTTTGTTTTTTATAATATGTATTTGAGTTTTTTTATTTTTACAGTGGCTAGTACATTTTTTTTCTTTTTTATTCTACAAAGAATTTTAATATTTGTGACCCGGTCTGTTTATGGGACCCTCAGCATTTTTTGATAAAGCCACATCTCAAATGCTTTTTGTTTCTTGCTTGTAGCTTCCGTTAATGTCTATGCTTCAACCCCATAGAATAAAACAGAGAACATCGCAAGAATCTTATTTTAGTTTGTATAGTCAAGTTGTGATTTTTAAACATCACCTTATTCTATTAAAAACAGCCTTGGCATTTTTGATGCGGACCGTTACCTCATGCAAATGGTCTCACTGATCATTTATTGTGGTACCGAGATATACATAATTCATTCAATGGGTTGGTCGTTGATTAATAATTTGCATATTGTAATATTGTTTTTGCTAATGGCCATTAGTTTTCTTTTGTTAATGTTAATATCCAGTTTTTGTTTTTGACTGCTTTCTGTCACTCTATTCATTAGTAGTTGTAGATTCTTTTGATTGTTTGCAAATATCACAGTGTCGTCTGCGTAGCGGATGTTATTTAGCCTTTTTCCGTTTAACGCAATTCCTACGTCTATGTCTTTTAGAGCTTCCTTAACAGCGGAGACAATATACACCTTTGTTTCACTTCACGTAGAGTCTTTGTCTCTTCCGTGTTCCCTCCGTCCAGTCATACGGAAGCAGTTTGGTTCCAGTAGAGGTTTATGACTATTTTTAGATCTTTTTTGTCTAGTCTGATGTTTTGTAATATTTGTACTATTCTATGATGTTTCACCCTGTCAAAGGCTTTCTTGTAGTCAAAGTGTAATTACTACACGACCTGGCTTCAGGTTTTTTTTGGACAAAATGATAAATTTCGATTGTAGTTATTTGCTGAGAATTGTACCCGAGTTGTATATATTGTTGAACAGTAATGTTATTCATTTCACATTTTCTTTATCAAGAATCTTCAGCACATTGGCTTGTTCATCATTTTCTATCATTTGTAAGATTTTGTTAGTAATCCATAGTTTCTTTTTGTTAACATCTGGTTTTTTTAGAAATTCTTTTTTAATATTTCCGACTTTTGTGTTCAGTTTATCTAGTTTTGTGCCGAAATATTTAAGCTCGATTTTCAATTCTTTGTTTAGATGTTCCTCAACTTAAGTTTTTATTTGGGGATTTTTCATTTTCTGTAGGTCATATCTCTTGTTATTTTTTTTGCACCTTTTTCATTCTTGCTCTAGTATGCGTATAATACAGGATTATGGTCAGATTGTATGTCAACTCCTGGGTAAGTCTTTGCTGATGTGCAGCTATTTCTATATCTTTTGTTTGCAAGAATATAATTAATCTGGTTTCTTATTTTATTTTCAGGTGAGTCTTTTGGTGATACCCACGTATATAGCCTTTGTGGTGAAAGTGAATAAAAATGTATTTGTTACTATATATCATTGTTCTTTGGCAAACAAGCTCAGCATATCTTCTCTCTCATTCCTTTATCTGATCCTAAAGGCACCTATAGATTTGCATTGTGTTCCTTTTCTCACTTTTGCGTTGAAATCTCCCATTATTATTGTTATTTTTTGTTTTGGGATTTTTCTTAGTATATGTATAATCTGAGAGTAGAATTCTTTTACTTTTTCATCGCTGTGTTGTGTTGTTGGGGCATATACTTGAATAATGTTTATTTGTTCTGAGCTGGCATTTATCTGTAGTATCATAATTCTTTCCGTTATTGGTACAAAATCTTTAACACATTTTGCGACTTGTTTGTTCACAATAACCCCTACTCCATATTCTTGTCGTCTATTTGTTTTGCCTGAGTATTATATTCTGTGTTTGTTGATATCAGAATATCCTGAGTTTATCTAGCGCATTTCACTAATTTCCATTATCCTAATCTTTATCTGCTTTTAAGGCGAGTTTCTTAGTCCTAAGACAAAGAAATGCTTATTCACTTGTTAGTTTGTCCAACCGTAGCTGTTGACTATCTAGTAGGGAGTACTTATACCGGTAGTTACTTGGTCGACAAAGCCTTGTTGGTTATCTAGCGGGTTGCACAGCATGCAGATGAGGTTGTCATTTGGGCAGCCTTGTTCACTACTCCTTAGGCTACTAATTAACATACCTAAAAAATAAAATTCAATGTAGCACTGGTCCTTAATTTTCACAAAAATTTTGTTCTAAATTTTTGTTTCTCGAAGTCTGGCCAATTCTCTGCAGTGTATATTTAGTCTAAACGTGTTTTTTTGTTAACAATTTACCATTTGAACTTTGGATAACTATAGTTTAAATACTTTAAACAATGTCAATTCTAGTGGTTACAATCTTTTTTAACATAGTTGTATGTTGTTGATACAGTTTTGGAAAAAAATTAAAAAACTAGAATTTCTTATTAGATGTAAACAGTTTTTTACTTATGCACAACATTTGCATGTATTTAAAACTTATATACTTGTATTACATATTGTTTTATAACGGGATGAGCATCTGAAGCTATACTATCTTTTCTAAATTTTATTCAACATCGGCGTAATGTTGCAATTTTTTGTATTTTTTACAGATACTTTCATAATCATTACTCAAACAAAATACAAAACTTGTTATATATAAAAATATTTACTCCTAGTACAAGACTTGCTAAGATTTTTTAGAAATATTCACTAACAGTTTAAAGATGTAGGAATACAACTTTTAAGAGAGATTTCAAGTTTTGGAAAACACCGATTTCCAAGACTTAAGCTGCAAATATTTATATTAATGTTCAAAGACTGCTTAAATCTTGTCTTCAATGTGTAAGTTTTAGCAAGTGTAGTTTCACACGATAAAATTCAAATGTATTTTTATGTTACATTAAGTAAAAATTAATATTTTTGGTTACGCATTTAGGCCCGGTAAATGAGTGACAGAAGTTTGACAATTGTTAAAAAATTATCAAACTTAGTTGACAAATTATCATAACATTATTATTAAAAAATTGACAGTTAACAGTGGTTTGACAGATAAATAAAATAAATTGACATTTATCAAAAATGTGTTAAATGTCATACACAATTTTAACACATTGTGATTTGTCAAGAATTTACAATTATTAGAAAAAAAGTGGCATTTTACAATAGTTTGACATATTATAATCCAGTAAACATCAGCAGTGACAGATGGCAACACGTTACAATTAAAAAATTGTTTAAATTATAATAAAAGTTAAAGTTTATTTCAAACATAAACCAGCTGTTTTAAAACTACCGGTATTGATTAATTGACTGACGATATGTTTATTTTTTAAATTTATATTTAAAGCTGATCGTTTATAATATTTTTAAATTCTATAAATATGTTTAAATGTTTGTATTACTGTTGTGAAAAACAAATCGATACAAATCGATTCGGGTCATACATGATGGGCCCAATTACGAAACAATAATATTAATTCAAGGGCAAACAATATCATCACTAGTATAATAAAATTGTTATTATTTGTAAATAATTAATGCGGTTGCACATTCTGTAAACTTAACTAACCGCTCAAATTTCATTCATGTAAGCATTTGATATTCTTTGAAATCAAAATGATAGTGATTAATGTTTACGATGAATTCAGGCAGGTGTTTCTATAACAAATGATTAATTTGTCAAAGAATACCTCGAGGCGATAAAATAATAAAAATTGATTATTGATTCATAAATAAATAGAATTTGATATTTATATAACAGGTAATTAAGTTAGCTGGTGAGGCGGAGAGAATGAAATGTGTATGCTTGCATTAAAACACAATTGTTAAATATTTTTCATTAATTTTTATTTTTAGGTTATGGTCGCTTTCACTACAAAATAGTAACCATATGTGCCTTATGCCTACTAACAAACGGATTACAAAACGGCCTTTCTTCATACGTATTCACAGCAGCACAATGCGACCTCCAATTAACATCAGCCCAAATCGGCTTTCTCAATGTGTGTTTTCTAATTGGAGGCATTTGCAGCGCATTCCTATGGGGCGCCGTTGCAGATTTATCAGGCCGCAGGAAGGTTCTTATGATAGCATTATTACTGGATTTTTGCGTAACTTTAACAGCATCCATGATGCAGAGCTTTGCAGGCCTTGCTGCATGCAGATACTTCAACGGCTTCCTAATAGGAGCTCCGGGAAGCATAACATTCAATTACATAGCAGAATTCCATGGACCAAAACAAAGAGCAAAAAGTGTATGCTATTCGGGGATGTTTTTTACAGTTGCGTGGCTATTGCTACCCGTACTGAGTTATTTAATACTCCCTATACCAAAAATGGATCTTAAAAATAATATTTATCTTAGTTCATGGAGACTGTTTTTAATATTAGTATCAATACCTGAATTGTTAACTGGGATTTGGTTTTATTTTATGCCTGAAAGTCCTAGATATTTAGCGGAGAGAGGTGAAATGACAAAAGCGTTGAAAATATTACAAGATATGTACGCTTCAAATAATAAATGCGAAGGAACTGATTTTCCAGTTAAAAATTTATTAATGAAAGATGAAATTACGGCTAGAACTGATGAAATTGCATGTGCAGGGAAAATTAAACGAATGTTTAGCGAGATGAAGGTCCAGATGAAGAAGATTTTTACATCACCTGTGGTTTTTATCACTATATTGGTTTGTGCCATCATGTTTTGCAATATGTTTGGGTGAGTAATGATACAAAATGATATTTATTGTTATTAATAATATATTTTCAAGGTCAGTAGTTTTTAATGTTATTCCGCGTATTGAAGGATCGATAGGATTGAAATTAGTGGTGCTACGTAAGGTTAGCTACTGATGGTTTTTTAATTATTAGATTCGTGTGGATAGGGAATTATTTTTTTGGCAAAGAATTGGTTTGTTCTTGATATAAATAAATAAATAAATTTAAGTGACGTACATACTGATAGGGTAATTAAGTAATTTATTACATCTATTAAATACAATATTTTAGGAGCTTAAGAAGGGTTGAATGATTACAAAATTAAGTGATTACTGTCTTTAACTACATGAATTTCAACACACAAATTTATTAGATTAATGATATAAATATTAGTGGACAAAACTTAACAGATTATTTGTTAAGATATTATTAAACTGTCAAACTATTACAAATTAACTAACCTATTCCATATTATTATTATTAACGTTTTTAATTATAATAATTAATATTACATTTCAAACTTTTAATAACTGACACAGCAATTTTAAAACACTATAGATTTTTTAAAGTTTTAAATAAAAATACTGACATTATTTAACAATAAAAATGTTTTATTTTAGAATAAACAATGCAAACTGTTTTATATTTTGTCAAATACTTAAACTAGGTTCTTTTTTTAATTTGAATTTTTTTGTAGAAACAATTAAATTCTAAAGTAAAATACTGAGAATCTATATTTGATTCGGATATTGACTATTTTTATTTTATTTACTGCTGCTTCAAGTAGCTATGCAGTTGACATTGAGAACCATATCTTAAGTTTTTCAACCAATATGTTCTTTTTGCAGTATTAGTTGGATATACAGCCACATCTCGAATGTTTTTATTTTTTTTATTGTCAGTTCTATTGATGTCCATGCTGTAACAGTTTAGCATTTTTGGTTTTGTGTCTATAGTCAGGAATTGGTGTTTAAATATTTTGTAATTTTTTTGTGGTTTAGGAAGAACATTTTCTAAAAGCTTAACAAGTTAAGAAGTTCTTACTGACTAAACTCTCTCTAGTATTCAATATCTAGAACTTTAAGACCGTGTAGCTTATATATATATATATATATATATATATATATATATATATATATGTTTGGAGATGGTATTTGAGGAGATTGTTGGTTGAGATATCTTATAGACTGTGGGGTAGGATGTGAAGTAAACTACTTTAGGTTTGGAGTTGATAGAGCAGTCTCCTATAGAAGAATATTTTTTTGTTTTGCTTAGCAGGTCTGGTGAGATCAGAATTGGGGTAGACAGCAAGATTAACAAAATACTTTTGTGTTGGCGCAGCGGGGGGATTTCAAGATTGTTACAATTTTTTTTGTTTTGAACGTACCATAAAGCTTAGAAGAACATCCGCAAACTTAGACTATGAAAAACTTCAAGACAAATAAAGTGCGAGTTTGCAGCTGTTCTCCAGATTGAAGACGTAAAGGTGATGTGTGGTCTTATAATAGAGCTGTACATTTGGGTTTTGTTTCGGAACGACTGGCCACTGTTTTGCCAAAGCATTGGATCTAAAAGAATTTTTGTCAGTTTAACTTGGTCTAGAATAAACTGTACGTGCAATTTGTAAAAAAGTCTTTTGTCAAAGATGATCTTCAGATACTTGGCAGCATCTGACCACGGTATGGTAACATTAACCGCCGTGTGAAGAAAACAACTTTGCTTTTCTGTGGGTTACTTTGCCGAGCCAGTTATTTATTCAATTTTGAAGATCACTCGTTTTGTACTTTTAGAGTGAATATTTTGGGTAGCTTTGAAGTGTAAAAAAATAAAGCCTTGAGACTTAACAATATGATTTATAAATTTAATTGTCGGATTTCTGCGATTTTGTCTGTGTAGTTTTAGTAGTAGACCTTTACGCCAAACTTTGCTGAAAGCTTTTTTAACATCAAAAAAGACTATTTCTGTATTTTTAGTTTAAAATTTCCAGTCACGTGGTTTAGTTGATAAACTACAGAGCAGTTCTATCGGAACTCATGTTAGTGGACGGAGACAAGATTGTTTGCATCCGTTTGGAATAAGTCTAAGATTACTTTATATTACTTTACTTAAAGTGCACAAAAATTTGATTGGTGGGTAGTTTTGGAAAAGCTTTCTATCTTAACCAAGTTTTGAAATATTTTTTAAGTTTTAAGAAGCTACTGAGAATTGCATTAGCAATGTTGTTGAGGGCAAATTATTGCTTTGTGCACAAATGATTTTAAAGTTTGTTTGGTATTTTGTCGGGGCCAGGCATTTTTTGATGATTTCTCTGATTTGAGAAGGTCAAAGGCTTTTTAGCGGTGTGCGTGTTTAAAGAAATTATTCACGTACTTTAGATCTGTGTCTTCAGTGGTGGATTAAAAATTAAACTTTATTCTTGCTATAAATGGATGGTATTTTGCAATCTTCTATTTTGGGTTATTCTCTTCTATGATTAGTATCAAAGTATTTTGCCAGCACTGATTTTGATCTTATGGTTTTGTAGAAGGAGTTTGAGATTTTACGATCTTTCCGGTTGCAATGCCTTTGCCATTAATGTTTGGCAGCATTTTTTTTTTCGTATCAATGCCTTGACTACGCTGAATAATCCTAAAGTGTTATAAGCGCAAATCTAATAGGTTTTAGAAGCTTTTTTTGTGGTTTTGTAAAATAAATTAGTAATTAGTGCAGCAGTTTTTTATGCTTGCAACCGTTTTTGTTGACGCCAGCTTTCCAATGCTCTTTTTCAAGATTCAGAAGTACTGGGTTGTGATCGGAACTAAGGTCATTGATATTAGTTTTGATTTCGACTTAAAAGCTGACGTCTTTGAGTATTGATATAACGAAACGTCTTCTTGGTGACCAGCAGAAATATAGTGACTAATTTTGGACGCAATACTTTTTGGCTCAACATAGAGCAAAGCACAACTTTTGGCGTTATTTTAGAAACGGTTTCACACTGGATGTTTTGAATTAAGGTTTTCTCCAATTATTCTTGAAAAAGGGTTTGTGAAGACCGTTTTCAAATCTATTTGGATACGTTTGATTGGGTTTATGTACGCGGATGCAATCTCAGCTCAGCTCAGTTTACGTTTACAGTAATTGCAATTGTTTTTTTTAGCGTGATCGTGTCAAAAGTATCTACTTTGGAGTATTCTAAAAGGTTAATGTCTTAAATCTTTGGTTTACTACCAACATTCCAAAGCACATGAAAATATTTGCGATTTTTTGTTAAAAATCATTCAAATCTGCATGAAAGCCGGCTATTTTTTGTTTGCCGTTTTTGGTGATAGTGGCACAATAATTTTAACAAACAATTTTGTTTAACTGTAGCAGCAGGTTAGAGAAAACTTAAGCTTTGAAAAAAAAATAAGAGCTGGGGCCGTTGCAGGATTGGGTGCCGGTCGGTTTTTTTTGGCTAAGAAGTTTATCATTTTGATATATGTTTTTAAAAGTTGGTCAGATAAGTGTTGGAACAGAGTGCACACTTAGAAGGTGTGTCTTTGAAGTACTCCACTAATTATTGGTGGCCTAAACAGTTACAACAGACGCTTTTGGCATTGGAGTAAGTCATTGTCTTGTTTTTTTAGCTCAACAGTGATTATTACGCTTAATACCTTAGTTAGATCTTTAATCTCTGCAATTTTTGCTTTATTTGCACAGAGATTAGTGGAAAACAATAAAATTTATTTTTTATTCTGTGGATATTAGTTTGTGCAAATCCGAGGAATTTGAGTGCTTGGCTAATCTTTGTCTATGTTAGGGATTTTGAGTCGATTTGAATTACTACCTTGACCTTGTTTTTATGGAGATTGAGCATGTGTAGAAGTCGATCTTTTAGATTTGAGGAATGCAGTTGCAAATACACTCATGGATGTTGCGAGCGCAGAGAATTGCAATTTTATATATCTGAAGTGTTTTGAAACGCCCAAGAATTTGTCTTTGTCAGTTAGGACGTACGCCATGGGGCGGAAATTTGATGACTTGTTAGTAGAGGGTGGGGTTGGAGCTATTGTCACTGGCGGGGTTGAGGTTTACAGCAGCAATTCTTATCTCGGTGAACGCCTTTACCATTCTTTTTTTTGCGCGGAGCGGTGATGTTTTTGGGAAGCGGATAGCCATTGTGCCCTTTGGCTTGAAGGGTCGGCAGGATAAACCGCTGGTGGTTGATTGGCTGCAGTCGATAAATGCATCAGTTTAAAAGATTGCCTATTATAAGATAGGATGAACTGTGTGTAAGGAGAGTTTCAGTTAAATACGTTCACGGACAGGCAACGGTATTTTTGGTTTGTTTTATTTCAAATAAAAAATGATTAAAAACAAATTTATCATTTAAATTTAATAAATGATGTATTCTACTTCTCATAATAAGGGGCATTTTGTTACCATCTCTCACAAATTTTTGTACATAAAATATATAATAATTATTGTGATTTTAAGTAAATTGTATCTGACCAGTAAAATGCTAGGCATACCCATGAAGGGGACATACCCTGAAACACAGGTATATGTATCTTACACTGGATAAAGAAGCAATTTACATAAAATACATAATTTATTAAATTTAAATGAATATAAATATTGACAACTAACATAATAACTTTTTTTGTGTTATAAGCGTTTGGCAAATTTTAAATTAATTAATAAAATAAAAATTAAGGGATCTAAAACAGAGCCATGCGGCACAACTAGCTTTAATTTACGTTTTTTATTATATTAAAGATAGGATATTTCTTGTTTGGAGAATTCTTCACGAGCAGCTGCTTTATCCGTACTATGTGCTGGCTTTAAATTCACTTGATTATCAAGCACGTATAATTTTTTGTTGTTTGCTGGTTTCTACGCAATGATGCTGAAGACCTCCGTTTTTTTGCCAATAATCTTTTTACGGATAAGGCAGAGTTTATACAAAATGGGTTGTTAATTTTTACAGTTTGCAAATTTTGGCCAAAAAAAATTCTTACGCTCTAATGGAATATACACGCCAGACACGTTTTTTATTAAATATTTGGATGGGTATTGTAGGCGATATGTTTCTAGGTCCTGTTGTAATACAATGTATGATTTTTTTGACAGCAATACTTTTGACCAATAGCAACAAATGTGGTTCTAGCATAATAGTGCTCCAGCTTATTTTTTAATTGTTGTTAGAGAACATTTACATCAAACTTTTCCACGTAGATAGGTAGGAAAAGGCGGACTTGTTTTATGACCTGCAAGATTGCTTAACTGAAACTTTCTAGATTTTTTTCTTTAGCCATATTTAAAATCATTAGTTTATGGTAAATATTATTGAGGAACAATTCTAAGCCAATAAGGGACTTTTAGAAAAAGTTTGAATATGACTACTTGAACATTTTATGCATTTTGAAAAAAAAAATAAACTTCTTTATCTCCAAAAATGGTATTTTGCTGACCCATGTATACAGTTTCCTTTTGTTTGTTTAATTATTAGATTATAATTTTGTTTGTCTTTTTTGTATTCTTTTTTAATCAATATAAAGGGTCTTCCATTAAGAGCGCCCCTATTTGAAACGTAAATAAAACGAGCAATTGATGAGATATCAAAGATCTTATTGTAGGTTGAAGGTGACACTATACCATTAAGAATGGAACAGAACATCGTTCAGATGGTCACCTCTGGAACGCCGGCACGAATGGAATTGCTGGACCTAATTTTCTATCACCTTTTCACACAAATCTGGCGATATGTCAGCAATGGCTCTTTCAATATTGGTCTGGAGCTCATCCAATGTTGTTGGTTTGTTGCTGTAGACCTTTGACTTAACGTACCCCACGAACGAAGCGGCCAATTGGTTGTCTTGAAATAACACGGTCTCCGAACTTGGTCTTCAATAAATCGATTGTTTGGCCGGCTGTATGGCATGTGGCCCCGTCTTGTTGGAACCACATTTGCCCCAAAAATAATCGATTAACATGCCCCGATAGCGATCGCCGTTGACCGTAACGGCATTTCCTGCATTGTTGAAAAAGAATCAAGGGCCAATGACTCCGCCTCGTCACTCAGGATGATTTTTGATGAAAATCATTATCCATCTCCATCTTGTCTAAGGCCCAATTGGTAAAATTTCTGCGCAGCAAATGGTCATTTGGCTTCAATTCTTAGGTTAGAACGATCTTATACGGGTGTAGGCCAAGTTCTTTCCGCAAAATCCGCCACAGTGTTGTTTGGTTGATCCCCAACTCCTGAGAACGGCGTTTTGGTTGTTCGGCTACAGAAGCTTGTACAGCGCCAATATTTTTTTTGTTCCTGGCTGGTCCTGCTTTTTTCGGCACGGGAACATAATGAATAATGAGTAGGTCGACTCGACTTTAGTCACTAAACAAACCACAGACCGTTTATCCGGACGATTATAACGACCAAAAATCGGAGTCAAAGCACGTAAAGTTGCGGTGACCGAACTCGAATATTCGTAATAAATTTTAATAATTTGCAAACGTTGCGCACACGTGTACTTCACCATGATGAAATGGTATAATGTTTCGAACAAATTGACGTTTATAATATGGAGCTAACTTCACACATGTTCAAATAGCAGCTATTCAAAACAGGGGCGTCCCTATTGGAAAACCCTTTATTATTTAAATTTTGCAAATTTCTTGAATCAACTTCAATTTTATTAGTTATTGAGTTTAAATTAATAAACAATGTGTTTATAAAGTCTAACTAAGCAAGAATTTAGTAAACTACTTTTTTTATATAAAATATTTTTCTATTCTACTGTTTCTAAGAATAGACTACTTGAATTTACTTTTTTGACGTAATGAGGTACTTGCCTCAGCAAGTGTTCGTTGATAATGACTTACGCATGACAATACTTTCCGATTTTCTTCTCTTTGTAAATCCTGGTCTTACACTGTCTTTGTTAAACTTGTTTTGATTTAGCACTAATTTGAAGTGGGTTGTTTATTGCATTGCGGATTTTTAAGCAGTATTTACGGTACGCATGCTTTTTCGGTCATTTTTTCCTTGTTTACTTTTGTTCTTTTTTTGCTTTATGTATTTTTTTATATACACTGACGTCTACTTCTGCTTTGTTTTAATTTGTGTGTTTTATTAATTCTAATTATTTGGTTTGTTCACAGATGCGTTTTCATTTTTTTTTAGGTTTTTGTTCATAAATGGTTTTTGAGGTTTTGTCAGTTGTATTTCTTTTGGCTGTCCTAATTTTTTATTTATAGTGATATTCTTGTATTTTCATCTGGGATTACTTCTTTGTGTCCTCTTGTTGTTAGGTTTATTTAAACTATCTCGAAGATTGAGTTATCTGTCAACTTCAAGATAGCGTATCTACTATTTGGTGTTTGTTTTGTTATTTCTGTTATTCTGCTTCTCTTCAACATTTTTTTTTTATCTTTGCAATTTTATTTGGTATTTTAGTTTTTTATTCAATTTTTTTTTTTATATTTTGGTATGCATAATTGTTTTGTTCATTCTTATTTTTTTCCTTTTGGTTTTTGTTTGTTTTGTTTTTCTCGTTTTTTTTCTTTTTGTTCTGCGGCTTTCATTTTGTGTGTTTGTTTCTATTGTTTGTTTTTTTTTAAATATTTTTTTGTTTGTCAAATTCCTCAATTTTTTTTTTAGTACTTTTGCTGCAAAGTTTGTTTATTTCCCCATTTTTTTCTATTCAACTGTCTCTGCCATCTTTTCATTTTGCCTTTGTTTTTCTCTTGTTTCTATTTTTTTAATTTTTTATTAATTAGTTTTTTTGTCACCATCATACTAGCAGGAGGTGTTGCCGCAATTACCGTTCTGTAAGCTCTGCTTACACTCGTAGCTCCTCTTACATGTTCAGCTATGTCCAAAGCTATCATTACGCGGTGTTGTCTTTTTTTCTGCGTTCTTCTGTTTGCTTTTTTTCTTATTGTTTTTACTTTTTATATACCTTCTAATGTTGTTCTTTTCTTTGTAAATTCATATTCTATTTTTTGCACAATTACCTTGTAGTCATCTTTTCAAAAAATTGTTTACTTTTGTATAAAGTTTTAAAATTTCCAGAAAAATTGAGTGTCGGTAAAAAACTCGTTTTTTTCTAGAAAAAATGGAAAAATTGGGATAAATTAATCGTTTTTTGTAAACTAGAAAAAAAGAATTTTTATTACTAGTATTGATTTATATTATTAAATATAAGTATTTCAAATAATATTTATAAATTGTTTTGATTAAAAAATGCATGTAATAAACAGAAGAGAGAATGAGGCACGCGGCTATGCAAAGTCACCGGTAATACCTTTCCGTATTTCGGTAAATACCCGAAAAGTTTCACTTTTTTTTATAACAAAAAGTAATGCCCGTATTCATAAAAGTCAGTTACAGTAACGGATCGTTAAATTTGATAACCGCAAAATTATTTATACTTATTCTACCATAAAAACAAGTTTGACATGTAAAATAATTATCAGAAATGAATGAAAAATAATATTTAATAATAACGCAAAATAAATAACATGTATTTCTATCAAATTTATTAAAATAGTTTTAACGTTTTATTGAATTATGAGATTATGTTGTCACATTTAATAGTCATTAAATTTAATTAGTTTTTATGAATACGGGCATAAATGTTTTGTTTTTATTGCTTTAAAATAAAATATTAGGTAATTTATAAAAATTATTAGTCTTTGGTTTACTTTTTAAGTTTCCTGTTTTGTTACATTTTTTTTTCGTTTATTCTATTTTTTCCAATTTTTGCAATGCTTGAGATAAAAACAGAAAAAAAACGTGTTTTTTCCAGTTTTTTCTGTTTTTTTTTCCAAACCGTTAAATCTCTTCTCTTGTATCATCTCTATCTTAATGATTTTGCATTGAAATATTCTCCTTCTATATTTTTTTTGCTTTTCTGTTTTTTTAACTGTTTTCTAATATTTTTATCCACTCTCAATAGCATTTCAGTCTGCAATTTAAGCTAATAAAACAGCTGTATACTATCATACTTTCTACTCCAGCCCACACAATTTCCTCTTTTGGTGTTCTCCATCTTGCTAACTTGTCTCTATATTTTTTTTTCCTTAACTTAAATAGCCGTATCTGTTTCTTTGATTTTTATTTGTTTACTATTTAGTTTACTTACTATCACTAGGTATATTTCATCTATCTCCGCTGTTGCATTTTTTTTGGTATGTCTAATAAAATGATATTGATTTTAAATTTGTTTAATAATCAAATTTCCTGTGTCTTTGCTTTTGTGTTGTGACAACTTGTTAATGTAGGAGTTACTGTAGTAATAATTTTTTGTGTTCTTTGTGTCCATGCTTCCTGATTTATAACGAACAAATAATTGATATTATTTGGGTGGGTATGTTGGGAATATTTGTGTTTTCAAAACTTTTATATTGCAATAAGTTTGTTTGTTTGTAGAGCTTGGCGTTTGTTATATATTTTTATGTTTCTTTTTAGTAATAAAATCACTGACAGTTTTTATAATTACTTTTTTGCCGCATTATTTAATTCTACAAAATCGTTTTTAAAATGGTTAGGTTAGGTTAGGTACTTTTTTCACTGCGTAGTGCGTATTTAAATTAATTTTATATATAAAACTATTTAATATTAACCTACTTCTATAATAAGAACAACCGATTAATACAACATTAGTACGAGAAAGGTTTTCAAGGCTACTTTTAAGTGCTCGACATTTATATTGTCACCTTGTCTAGCTATTTTTATTATATAGTTGCATTTTGTAAACTTTGGGCACTAGTTGCATTTGACATCATATTGTTAAGGTTGGCATTTGGTTTAAAAATGTTTGCGACAGTATGATTTTTTATGTAGGTACTTAATAACTGTAGTTCATTTTTACTAGTTATCGGCAAGTAAAAGAACCTTTTCTTTTTCGTTTTTTGTTCAATATCTTGGGATGTTTCTGAACATAGTTTTGGGTCGAATGTCATTAATTTAAACTAATACATTATTATATTTTTAGAATTGTTTTAAAACATAATTTAAGAGTATTGATTTTGATTTTTATCTAGAACTTTAGTAGCATGATGAATTGAAAGATGATAGTTTATAATTTAAAATTTTTGGTAGTCAATCGGTTTTTTTCTTCATTAGTGTTTGCAAACGTGGTTTATAGTTTGATAATAAAATCTTATAATTATTTTTATTATTATCGGTTTTATTTGTGTTATCTATATCAGCGTTATTCAAAGTTTGATTTAAGAGATAAGATCAAGATAAGATAAACTACTTTCAATAATAATTTTCATATAGTTAAATGAATACTAATAATAAAAGAAACATAATAAAATAGTATTAAAAAAACAATCTTATTATTTTGTATTATTTTGTAAGCTAGCAATATATATATTTTGCTTGAATGTCTTAGACGAAATTCGAATAACCGCGCTTAAAAAGCACAACTTTATTTAGCACAAAAAAGCGTATTTGTATGCAATAAAGGTTTGTTTACGTTTGTAGGTGAAACTTAAATTTTAGGATATAATTTACTAAACGGAAATACTCACGGTTAATTTTAAAGATCTTATTTTAACATTGTTTTTACTTTTAATATACGTTTTAATATATCATTTCATTTTGGGTCACACTATATAGCAACATATTGACCAACTTTTGTACAAAACTACAACATTTTATATTGATTTAGACTATTTTTCAAAAAGCGTTAAAAATAACTAAGTTTTCAAATAATTTTTGTTTTGGTTTCTAACTATTTGTTGCGTTAGTTTTTAGATGATGTAATAAATAATTAATAACATAACGTTGGAAGAATGTATAATATTATTAGTATTTTTAATATAAATTTATTTATAATATTTTTATAGAATAGCTACAGAATTATAACTGACATTTTAAACTCATTAGATTAATAAATTAACACAATAATTAGTTTAAACGTATAACAAATTAATTATTCAATTTTACAATAGCTACAACAATTACAGCGACCATCAGCTGGAACCAAAACTCGATTTAATCTTTTACAGTCTTCATTAGAAGGATTTGCAAAGCAACGAACAGCTTTACAATTTGATGATAAATCACAGTTATTGCCATAATTTTCTAATTCTGAAATTAAATAAATATAGTATCACATTTTAATTAATTAATAAATTAAACTTACCAAATTCTTTCTTGTTAATACATGTATCACAACAATAACAATCCCAATCCCGTCGTATAAAATGATGCGTTTTTAAATTGCATTCTTCTAATTTATCATCATCACAAAACACTATTGAACATAAATTTTTATCACAATTTCTTAATTTTTGCGCAGTAGTTGAGATTAAAACTGACAATAATATTATAAGTAGCTTCATGGTGAATGAATGCGGTTCAACTGAGATTCCTTTCATTAATAAAATTGTTTATAAGCATGTTCATGGTCAGATATTATAACTCATTATAAAAACAGTTATGATGATGATTGATTCTAATAATATGATTTAATAAACCGGATATTAGTAGAAAACCCAGTTTCTGCATTTATTCTATTAAAATCTCTCTTTACGGCGGCGCCTAACACACCCTTCCTTTATCCTGTAATCCTGATAAAATTTTCAACTGGCGCCGTTGGAATGAATTCCGCTGAAATAATTTATGCATTTCTTTTCAGATATTTCGGATTGGGGTTGTGGCTTCCTGAACTCTTCATGCGTTTCGAGCAGTACCACGAGCAGTTCCCCAACAAGACAGTGACCGTGAAACATCTGGCTTCGTTACAGATTATAGCTAACAACTCGTGTTCTACTGAATTTAATACAAAATTATTTCAAACTACCCTATCGATAGGCGCCGCTTCATTGGTTGGAAATGTATTATCCGGATGGCTCTCAGGAAAAGTTAGCATAAAACTAGTGCCTTTATTTACAATGCTAATAGGAGGAATATCGTCTGGAAGCATATATTGGCTTAGATCATCTCTGCAGAATTTAATTGTAGCTTGTATATTTCAAGCTTGCATGGCCACTGCTAATGTAGCTATAGGTAGTGTTGCTGTTGAATTGTTTCCAACGTCAGTAGCCGCGATGGCATTATGTTTGACCTTATTTGTAGGTAGGATGGGGGCCATGGTCAGTAATATAATATTCGGCTTGCTGATGGATAATCGATGCGAGGTTCCGATATTTTTAGTATCTGCTACTTTATTATTCGGAACTGTATTGTGTCTTTTGATTCCTAATAAACCAAAAGAAAAATCTAATTTTTATACATGTACTAAAAAAACTATGGAGATTGCTGTTATTAGTAGCGCAAAGCCCGAGATTTAATTGCTTTCTTAATATTGATATTGCAAAATGTTTATGTTTTATATACACGTTTTGCATTTATTATATAAAATATTATTGATTGATTATATTTGTGTGCTACTTTTAAATTGAAGGATTTATAATAGAAAATAGTTTCTAGTATATTTTCTGCTAATTTATCATTTAGGTAAATTTAGAAACAGAAGTTTGGGTAAATTTATTTAACATTTTCTTCATATTAAGTGAAATTAAACGAAAAAAATAAATAATGTTTCACTATTAATTATAAATAGTACACAGTAGTTAAGAAATTTCAAGTGATTGCATGTTTGTATTTTTTGTTGTAAAGAATATGTTATGCAAATTTAATTAATTGTTTTAAATTTTAAACATATTTTTGTTATAAATTCTTCAATATGTATATTTATTTATTTATTTTGTATTTTAATGTTTCTATTTATAAAAAAGTTTATATTAATAAAATTTTAATTAATTATTTTTTTTATTTTACAACCAAAAATGAATATAATAATTGCTTATATATATATATATATTTTTTTAATTTTAGCTAATTGTGATTTGTACTTACTACTATTTTTTTTTTAATTTTGCCGCGTGTTAATATTAAAAATTCTAATTAATATTTTTTAATTGCATTGGAAGTTAAAAAGCCTTTTTGCAAAAATTAGAAAATTAAACAAAATATAAATAATCAATTAGTTTTTAAATATCCTGTATTAAATTAATTAGATATTGTTACTGGTCAAAAACTCTACAGTTTGTTGTGCTGTGTGAACGCTTGCATTGTCATAACAAACAATGATTTGCCGGTTTATGTTGTTCTTTCTGATTCCATCGACAACTTCCGGCAAACAAATTGAAGTATACCAGTCAGCATTAACTGTTCTTCGATCCTCTAATGCAGGGATTGACAAACTTATTTAGGAACAGGCCAGATCGTAAAAGTTTTAAGTTTTAAATAAGTAAATTTATTTTGTACTTGCTTCAAAATCTAAAAAACATTGTTGTAACTGTAGTTCAACTTCAGTAAATATATCCACCGCAATTTTATTAGGAAATGCGGACTTTGAGGGCTACATCAAAAACGTATGGTGAGCCGGATTTGGCCCGCGGGCCGTAGTTTGCCGACCCCTGCTATAATGCTACAGTTGTACCATAAACCGTTTTTCTGAAGAAACAAGCAATTATTCTTTTTGTAACGCTTTGTGAACGCACCACTTTTGTGGGTTTAGGTTCATTTTAAAACATCTATACAGTTGATTTATGTTTAGTTTCAGGATTATATAAATATATCCAAAATTTGTTAGTTATTTAGTTTAGATTTTTGGCGTATCAGCCTAATAAGACTATTAACGCCGATTCTTTTCTCTAACTATAAAAAGTGTAAAATAATATGCTGTAAAATGGCATATTAAATAAATAAATAAACAAACAACAAAGATAAAATAAACGTTCACAAACTTTAATGACTTTAGCAATAATGACTAGATAATTCCAACAGTGTCTAGGGTGTAAAAGATCCTAAACACTGCTAGATTTTACAATACACAAACATTAATCACAATAAATTAACAATTATATCCATGCACCCAATTTGCTTTGTCGAATAAATTCGAGCAGACGATCGACTTCAACGATAATTCAGACGCAACTCTTTGTTCCGAAAACTGCCGACAATCCAATAAGGTATGACAAACAGTTAATGGAACATTACAAGTATCACAAACTGGCGGCACCTCAGATGCCAACAAATGCCTGTGAGTCTATCGACGCTTCGGCCTGCATGACGAACTCCACGGTGTAATGACGCTTTTAGTGCATTGCAGCTTGTTGTCTTGAATAGCAAACCACTCAGTTTGCCAGCTAGACAGCAGCTTTTGATGTAGAAAATTACAAATATCCCTAACGCAAACTTTAAATAAAACATATTCAGCGCTAGTTATTGCCAATTTGGCAAGCGCATCAGCTTTTTCATTGCCACTGATACCTACGTGACTGGGAATCCAGACAAAGTTAACAGTGACATTTATCTAAGACACCTGAAGCAAAATTGAATGAATTTGCCTCAGCAAGTAATGATCAGGATATTGGTCATCTATGGCGTTTAATGCACTCAACGAGTTTGTACATGTAACATAATTTGTACCTGCGCTTAGTTGGATGTAAAGAAGAGCCTGATAGATAGCATACAATTCTGCAGTATAAACGCTGCTAACACTTGGCAAGCCAAATGTAAACTGCAGCTCATCTACCAGAAAAGCAGAACCAACACCGTCGTTACTTTTTGAGCCATCAGTATAAATCCAAGTAGCATTTACGTTGCTTGCTTGAATTTCTGCAAATTCAGTTTTTAACCTTAGACGTTGAAATGTCCAAGGAGGATCGCGACAGTAAGACAGTTGATATACATCAGGAAGTTAAAAATTCAATTCCTGAAGTATAGTGTAATTTCTTACAGCAACCGGTTTTTGTGACCGTATCCTGATGTTGTATAGATCGTCGAGATCATTATTCTACACGACAGGAAACGTCGGATGCCAGAGTTTAGCTTTTAGTTTTGCGGCGTACCTAACAGTCAAGATTTTACGCCGAAGACAGAGTGATGGTTCAGCTGCATCACACAAAACACTAGCAATAGGGCTTGTGCGGAATGCGCCAGTTGCTAAACAAATTCCAGTATGGTGAGCAGGATCAACAATACGTAATGTGGATAGAGCGGCGGAAGCATAGATTATGGAACCATAATCTAGTTTTGAGCAAACCAAAGCGCGATGCAAAAGTAGCATTGTTTTCCGATCCGCTCCCCATGACTTTCCACTCAACGATCTGAGCAAGTTTAGTGCCGGGACACATCTTGATCTCAGATTTATTAAATGAGGGCGCCAGGTCGCCGCACGGTCAAATGTGACACCGAGAAATCGAACACATTCCTGTACAGGAATTGGTTCTCCGCCAAGATATAATAAAGGGTCACCGTGTGGGGTTTGCCTTCTACAAAATTTGATAAGCAACGTTTTACTAGTAGAAAAAGTGAATCCATCGTTATTAGCCCAGTTCAAAATGTGATTGATTGTTAACTGAAGTTGACGTTCTAATGTTAGCATGTTTCTCGAGGCACAATAGATAGCTACGTCATCAGCATACATACATCCGCTTACCGGATGCTTGATAAACTGACTTATGCCGTTAATCGCTATCATAAATAGTGTCACGCTTAGAATAGCCCCAAGGAATACTATTCTGTTGCTGACGTAACCCGAGATGCTGTCACCTACACGTACCTTAAATGAACGGGAAGTTAAAAAGCTTTGAATAAACAATGCCATGCTTTTGCGAATACCTCATGAATGAAGCGTTTGTAGAACATTGTACTTCTACGTCATGTCATATGCTTTTGCAATGTCAAAGAATACAGCAACATGATGTTAATTCTGTACAAAAGCATTTTTAATTGCTGTATCCAACTAAACAAGGTAATCAGTCGTAGAACGATGACTCCTTAAATCACATTGTATGTCAGCAATTAAAACTCTTGAATCTAATAACTAAGTAAGGAGCTTATTGATCATTCTTTCTAGTAACTTGCATAAGCAGCTAGTTAGAGAGATAGGCCTATACCTTGTTGGGATCTTTTTATCCTTACCAGGTTTAAGTACTGGTACTATGATAGCAAGTTTCCACGACTCAAGACAATACCCTGCTGACCATATCCAGTTATAGAGCGACTTAATTGCTTAAGCATAGCATTGTGTATCAAATCGACACCTGGAGCAGTGTGTGCTTTAGATAATGCCAAGTCAAATTTCCAAACACTAAACGGTGCGTTATATAATTCATCTTTAGCAGAGACAAATGACAGAACGTTTTTTTCCATGTTAATTTTAATATCACAAATTTTTTTATTGTAATTATTATCGCTGGAAGCGTCAAAATAAACATCGGCTAGGATATTTAAAATGTCAAAGGGATTGATAATAATTTGATCACCCGACAATAGCCCACTAGTAGGTAATGATGCGGTTTGGCCAGAAATTTTTCTGACTTCTTTCTACACTGTCCCGACTTGGATTCTTGAATTAATTGAAGTAACATATTCCGACCATGATTCTTTTTTAGCTTTTTTGCATGTTCTTCGAGCAACAGCTTTGTACCTCAAATAAAGCAATATTTTTTTTATGTTGGCGAGTGGTTAAATCTACGAAAAGAACGGCGTTTGTTCAGTTTAGCTTGCTCACAATCAAAATTCCACCAAGGAAGGGGCTTTCAGCGAGGTTTTCCGGAAGATAACGGAATACTCGCATGTGCTGACTGTATGATAGAATCGGTATAAGTTTCAATATCTTTGTCGATAGTGGCTTGGACACTGTCATCGTAATCAAACACTTGAACAAACATATTCCAATCGGCAGCTTTTATTCTCCAACTTCGATGACGGTTTTTATTAATTTCATGACCAAGCACGCGAGTGAATACGGGAAAGTTGTCACTATCATAAAAATATTTCGAGACTTTCTAACCCAGCAATGCTTCGATACTTGGAGAAGAAATAGTAAGGTCAATAGCCGAGAATGATCTATTGGCCACGGAAAAGTAGGTATTGTTACCTTTATTTTAGATAACTAAATTCGTTTCTAAAAAAAAAGATTGACTAAGTTACGACCTCGCACATCAGTTCGACTTGAGCCCCATCAATCAATCAAACAAATGTCCAAACTGACATTTGGCGGAATATAAATTGAGCAAATGGTCAGTGAGAATGGGATATGTAGTTGAACGGCTACTGCTTCTAATGCAGTGTTGACACAGAGTTCTTTATTGAAACCGTATCACAAACCAATAAAGCCGTTCCACCCTATCCACGATCAACATTTGCACGATCTTTTCTATAAATAGTATAACCACAAAGATTAACAGAACATTCAACCTTAAAATTTGTTTCTTGTAAGGAAACGCAGATAAGTGAATTTTTGGCGAATAGTATTTTAAAGGATTCGTAGTGTGAATTATATCCGTTGCAGTTCCATTGTATAATAGTTGAAACCATTTTTAGTGTAATGTTGCAAAAGTAATTTTAACTCTTTGTTTATCTGAATTATCATCTGGGGGAGTAGAACTCCCACTAATTGGTATAACTTCATCTGTCAGAGTAGATGGCGCGGAAAGAACTTCTACATCCATTGACTCTAACGACACGTCAATATTGGGGTCTGTGGGCGCAGGATCGCTATAAACCTGCACCTCAGGTGGCGGTAGCCTAGATTGAGCTGCCGTCTTTGCAGGCTTTGACTCAGACTGAGCCTTAGCCTGTTTAGGCTTTGACTTGGAAGTCGCCTCCTTAGTTGGTTTTGGCCCGATACGAGCCAACACCTTAGATGGTTTAGGCTTTGAATAAGCCCCCATCTTGAGTGGTTTTGCTTGAAATCCCACTTGTTGTGACCTTGATTCGGATTGAAGGGCCCGCAACCGGTATTTGACCCTTCACGTTAGAGTCCTTGTCTTTATTTAAAGAAGTTTCTGCAATAGCAGTAAATTTCATAATTGGTGGTTGTTGAACAATAGGTATTTCAACAACTGCAGCAAACGATCTAAAAAAGGTAGGAGCCGTAATTGCTCTATACCTCTTTTGAGCATCGAAGTAAGAGAATTTGTCTGTTACTCTGATCTCGGCTATCTTCCTTTTCTCTTTCATTTTTGGACAATTTCGGGAATAGACAGGATGCTTACCACCACAATTCACACATAAAGGTGAACTTTTGCAGGGATCGGGGTCATGTTTCTCCTTACTGCATTTTGCACATGTTGCAACACCTGGACACCTAACTGCAGTGTGTCTAAAACGTTGGCATTGGAAACACCTCATTGGGTTAGAAACAAACGAGCAAACCGGGCGAGTAACATATGCTACCTTAACTTTATCTGGGAGCCGTTCGGAATCAAATGTTAAAATCATAGATGTTGTATCTCTGACGTCACCATCCTTTTTACGGGTTAATTTTTTGATATCGATAACGCCTTGCAAAGCCAGTTCTTGTTTGCATTTGTCAACAGTTGTGTATAACAACTCATACCATGAAATAACTCTCTTAGAATTATTTAAGGATTTATGCGGCTCAACTGTCACCGCAATATTACCTAACGACGTGCATTCCTACATTTTACTGCTTTGCATTTTGTCTTTTACTTCAATAAGCAACGTACCGTCTCTTAACTTCTTATACGATTTTAAGGTTCTATTAATAATATTGGAAATGGTCCTATGAATTAAAAAGGGAGATACCTCCTTTAGACTCTGGCCATTTTTAGAACATTTAACAATTATATACCTAACAAACTTTCTACTTGTACTCATACTAATACCGTAAACGGGCGAGATCGTTTGGTTGGAGGTTTACAATCTACCATAATAAACTCCGTCAATTTCATCGCTCAATCTCTCCACCCACCACGGAGCCACATATGGGACGCTACATCACAAACTGATGCAGTCGCCAGGGCTATTCAATTGATATAGGTTTCATAAATGTAAATGAAAGACTTCCGAAAACACACAGAATACTATCGGGCTTCAACCGTACTACAGTATGAACCTTTCATCTATCACCACATAAATAATTCTTCACCTTAACGTTAAACAAAACAAGCCGATTGATTAAAACTGGGATAGGTTTAATTTCCCGTTTTACTAAAAGCTAAGGCCAAAGTAGTGTGTTGAAATTAACACTCTTTTAAACCTGAGTATTAGCCCCTCAACTACCAGGATCCTCTTTTCCTGGCTTTCGGGTCACCGCGCACGGCAAACACGCAGGTGAGTTTTACAAGATGTTTGGTAAATTGTGTCAAAAATTAACTCACAAATAAGTTTAACTTGTCCCAGACAAACTGTGGGTTTTTTAACGAGGTTATTTCCTCGCCTAGCGGAAGTATTCTTTTGCACCACCCCCTCCCGCAAGGGGTCTAAAATTTGTCACCTGTTACATGTTATATACCAAATTTGAACAACCCCTTTCAATTTTTTTTAGCATTTCCTTGACCCGTGCCTGTTTTTGTTTTTTTTTTTTTAATTGTGTAGAATCTAACGACTGCAAAGTTTCCTGACATGTAAATGATTGTGCAAAATTGTATGTATTTGTTTTGCTGCAATGCCTAAGGATGCTTCTATCTCACTATAGGTCTCATGCCAATCTGACAACAAGACGACTTTTGCGAAGATTGTCATCAAACGTTGGTCTTCCACGCTTGAATTCTGCAAACCAGTGTAAACCATAGTTTTAGATGGTGCTTCATCCCTAATAACAAACTAAGTTTTTCCACACATTGCTGCGGTGTTAAACCGTATAAAAAATCATAAAAAGTCATCACTCGGAAATCACGAATCAAAATTTTCATTTTTCACACAATTATTACTCCCGTTAAATTTTGTTGAAATAAAACCGAGCAGTTAAAAATCGAACTATTAACTGAATTATAGGTGAAAAACGTCAAATTTTCTGAACATGACAATCGCAGACCGCTGGCAATACAGGCAGTACTTGATTCCGTAAACTTTAGCAGTGCCCCTCGTACAACAGATTTGTTGTCAAATTGACAATTTAATTTAGACAATTGACAGTATATATTATGTTAAACTTACAGTTGATAGTTTTTAAAACACTTTATTTAAAAAACAAATTGACAGATATAAATCAAATAGTTTATTTATGTCATAAAGTTAAAAGGTAATTTTTATAAAGATTATGTACACAATTTTCCAACATAAAAGTGAACAAATTCTTTTATAGAATTGTAAAACAGTTGCTTTATAGAATTGTTAGCAAATTTGTGAAATCAAATTAAAGTTTGTAGGACAGGTTTATTGAAAATAAAGTTGACAAGTCATATAGCAGATTTATGAAACATTTGCTTTGTTAAATTAACAGATGCCAGTACAAATGATAGGTTTGCCAAGATTAAAGTTGAATTTCTATCTAAAAATAGCATGAGATAGATTCCAAATGTTTTGTCTACTTAAATGTTGACCGTTTTTTGACAAATTGCTCTTATAAAAGATTGGTTTGGTAATTTATCAAATTAAGGGTTAACATATCATAAGTTTATTAAGTTTCTAGATAATAGTTTATATGTAAAATTTATGAAATAGTTGATTGTTCAAATTGACAGTTGACAGTTTGATTAAGATTAGAGTTTGCAGTTTATTCACGTCAGATAACTTATATGACAGACATATCTGTATCAGTTTTTTTGTTACAAAAACCGATATTTTAGTGTTTCTTTACAAATATTTACCTAAAAATGGTGTAAAACCTGCAAACCAAGCCATTTTCCAGGTAGGCATCTGTTTTTTTTTTTAAATTGACATTGACAGTTCATATTACAAATAATTTATATAACATATGTATGTGACAGTCGACAGTTGCTTTGTCAATTTACTAGTTACCAGTTGATAGAATTTTTGAAATGACAGTTTTGAAATAAAGTAATAATTTATTCAAACTTAATCCAACAATTACAGTGTCTAAGAGTTAAGCACAGATAATGTTTTGTTTCTACTAACCTCATCAGTGTGCTTTGTATGACTCCAGAATTTCATAAAAGCGTAAGACAAGTTTGAATATATAATTCTTTGCTTAAAAATACAATTTATAATGTAAATTATGAAGCAAACGACAGAGTCACAGTTGTTTGTTTCATTATTTAAATTGACAGTTTATATAAAAAACCACACTGCTCATTTAAACTGGTACACTTACAAGAACATATATAAAAAACAAATGACTATTTTTTGAGGAACGCCTTCTTGTTTCATTGATAATATATTGTTCTGGAAACACTTTTAGGGCGAAGAATTAAAAGAATAAAACTTAAATAACGAATTTCAAATGTTTTAATAAAGACATTTATTTTAGTATTACAGAAAAGCTTGCTCTGGAATAAAGTGATAACCAATCGCTAAAAGATTAATAATGCCTGGTACCTCTTCTAGCTCTAATGACCCCTTGGCAACGTCTTGGCATGCTGGAAATCAAATCCCAAATGTAATGCTGAGAAATATTTAACCATTCTTCCAAAACGGCAGTTTGGAGCTGATGGTGATTGTTTGGATCTACTCCTCGTGACCATATCAACCTTTTCAAGTAATCCCATCCGTCCTCTATGGGATTAAAATCTGGAGAGTCTGCAGGCCAATCAATGAACGTAATATTGTTTTCTTCAAAAAATGCATAGATTTGCCATGTTCTATGAGGACGCGCATTATCATCAACAAACACAAAACCATTGCTAATTTAATTGGCAAATAGCAACACTTCAAGTTTTAATACCTCATTAAAATACCTGACACTATTTATTGTAGCATTTTCAAGCATAACCAATTTAGTACGACGAGTCGCAGAAATACCTCCCCAAACAGTAATTGAACCGCCTCTATATGCTTGATGGTAACTTACGTAGTTCTCAATATAGCATTTTCTTTTGCTTCTCCAAACTTTTATTAAAACTATGGAAACGTACTCTGGTTTTGTCACTGCATAAACAACAACCCCAATCTTCAACACTTTCATTTGCATGTTGGTGTTCCCACTCTAGCCTTCTTCTTTTGTAGGCTCTGGTCAACAATAGACATTTTTTAAATGATTTCTACCTTAAATTTACCGGATGGAGCATTCTTCTTACTGTTTGAGTGGATACTTGACTACTTGTAGCATTCAATAAATAAACTTGGAGTGTTCTTGCAGTAGAAAATCTATTTTTTCAACACTGAATTGTAATAAACCTGTTTTTTCTGACTGTTGTACTGCAATTTTGCCCTCCGCCGTGCTTATGTTGGGCAGTTTCAGTGTCACTAAACCAAATTTGAACTCTTTTGATCACATTGTGGCTCACATTGAAATGGATAGCAACAGTTTTTAGCGATGCACCAGTAATTAGCATTTTCAGCTATTGGAAACACTTAAACGCCTTAATAGCATCTTTAAAATACAGTTAACCACTCTGAATTAAAACTTACTTGAGATTTTCGCAAAATTTTTCTTAAATTCGGTAAGTATAAGCGTCCGCAAGCTTAGTAACTACACTGATGACAAATAAATAACAATTGTTTCAAAAATTTTATTCGATAAGCATTTGTTTGCATTCCGAAACAAATTAATTATTATTATTGTTATTATTATTTTATAATTTTTATTTTTACTGCATATTATATAAGTGTACCAGTTCAAATGTTGAGCAGTGTATTTAACAAGTAGACAGTTTACTGTTCATACGACAGATTTGTCAAAATTAATGTTTACATTTCATATGTGTCCAGTCATAAGGCACCAATTATCTTATGAATAGACTTCTGGATTTAAGTGGAAGAGTAAAACTAAGTTGACTGTGTTTTGTATCTCTTCCAGTGTTAAATCTTATTCTTCTGTTTCAACACACTTCCAACCAAGATTTGACTGCAAAGTTGAACTACTTCAATTTGGAGGAAACTGTTGTGGTAGCCCAGCCAAAGCAGCGGCAGCTGCTAACCTATATAGATTAGGAAGATCACTAAACCGTTAAAGATTGCCAAGTAGATCAGAAACAGAAACAGAAAAAGGATTGTTCCCAACACGAAAACCGATCTGTCTCTCGCAGCTATCAGGTGCAGATCCAGGTCCTGGAGTTCAAGGATCAGATGTTTGAGATAACCAAAAACATCAAGGCAATCCAGTCCATCACAATAGACCTGATGGCTAACATTGCCGCCGCTACCGCCTCCGCTCCAAAAGCAAAAACCGAAGACGCAAAGATCGAAAGGCCGATAAAGACAAGACACATAGCATCTAAACGAATGAGGGCTGCTAAACCGTCAACTCTAACTTCCAGATAGTCCTAGTTGAGGACACCATGTTACCAGCAGCCATAGAGCAGGCAACTTCCTTCCCAGCTACAGCCACCAAAAAACCTATTGTGGACAAAGAGGGGTACAAGGCTAATTCAATGCCAGAGAAAAAGGAAGAAATAAAGAAGTGAGTCACTTTTACTTAAATTATTAAATAAATGTTTAGCCAAGCCCCAGCCAATTTCACCGCTGGGCACTAACAATTAGCGACTTACCCCAAAGACACTCCGGTTAAATACGCTCTCTGCAACTGCCCCCTTAAAATATTGGCTTTGCAAGGCAAAGCTTCTAAAATCTTTATACCGGCATTCGAGTTTACATCGGCCCAGATCTTGTCCCCGCAAACCTGCAGCAACAACAGCAAACATTTTTAGATGAAACTCATGGCAAACCTTCTCACTTTTCTAAACAGTTAAAAAATGGATAATACACCCAAAGTATTATTTAGTGTTTGGTTTAGAATGCCAACAGCATTACAGAAAAAAATGGGCAAAGTAGAAGAGTTCTTTATCAAATACAACTTTGACATCATGCTGGTGTCCAAGACGGTCAACAAACTCAATCAAGCGCTGATACTCCCAAACACCTTTACGTATTTAGAATCGTTGGTGGTACCCATTAACATTGATTTTTGCAAAAAAATTGGTGATCCACTCCGGATATGCAATAGTAGAACACCTTGAGAACTAACGCCAAAGGTCGAACGTTGTTTGACTATATAGAGCAAAACAAATTGCAAATATTGGATCTAGACAGATTTACCAATTACAGCTCTGTGGGCCACCAAAAAAACATTCTTGACGTAGCCATACTTAAGAACGTTAACTTTTAAAACAATTTAAATGTTATTAATAACGTTACGAAAGGAAATAAGGAAAAATTTGTAACACGTGTTGGATTTTTTTTCACGACTTTTTGAAGAGAACATTGGCAGGCTTGCTATAGTAAGAACAATTGAGAATATAAAAAAAATCGTCAAACTGTTTATTAAACAAATTTACCAAGTCACGAAGAAGGCATCTAAAACCCATCAAGTCAATAATCTTTTAAGATTATCTCGCGTCATCAAGACATTAATCCTCAGTAGAAATATTGCCAAGCATCAATGACAGAGACATTGCGATCAAAAATTGCAAGATCTCGAATTTGTTTTACAGCGAAGTGGGCTAAGTTGCTAGCAAAACTTTTTGGAATTGATTACAAAGGATGACAATTCAATGTAAAAAAATCTCTAAAGTTTTATGGAACACAGGGGTCCTTGTTCATGGCAAAAACGGGGTTTTATTCACTATAAAAAAAAGCCAAAAATTGTGCCAAAAGTTTTAAACTCTAATGTTCCGTCTCATACATCAAGGATACTGATCTAGAACACGTTAAAATGATCTACCGGAAAGTTAGAAACTCCTGGAAGTTACAATCAAAAGATTTAAAACTCGGACTGACCTTGGTCTCAATAAAATAACAAACAAAGCTCTGAAATTGATTTTTTACAAAGTTATAATAGGTTTTACTAACATTGCTAATGCAATACAGAATGAAAAGGCTCACTGCTGATAAATAACATGGGTTGAGATGGAGACATTTAGCTGTTCATCAACTAAATTACGTGACAGACCTTATGGTTAAAAGGTTTAGACAAAAGAAGATCACGGGGTGTTTTTTTTGACGTAAATATTTTTTTTTACTAAGTTTGCTGCACAAGATTTTTTTACAAGAAATAACTTTTTGCTGCGTCTTGCAAGACTGCTAGTTTCATAATTAAATCGCAGAATTCTGTCAGTTAAAATTTTAAACCATTTTTATATCTTACGGCAGATTACAGCAAAAGGTTTTCAAGGCTCTATCATTTCTTAGCTGTTATTTAACCTATAAGTTGCTAACATGCTTTTGGGATTGACGGACCAGGAAAAATAGCCCAAAAATGCTGACGACACAGCACTTCTAAACGTTTTAAAGTCACTTATGATGGTCAAATCAAGGCTATTGAATGTAACACCAACCTTGAAGAAAGGTTGAATAAGTGGCGAGCCAAAGTGAATCTAAAGAAACGCAAAGCTATTCTCTTCAAACGTTAACAAACCACCCCTTATGAAAACATTTATCTTAATGACGTTTCTATACCGTGGTCCAAAGCTTTAAGTATTTTGGAATAATCTTTAACAAAGAACTCACGTACAAATTACACGTGCAGACTATTTTTGTTAAAGCCAGATTGACAAAATATCTTCTTGTTTCAATGATGCGTCAAAACAAAATCTGGCTCTACACATCTCACAATGTGTTATCAATTTGGAAAACGGTCATAAACTGCCACTTCAATTATCTTAAAGTTTTTTAAAAAAAATTTTGAGGAGGCTCCTCAGAGCTTTATGGTTTGTCCAAAAACAAGAAATTTTAGTCAAACTGTCATATTAAAACTTTGGCCGAAAAGTCTTTCGATAATCTTGCAACTTATCCTAACTCTAATCTAACTTGACTTGCCAAGCCAGACAAAGAAAACATCTTTTACAAACATCCGGTGAATCAAGTAAACGTACCCTCACTTAAAGTGGACAACACCACATTCCACAGCACAGCATATAAGGCGTAACCTTAAATATCATATAAATTTCTGTACCATCTCAAACTTCTAGGTATTCAACACTTAACTAAACCTAACCTAAAATGAGTAACAATTTTGTCGTTGTTTTATACAAACACAATAGTTTGATTTTACGGTTTTTTGTCATAAAAAATGTCATTTTTATTCTCAAGGTAAATATTGTTTGCATTAAAAATAAGAACAATTTGTTGCTACAGAAAGTTTATAAATAAATGGGATTATGTAATCACTTTAAATATGCCACCTTTTTAAAATCGTCTACTATACTACATATGTTTTCATATGTTTGCTTGACAGCTGTCAAAGTTGTTCTGTCAAAACAAATAGTATAGTCGACAATTTCAAAAAAACGGCATACTTAAAGTGATTACATAATACCATTCATTTATAAAGTCCCTGTAGATTACCAACATGGTTTTTCAAATAATTGATTGCTTTAGATCTGAACCTAATAAAACCTATTGCATTATATTTCTAGAAAAAGTCGTAAGCTTGGGGTTATTTAAAATTTAGTCCTATTTCTAATCTGTTTTAATTTGGAACAAGCAAAACCATATTTTTTAAGGTATAACATTTTTTTTTTAACACAATTCATGCACAATGGCACAACCAGATGACTACAGTATCAAAACTATCAAATGCCCACAACTAATATAAGCATATTTAGTTTGAGGTTTAGCTGCTTTATTCAATTTAAATAAAACGGAATTATTAGAGTTCTACAGTCTAAGTAGAACTGTAATAATTTCATATTATATATAGTTAGCTTCTCAAAGTTTCCGAAAGACTAATCAGTAATTGCTTACATTTTTATGTTTTTTAAATTGATTACAAATTTTTATTTATTTTTTTTAATTCAATGAATTTGCTAAACATATTTTTGCATAATCATGTTTTTGAAGTTATTTTGGAAGAAACAATTAATTTTATTCTTTGCTTTTATGATATCAGAAAAGACAAAAAACAATTTATTATAATTTAAATATTATATTCATTGAACATTTAATTTTTATAGCAAAACTAGTTTGTGTAACAATTTATTAAATGAAAAAAATACATTAATAAAATATTTTAATTATTATAAAAATGAATATTTATTAAATGTCATAATTTGATATATCTATAGTTTTTCTGCCAGTCTATCGACGGCTGCGTGCTTAATAAGCACGTTTTGTACATATTATGCGTGCACAATGAAACATCTGAAATAACATAGCATAACCGACATATTACAGTAAGAAGTATTTTGGTTCATAAAATTAAACAGGTAAAAAAATTAAAAAATTAAAATTGAAAAAAATTCAAGTTACTAAATTATTATTAATAATTATATTGCGTTTAAATATAAGTTGATATTTTTTTGTTTTATTTTTAAGAACATGTTCTAATTGTACAAAAATAGTATACGATACTACAGTTTTCAAAAATCACGTTATTTTTTTTTAATCTTCAAAACGCATTTACTGAATACATATATTTTATACACATTTCATCATAGTTTGCCTAGAATAGTAAAACTCAACTTTTGATTAATCTACGATTAATTAGAATTAACTTTTTACTACCCTATTAATGAAAAAATATATAAAATATCACACAATAATTGAAAACATTGATCTCGCAACTAAATTACTTATAAATCCTCAATTTAAATTCATATAATGAATTCATAAAATATAACCACATGCGACCACCTGTTGGACACTCTCTCCCCTATTGCATATCACACCCTCGTAACAATCGCATACAACCTACTGTAATATTATGTTATCCTGATAGAATATAGAGCCGGCGTCGTGACGCCTCGCAATCTTTTGCTTCCGGGGAATTCCTTACAGACTCCTCTACCCACTTAAATACAAAAGAAATTGCATTCCCGGCGCCGCCACCGGAAAGCGTCGGCTTTCCCAGTACACAAATTTTCCTCCTACAACTCCGGGGAAATTTTGTGCACAGGGTATGATAAAATGGAGGAGATTGTGTAGCGTTTGCTGCGTCGGCGTCGGTTTCATTCGACGCTCCGTTTTAGATACCGGACTCTCAGATTGCTTTGCGGTGCCATACGGTGCGTCACATTTTGTAAGCGTCGCGACGCCAGTCATATTTTGCATCAGGATATTATGAACTGGAAGAGATGCATTTGCACCCTTATATGAGTTACAATTCGTATAATATTTCGCGGTAGTCCTGAAAGGATTTCAGGAATTTCAGGTCAAAAGTTGGGGATGTATTCGAGCAGGATTGTAGAATGTTTTAAGAGATACTTTCAAAACTTTTAGAAAATCAATAACTGTTGTAATTTTTATCATAAATTAAAGATATCATTTACAGTAATATTAATTGTAGTATTTATAAAACAGCAATTTTAATCAAAATATTAATATTATAATTGAAAATGTATGTAATAACTAAAGTCTTATTGATCGCAATTGTGTGTATATTTGGTTGCATATATTACTAGCCCGCAAAGTTGTGTAAATAAGAAAACTTTATTCATTATTCAATTAAAAAAAAGTTTTGTTGTGTTTATGTACAATTTTATGCATTTGTTAAATTTTTTTTAATTAAAGATCAAATATGTAAAACTGCGCTTTGTTGCTTGTATAAGATTTAAAAGCCAGTTTTTATTTGCGTACAAAACTATGTTATGTTTAGAAATGATAAAGAAATTCTAGTCAATACCAATCCTTGCTTTTGCTACAATACACATTTTTTATAAACTTTTAAAATATAAATATTCAACAGCTGAAACTACTTTTGCTAAAACTTTATTATTGAAAAGTTTACAAACATCTTAATCTAGAATAAAAATTATAAGAATTATAACCCGCAACATTATAATTCTTGGAAAATAATAAATTTACGCCTTGTACTATGTGTAAATACATATTTTTATGACAATATTTCTTTTAAACAATGTCTATAAAAATATTTATAACCAATGCAAAAATCGGTCAAGTGGAAATTCAGTTACATTATTGATTTCTTTCTGTATGTAATACAAAAAATAAAGACAAAATTGTTATTTTATTATTATGAGTTTATTAATATTTAATTACTTTCAGAGCTTTTTAAGTTTGTTTTAACTATTTCTTACAAACTGTTGTCCGCTGTAGATACTTTAATACTTTTTTTTCTTGTAATAGTAAAAGGTTCTTACATTTGCTTTCCATATTGTTATTTTTTTGTTTTTTAATATTTCTCTTATTTTTTTCAGATCCTTTCTGCTGCTTTAATGCAGGCAAACTTTACTTGTTCTTTACTAGAACCATTTGTTGTAAGTACATAACCTTTAACGACTAATTTCCATATATATGTATGTTTCACATATTTATTCTATTTTCTATCTTTCCAATCACAAACTAATATTTTAGTTTTATTAACTTTTGCATTTAGATGACCAAGTTTCTTTAATATTTTATTAAATGTATTTTAATGAAATTTGCAAATATAATTTAACTAAAATACTCTGGCATATAGTTTAATCCTTTCTGAATGTATTAATGAAAAAATAAATTAATTATCAAATTATATGTGAAAATAAGAATGAGTAAGTAGCCGTTTTCACTACAATACTGGAAATCAAGATAGAGGTTTGCTCTTAAACTACATACTCACATTGGTAGTCCGTCATTTTATTAAACTTTTATTTTTAGTTTTTTTAGTTTTATGTCTACTATGTACTGTGGTGTTATCAAAAGTATTCTAGTATTTTTTTCAATCTTAAAAACATTTTGAAGTTTGTTCTATAATATTTTTGCTTAAGATTTATAAGAAGATTTTATAACGCTAATTCATTAGTATTTATGTTTTTTTTTTTAAATATTAAAACGTCTTATTATCTGTTTTTTACCTACATTGGATTCTGAGTTTGAGTGAGAAGGTGAAACTATTTTCACTGCATCTAAGCTTCATTAGGCCTTTTGTAACTTTTCCAGTAGTAAACTTTACTCTTCTGCCTCAATACACAGCTAACTTATGTGGTTGATGTATGCTATTTTTCTTACTCTGTCTACTATATATATTCATATAGTATATAATTTTTCTAGGCAGTCTCAGGTAGTAGTCGGTATTTGGGGCTTATTGCGACTGTTTGTCTACAACCCAAGATGTTATACCATCGTGCTTTAAATGCATTATGTGTATTTGCTATTAGTATAATGTTAAGCTTTTTTAGTGGTAGTGCGGTCTATGGTTTAGGTTCACACGTCTTAAGGATTGATCTTTTGCACGCCAATCTATCAACTTTAACGTTACTTTTTGTGTTAGAGTGCTTTTTTACACAGCACAACTTAATGTTATTTGCGCAAGCTGCTAATGTGAAAGCTCTATGTCATTCTAATAGTAGTTATTTTTGTGGCATAGAAGAAGAATTTTGGTCAAAAAACATCAGATTTACTCTCACTAAGAAAGCACTTACCGACTAAACTGTGTAAATTGCCCGGAACTTTGAGACCGTTAAGCTCATGGACAGAAAAACAAAACTTATGTCAAAAAAGGAACTGCTACGTTCTATAGGCTGAGAAATGGTTTAGATTATGAATTAGGTATGGTTAATCAGCAGATGAACTAGGCGCTTATGTTGCAAAACTTCTTTGACTGGCTTGGCAAATCGGGTTAGATCAAGATTGGAGTGAAACGCGAGATTATTGAAATACTTTGCGGCCAAAGTTTGTTGGCGTAGTGGAGGAATTTCAAGATCGCTTTTCATATTAAAATTTTGGACATACCATGGAGTTTCAAGGAGCATCTGCAAAATCGTGCTTTGGAAGAACTTTAGTCTAGCGTGGGAAGAGATAGACAATTTTAAAAAAGGAATAAGAGTTGAATCAGATCACCAGCCATTAGAACTCAGCTTAACTGAGAAAACTGTGAGAAGACAGGAAAATGAAAAAAAAGTGAAGAGTGGATAATATGGACGGAAGAAAGTGTAATAAAGTATAAAAAAAATCTGAAAAAAATTAGAGAAAACGGAAAAAAAGTCAAAGAGATAATGTGGGAACTAGAGGGAACAATCGGGGAAGCGGTCGTAAAAAAAATAGAAAAATAGAAGAAAAAACAAAAAAAGCAAATGGTAGAACAACAAATGTACTAAGAAAAAACTAGAAGCCAGATAGATGTTAAGACACTGTAGAAACAACAAAAACACAAAAAAAAGAATAAATGAAAAATCAGAAAGCATACAAAAATCAGTGGAAAAAGCTAAAAGTGAATTTATAAAAAAAGAAGAAATAAAAATTTAAAAAATAAAGACAGAAGCAAAAGCATAGAAATACATAAACAAAGAAATAAGAAAAAAACAGGAAAATATTGAGGCAATACCAATGGAACAGTGGAAGGAACACTTTTCAAATTTGTTTGGAGAAAAAAAAAAAAAAAAAAACTAAACATACAAGAGCCAGTCCAGGAAGCAAAAGAAATTTTAAAGTAAACTATATGAAAGAAGAAAAAAATTCAAGAAAACAAAAGTGGCTGGTATGGATGGGATACAAAATGAAGCGTGGTTGTATGGTACGGAAGAGCTGATTAAGAAATTAAGTGAGCTGATAAACAAAGTATGGAAGGGAAAAAGGTTTCTGAGTTAATGGAGAGAATGTCTCAGATGCCCTATACATAAAAGTAGAACCAAAAAGCTAGTAAATAATTACAGGAGAATAACACTACTGAATACGGCATATAAGGTCTACGCAATGATATTAGAAGAAAAGTTGAATGAGGAACTGAGTATGAATAAGATAATTTTAGATGGGCAAGCCAGATTTAGAAAGAGATGAGGTACCATGGATAACGTATATATTTTACATCATATTGTGGAAAAAGAAATAGCAGAAAAAGGGGGAAAAATTTATACATTATTCATGAATCTAAAGGCGGCACTTGATAGTGTATATAGAAAGAAACTGTAGAAGTGTATGAGAGATAAAGGAATTAGCGAGCACGTGGTAAGAAGAATATGAGACGTGTATAAGGAGACAGCAAGTAGGGTATGTGTTAACGGGAAAATGAGTGAAAGATTTTGGACAACAAAATGAGTAAGACAAAGCTGTCCATTGAGTCCTATTTTATTTGCAACCTACATAGCAAATGTAGAAAAAAAAAGTTGAGGTTATTTCAAGCAGGAGGGGTAGTAGTTGGTAGGAAAAAAGTGTAGTTGCTAGCATATGCAGACGACATGGTAATACTAGCAAAAGAAGCGAAGAAAATGAAAAAGATGATGAAAAGTTTAGAAAAGTATTTTAGAAATAAAAGTTTAGAAGTCAATGTAAAAAAAAACAAAAATTATGATGTTCAAAAAGGGGATTGAGAGAAATAATGTGAAGAGCTGGAAATAAAATAGACAAGGTATTACGGAAGTAATTTTTTTTAAATATTTGGGATATGTTTTTTGCACAAATAACACAGAGAGCAAACACATTAAAGAGATGGCTCGAAAAGCAAATAAAATAGTAGAACAAGTTTGAGGAATAAGTGAAAGAAAATTTGAATGTATGAGAATAAAAGGATTTATGTTTGATAGTTTAGTTATTATTATGATATTGTATAGGTCAGAAATATGGGGATGGAAGAAAAAAAAAATAGAAGCAATACAGGTAAAATATTGGAAATGGGTGCTAGGTTTAAATAGAGAAACCCCTGCATATGTTGTGCTGAAGGAAATAAAAAAAAATAAATTAAGAGTAAAAGCAGAAATAGAAAACAATAAAGAATGAAGAAAGAATGAGACAAAGACACGAATGTAATATCTTACAAGTACGCATGAAAGAAAAAATGAGAGCAAGAAATGAAAAAGTAGGAGAGATTACGAAAAATTATTACAATAGAAATGGGTATGTTAGTCAAAAAATTAAAAGAACAAGAGAATCTGCGATGGAGACATATGGTTTGAAATTATGGAAAGTGATAATGATATACAAAGGCAAGAAAGGAGAATACGAGTGAAAAAGTCTAAGTACAACGCAAATGATAAACATATTATAGAAAGTGAACTGCCAATATACTTAGAGAGCAATAGATATAGTAAAATTAATAAAAAGATAATTGTAGGATTCAGATGTAGTAATGAAAAGCGAGTGACAAGGTTTTGGATGAAAAAGGATTTGAAAATGTGCAGAATGTGCGGAAAGATTATGGAAACTATGGAACATATGTTGAAAGAGTGTAACAAAATGAGAGAAGAACAGATGGAAAAAAATAAGATATTGAAAGGGGACGGAAGATAGTTAGATTTGAAAAAGGCAGTAAAAAAACAAAGAAAAAAGTAGACAAACAGAGAAAAAAAGTTTTAATTGTGTTTATTTTATAAGGATTACGTTTTATTATTTTTAAAAGTTATAAATGTATTTGTAAATGTAATTTTTAAGGCCAAAAAGCAAGAAATAAACGTGTTAATAACAAGGCTCTACTTACTACCCTACCTTATCTTATTCAAATGTTTTACCAAAATAGATTTAGATCTTCAGTGTATAATTGGATTTTATTTCAAAGAGATAAACCACTGCTTTACGGAAGCATCGAAACTAAGTAATTGTTTGCCAATCTGGTATTGACTTGACGTGCAACCTGTACTTGAGCTCCTTGTCAAAAGTTATCTCTAGATACTTAGCAGCATTGGATTATGATATGAAAACGTCGTTAAGACAAACGTTCTCATAAAAAGTGATCTGCCGTTGTGTGAAGAGAACAGCCTTGCTTTTCTCCGGATTTACTTTGATAGGCCAGTCATTTAACCAGCATTCCAGGTTGGAGGTAATAATTACCATTGGTTACTTTGAAATGTAAAGAAGTGCTGTGTTGTCCGCGTGATGCGCCATTTTAACGCCATGATTTTATTCCGAAAGCAATTTCTGCAACAAAAAGGTTAAAAAAGATTGAAGAGAAATTAAAACTTTGAAGGCCTCTTGCTGTAATCTTTTATGGGAAAAAAGGTGCTTTTGAATTTTAACAACCAGAGCTCTGCGATTTTAATATAAAGCTATTAGCCTTATAAGACGCAATAGAGAATTTTAACTGTGTAGTTTGAATAAAAGACTTCTATGCCAAACTTTGTCAAAAACTTTTTCTAAGTAAAAAAAGACCACTCCTATGACCTTTTTCAACCTAAAACCCTCAACGATGATGTCTGTTAGTCGGTTTAGTAAGTGGACGGCCAAGTACGTTTATTGGAACTCATGTTAATGAGAAGAAAATAGATTATTTGACTACATAATTCTGAATTAAATCCAAGATTACCTTATAACCTTACTCAAGGTGCATAGTATGGTAATAGGCCGGTAGTGTTGAAAAAACCGCCGGATTTTTCCAGGTTTTGGGATATTAATTACGAGTGATTCTTTCCAAACCGTAAAAAAGTGCCTGGTACAAAGAATCGTATTAACAATATTGGTTAGAGCCAATATTGATTTATGCAAAAATCAATTCAACGCTCTATTTTGAATTCCGTCAAAGCCAAGAGCAGACCGGGTTTTACGTCGGTTGATTAATTTTTAGATTCAAGACGGTCTAACGCTTTCTAGCGGCGCGGCGTCGTCGACGATTTTCAAGAATTTTTCAACTTTTTGTTAAACTCTTTTGACGTGCTTCATATTTGTGTATGGTTGGAATAGGGACCGGCCAGTTCCTTAAGTTTTTAGAGGTTCTCTACATTGAATGTTGGTCTTTGGTGAAAGATTCCAAAATATTTTGCCAACACAAATTTTTGTGTAACCTTAAGGCTGTCTTCACTTTTCCGTGAAAAAAGTTTAAAGTCAGCACAGTAACCACAATTGCATTTGATTCTAATGAGACTAGTTTAGGTGTATTAACCTTGGAATGGTCCAATTGTCTTTTAGCAAAAACAAGTGTTCTATGCTTCAGCTTTACTTCTGACTATCCCAAACACGTAAAAGTATTTAGTAGTCTCAATATCTAAGTGGGTGAGTGCTTTGTCTTGGACACCAACCAAGAGTTGTTTTACGTGAAAAGGTGGGTGTTTTGTAAAATACTTTTACCGTTAGCATTTCAAAAACAGATCCTAAACACAGCTTCTGGTGTATCAGCCATTATTGTGGAAAAGAAGCGGACATCATTTTTTATTAAAAATCGTTAAAGTCGTTGAGAAGAGCAACTATCGTATTATTACCTTGCGCCAAAATAGATGCCAACGGCGACACAACATTTGCAAACGGTTTGTTTGTTTACGATTTTAGGTGAGCCGATGCCCACCTGTAAGCATCACTTAAGGCAGGAGCCATGCGGATTCTCTCATAAATATTCCGCAAAGAAATAAGTAGGGCAAAAAGCACTTGTGTCATTTTGCCAGAAAGACCGGCTGGAAAAGCCGCTGATAGTTTTGGACCAGCGACCGATGACGGTTGGGGAGGAAAGACTAAAGGTCTATTAGTAGAGAAAATAGACTCATCTTTGTTTGTTTACGTTTGGCGGCCAACTTCTTTTTCTTTACAATGATAAAACCATTAATTTTTGTTTTTTGCTTTTCTTTGCGGTGGCGGCTTGAAAGGCGTAGCCTTTTTTTCTTTTTTTAATTAAGAGGAAGCCTGTTTGTTTTGACATCAGACCTTGCTTCCGAGGAAAAAAGTCAAGTTGGCTTTTGCCGCTGGCGATGGCCCCTACGTTCATCTTCTTCTGAGTGCTTAGGTTCTTAGAAGTAGGGAGAACTTTTGTTGTAACAAAGTCCTCCAGCAAATGAAAGGCGGGTCCTATTTCTTTGATTCTTTTTGTAAGGTTGGCAATAGTGGATGCCATCGCCAAGTGGGTGAGCGCGTTTAAAGAAGACGGGTGCTAGGCTTGTCTCTTGCTTAAGTTCTGTCTTTAGTTTTTTTCTATGGCTAACCCTCTAGCATACTTCCGGATGGGGCTTACACCACGATTTTCTTTCCGATAACGGAGGATGGTAGCTGCTGCTTTAGCTTGGACGTTATTGCAACAGCAATAAATTCTACTAAAAGGGAATTTATTCTGTCTATTGTACCAGTATACAACAGACATAATAAATTAAATTAGTGCAAAATAATTTTTTTGTTGAACTGCAACTGCAATAAAAACTGTACACTACTACGTTGTTTTTCTGGGACAATGCTTACTTGTCGGCTGCTGGCTGTCAACTGGTAATATAACTGAATTGTGGTATTGAATAGTAGCCTTGATGTGGTTTTAGATTTTTTTATTTGTTCTAATGCTGTCTATTAGAGTTTGCACGTTTTCACTACTTTTTGAGTTACTACTTCTATCGCCTCATGAGTTATTTTAGATATGTTTTGATAAATAAGATGTACATATATTTAATTAAAAAAAAATATAATGTCTTAGAAAATTCTGCAGAAAATTGTGTCTTTGTCTTTTTGTGTGGTGATGATTTTTCTCAACCTATTAGATGGACTTTTGTTTTAGAGGGTTTGGAATTCCTGGGGTATACCTAAGTTTTATCACCAGATGATACAAGTTTGTAAAATAAGTTTTTATACTTTAATTTTCTTATTTCTCTAACAATAACTAAAACTTTTTCTCGGCGGTCAATCAACACCAAACTTTGTTGATAATTTTGTTAGTATATGCAGAAATCTTTTAGAGTTTGGGTTATTATTAATTTAATAAATATTCTCTTAATTTGAATTACTTGCACTAATTTGAAAATAATTTTTTTATGGATATTTAAGGGCTACTATTTTCTTTCTTATTACGGAATAAGAATAAACGTAAGTTTTAACTATTCTTCGTCAGCTGTTTTATACTGCACGACGCACAGCACAAATCTGATACACTTAGCTCAACGTTTTGTCATTTTATGTTAGAGTTTTTAGTAAGTTTTTTGTGAACATGTATAGAATGTGGGTATACAATGTTAGTGTATATGTTGAATTTCTTTAATAAATATAGATATGTCAATAAAAGACTACAAAATTAGGCGCAAGGTTTTTTTAAAGTATGCACTTTATTGTATTATTCTAATTTATTATGCAATTATTTGATTAGAATCTAATGTTTTAATGCTATTTTGCCAGGCTCATTATATTTATATTATTATATATTTTATAAATTAATTAAAACATACTACCGCCAAGTAATGGGTCTACTAAAGTATAATAGTAATTTTAATTATATTTTCTAGTAACAAAAACTTTTTCGCATATCTTTTAAGATAATTGACAATAAATTGAAATCATATTGTAGGTTTTATTTATTAACAAAAAAACTAAAACGCTTGTTGGAATTTTTGTTTATGATATATTGTATTTATTTGTATCAATAAAATTTTGCGTTCTATTTAAATACATAAAATTACGTAAGGCATGTAAGAAACGTTACAGTTTTCCAGATCTTAAAAACCTGAATAAATCATAATCATTTTTTTTCAAATGTAGCTCATATACATACGTTTTATTTTAAATCCCATGTCGGGTTCCCGGACCTGGAAAACGCAACGCGTATCATGAGCCGTAGGGAATTTGTTTTTTTTTTAATATATCTGGTTTAGAAACATTTTATATGGCTTGTGTTCCAAATAAATTTATGGAAATATTATTTCAAGTAGATAGTAAATTCGATTAAATCTCGTGGGAATCAGGTCAAACGAAGAGCATTTCCTATAACAGGTTAGCATAATGATTGTGGAGCTTTTCACAAAAGCTTTTCACTCCGGGAAAGCTTGCTAAGAATACTTTAAGGCGTCGTCGTCGCTTTATTAAATATGTATCATAATATATAAATTATTTAAAAATAAAATATTATCAATTTTAAATATGTATTAAATTTATCTATGACTTATCCTATATCATGAAAATGATCTAAAAGGATTAATAAATTCTATTCTATTCTATTCTATCAATAAAATAGTATTACTTAAAATTTAACTTAAAATTTCATAAAATTTACCAGAATCTTTAAATTAAAGAAATTGTTAAAAACAAATAAAATGTTATGCTTTGTGGATTGGTTACATAATTGATATTTTGTGCAATAATAAATTATATAAATTTTAAAATGTAGCAATTTATTATTTAAAAATTTTAAAAGTCTATATATACAAAATCTGAATTGCGTATATTTTGTCATTTCTTAAGAGAACCAGGTCAAATGGCGAGGATTTTCTTTAACAGGATGGTAGAATATTTGTGGAGATAAATGTCTATAGAAAGCTTTTCACAACGTTGCGTGAATGCTTGCCAGGGACATCTCCACCATATTGAGGTTTATTGTGAATTTGGGTCAAATGCTAGGGATTCTTTTCTTTATGAATACATAAAATTGTATGAATGAGTATGTAAGTGATAATAATGTTGATTATTATAAATGTACTAAATTTCATCAATGCTTAAAATATTTAAAAAATTTACTTAACAATTTCCTGCTATTGTCAAGTAAACTCAGGTCAAATGTTAGGGATTTTTTGCATCAGGGTTGTAGAATCATTGAAGAGAATAAAGCTTTTCTAGTACATATTGCTTTTTCAATGATGTGTACATATTATATATGTTAAATCGGTTGAGTATGAATTAAATTATAAAAATTATAAGTTACATCAAATTATGATTAAAATAAAATAATAAAATTGTAAGCTAATCCAGAAATGAATTGTAATGTTTAGAGAGAATAGATATAATAATATAAAAAAGTTGCAACCTCACGTATTATCTTAATTTATCCTGTTGAGATTTTAATAACTCCAGCATGCAGGTATTGACGATTGTATTTTTGTTTTGCAAAAAAGATTGTATAAATAAGAAATAATTTAAAAAACGCAAAGAAGTTTATTTATTTTTTTGCAAAAAGGTTGATAGATATAATTAAGTTAAGTAATATTTTTATTAATAATAAAACTAATTAAGTAATTAATAGCTTTAATGTTGGATGTTTAAGTAACAAATTTTATGTGTAATTTGGAGCGAGTCAAAGCACAACAAATAAAAAAAGTTATGGAGTAGGTCGTTGAAATTTATATTTCTTAATGAAGTTCTTTCCGCTATATATAGGTTATTAATTATTAAGGGCGGTTTTTTGACGTTAGACAAAATCATTAATGCATAATCTATAATATTGTTTTGTAAATATGTTCCGGTCAGTATGGGTTAAGTTCAGCGTTTTTATATATTCAGCGGAAGTGTCTTGTTTTTAAAATTGTAGTATGCTTATATATTTCCAGAATAGTGATGAATGGATAATTTGTGAATACACTATATAATCTTATTTCTCAAAAATGCATTAAAATATTGTGTTAGATGGCTGTATAATGAATGTTTTTCAGTAATTTTTTAATGACTAGTGGTAAAACAATAATTTTAGGTAAAGATTGGTTTGAATTTGTTTTATACTCTCTATAAACATACTGGTTTAGTAGTTAAATGGTTTTATACTTTTTATTTTTGTTTAGTAAATCATACCTAAGTGCTGAGTTTTTATCTTTTATGAAGAAAGTATTTTTGTCTATTAGATTGTCGTTGAGGGTACATAAAATTGTCTGTAAGAGTGGCTTTAAAACTAAATTTTTTGATAAATTCTTGCTAAATTTGTCTTAAAACAAAAATTATTTGGACCATTATGACCAAATTGTTGATTAATAAGCTAAAATATATGTGTAGTATTGGTATATTTATTTTAAACATAGCTTTTACATTTGTGAATCTTACCGAGTTTGTAAAAAAATTCTGTTCCAATCAATAATTTAATTTCCTTATAGTTAACTTATATCAGAAAATCTTATTTTTTTAAGAACATTGACAATTTTCTTGGCAAATGTTTGATACAGCATTTGCAAAGTGATGGTATATATTTAATGCTTTAATTTTGTGTAGCGTTTTTTCATTTGCCATTAAAATGTTTATTTCTTTTTTTACTGCCATTTTGACTTTTTGTTTAATAATATGTATTTTTTCCATATTTTGTTTAATATTTTATTTTGATTTATTGTAGAATATCCAATTTATTGCATATCTTGTCATTATTTATTAACATTTTCGTCTAGTTCCATTTTCCCATTATTGTTTTTTCACTTTTACAAATTTATAACCTGTTACTGTATCTCTTGAGCTAAAATTGATTTTGAGTTTTTTTTCCGTAATGTCTTCAGTCTGTATTGTTTGTGTCGACATTTCCATTTCTATTTTTTTTTGTCTCCTGTTCCAATTTCTGTACTCTTTCAAACTCCAGTCTCTCCATAACTATCTTTAAGAGATTTGACATTTTTTATATCTCCAGTCCACTGTTTACCTACTCACTAGTTAACTCACTAAATAATTCTACCATTGCTTCTTTTGTTGTATGGTTATTAACTATTTTTGCTTTATTGATACTACCTGACAAGTTTATTTTTCTTCTTCTTGTTGCGGTTTGAGCCTAGTTTTTTGCTTAATTTGTTATTTCCACGGTTTTATGTTCTATTGTGTAATCACTAAAGGTGCTGCACGTCACAATACAAATATTTTTTTTAAACAGAACCGCATCTTTTTAAATTATCACAAATATTCACAAACGCACGTCGCAAAAACAGTTTTTTCCTAGTCCCTGGAAACCGCGTTGATTACGTATTTAACATTTTTGTTAGGACATTGTGAGGTGTTGGCAACAGCAAGTGGCCCTTGAAAATCACTAGCGCATACCTTTCGGTTTTCTGCTCTGCGTTGATCTCCTGCTGTTAATTTGTTCTTGTCATTGTCACTAAAGTGAAACTAGTTGACTGCGGCAACACATGCTGTCCCTGGTCCAATTTTTCCTATACCCTTCTTTTCTGTCCTACTTCTACATTTTTCCTTTTTCCTATTCTTGCTATATTTATCCTAGATATTCTATATTTTTATTAACTTCTTTCTTGTCGTATCTTTTTTCTTTTATAAATAGTCCCAGACTTGGCAGTTTTACTTCTAGCGAGGTTCTAGAATTTTCGTTTGAAATTAGTTCTTTGTGTCCCTTGGTTGCCAAATATACTCTGATTATTTAGAAAGTTGCATTCACTGTCAATTTTGAGATGGTGTATCTGCTTTATGAAAATTGCTTAGTCAATTCAGTCAGTTTGCTTTCCTTGGACAGTTTTTTAAATTTTTTTTCTTATCTCTGGAATTTTAGTTGGTACTAATATTTCAGTAAATGTTCTTCTCTTGTCTATCCTTTCACCGTCCATTCCTTGGTAAGCATAAATGTTTTAGCTTTCTTTGTTTTTTTTGCTTTCATTTAGCTTTTCGCTCTTCTTTTTTTTGTTTTCTGTGACTTTTGATCGGTGTGTTTTCTTCCATTTTAGTTTAACTAAATTTTAAAGCTTCAAACTCCTCTATATTTTTGGTTTTCTTTATGGCATTCAATATCAAAACGGATGTATGCATGATTAGACAATAAAGGCTATTCAGACACGTATCACTTTTAAATTATTTCACTCGTTTTTTTATTTGCAAATTTTAGGTTAAAAACTTTGCTACGCGACTTATTGCAGAACGTTAGCGTGCTATCTTTGTTCATAATAATAATAATAATAATAATAATTTATTGCCCAACAGGTTAAACCTTATTACAGAACAACATATTAAAAACTACAGTAAATACAGGTACAATAAAATTACAAATAAATAATTAAAAGTTAAAAAAAACATACTTTTCAATAAAAAAGTTCACGAATACACTTTAAAAAAACACTTGAATTAGCATTAAAAAGATCACACTTATTTGAAACACTATTGAACGTTGAACACATTATAAAAGATGGAGATTTCACCATTGCCGACGTCTTTGCAGGTGGATTATAAAAACAGTTTGTGGTCCTGGAATTGACTCGTGGTACTAAAAAATTTAAATTATATAGCAGATCAGGAGAATCAACTGAGTTGTGTATAATTTTATGCAAAAAAGAAAGTATTGAAACCGATCTTCTTGCTGCCAATGGAACTGCATCAAATTCCTTACGGAGCTCACCATGGTCAAATCCTTGAGGCGGAAAATAGTTGAAAGATTTAAACCATAAATACTTAAAAAATTTTCGTTGAACCGCTTCAAGAGAATTAATATCGCAGCTGTTAATTGGGTTCCATATCACTGAGCCATACTCAAGAACGCTTCTGACTAGGGTGTAGTATAACACAATTATTGCTTCAGTGTTATTAAATTCTTTAATGTTGCGCAAAATAAAGCCTACTAGTTTATGCGCTTTAGATATTACTGACGTTAAATGGTCAGAAAAAGTTAGTTTAGCATCAAATATAATGCCTAAGTCTGTAGTTTAATTAACACGCGCAATAGCCACTCCATCCGATAAATATTGGGCTGCAACTGGATTGAGTTTCTTAGTGTATGTTACAAGTTTACATTTACTTACATTAAGAAAGAGGCGATTAGTATTACACCAATTATTTACTAAACTAATATTGTATTGAAGATTAACACAGTCTTCAACAGAAATAATTGCGGAAAAAATTTTGAGATCGTCAGCAAAAAGTAAATGTTTACAAGTTAAAATATTTGACAGATCGTTAATAAAAAGTAAAAACAGTAATGGACCTAGGTTAGATCCTTGAGGCACGCCTGACGTTGGACAATATTCAGAAGAGTTACAACTATTGTAAGAAACATATTGACTACGGTTATCTAAATATGATTTAAATAATAGTAAAAGATTGTTACTAAAACCAAATTTATCGAGTTTGTGTAATATAACGGAATGGTCTATTGTGTCAAACGCCTTTTTAAAATCAAAGTATATACAATCAACTTGACCCTTGTTATCCACTATCTTTGATGTAAAGTCAACAAAATTGCACAAATTAGTAGTTGTAGAGCGTTTTTCCATAAAGCCATGCTGAGTTGATGATAACAAGTGTTTGACTTTAGGATAAATGTTAGAATACAGAATCATTTCAAAAACTTTTGCAAAGTTAGAAATAATGGCAATAGGTCTATAATTGATAATGTCAGCACTAGCGCCAGATTTTAAAACCGGGCAAATTTTTGCTTTTTTCCAAACATCAGAAAAACTATGATGGTTGAGAATAATATTAAAAATTTTGCACAATGGAACGCAAAAGATATCAGCACAGTCTTTAATAATGAAGCTGGGTATGCTATCATGTCCGCTCGTCATTGAATTCTTCAACTTTTTGAGTGATGTCAAAACATCAGATTCGCTTAAGTTAGACACATCTATAATAGGAAAGTTATTGCAAGTGGAATGAATCGGATTAAACAAAGTAAATGGTTGAGTATAAGTACTCTTAAAATAATTAGCAAAAGCGTCTACAATACTAGAAGAAGAGTCAAAGCTTTCACCATCAAGTTTCATTAAACCAGGAATACGAGTTTGGTTGTTCTTTGAGCGGACAAACGACCAAAACTGTTTAGGATTAGATTTAATATTATTTGCTGTTAACAAAATATAATTATTGTATTCAACTGATATTTCTTTTTTTAGTAAAGATCTAGTTTCTTTAAAGTTGTTATATGAGTCAGTAGATTGAACACGCTTATAAACAGAGTGTAATGCATTTTTCTTTTTCAAAGTATTAATAATATTTTTAGTGAACCAAATAGGATATCTCTTAGAAATAGGTTTACAAAGAGGAATATGTTTATCAAAATAACTAAAAATTAAAGAATAAAACTGAAAAAGTGCTATGTCAGGATCAGAAAAATTACTAAACTCAAACCAGTCATGGTTGCATAAATCTTCATAAAGAAGAGGAAAGTTAGCTTTTCTAAAATTGTAGGTTTTGGTTAAACTAGTTTGAAAAGCAAAGTTATTAATCGGGGACGATGAAAAACTCATCAAAATATCTAAAGAAGGATGTAATTTATCTTCTTTAACAAATGGATTAAGATTGCGAATAACTTTACAAGAACAATTAGAAAACACAAATCTAAAAATCTATTATTAGAATTCACTGTAGCATTATACTGCTCCACATTAAGCATATTATAAAATTTGACATAATTGAAAAAATATTGCTGGAATTATTAGTAATATCTTGTTTAAAACTAGGCAGATTAAATAATATTAAGCTTATATTTTACTATTAATTCTAGGAGTTTTTCACTTTTTATGTTTATGTCCTTGCTTTCCCAAACGCATACAAGTTACAGTACAAGTAGTGAAGTTTTTGATAATAATAATATTTTTTCTTGAATCTTTTTCTATCACCACTTTGATTACAAATAGATCTCTAAAACATAGGTCCCATAATGGCATTAGATTAAGTACGTGCTTTGTTATGATACATGTACGAGGCTTGCATATAAGTTGGGCTGCTAGCAATCATCTGCCCAGTATACTTAGCCCCTTATAAATCCATTTTTTTTTTTAGATAAAAGTAATGTCAATATTGTGTTTGAAATATACGCAATGAGGGCTGCAAAAACTACCCATGCAGTAAAGTAAATCAATTTTTACAATGTTTATCATTAAACTTACCGTAAGTGTTCTATGCCAACCGGCAATAAATTTTAATCTATTCTAGTTTGTCTTTGTCTTTTTAAAGGAGGCCAGAACCCAAAAGCTATTAAAAAAGTTTACTCCTTAAGTGTTAAATCTTGTTAGGTTTTGGTTTAAAATTGATCAATTTATCAAGATAGTTGTTTTTACAATTTTTGCTTCTTCAGAGTTAAAGTAGCAATTGAAGGACTATTTTAGAATTATTGCTAGTGCAGTGCTATTTAGAGTGTCTATAAAAATCTTAATTGAGGTCACTTTGTCGTCTTTGCTTTTTTTGTCGAATGTTTTGGTTATTTTGGCGTGCTGCTGCTAGACAGGTTTTGTTTTGCAAAAATTGCCTTACCACTTAAAAAATTTTTTTAGAATCATTTGTTTAGTTTTGCTTGTAAAACTAATTTTGCAAAAAACTTTTGTGTTTAATAATAATAATAATTACGTTTTTTATAATTTAAATATAATTGGCAACGTTTTGGCTTACTATTTGACAAATTTTGTCACAATTGTTTGATTAGGTTTTGTTTTAAAACCAGTTTTGTAAAATTAATCCAAAATTTTAATTTTTGAAACTTACTGAAGCTGTTTTTTACGCTTTCTATAAATTCAGTATATTGAAAAACACTTCAGCATACTACTTAACAATTTTTGTTACAATTGTTTGATTAGTTTTTGTTTTAAAAATAATTTTGATTATTTTTTTCAAAAATTTATGTTTAAAGCTTATTTAGGTTATTTTTTGATAACATTATTACGGTTTTTTTAATACTAATATATTTGGCAACATGTTATCTACATTTTCAACAAGTTTTGTCTCAATTGTCTGATTGGTTTTTGTTTTAGAACTAATGTTGTTAGAATTTTTCGTAAATTTAATAACTATCATCTGAGTTGAGCTATTTTATTGTAACATTATTACAGTTTCTATAATTTAAATATAATTGGCAACATTTTGCCTTACAACTCAACAATTTTTGTCAGAATTGTTCAATTAGTTTTTGTTTTAGAACCAATTTTGCAATAAATATTTGGAATTTTTACGTTTAAAGCTTAATTAGGTTTTTTTATTGTAACATTTTTATAGTTTCTAAATTAATAATATGTTAAGCAATCTTTTGATCTACCATTAAGCAAGTTTTGTTAGAAATGTGCAATTATTTTTAATTTTAGAACCAACTTTGCAATAAATTTCTTATTTTTTTAGTTTTAACGCTTTTTTGAACTATTTTATTACAACTTTACTACGGTCTTTATATTTGCAATATATTTGGCAACATTTTGGTTTACTACTCAATAAATTTTGTTCCAATTATTTAATAAGTTTTTGTTTTAAAACCAATTTCTAAAGTTTTTATGTTTAAAGCTTACTTAAGCAATTTTATTGTTACATTATTACTCTTTCTATAATTTCAATATATTTGGCAATATTTTGGTCTACCAATCAACAAGTTTAGTCACATTTGTCTAGTTAATTTTTGTTTTAAAACCAAATTTGTAAAAAAAAAAATATTTTTAAAGCTTACTTACAAAATTGTTCAATTAGTTTTTGTTTTATGACCAAACTTCTGAGAAATGTATGTAATTTTTGTTTTTAAAGCTTAAGAAAACTACTTTACCGTAACATTTTTTATCTATAATTCTAATATATTTAGCAACATTATGGTTTACTACTCAATAAATTTAGTCACAATTGCCTAATTAGCTTTTGTTTTAGAACCGAGCACAAAAAATATAGAGATATCAGAAAAAAAAAACTCAAATAAAAATTAAACGTGTGTATGTTAACACCAGGTACCAGCTACAGTTTCAAAAGCAAATAAAAAAAAACAGAACAAAAACAGAAACTATTATAGTGAGCAATCAAGAAAATATGCACACTTATTGAGACAGACAAAAATACAAATGAAAGGATTTACATTCAAAAAAATAAGAAAATAAAAAAAAGCAAAGTTGTCACTAATAACAAAGAAAAATGAGACCAAAAAAAAAAAATAAAAAATAGAATAGAAAGTTACAATATGAGAAAAACTAACAACGAACTCACAGGAGACTAGAGAAAGAAGTAGGGAAACCAACGTCATACAAGCCAATAATTTGCTTAATCAATACACTAAGATAACAAAAAAGTCAATGTGCTGAGGATATAAAAAAAAGTCAACATTGTAATAATAGCGTTGAACATAAAAAGAGCGTTTAACAACGTGTTATAAAAAGCAACTATAAAAGCGGCAAAGAAAAATATTACTTATCAGAAAAAAGATCAAAATATTATGAAACTACTTACAAAGTAGAACTTAGTGACCAAAAAGAAAAAATTCAAACTGATTAGAGTAGCTCCGCACTATGAGCAAAATTGTGAAACCTAGTATATAAGGCTGCAAAAGGCATGATAATAACGGCATTTTTGGATGAGTTAGCACTAGTAGGCAGAGTACTATATATAAATAAGAAATACGAGTTTAAAATTAAGAACACATTAAACAGAGGCAAGATGGCTATCAACTAAAAGAACTAATAAAAAAACAGATAAAACAGATACAAGACCAATTAATAACAATAGAAAAAAAAATTCAAATACTTTGTTGCAACACTTGAAGCAAAACAATGTAACAAACAGGTTAAGAACGCTGTCAACAAATCATAAGAAATATAGAGAAAGCTAAATACATTTATGCTGAACACTTTTGTTGTTTAAATAAAAGCCAGAAGGCTAATAGCAAAGGCAGCAAGAAACAAATTGTTATACGTTTCAGAAACATGGAAAGAAACTACGAAGGCAACACTTTTTGCAAATATGATGAAAAAAACAATAAAAATAAGGCAAATAAAAAAGCAAAATAGGTAGAAAAGAGGTGTGTGGAGTAGAGGAGAAAAGAGAAAACGGACAAAAAAACTAATCTCGGTGATAAAAGAATAAGAAAAATAAACTCAAGACGTGCAATTATACAACACAATCACTGACCGGAAAATATTGCCATGCGCAAAAAAATTCCAGTATTTCTAAATATTATTAGTACTTAAGTACTGTACAAAATTCAAAATTAAACAAAAAAATAGATACGTAAATCAAAAAACTTAACTATCGACTAATAATAAGGCTATTTTTGTCAAGTTCTATTAGGTTGGTTATGGATATTCCTAGTTTTTATATTAAAGAAGCGTGTTTAGTAATTTATCTGTTAGTACATCCTAACCGGGTTGGTCATTACGTAACGTAATATTTATGTGAGCGTCGTTTTATTATGGCCACTACAATTGAAGCTCCCGCTAAATGCAAAATTTGATCTGTGCTCCGTTTTTTTCCAAGCTGAAGGCAATTTTGCGACTGAAATATATTATAACTTGTGTGTTGTGTATGAGAAAAACATTATTAGTGATAGTGCAGTGCAAAAATGACGCAGAATTTTTTAAAAAAGGCAAATTAATGTCCATGATAAAGGAGGTCTGAGAAAGAAGTTTGAATTTTATATGAGAGATGTTTGACCTTCCGCCCTGCATCCCAGACTTAGCACCAAGCAATTTTTATTTATTTACTAAAATGAAAAAAATAGTTCAAAGTTTAAAGCAGCGCACAGTAAAACAGAGCAACCATTTTTTGGCAAAAAATCTGAAACATTCATCCATCCTGACTTGAATTTAGACTTAAAAGGGTATATTTTGGTATTTAGATCGTTCTTCAGAATAGATTAACATTTCTTAAAATTGGTTTGTTAATAAATGAACAGATATTCAATTTAATTTTGTTCGGAACTTCTCAAAAACATTCATAAATTCTTTTTAAGTTATGAACGTATTTCTAGAAGTCGTTGAAACCAAGAAAAATAATCTTTTGTAAAATTTGCTAAAATCAATAAACAGCCATAGCCATAGTTAAGACGATTCCGACCGCTACTCCAAAGTTGCGGTTTTTGTTAAAATACTACAAATCAAGGCAGCGGTCGGTATGCTCTTAACTGTTAAAACTAAAATTGAAAAAAAAGCAAAATTTTAAAATGTACCTTAATTCTACTATGACTACACATTTCAACCATGTAAACAAAAGTGCTCGATCTAGCTCAATACATACCTAAAAATTTAAAAATTAAATTTAGAGCGATTTACGAAAAAATTACAGTCTTCAAAATTCACTCGACAAATTGTTTTAAACACAACGCTAAACGCAAACTTTAAAACTTATTTAAAAAGTGTTATCGGTTCTGACACACGCACATTTTTACAAGCCTAAGTGTTGGCTACACTAGGCCATAAAGACAAATATGTTTATTGCATTTTAATTTTTGAATTAATACCAGCTTTTAGAGTAACTGACCTCACTGTGCAGCGGTTCAACAGTAATTAATATCAATGTTTTAGTTTTATCTATTTCACAATGTCTAGCAGCAGTCAATCGTGGTTTATTTTGCAAAGAATTTCTTTATTATGGGTTTTGCTGGTTCAGAATATTTTTAATGTCTTTTAATATACTCATATTTAGATCTCTTCAATTTTGTTTAGCGTATCTTTGTGATGTGGCTTTACAACCATACAGAAGAACTGTCTAAATATAACCCATTGCATTTTTTTTTACTAATTTTTAAGATTAGAGTTTTGTTGACAGTAGCGATTTGAGTTTTTTAAAATTAATGATTTTGATGCGGCATCTTATTTTTTAAGATGAGTCAATTGTTTGGTTAATCTCAACATCTTACGTATTAAAAACATGTTTACCTTTTCCAATAGGTTTCTATTCAGTAGTAGTTGTATCGATTAGTTAGTTAATTAATTTATTTAATGTTTATCTACTTCTGCTGCCAAGGTTAATCACCGTCGCCAGAGATTAAGACTACCACATCTGGAAATTTGGATTAAAATTTAGGATTTTTAATCTAAATTATTGGGTTTTTTAACTTGCACCCAACGTCAAAACAGTACGCAGGGGATCTACTAAAGTTTTTTTTTTGTATTCAAAAGAAAACGTACTTATCACAACACATACACAACTGACCTTTCAGATAGGAGACAAACTCAAGACCTCTGGTGAAGCTGTCAAATACGCTAACCACTCCATTATCTGAGCTTTTGATGTTTTTGGGTAGTATCACGGTGTCATTGGTGTATCCACTAAAATATGAATAACTCAAAAATTATACATCAGGATTGTATGTAATCTTCATCTTCATCTTCATCAGCCTGTATTTATCCACTCCTGGACATAGGCCTCTTCCATATTTTTTCATGTATTCCGGTCTTGTGTAAGGAGCATCCAGTTCTTGTATGTATGTAATGTATTACCTCTATTTATAAATATGATTAATACCATATTAAAATTTTCTGCACAATATTTATAAACATCCATAAGATCAATTAACCTAACCTAACCTAACGTGAATTCAAAAACTTAACCATCGACTAAAATATATATAATAACTTACTTAAAACTTAACCATTAAATAAAAAAATATAACTAAACTTATAGACATTTAAGTTTTACGTAATTAAGTATGACTATTTCTAAACACTATTACTACCTACTGCACAATTTTTATAAAAATCCATACGCTCATTTAAAAATAGCTTTATTCTTAGTAAAATTACATACCTTAATCCAGAAATTTAGCTACTATCAAACAATATTATAGAACCAACGTTGAAATGAGTCAAACAAAAGTAAACAAAAATGTAAACTTTAAAAATCATTTTAATATGCGAATAAGAGCTCATATTTTATTTTATTTAATCAAAACTATCTATAACAATTTTTTTTAACTTTATTTCAAATATCCATAACATCCTGTTTCAGTTAAAAAATAATTTTAAAAATTCTTCTAAAAATTTGATACAACAATTTTGGTAAAATAAAAATAACATCAAATATAAATTTTATAACCTTAACAAAAGCAAAATTATACAATGATATTACAGCATTTATAAGAGTTTTAAAAATATTTACAGCTTTTTCTATAAAATAGTAAATAATCTCAAAAGGTTTTTTTATCAAGTTCAATAAATTTGTTAGCAAAAAAACTTTTAATATTACAGTACGTTTTGCTGGAGCATTGTTTCGAAGTTGTAAATCACCTAAAATTTAAAAATAATTTAAAAATTTATACAAACTTTGTAATTGAAACAAAATAAGAAAATGTTATTTAAAACCATCTTTTTGAAATTCTGAACATGTCCGCTTTATGGTATACTTTTAATATTATTTATAACAAGTTAAATTATTACTTACCTGATTTATATGATTGGGCATAATGCAAACTGCATGCCAATAGCAGGATCATTACTACCAGCTTCATTGTTCGCCAACTTGTAATCTATATACAAAAGTTTATAATAGTTTCAAGTTATAGTAACATAAAGTAAATATTTAAATTATAAGGTGCATTTGATTTATTTGAATGCACGTGTAAGCCATGAATGGCAAAACTTGTTTGACGTGTTATATGGTTATTATCAAAATATCATAAAGCTTATGTAATATATTTAAAATTTGATTGAGAAAATTAAATATTTTGTTATGTGCTGACGCATGCTTCAAATATTCTTACTTTTTTTTATTGTACAGCACGCACAACTCATAAAATAAATCAAATGCATTTTTCAGTTTAATTATTTACTTTGAGATAATAAATATAGATAACAAGTTAATGCACAATGAAGCTGCTATTTATTCTGCTAACATCATGCGTTTTGCATTATGCTTAATCATATGAATCAAGTAAGAATTATAACAATAAGTATAATTTAATTTAATATAAAATAATATCAGAATGATAGCATCAACTAATATATTTTTACCTTAAAAATCAGAGTTTTACGGAATTTAGTTCTACAATTTCTAAATATAATTAGTATTTATTGTACAAAATTTATTATCGATTAACTAATATATTTATAACTTAAAAATAGATATTAGAGTTTTACGGAATTTTGTACCACTATTTCTAAACATTACCCATAAGCTAATTTTTGGGCCCCACGAGATTTTGGTATTTAAGCCGGCATTTTTTACTCCAGATGAATACTGCAAATGCTTTTTGGTTTGGCCAATTCACCATCAGTATTCCATCAAGCTATCAACAAAGCATTGGGTAATTAAAAAAAAAAGTATGCTAATGACATTTTTGGAATTAATTGCAAAACGTTTCAAAACATATTTAGCGTTATAATAAATTACTGACTCACTTATTTAAAATATGTATAGAATGTAGTACAAAACTTTCTTAGTTATACCAATGCTTAAAAAAGTCGAAAATAATAAATATGAACAATTATAGGCTTATTTTCATAATTTCTTTATTAGGAAAAGTGTTTGAAATTCTTATAAAAGATTGTTTAATGCGTTATCTCAATAAAAATAACATTTTAACAGAAATCCAGTATGGGTTTCAAGCTAAAAATGTAGCACGGACGCTATTGAAAATCTTTTACAACACATAGTTGTCACATTTGTTATTATGTGTGATCTTAGTAAAGCTTTTGATTGTGTCAATCATAGAAATTGTGTGTTGATAACTGCTCCTTACCGCTGTAATGAGCCCTGCATACAACCTCCTAGACCTAACTGTCCTGTGTAAGCTCGACAATCTTTTGCAGATATTGTGCAACTCTAAGGCTTTAAATGCCAGTGCACAACATACTTTTGGCTGTTACATATAAAATCTTCCCTTCAGGGGCTCACAATTGTGAGTACGGGCTTGGCGCGCCCGAGGTGTAGTCTTGAGTGTAGTCTTCTCTTACTGAAATCTTTCTTATCAGTCTCCCTTGACTAACTCTTGTTCTTTTTCCCCGATGCTAGGGGTTACTATCTTTTATTTTCTCTTTTTTCTCTAACTCCTAATCCTACGGTGGTGGATCTTATCCGTGCCAAGAGGATGCATGGCCAGAAGGAGGTCAGTCTGGTCCTTAACGAAAGGAAACCTGGCAAAAGGTATAAATTGCACCTCTCCCTCAATGGATAGTGAAAAACGAGGAAATATCCACTAGGTAGGTACGGGCAGCAGATCGGACTCCCACCTTGCGCAAGCAGGCCGCCCAATTAGATCTGGTGTGAGCAACAATTCATTCTCGGAACAAAAGTTCCCCATAAAGTCCACCTGTAAAGGGAGACCCTTGTTCTCTAAGGTCAATACAAGCAACAGACTAACGCAACCCGGGCCTGGCACTAGCACTGATGCAGAGCTAAATAAAGAGGCTTTCTGCAAAAAGAGGTGAAGAGGCTGTCTCAAGGGACAAGATCCCGAGCAGACCGAGATTGAGAGCCTGAATCTCTACGGAACCCTCTGACCCGAGGACAATATTGAAGATAATTCAAGCCAGCAATCCCACGCTTCCAACTGAGGATTGGAGCGTAATTCAAGTAAGCGAGGCAACAGGTATGAGAAGGCAAGTGATTGTCATTCTCAACAAAGAATCCTTAGCGCCACTGGCTGAAAGTAAGGGAGTGATCAGCTACGGCTTCGGCTCCACTACCCTGAATGTTTACAAAAATGACCAGAGAACCCTAATCCCCTCGAGCAAAAGGGAGCCTCGGTCACATTTAGACAGTGAAATGTCAGACATGGAGGTCAGCAACATGCTCGGTCCACTCCAACTAGGTGAGATAAGCAAAGCAAAAGAGAATCTGGTGCTAATCTCTGACACCAAAGACAACAACGATCAAACAATAGACGAGGTGCTAGAAATACCTTTCAGCGATGGTGGGGGTTCTACAATGTAACTTTCACCACTCCAAAGCAGCCTCGGCTGGTTTCCATGGCATTATCAACAAAGCCAACCAAGTAAGGGCGGACGTGATCATTGGAGCCGATGCCAATGCCCACACACCGCCCCAAAGACCTTAGACCAATCAGCTTATCATTATTTCGGCTAAAGACGCTTAAAAGACTGATTGACTTGCACATGATTAAGGCACTACACCCAGAAATGCTGTCATAGTCCCAGCACGCATACACAAAGGAAAATCCGTAGAAACGGCACTTCACGCCTTGGTAAACTAGATTAAGAGCTCGATGAGGCATAAGGAGGTTGTCTTTCTCGATATAGAAAGGATATTTAACAACGTGAAGCCTAAAACCATAAAATCAGCCTTAACTGGACTAGCAATAGAAAACACTCTATGTCACCTGATCGGAAAAATGCTCCGTAAAAGGTACATCAGAGCCACCATGGGAGAATCCCACATAAAAAAAGAAGGTGAGTAGGAAAACCCAACAAGAGGGCGTCTTTTTGCTATTGCTTTGAAACATCACGCTAAATGAGCTGCTCTTCCAACTTAGGAAATCTGGCTGTAGGGTCGTCGCCTATGCGGATGACGTAGCAATAGAAACTTCAAGAAAACACTTCAATATAATGTCGCAACTTGTCGAAGGGGCCCTATCAAAACTAGCGCAATGGTGCAAAAGGTGTGGCGTAGATGCCAACTCTGCAAAAACCGAGCTAGTCGTTTTCACAACATAACACAACATCCCAGAATTCAAGTTCCCAATGCTAAAGGGCACTGAACTGACAATCAAGGAGAGCGCCAAATACTTAGGTCTCATACTAGACCAAAAGTTATCATGGAAGCTCAACATAGACAAAAGAGTACGGAAAGCAACGGTGGGGCTACATTCTTGCAAGAGAGTGGTAGGAAAATCCTGGGGCCTCAACCCCAAGATTACCTTCTGGCTATACAAAGCCGTAGTTACACCAATACTCTACTACGGCGTATTTTTATGGTGGCCGGCACTTAATAAAAGAGTCCATCAAATGGCGCTTACAAAAATGCAAAGAATGGCGGCGCTCATGATAACGGGAGCCATGAAAACGACGTCTACAAAAGTCTTAGAAACAATCTTAGACATAACCCTGGTCGATCTAATGGGCAAACAACTTGCTATTACTACAGCACTCAGACTAAAGTCGGTGCAAATGATAATAATAATAATAATAATAATAATAATAAATTTATTTTCAGTGTTTGTACAGTAATACACATAATATACATACAGCACGCACATGAAAAATAGTCAGAATAAAAAAACATAAAGAAAGAAAATACAAAACAAACAATAATAGCAGTAATCTTAAAATCAATTAATTGATTCCTTAAAATTATAAAATTCAATTAGATTATAAGGTTCGCAGGAGTTTAAAAAACGTATCAATTTTCTCTTCATAATATTATATGTACTTGCTTCTTTAATTGATTTAGGCAAGTGATTAAACAACTTTATACAGCTGTAATGTGCATTCTTTTCAAACAGTTTTAGATTATGAGAAGGAATTCGGTATTCCTGACCATGTCTTGTGTTGTAATTACTTGACAATAACTCATTAGCAAATTTATTCCTATGTTTCCATATAAATTTGATACATTCTAATATATAAACTGCAGTAATTGTTAAAATATTATTTTTTTTAAATATTCCTCTACAACTATCGCGTTGTTTCATTTGATAAATAATTCTTATAGCCCTTTTTTGAATAATAAAAACTGCATCTATATGCGAGCTATTACCCCAAAACATGACACCAAATTTAAGTAAAGAATAAAAGTTTGAATAGTAAAACATGATTACAATGTTACGGTTAGTATTTTTTGATAAAATTCTAAGTCCATAACAAACAGTACTTAGTTTTTTAGAAACATATTCAATGTGATCACTGAAAACTAATTTATCATCTATGATAATGCCTAAAAATTTTGCACTACAACTAAATTGATAGGTTGTATTATTTAAAAGAATATTTTGTGGTAATTCGAAATAACTACCTGTTTTAAATAAAACACAACTCGTTTTTCCAGAATTTAATATCATTTTGTTTTGAGCAAACCATTTTTCCAAATTTTGCATAATATTATTTCCTTTTCTAATGATATCTATGTAATTTGAACCTCTTACAAGAAGATTTGTATCATCTGCATAGTTTAATAGTTTAGTGTCATCAGAAACACTCAAATATATATCATTAATATAAATAACAAATAAAAGAGGACCCAAAATACTTCCTTGTGGAACCCCCATGTACATATTCAGAGCAGGTGACACCACATCACAACCATTATTTGGATCAGTAATTTTCACAGAGTGTGATCTTAAATTTAAATAAGATGATATCCATCTATGCGCAGTATTTTGTATTCCATAGCGATGTAATTTAATCAACAGTATGTTGTAATCAATGGTGTCAAATGCTCTAGACAAATCTAGCAGTATACCACATGCCAAGTCACCGTCATCTAACGCTGAATTTAATATATTTAAAAAATCAAAAATAGCCGTATCTATGCTTCTTCCTATCAGAAAGCCGTGTTGAAAGTCACCAAACAAGTTATTTTTTTTGAAGTGAAGTAGTAAACGTTTTGACATGAGATTCTCTATAATTTTAGAAAAAGTATTAAAAATACTGATAGGGCGATAGTTGCATATTTCATTTAGATCTCCTTTTTTAAATATGGGCGTAATAAGCGCATATTTCAACTTATCTGGAAATATTCCATCATTAAATGAAATATTAATAATATGTAGTAATGGTTTTAATATTTGATTAAAGCATCTTTTTATTAAAAATATCGGAATTTCATCATATCCAGCACTTCTTTTATTTTCCATTTTACAGATTGTATGTAGTAGTTCTGTACTAGTGACTGGTTCTATAATAAATATGTTATCGCACTTTTGAATATTACATATATATGGAGCATTTAAATGTAAATTGTGTTGAACTAAATGTAGAGGAGCTACGCTGTTAAAATATTTATTAATACAATTTGCTTGATGTTGTAAACTGTTTAAATTTGTCGGTAAAATGGCTGCATTTTTACCTGTTGTATTAACTATTTTTGATATTATTTGCCATGATGTTTTAGACTTATTTGTGGATGTATTAAGTTGATGTTCATAGTACTTATCCTTTTCAGTTTTTAATAAAGCATTGTATTTAGATTTAGTTTCTTTTAAGATAGTTTTAAATTCTGGAACAAACTTGGAAAGTGTTAAATAAATATCAATTTGTTTTTTGTAGTGAATAATTTCTGGTGTGTTAAAACTGAAGTGATTGCTGTACATTTTAATTTTTTTATTAGGAAAATGTTTGTTAAGGTAAATATGAAAAATATTTATAAATTTAGAATATTTACTATTAACATCTAATATAGCATATATATCTTCAAAGAGCTCGCTATCTAGGTCCAGACAAAATGCATCTATACTGGAAACTGAAAAGACTCTTCTAAATGAAAAATTATTTGTAGTGGGAATAGAAATACTATGAGTAAGTAATTGTCCTGTATGGTCAGATATTCCTGTTTGTATGACAGATGTTTCATAATTTGACTTTATATTTGTTATAATGTTATCAATACAAGATTTATAATTAGTATTAATGTTAAATCGTGTAGCAGTTGTTATTGTCCAGTTAACATTATAAGAATCTAATAGGTTTTTCAAATCTCTACAATCCTTGTCATTTATTAATACATTAATATTAAAATCTCCAGCAATAAAAAATGGTTTATCTTTGGAGCAGAGATAATCCAGTAAAAGATCTAACTGTGTTAGAAATAAATTGACATCGCCGAGATATGGCCTATATATACAAGCTATATTGTACAAGGTTTTATTATTAAATTTAATTTCTGCACCGGCACATTCAAAATGTCTAGGCAATGTTAGATTGTTAATATAATTTAAGCTTATTGATACAGTGTCGGCTCTACAGTAAATCGCAGCGCCTCCATGCTCTTTTTCGCCTCTACAGAAACTTGATATAAGATTATAATTTGAAATTTTATAAACATTCAGCTGTGATTCTGATTGCCAGTGTTCTGTAATACATATAACATATACATTTCCAATACCTTGTACAAGTGATTCTAATGCATTTATGCAGGTGCTTAGGCTCTGCACATTATGATGAAGAAGTTTAAAATATTTACTATTATTTATGTTGTTTGTTTTCTCTGTAGATCCGGCGGTTGATTTGATGTAGTGCTCCGGAAAAAATTGTTGATAAATATGCCCTTGGGCCAGAAAGATGTGTTATTAACTTGATCCATTACTTCAAGAGGAATTCCAATTTTAAATGAACTGTACCCTGTGTGCTTTGTTTTCAACTGCTCCACTATGCACTGCATTGATGTTTTATTATGAAGAAAATCCTTAATCTGATCTACGGTACAATTATCAGCAAGTCTTGATATAAATAGCCATTTACGTTTGCTTGATGATGCTGTTGGAAGTTCGGTACATCGGATCATCGTGGTCACGCCGGAATAATAAATGAATTTAAAAAGATGCCCAAAAACATAGATTGCTGTCTAGCAATACCTGCTTTTTGCAACAAATTCTCATACCACATACCCTCTAAAGAGGAATGGATGGAGAAGAAAGGTATACCTTAAGACACACGTAGGTTTACATAGACGGCTCACGGAAGAAGGACAAAGTGGGCTGTGGAGTTTTCTCCAACAACCTCAACCTCAAAATCAGCCTACGCCAGCCAGACTACTGTAACGTTCTACATGCGGGGGTAACCGCCATAAAAAAGGCAGCAGAGTGGCTGATGGTAAATGGAAACCCTGGTGAACAGATCTACATTTACACCGATAGCCAAGCTGCTTTCAGGGCAATTACTAGCGTGTGCACCAACTCAACAGTAGTCTCTGACTATCAGAGAAAACTAAACAAGTTGGCAACACACACTAACTTAAGACTCATGTGGATACTAAGCCACAGCGGGATCCCAGGTAACACAGAAGCGGATAAGATTGCAAAGAATGGCACAAACCTGCACTCAACCGAAGTACTACGGAATAATGGTATTCCATTTGCTTCGTGCAAGGAGACCATAGCCGTAATAACCTCGAACCAAGCAAAGCAAAAGTGGAGAGATGAAGACACCTGCAAGGTAACCATGCAAGTATGGCCTCACCGAAACAGGAAAAGAAGCACCAACATCATCTCTCTAAAAAAAATAATATCAGACTGGCAGTGGGAGTCATCACGGAACACTGTCCCATTGGCAAACACGCGGAGAATCTAGGTATAGCAAAGCGGGACTACTGCAGAAGCTGCCTGAACAAAGAAAAAGAGAAAGAGGAGAAAAAAGAGAGTGTTCAGCATTACATATGCCAATGCCCCTCTCTGTCCGCAACACAATTGCATTTCTTAGGCCGATTTTTCTTTGATGACCTCTAAAATGGTTTGACAAAATCCCCTGAGAAGGATTGTACTTTTAAGTACTGTGGTAATACAACGGGCCCATCTGAGGCTTATGTGAGCGTTAGCTGCCACTTAAACCTAACCTAACTTAACCTATATATATAAAACCTTACTGCGAGATACAGTGTTAATCACACAATCTTAAAGCCTTGGCTGGTTTTAGAGGTGTGTAATACACTTTTCAGCTCTGTAAGCATGCAATAGCTATCAGTATCTTGATGACCTACCTACCGATGTACATTGTATTACACACCTCTAAAACCAGTCTATGAGTGAAAAACCTCTGATAACTAAATTTTACTCCTTAAAGCTCCCTTAGCCATTGTGTAATTAAATCTCTATTAAATCTCTAAAAGCTTCCTTAGCCATTGTGTAATTAAGTTTCTTTTTTTAAAGTAAAGACTCACCAAACCTTTCTATTAACAAATATAACAATCAATAATTAATAGATTATTTATGTACCCTTAACACAACTTCATACGTTCTATATGTAAGCAAATAACAATGTTTATGGAACATTAACTATTATAAATAATTCTAACAAAATCCACATTTTAACAAGTATGTCAAACATTTTGTTACGTTGGCAAAACATTTGACAGAATTGACAAAAAAAGGTGCTGAATTTAACTGGACCAAAACAGAAAAAGATGCTTTCATGAAATTAAATTTTCAAATTGTTAAACAATTGCAAATGTTTAACCTATACCTAGAAAGGAAGACAAGTCTCATTTTTTAAATTATAGGTCAATATTTTAAAAAAATCTAATAATTTTCACATTGTCAAGTTCTTAGAACAAAATAACTTAATTTCAGATATTCAATATAATCTTTTGATTTATGTTAATTACAAATGGAATTCTATTTTAGACAAACATGGAGAAAATTTTGCAGTGCTTCTAGATATTTCTAAAAATTTTGGTATGGAATCATAATCTTGTTGACAAGCTCTATTGTATAGATCTTGATAAAAAACTGTAAATATCAATAATAGTTTTTTTTGACAATAAAAAAAAAAACTCTGACCTTAAAATCATAAATGCTAGTGTTTCTCAAGGTTCTGCACTTTTGCCAACTTTATTTTTGATTTTTATTAATAAACTTTTCCAATAACTAAAAGTTTTATTTATAATTTTGCAGATCATAACAACCTATATAATTTATACTTTTGAAAGACTATATCGACAAATATGGCAAAGCGTCTTGAAATTTCTAGGTTTGAATCTGTAGCATCTATAAACAAAATTCTTAAAACAGTATCTGAATAGGCCACTCTCAACATGGTCAGTTTTAACGTTTAAAAAACTCAACTTACTTACTGTTTCAAAATCTAAATCAGAGGTATTATCAGTACTGAATATTAAACAAATCTAAAATCTTCTTCAATTAGTCCTTTAGATGTTACAATCTTACATAATCTTTTTTGAAACGACCATGTTGTCGACATAGTTTTAAAAGTATCTAAAAAATTAAGATTTTTTTAATAGATGTAAAAAGTTTTTTACTATTGTTCAACTTTACATGCCACAAATAGTCAAAATCAATGTTCACAGACTGTTTAAATCTAACATTCAATGTAATAGTTTCAGCAAGTGTGGTTTTGCTCGTTGAAATTGAAAAGTATTTTTAAATGAAGAAAATGTTGGTCTATAGACCGATTTTAGCACTCTACGACCATTTAGCAAAAACAAAACTGCATACAAATAGGGCGTGGGTGAAGTTTTACTACAAAGACAACATGACAACCCTTTACGACCAATAATGTAGTATAGTAGGAAAACAACAAAAAAAGAAAAGCATTTATTTATTTTATAAAACATTTTAGAGTATATTTGCTTGGACAGGCTGCAACGCATTACGGACGAATTTGAGGAAGAGAGACATGGTGCCAAAAATTAAAAAGTGGTGACTATTAACATCAGAGTTTGACTATAATATGTCAAATATACAGCAAGCACTTAGGTGTTGCATGATGATGTTCTAACAAAAAAAGTAAAGATGATTTTGCAATTAACATCAACAAGGGTGACTAGATTTTGGCAGTACAGTTAAAAAGAAAAGCAGACACAGAAAACATATGTGGTTAAAAATAATTATTTATTTTGTGTGTTTTTGGAGGGAAAACGTTGTGTTGTGCCAAAACTTGTAAGGCGCTGACTAATGTTAAGTTACCACAATGTTATTGGATTGTTAAATAAAAATTACTAGTTTTCAGAAATAATGAGATATGTCTATACGTATGTGAGTTCATGTATAAGATGTCTGTAAACCAGCTTAGTCGCATCGATATATCAGAGTTTCTACAACAATCTTGAAGAGAGTCAAAATTAAAATGGCTTAAAATCGTACTCTGTATGACCTTGAGGCGGGTAGTAGCCATCTTCTTGGTAACACATATACTTTAAATAACGTCTTTGAACTTTTTCAAGAGCGTACGAATAAGTTGCGTAGTATGGAGACTACACCGTACTACAATATTCTAATTTACTTCTGACAAAAGCAAAATAATATAATAATGAACCCCAGCAATTTTAATGCCGAGTTGACAATATTGTCTATGTAACTACTAATTGTTAATTGACTGTCAAACAACACGCCAAGATCTTTGTAAGTTGTAATATTTGGTAAAAGTTGATTGTCAATGGTATAATCATAAACTATTTCTGATTTTTTGCAAGAGTATGTCATTGTACAGCATTTTGTTATATTTAGTTTGTTTTACACCACGTACATAACATTTGAATATTAATTGAATGCAATTAGTCATAAATAAAATTGTAGAAAATATTTTTAAAATGTCAGCGTATTGTATATGTAGACTATGAAAAACAGTAGGACATTTTTGTAATAGGCAAAATTTTATACAAATTATTTTTTAAATATAATCTTTGACGCGTAGGTAACTCAATTATATCTAATGTTGTAAGTCAAAGCAGTAGAGAAACAAAACTCAACCTACTCAAGAAGCAGTGGAGGATCATTTTGGTACTAAGGTATATTAGGTTAATTGCTTTGTTTTAACAACAAACAACTTTTATTAAACTATTTACACCTATATGACTGCCCTGTATAGAATTATATTTAAACATTTTAAGCCGTTTCTAAACCTATCTGCTCTTTTAGAGATTTGGAATTTTTTTGTAAGTAATTTTTAAAACAATTTTTGGAATATGGTTTATCCTCTTATATTTTGTATAATCAATGACATTCTTTTTCTTTAAGATAGTTATAAAGGTCAAAAGAAGCCATTCTTGGAAAATGTAAATTGCGTTGAATAGTTCTTTCAGAATACTGACTGTTTAGTCGTTCAAAAATTTCAACATTTTAACTGGTATTTAAAACTATTGCTAGTCAAAATATTTGTTTTGTTTTAGAATCTTGTAACTTCTTTGCAGCAATAACCGCATCATACTTAAAACATATGGCCTGTTAAAGTATGCCGCCAGATGTGGATTGGACCAAAAAGTATATTTTAAAAAATCTATTTTTTTATCTGGTACTTGACGCCATTAAAAACTGAAAAAAACAATTTTACAAAACCAAAAGTATATTTTCTCTTAAAGCTCTTCAACCATTTTTTAAGAAAAAAAAAACTTCAAGTGCAAGAACTTTCATTTCATTTTCATAATTTTAAGTTTAGAAATTTGGTTTGTTTTTTGTAAATTTATTTATTTATTTACAAAATTATCATGCATTTTGTACAGTAAAGTTAACTAATGTTTAAGATTTATTTTTGGTGTATGATTATTAGTCACATCCTTGCGACATGCCCGGACAAGTTCCATTTTAGTTTGGTTATTACTTCAATTGCATCACTAATCCCAGATTGCTGTCTTAGTACTTCATTCCGCACTCTATCTTGCAATGTAATTTCGAGCATGGAACGTTCCATGGCTCGTTGCGCCACTCTGATCTTTTGGACGGACTTTTGTGTGAGTGTTAGAGTCTCCGCTTCGTAGGTTAAGACTGGTAGGATGCACTGGTCAAACACCTTACGTTTTAGGCAGTTGGGGATGTCGGATTTGAAAATGTGTTTTAGTTTTCCGTAGGCTGCCCACGTTAGTCTTAGCCTCCTTCCAATCTCATGTGTCTGGTTGTCTCTGCCGATTTTAATCTCGTGGCCTAGATACTTGTATAAGGTGACTTGCCGGATCTCAATCCTTTCCATTATAAAGTTTCGGGAAGGTACTAGGTTGGTCATAAATTCCGTTTTCGAGATGTTTATTTTAAGGCCGACTTTTCGTGATTGTTTTTCAGTCTTATCTAGGCTGTCCGATATTAGCACAATGTCGTCTGCGAACCGTAGATGGTTGAGGTTTTCGCCATTGATGTTTATGCCCATATCTTTTAGTTCTATGGTCTTGAACATGTACTCCATGAGGTTTGTAAATAGTTTAGGTGAGATGGTGTCACCTTGTCGGACGCCGCGTTGTATTCTGAATCTGTCCGTTTTTTCGTGTAGTTTAACGCATGCGGTAGCATTTTTGTATAAGTGCTGTATAGTATCCGAGTACCTATGGTCTATTCGGCAATTCGCCAGTGAATTAAACATTTCATTGTGGTTGATAGAGTCAAATGCCTTCTCGTAGTCCACGAAGGCAAGGACGAGTGGCTTGTTGTATTTGACACATTTTTCTATTACGGTTTTGATGGTTTGCAGGTGGTCGTTCGTTCCGTATCCGGCTCTGAATCCTGCTTGTTCAGGCGGTTGATAAAGGTTAAGTTTGGTTGTGAGACGTCTAGTTATGATTTTGGTGAAGAGTTTATAGAGGTGCGAAAGCAGGCTTATTGGCCTGTAATTTTTTAGGTCAGTCGTATTTTCCTTTTTGTGTATAATAACAATGATTGCATTGTCCCATGCTGTTGGTGTTATTCCTTCCGTGAAACATTTGTTGAATAAACTCTTTATGGCTTCTAATAGCTCGACTCACCCTTCCTTAATCTGTTCGATCGCAATATCATCCTCCCCGGGCGCCCTGTTATTTTTCATTTCCGTAATTGATTTTGAGATTTCCTCTTGGGTTATCTCCGGTAGATCTTCTGATCCTTGGTTTAAAATTTGGGGGATGATACTGGTATATTCCGGCTCTGGTGTTTCTTGAGCGCTATAAAGGTTTGAATAGAAGTGTTTTACGATTTCCAGGATCTCATCTTTGTTCCTGATAGTTTGTCCGTTTTGGTCCTCGAGTTTGGTAATTTCTGCTTTTCCAGGTGTTATTTTCTGTCTCAGTACTTTCATGCTTTTGTTCTCTTCGATAGTCTTCGCTATCCGTGTTTTGTTATAGTTTCTAATATCTTTCCTAGCGGCCTTTGATATTTCTTTATTTAGTGTTCTCAGCTGGTCTGTATGTAGTAGGTGCTTTTGTAGTTTTTCTCGCCTTTGATTCATAAGTTGTCGTGTGTTTGCTGATAGTTTCCCTTCTTTCCTGTTCAGTTTCGTACCATGTATCTGTTTTGCCTCTTGTATCGATGTTACGATTGCATTGCTCAAGGTTTCTATACTTATTTCCTCGATGTTACCGTGTCCTAGTCGTTCTGCAATGGATTTCTTGTATTCCTCGTTATTGTTTACTGTAGTTTGTTTTTTGCTCTTTGATATTGCAAGCAGTCTTCTCTCCTTTTTCAATCGTAGCACAACTTTTGCTCTTAGCATCCTGTGGTCGCTTCCCACTGACACCCGGTTGAGTATTGTGACATCCTGTACGATTTGTTTTTTATCCGTGATGATGAAATTTATTTCGTTTCGTGTATTTCCGTCAGAGGTTGCCCAGGTCCATTTCCGGTGTTCGGCTTTCTTAAAAATGGTATTCATAGCATTCATGCGATGTTCTAAAAGGAATTGCAGTAAGGTGTTTCCCCTATCATTTCTTTCTCCTATCCTTGATTAGGGTAGCTTTCGTAGATTACAAAATGCAAAATATTAAAATCGTATCTGCTTTTTCTTGGAAACAGTGTCGCTTAAAAGTTTAGAAATATAATTTATTTATTTTAGTTTATACCACTCATACCTTTCCATAATAATTTTTTTTTACACATACAAAGTAAACTTTTTCTCGAATTTGTTGTAGTCACTCATTCATTTTGTATGAGAAACTATTTTCACAAATTCTTTATCACAAAAATCAACATTTTCACAATATACTCATTAAAGTAGTTTTTTGATTATAAATATTTAATTAAAAAAAAAAAAAATTGTTAATATTTAAAACTATTCACATCAGCCAAATCATTCAAATCATTGCTTATAATGACAAGTAAAAGTCATAGAAACAAATATAATTTTTCAATTTGAATTGAATTAGCCTACTTTTGAGCACCACTGTTTTCATGAAGGAGCAAATACAATATATTTGTATTCAGTATTTTGTTATCTACTCTAATCATTAGCAATGAGATTTAGTGTCATCATTAAAATTTATGCATTATTTAAATTTAACACAAATAAGATAAGGCCATTGTGTCGTGTGTTGTTATAATTTTGGAGCTATTGTGATTTTGTGTGTCATTAAGTTTATTTAATTAAAAATTTCTTGGCACATCTTGTGTTGACTGTGTAACTAGTTATATATGCTAATTATTAACTTCTTATAGCAGCAACACTCTTGATGTGAATTGTTGTTAATAAATTAACCTTCAATTATTGTTGCAACATCCACGTTTGCGGCATATTTTTTTACTATTTGTACCAGTGGCGTAACATAGAGTTTTAATTTAAGATTTTATATTATAATTTTATTTTAAAGTTTGTTTTTAATTATCCCGTTGTCTCTACTGTAACCTTTCCATGGTCTATCCGTGTTTGTTTTAAAGTGAGTCACCAGGTGATAGACCGTACCGGTATGAAATTTGTCTCTTTGTTTTAAACGTTTTCCTACATATTTTATTTTATTCACAATTATATTTACATTTTTTACTATGACTGCTCTTTGCAAGTGTAACAGTATAGCACAATCTGGAATTGGTTGTGGAGTTATTTTCCATAATAGCTGTGCTATTCGCTACAAAAAATGTCATTGTGGTGTTTTATTTGATTTTAAATCGGAATCTGATGTATGCTAACTATACAAAAAAAACATCACGTTGTATCAAGTATTGTTAGATAAAGTTTGCTCTAACAATAAACTTTTAACTAATAAAATTTCTTATTTGGAGAAAAAGATAGCTCTGAAAAATATGGAAATTTTAGACTTAAAATCTTGCCGTCTACTTAAACCTGTTTTTGATAGGTCTGTTATTAATACGGATTCAATTCAATTGCCACCGGCAAAAATAATTCTATCTAGTACTTCTACAACTACTAGTAGTTCACAATCAATTAAACCTAAAGTACAGCACAAAACTCCAACAATTTTTGAATGTGGTCTAGACAATGACCAGCTACAAGCCTACGTTCCCTCTTCATATGTTCATGTGTCAAAACTTAAGCGTGGAACAATTAAAACTGAAATTGCAAACTATATCAAAACTAAACTACCATCTGTTATGGTTGATGTTGCTGAGTTGGTAGTAAGATCTAGAAACTATAGCAGCTTTAAAGTATCTATTCCAGCCGATCAAGCTGGTTTAGTTCTTTCTAAAAACATTTGGCCGGCAAACATTGCCGTCAAGAAATTTATTAACTATGGCCGACCACAAAATTTACCAGCAACTCCTAGATTTTCGGACGTTAAATCCGCTCAACAGTTTGGACCCGTCTCCAGGAATACCAACGGTCTCTCAATTTACTACCAAAACGTTGGAGGTATAAAAACCAAACTAAAATTTTTTCTGATTACAATGAATTTGATTCTTTTCGGATTTCATGTAAAAATCTGAACGCACGTCTTTACAAACAGTACATTTTACGCACCGAGAATAACATTCGGTCTAATCCAACATTTTTGGAGATTTGTAAATGAAGCTAGGAAAACTAATGCTTTTCCAGCTACAATGTATTATGGTGATTAAACCTGTATTAATGGTAACGATCTTGTAAACAAATTTACAGATTTTTTTTTTTTTGTTTATAATTCTCAAATTCATCCAACTCTATTGTTTAAGTTTGATAAAAATGTAATTCATACAAATTTCTCAGTCAGTTTACTAGATATTTTTAATGATATTACAAGCCTTAAATCAAATTTTAGCACTGGACCTGACGGTATTCTTTCTATGCTCATAAATAATTGTATTTATTTAATTTCTAATTCCTTACATTTAATTTTCAACGCTTTATTAAATAAAACTAAATTTCCTAATATATGAAAACAATATTATGCCATTGCATAAATCTGGTGCTAAAGAAAATATTACAAACTATAGTGGCATTTGCATTCAATCTGCTACCCCAAAATTATTTGATCAAATTATAACTGGTCAAATACATTAGATGTGCAAAAGTGTTTTAGTAGAAAAACAGATAGGTTTTGTGAGGGTCGATCTACACTTACCAATCTACTTTCTTACAAAAATTACATTTTTAACGCATTTGAGTGCAAAACTCAAGTTGACTCTATTTACATCGACTTTTCAAAAGCCTTTGATCGTGTGAGCCACAATATTTTGATTGCTAAGCTTTGTGTTTTGGGTTTTCATAATGCAGTGGTTTCTTGTTTTTTGAAAAATTGAACGAAGAATGTAAAAATCAATAACTATCTTTCTAAACCTATTTTAGTTTCATTAGGTGTTCCTCAGGAGTCTTACTGCGGACCAATTTTTGTTTTACTTTTTATCAATGATTTTTCTGACTGTATTAGTTCATCATCATTTCTATTATTTGAGGATAATTTAAAAATTTATGGAAGTATTTTATCTATCGATGATTGTAATCTTTTACAACAAGATTTAGACTTAATGCTTGGTGTCTTATTAATAACCTTTTGTTAAATGTTAATAAATGTTTTGCAATCAGTTTTAATAGAACGCTAAGCAAAATTTCGTACAATTATATTATCGATAACAAAGTGCTACAACATGTGACACAAATTAAAGACTTGGGTGTAATAATTTTTGATTTTAAACTTACGTTTGTTGAGCATATCAGCTAAATGTAATCGTGCTATAAAAATGCTGGGGTTTGTTAATAGGATGTCAGCTGATCTTTTTTTAAGTACTCTTAAATTACTATACTGTGCCTTGGTGCGCCTTCATTTAGAGTACGTTCCGTCAGTCTGGTGCGCTTTCTATGAAATTTAAAACACATTTTTTTGTCTGTTGTCCTATAGATCTGATATATTGTCAGTTAATTTTGATAGCAATTACATTGCTTCACTATACAATTTATCGTCACTAAAACTTTGGCGCAAAAGATCAGATCTTTCATTTTTGCGTGGTCTATTGATGTCTGAAGTAGACTGTCCTGAGTCACTTGTATCTCTTCCATTCTACATTCCTATTAGTGAACGACGTACCAAGCAAACTTCATTATTTAGAGAATTTACACATTCTACTAGTTATGAATTTCACAACCCCATTGGTAGAATTTATAGATTTGCAAACTGTTTAACAAACAATTTCAATGTTTTTTGTTTTAAATCTATGTTTAAAATTCAATTGAGTCATATTGATTAAATGTTATGTATTTTATATTATATTATGTTTTTTATGTAGATCTTTTGCTTCTGTTTTTTATATTGATTATTGTATATATAGGGTGTTAGACAAAAAACGTACGGCTGAATAACTCTGTTATTTTTTAACCGATTTATACGATTCAAAAACTATTTTAAACGGTTTTTTAAGTATTATAAAGGCAGGTACTCACATTTTTAATTTTATTTTATGAATTTTTATGATATTCTTAATACAACTATGTAAAATAATAATATACTTTTATAACAAAAAATTTTGATAAATTTAAAAAACTATATTATTAGCATTATTTGTTTTTTATTTAAAATGATCGTAATTGAATAGTTGGCGTTGAAAATAAATAATTTTTTTGGAGTGTTTTTACGTTGTTATGCATAATATAGTAACCAAAAATTGACAAATTTAAAATAAAAAAAAAAAAAAAAATTAAATTAAAAAATATTAATTTTTTAAATTTAAAAAATGTAATTTTTTAAGTTACTATATTATGCATAATAACATAAAAACACTAAAAAAATTAACATTCATTATTTTTTACTGCCAACTATTCAATTACGATCATTTTAAATAAAAAACAAATATTATGGTTTTTAAATTTATCAAAAATGTTTTAAATAAAAAACAAATATTATGGTTTTCAAATTTATCAAAAAATTTTGTTATAAAAGTATATTATAATTTTACATGTGTGTATTGAGAATATCATATAAATTTTAAAAAATAAATAAAAAATGTATTTTGTTATTTAAAAAAAATAAGTTGGTTGCCATAGCAACTATAATAAAAATAAAAACAGTAATGTGTGTACTTGCCTTTATAGTACTTAAAAAATTATTTAAAACGGTTTTTAAATCATATAAATCGGTTGAAAAATAACGGAGTTATTCAGCCGTACGTTTTTTGTCTAACACCCTGTATGTATTATATTGTTTATATTCATTGTATTTTTATGTAGATGTAAATTGTTTTACTTATATACCGTAAATAAAGAATTATTATTATTATTATTATTAACACCAATTTTTCGATAAATTTGAATATTTCTAAACTTTTGGGCAGTACTGTTTCCAAGAAGGAGCAGATACAATTTTAATGATCAGAAACGATGAGTTCCAGCGTCGTAATTTTTATCAAACTTTTATTCAATTCAAGACATCTGTGATAATATTTTAAGTAGCTATATTTTTTACTTTTCTTCTAATTTTAAATTTTTTCTTGTTTGGTATTATTTGTAAGGTCATTGCATAAAATAGAACCTTTTACAAAAACAATATTGTGTACTGATTTCTATATGATTATATAATGAATAATCGAGTGTTGTTTTGTTTGATATATTTTTATTTTGATATAAAGTTTTTGTTAGTGTATTTTTATCTAGTTTGTATATAATTTTTAGTAGCTTGTTTTGTTGTCTTTGTATTTTGTTAATGTTATATTTTGTGGTATTTTCCCACACATAAATTGCAAAGTTTATTTTAGATTATTTATATCTCAAAATTGATTCCTACAAAAAAAATCTCATAATTAATTTTAAAATTAATAATTCTTTGAAAAAAGAAAGAGTACCAAATTTTTATAATAAAACAAACTTGTATATTTAAACAATGTTTGTTTAAAACCAAAAAAACTATTTATTAATTTTTTTACTGTTAAAAAATTAGTTATTTATAGTTCAGACTTGAATTAAATTTTTAACTAAATATCTAATTATTGAAAGATAATGCAGTGTTAAATTTATTATAATCATTGTTTTATTACAGTTTTTTTATATGATATATTTTGGACTACTAATATTCTTTCAATTCTCAACGGAGTTGGAAAATTTACAGAGCGGTTTGAAACTAAAATTTATAAATTTTTCCTTACGACTGCCCGTAGGTAAAAGTGTTTGGCACTGATCTACAAACCCTGCATTTTGTAAGCAACGTTTTATGAATTTTACATATCTGGGTCGTTAATTTTTATGTTTTGTGAAAGGTTTACGAGCTTGAAAAGCATTTTCTGTACATTAATCATAGTTTCAGCACAATTTTTGCATAGTTTTTATTTTATAAAGTTGTTTTGTGAGCGATATTTTATATATGTCATGCAATAAAACCTATCGAGCAATAGTTTTTTAACTGCACGCGTTTCTTAATTATTTTTATTAACATTTTTAACAATTTTATAATAAAAATTAAATGCAGTAATGCAGTTGTTGAATATAAAACAAATTTAATCGGCTGGGTAATAATATAATATACTGTTCAAAAATTGTATTCTGTTAATTAATGTATTTGAATTAAAATTCTATTATTATACATTTTTTAGCTTCTCATTCAGTCTCATCAAATAAATTCTTATAATCAATATGACTGCCCTACACACTTTCATGTACCGCTCAAATTTTATATTACAAAATTATTTACTCAATATAATAATTTAATTAATTATTTTAATTATTTTAAATATTATATTATGTAATTATTTATATTCTTTTAAATGACTATATTTGTTTTAATTTAATTTAAATCGTTTCACACACGACTTCTCAAACGTTTTTAATCAGGATATTAGAAGCTATGAAAGGGAATGTACAATTGTATAGAGGGTGAAATCGACGCTTGCCCGGAGCTTTCCGGAGTTTCCGGTTGCGAGGCGTCACGACGCCGGTGTCGTTTTATAACAGGAACATATAAGAGAGGAGAGGTGTTATTCACGTGCGTGTTGATAACAGACATCCACCCGACACAAACCACTCCCATACATTTATTGATTTGTTTGTATTATTCACCCCTCCACAATTCGCGTTGGTAATCAATAATATGAAAGCAACTGGCATGTGGGACTGTGAGATGCAAATATAATTTTTATTGTATGCTATTTATATTATTGCTTTATAAACTTGTTTATAGGAAATATTAATAATTTGTTATTATTTGATTTTTTTATTTAATTTAAGTCTTAATGATAAATGAATATTAGCCAATTAAACAATGTTGACAATTAATATAATTAACAGAATTTATAAAGATTAGTTTAGTGAGGAGTAAAACTTTTACAAATTAAAATAAATGGTCTGGAATGATTCATTTAATTTTATGCACTATCACGTACCAAGCAGGACTAGTTCATATAACCTTCTCAGGTCAAGACGCAAGGATATTTTTCAGCAGGAATGTATAAAGTGAAAGAAGATACTATATTCTGCCATTTATTGATCCTTCAAAGTTGTTATAATTACACCTGAAATAAATAAATTTAAATGAAAAGGTTGCTAGTTTTCCGGGGTTTTACCGGCGCCGTGTCGTCACGGAATCGGGAAAATTTGTAATAGGAAAGTAGATATATTAAAGAGGACATAATCCTGTGCTTTCAGTATAAAAGCATTGTCTTTTAAAACGGTATATTGAAAGTTAAATGAAATTTGTTTAAAACAATTTAGCTTTTATTGAATTTAGTCTTTGTTTTTTATTTAGCAATTTAATTATTTTTAAAAATACTTATCTTCTATAAAAACAACTTTTAAATTTACTTTTTTTAATTATTTGCTAATATTAATAAATAATACATATTGTAGATGGTTAACATGTTTACTAATTTTAATATATTGATTAAACTTTAATATAATTATATAATATTTTTTATATTTCAAATAATGATAAGTACATAAAAAATGCTTAATTTTGTATTAGTTTGCACACAAAATTTAATATAAATGTTTATTATTTAAATATAATAAATGGTTTGCGTTACTACTTCTTTAAATGTTTATCTTTATCTGAATGCAATAGTCTAATCTTCCAGGCAGCCCTATGCAATTTCTGCTTGCCTACTGTAGAAAATCCTTTTCTACCGACCTGAGATTCCTTAAATGAAAGAAGCTTATTGTCACTAGACACCCAAAGCAAAAATTTTAAACAATTATAAAAACTTTTTAATAATATTTTTATTATTTATCAATAGAGAAATACAATTTTTTTTTTTTTTAATTTAATTAATTAAAAAAATATTTGCATTTTTAATGAAAGGATTTCAGACGGTGAGCTTCCAGGTCAACAAGGATATTTCTTAACAGGACTTTATATCCAGCAAGAGATAAATCCCGATGTAAACCGCACATGACGCAAGGATTGAAACGCCAGCTATGTCGTTCATGCACACGATTAAGGGATTAGATGGTCCTTTTAGTCCTGAAAATCCCCATTTTCAGATTTGAAGGGATAAAGGATATCAAGAAATGATAATGTTGCAGGAGGTCATGGCGTTGCGGATTAAAAGCGGCGTTACCAGAACTTTGAGCTTCAGTCGATCCAGAGCTCTCTAGGAACGATTAATTCATTTTCCTTTGTGTAACGGTGAGGCATCACGACGCCAAGAAAATTTCATAACAGGATTGTATAAATGTAGAAAGGATTGCTCCGGAAATGTGGATAGGGGATGAAAAAGTCCGGGGTTGTAAAATTTTCCGGAGTCCGTTGGAGGGTTCTCTTAGGGTTGCATGAATGTCAGGAGATTGTTTAGGGTAAAATTGTACGAGCTATCAACCCCATTGCGTGCTTTCAGATTCAACCCCTCTCGGGCGCATAATGAATGATAATAAAAGCAGTAATTATATTTGACTTTGCTTTAAAAATTTAAAAAAAGTTATGCTAATAATTTTTATTATCAAATTGGAGATAAATTAATTAATTATTTTTACCAAATGCAACAAATAAAAATTCAACAGTTTTAAATATTAGATAAGGCATTTAATTATAATTAGTGGTCATGCATAGACAACTCAGTGTGCATAAAAATGTATATGTGTTGCATATTTGAATTAATAAACCTGTACAATATGCATTATAGACAAACTATTAGAATAGTAATAAAGGTATTTTATTAAAATTTATTTATATTCATTTTCTATATAATTGAAAGTTTGTTTTTAATAACCAATAAATTTTAAAATGTTATATCATAATTAAACCAGCTGTTGAGTATTTTTTGTTTCTCCTTCTTACAGTTAATTAGTTTAAAGCGTTAACTTCATCTAGATGATTGGCTTGACTGTTATTAATTGCTGAATTTAATATTCTAATTTCCTTGTCTAGGCGATATCCAGTTTGCAGCATGCAACTATTAGCTACGCGGAAATAGTAAATTACATTAAATTTGAATGACAATATTTAATTTACCACGAATATTTCTAAACGCGTTCATAGACACCTACCGTAATGATTTATATTTATGCGGAATAATACCATAAAGTAAATAAATTTTAACTGTTTTACACAAGACAAAGTATAGGCTATTTTATTTAAATGTTTTAAATATTTAATCTACTATTTGTTAATATCTTTTAATAACAGTAAAAAAAACTTTGTACATTTCAGCGTTTTTATCTCGGGTTTAAAGTATAAGACCATAATGCCATTATTTTAGAAATGCACATTTTATTATCAAAAACTAAATCAAATGCAGTCATGTGCAGGGTTATAACAAAACCGACATGATGAGCTTATATCAGATGCTAATTCTAATAAAAAAATTATAAATCTTTTAAGCTCAGATATCGGACTGTTTTCTAGAGACTGAAGGAATTATAAATGACAAAAATTAATTAAATTTAATAATTAAAAAAAAAGAAAAGATATGCGCAAAAGGTTAAACTTTTTATATAATTTTTTCAAACAAATAAATTAATTTAAATATAATTTATAATAGAAATTTTTATATACAAAGGGAGACTTATTTTTTTTTCTAAGTTACTAAAAAGATTTCACTTAAATGTACTATCTATATAAAAATAAAGGGTTTATCAATAGAACGCACAACATTTATAAAGTTAAAACAGTCGTCATGTTGTTATAGCAAGATGTGTCAAAGAATATATTGTTGAACAACGTGAGCAAATCATCAAATTTTGTTATCAAAATCAGTATTTTGTTCAAAAAACGTTTCGAACATTGCGTGATTTTTATCTTTGTCACAACCGTCCTGTTGGTCGGTTATTTCATGTTTGTGGCTGCTGTGTTTGAGAATGTACAGGAAAACCCGAGGACAATAACTTAAACTTTTTCCAACTTTAATTTGGCAAATTTTACGTCAAGACTTTTGCACCCGTATAAAATCCAAATGATCTATTAACTTAATGTAAACGACTATAGACAATGCTGAGTGTTTGCTGATTGTTTCCAAAAAAATATAATTTTTGGATAAATGAATATGTAAACAAGCAAAATTGTCATATTTAGAACAATACCAATCCACACAAGATACACCAGCATAAAATGCATCTTAAGAAAGTTTAGTTTAGTGTGGATTTTGGTATGGCGAAATTATCGATCTGTACTTCTTCTAAAACCAAACCGGCATTACCATAACCGTCAACGACGAGCGCTACAGATCAATAACAAGCAACTTTTTGTAGCTTTTTTCTATGTGGTTTTAGAAAAGCTCTTCCAGCTTGTGTGTGGGGCTTTCACTTACTAAAATTCTATTTTTACTTGATTTTTAGTACTGATTTTTGGCATTTGCTCTAGTTTTTGCGCACCCTAGATATAATTATTCTTTTTCTTATTACTTGGTGACAGATATTGATCTTTGTTTCTATTCTTTTTTTTTGTTGTGTAAATTATCTTCTTGACATAGCATAATTTTAATGACGTTAATTTTAGTTATTGTATCATCAATTTTTATTTCTAGTTTAAGCTTTGCCTTAGCTTACCATTTACAATAAAAGAATATATTGTTTGTTTGAAAGAAAAACTACACAACTCAAAATACTTGTTTTATTAGTAACGGCATTTAAAGTTTTTTTTTGATAAAAAAAAAATTGACTTTTTACTAATTTTTCAATTTTTGCATTTTTGATAGCGGGTAATACATATCAAAGGTTAATCTGTAATTTTTACAAAAAAATTGTTTGAATTTTTACAAAAAAATTAGTTTTTACATTTTTGATAGTTAATTTGAAATTTTAACATAAAAACAAAATTTTAATCTTTTACTAAATTTTTAGTTTTTGCTTGTTTGATGGTCGGTAAAATATCAGCGGTTAATCTGACATTTTTCAAAAAAATAATGTTGATTTTTTACTAAATGTACAGTTTTTGCATATTTGATGACGGGTAAAATATCAACGGTTAAAAAAAATATTGACTAACTAAATTTTCAGTTTATGCATATTTCATAGTTTCAATTTTTTTTTTTTTTACTAAGATTTTAGTTTTTAAATTTTTAATAGCGAGTAACATATAAGAGATTAATCTAACATTTTAACAAAAAAAAAATTAAATTTTTTGCATTTTGATGGTTGAAGCGACCGTAGCACAATGTTGAGCAGGCAACTCGGGTTCAATTCACTGCAACGGCAATATCTAAGTAAGTAAGTGCCTAGTAAGCCCTCTCTAATAGTGTGGTTCAAATTCCACTGACTGTAGATTCCGCATGTGTGTGTAGAACTACACTTGCAAGCAAAAATAGAAGTCACTTTAAAATTATGACATATTTTTGGAATTTTTTGTTTTAACTTTATGTTTGCTGTGTTAATTTTAATTTTGCTTTTTTAACTTTATGTTTGCAAATTGTAAACCAAAGTAGGCGTTTAATAATTTATTTTCTGACAAATGTTATCCATCTGTCAGTTATTATCACTGTGTTACAGACTTTTATGAAACAGCATTCATTTACTCTAATTATAAACCTACATTTTTTGTGGTTTTTTTACTAAGTGTTAATTTTTCGTTGCAAAACTTGTCATTCACACGGTGTACTGTACTTAACAGATCATAATGCCTTTAAGCCCTATTGTTGTAGCAAGAATTATAGCGTTAATTTAAGATGAGCAAGGAAAACGTAAAACTGCAAGTATTGTTGGTAAAAGCTATTGTGCTGTACAAATAGTGTATCAGCGTTACTTGAATACTGGCCTGATGACCAAAAAATTAGGATCCGGGCGAAAAAAGTTACCACAAACAGAGTTGACCGTTTTTTTGTGTCTACAAGTTTGCAGAATAACACATTTTTTGCATTATCTACAAAATCAACTCTATGAAGTTAGAGATGTAAATGTTAGTGAATACACCGTTTTGCGACGGCAACTGTTTTTGCGCGCCGAGCTGTCTGGCCGGCAGCAGAAAGGGTCCGCTACTCCAGTAGCTTTCTGTATCAAACCCCCAAAAATGATACTTTATTTAGCTCTCGTTTTTCAATCATGTTTAGGTTAACAGAAACTAAAATTAAGTGAAATAGCATTTTTAACAAAAACACGACAAAAATTCTCAAAAAATAATTACATTGCACAATTTTAATTAAAACGCACACACATTTATTGCTACTCTGGTGGCTTTCCGTCACGACCTAAGAGGGAGGAATGCAACCAATCAGGCGCCCTTATGCGCCGGCACACTAAAATATGATCATGTAGAATAACCTAAAGATACTAATCTGCGCTGTTTTCCCGTCCCAAACTGTGCTTCTATGCGTGCCACTTGAGTGACTTTCCGTCACGAAAGAGTTAAAAGAAGGCTTCGGGCTGCTGGATTGTCTTGTGGAAAAATTACTACAAGTCCACCTTTACAATGCTGACATCGTGTTGCAAAATTGGCTTTTGTTCAAAATAACCGGTCATTGAATAATGAAGACTGGAGCAAGGTACTGTTTTTAGATAAGTCGCGCTTTTGCTTCAATGGATCAGACGGACGTCGGAAAGTGTAGAGAAGACGCGGAGAAAGATAGTTTGTACTGATGAGCTACTTTCATTTGGCTGTGGTTCGGTTATGGTTTTGGCAGAAATTTCTACCAAAGTACGCACAGAGTTAGTCTTTATAGAGAATGGCTTCCTGACAGTTCACAGATAAATTATGGAGTTTCTCAAAGATTATGTTATGCCTTTCATGACAACTATGGGCAAGCGCGGCATTATCATGCAAGATAAAAACCTCACATAGCCATAGTTGTCAGCCCGAACGTGAATCTCATAAAACATGTCTGAGATGAGTTGGGACAAAGTATCCAAAAGCATACACCTGCTCCAAGAACTGCTCAGGAACTAAGACAGTTGCTACTGTAGGAATGGAATAATATCAACCAAAATGTGATTTTTAATTTAATTTAAAGTGTTCATTGTCGACTTCAAGCAGTCATGATTGCAAGAGGGGGTAATATTTGTTTTTAATGATTAAGTTTTTTTTATATTTTTTGTTCCATATTAGTCTTAGGAAAAAAAATTCTAACTTTGCTTGAACTGTTTTGTGATATTTTTAAAATACGTAATAAAAACAATAAATATGCTTTACGATTCAACATTAAATTTTTAATTCAGTTTGCTAACATAAATGTTAAAACAAAAAATTCCAAAACTAAGTCATTATTTTAAAGTGACCTCCGTTTTTTGCTAGCCAGTGTAGAATGTTGTTATTGCAGTTTGTTGATACATTATGACAAAATTTATATACAGATTTTGATATTTTTGACATTTTATTATAATAGAATTTGACACTATATGACAAATTTTATATCTTTTATGACAATATTTTGATATTTCATAGCAGGATTTTGTTTTTTTCAAAAATTAATAATTATTTTTGAGATTTAATAAAAAAAGTTTTGTATTTTTCAACAATTCTAACAATAATTTAATGTATCAAGGCTAGATTTTGCTACTTTTGACATTTTTTAATTAATATTTTACAGTTTTCAACAGTTTACAGCCGGATTTTAAGACCACATTTTGTGAATAAATTATTTTACATTTTTGGCCAAGCTTTTGTGCTTTCTAATAATAAGTTGTATGCGCTTCTTGTTCTAATCACAAGCTTTGCAGAAACAAAAAGTATTAGAGACGCACCCAAGTCTGTCACTTATATTATTATGGTATTCAAATAAAAATACTAAATTTCAAAGCCGGATTGAGTTAGTTTTCTTGTTTATGAATGCAATTTTGGACAGTTTCTAGCAAAATTATGCTGTTTTTTTGTCTTTTTACAAAATATTCAGTTTTGACATTTTTAGTGTCAGAGGTTAATCTTTCATTTCTTCAAAAAAAAAAAAAAAAAAAAATTGCCTCTTAATTAAATTTTAGATTTTGCATTTGACATGTCAAAGGTTAATATGTCATTAAAAAAAAACAGTTTATTTATAATGTTGCATTTTTTATGACGGGTTACATGTCAGAGGTTAATCTGTTATTTTTACAAAAAAATAAAGTTTTTAGTTTTAAAATTTTTGTTGGCAAGGGACACGTTAGAGTAATCTGTCATTAAAAAAAAATGACTTTTACAAAAAAATTAATTTTTGCATTTTTGACATATCAGAGGTTTATCTATCTTACTTACAAAACAATAAAATTTTTTTGACTTTTTACAAAATTTTTAGTTTTTGTATTATTGTTGGCGGATGACAGTCAAAAGTTAAAACGTTATTTTTACAAACAAAAATTGTTGATTTTTTACTAATGTTTCAGTTTTTGCATTTTTGATAGCTTGTGACAAGTCAAAAGTTAATCTGTTATTTAACAAAAAAAAAAATTTTTTTCTAAATTTTCAGTTTTTGCATTTTTAATAGCAAATATGTCAGAGGTTAATAAGTTTTACAAAAATAAAAATAATTGACTTTTTACAAAAATTTTAGTTTTTGTCATTTTGATGGATAATCTGTCATTTTTACAAAAAAAAAATGTATGTCGGCTTTTTACTGAGTTTTTAGTTTTTTATTTTTGATTTTTTACAATTTTTTTAGTTTTTGATAGCGGGTGAAATATCAGCGGTTAATCTGTAATTTTTACAAAATAATTTATTTTTACTAAATTTGCTGTTTTTGCATTTTTGATCAATAATCTTTCATTTTAACAAAAAAACTTTTTTTTTTTTAACTTTTAGTTTTTGCATTTTTGCATTTTTAATGATGATGCCTTAAACGGCGAAACCGGTTTATATATTAAAAATAATAAAAATAAAGCATATAAAAGTATAAAAAAATTTAATTATACAATTTAAAATATAAATACTATATGCAAAAGTAATTTACAACTATTTATGTTTTATGTTTTGGATCCCATAATTTATGGACCATTCCATAATTGAAATAATAAACATTAAGAAAGCTTGCAAGCATACAAAACACCGTCCCAATACAAAATGAGAACGCCTCTGTGTTTGCATAAAAGGATTTTTTTGCATTTTTAATGGTTAATCTGTCATTTTACAAAAAAAATATTTATTTTACAAAATTTTTAGATTATGCAATTTTGATAGTTAATCTGTCGTTTAAAAAAAAAACTTTGTACAACGCAACTTTTTGGCGACAGTTCAACATTTTACGCAACAACGCCGTTCCTACTGCAAACACAATTTTGTTATGAGTTAGGCATGTAGAAAAAACTGGTATCACGCTTAGCAAAAATACACATAGTAGACACAATATCAAATTATTGACCTAGAATTTATAAACTGTGTTCCAGCCCGAAAGTTTGATATTAAAATTTTTTTACGTCACTTACCTCTTTTAACTTAATGACATCCTTAATAATTAAAACTTGGGCGGGTGGGCGGGAAAACAATATCAAACTACCGGACCAAAAATCATAGACTGTGTTTTTATCCACTCGCCCAAGCGTTTGTTATTAAGAAAATCGTTACGTCATTTACCTCTTTCTAACTTTATGACATCTGTCAGTCATTTTGTCATATTTGTTAGCTGCAAGAACACAACTAGCGGTAGTGACATTTAATTCTTTGATAACTAACATTGAGCGGGTAAGCGGGAACACAATATCAAACTATCGGCCCAAAACTAAAAAAAATGTGTTCCCGCCACCTGCCCAAGTGTTAGTTATTAAGAAAATTGTTACGTCACTTACCTCTTCTAACTTAATGACATCTTTCAGTCATTTTGTCATATATGTTAGCTGCAAAAACACGACAAGCGGTAGTAGCATTTAATTCTTCGATGACCAGAAATTTGACTGTATTATTGAACTCTAGCAAGCTTCTTTAGCCTTTTTCACACAATACATGTCTGGAGAAGGCTGAAGTTTAGCCAAAACTGCAGTCACACTGTGACTAAATAAATGGTGATATAAAAACATAGTAATTGTTTTATTTAATCTTGTTTTAACAAGTTAATTTTATTCTGAGTTTTGGTTTCTATTGTAAACTTAATATTGGGTTGAATACTATTGATGTAAGTTATAGAAAAATATCTAATTGGCGTGAGGTACCTTTAAAGCAAGCCAAGATATCGTATGTTTCTTAGCAAGATCTTAATTAAATTTTTTTTCTTTGAAGTAAGACCTAAATTTTGTTTGAAGTACTTAATATTAAATTGAAAGTAATTATTTTTTATGCAAAATTTTAAACAAGACATTATTTTGTCGCAAAGGTAAGAGTTAATATTTATATTTTCAAATAAATGTTGAGACCAACTCAATGCATTCATTTGGAGGAATGTTGGAGAACATACTACTGATATCAAAAGAGACTAATTTAGAATAATTTACAATCAACTACAAAAAAATAGATGCATTATTTATCTGACCTTTTTTGGTAACCTAACATTATATGTATATCAGCCGATGTCCTGAAAAAGTTTCGACTAGGATAAGATTTTGTTTTTTATTTATTTTGTATCTTTCTATGGTAAGAAGCCAGTTTGTGGTTTGCTAATTTGTTTACTAGTAACGGCAACTCTTTTAGTCATGAAAGGTAAGTTACTATAAAATATAAAAGTATACTTATTGTATCGCTCTTCAAATAAGTGTAAACCCGCAATGGCATTTTTAAAACCATTACTTGTAATATGACACCCATTGTCATCAAAGCTGCCATATACAGGGTGTTTCAAAACATATGTCGGAAAATAAAAGGTGAGATTGGTTGGCTAATTATAAAAAAAAAGTTTCCCTTAACATGGTTCCGCAAACGCACTGTTTTCAAGATACAAGGTGTAAAAAAAATATTTATTTTTTATTTTTTAACGATATTTCAGGAACCGTTTGAGATACAAATTTAACTTTTGTACTCATCTTAGCATTAATATTAGCTACTTTTTAAGCGTTTATTCAATTTTTTTATGTGCTATTGATAGAAATTTTAGGGTTGCGTGAGATTTTTATGGCTCTAATTTCTATGACACTTGAGAAATTGGCATTTCGAAAGCACATTATGAACCACCAATATTTTTTACACAAAATAGGTACTCCTATTCAAAAGCTCTAACGTAAACCGTTTCAGAAAAATACGGCATTTTTTGATGGAAAACATAAAAAAAAGTAGCAACATGTTTTGTTGTTGATAAAAACATTTGTTTTTGATCTAGTTGTCAGCGTTTATGCAATTGTTTCATGCATTTGAGTTGTTGACAATTGTCGTTTAGTTGTTATTTAACCTTTTTTTAAAAGGAGTCAATATCTTTATTAAATAATTAATTTGCCCATTCTTAGTATTTTGCCTGCGTAATAAATAATTACGGTGATAGCGAGATGTGTGATATACATTTCGTTTACAGCGTTTCCGATAGAATTTTTCAAAAAAGGTTTTCAAACCAATAGGTACCAATTGAAAGAACATTTATTCGTATTCACGAACGTCTACATCAACCTGAAAGTGTACATAAAAGAACTGCAGAAAATGGAAGACTTCGCCTGCTACTTCCGCAAATTGAAGAAGATGTTTTTTAAGAAATCGAAGACAATCCATCAACTAGCATTAGAAGAATAGCTTTAAACCGAAACCTTAATCACGTTACAGTGTGAAGGATAATAAAAAACCAGATGTTATATCCTTATCAGATACAGCGAGTACAAGCCTTTTTACCGGCGAGTTTTCCGCAAAAATTGGTTATGTGTCAATGGTTTCAAAAAAAAATTGCGCAAAATCCTCGATTCTTAGAACAGGTTTTATTTACGGACAAAGCAATTTTTTCTTGCGATGCGATTATAAACTTCCATAATAATCATGTATGAGCCGACAAAAATCCACATGCCATAATGGAAGGCCATTATCAGCAAACATTTTCCGTTAACGTTTGGGCAGGTGTTGTAGGAGACCATTTAATAGGTCCATATTTTTTGCTCCTGCACATTTTAGTTTAGTTGCGCGTCAATTCTTAAATGAACAATATAGAAACCGTTGAATAGGTCGAGGAGGTCCACAGGTTTGGTCTTCTCGGTCTCCGGATATAAATGTTTTGGATTTTTTTTTGTGGGGTCACAAAAAGTTTAGTTTACACTACATCAGTTAATACTGATGAAGAACTAAGAAATTGCATTATTGCATCTTGCAATACGATACAAAACACACCAGTCATTTTCAAACGGCTACGTCAGTTACTAAGACGTAGGTTGGAAGCCTGCGTTGCCGTAGGATAAAGTCATTTTAAACAATTTTTGTAATTTTTCTTGTTTTTTATGTTCTTGCTTAGTTATGTAAAATAAAGGTTTTGTGTTCATGTTGCTACTTTTTCTTTCTTTTGGTTGCTCAGCTCAGTTTTCAAATTTAGCTTTATACAATGACATATCACTATTTGTTAAAACCAATTTACCGATTAGTAACATGCAAAATGATGAAACAATTTGAGCAAATAATAAATCATTATTTATAGTGTTATGATAAATCAGAATAGCCTCTTCATGCACCTTATCTCTTGTTTTGTATTCAGCAGCAGTCGGTTTTTAAAGCTTTTAAAGTTTTAATATTGTTAGCTATAACAAATTAACTACACTAAATAAAAAAAAAATTGTAAACTTTTTGATTAACTTATTTAATTTAATTTTTAGCTTATAAGTTGGGCTGTTGATATATGACACCAAGTAGCGTATTAGAGCATCTGGTGTGTAGTTTTTTATAAGGCCGTATAGTTTTGGTGCTACTAAATTTCTATTAATTACAGTTTAATTATTAGGGGGCGAAAATAGAAGTTTACTATTAGAAAGAAGAGATCGGAGTTCGATTTTAATTTTCTTAGTTGGGTAGAACGTAATGTTATAAAATTTTCACTGTTAATAAATTGCTGAACTTTTAATTGATATGCCGACTTTGGAAGAACTACTATAGCAATCGGCTTTTGTGAAAGTAATGTTATGATTTTTAATTTTAAGTCAAAATGACTTAATAGTATTTATGTCAAAAGTATCTGAAACGGGCTGGTTCTTAAGAACTTTAGCTATATTGGATTTAAAAAAAACGGCATCTAGGGATTTATTATACTGAAGTACAAGCTCTGATTCAACAATAAATGTTTCTGTAGCATTGCTGTTATCTACATGTGGTGAGTATTTTAAACCCTTGCTCAAAAACGTCAATTCTTTTTGTGAAAACAAAACATTTGACATATTAATAGTTCTAATTGTGGGAGAGAAATTACTAATGTTATCTGTATTCTGTGTTGTTGAGCTTTAAGAGCTGAAAGTTTTCTATTTTGAATCAAATATTTTTTATGAATTAATTTACAAATATTTAGCCTTACTCTGTATGCATATTGCTAGCTAACAATATCGTTATCGAGGAATGTTGCTAAGCAACCTTGCTCAATAACAATATTGTTAGCTAGAAATATGCATACAGAATAGAGCTATTGTATCTGACACGATCATCAAAAATGTTAAATTCTAAAGGGTAGCGTTAATTCCGCATGTAATACCTTTACATAGTGCTGGTACGCGTCTCTCTTTTGCTAGAAACTTTTACATTCTTTTTTAAGACATCGTTGTTTGGCAAAACGCAGTGCTTTTTTTGCTGCATTTGAGGAAAAACTTGTACGGTTTTGAACTTTGGAACTTACATCAATAGTATTCAATTCAATATTAAGTTTACAGAGACCAAAATTAACTTTTTAGACTTAACAATATGTCACAATAATAATGATTGTTCCTTTGATATTTTTTGTAAACCAACTTATACAATAACCATTCCGTTTGACTCTGTACACCCTAACAGTCACAAATTTGCAGCTTTCTATCAATGGTTCATAAAGCCTTCACTCTCGGCAAAAAGAGCCTAAATAAAATTATATCAATAGGTCATAACAATAGATTTTTAATAAACACAACTAAAAATATTATTACCAAGAAAGAGCCTCTCTATACAATTAATATATTCTAAAATTAAAGTCATAGAACCCATAAAACACATTTCAATGACATATTTTGGTAACATATAAAAAAAAAAATAGGAAATATTCTCAGTAAAGATAATTATAAAGTAGCGTTTAAAAGTTGAAATAAGTTATCAAACATTTTATTCAACGCTAAAGACTGATATATTTTTTTACATCAGGAGTGTATGAGTTGAATTGTCCTACTTGTAATGCACAGTATTTAAGGCAAACAGAAAGAAATTTTGAAACTAGATTTAAAAAACATTAACGCTCTTTCAGATTACGCCATTCAGATACTACCTTTGCAAATCATGTTTTAGAAAATTGTCACACATTCCCAGATATTGATAAACTTAAAATCATTTACAACTGTTGTAAAGGCAGAAACTTTAATTTGTTAGAAGCTCTTAAAATTACAAAATAAAAAAATAATCTTTCTATAAACTTGTTTAATAATCAAACCGACTTTTATAAATCTTCTTTGTTTAAAATAATTTAATCCTGTGCTCTTTTTGCGGAATGTTTTTTGTCTTAATTACCTTTAAGTAAAAACCGGCATTCATTAATTTTTCTTTGCTTCTTTAATCTATTTGTTCTTTTATGTATTATTGTATTATTGTATGTAATTTATAATTATTTTAATAATAATAATTGCAATGTAATTTTCTACCTCTCTGAGCATTTTATGTTTTACTATCGTATATATGATTTGTATTTTTTTTATATTCATACTTGTTTGTATCACCGTCTGATGATGGACTTGTAAAGGTTGAAAATAGTTACAGTCTTTTAAATATATTCGTAATATAGTACATAGTAAATGTTAAATTTATTTTATTTTATTTTTATTTTAATGTCTGAACATCACTAGCGGCATAAAATACCGAACAGTAAACACGTACCGTATTCGACTCCGCAATAAACCACCATTTAAATAGTTTCAGTGTTACAGCCAAACACGAATATTGTGGCCCATGACAGGCGTTTCCGCGCATCTTGAGAGAAAGAAAACTATAGCCAGAATGAAGGATGCATAATGCGAGAAAGGGAAACAATACACTCAGAGACACAAACTGAATTTATTCCCGGGTAGCGCCGGCTTCGCAAAATAACAAATAAATGTTTCGCAGCATCGATGTTATTTTCCTCGCAGTTCATGCTAGACTGACGCGATTTAAAATTGATTTTGCATGTGAATGTACCTAAATTATTATTGGTCTCGCTTAATGGTTTCAACCTTCACTTTTGTCTACGGAGTCACCGGCCACAATATTAGTGTTTGGCTGTAGTTCAAGTCAAATTGTAAAAGTGGTGCTAATTTGACCCGAAAAGGTCAAAAAGGCTTTAATTATGAGTGGTACCGAGCCCGCTCATATGGATGTCTCTCTTTTGTATGAGAGCAAGAATGACAACAGACTCGACTCCGGCGCAGAATATCCGCTATCCCAGTCCCAGACCGATGCCGATACGGACTGAGGGGACAATTTTTTAACGCCAAAAAAAAAGCAGAACTCAAATAAAAAGGAAAAATGCGATGGTTTTTTTAATACTTCACAAATAAATAATTTAAATAACTACACAACAAAAACTAACAACACTACTGCAACAAATACTTTATCTACAAGAATAAAACAATATCAATCGACTCCTGAAAGCACCACCGCCTCTACATCTGCAATTAACATGTTAATGGCACAACCAATTAACAACGAAAATATAAACAAAAATACCACAAAACAACATTACACGCCTACAATAATTAGAAACAACGCAATTAATTACAATTACGTATACTACATTGAAATGATACAACAGGTTACACGGACACAGCTTTCCGATTTATGGTGCAACTCTAGTATAAATACCAACGATACTATATTGAGCACAAAGCATGGTTTCATTATAAAAACCAACACAGCCAAAGAAACCACGTTAAAAATGTTGCAAGAGTTGATGACTAACTAAAAAGTTCTTAAAAGTTTGAAGGAAACAACATTAAATAAACATCAACTGCCAAAAATACCGTCTGCATCATATTCGGCTGTAATAACATCAGTGGACCTCGAAATTACCGACGACAAAATGGAACAGGCTCTAAAAGCTATCGACATAGTCTACCGTTTCTGCAAGCAAATAATATCCAGAGCAAAGGGACTACCGACATATATCAATACGGCTAATGTAGATGCATACCAGAAACTGTTGCAACACAGCGTTTTCTACAAAAGCCGGCACTTCCCTGTTTACGAAAGCTACGCTCCAGCTCCCCTACCGATACCATGTGGCAAATGCAACTCATTTGACCATAAAACAGAAGACTGCACAACTCACCCCAAATGTAGCAAATGTGGACTTGCTCACAAAACCGCAAGCTGCACAACAAACCTACCAACAAAATGCAGCTCTTGTAACGAGGAAGGACATAAACCATGGTCTCTAAAATGCAAGAACCGACCCACACGACCTATAGAAGGCATACCAAATGTCAAAATTAAGGCGGAAAACAAAAGGTCAGGAAACATTGGATCACCATCCATGACCATATAATTGACACATACCTTGACAAAATTAACAACTCCAAGTCTATAGACAGACAAGAATTTATAAGAAAATTAAAATCACGATTCATTGAGACTTACAATATAGACACAGTAGTTTCTTTTTTTGCCAACCGCATGTATATAGTCATGCTAGATCTTATAAATCCTGACCATGCACCTTCCACGGTCCTTATAAACGGCATAAATGTTTCCAACATTAATAGTTTTCCTTGTAAATCCACTCTTATTAAAAATTTCCTTATAAAGGAAAATATATCCTGTGCCATGTTTGTTGAGATCAAAACTCAAAAGCCTATTTCATTCCGTAACTGGTCCATAAAATCCAAAACCCTTCCAACATCCTTAATCGTTATAATATAAGAGGTTCCGTAGTAATGACACACTCAACTGTCCGTTTGAAAAAAGATAACCCTCTTAGCATTAACAATCTATTGATTGACTGTCTTCATTTTGCTATCCCATTCCTACAAGATTTAATCCATATTTTCTTATTATATGTTCACCCAACCTCCAACATTGAAGATAACATCTTTGGATGCTATAATTGTAGGTGATTTTAACGTTAACCTAATGAAATCCCGGCACCTCCAACAATTTCTTTCCAACTCCAATTTTTCCAAAATCCCTACTTCTCCATCGGTTATAATGTCGGATAATCAATGTACTACTCCTGATATACTTCTTTGCACATCCAGTTTAAAACCACTTATCCAGTCAGTTAACGTTATACCTGATCTCTGCTCCGACAATATCTTTTCAAATCAATGTACAACCCTTACCACCTCCTAAAAACGAGTACATCTATAACTTTAATAAATGTAATATAAAGAATGTGAATCAAGATGTATCCTCGTTCATCAGTTCTAACTCCATTATCTTACCTAATATTATAACATCATTCTCATCAACTGTTTTGTCATCTATTAAACATAATACCTCTAAAGTTCTAAAATAATATTATAATGACCTCCTCCCTGCTTACATTCTTAGGTTAATAAAATACAAAAGACACAATTATACAAAGAGTTTTGACTGACAAACAACAAAACTTTAAAAAGACAGTTCAATGACCTTAATAAAAATATTCACGATTTAATACTTCAATACAGAAACGACAAATACATCACCGCATGCAATAAAATTATGGTATGACAATTTCTGTAGACAAACCCACGTTACACTAGAGGATAAAACAATTGACAAAGACGTTTATTACGACGTGTTAAATAACAGAAAAAACTTAGCACCAGGACGTGAAAATGGGAACTAGTATATGTTTACATAAGTCCGACTATAATATGTCTTACCCTTCCAGCTACCGTCCCATTATATTACTTCCTGTGCTTGGAAAAATATTTGAATCTATTATTCAAAAGAAAATACTATCTTGGACAGAAAATATGATTCCTGTAACTCAATTTGGCTTTCGCAAATCTAGATCATCATCCCACCCAATCACAATTCTTACATCCAATCTACAAACTTTCCACCTTGAAGGTAGGCATTCGAGCGTCCTGTTTATGATTGTAAATAGGGCATTCGATTCGGTCTGGCACGAAGGTCTTTTCTTTAAACTGTCTAGTCTAAACCTTTTTTTTTACCTCATTAACCTAATTCACCAATTCCTAAACAACAGAACTCTTCAAGTTTGAATACGCTCCACTTAGTCCCACTCGTTTACTCCACACCAAGGTGTCCCGCAAGGTTCTCCACTCTTGCCCCTCCTATATAATCTGTTGTGCCACGATATCTACAGTTTTAACCCAAAACATTTTGATCCAAACAGCTATATCCTGCAATATGCAGACGACACTACAATCGTATCTCATGCAAAGTTATTAAAATCATCGGTCGTACAACAACAAGCTTTGTTGGATCATACTGTTACGTGGTTTAATAAATGGCGCCTCCTTGCAAATCCACTAAAAACACATCTCCTTATTCCCTACCATAAATTATGTGTCAACTTTTTGTACATCCATATGAATCAACAACAAATTTAACCATCACAGGTGTGCAAGTACTTGGGAATATCTTTTGATTCAAAACTTAAATTTTATTTGTACGCTCTTTCACTTAAATTGAAAGTCACCACCAGAGCAAAACATTTCCGCTCACTTACATATAAAAAAGAAAACATTAATCTTAAATGTGCAACTCACATCTACAAATTGATCTGTCGCCCTCTTCTTGAGTATAGTTCAATTTTATTTCTAAATTCCACTAATCCAACACTTCATAACCTTTATGTCGCTGAAAGATTCTTTCTACGCTCTATCACTAAAATCCGTCATCTAAATAATCTTTTACATAATCTATCCAACGAGCTACTATATGACAAAGCAAAGATAGTCCCATTAGACCAACGATTACAAATGCTACATTTAAAATTTGCTAAAAATCCTAAAAATCACAAAATCCTAAATATCTTAATAATACCTAGAAATCCAGCAGTTGTATCCAAATTTAAAACCGCATCCCAATCACTTTACCAAAATATCCAATCCTTGACTAATGATATTTAAGACGTTTCACTTATTTATTTATACCCCATCGTTTTTTTTTTTTTTTTTTAATTGTATCAAGTATATATTGTATAAGACTCAGGCTGAAAGACTACGGTCGATGGCCATTTCACAAAGGTTTCTTTTTTTTGTTGTAATTATTGTATTGTAAATAATGCTATATACTTTCTGTAATGTTTCTTTTTGTGAATAAAAAATGTTATATATATATGTCTGAACATTATTATCAAACGTTTTGATTGAAATCCATAATGAGTACTGCGGTAAAGTTTTATAAATAGATGGTACAGCAATTCAATGGCTGCCTTTAATTTTAATATTTGAATTTGTCTTCCGTTTTAGGTGTGTATTGAACATTTGCAAATTTTTAAATGTTTATTTTTTAACATTTTTTATTCAAAGACTTTAGTCAAGTTAGATTTTTTTTTGAGAGTATTATGTGTTTGAATAAATTTTTGATAAAGTCGTTAATTTTTTATTATAAGAATTGTTCTTTAATACTTTTATTAACTGCAACAAGCTATTTAAAATTAATTCTGTAAAACATAAGATCGCAGTCAATTTATTTACGTAATTAAAATTATATAAATTAACTACCTTCTACCTGTGGCATAATTGAAATAATTACATTAGTCCTGTCTGAGACGCAGTTCGTTTCTATTTACTGTTTGTTGTCGTTTTCACATCGCTTCATTCTCTTTGCACTTCGGATTGGTTTAATATTATGCGCAGATTTTATGCAACTGCATGGGCACTACTGTAATTAAATCTATGCTTGCTTGAGTAGATAGTCGATCATTTAAGTAGAAAACATGCAAACAAATATTACTCAACTTGTAATCTGCGTTTATTGAAATTTAAAAGGTTTTTGTGTCACAACATAATATGTTATATTACAAAAAATTGCTTTTATTTTGGATATTAAAAGAAATATTTATTTAAATTATTATATAATAAAATCAATAAAAAAAGTTTTAATTTTTTAATAATTCAAAAGTTTAACTTGTCGAAATTTCAAACAAGGGTTATTTTTGTTAGAACTGTAGCAGCCTTGATTGATTGATAGGAAAATCATTAGAGCATCCGATTTGGACAAACATTCAAATACACTAGCGGAATTTAACGAGGTTAATTACAGTAGGAATGGTCCGTTTGTTTAACCTCGATATGCTATAATATATATCAACACAAGAAAATAGAACACGATAAATGTCTTGGTTTAGGTAATTAAGTTATAACATTGTTTTTTTTTGTGTATATTATTTTGAACGGGCGATTATATCAGATAAAATGATGAGAGTGTCATTATCTGCACCTGTGCTTTTTCCAAACAATTTTGTTCAATATACTTTTTTATTATACTAAAACTTCAAATCATAATCGTATTTATAAACAATCCATTACATGCTTGATTGAGTTTTTAATAATGGTTAATATTTGCTGGATTAAATTCAAGCATGAACTGTTTTCCATTACTAAGTTTATCAATGCCAAATGTCTGCATTCATGGGCAATGCCGCATTCCGAGAAGAAATTGGAGCGACAATACGTACGAGGGAATTGATTCATCAAGTTTAATTATTTCCCGAATCAAACATGTTCAAACTCCGCAATGCTTACTATTATGCAGCTACTTTGTAGAATTGGTTGCAAAATACAAACTAATTATGTATATGATACTAAGAATTGTTTGTTGAAAATCAATTTCAAGAATTAATTAATTTTATGTTTGAACTGACATTAGTCAAAAATTAATAATTATAATATAAGTAATTCTATATGTAGTTTTGTCTTTGAATATTTGCATCAAAGTCAACTACATTTAGTTGTACGCTGACATATTTGGACAATACTTTTACTATACCTGGCTTAAACATTTTATATATTATTTTAATTAACAAGTTAAATTTTTATCACAATTGCACTACATTATTGATACATTATTTACTTGTGGCATTTATTTAATAAGAAATAGAAGTAGCATATCATTTTTGCTGGCACACTCGATCATTTCATTTCAAGTATTCTTAATGCCAACTTTGTTGACATAAGCAGTTAATAATAATAATTTATTAAATAAGAATGGTTATTAGAAAAAGAACATTTGTTAAATCATTACAATAAAATAAAATTACACAAAAATATACAATTTAGATTTTTACATATTTTTTTATTAGTATTAATGATTTTATTAAAAATGTCTAGATATTATAAGTACGGTAATTTTTTATTGTTTTATGTTCATTGTATGGGTATTTTGATATTATTGCAGTATCTTGTTTGATCAAACAATTTAAATTTTTTTTCAAATCTTTTTTTATTGAAAGATAGTAACGCAATGCCTCTTATACTAAAACGTTGAACTGTGTATGTGTTGCGTCGTTACGCTGAATTAAGGATTTTACGAATCAAACACATATATTATTATTTATGGCAATCCAGTGATATTATTATTAACAATTTAAAACCATACATTTAACAGAACATCTTACAAATTACATTAAAGTTGTGATTAAATAACTGTTGTTGAGCGGTCGACCGCTGAACTCTCACTAGCAATGTAATAAAATAAATGTACAAAATAATATATACGTTCAAAAAAATGTTCGTCACAGCTGTGTCTTTTTTTAGTCGCATTTCTGCGCTCGTCGAATAGTTAGGTTTATACGTATTAAACATGCCGCCCCCGTTTAAAGAATCGAGAATATTCTTTTAAGAATAAATAAGTAGTACCGCCACCTTTGAAACTGATCGTTTGAATGACCCCTTTGTGGTTTTCACTGTCACAACGCGACAAACATTATCGTCACCACTATGAAGGTAGATGATTTCAATGTTGTCTTCTTTAAGGACCACCAGATTGCCTTCGGCTGGATGAGTTGTTGCGCTTTTTCTCCATTTATACCGTTGTTGAAGTTGACTGAGGTATTCTTGGTTCCATCGCTTCCAGAAATGTTGGACTAATTGCTGGCAGCGTTGATAATTGGGTAAGGTATTTTGATACACGTTACGTAAATTGGGTTGAGGAATTGATTGCATATGCGTACCAATGAGGAAATGTCCGGGAGTTAAAGGAATGAACTCGGACGGATCCGTAGTTAATTGGGTTAATGGCCTTAAGTTTAGACATGCCTCTATCTGAACAGTTGTAGTATAAAATTGTTCATACGTGAATAGTTCCGATCATTTTTTTAAGAAATCCTTTGGCAGATTTGACGGCTGCTTCCCAGAGTCCACCAAAATTAGGAGCTTTTGGCGGAATATATTTCCATTTGATGGATTCGGCTGCACAATATTGGAACATGATTGTTTGATAATTTTCAGAAGTTATTAAGTTTTGTAATTTGTTCTTGGTACCGACAAAGTTCGTACCGTTATCGAAATATATTTGAGCACATTTTTCCCTTCTGGACACAAATCTCTTAAGTGCATGTATGAAACACGGTGTGCTTAAATTGGTAGAGACTTTAATATGGGTAGCCTTCGTTGCAAAACAAACAAAGATACAAAAGTATGACTTAAATATTTATTTTCGTCTTCTTCCTGTGCCTTTTCGGATATTAAAAGGACCAGCATAATCTACACCGCAGATCGAGAATGGTCGTGCAGGGTTGATTCTAGAAGCTGGAAGATCAACCATGATGTTTTCAATAGTTGGAGGCCTTGAGTTGGATCGAAAGCAGTGTATGCATTAACGACAAATTTTGTTAACTACATTTCTACCAGATAGCGGCCAATATTTGAGTCTAATTGAAGACAATAAGAGAGACGGTCCAGCTTGTAGTAAGCTTTCGTGTTCTTAAATGATCAAAAGATCTGTCAATCTGCTTTTTGACTGAAGCACAATAGGATGTTTGTTTAGAGATTTACAATTGTGTATAAATCTTTGACAATATGCAATAATTTATAAATGATGAATATCGATCAAATATGTTATTTATCCGTTGTTGTAGTAACAAACGCTTGTGTTGTAATCTTAATATTTGGAATGTCGATTAAGTTGATATTTGTTGTGCTGTTTGGCCATTGTGATTCCGAAGTTGATAACCATTCGGGGCCATTCCACCAAAGTTTAGTAGAAGTTAGATCGCAAGCACTTAAACTTCTCAAGATAATATTAGCTTGGTTTTTATGGGTAGAGATATGTCGCCAATTCTTGGCATTTGTCAAACCCTGTATCTCAGATACACGATTTGATACAAATGTTTTTAGCTGAGTTGGCAAAGTATTTATCCATGATAAACAGATGGCAGAATTGCACCAGTAGTAAATATTTGTTATGATTTAACTTAGAGAGTTAACTATCTTTTGCATTAATTGTGATAACAACAGAGCTCCACTTAATTCTAATCGAGGCAAAGTTATCGTTTTCAACGGAGCCACTCTCAATTTGGCTGAAATTACTGCAGTTTGGAAACATGTAAGAGAGTGTTTGCACCTCCAGTATACACACGCACCGGAAGCTTGCTCAGATGCATCACAGAATCCGTGCAGTTGAATGGTCTGGCTGGTACCTTAAAATGTAGGTATTTTTATGTTGTTAGCATGAGCCAAGGTTTTATAAAAGTCACTCCACGCTGTTGCAAGTTCCATGGGTAATGATGCATCCCAATCTAGACCAAGCTGCCACAATCGTTGCATAATAACCTTTGCTTTGATTGTTATGGGTCCAATAAGTCCGAAGGGATCATATATTTGTGCTATTGTTGAAAGAATGAGCCTCTTTGTTGCTTTAAGTGGTGGTTGAACGTTTACTGATTAATGTAATAGATCCTCTGTAAGACCCCAGTATAATCCAAAAGTTTTTAGTGAAGTTGAAAAATTAGGTGTTGATGCTGCATCATACATTTCTTCACTGATGTCATTTAGGTTTGACTTTCATTTTTGCAATAGAAATCTTGCAGATGCTAGAATGTCGGTAAGCTTTTCCTTGAGTGTTTTCAATTCGTGAATGTGATCAGTCCTGTCAATACATCATCCACATAAAAATGTAGGTAAATCTGAGTTTCGTTTCTTTGTAATAATTGCTTCCCATTCTCGTCTTGAATTAAAGTCTAATTTTGTTGATATTAGATATATGATTAATAAATTTTATGTAGATGTATCTATTGATAATGCATCCAATGCTGCTAAACGTTTATTAATGTTATCAATTAATAAACGTAATTGAAGTGACAATTCTTTTGTTATAGAAGTTAATTAAAATATATTCCTTATATGATTCTGAATGATATGACGTTTGTTGTCGTAACGGTCTCGTAAAAGTTGCCATGCTATCTGGTAATTTTTATTTGTCGCGCTCAAACATGAAATTAAATCTATTGCACCACCCTGTAAACTCGATCGAAGATAATGAAATTTATAGATGTCTTCAATATGTCGTTTGTCGTTTATCATACATTTAAAGTTGTCATAATATAAAGTCCGTTGATCAAAAGCACCGTTGAATGTAGGTAATTTGATGATTGGCAGACGCATTTCTATTGGATTGCATGAAATTTGTCTGAGTTTACAAATTCCGTGATGATTGAGATTGTGGCATAATAAGCGTCTTCAAATTGAATCCGTTCAAGTAATATTTGCTCCAAATCATCGAGTTGCTCTATTTGAGATTGAATATGTTGATACTTATTAAATATAGATTCAGCCCTTGAAAACCGATTCTTTATTTCTAAGAATTTTATTTTATTTTCTTTATGTTCATTGAAAAAATTAACTTTGCCTTTTCAATTCTGCGTAATTTTTTTAGTGTAGCAATGTCGGCCATGTTTATTCAAATAATATAAATGATGCTTATTTATAATAAACGTGAATGAATTAAATTGGAGAATGGAAAGGAAGCCTTACGTAACACTTACCCCTTGTATTTTAATGATTTGTGTAATATATGTTATTTATCTAACCATGCTGGCTTAAACCTGGATGATGTCTACCATGTACACGTGTTTCTGCCATGTGTTAGTGCTCGTGCGTAGAGAAACCAGTGGTGAATATCCAGCGATGGTCCGAGCGTTGTTGATGGAGAGATGTATGTCCAGCGGATCGGGTTGAGCGTCTCACCTTTATGTTGAATTTATAAATTGATTTTAATGTTAATACATGTTGTCGTACAGTTAATGCGGTTTCGAAGGATCATTTGTTGCGTTGTTGCTGAATTTAGGATTTTACGAATCAAGCACATATATTATTATTTATAGTAATTCGGTGATATTATTATTAACAATTTAAAACTATACATTTAACAGAACATCTTACAAATTACAATAAAGTTGTGATTAAATAACTGTTGTTGAGCGGTCAACCGCTGAACTCTCACTGGCAATGTAATAAAATAAATGTACAAAATAATATATCACAAAAAATGTTCGTCACAGCTATGTCTTGTCTTGTCGAATAGTTGGGTGTATACGTATTAAACAATATGTGTAAAGTGGACTGTAGTAAGTTAGATTAACTATGCAGTAATATACAATTTTATTGTGCAAATCTGTTGATTAATTTCTCATTTAAATTAAAATATGTTCAAGTTGTGTTTTTTAACAACTAAGCAATTTTAAACGCGGTAGAATAATTGGGCTCAGAAAAGAAGGTTTGTAAATTCGTAATATTTCCAAAGAAATCAGTAGATTTAGAGACAGTAACAACAATTTTTTACATTAAAAGCAATTGGGGTTGTCTGGATAGGCTTAACTAACCAAAAAATCCTCTTTTAACCAGTTTAATTAACTTAACTTCACTTTTCACTATAAGAGGTGCCGTCTAGAATGAGAGATTATAATGGGTTGATCAATTGAAACAAGTTATGCCCACGGTGGAGGTAGACGTAAAATGGTTAGACCTTGCCGAGAAGAACAAACAAGTTTACAGTTTGCGGTGAAACGAGGTACAGCTTTTACACGCGGACTGGTGATATGAAGAGCAATCCCATACTGCAGCATCTCTTTTAGTGTATATTTTAGGAATATAAAACGCAAAGCATTAAGAGGAAAATCTTCCTACAGACACCACTTAAACTCTCCCCGGTTGGATGCTGAAAGTTACGTCAAACTGTAACGTTGCCTTTTTGTCAAACAAAAGTTACTTAAAGATATTTACATAATGCACTTTGTGCCAACTATATAAGTGTCGCTTTTTTTTGTGGTGAACTGCTACCACGTCTAAGTCTGAGTTTAAAACTGTCGGGTTATTGTCTGAAAATATTAGACTTCTAGTTGTCTAATATAGCTGGTAAAGCTTGGATTAGCTTTGCAAAAATTAGTTGTCTGGCCAGAGTTTGGCTTTGCCTAAGTGGGCGGGTTGCAAATTTTTTGCCCTTGTAAGCTGATTGCTTCTTGGGCGCTAGTAAAAACAGCCCGATTTCATCTTCTGTTTCTTTTTTTTTAGTAATCCACCACGGTAGGATTTTTCTGCAATATTTCCATTGTTGATTTGTTGTCGGAAAAGCTGCAATCAACCGGTTATTTGGCTGGCCTCTTAAGAAAGGTTTTAGCCGCGGTGGCCGGAATAGGCTTGAATGCAGCAGCTGGAAAAAATGGTTTAATTTTTGAGGCTCTGGTGGGAGACGTTTGTACCGGAGGTTTTGGTAGCTTATCGATGGTATGCTTGGTGACCAGCAATATAGTGACCGCGTTGGAGGCGGCAGTGCTAGACGATCTTTGCGCAGAGTGGCAAAGGTATCGGTAAGGTTGTACCGGCTCTGCTTGATGTCATTGTAGAGGTTGTTGATCCTTTTGAAGTCGTCCTTAACCATTCTGATGACGGTCTTTTCCAAGCTACTGTATTCATTTTTTTTTGTTTTTTTAGGGTTGTTTCCATGTTTTAAAACTGAGTGTGGAAGTAGGACAGTATCTGGCTGTCCATCGTTTTTGGGTTGCGTGATTGCTTGGTAGTAGTGGATCTATGCTAGAATAAATCTGGATTAATTCAGTAACCGGTTAATCAATTAATTCATTTGAATTGTAGATAGCTTGATTAGTAATTAAACAGAATTATGTTATCCGTAGATGCTTTGTTTGTATGTGTTACAATTATAATTGCATTTGTTTTGGGCTGCCAATTTGTATCAGTCGGGTAATGATTTGGGCTCGTCGGTTGCTAGCAGTCACATCGTCTTATTTAAGAAACATCCTAAACCTCACCGCACCAGAGAAGGCAAGCTCACTTTTTACTAACACTGCAGCAAATAAACCCGAGGATTTCAAAAGTTTTACAACTGTTCAACGGTCTAAGAACGTTATTTTGAGATGGTAATTTGGCACGCTTTAAAATACCCAACAAAAAAAGACTGACCAAGTTCTGGAATCTTTTGAAGTTGCTCCAACAAACATTTACCAAATAAGAAATGAGTTTGTTTTCTACTGATCTCTGTGCAACTTTCAAAATGAGCAAAAGCGCAGAGATCATGGATCTGACAAAGCTATTTGGCCTAAAAGATACAGTTGGGCCAAAAAAAATAGGGCGGTAGAACACCTCAATTCAAAATGTGTTAACACCACGGGCATCCTGCCAACTTTAATTTAATTCAAATGATGGTTTCTTAAGGCAAAAGCAAAAAAAAAACACCTGACCGGCGCATAAGCTTGCAACGGCCTTGGCCCAGTCTTCTTAAAGTTCAAGTTTCTGCAAACCTGTTATTGTAACAGCAAACAAAACTTTTGGTAACACCGTTTTTCTACCAGCACTAGGCACAGTAAACACAAAGATTGTTTCTATTTGCAAACAGTTTGCTATTTTTAGTAAGATTATCATGTCTGTCGTGTTTAAACTTCAAAATTATTAATAAAACTTTAGACGTATTGTACAATTTGTAACCCATACTAATTGAACTCTTTACTTACAATTTATGGAAAGAAGCATTGGCAGGCAGATAGTAAGAACGGTTGCAATCATCAAACGAATTGTTGCACTACTTACTAATTTAATTTACAAAACCACAAAAATGGCTTTTAAAACCTACCAACTTTCTAGGATTATTGTGCGCAATTAAGACATTGATTTGAAAAATAATGCTGCTAAACATTAATTGTAACAGCATTGTGACCTCAAACATTACAAAATCTTAAACTTGCTCTACAGCAGAGTAAAATAAGCTATAAAGTTGCACAAAACTCAATGCTGAAAAAATCAATCTATTACAAAAGACTAAATTTTTATGTAGAAGATTGCTAAAACTTTATGAAACAGACGCGTTCCTATTTTAGCCATATATGGCAAGACTGGAGTTTAATAATTCAATTAAAAACAAGCAAAAGTTTCAAACTCTAATACTCCCTATGACTTTGGAGACAAATTTTAAGCACGTTAAACAGTTTTACCAAGAAGTCAATAAATTCTTGGGGGACGTTGACAACGACACTAAAAATGTCTGACCTTCTCAAATTAGAGCAATCTTCAAAAAACTCAAAATTCAATAAGTTCCTGGCTTTGACAAAATTCCAAGCAGATTTTTAAATTTATTTTTGCACAAAGCAATAATGGTCTCTAGCAATATTCGTAACGCAATTTGTTAAACTAGGCACTTTTCTAAAGCTTGTGCTTGTTATAAATATTTTTAAAACAGTAAAGACCAAAACTACCAGCCAATCAATCTTCTATACATTTTAAGTAGAAATAATGCAAACAATTTTTTCTCTGCCTAGCAACATGAGTTCTGTTAAGGTAACTCTACAGTCTATCAACTAAACCCCGTGACTGATAATATAAGGTCTGTTTCAACATACGATTTGGACAGTTTGCAAACCGTTCAAATTATGCACACAAACAAATTACTGTGTATAAAAGATTGCATAAAGATGACAAATATTTGTTTGGACGGTTTGCAAACTGTCCAAATCGTATGTTGGAACAGACTTATAGTCAAAGGTTTCAGATTGAAAAAATACACGGGGCGGTTGTTTTTTTTTAACGTTAAAATAACACAAGAGTATACTTCTAAAACTGCACAAACAATACTTCACTCTGGTAGTTTTAAATCTAAACCGCAGAAGTTAATCTTTTAAATCATATTTCTACTGTTTGACAGAATGTTTGTCAAGAGATTAAAATGACACAACATGCTGATGACACAGCATTAATTTACAGTTTACAGTTACCCAAAGTAGTCACCCTAAGGCTACAAAGCTGCTAACATAATGACTTGCGTTTTAAAGTAAACACACTTTATTAATATTTGAGATTAAATTATTTTAATAAATGTTAAATACTTGACATCATCCGTTTTTTTTTTAATTTCCACAGGTGTTGGTTGTTGGGTAACTCAAACTGTTTCTTTTTTTACGGCAACTAACTACTCCTCATAATAACGTCTTCTTAAACGACGTTTCCATACCATGGTTAAATGATGCTAAGTATCTAAGTATTACCATTGACAAAGCACTTAAAAACAGGGTGAAAAGTTACTACTCAACTACACGTAAGAGAGGTAAAAAAAGTCAAAACTAAAATGTGGCCATTGACTATTGAAAAAAATATGACAAATTTTAGTTAAATTGAAGCAGCCAAAACAATAAAAAAGATTATTCAAACTACGTTACTATGAAAATATTTATTTGTATATAAAACAGTAAAACATTTTATTTTGCTGTTTGCGTTCATTAATAAAATTGGTATTTACTTTTACAATGCAAGAGATGGCTCAGTTATAGAGCACGCTAACAGTCCGGGGTTCAATTTCCGGTTATGACTAAAATAATAACTTGCTCTTTATCCACCGGGGTAATTCGGAAGTCACCTAATAAGCCGTTGGTCCTATCAACCCTCTTCAAACAAGTCGTAACTGTATTTGTGTTGGAAACTTATTAGCAGATTTTCAAAAAAGTTTTACAACAAGTGCTTAGCGTGTACACGTAGTTTTCTTAAAACAGTCAATTAAGCGTCTAGTACAAAAAGTACTAATTAATAAAGATAACATACTGCAAAAATTTGATAATAATACCAGCACCTCTGTATTTGCATAATTTAATGTACTGTTTTAGTAAATGTTTTTAAAAACCGACAGTTATTTAAATTTGATAATGTTCTTTAATCAGACATGGTATGTGGTACTATCACAATGGTGCTCTTACGTTACGTGTAAGAATCTTTGCTTTGCTTTGCTTTGCTTTTGGAACACTATAGCTTTGATCTTAGAAATTTGTAAATACGACAATTAGAGAAATGAGTGGAAGTTACAATCAAAACTTTAAGATTCTAGTGTTAACGCGCAAGCAATAAACAAAGATACGAGCAAAGATTAGAGCAAGAGTTTTTGTTAAGTCTGCACACTAATATAATTTGAATTGAATTATTTGTTTGAAATTGGTAGAAGAGATCAACATTTCTGGTCACCAACATTTGCAAACTTATTATTTGTTTAAATTAATATTTGTGGAGCTATATAAAAGCTCTGCTATACCAGACATGATCAGAAACTTAAAAACCGCATTTTTGAGACATCAGTACTATTCGGAATAAAAATGATGTGTTACGTAAAGCAACCAGTTGTCTCTTGAGAAGAGTCAGAAAGTGTCTTAACTTAACACTTCGTATTTTTACTTTACTTTAGGGCATAATTTAATAAAATATATACTTTATGAACTCCAAAAAATAATATTAAAACAAAATATTCAATAAAATAGCATCACAGCTTAGCATGCTAAGTGTATATGGCCATGTATGAGTCAAGTGTACGGAATAAATTTTTTGGCCAAAATACTGAAAATACTTTTCTTTTCGAAAATCTTGATTATGTAATTTTTTTCAAATTTTTTCAGTAAGCCTTTACCGAGTAATATGCAATCAATTGTTAATTACATTTTTTTTCAAAATTATTTAAAGAAATAGCTAAAAATGTTTTGTCTTTAAATTGTAAAAATTTTGCTGAAATTTAAAACAGTTTTTCTTAAAAAAAATATTATGGCTATTTTTTTTTCTCAAATATGGATAAAAACGTGCTTTTATATGTGCTAAAGATACCCTGAAAATTTCAGGAAGTTTCATGCCCTACGCTTCGAGATATCTTAGAATGTATCCACAGAAAATTTAAGCCTATTTTGCTATTTTTAAGTATTTCTATTTTTGAATGCCCTAACTAACCTAATTTGTACAAAACCATTATCTTAAACTTAAAACAGAATGTAATCTACTTATTGACGTTTTTTTAATTTATTATAAACTAGAAATAACCAAACTTTGATAAGCGCCGTACAAAATTGTTTAAATTTAAAAAAATAATTAAATTTTGGCGCCAATAGTTTAAGTTTAATTAGTGCCATAAGCACAAAACTTAAAAAAAAAAATTACGAAAAATTGTTTTAAGCAACGGAAGATGTCTATATCAAAGTTTTTTGTTATACAATGTTAATTTCTACAAGATTTTATGTTTTCGAGTCGATTATCACTAACTAGGTGATCGTACAAACCTCATAAAATAATTAAAAAAATGGCTACTAATTTTTTTATGTTGTAAATTTTGTGCAGAAAATTATTTAATTCAATTTTTTCCAAAATATTAAACACAAAAAAAGTTACAAGCATAGTACTGGCAGACTTGGCAATACACATTTTGGTTAGGAGAAGTCTTGTAAATATTAAATAAATTTTATTTACAGTAATTATTTTTTTCAGATTTTAATTCAAATTTACTCATTGATTTTACGTAAATGTGTATGTAACAGCCATAAAAACGTAAATACATTTTGCCAAATCGCAATACTAACTACTATGTGGCTCGTTAATAAACTTTGAAAATAGTAAATTTTTAGAACTCCGTTGAACGTTGCGAAGTCGGGTTGCGTATTTACTAATTATAAATTACATTTATGATACTATCAAAAGCTGATGCATTGTCATTTTTTATAAAAATATATTTACGGAAATCAAACGCAAGTAGTGGTAGCAAATTTTGAAAGAGGTTTAGATACAGAGTTTCAAAATCTTAATATTTTTGTTTTACTTAATATGGCTAAGGCCATAAATTACTTTATCAATTTGGAAGTTTTTTGAAAGGTTTAACGTGTACAGAGTTTTTGAAATTAGATCTGATTTATTAGGAGGAGGATAAAGTTTTTAATAAAGTTTTAAATACTGCAAAAGCGTTAAAAATAAATAATCTTGCCGAACGAGCGGTTTAATTAATGTCAAAGTATCAAACCACATTGACCAGAAACAATATGTCATTCAAGCATATTTGTGGACATTTTTTGTAGCACAAGCGTCCAGAGTACAGCTTTTTGCTTTATATTTAGGCTAAAAGTGTCACTTTTTCCACAATTGTTTAATTTTTTTATTATTTTAGAGAATCATCTGCACTGAATTTTGGTCTAAAATGGGAACTACCAAGATGGTCAAAACTGAAAAATTATATAAAAAAATATAAAAGTATATAAAAAAACCATTCTTTTGTTTCAAATTTGGTTTTTTATTGATTATAATACTTATTGTTATTATACTCATACTGTTTCATATGTTTATTATTATATATGAAACAATATGAGTATAATAACAATAAATATAAAAGAGTTTTATAGAATAAATTTAAAAAAACATTGATTATAATATTGTTATTGTATTTTATATTAACAAGAAACATAAAAGATTGTTTGCACAAAATTTGCAGCAACGTGAACATAACACAAAAACAATTGTTTCCTTTATATTTGCATCAATATTACCTTTATAGCGGCCCATAGACGGGCGTACATCTATGACATAAATCGACGCACGCATAATTCATTTCATATCAACGCCTGTGTGTGGGCTAGCAATTTTTATGCGCGTTCAAAAAGTACGGCGCACTTATCAACCTGCTTTTCTTGAAAACTTGTGCACGAGTTAAAAAAGTGCGTCCGTGTGTGGTGTAAACAAACATTCTTGGCAAGGTGTTTATCAGTGAGGTAGGTAATTATTATTTCATTTATCTGAATAACTTATGATATGTCCTTATATTTAAATTAAAAATAAACGTTTATTAAATATGTTAATTTAATAATTATTTGTTAATGGATTTTTCCTATCAATTCTACACTCGTAAAATTGACATAAGTTTTTTCCTATAAATTCTGCACTCGTAAAATTGACATAAGTTAGGATTTTCATTAAGTGTTGTTTATTTATTCCCGATATTGTCGCTTTAAGTTACAAATTGCATTTTACGCTGGGTTGCAATAGTATTTTAATATAAAAAAACGCGAAATAAAGAAGATATAGTTATTTCATATAAGAACTAACACATTATAATTATCTAAGTAGCTCACATATATTTCTGATCAATTACTTTTACTCTTAGGTAGAAAATCAGTATCCTCCAGAAACACATGGGTGTAACCGTAAGAGAAAGAGAATCCGTGCTCAGTGTACTGTAATCAAGGGAGATGAATTACTAAATATTATTGGTGAAAAGCTCAATTCTTCTGAGGACCAAAATGTTGCTACGAAACTAAGAAGAATGCCAAGAGAAATGAAAATTTACATAAAAACTGATAAATGATTTGTTATTTAAAGCAGAATTTGGACAAATTGACTAATTCACTTCAATATGTACATCTAGGCCAATTTTAACCGATAATTCTAATGACTTGCAGTCCAACATAGATCGCCGCAATTTAGGAACTGAGTATGCCGATGTTTCGAACAATAATAATTATGCCAATTCTAATATGTCTGGATCATATTTTTTATCAAATTTTAATTGCATTACAGATTTCTGGAATTATTTTACTCAAGGCTTTGGGAGATATAATAGTTAATAGTTACTGCTTTCCTTTCAAGAGCATCACGCTCGCGGGGCTTGACGCACAAAACCGTTCTGAATTACCTTCATGGTAGGTGGTGCATGAGGGGAGAGGGGAAGGAAACTTTGAACAAGTTGGGGAGTCGTGCTCTCTGTGAAAGATACATAGTGCATTAAGCACAGAATTGTTCGGAACCGTCCAGAACAGTGAAAGGAAATATATAATCGCAGAGTTGCAGTTAACCTTTCATGTGGCGATATTGCAGCTCTCATCGTGGTGTCCTCGTATTTAATCTTCTAGCAGTCTCACATTTTCCCGCTTTAAAAGCCAATTCTTACACAATTACTACAGCGATTTTTATTTGGTTTATTCTGCTTTTTTGTTATAATAGCGCACGCCACTGCCATTGAGCACAGCTCTTCAGACATCATTCTGCAAAGTATATGTAACGCTGCGCAATGATTTACAATAACATATCTACTCTAGTGTGTGGGCATTACTGTTTCAGATATCTTGTGCGATGCAAATGTGCGCGCGTCGATTTATGTCGTACATGTACGTCCGTCTATGGGCAATATTATACTCTATATATACTTTTCTTGTATTTAATATTTTATAAATGTCAAAGGTTATAAAATGATTGATTTTTATTTACTTGTTATTTGGCTTATATCTTTTTTTACGCATTATATAATCTTCTAGTTGATGACATTTGATTCAAAAATATAAAATCTAATAGAAAATAACATTGTATAAAAAAATAAATAAATAAAAAAAGCTTATTTAAAAAATTTGACAAAGACATTTTGTTTCGCTTGATTCGGTTTTAAAAAATTTCACTTTTTGTTTGATAGTTTCCATGATTGCGACAGTATTTGGACTCAACCCAGCCAGCGGCGCATCAAACATCCGGTAAGGACGCTTGATCTTTATATCTTAAAGAACATGTCAACACAGTAATGTCAAATTTACATAATTATTAACTGCAGTGTAAGCTTACTTAATATTAATATTAATTTATATTGAACTAATCGTTGCTTGTACATTTTTGTAGAAATCAATATTTACATGATGATTTTTGATTAAAACTTGAGGAGAAACTTATTTTCAAACAGAAAAGTGTTAAATTTTTTAGTATTTTATTTGGCCGGGCTAAGAGCTTTTTATAAATTTAAAATTAAGATGTACTTTTGCACAAATTTTTTTAGTCAGTGAGTGAAATATTATAGAGAATAGATTAAAAATAATGTTACGTTAAGCTATGTGTTCTAAACTCTACAGTCTACTCACGGAATTGCCGGGGCTAGTAGTATCGTTATAGAAAAATATTATTAGCAAACATTACATACTAAAATTCTATCACATCTACAAGAACATCGGTGAACCTTTTCTTCTAAAAAAGCGCCGTTTAAATTAATATTAGTTTTCATGGGACAAATTGCCAACCAACGTATTATCCAAGCAATAAGATTTCAGTTCTCACTTAATATATATGTTAAATTACATACAATATTCTATGCTTTCATTCTTTAAGTTAAAGATTTACAGTTATAGTTAAAAATTAATAAGCACTAAATAAATTATTTTTTTTTAATTAATTGCTTGGAAACGATTTATTGCATGATTTTTTTTTAAGTTTGAGAGCACATATTAGACTTTTTTTTAATGTGGGAAAATTTTATTCAAATATATTTAGGCGTTTTTTTACAGAGTTTAATTCTGTAAACTCTTATAATAGCGCAACTATTCTTTCCCTTTAAGCAACTCCACATCCACATTACACATTGCAGATCTTCTTGTAGACTTGCGGTGGACACATACTACCAGACGCGTTCGCGTCCGTCGGCAATGAAAAATAGTAGAATGAAATAAAGCAAGATTGCACAGATGTTCAAAACCTTTGGAATAAAAAGTGTCACCCCTTCCCTATATTTTTATAGACAAAAGCTTGTCAATAGAAATTATAACAAAAAGATAAAAATCTGGATGGAAAACAAACAAATTGTACTTACAAAATACAAGATAAAACTTTTAAACGCAGTAAAAAAATGTCTGAATTTAAGCAGATTTTAAAATCAATAAGAAAAAACAAAAGTAAAACCTCAAGAGAAAGAAGTGGTTACACGAGGAATACTACTGACATAAGTATAAGAAAAATAAACATTGCAGACAATTAACAATTTAAAAATGATAGGTTAGAAAGACACATAAAAAAAATGGTAATGAATAAAATAGTAATAGAAGTAAAAGAACAAAGAGGAGAAAAATTACTTAAGTGGTTAATCAAAAACATAAAAAATTAAAAAATAAGCAAATAGATAAACAGCTTCATCAAAAAACATGTCAGTACTAAAACACAAATAAAAGAATCAATAAATAGGTTGGATTTTTCCACAACCCAAATAAAACTGAAAGAAATGGAAAATTTCTTGCAAAAAAATAAAAATAGTAAATACTATGATTCATTATCATTTTAAATAAACACTAAAATAAAAAAAAATATATATGGGTAATTCCATTACTTTTCGACCAATTTGAAAAAGTCGACCTCTTTGATAATGCTCAATTTTTCAGGGATCAAAATATACATAGATGAAAAAAATGAGATTTCAAAAATTTTGAACCTTAGAATATTGCCTGTTCAAAATGACACACATTTGAAGGTCAGAAATTTTACAATAAAACGTCATTTTAAGCTTAATTTGTATCTCAATTTTTGGGCTTCTGGAAAATGATAAAAAGGTCTACGATAGCTCAATTTATTCTTTATTACATGTACTTTAAAACCCATATTATTATGTTTAATACAGTGGCAGTCATTTTGATATATTAAGCTTTAAACATTATTTCAAAAAAACCCGTAAATTTAGCAAAATCGCAAAACATTGCTTTCTTTAAACCGTTCTAACTTTGTCAAATCTTAACAAAATTTGATTTGCAAAGTCTAGATTTCTTCGTGTTCAATCTCTTTTTGAAGTGATCACACAATACTTATAGAATCAATACGTATACACCATTATTTTGATGCAGGAAGTTGCACATGTTTTTGCGATCTTCAAAACTTGTAATTTTCAGGTCCCGAAAAAGCGCTGTCACCCTATATCGATTTTAGTCAAAATTTCCGTAAATACTCTTAAAGAAAATTGATCCACGAGGTTTAGATTTCTTCGTGTTCAATCTTTCTTTAAAGTAATTACACTAGACTTATAGAATCAATTTATATTCACCTCTATTTTGATGCAGGAAGTTGCACATGTTTTCTCTATTTTCAAAACTTGTAATTTTCAGGTCCCGAAAAAACGCTGTCCTATGTCGATTTTAGTCAAAATTTCAGTAAATACTTTTCAGACTATAAGAAAAATGGTTATTTATATGAAAAATGGTATATTGGGTATTATCAAGAAGCCATTGAGAAAATGCAAGTCGTTGTGCTGCGTCGCCTGGTTGTAGGTGTTTTACTTTTGATAATAATATGGGTGAACATTTTCACTAAAAAACGGGTCAAAAAAGTTGTTTTCTGTCAGGAAATCTTAATTGCTAGGGCATTACCATTACAGAGTCCGTAAACAAAAATGATATTTGCGTATTCTCTATGAAAACAGCATTTTTATCAAATTTCACTAACCGAACCAAAGAAAACTGTTTTAATAAGTATCAAAGCTTGCATCAATGCACACTTGTTAAAGTAATGTTGTTTTGTTTGTGTTTTTTTGCTAAATAAAAAGTTTTTTAAATTTTTTGTATTTGTTGATTATCTCAAAAACAAAGCAAGATAGACAAAAAGTGATTTAGATTTTCTGAATTTTGACGATTTTTGAATATAATTTTTTTTTTGATAATGCCCAATATACCAATTTTCATATAAATAACCTTTTATATGTGGTCTGAAGAGTATTTACTGAAATTTTGACTGAAATCGACATAAGGTGACAGCGGTTTTTCGAGACCTAAAAATTACAAGTTTTGAAGATCACAAAAACATGTGCAACTTCCTGCATCAAATCAGTGGTGAATATGTATAGATTTTATAAGTCTTATGTAATCATTTTGAAGAAACACAAAAAAATATAGACCTCGTGGATTAAATTTTCTTAAAATTTAACAAAGTTAGAACGGTTTAAACAAAGCATAATTTTGCAGATTTGCTTATTTTACGGTTTTTTTTGGAATAATGTTTGAAGCTTGATGTATCAAAATGACTGCCCTTACATTAAATAGACAATAATGGGTTTTAAAGTACATGTAATAAGGAATATTTTGAGCCATTGTGGACCTTCTTATCTTTTTCTAAAGGCCCAAAAACTGAGATACAAAAATGTGCGGTTTGCCATTTTTAACAATTTTTGAATATTAAAAAATTCTTGATAATGCCCGATATACCATTTCTTATATAGATACCCTTTTTTTTGTGCTCCCAAGAATATTTACTAAAATTTTGACTAAAATTGACATAGGGTGAGCGTTTTTTTGGGACCTGAAAATTACAAGTTTTGAAGATCGCGAAAATATGTGCAACTTCCTGCATCAAAATAGTGGTGTATATGTATTGATTCTATAAGTCTTGTGTGATCACTTTAAAAAGAGATTAAACACGAAGAAATCAAGACCTTGTGGATTAAATTTTGTAAAGATTTGACAAAGTTAGAACGGTTTAAAGAAAGCAAAGTTTTGCGATTCTGCTAAATTTACGGGTTTTTTTGGAATAATGTTTGAAGCTTAATATATCAAAATTACTGCCACGATATTAAACATAAAACTATGAATTTTAAAGTACATATAGTAAGAAATAATTTGAGACATTGTGGACCTTTTTATCTTTTTCCAGAAGCCCAAAAATTGAGATACAAAATTAAGCTAAAAAAGACGTTTTATTGTAAAATTTCTGACCTTCAAATATGTGTCATTTTGAACAGGCATTATTCTAAGGTCTAAAATTTTGGGAATCTCATTTTTTTCATCTATATTTTGATCCCTGAAAAAATGAGCAAAATCAAAGAGGTTGACTTTTTTAAATTGGTCGAAAAGTAATGGAATTACCCATATATGTATATTATTATATAAAAGAATTAAAAAAAAAAACACATAAAACAATACAAAAATTCTAAAAGAAAGTATCAAAATAACATAGATACAAAAAGATAAATAAAATTTTAAAAATAGAAAAAGAGAGAAAAAAAAGTTACAGAAAGCAACCCTCAACTAAGAGACGTAATTAAAAATGGGTAAATAAAGAACAGTGGGCTTACGATCATCAAAAGTGATACCACACTAGAGGTAGAAAAAGTATGACTGCCTACACCTAATATAAAAAAGATTTTCATTATGTGATAAGCCAGAGAAAAGTGAAAACGTTGAAAAAAGTACAAAGAATGTTAAAAGAACCAAAAAAAGTCTAATTAGACATCAAGGTGTGTTTTTACACTAAACGCTGGTAGCAATATATTTAGAAAAGTGTTAGGCTATGTAATTAAAAGTAAAATAGAAATTAAAATAAATAAGCAAAAAAATGCGCATTACAGTAAAGAACAAGTATGACAGAAACAAGCCAAAAGTAGAACTAAAACAATAATAACTAAACCAAGAAAGAGTAAGATTAAAACCTACAATATTTCAAAAATTAAAAAATAAAATTGACTTTGACAAAATGAAGGTAAAAGTAAATAAAATTTTCAAATAAAAGAAGGTAACATAAAAATAAACGTTATAGGCAAAAACAACAAAGTAAACTTTTTAAAACATTGCAAAAAATAATACAAAAAAGGCATCTGTGCACATTGTTTCAGGTAAGAAGTGTATTCTGATAAATCTACACAAAACAGCTAAAGAATGTGAAATAAAGTAGGAGTGGAATTGAAGAAGGAGCTAACTCCAGATAAATACGGTATTAACGCTACAAAACTGCCTTCTTTTTATGCATACAAAAATTTATTTGATTTTTTAGCTAGTGTTTTATGAAAACTTTTTTTTTATCTTGACGTAGAATTTTATATATTATTAAAAAAAAAAAACTCAAAACTAAAACGCCTTCTTGAGGTTTGTCAGTTTCTCCATGAGAGCATCTTGCTGGCGGCTGTAGACCAAACCAACACAGTAGCGTCTGTTCCAGATTGGGCGGCTACAAACAGCATCTGATCCAGAATGAGCGACTAAACCAAAAACTTGCCAAAACGCTTGGCCTGCGTGGCGTTTAAAATGCCAAAAATCTTCTAAATATAACTGAAATGAAATGTCAACTATAAAAACAATACTACCACAGTTGGGCAGGGCGAAGAATCCAAAATTTCACCTTGATCATTTAGGCCGTCTCAAGGATTCTGGGGAAGAAAACTCACAAGTTAATCATTGCTACATACAATGCAAAAACCTTATCGACCAAAGCCAAGATAATTGAGATTAAAAATCAGCTAAATAAAATAAAATGGGATGTGATAGACATAAGCAAAGTGCAAAGGCGAGGAGAAAAATTGCCAACTCTAACCTGGAAATTTTTTTTACCACTTTGGAGACACCAACACATCAACAGGAAGAGTCGTTTTTTTTGTACTCAAAAGACATGCGCAGAATATAATATCAATAAAAAGTTTTTTACCTAGAAATGCTTGCCTGATGTTAAAACAAGGGGAGATAGACTTGTCCAGTTTTGCAGAGAAAAAGAAAGGGTAATCATGAACACTTTTTTTAAACTTCCGCCTCGAAGACTATACACTTGGACATCGCCGGCAGATACTGTGGGAAGAATAATCAGGAATCAAATCGATTACATAACAATTAACCATCGTTTTCGTAATAGCATAACATCTGCAAAAACTTATCCTGGGGCTGATATAGGCTCTGATCATAACCCCATTATCGGGGTACTTCAGACAAAACTTAAAAAAGTAAAAAAACAAGCTAAACCTCCGGTATAGGATATAAGAAAAATTAGAGAAGACAACACTCTCAAAGAAACAGTATCTGAATCTCTGACAAAATACTTCAAAACGAACAACAGTGAAAGTTTAGGAGTAGAAGAAGATTGGAGTAGCTTACAAAATAAACTTGATACAATAACTAAGAAACATGTGCCACTGAAGAAAAAAGAAAAACACAAAGAATGGATGACACCGGATATTTTTAAAATGATGGAAGAAAGAAGAAATATGAAAGGGAAAGACCAGGGCAGGTATACTGAACTAAACAGGCAAATAAGAAACAGCATAAGAAAAGCTAAAGAAGACGAAATGAAAACGAAATGAAAACGAAATGTCTCGAAATAGAAAATCTGCAGAAAAAGTATGACCTGTTCAATATGCACTAAAGAATCAAGGAAGCTGCAGGCACACATAAAAAACAGCAAAGCGGTAGATTAATAGACGCAAATGGAAATGAGATCTCAGAGATCGAAGAAAAACTAGCAACCTGGGAAGAGTATATCCAACAGTTATTTGAAGACGATCGCCTAGAACATCATGGCATGAATAACACGGATATCGGGCCTCATATTACGAAGGAAGAGGTCCAGACAGCAATAGACACAGCAAAAAATGGAAAGGCTGTAGGTCCAGATAAAATACCAGCAGAGATCCTAAAATTATTTAGTGAAGAAGGAATAAACATTCTTACCCGCCTCTATAATATGGTGTATGATACGGGAGAAATACCCACGGATTGGCTCCACTCAACATTTGTCACTATTCCTAAAAAAACAACATCAAAAAAATGTGAAGAATATCGGACTATTAGTATAATGAGTCATACACTAAAGATATTTCTAAAAATCATACACGCTAGAATATACCAACAATGTGAAGCAAACATCGAGGAAACGCAGTTCGGATTTCGCAATGCCGTAAGTACCAGGGAAGCACTTTTTGCATTAAACGTTCTAATTCAGCGATGTAGAGACATCAATTGCGATGTATATCTATGTTTTATAGACTTTAGCAAAGCATTTGATAGGGTGAAACATGAAGAGCTGATCAGTATACTTAGGAAGACGGAGCCGACGACAAAAATATCCGTATCATAGCAAATCTATATTGGCAACAAACAGCAGAAGTTCGAGTAGGAGACCACAAAACTAAGAAAATAAAAATATGTAGAGGGGTGCGGCAGAGGTGTGTGCTCTCGTCTATGCTATTTAATATATACTCAGAGCAAAAGAAGCACTGGATAGTGTAGAGGAGGGAATCATAGTCAACGGTGAACTACTCAATAACATCAGATATGCAGACGACTCCGTCATAATGAGCAGCAGTGCTGAAGGACTCCAAATTATGATGGAAAAGATCAAATCCACTAGTGAGAAATACGGAATCTGTTTAAATATAAAAAAGACCAAACATATGGTAGTGAGCAAAAATAACCCGCCACCGGTGAACCTGTTTCTTGACAATACGCCTATCGAACAGGTAGATAAATATCCATACCTAGGTACCTGCATAAACCAACAATGGGACCATTCTGTGGAAATAAAATGCAGAATTGGGAGAGCAAGAGCTGCATTCATACAAATGAAAAAAATATTAACCAGTCCAAACCTGACTCTACAACTTAAAATCAGAATCCTACGATGCTACGTATTTTCCACTTTTCTGTATGGCGCAGAATCCTGGACTCTTACCAAGGATTTTGAAAGCAGGCTAGAAGCGTTTGAGTTGTGGACCTACAGACGTATACTAAAGGTAACGTGGATAGATCATGTTACGAACGAGGAGATTCTTCGGCGAGTGGGGAAGGATCGAGAAATAATGACTACAGTAAAAGTTAGAAAACTAGAATACCTTGGGCATGTTATGAGGCACAAGGAAAGGTACAGAATACTCCAACTTATTCTGGAAGGAAAGGTGCTGGGAAAGAGAGGTCCGGGGAAGAGAAGAATATCCTGGCTTAAAAATCTGCGCCAATGGTATGGAGTGATCTCAATACAACTGTTCCGAAGAGCCGTGGATAAAGTGAAGATAGCTATGATGATTGCCAATATTCGCAACGGATAAGGCATGGAAAGAAGAAGAAGAAGATGTTAAAACTAAATCTAAGTTATATAGCATCAAAATTGTCAAAGTTTATGCGCCAACGTCTCGTCACAAAGATGAAAAAGTAGAATGTCTTTATGAAGACATAACACATGCTATGAGAAAAACATCTCCCCATTATACCATTCTAACCGGTGACGTTAACGCAAAAGTTGTCAAAAAACAAAACACAACCGAGACGACAATTGGGAACTATGGAATAAGGGAAAGAAACAAAAGGGGTCAAATGCTTTTGAACTTTTTGGCACAAAACAGCTTATACTTGATGAACAGCTTTTACTACAAAAAGAATCATTGTAAATTGACGTAGGTCAGCCCAAATAAGAAAATAAAAAATGAAATTGATTTTATAATCACGGATAAAAAAACAAGAAATCCGAGACGTAACCGTAATGAATAACTTCTCAACGAGAAGCGACCACAGACTAGTTAAAGCAAATAAATCTACAAAAAAAAAATAATACAAAATGATCAAGAAAGAAATAAATGCTAGTTGGGCGCCCCTAGAAGATGTTGATAAATATAAAAAACTTATAACGGATGATTTAGAACATTTTGACCACAAAAATAAAACAATCGAAGAAATAAACAATAAAATACTAGAAACTATAGAAAACGCCAGAAAAACATGCTGCCAAACAAAACGCACAAAAGTTGACAAACTTAAGAACAACACAAAAGGACTAATAGCAACAAAACGACAACTAAGAAACATGAAAGAAGCAAACTTACAAAATCTAAGAGACTAAAACAGCAAAGTTTTAAAAGAAATGAGAAAAGATATACGAACGTAGAACATAGAAGTAACAAAAAAACAATAGAACAAAACGGCAGTATGAAGATACTAATGAAGCACCTATCAAATGGTAAATCCAAAATACACAATCTAAAAAATGAAACGAGTCAAATAACAACAAATAGGGATAAACTTTTACAAATTACATACGAATTTTACACATTTCTATCTAATACTGACAGACCAGAACAAGTAGCTCAGAACATAGAAAAGGAAAACAAAAAGGTGATAAATTAAGGCACCGAAGAACTGCTGGACATAACCTTAGACAAAATTCAACACGCACTAAAAAGCGTTAAAAACAACAAGTTGCCAGGGGAAGATAAGATAGTCATAGAAACAGTCAAATTGGGGAGAGAAGCTGTTTAATACATGTTTACAAAATGATACTATACCTAGCGTATGAAACAACGCAATAACTATACTACTACATAAGAAGGGAGATATAACTGAACTTGGAAACTACAAACATATTAGCCTTTTACCACACCTGTGTAAACTTTTTACAAAAATAATAACTATACGGCAAACTAACGTTTATCAACTTTGAAAAAACTTTTGATATCGTCGAGCATATTTACACAAATGCTACTGCAAGAGTTAAACTACACAAAGATACGGATAAATTTAGAATTGAAGGAGCGTCAGGCAAGGCAACACTATTTTTCCTAAACTGTTTACTGCAGTTCTCAAATACGCCTTTAAACATTGCTCCTGGCATAACAACGGAATCATGGTGGATAAAGAAAAGTTGAGTCATTTGAGATTCGCAGACGACATCGTATTAATATCTGACAGTATTGATGAAACAAAGATAAAACAGGCATCTGAGGAAGTAGGTCTCAAAATAAACATGACTTCAGAAATTGAACGAGTTGATACATACAAATACTTAGGACACAAAATTAGAACTGGACGAGACAATCAGATTTGCAAAATAACACGTAGAGTTGTTTTAAGATAGGCAGCCTTTAGAAAACTTAAACATATTCTCAAAGAAAAATTACCAACCTGCCTAAAAAGGCAAGTTTTTAACCAATGTGTTCTGCCAGTATTAACGTATGTTGCAAAAACATTAACGCTAACTAAAGCCTAGTCTTTAAAGTTAAAAGTGACACAGAGGAATATGGAACGGGCAATGTTAGGAGTTGCGCTACGCGACAAGATTTTAAACCTCCACATCTGCCAACAAACTGGTGTTTGTGACATAATCGACAGAGTTGCTAGACTAAAGTGAAGATGGGCAGGACACTATGCTAAATTCCAAGACGGCCGCTAGACAAAAAAAATATTCAGGAATGACGGCTACGAGCGGATAAACGAAGTAGCGGTAGACTACCAACTCGATGGGCGGACGACTTAAAAAGTTTTGCGGGAAACTGGATGAACGTAATCCAGACCCAAAACAAATAGAAAAATTTATGTCCTGCAGTAGACACAAATGGCTGGGTAATGATGATGATGAAATGCGATGTTTTCTGCTGTACATAATAATGGTTATAAAAATTTATTTAAAAATTTAAAGCCGGTATATCTATTTGTTTGGTATGGTATTGATTAGATATATATATATATATATATATATATATATATATATATATCTGTATGTTCAGTAAACTTGTTAGTCTTTTTTAAAAATTATTTATTTAAGGACTATTTATCGTAGTTTATGTCAGACTAAATTAAATAAAAACTTTTTGGTAATGGTTGGTGCACTATTGCTTGTTGTTTGTTTGTGGTTTTACTTATGTTAAACAAAATTGCTTAAAGTTATGTTTTTTTGTTATTTTTTACTAGCGGGTTAAAATAAATTGTATAAACTATTTCTTTGTAAATTTATTTTGATTAAAAGTTGTCACTACTGACAGTTGCATATACATTTACTCATTGCAATTTTATTTGAAACGCTACTAAACATTTGATGCATAATTTGTTGCAAGTTTGAATTTAAGTTATAGCAAGACATTTTAAAAAAATATGGCAAGTGTTGTAATATTTAAACGTTTAAGATTAAAAATTGTCTTTCAAAAATAATTAAGGTAACAACTTTGCTAACCGAATATTGAGTTAAATGTGCAAATTAACATGCAAGGTTTGTAAATATGGAATATATTTACCAATAGCTCTAAAAGTAATAAAGGTGTAGGTTGTGATTATGTCGTAGATAAGCTGCTGTTTATATATGGCTTGCCAAGAATAAACAGTGTCTATGCTTTAGAATTCTTTGCTGTCTATAAAATATTTTTCTGCGTCCAACTAAGTGTTGGTACATCTCATGTTAAGACTTGTTAAGTGCAATAAAGACGGATATCAATATCCAGACCATTAAATTGTTGACTTAACTTGATTTTGTTTTATTTATTAATTAATGTTTACTTTATTTAAGTTTTTAGTTATGTAGGTATTTGTGTCAATAATTTTTTTTACAAAACTGACAATAACTAACAAACGCCAAAAATCATACATTTAAGATATTTGTAACTTTAGGTAGAATTCAATAAAGTATTTTTAGCAAGCGAAAAGGTTTGCTACTCAAAACAAGATGCAACGTGTGAAAGAAGTAATCAGTAAAATTTATCAGGCCAAGGCGTGCATAATAGATTACTCTCACACAATTGCGAATCGATTACTGCCGATGATGAACTCATAGACATTTATAGGCGTCTTGTAGTCTCCAGTTTGTGATATTTGTATTATTCTATTCAATATTTGCTAGTTTTAACAAGAGTTTTGTATTGTATTTTATTCACGTTATGAAAAAAATAATTATCCGCAATAATTGGATCAGAATTTAAAACTAAAAATAATTATTTGTCAATGCAAGTGGTAACAAGCAGTTAAATTTGTAACATTAAAAATAATTAGTTTTTTGATTTATATATGTACATATATACAGATTAAATTACAAACATTGATTTAATATCTCACAATAGTTTATACAGCACTAACATTTTTATGACTTGGCGATGATGTAAAATATGACATTAATTTATAATAATAATAAAATGATTACTCATAGAAATAAGTATGTACCAACAAACTCGAGTATTAAATTATATTTTATATTTTAACGTTAAAAAAATATTTTATATTTTAACGTTTTTATTTATATTTTATACATTGTGTTCATAATAAAAATAAACAAAACTGCAATTTACTGAGGTTTTCACGTTATAATAAACTTTATTTGAACAGCGTTTAATAATTAATTAAACAAATTTCATTTGAGGTTTATAAAATATTGTATACATTTTACTTGGCATGGTGAGTTTATTAACGGTATTTATAATAACATTTTATTACATATATAAGATAATTTTGTGGGGTTGCTGCTTTCATACTGTATTAAAAAAGTAAGATTTTATTTTAATTAATTTGCAACACTCTTGTGTAGAGTTGTTTAATAACCGCTTTTATAAACAAAACAACTTTAATTATATTTTCAGATAAAAAAAATTAATTAATATAATTAAAAATTAAGATGTCAACACTAATTGCAGTTTAAATATACCATCAAGATGTTACATATTACATAAGGAAATTAATAAACTTTCAAGTACTTTCCAGTCAATTTGATAATTTTGTAAATAATTCATCGACGATTAATCGACTTCGTCTGTAATTAAACGTCACATGCGTGCGAACACTAGAAAGAGAGAGCGTGATAGTGAACGTGTTATATTTCTGGTTCAACTGGTTAACATGCATCTTCTACTTCCGCGCCGTAGTTTACATCGAAGCGTCGCGACGGGCACTACTGAAACCTGCTCACAGTCAGTCAGGTACTGTCTGTTATATATCGAGCAATTGAAATTTCAAAAATTATTTGTTGTGATTATAAAAACGTATATTAGTGTTAGTATGCTGTAACTCAAGACTGCAGTAAGAAATTTATACTTTAGGTAAGAATCTGAATATTATTAATAGATTTATTAAATTAAATTTGAAATATAAATCAATTGGAATGCGGTTCAATGTTTACTGTTTTAGATTTAATTTAAGTTTGTATATTTGTAACTAGATCAATCATTAAAGGCATTTATTTATTTTAATAATATAGTAAAGATTGAATTACTTTATAAAACTTATTGTTGTACTGCTATGCTAAATAGTAAGTTGACTTAAAAGTATATACAATTAAATAATATTTGCTTAAATGTAATAGCTGCATAATAAAATAAAATTATTTTTCTGTAGTGAACAATTAAAGATTGATACTAGTTACGCATTAGTAGTTGATTAATTATTAATTGCTATTTTTGTTTTTGTTGTCATATGATTGAAATATTTACAAAAATATTAGTATAGTGAATAACGATCAATTATTGTCACAATTTCAAAAAATAAAACATAATAACTAAAGCTTTATTATTTTTCTAAATAATTTATGTTATGTATTATATTGCACATGTTGTATCTTAAAATCCCCAGTGAATGGGTATTGAGGATAACGACGTAGAAAGATATTAATCCTTTCTAAATCACTCATTGTTATCTTAATACAATATCTACACAATAAATCATCTTTCTGTGTAAATTTATGCACTAAAAATGATGTAATTAATTATGTTTGCTTCTTCAAGTGTTATACTGACCAGTCTTACTACAAACTGTAAATATTTTATTACCAGTTGTAATATAAACGATGGCTACTGCAGTTATTATTTCATGTGAGGATGAAGGTGAATTGTAAAGTGATAAAACCCATGAGACGTCGTATCTCTGCTGACATTTCATTTATTTTTATATGTCTCATGAGATTGATGAAATAAAAAAAATAATTAACAACATTTCTACAGAAGCTTTTTTAGAAAAGTAAACAGAAATTAGATTAATAGTAATTTAAGCTCTATTGCAGTTTCTAAACCAAATTATTATTTTAACTATAAAGAATTTACATATTGGAATTATTTCACTAAATCTAATTATTTAACATCAAAGGTTAAGTGCATACGTGACATATGTTGCTTGGAGGAGTGGATAATTGTATGCTCTTATGCTAATGGCTAAGATCGATCATGAGTGCCAGGCTACAATATATGTAATTACTCAGCTAAGTATTAAGATGATAAGATTTGCAAGTTATAAGTTAAATTTCTAAAAAAAATAATTGTTTTGTTGCTTATTTCAAAAACTAGCAGAATTTGTAATTGTAAAAGTGAAGTATTTTGGAAACATATTGCAATTTTTTTTTAAACAATTCAATGAAATTATTATTTCAAATTAAGTAGAACAGGTTTGTTGAAAACTTATTTCTTGTTTGAAATTAGAGACGTTTTTTTTGGTGATTAATTTTCTAGAAACAAAAAATGTTAATATTAATAACTTATTGGTGTTTTGTAAAACTATCTTTAAATCATACAAACAACCAAACCTACAAAACATATCCGCTTATGTGCAAAAAATAAAAAATATAAAGGATATGTTTATCTTTATAAATGCATTTCTTGCCAATTCTATTTTTAGTTTAATTTCTTTGGTCTGATCAGCAGCATTATTATTCGTCCTTGAAACTACCATAAACTCAGTTTTATGCTGGTTGATAAGTTGACTGTTGTCAACATATTAGATTCAGTACATTACCGTTTATACTTACGTCAACTCTATTAAAAAAAGCAAAACTGGATGCAAAGATTGAGAAACAAATATTGTATTATTTTCAATCAATGATTTAAAAAAAATCAAATTCAGATTAAGTTTGAAGAGTTTATAGACGCCGTATTTATACATTTACAATATTCTCATGCATTTTTTTACAGACAAATTTTGCAAATGTTTAATTTTTTAATTGTAGTATGTTAAAATGATACTAAATCAGTTTTCGTTTCAAGTGGTAAACTTTTCTTAGGTATTAAATCAATTATAGAGCGTTAGTTTAGCATGCTACTAGTTTGGGGTTTGATTTTCAATATATGACACAATAATAATTTGTTTTTTATCTATTAAGATGATTTAGAACCTAATAAGCTACTTTCAAGCAAGTTGCAAATCTTTTGGTGCAATGAGCCGTAAAAACACAACAAAAAATAAATCTAATAATTACTAGCTCACAACAAAGATTTAATCACTGCTGCAGCTGACCACATTTCCACCACTCTAGATGGTTTTGACTAGCAGAGTAAAACTATTAGGTTTTTTGGCAAAAAAACGTTTTATAGAGATATTCCAAAGTAGTCACATGCGTAAACTAGCAAAGTTTAATTAAATACTGTAGCACTAGTTTCTAACAAAAACTAAAAACTAAATAAATTCTGGCGCCTATTAAAATTTATATATTTGAACTTTGCTTCGTAACTGTAAGATAGACACTTAGCAAAAACAATACTGAAATACAAAAGACTGCTTGAGGTAAAAAAATAATGGCAGAGATTTGAGATGCATATGTGTAATACATTAGATAAAATAAGAGCTTTGCAATTGTGATTTGAGTTTTAGGTTACTTAAATCTTTATAAATGCTACCTAAATTTTTTTTTTCTTAAAGCGCCTTTAAGATTGCAAATATTTAGAGAGAAATTGTCCGATGTTCTACCGGGTTTGACAAGATGTACTTTGTCAGTCTAGAATATGTTTGTTGTTTGTAAATGTAGGCACAAACACCTTGTTGGTTAGCAAATAAATGTTTGAGATAATATTCGGAATCTACTAAATTAAAGCGATTTGAATATTTTTTGTTTACTTTGGTTTCAGTCAAAAAAAGATATGCTAATAAACAAAATTGAAATTTTTTTTAGACTACATAATTAGAAATTAGTATTTAAGCTAGAAACTAAGGCAATGTCTGGTTGATTAAAATGGTTGGTGAAATTGGCAAGGCCTGGTTTCGCAAATTTTATTAACGTGCTTTTCATGATTTTTGGTTCAACATCAACTTCGCATGCTTTATAGGTGTTATTTTTATTGTTGTTATTTTTTTTTAAATAACAAATCTGCATTAAAATCATTCTTCACAATTTACAATATAAACTGTGAATATTTTGAGATTGAATTGAACTTAAAAATAATCTTATATGGACTTTTTAAAATAATGAAAATTATTGTTTACATTATATTAATTTTCTTTGTTACTAAAGGGAAAAAATATTTGGATGTAAAATCAAAAATTATTTCTTAGCAAACGTCTTGAAAAATATAAGGGTTGAATGCGTGATTTTTTTGAATTAACCAAAACATGTTATTACAAATGTATAATTTATTTGTACGCGTATTTTTGTGAGATTGTTTTAAGCCTGAGACTATTATTTTTGTCTATAAATACCGCTATAAGCATCTAAAGTCTACTAACAAGACACCTATTAAAATAATTTTGTTACTCGGTCTACAGTATTACTACATCTGAATCTTGCAATTATTTGTTTATTATCTGTACTAGTACAGTTTCTTTTCATAATATATTTATAATTTGCGTTGTACTTAGTTTTTTTTACTTGTATTTTCTATTTTGTTTTTGTAGATTTCTATCTATTTCCATAGTTTAGAGCCATGTTTCTTTCCCAGCTTCTCTTATTTTTTTTTTTAATTTCTTGGCTAGCATAACTGTTTCTTTTATAATGATTTTTTCTGATTTTTTTTAGTTTTTTTTTCTTGCTTTTATTTTACTTTTTATGCATTATTGTAAAATTTTACTTTTAATTTTTTTGTACCTTATTGCTTTTTTGCTTTTACTTTTAATTTTTTTTTACTTCTTTCAGTATGATATATGCTGGTGTACATGCACCCGTCTCTAATGTTTTGTATGTATTGCTTCTAGTTTTTTTTGTTCTTTTCATCTTCATCCTTCTATCTTGTGCAATACTTATAGTCGTAATTAAACTATCAAACATAAGTTTTTTTAACCGCATACAATCATTTGATTTTTTACTTATTTCCTATACTTGTGTCACTGCTTTATTTTTTCTTTCTAGTAATTTTTTTAATGTGCTCACTCTCACTGTTGCTAGTAGAAGGTGGGATAGATTGATGTACAAAAATTGAAAATCAAATGTCATATTTTTGATTAATTTTCAAGTCAACATTTAGCTAAATGTATAAATATTGTAATGTCAAGGATAAAAATAGTTTAAGATGTGAAAAAAAGGTTTAGTACGTGTTTTGTAACAAATGGATTTTAAATCATTTTGCTCCACCAACGGGGCACTTAGTTACATCACTTTAATACAAACATTTTTATAAAAATAATACTTTATTATTGTGAAAATATTGTAATCAGTTTTACAAAATACTTACTTGTAACTTAACCAAATTAACAATTAAGAAAATCTTAATTTTTCAGAACAGGATTGCCAAAAGAATTCTTTTATAAAAGAATTAAAACTTAGAAAGCAAAACAAAAACAATCGCAAAAAAAACTCTAATACGTTAACAAAATAGTAAACTTAAGTAAATATTATAAAGAAAGCGTCTATCTACTACTTTTATTGCACATTGTATGCACTTAAACCAACTGAAAAACTATACATAAAAGATGTTTGAGCTGTGCCTTTCGTAAAATTTGGGCAAGTGTAAAACAACATTTCTAAAATCAACGCATGCTTGGTTTTCTACAGGAAAAATCAGGAAAAATCAGGAAAAACAAAAATATAAAACCTTGGATTTTTACTAAGATATAACACTTGGTACTCAGTCAAACTGTATTTAAAAGTGACTACAGTGAACTACATTTCTTTTTTTCAAATTTAATAAGAAAGTAATCCCCAATATTTATATTTTTAGGATTAGGAATGTGAAACTTTTTTCCACCTTTTTTGTCTGTCTTTTCATCATAGTCGTCATAACTTAATTTCAATAACTCATTTTTACTGGAATCCAAATCTGACATTGGCTTCAAATAAAGACAGACTTTTTTCTTTTTAGGTTTTTTAGTTTCTGTAAATCCCAATAATTTTTTTGCTATTTTTAGCTCCTTTGTTTTTTGTTTCTTCTATTTAACTTTTTGGTTTTGTTTGTTTTTCTTTGTGTAATGTTTGTAACTGATTTTTTTTTTTGGTGAGTTAGTATAAACCCTGGATTTTCCTTTTTCTCTCCCTTTCTTATATGTCTTTTCATTTCAAATCTTTTTTGGATATGGTGGAACATTGTGTTATTATTAGTCTGAAAGTTTGGTCCAGCCTTTGGAAACGGTGAAACGTGAGGTGGAAAAATATTTGCAGTTGTATCAAAATCCGATCGTTTATCTAAAAGGTTTGTTTGTGTTTCGTCTCTCTTGCAGCATTCAACAATAACTTCATTATGTTGACTTCTTTCCGGCTTCACAAAATCTACTTCCTATCTCTCTATTTCCTGATTATTTTCTTTGTATTTTTTTGGAAACTCTCACTAAAAATTTATATAGGTGCAAAATTATCCCCGAATGCAAGCCTGTTAAATGGCCAAATATCTGGTTTTAAAAAACTGCTTATGATGTTTTTAGGTGTAAGATTTCAAAAAGGCAAATTTTGAAAGTTCAGTAATGTGATATAAAGATAAACTCTTACCAGTATTTCAAATGTGCCAATCATTAAATGCTATTTTTTTTTTCTTTAATGGACCAAAAACGCTGACATCCTTCGGTTGTAATTTGTGTGACGTGTGTGGTGACAAAGAAAGATAGATAATCTTATTAACACAACAATAGTTGACAGTTTCAATAGAGATATGTGACTTGTAACTTGTATATACATTTCAGCTGTCATCCAGCCGCTCCTGATTGTCAAACCAAGACTGCCTTAGGAAGCCCCATTGAAAAACGGGTTTTTGAAATGGAATTTAGGAAAATCATAAACAAGTAAAAGAGCAGCACCTGTTGCTGTGACTTTTCCACAACTTGTTACTAGTTTTCCACGTTCAGCTAACACAATTTGTCTTACTTGCTTCTGTTTTTTTTCAGCCAAAACTTTAAGCATTGGTAAGACTGTAGTAATGCCAGTTTTATCCAAATTTACTATACGGTCAGGAGTAAATTTATAGCGTAACAGTACACGCTTAAAATTATCAAAAAATTCAGCCACTGCAGACTTATTATTGCGGCGCTTGTATTTTTAGGCATACTTAAGCTGAGCTCCTGATTTCTGATTCTAAATCTTGTTGCGCATTTTTTTCCGGCGCTTTTTTTTCCATGATTCTTGATATTTACATCCCAAATATTTTGCATACTTATAAGCTAATGTTAAAAGTAGCTGCATGGATAACCCATAATGCATCTTGCTGCAAGTCAATAAATATTCTGAAAAAAAAATTTCTTGCTGGGCAATAAATTCTTGAGCAACAGTATACTTTGGTTCATACAAATTAGAAAATGACGATTCGGTTTTTTCAGAAGCTTTTTTAAACTTTTTAACACGATTTTGCAGAGTTGCAGGTTTGATACCATATGTTTTGGCTGTTTTTCTAATAGATAATACCAAAATATTTAACAAATTTTATGGGGGCACCTTGATACACATCAATGTGTCCCGTACTTTGCTGTATCTAAGTGCCCCAAATATTTTTTTCAAAATGCAAACAATACTATGGAAACTAACTGATTTACTTAAAAACAAATTTTTTGTTTTTTTTTGTTGTTGGCCGCACTCGAAACTTGTTACGACTTGTAGAGCACCAACAGTTGACTGACTGTTGGCGCGAAAGCATAGGATGCGTTCAAACATTTCTATGAGCGTTTTAGAGATGTTATCACTCGAATACATTCAATCGATTATTAGATAATGCTTGTGTATCTATGTGCTCCTTGTATTATTGTGCTTCCCCTCCCTCTAAAAATACATATTTTAAATATTTAAAAGAGTTTACCTTTGCAATACCTTGCTCATTCTATCTATTTTCAGTCTTCCTGTTTTTCCATTCACCGTCTTTTCTAAATATTTTTGTTTGATTCACATTAACTACCAAACTTTTTTTTTAATCTAATCTAATCTTTTAATTTTTTTATTTTTTTGCATCTATTATCATGTTGTTGTCATATTCTAGCAACCATACTTTTTCTTTATCTACTACTACCTCCTCTGCTCGAATATTTCAACATTCAACGATTTTTGAAATCTTATTCAAAAACATAAACAGTTTTATGGACATTTAGAAATATAATGAATTTTTGATATTGGTTTTAAAAAATTTGCTAGAGCTCACAATTAGTCGAAAACTTACATCGGATGACTGCAGTTCAGTTTTGCAGTTTTTGTACGGTATTTGTAAATAAAAAGCCCATCAAAAAAAGTATTGGTGGTTTTTTTAAATTTTGTTTTTTTTAACAAAAAATTGAAAAAACCATATTTTCTCTCAAAAAACGTCATTTGGACGTCAAAAAATGTCAGAGACCACGTAATCGATCACAAATTTTCCGTAGAACACAAATTTTGTACTATTTTGACGTTATTTTATAACTTTCACATCAAAAATTAGACAAAAATGCATGGAAATTTCTTTGATGTGTTTTTTTGATTTTTTTTTATTATAACAGACTTAAGCTTCGCGATCAGAAATGGTTTTTTTGTTCCAATTTTTTTTTGTATTTAATACACTGTTTTTGAAATTTTGCCAAGGTATGTTGGCATGTCTGAAGATCTGCAAATTGTAAAAAAAAATTTGAACGTTTAAAGACGATTGTTAATCAAATGGGAAATTCGATTTGCCCGAAGGCACGCAAAAATACGGTTACCAATATTTTTTTTAATTTTTAAATAGTTATTTACTATGAAAAGAAGACTTTTAAAAAAAATCGCAATTTGGGAAATAACAAACACCCTAATGTAGTTCTTTACTTAAATTTTGCTTCTATTATTGTGTATTGGGCATACAAAACATTTTTTTTTTATTGTTTTGGAAACCTTCTCCTTTTCATACTCCATTTAATAACTTATTCATTCTTTTAATTAATTTTTCTGTTTCATTTAACCAGGTTTCATTCTGTATGATAGATGGGTTTTATATTTTAGTTTTTTATCATTAGCCGGTGAGATTTGCTTCCTAAATGTGAAATGTGATTGTTTTAGAAATAGAGCAACGGTTATATTTGAGTTTTTTTTTAATCTTTAAAAATGCTACTGAAAATCAAAAAAAGTTGGTATTCATTTTTTCAAAAATAATTTTATAAAAATTTCATTCAATACGTACTTCTACTGGATAATTAAAAAATATAAAACTTTGTATTAATGACCACAAGTGTAGTCATGAGCGTATTACGCTGATTATCTAGTTACATTTTAGTTTGTCAGAATAGCTCTATACTTATAGTCCAAAAGCTTGCGTCAAAAAAATGCAAGAGTTTTTGGAAACTTAATATTTTGAGATTGGGTTCTATTTCAATCATGAAAACTAGCCTAGAGTCAGCAGGTCTGCCGTCGGGACACCTGGCGATGAGACGCTCGCAAAGATGTAAAACTAATTAACACTTTTAAATTGTTTTCGGAAAGCTCAATATTTGTATATCATTAGTGAATCTAAACTAAAACACAAATCCAACAGTCAGACAGCAAAATAATGGGACGCGTAGATTCAGCTACAATATACATGTCAAAAAAATGGTGCTAGCGCAAATGTTTTCTTAAGACTCAAATATTGCCAAAGCATTAATTTAAAGTATAAAAATCACAAAACTAACAGTCAGACACTTTTGTTGGGACCCTGTCAGTCAGCAGTTGCTAGAAGTGAAGACAGCAAATAAACGCAATCTCCAATTAATTAATTTACCAAGAGTACGTCGTCGTAAATTGCGCTCACTGGCTATCTTTGCTTCTACCGACTGCTGACTGACAAGGTCCCAACAAAAATGTGCCTGACTGTTAGTTTTGTGATTTTTATACATTAAATTAACGTTTTGGCAATATTTGAGCATTGATAAAACATTTGCGCTTGCATCATTTTTTGACATGTAAAGTGTAGCGCTGACTCCACACGTCCCGTTATTTTGTTGGCTGACTGTTGGATTTGTGTTTTAAATTAGATTTAGTAATAATATACAAATTTTGAGCTTTCCGAAAACAATTTGGGGGTGTTAATTAATTTTACATCTTTGCGAGCGTCTCAGCGCCAGGTGTCCCGACGGCAGACCTGCTGACTCTAGGCTGGCTTTTTATAATTGAAATGGAACCCAATTTCAAAATATCAAGCATCCGAAAACTCTTGCATTTTTTTGACGCGAGCTCTCCGACTATTAGATAGATTTGTACAATACAAAACAAAGATCAACAGTTTTACCTTTATAAAATAAATACAACACATTTGCTATATTCCATTTTAAACTGTTTTTTTTAGTTTTTTTTTTGTTATTTTTTAACTTAATTGCATTTTTTGTTTAAAACTTGCAATTTTAACTAAAAAAAAAAAAATACTAGTAAAATCAATCAAAAATTTTCTGTAGAAACCAAACCTGGCGCCATTTCAAGTCTTTATCTTGTCTATAATCAGCAAAAGCTATAAAACCATTTTTTGTTTTTAGTGGGCAGTGCAAAACAGAGCATTTTTAAGATTTTTTTAATCGTGTGTTTTGGTTGTCTAAAACTTAACATGTATTTTTACAAATACACATTTAGCAGCGTTCAGAAGAACTATACACCAAATACTATCAAAAATTTGAGTTTTGCAAACAATTCTACATGGAAATAGTTAGAGTCGTGCATATCTGGCGTAAAAAAGTCCATCTAGAACAAACAATTACATTTTACTTGAAATTTTTTTTTTTTTAATTTTTTCAAAGATTTTTTTTTTAAAGTTTATTTTAGAAGTTTAACAAAGACATCTTTGTCGCTTAAACCAATTTTGGGCGGTTTTACTCTTTGTTTGATAGTTTTTGTGCTTGCGGTACAAATTTAGACTTGATCTATTAGCGCCAAAATTTGGGAATATTATTATTTCAGGCATTCAAACATAAATCTGCCCGGCGCTTATAAAAATAAAAAAAATACAACCTTGTGTGCTTATAATATTTTTTGTGAATATAAAAAAATAATTCATTTTTAACGCATTTTTTGTCTGAAAATGTAAAAATTTCTTTCTAGATAGAGTTTTCTACGGCCGATGAGCACTACACTTACTATTTTGTATGTAGAATTGTCTACAAAATTCAAATTTTTAATAATATTTGGTGTATTGTTCATCTGAGCGTGGCTAAACGTGTATTTGTAATAGTTTATGTTGAAGAATAGGACTACTTTTGTATATTTTTCAAGTTTTAGATCTTAAAAAAAACTCAAATACATAGATCAAATTTATATTTTTTTACTAATTTATATCAAAATACGTCAACTTTGGCGGTTAAAAAAAATCTAAAAAATGCTTTTTGTTGCCTAGCTCACCAAGAACAAAATGGTTTTATGGCTTTTGTGGCTTATGGACAGGGTATAGACTTGAAATGGCGCCAGATTTAGATTTTGCAGAAAATCTTTGATTAATTTTACGTGTAAAATTTTTAGTAGAATTAAAATTGCAATTAAAAAAAATGCGATTATTTAAAGTCCATGAAAAAAAAACGGCAAATAACTAACTAAAATTTTAAGAGTTTCATACTCTCATGAATCAATCAAAAGACTACTCATAAGTTATAAAAACGAAAAAATATACTTAGCATGTTTTTTAACACCCCCCCTCCCCCCTGCTCTGGTCCGTTTGATGGAATTGCCCATATATGTATCATAAATATGTTAAAAAACCGTAATTAGTTTCAACCACTACATGAGAGGATTAAAATTATTTCAAACAAAGAAGATTTATACAAGTCGGTTTGATCATTAAGCTAGTTTACGGAACAATATTTTTTTGATTTAGTAACTTTAAGAGCTTCTAACAAATTTAATTTTTTGCTTTTAGATCAGTTAGGAATGATTGTAAGTTTACTAATATCAAGGAATAAGTGACGTAATTTGAAAGAACGGTAATGTTCTTTAAATCTAGTTTTGATATTTGTATGCATTACATGTGGGACATCTTAACTTATACACTCCTGAAGTTAAAAATGAATCTGAACGGTTGAATAAAGTGTTTGATAACCTATTTTGACTTGTAAACGTACTTTATAATTAAATTTACAGAGGAATTTGATTTTTTTGGAAACTCATTAGGCTGAAGGCTCTATGAACCATTGAATGGTATTTTTCAAATTTGTGACTGTTAGGGTGTACAGAGTCAAATGGAATGGTTGAGTCTGCATAGGTTGGTTTGCAAAAAATATCAAATGAAAGATTATTAATATTATTATATATCATTAAGTCTAAAAAGTTAATTTTATTTTTAGTTTGTGTATTTTCTTTAAATTTAATACTAGGATGAATTAGTTTTGTTTGAAATTTGAAATGGGATTTAGGATGTTAACAAAAAACTGGCTAAAATGTTTTTTTATGATATTTTGAGAATTCTATAAATAAGTTTACCTCAAACGCCCAAATTTTGTGAAAATATTTGGAAAAAATCAGACCAAGCAAAAAAAATTCTAAAGTACAGCTTCGCATAGCTCAGGATATGTTAGTTTTGGATTTGAGCTATCTGTATTGAAGAGCGTTTTATTTTCTAAAATGTGTCTTTGAGAAATTTTATTGATTGGGTCTGCCGAACAAGTATACAAATTTTGTTAAAAATTGTCTTGTACTTAGAAATATTGCTTTTATTGTAGCCCTAACTGTAGCAAGTGACTTATGTTTTAAAATTGTGTTTACTGCAGTTTTAAAATTTGAATTAATATATCTTTTATTTATTTTATTTTACTAGTAAGATTTCCAAACAGTATATAATTAGTTTAGCAAGTATTGTTGTTAGCGCTTTGGTACACTTATTTTTCTATTTAGTATTTAGTGTAAGAAAACGCAGCATCAATATGTTTTGATTTCACGTTTACGCTTAGTGTACTGAAAAGATACTATGATGAAATAATATATCTAGCGTAAAACCTATAAAGTAAAACTATAAATGAAAAACCAACACTAATATGATTCATTTTTAAATTATTTGTTTTTTAAATATGTAATGCGCTCTATCAGATAAAGTGCTCCGAAACGGTACTTACCTGGCTTACCGTCTAGCGCCGCCACTGTGTGAGACATTTACAAAGATATATGGCTGATCAATAGATGAATATCATCAACCGTAATGAGCTCACAAAGGCTTAAATGAACCAAATTGCTGCATACATTAAACAAATCAAACTCAAACGATATATATTGGTTTAGATTTTTATTGTAGAAGGCAGCAGCTTGGTAAAATAACATCAGAGTCCATCAAAGTAATTTGAGGATTATAACTTAAGTTAAACGCCAGCTGGTTCTACTGAAATTGAATAAAGAATTTTTGAGCTGCAAGATAAAATTTTATAAACAATCTTATCTAGTTGAATTGTTGCATAATTCAAAAGCAGCTAAAGCTTTAGTTAAAAACTGATTTTTTCAAACTTATTTTAATAAATTTTATAAATTGTTTTAAATTTATTATTAAAAATACTGTATTTTTGAACAAATGAACTTCTTTGACGTTAATTATCCTACAAAATTTGTTGCTGATATATTAAATTTCCTTCTAACACTTAGTAAATTACTGTTTATGTAACTGTTTATTTCAATATTTACTTATTTTAAATGAACTATTTTACAGAATCTTACATGTTGGTACATAACATTTTGTAATTGAATACCTGGGACATAGATACAACCTCTATGTTTGTTCATTCAGTTGTCGAGTACTGATTGAAACATAAATCAACTATTTTCTTATAAAGCTTGACTCTCGAACTGTTTGAATACAGATTGATATCGATTTACAACTATATGCTCTCATTGCATAACTTCTCAATTTGTAGACTAATGACTAATATTATATAATTTTTTTCTTATTTGTTCTTTAAAATATGCAATTTAATTTTAATTGAATACATTGCGTTGCACAACATGATAAAAGTTCTTTTACAACTAGTTTGCAAACTTTAGATCACTTTATGTACAAAAACTTGATTCAATAATTTTTATTGTTTCAAAGTTACATAAAATAATTAAATTATTAATTATACACCGTACATACTTTATACAATTATTAAATTTAGAACTTATCATCTCATGCACTTTATGCAATCATAAATGCTTTTAATGATGTCTTGAAGTGTGTTCCTTTAGTAACTTTAACAAAGTAAATACAAAACCTGTCTGATATTAAAATATATTAAACAAAACTTGTTTAAGATAACTAATTTTATAAATATTCACATTACAATTTTCCGGAAGTAAGATGAAACAATTTTTGTAAATCGCGGTTAACATCGCTGAGTTATTTTTAGAGAGAAAAAATCATACACGGTTGGATAAAAATGAATTTGCATTATATCTACATCGCGCTAACAATTTCACATTCAGATTGAACCAATGTATAAAGCGAAAACTTTCAAATAAATTTGATTCTTATATAGATTGGTTAAGAAAGAGAAAGAAAGATATGAATTATTCAAATATTTACAAATGTTTAGGAAATAATCATTCAACCAAATTTATTAAATTGTGTTTTATAACACGATGAATCAATACAAAAAAATATTGTTACGTTTCTTTATAGAAATCAATATAATAGAAGTTTGTAACCGATTTAATTATAAATGATAATATAATGATTAACTAATAAGTAAATTATTGACGCAAATTTCTACCATCAATTGTTAAATTTGAAACTGTCAAAATTATCGTAAAACTAGTCGACGTTTCAGCTATTTATAGTTTGAATGTATTTATTTATATATTATAGAAAATTGTGCAAAAGGTGCAAAATTATATCTGCAAGGACACACGCGTGCGCCAAGTTAAAATAAAAAAGTGTTTCATAATTAAATATTTTTCTATTAATATAACATGAATATCGATGCAATACCGCTTCCATCAACTACGACTCTTGATACAATAAAAAGAATTCTAAATATTTAGTTGAAATCCAATGTAAAATTATACATAATAATAATAAATTAATTTTCTGTTATGATTTCTGTAATATACACATTTCTATAATTACAGTTAGACATGTAGTACACATTTGAGAGTGAAATATTGCGTCTCAGAGTGTGTGCATTATCGCTGGATAAACATGTGAATGTGAAGCCGCAATACTCGGCATAAATATCTTTTGTGGTTGATATCAAAGGGCAGCACTTTTAGAGGACAACCCACACGTCCTTATTTTTTTTTAAGAAGTTTGTGTGTAGATCAACAAAGGGCGCATCCGCCATTTTCAGTTTAAAAATGTATTTATAGAATTGCAATACGGCGGTTTAATTTTACTATTTATATATTTATAAATTATACAACATGATTTTAAACATCTGTTTGATAGTATTGAAAACATTTTTAATTCAGTAATAGTGTTCAGGATGTAATCAATTTAAGTTAATCTCTTTGTAAAGTTTTGATAGTACAAACTATTTGAAAGCTTCTGATAACATTCAGTATCAATTACGTCTTGATATTAACAAATCAGATTGCGTGTTTTATTACACTTCGCGGTGTTTTCAAATTTTGGCTTTTTGAGTTCGGTGATAGGTGGCTTAGGTTTATTTAAATGCATTAATGTTGCAGTAATAAGCATATTTATTAACTACCAATCTAACATAAATTATAAAAAGCAATTATTTCAAAACTATCAAACAATGAAATGATAAAAAAATAGTAGTTGATGAAGAGGCAAACTTGATATAATTAAGAAAAGGATTAGGTAAAAACCAACAAATATATCAAGCAAAAGGTTGCAAAACTAACAAATCTATCCTTTGGCAGAAACTAATGTCCACTACATTTTTCTAGAAATTAAAGATGTTTGCTTTAGAATTAAAAAATGAAACACAATACTCACTGCAACCACAAAATAGATAATTTATATAACTTCAGACGTTTGAAATAACATTTAAGCACAACCGGACAATTTCAATCTCTATCGGATTGTTTTGTTTTGTAAGACATATCTTTGTTTAGCAAATTTCTAAAGTAACTAACAAATTGTTTCTGCAAAATTAAGGATAAAGAAAGAAGCAAAAAAGAAAAAAAAAAACAGAAAAAAGAAGATTAAAGGTTGATTAACATTAAGGTTATTTTAAACGTTGAACCACTCAAACTAATATTAAAATTTTACTACGCAAAAGTCGTTTTTTTTAAGTACTTTTTTTAGTTTTTTGATCTGAGGTAAAGACAAGTTCTTGGAGTAGTTGTGATAAACCTATTGACAAACCAAAAGTTTTTTGGTTAATGTTATCAAAAGATTGTGAAAAGTTTTTAATAACAATGTGCACGCTATACACACTACTGCTAGCACGTAGCAACTTTATTTGGCAACTTACTTTACAGGTAGATCTAAAGGTTTGAGTAGATTTTGAACCACTGCAGAGATTATTTGTGCACTGTGGAAAAAGAAAAATATACAGTCATTAAGTCTTGCTTTGATAAGGCTAGTTGGGGAGTAGGAGATTGTATAAACATTTAAATTTAATTTTTTGAGATTATAACCTACGGTTTTTAATGCATAAATTGGATGTCTAAACCACTACACTACGTTTCTTATTAAAAATATAGGGTTCAATTAATTGCTTTGTTGTAGTTGTCCCTCGTGGGTACTAATCTAGAAAGTAAAACAATTGTGGCTAGTAGATATTTGGAAACATCAGCTTTTGTTCAGCAGGTACCAAAAAGCTATAAAATTAAGTAGTAGCTTTAGTAGTAGAGCAGTGAATACTGGAATAAGGGTTATTTTTAATTTTTTGATAAGGTTTAGTTGTTGAACAAAATTTTCTAAGCAGTGATTCTGCATATAACAAGACCAAACGCCGCCAGTTTGTTGATCTTTGTTTGTTATCAAACAAGGAGTTGCAGCTGTTGTGATAGCAACAGTTTAAAACAGTTTAAAGTTTTTATGCCAAGCAGTTAAATCTAGTGGCGGGCGTCTGCGTTGATTATAATCGGAATTTTTGGTTGGATTACCGGTGTGTTATAACCGGGAAATAATTTTTTTTTCTTGGGGCTGGTCTTCTCATTGCCAAAAGTTACATTGAGTTTGTTGCAGACACACACCTGAAATTTTAACACATTTGTGTACAGCTTTTCTATCTTACTGTGCTTTATAAGTAACGTTTTGAAAAAGTCATTAAAAGTACGCATCCCGCGCCAGTTTTGTAGGCGTTGGTTTAGAGATTTTTGTTAGAATTTTACTTTGAAATGATTTCTTAAGCTGAACATGCGTCAGTACTTGGCAAACTGATTTGAACAGACGCAACTTACTGCAAATACTTATGTTAATGTCCTTACGTAGCAACGGAGTTAATAGATTGCTTGCCGTTTTGTCTTGTCTACTATGGCTGTGATGTGCAATTTGAAAGTTAATCTTCTCTAAACGTAATGCATGGTATGTATGGTACATACAAGTTAAAGAGCATCGGAGATAACACCAAACTTTAAGAAACCTTTGCTTCAATTGAGCGAGGAGTAGACTAGTGCCCAAACAACTTTACGGCCAGTGTCGTTTCTTTTAGATAGAAAACAATAAATTTTATTAATCTTGGATTGAACCTAAGACGTTCAAGTTTTGGGAGTAGACTTAGGTGTTAAACCTTATCAAAACATTTGATCAATTACTTAGGTTAATTGATGGGTTGTCGAGAGCTCATATCTGAAGCCATGTTGATGATTTGGCAACAGGTTTTTAGCCGCCGTGTGATCCCGGATTCTATCCAAGTTTACAACTGCTACTTTACTTAAAGTTGACAGAAGATTGATTGGAGGGTAGTTTTGTGGAAAATGTTATTTTTTTTAATTTTTGGGATAGGAATGATATTAGATCTTGTTCATAAAAACGGAAAACGCGACGTCCTTAGCATTGCATTTGTAATGTTTGTGAGAAACATTACAACTTTGTCAGTGTAAGCTTTGTTTGAAATGCAATCCGAACCTTAAGCAAATTTAAGTTTGAAATATGCAATGATATCGTAGCACTGTTAGTATGCAGTAACCATTGCCTTACTTTTTTGTGGATCTTTTCTACTTGCATTCGAGTTTAAGGATATAATGTTTTCCAAAGTTTTGAAGGGTTTTTGCAATCTTCCACATTAAATTGTTATCTTTGTTGAAGGACTGAATAGCAAATTAGTGCTTTTTGATTTTTTTTTACTTAACTATTAAGCCGTTTAGTTTGGTACGTTGGGTCATGCTACCTTTGTCATTTATGTCTGGCTCAATTTTCAGATTGGATAAGTTTTTTAGTCTTTCTATATATAATATCCAATCGATTTGAACATGAACTAGTTAGTCTTGTAGACTGGTTCGGCCCTTTCCTTACATCTTCTGTAAAGATTTAAGACTACTAAGTAATCTAAGCTTAGGACGTTAATTACCAAAGTAGCAGTTTGAACTGCAATGTTTTTAAGTAATGCAAAGTCAAGTTTGTCTTTAGGGTGTCCTTGGGAATAGTGATGGTTTAGCATGTTTGGTTCTAATACAGTGTTGCTTTAATCTTAAGCATACTTTAACATTACTTTGCCTTTAGCATTTGTTAGTCTGCTGTGGCAAGCTGGATGCTTTGAGTTAGAGTATTCTACAACTATTGTTGGTAGCTGTCCGATTAGGTGACTGACATGCTAAAATCAATTTACTCAGTCCCAAATCAAGAACATTAATTACAATCAAATTTGCTTCTGTTTAGACAGTTAAGGACGTAGAGACTTCCAAGTGATTACTTGATTGTTTCACAACTTGGATGAATACCCAATCACGCGGTTCTTTTTTGGGGTATGCAATTGATGTGTCGGGCACGCAGAGCAACAAAGAAGACATATTTATTAACTTATTTAATTTAATTTTTAACTTATAAGTAAGTTATGGTATTTTTTAAAAGGCAGTATAGTTTTGTAAAACTTTATTATTTGTCATTTTCTATAACAAAATTTAAAGCATTTTATTGTGGAGCCACATATCAAATGCTTCTAAACGGTTAATTTTACCTGTTTTAAGAGTTTTTGCTTCTATGACATATAATTAAATAAACCACACATGACATTTGAGCATTCTTTGTCGCTATTTAAAGTTAATATTGTATTCTTAAAAGACTGGTATTTTATTAATGTGGCGCTTGCACCCTCAATTTGTCATATCACTTTTGTATTTAAATCCCAATGTGTTGTTGTAAGACATTCCAAATATTAAAATTTGTGTGCTACATTTATTTTTTTTATTTCAAAATGTATTATTTAAGAATTACTTAATATGTCACAACATAAAAATACTTTTGAATTTTTACAAGTAAAACCACACTCGCTTAAACTATCACATTGAAGACTAGATTTAAGCAGTCTGTACGGTTAAAAAAATCTCTCTTAAAAGTTTTGGTTCTATATCTCTAAACTGTCAGTAAATATTTGTTAGATTTTTTGCAATCCTTGCACTAATATTGCACAAATATTTGTTTAGATGGAAGTTTGTCTTGTATTTTGCTTGCACAACGTCTATGTAAATATCTATAGAAATGCAAAAATCTGCAACATTACGCAAGTGTTGTAAAGTATCTAAATCATTAGTTAATTTTGGAAGGGCAAAGATCCGAATAACTTGTTTTTGAATAGAATTTAGAAAAAATAATGTCGTTTTGAATGCTCCTTCCCATGAACGATATTCTATACTAGGACAAATATAAGTTTTATATATTTGCAAAACATTGTTTACATCTATTAAGAAATTGTAGTTATTTAAATACTTTTTAAGTCAACAACATGGTTGTTTCAGAGAAGATTGTGGGAGATTGTAACCTCTAAAAGACAAATTGAAATAGATTTAGATATGTAATCGTTGTTTAGATTAATATTTGGTACTGATTTCGAATTTAAATTTTAAAACAGTAAGAAGTTGAGTTTTTTAGATAAAATTGATTTTAAGGTCTTTGTTTTATTTATTTATGCTGCAGATTCTAATTTAAAAATTTCAAGACGTTCTGCCATATTTGTCAATATGGTTTTAGGAAAGTATAAAACTTGAATGGTGATGACATCTGCAAAAAGTTAAATAGGACTTAATTATTTGAAAAAGTTTGTTAATGTAAATTAAAAATAAAATTGGCTTAAAAGCAGAACCTTGAAGAACACCAGCATTTATGATTTTGCGGTCAAAGTTAAAACCATCAATTTTAACTATAATTTTTCTATTGTCAAGAAAATAATTAATAAAATTTACAGATTTATAAACAACACCCATACAAGTTTGTTGATAAGATTAGGATGCCATACTATCAAATGCTTTAGAAATGTCTAGAGCCACTGCAAAAATTTTGCCATGTCTGTTTAAAAAAGAAGAAGTTTAAGTCAGAAAATCTGTTGTCGAACGTTTTGATCAAAATCTATATTTAGTATCTGAGATAAAGTTATTGTGTTCTAAGAACTTGACATTAATTTTTTTTAAATTTTTTTTTTGACAGATTGTCTATAGTTTGAAGAATCAAACTGGACTTATTTTTTAGGAATAGGTTGAACAATTGCAATTTTTTAATAATTTGGAAATGTTTCATTTTTGTACGATAACGCAAATTTTAATCAAAATTGAAGTTAATTCATTTGCAAATGTTAAAAAATAAAAGGAGAATTTTTATCTATACTTGATGCTTTTTTGGTATTTAGTTTAATAAGATATCTTTTGCAAACTTGTTGCCTAAAATAAATTGGACTCATTATTTTTCTACTAGTTGGATTGTATGTATGGCAATAGAAAGAGTTTTGATAGTAGAGTTTTTGGATTAGTAACTAAATTGTTTACATCATTTTGTTTTGGGTGTATTGATATGTAAGCCTAATTAGTCTCTGATTTTATCTAGGAGCAACTGGAAGTTTTTTTTGCTGTTGGCCAATATGACGCTGTTAATACGTTCGCCATTTATTCCTAGTTTTATTTTATCTAAAGTTTGCTTGAACATTTTATCAGCGTGTAGGTTAAATACGAAGAAAGATAGAATGCAGTTTTGTTGGACTCTTTTTTATATATCCAGTTTTGCTGTTAATAAATTCTAATTTTGACTTCTGCTTGTTGACGCCAGTAAATAAATATTGGAACTTTATTTAGGTCTACCGATTTTTAAAACTAATATATCTAGTACTTCTGATGCTAAAACATCAGGTTTTTTTAGATTATCCTTGGTTACTTTGTTTTCAGTTTTGATATCATTAAAAAGTTGGGTAACATTAAAATGCACGCTTAATTTCATTTTTGTATAATATGAGTTTGTTTAAATTGTCCAGGCGCGTCATATTTTTATAAACCAGCTTCTTTCTGTGCATATTAAATATATTGTGTTTTAAGATTAATGCTTCCATCTATTTGCATTTTTGTAGCCATCTACAGCATTTTTGCTGCATTAATTTTTTGCTTTGTTTTATATTGAAGCTTTTTATGATATACTATGTGCTTTTTGATCAAAAGTTGCTTCTTGCCTCTTATTTTATATTGTAGGTGTTGTGTATCAATTTCTTTGATGACTTTTTTGTTTTGTTTTTTAACAGATTTCAATTTTAGTTCTATATCCGCAGTTAGTAGATTAAAAAATTAATAATTTGGTTTTTGATTGGATCTTTGTTTGAATGTTTGTCTGCTTCATAGACTACCAAAAAGCATTTATTTAGGTCAGACACAAAGAATTGATAAAAAGCCTAAAATACTTTACTGGATTCAAAAAGTATTTCTAAAACTCAAAGAAAAAAAAACAATAGAACTAAAAATAAAACAAAGGGTCTACTAAGAGTGTATTTTGTTACTTATGCGTTTAATGTTGATTGAAAAATAATCAACAACGCTCTAGAAGATATAAAAAAGTGCTAAACAATAAATGGCTGTTGTATAAATGACACACTTTGCCAATGATATCTGATTTTTTTTTAATTTTAAACATATAACCAAACTTATGAAAATCGACATCTCAGAACAATGAACATAAAACTAAACAATGTCAAAATTGAACAAGTAAAACCATTTAAATACCTAGTATCACTCTCACACAAAACGTTGGATCTTGAACTAGAAATTAAAATCAGAATTAAACAAGCTAGAAACTCATTTACAAAATAGATAAATCTATTTTGTGACGGAAAATTAAACTTAAAGACACAATGACGCAATGACGGCGCTGAGACGTGGACGTTAAAAACAAACATTATAAACAAAATTTGAATTGTGATTGTATAAGCGCATACTTAAAAAACACTTAAGCTTTGTCAAAAAAATACAAAACGTATCGTCTACGTAGAAAAAAATTACTGTTAACAAACAAGAAAAGAAAAACTGCATAACTCTGACATACTGCATAACAAAAATTACAGCATTCTACAACTAATAATAGAAGAGCGAATCAAATAAAAAATGTCAATAGGCACCAGATGGTCACGTAACATCCGCAACTGGTATGGGCGTAGGAGAACTGTTTTACACGACTCTAAATCAGATAATAAATTTGATGCAGTTTTTAAAGATATTATAATAAAGGTAAAATATTGATAATTTTGAGACTTCATTTTTTATTTCACAAAATGACTACACATTTTTTAAACATATTATTACAGAAAATTGTTGTTTATGCAGTTGTTTATTTGTATAGTCTTTGAAATAGTTTTTTCATCATAATTTTTTAGCGAATTTTTGATATTGAAGTGTTACCTTCTTTTAATGAAGTTAAGACATTTGTGTGATAAGTTTTTATTTGAAATTTTTTATTACTCACAATAAGAAAATGAAAATTATATCATAGAAACACTTATGTTTGTTGGTTTGGGACAGGTATAAAAGTAAAAAAAAAATCATATCTTGAAAAATAAAATTTCAAGAAATGTGTAAAAATTACGTTCTATTAATACTGCTAAAATATTAAACTCAAATGTTCTATCTCTAAAAACTTTTTTTGTGGTATCATATTGAAAAAATACAATTACTTAATATTCTAAATTTAAAATGTGTTTTAAGCTTTTGTCTATTACGTCATTCTTGGGGTAAAATGGCTATACGTATTGTAAAAATGAAATATATTCTACTATACGTGCGGATAGATACAAATCCTTTTTATTGCAATTGTTACGGATTTTAATTGTACTAGCCGTAACTTTACAATTAGTAAATCTGAATCAATAAATGTATCTACATGTATCTATGTAATAGGACACCCAATAGCAATGTTAATGTCTTTAAAAATTTGATCCATTTAAATAATTGTAGATTTATAAATAAACCTACCGAAATTATAGATAAATCTAAAACATATATAATACTCAACTGTCAAAAATGTTTGTGGATTTTAAACTTGGCCTTGCGCGACAAATAAAATAAATATTTCATAAAATATTTGTGATGATGTCTATATGTTTAACTATTTTACGTTATATGTATATGTATATGTTTGAGGTTTTAATTTATTATGATCACAATGTTTACAAATTTTAAATCGCAATAGAACCTGCAGAAAGAAACTTAATACCTATGTATTTATATTATATAAATACATTGAAAATGATGATGACTCGTCGAAACATGTATGTAAAAATAAAATAAAATAAATAAATAAATAAAATAAAATCATTACTTCAATAATATGAATAATACCTATGTGTCTTAGGCACTTTACTCAATCGCGCACATATACGTTGACTTGCAGTTTTAACATTTTTAGTTGCTAAAATTTGTTATTTAGTTTTTTAACAAAACAAATTTAATCTTTTTATAAATATTATTTATTTTTGTTTGCCCTTCTGTTTTAATTGTTTGTTGTTATATGTACGGTTCATTGTAATGTATTTTCAGCCATGAATAAGATTAATTTTTTTGTCAAAACATCGGCAATTGGAATTGTTGTTTGTTTAACCATTATTTTTTAAAATGCTCTGCCGGCGTCAAGAACACCCAACAAAGCTATTTTTGTCATACTTCCAAACAAATTGCTTTACGTTAATGTAATAAGTTCTTTGAATATTAGAATATAATTTATTTTTTTAAAGTTTTTTTTAATTCTTTTTGGCGGTGGCGTATTCTAGAAAAGTTGGAAAAATATGTTGTTATTTTTTTGTTTTGCATGTAGTAAGTTTAAAGCTTCTTGGATTTGTTTTGCTTGAAATCTTGGCGTTACAGCTGTTGCGGTAACAATAGCCCAACTGTAATATATTAATTATATTTATATAGTCAATATATAATACATAGAAATGGCAACAGGGTTGCATATAGTAAATAAGTATGTATTAAATAAATAGAATAGTTTTTTGTTTAGTTATTTATTCTTAGTTTTTGTACAAACATTTTATTGTATAGATCCAATATTAAACCAGTCTCGGTTAAGTTAACATCGTCTTTACCCTAAATAAAATCCTTAAACATCCGTCTAATTAAATAGTTAATGTCTTTAGCAAAGATATTACAGTGGCGACGAGGATAGAAACTAATGAAATTTAGTTATATTTTTGTAAATTTCTTTAAAATTAAATACGGAAATTTAAAACACGTGCGCGCGTAAAAATGGCTTCCAAAGACGTGGTAGGACATTTACGCGAATTCGACATGCAGTTAAGTGAGTGGTCGATATTCAAGCCCAGGCTTGAGAATTATTTCATAGCAAATGAAATAACGGACAACGCACGAAAAAGGGCAATTTTGTTGAATATCCTCAGCGAGGAAACTTACAAATTAATGCACAGTTTGTGTCTGCCGGCGTGCCCGGAAAGCAAAACCTACCAGGAATTAGTTGAAATACTATCAAAGCATTTTGCACCGAGGGATAGTGTTTTTGCGACACGCTATAAATTTTACCATGCAAGAAAAAACGCTCAGGAGTCTCCAAAAGAATGGTCTGCAAGAATAAGAAGTTTAGCTGCATTTTGCAATTTCTCTGCACAGGAACTACCGATGGTGCTGCGGGATCAATTTATAATGGGATACGATAACTCCAGGGTGCAAGAAAGATTTTTTGAAGAAAAGATCACAGCAACGTTGTCGGATATGGTGGATTTGGCGGAAACGAAAATGGCAGTCATGGATTCATCGGTCGAGGTAAAAAAAGAATTTCATCATCTGGACAAATATGGCGGAAAGAAGTCATCGAGGGATAGGACATCAGGATTAACCAGCAAGAAAAACAGTGAACAGAAAAAAAAGTGCATAGTGTGCGGAAAAGTGAATCATGATATGGAAAACTGTTTTTTCAAAAATTCTTCATGCCACATATGTCATAAAAAAGGTCACATTTCATCTATATGTCCAAGTAAGGTAAAACATTTTAATAATAAAAATAACGATAAATTTAATAAAAATAAAAATCCTTGCAATTATTTATCTTCTCCGGATTTTTTATTTTGTATTGACAATAAAAATAACCCACCTTTTTATCTCGAAGTAGAAATAAATGAAAATAAAATAAAATTCCAACTTGATACGGGAGCGAGTATTTCTGCCATTCCTGAAGATTTATATTTAAAATATTTTTCAAAATTAAAATTAAAAAATACAAATAAAATATTATCTTTATATAATGGATTAGAAATTAAACCAATAGGTACATGCAATTTAAATATTTTATATAAACATTCAGCGCAAGAATTAGAAATTTATGTTATAAGAAACGGAGCAATAGCAATTTTAGGCCGTGATTTTATAAATAAATTCAAATTAAATATTATTAATGAATTTAACTATTCAGAAATTGAAAATAATGACATAAAGGCTATTACCAATAAATATAAAAAATTATTTACTGCTGAATTAGGGACATTTAATAAAGGTGTAATTTCTATAACATTGAAATCAAATTATAAACCAAAATTTTTCAAACCTAGGCCTTTACCTTATTTAATGCGAGAAAAGGTTGATGTAGAATTAAAAAGATTAGAGCAACTGGGAGTAATTACACCAGTTGACTACAGTGAATGGGGAACACCCATTGTTCCAATTATTAAAAAAGACGGATCAGTAAGACTTTGTGGTGATTTCAAGGTAACATTAAATCAATCAATTGAAATTGATAAATATCCGCTACCAAAAATTGAAGATTTGCTGACTAAATTAAACAACTGTAGTATATTTTCTAAATTAGATCTGGCTCGAGCTTACCAACAAATATGTTTGGAAGAAAAGTCTAAAATTTTAACAACTATTTCCACACATAAGGGACTATTTAAATATAATAGGTTACCGTTTGGTGTAGCTTGCGCGCCAGCAAAGTTTCAAAAAATTATTGAAACGTTATTACAGGGCATTGATGGGTGTATCGTTTTTCTAGACGATATTTTAATAAGTGGTGAAAATACAAAGCAGCATTTGTCAAGAATAAATGAAGTATTAACTCGTTTAGAAAATGCAGGATTAAAATTAGCTATTGACAAATGTGAGTTTTTTTCAAAAGAAATAAGATATTTAGGTCACATAATTGATGCAGAAGGTATTCGAACTTCTCCAGATAAGGTCAAAGCAATTAATAATGTACCTATACCTCAAAACTTTACTCAATTAAAATCGTTCTTGGGTATGGTAAATTATTATTGCAAATTTATACCCAAAATATCAGAAACTTTGCATCCTCTTTATAATTTATTAAAAAAAGATATTTTGTGGAATTGGAATGAGAGTTGTGATGCTTCTTTTAATAAAATTAAACAATTGCTAATGTCAAATAATATATTAGTACATTTTCAACCAGAATTACCTATTCGACTGACAACTGATGCTAGTAATTATGGTATAGCAGCGGTTATCACACATATTATGGCTGATAACAGAGAGCGACCAATAGCATATGCCTCTAGGACGTTGAATTCTGCGGAACAACGCTACTCGCAAATTGAAAAAGAAGCGCTAAGCATAGTTTATGGTTTAAACAAATTTTATCAATATTTATATGGGCAACAGTTTGTGATTGTTACAGATCATAAACCGTTAGTCACAATATTTGGTCCTCATAAAGGAATTCCTCAATATTCGGCAAACAGACTAAAAAGATGGGCAATAATATTAAGCGGATTTAATTATTCCATTGAATACATTAAATCAGAAAACAATTTGGCAGATAGTTTGTCAAGATTGCCTCTTCCATATGATAACAACGATGAAAACAATATTTCAGAGGTTGATTACATCAATTATTTTTCAGAAAATGGTAATATACCAATTGATTTTGCTAAGATCCAAGAAGAATCAAAAAAAGATAAGATTTTAAAAATTATATTTAAATTTAGTAAAATAGGTTGGCCTAACCATACTAAATGTAAATTATTACTTCCCTACATACCTTATAAAAATGAGATAACAATAGCAGAAGGTTGTTTAATGTGGAATAATCGATTAGTTATTCCACTAGTTTTAAGAAGTAAATTATTAAATGAATTGCATTCTTCACATTTTGGAATATGCAAAATGAAAAGTTTAGCAAGATCCCATTATTGGTGGCCTGGCATTTCACAAGACATCGAACAATTAGTTAAAAGATGTTCTACCTGCATGATGTATTCCAAAAGTCCAAACAAAATTGAACTAAACACATGGAAATGGCCTTCATTTCCTTGGTCACGAATACATATAGACTATATGGGACCATTTATGGGTAAAAACTTTTTAGTGGTAGTTGATGCGTATAGCAAATGGTTGGAAGTAATTCCAACAAATTTAATTACAGCAAAAACTACAATTGATATTTTAAGATCATTATTTTCTAGATTTGGTTTATGTGAAACAATTGTTTCAGATAATGCACCAGCTTTTGTTGGCAGTGAATTTCAAACTTTTTTAAATAGTAACGGCATAAAACACATAACGTCCGCTCCTTATAACCCAGCTTCTAATGGCGCAGCTGAAAACGCTGTAAAAACAGTTAAAACTGCTATAAAGAAACTGATGATTGACAAGAAAATTACCTTGGAAAATATAAATTTAGTAATAAATAATTTTCTGTTTGATTACCGCGTGACACCTCATACAACAACAGGTGAATCACCTTCTTATTTGATGTTCAATCGGAATGTTTTAACTAGATTTAATTTTAAACATCCTGAACATTTTAAGAAGGGGAAAGACATTGAGTGTGTTAGAGATCATGTGGCAAAAAAACAGGGAAATCAGACTAAGTACTTCGGAGATGACAGAAATATTAGTTTCACAGTTGGAGATAATGTTTATTATAGAGATATATTAAATAAAAAATTCCTACCTGGCAAAATAATTGGACAAATAGGTAAATGTAACTATTTAATAAGAAACAAAGAGGGAAAAGAATTTAAAAGGCACACTAATCAATTATTAAAAGATATTTCATATAGAAATGATATTCCTATTCAGGATACTTCAAATACAGACCTTTTAAATGCTTCTTCATCTAAACCTTACAATTTAAGGCCTCGTAAATAATTGTTTATTATTATTATTATTATTATTTCAGTATTAATGTTTATTTTTAAAGAAGGAGGTGTAATATATTAATTATATTTATATAGTCAATATATAATACATAGAAATGGCAACAGGGTTGCATATAGTAAATAAGTATGTATTAAATAAATAGAATAGTTTTTTGTTTAGTTATTTATTCTTAGTTTTTGTACAAACATTTTATTGTATAGATCCAATATTAAACCAGTCTCGGTTAAGTTAACATCGTCTTTACCCTAAATAAAATCCTTAAACATCCGTCTAATTAAATAGTTAATGTCTTTAGCAAAGATATTACACCAACATTCATTTCTTTTTCTTGTAACGGAGTTGTGTTTTTTTCAACACACTTGCAGGTTAGCTTTTGCAACGAATGGAAGTAACATAACTCTGTACAAAGTTGGTTTATTGTCTGTTTTTTTTGCAACTTTTTTGAGTTTAGTTTTTTGTCTAAATTGTAGTTGATACCCTAGCTTAGTAAGATAAATAATAATAATATTCTGTTAAAGAAATTGAGTTTGAGTTTTGCACACCTTTTGTTACCTAAATGAAAGGCCTCGTGGAAGATTGAACATACTTGCTCTAACTTGCAAGTGTGGTTGTAGTAAACCGTTTGCTAAAGCCATCAAAACAGTTTGTCTTAATATTCTAATTTCTGGGTTATTTGCAGAATATATAGTTGACAAATTAATTCCTGCTATGTTCAACATAAAATAAAAAGTTACCATTGACCATCTTCGTGTATTTCTGAAAAAATCATAACTTGGGCATAGCTTGTCTACAGTGTCAACGCCTTCTTAGGTTTTATTATAGTCAATAATAATTGCCGGTTTGTGCAGAATTCCACTATCTAAATCAATTTTATCATTATGATGTAAAGTAGACACCAAAAGTACACTTTTTCTTTTTTTTTGTGTATATGAAACTAAAGTACAGTCATTGAAATACCCAAACATGCTGGTACGAGCTTGTCGAGGGGAAGGTTTTGATAATTTTAAAAGCAGTTCTCTTTATTCTTTCTCATGGTGCCAATGACGGTGAGTTTATGTTCCTGCAGTAGACTTCGAACTAGAGGTACTGATGTGAATCAATTATCCATGGTGACATTTATGTTTGAACCAAAAATATGCTCACAGAGCCTATGAACCACATCAAATGCACTATTGGAAAGAAACCTTATAAGGCTTAACCAGTTGCTCTCTAGCATATATTTTCAATTTGCTAGTATAAAACATTTTAGCATCGCATAATGCTTGTATTTTTAAACCATATTTGTTGGGTTTGGATGGTATAGCAAATTCCGAAATGTGGTAGCCATTCTGGCAATTTAGATTAAAAATATAAAATATTTTGTAAATCGGAGCAAGTTTGTTTATTTTTCTTTTTGCACTACTAGTTTCAATGTCATCAAAACAAATACATCTTAATAAAAATTGAAACCTTTGAAGCGACATGGTAAGACGATATATTTCAATGCCATAGACGTCAATTTTCTACAAATCTTCAAGATTTTGACTATTGCTTTTACAAACTGCAGCCATATACAATAGTCCAAAGAGAGCACAAAATTTAATATAATTAGTTGGATATACATTTCTAGAGTTGGCATAATTTTCGGCAACTTTTACAATATATTTATTTGTACAATTGGTAATTGTAGTAATTTTATTGAATCATTAATAAAATAATTTCATATTTTTGTAATATTTTTCATCGACTTAGTCGCTTGAGAAGGACCAGGAAGACGTTTTATGATATTTTCTTGTCTAGTTTTAAATGTTCTGCTTAGCCTTGGCATTTTTTTCCAATAGATTTTATTGTCTTTTCCAATAAAAGACAAATTAGAACTGTTATTTATATCAATTTCATCAACATCAGAAATTTTTTGTTTAGAATTGCTTTCATGTAGCACACGTTCCTTTTCATTGATTTCTGAATCATCAGACATTCATCATCATTTTTTGTTCTATCAACCTCATCATGCGTTAAAATTTCGTTCTTCATTTTCTGCAAGCGGGCCTGTTTTGCTTCATAGGACTCCATAACGTACAAAAAACTTTAATTGTAATAAAAGTGTTCCTTCTTAAAATTACGGTACTGTATTTTAAAACAAAATACAAATCTTAACAAAAGAAAGGTAAAATTAAAAGATATAACTGTATAACAAGCATAAGTAGCTGAAAGACTGAATTTAATTTTTTTTTTCTGATATTTATATCAATGCATATTGGTGGTATTCAGAAATTTTTAGAAAAGGTTTAAATTATGTAATTAAATTTTAACAAAAGGAAAATTCATAGAAAAATACTTCCTCAGCACATTAAGCTCAGGAAGTATTATTAATTAAAATTAAAAAAAAACAAAGAAAATTTAAGCACACCAAATTAGAACGGTTGAACGGAAGTAGTAACGGCAGTGTCCGACACTGCAATAATTTCTGCTAGACGCAACGATTAAAATTTTGCACTCAAATTTAAATTACATTTGCCAACACATTAGAAGTATTAGAAGTGCAGACTCCTAAAATATCAAGAATCAACTCCTTCTAGGTAAAGAAAAAAACTCAAATAACAATTGGCACGGTGTCACACACCGGGAGTTACTACTGGAAGGTTAATCTGATTTTATTTTGATTTATTGAAATTTTATACTGTTGGACACTTTGGATTGAAGTAGCAGAGTGGTGCAGCTTAAGAACTGCGTTCTCAATTTTGATCTTTCTATTGCTAGAGGTCAAGTTGGATGCAAGGTTTTAGTTTTTTTAAACTTTGTTAAAGTTGATTATGCCTGGTATCTGGCTCAAGATAAAGGCGTTTTAGTTTAGACCCGCTGCATTTAACATAGATGCGTGTACCAGTAAACTAGCGCAAATTCAAAAGAAAACTATATTTTTGCCATTTTTCTTATTGCTATAGCAACAAAAAAGTATTGATTTTATATTTGTGTGAAGGAAATAGAGAAATTTGTAAATCTGTTATTACAAAAAACAGACTTAGACGTCAAAATTTTTGTCTCTAAACGGATCCGTGTTTTTAGTAAATGAACTCGTGGCTTTCTGGTGACTACAGATGCCGGTTTTGTTAGTAGCCACTTGGATAAGCAAATGTGTTCCTGTAACAAATTAAAGATCATCACCAGGTTTGCAGTAAATTTAAAATGAAAATCAATTATTTGTGTTTGTTTTATTGGCCTAATCTTCACAATTGTGACATTGCTAGTAAAGAGCATAACAAAAGCAGTTATATGCTTAAGTGTGTAAGTGCACGTCTTTAGTTTACTGTTTGTAAGGATTGTATATACATTTCTGTTCAGTTTGCTTAAACTGCAAATTCTGGATTATTCTATCCAGTGTTCTTGGATTAAAGCTGTTGTCTCTTACATCACCACTAGTTTATTACATAGTAATGCTGTTCAACAGTGATACAAGTTATATTAAATTTTGTTATTGTAGCTCTTTATTTTGATAGCTTTGGAGTGGTGTATTTTTTTCCCGAAGTATTTTTTACAAAAAAATATTTGCCTCTTCTACCTCTATAGTTTTTTCCTGCCGTTTTACCTTTAATGCAACTCTAATGGTGGGTTTGAAAAGGGTGTAGTTTACCTTTCCTATTTAGTTTTTTTACGTATTTGTTTCTTATTCCTAGAATAAGAAGTTGGCCTTTTGGCTTGTCTTTGTCAACCGTGTGGAAGACGTCAAACTTAGACGTCTAATCTTGTTTTTCTAAGAGATTTATAACCGGTTTTACAGTATTCAGTTGTCTCGGAAGCTATATGGTGTCTATATCTGCCTAGAGAAACAATCTATTTTGCAGATGCGTCATCATCACAGGTGATCAAAAAGGTCTTTCTCTAAAAGATGGATATTAATTCTTGTAAACTAAATAAAGTTTTGCTCATTTTAAAATTTTGGCTTGTTCCTTGGTAGTTTTATCAGGGGGGGGGGAGGCAAGTTACGTAAAAGTGCTTTGAAGCAGTTTCTTTTTAGCTTAGCAGCTTTTTGTAGTTTGCTCTTTCTTTGTTTTTATAAGTGGAAGACTTTAAGTTATGTTTTTGCACTTTTTGTCTTTTTTGTAGGTTGTCTAGGTGAAAGTTCAGATGTAATAGAACAAAATCTATTCTCTGTTCTATACGTGTTTTTTTGATCTTTGGATTCTTGGAACTTTTCTCCTCTTTGTGAGAAGGGGGCGTGCTTTGAGCTTGGCTAACAGAGGTTGTCAGCTTAACATGTGTAAGTGTTTGTTTGTTCAGTGTTGGGTAGAATAACATTATTAGTTTTATACTTTCCCTCGTATTTATTTTTTATTGTATGTGAGAGTTTTAAAATAAACCAGTTTATTTCTAGCGCTCGGTTGTTTTAGTTATTATTAACCTCAAGCTAAATCATTATAAAGAAGAATTATAACAGTGGCAACGAGGATAGTAGGCAAATGGCAAACATAGGCAAGATTTTGGAATTCGAAATCGGTGTTAAAAAATGGAGCACGTATATTGCACGAATTGAGCAATATTTCATCGCGAATAAAACAGAAACTGCAAGCAAAGTGCCTAGTCTAGAAGAGTCTAGCTAAAACATGCAATTTTAAGGCTATTTTAGAAGAAAATTTAAGAGATCAACTAGTATATGGTGTACATAGTGACAGCATTAACGTTTATTTACCGAAAAAAGTCTCAAGTATAATCAAGCAGTAAAAATAGTAATTAATATGAAGCGTGCAGAAAAAGAGATCCTCATGTTGAATAAGACGCATGCGGTACACCAAGTCCACCGCTTAAGGCAAGGCGAATCTAATAAGAGAGTTGACTCGAGAAGCGGCGGAGATGCAGCATCATCCAAACGTCATCAAACCGTACGTTTGGCAGTACAAGGAACTTTGGAAACACCTGCGGTCGTAAGAATCATAATAATAGTGAGTGTTATTTTAAAGATGCAAAATGTCATAATTGCGGAAATAAGAGTCATATTAGATCAATGTGTAAATCAAATAAATCATATTTAAATCACTATGTAGCGGATAAAGAATATAATTCAGATTCAGATGAAAATATATTTAATATTATTGGAATTTCACAACCGCTGAAGGTCAACATTTTTATCAAAAATGTTTGCCTTTCCATAGAAATTGATACCGGGTCTGGTATCTCAGTAATTTCTTATGATACATACAATAAATATTTTAAATTTATACCAATTGTAAAAAAAAAACATTTAAATCTAAAATCATATACTGGCGAAGTAAGCGGAAGGTCTTATAAGTGTTACAGTAAATTTAAAAAATATATGTTACAAAAATTTAAATTTATATGTCGCGCCCCATGGTGGCCCTCCATTATTGGGCAGAGAATGGCTGGAACTTTTAAAAATACCTATAAACTCAGACTTAAAAATTTGCAATATTTTGGAAAGTAAATTAGACATAAAAAAATCATTAAGTAATGAATTTCCAGATGTGTTTAATAATGGGTTAGGGACATTTAAAGATTTTAAAGCTAAATTAATTTTAAAAGAATACCTTTATTTTGTAGAGCTCAATCACTACTAGCTTTAAAAGAAAAAGTTGAAGCGGAAATTGAATAAAGAAGGAATTTTATTGCCAATAGATTATAATGAATGGGCAACTCCTATTGTGCCGGTAATAAAAAAAGACGAAACAATTCGTTTATGTGGTGATTTTAAAGTCACAGTAAACCCTAAATTACACATAAATAAATACCTCATACCTAAAATAGAAGAAATATTCTGTAATTTAAAAGGAGGTGCATTATTTTGCAAAATTGACCTATCGCAAGCGTATGCACAAATAGAACTAGACAAAAATTCAAAAAAAAAAATAGTAACTATTAATACTCACAAAGGGCTATTTGTGTATAACCGTCTGCCTTACAGTATTGCTTCTGCCCCAGCGATCTATCAACAAATGATTGATCAACTCTTTGTAGAAATTTGAAGGGTAGCAATTTTTTTAGATGATATTTTAGTAACAGGAAAAAATGAGCAAGAACATTATAATACATTAAAACTAGTTTTTGAAAAATTACGCAAACATGGACTAAAGATAAAAATTGAAAAATGCAGTTTCTTTCAGAAAGAAATTAATTACTAAGGATACACTATTAATGAAAAAGGCGTGACTACAAGTAAAGATAAAGTAGATGCAATTCTTAATGCAAGGATTCCTACCAATGCAACAGAGTTAAAGTCTTTTTTAGGTTTTTTGAATAATTATGGCAAATTTATTCCAAATTTAAGTTCTAAACTGCATATCTTACATAAATTACTACAAAAACAAACTAAATGGTATTGGAATGACGAGTGCCAAAAAGTATTTGATTTAGTAAAAAAAGAGTTAATGTCAGACAAAATATTGGTACATTACAATTCAGATTTGCCTTTCAGTCTAGCTTGCGACGCGAGTGCATACAGATTAGGAGCAGTAATATCACATATGTATTTACCCGAACGGCGATAGTAAACCTATTGCGTATGCATCAAGAACCTTATCTAAGAGCAAACAGGGTTATTCGTAGATAGACAAAGAAGCGTTAGCTATTATTTTTGGCATTAAAAAGTTTAACCAATAATTATATGGACAAATGTTTACTCTTTTAACCGATCACAAACCATTGCAGTCTATTTTTGGTAGTAAAAAAGGTATACCTACTATGGCAGCTAATAGGCTACAAATATGGGCAATAATATTAGCTGCTTATCAGTATGAATTTAAATATATTAGTTCTAATAAAAATGCTAACGCGGATTTTTTTTCACGATGTCCACGGTCGGTAACTTCAAAAAGATCAGATGATGTAGGCCACATTTTATATTTAAATGAAAATATACCAATTAGTTTTAAAGAAATAGTTGCGGAGACTTGTAAAGACCGTATTTTAAAAAAAAGGTGTATGGATATTGCTTGCATGGGTGGAATTTTCCAGAAAATAAATATGATCCAAATATTAAACCATTTTTTGTTAGACGCGAACAGCTACATTTACAGTTTGGTAGTATTTTATGGGGTTATCGCGTTGTAATTCCATCAAAATTTCAAGAAAAAATTATTTTAGAGTTACATAATACACATTTGGGAATTAACAAATGAATTCAATTGCCAGATTGTATTTTTGGTGGCTGCTATGGATGAGGACATTGAAAATGTATGTAAATCCTGTAATATTTGCAGCACTTATAGACCAAGCCCTGAAAAAGTGCCAGTCCAAAATTGGCCCAGACCTGACAACCCATGGGAACGCATACACATTGATTTTTTAGGTTCAATGTTTGGATACAAATATTTAGTTGTTACTGATGCGTTCACAAAATAGTTAGAAGTTTTTAAATTTAAAAAAACTACAGCGAAGGTAACGATTGAATGTTTGAGATCTTTATTTTCAAGATTTGGCTTAGTAAAAACTCTTGTATCTGATAATAAACCACCATTTACTTCAAATGAATTTGAAATGTTTTTAAAAAATAATGGAATAACACATAAATTTAGTGCACCCTATCATCCTGCAAGTAACGGCGCTTCCAAAATAAACGTAAAAACTATTAAAAACGCTTTACAAAAGGCTTATTTAAGCAATAAAAATTTAAATTTAGCGTTGTCTCAGTTATTGTTTAATTACAGAGTTGCTGAACATGCAACTACCGCAAAAAGTCTAGCAAAATTAATGTTTGGACGAGAGCTACGTACCCGTTTTAATAATTTATTACCATAACATAAGGACAGTAAAAATTATTTGGAAACGGAAAACCATAAAAATAAATTGAGACAATTTGAAATCGGTAGAAAGATATTAATTCGAAATTTCGAGAAACCGGCAGAGCATACTTGGCAGGAGGGTAGGGTAGAAACAAAACATGTATCTGTATTACATGACGTAGCAACTGCAAATGAAAAAATTCAGTCATTCAAATCAAATGCATTTGATAAAAGCCAAACGTTTTTCAATTCCGGTTGCTACACCAGACACTGACGATTATGTTGAAGATGATAACAAAACAGAAAATGCGTGCAAGGCAACTGTGCAATCATTAATTGATAATAATGTAAAAACAAATGAAACCCCCTCATCACTATTTTGACCCACCTATATTAATTTGATTTGTAAACAGGGAATTAAAAAAAAACCTCACATTATTATTGAAATACCTGTAAGTGTGGCACGTATGAATGTGATAATTTCTGCATAAATTTTTCTATCTACAATTATTACTGTTATGTAACGTGTCATAAAAGAGAGTTTAAAGTTTATTTTCCATTGCCATTGATGCAAATTTACTGATCTTTAATAAGCAATTTTATTAGCTGCTCTATCATGATGTGGATCTTTTTAACGAATTTTTCCAGTTTGTGAATCTTCTTTATATCCTCCCGCAACAGTACCCGGATTGAATTTTCTTATCCTTGCATTAGCAGATGATTTTTATTTATCTTCCTTTTAGTTTATACTTTCTTCCAAAGTTTTTGATGTGGTTTATTATTTGGATATTAAATAACAAGGAACTTAGGGAGTCTCCTTGTCTTACATGTGTAGGTCTTGATACTTTATCTGTTAGTTTCTGGCTTAACAATATGTAGGTGTAGGTGTTTATGTTTAGTTGTTTTATAATTTCTATAAGTGTGTCTGGAACCCGTTTGTCTCTTAATATCTTTATGACGTCTCGTAGTCTTACTCTGTCAAATGCTCTAGTAAGATCTAAAATGCACATGATCGCAAGTTTTTTATACTCAATAGCTTTTTCTATAATTTGCCTAGTTATGAATATAGCATCTAAAGTAATGTTATTCTGCAATTAAGTTATTAACTTTGGTTATTAATGTGTCACTAAGTAAGGACAAAGTATTGGTTATTTAATAGATATTTATTATAAATTAATACACAGTACTAGAACTTGTAGACAGAAGTGACCTCTAAACAAAAAACTATATATACATTAAGTTAAGGTTTTACTAGAAAAACCTAATTAAGAATACATAATTTTTTTTGTTGGGAAAAAACTCGGTAACCCTTAAAGTTAGCCAGAAATTTTTTTATAGTTGTTTTTAGAATCTGTAATCTTACTAATACTTTTACTACCTGTAGCTATATAACGTTAACTAAATACATTTTATAATTTCTAAAAAACTTTATTAAAAATTTACTTTACATTTTATGATGCTTGCTACAGTACCTCCCTGCCAGTGCTAAAAATTACTAGTAACGTAACAATGATCTAAAAAGTAAACCTGTCTTCCTGATTGCGTTGCCAATAATTATTGGTCTCTAGCCCGTTTGGAATGTCGATTGACTGGTGGGCTCAGCTAACGTTTCTGTTATATCTTCTTTGGTGACTGAAATGTCTGACATTTTTTCTTTAGCATGTTGACGGAGATGGTAACGTTACGTCTTCTAACATTTACAATAAAGGTCTTATCTGTTTTAGATACCCTTTGTAAGGTTGTTGCAAAATGGCCTTTGGACCATTGTGTTATATACAAATGCAGTGCCTTTAATTTTAAATGTGAATTTTTATACAATTCTGTGGCATCTAATTGCGGTTTTTATTTATTGGTCAAATCTTTCAACAATGCCATTAGCCGTTGTTTTAAAATGGCAGGTGGTTTATTTGCCTCAACAATAACTCAAATTGCCTTTTTTGATCTGTGGTTACTCTTAGTAGTACACTAAATCTGACAATCCAGTGTTTGTAGATTGATTGTGCTAATGTTTTCGCTTCCTAGTTTTCCATCTTAATAGTTTTTGGTTGCAAAAAAAAAAACAAAAACAGTCCACACAGACAATAACTCTAGCCTTTTGAACTTTGTATAATAAAATTATGATGTCAATGTGCACATGCTCAATTTTTAGATAGGACTGTAAAGGTGTCTGATGTTGTGTCATGACGGGTGACTTTGGCTTGTTGATATTTAAGACAGCTTTAAGCTTATTTTCTGCAGTTTGTTTTTTAATAGATGGCCAAATATGTCTTTGAGGTTTTTTTGCAATTGCACTGAAAGAGCATTTGCAACAATGTTATTATTGAAGTAAAACAGGTATTGAAACTATCGTGGGGTATATTTGTTGATCCTTTTGGAAAATGCATAGATGATTAATTTATGATTGGTAAAGATGAAAATGACCTGGTTTTGACTATATGGCGGAAATGTTTAACGGTTTTGTAAATTGCTGGTAATTCTTTATCTTTATTAGAAAACCGTTATCGACTCAGCTACTATCTACATCTTGCAAAGCTAAAATGGTAGACGTTGAAGCCCAACAGGGTTGGTTCCTTGTGCTTATTTGTATAGCGTTAGTCTCTCAGTAGTCATGTCATTACTGAGTGGTTAGTGGAGTAGTTTTGCCGTTCATGAGCATAAAAGCAGACACTGAGTAGAAATACACTGTGGTATAGCCCCGTTCTACCATCCTCCAAGCATCAGTTCAATGTAGTTTCCTACAATTAGGGTTTCAATAGGGGACAGCTCTCTTTGACAAAAAAAAAAAAACAGCTTCAGTCAAATTAAGAAACATAAGTCTATTAGTAAGTTCTCTACGTTTAAAGCGTTCAAAATACCGGTTCTAATATAGAAATAAACGCAAACCCACCTGGAATAAAATTGAAAATCTCACAGTTTAAACGCCAGTGTAGCAGCTAAGCATGTAGGTAAAGCAAACATCTCTTGCTATTGTAACAATTATGAATTTTTAATCAACAACACTTGGGTGGGTGGCTGAGTTACAGTAGAAGGAGCTACTTCCCCACAATTTAAACTTTGTTTTCCGCCCGTAAACTAATTGTCTTTTGTATTGCTAACAACCTGACAATAATTCTCTTTTTGAGAATAGTAGCAGGAACACAAACAGTGGGTGAAATAATAAATCTTTTGATCACTTGGGTGGGTGGGCCACAGCAGACAAACTACCCGGCCACATTTCAAACTTAGTGCCTGCCCGCCTGCTCACTTTGACATCAAGAAACTAACCTTTAGGCGTTGTTTACTTGGTGTTAAAGAGCTGCACCAACCAACTAAGTAGGATATTGAGCCGCGGATTGGAAAGTAAAGTTGCTTGCGCTAGGTTTTTTTTTTGCAAGTTTCAAATGCTTTTGATGTTGCTTTTGGATTCTGGATTCTGGATTAAAAGTTGGAGGGTAAACCAAAGTCTACTGCACGTAGGCCTCATTAGGCCCTTTGTACTTCCTCCAGTGGTGACCTCACTCCGTTGTCTTTGCATTTAACCACCCTATGTGGCTGATGAATGCAAGTACAACGCTTGGAAGGGTCTCCCTTATGCAGGTCATGTCAAGCCAGCAGCTCCCCAACATAGAATCTCTATCGTATGAGAGGGCCGGGCATGTGCATAGCACGTGCTCAATTGTCTCGTCGTCCATTTCACATCCTCTACACGTTGGATTGTTTCCAATACCAATCATGTGCATGTGTTTCTTTAGTTGGCAGTGTCCTGTCAAGATTCCTGTCATAATTTGCAAATTCTTGCTGGAAAGTTAGGCGTTAGGAGCAGTAATTGTTTCCTTTGCCTGTCTGCAGCCCGGTGTATCATCCCAACGCCGTCTCAGTGCATTGTGTGTGTAAATTTTTAGTAGATTATTTAAGCTTTTGAGTGTTAAAACGGTCCAGGGTTCAGGACCACACGCTATGAGAGTTGACCCTTTACGCGCCAGCTCGTCCGCCTCAATGTTACCTACTTTGTTGGAGTGTCCTTTTAGCCAGAGCAGCTCAACGCTATTTCCACAGGCTGCTAAAGTAAGGGCACAATGACATTCATAAATTAGCTTCGATGTGATTTTAGGCTTGTTTATAGCAATTAGGGCCGCTCTACTATCCGTAAGAATTTGGACATTCTTGCCAGATATTTTGCGGTTTACAATTTCCATAACCCCATAGGTTATTCCAACTACTTCTGCTTGGAAGATAGTCGTATGAGCCCCTAGTGGTAATGATATTTTGAGGTCCAGGTCTTGCGAGAAGATTCCCGCTCCAGAACCTTTATAGTTTTGAACCATCCGTGTAGATTTTAATCAAATCATTGACCACGTTCTGCTTCTCTTGTTCATGTGTGCGCACTTTGTAAGGTCTTTGAAACACAAAGAAGGGTGACATGTTATCTGTTTTCTTAACAGCCTCTTCCAAGAGAGTACAGTGTTTGCCAGCCTTCCCTGCAGTGTGCCAAAGTCCAGCTGCATTCAGACGCAAAGATGCCATTGTTGCCATCTCCTCGACGAAAATGTCGAGGGGCGGCAGACACAACATTGCCTCCATAGCTGCAGTTGGTGTTGTCCGCATGCCACCTGTTATACTTAGGCATGCCATTTGTTGCAGCTGATTTAGTTTGCTTGCAGACGTTTTTTATCTAGCTTTTGGCCATCATATTAGTGCCCCATATGTAATCATAGGTTTTATAACGGCTGTGTACAGCCATAGCACTATCTTTGGAGACAGTTTCTATTTTTTTCCCACAGCTCGTCTGCATTGCCTAAAAAACATATGAACTTTTTTGCATTTTGTAATTAGATGTGATGTGTGTCAAAGACCACCTCAAAATATTTTACTTAGGTTGATAGCTGTAGTGGGGTATTTAGGAGTTTTGGTAAGTTTAGATTTCCAATTTTCCGTTTTTTTGTGAAGATAACCAGTTCGGTTTTTAAAGGTTTGACCGTAAGAGCCTGGTCTTTGCACCAATTTTCGATTATTCTTAAAGCCTCTTGCATCAAGTTACAGAGTATGCTTTCGAATTTACCGCTTAGTAGGATTGTTATGTCATCTGCATAACCAATTGTGTAGAAACCATGATCATTGAGTAAGCGTATAAAACTGTCGACTACTATATTCCATTGTAGTGGAGATAATACACCTCTCTGGGGACATCCTTTAGCAACAACTTTCCTGACCGTCGAATCCCCTACATTAACTGTAACGGCTCTTTTTTCCAACATGTGTTTTATCTATTTACTAATTGTGGGGTTTACACCATGTGTTGCAAGAGCAGTTTCTATTTTATTGAAGGTGGTTTTATCGAAATCGCCTTCAATATCTATAAATACGCCCAAAGTAGACATTTTGTCTCTTAATGATTTTTCTATTTGGTCCGTTACGAGATGTAGGGCCGATTCGGTAGATCTTTCTTGAGTGTATGCATGTTAGTTTGGGTGTATTGGCTTAGTAATAAGAGCCGTTTCCCAAATTGATCTTTTGCACAATCGTTCTAATGTCTTCAGGAGAAAAGACGTGAGGCTGATTGGGCGATAGGATTTTGTAAGTGAGAGTGTAATCGTTACGTCCTGGTTTTGGTAAAAATACAACTTTTACTTTCCTCCATGCTATAGGTATGTATCGAAAAGCAATGCATGCATTATAGATTCTTGCCAGGTGAGTTAGTATGATATCTTCGCCCCATTGTAGAAGAGCAGGAAAGACTCCATCTAATCCTGGCGCTTTATAAGGAGAAAAGTTTTTAATTGCCCATGCTATATGCACCTTTTCAACAAACTGGCGAGCAGCTACCCAATCTTCTTCTGATGGAGCTGGAATTGTAGCGTCGGACTAAACTTGTTCCGGGGCGGTACAACCTGGGAAGTGAGTTTCTAGAAGTATCTCCGTTGCTTCCGATAAATTGGCTGTGTATGAGCCGTCAATTTGTTTCAGGCAACCCAGTTGCTGTTAGGAGTCTTTGGACAAGATTTTTTTCAACCTTGCAGCAGTTGAGGTGATTTCAACATCCTCACAAAAAGATCTCCAAGTTTCCCGTTGACGTTGACGTATGCGTCTTTCATAATCTTTCTAGGAATTTTTGTATAACATCCAGTCTGATTGGTTTTTTGAGTTTTTTGCTCTGTTGAAGGTACTCCGTGCAGCCTCCTTAAGCCGGTCAAGTTCCTCACACCACCAAGGTATGGTGTTGTCGGATTCGGTAGCCAGCCTAAGTGGACAAGAGTCCTTGTACGCTCGAGTTAAAGAAGTTTCCAACTTACTTACATAAATACCTTGATAAAGTCAATTGTTGAGAAGATTTTTCCTCGTCCATATTTTGAACAAAATTTTAAATGTGCCAATGGTCAGATTGTGGATTTAATTCTCTGAAGTCAGCAACTTTGGAATGACCTCGCTACTTTAATAATATTTAACTTGATGTTTTATTGGCTTTGGTGAACCGTCTGGTTTTAAAATTACTGGAAATTTTAATGCGCCGTTAACTGCACGATATAATCAATCAATTTCTTAACTTTTTTAATTTACTCCGATTTCAACGTAGTATAAGTATTCGGTCGGTCTCTTACTTCTAATGCGTAACGCGGTTTCTACATGCTCGTAGCATATCCAAACTTTGTAGCGTTGTCATTGTACTTTCGGCAGCTAAAAAATGTTCTTCAATTTTTAAGAACTGTAGTTCCAGGTAGGAAAAAATTAGGTATTAGTAAACTAAAGATCTTGTAGTAGATAATTGACGTTTGTTAAACACATTAATCATTTAACATAGGAATTTATCATTCGGCATATATATTTGGCTGTCCTATATTGTTCTAGCTTTTAATGTGTTTAGTAAATTTTAATGTTCTTATAAAGCACAAGTAAAATATTTTATACTGAAATAGTAAATAAAATTATTTCTTAATTATTATTTTAGTTTTGTAAGCATTGTCGTACTTTTTGGATAAAATATGAATATAGATAATATACAAATAAGAACAAATATTATATTATTGTGACCTCTATAGGATGTGAGTTATTGTAACATTTATTATTTATAAAACTACTATTTAGTATACTTTCTTAAATATAAACGCATTTTATTTCTCTTGTGAATCGTGATTACAAGCATACAACGACAATACGTTCACCACAATTCCAGACTAATTTGAGAAAATGTTTTCACTATTTGGCACAGGAAAACGTGCACCCATATAAATCCTTCCGAACAGTGTAAACACAAACAGAGATCGAAATATGTGGAGCAACAGTTGCATCTGACAATAAAACTTTCTTAATAGAAGTTTTAAATTGAATTTATAAAAGAATAATAATATCTATTATTAATGACAAAAACTTAAAATATCTCATACAATGGCTTTTGTCAATAGGAGTTAATATTTAAGTACTTTCCTTTCAAGGAAAATATTGTAGCTTGAATTTATTATTCTATTTGTAAAGAAATTCACTTCAGTAAGTTCACGTTGCATTAGGGCAATAGAGTGAAATGTTTATCAAGTTTATATAAAAAAAAAATAAAGTTTTTAGTATTTATAGTTTCCATAATTTATTTCTAACAAATTTAATCAAACTTTATCTTTAATTTTTTTATTTGTAATGTATAATTAAATTTCAATTGTGGTTGAGATTCTATGCTAATGTTATTGTGATTCACTGAATATTTGTTGTCCAAATATCGTCTGCTAGCTATTCTTCTTGGAAACTATTTGTTGTCACCGGTGATACAGTGGTCCGTAAATAGTTTTTATTTATGAATGGGATTCATCACCATCGCGTGTGCAAACGCGTGTCGTCATCCGCAACATACACAGAAGAACACGGAGTTGTAGTGAGGTTTAATAATAGCCAGACATAAGTTGACACAGAAGATCGAATTTGGAACGTCTGCTAAAAAGTTCAAGGATTCAAAATTTATGATTGTTATGCAATATAAAAATCAGTTTAGAAAAAAGGCTTCTATACCAAGCCAACTTTTGTATTGGCAATACTAATCGACTAATATAATTAAATTTTATTTCGATAATAATGTGGCAATGATTAACCGACAAGTCATATTTACTATAATTATTATTTATTTGGAGAAATTAAGTTGTAAAATTTTAATGACCATAAAATTGAATTAGAATGTACATATAATCATATTTATTGGAATTGATCCAAGCAATGTTGAAAAAACAAATACTATTATTAATTGAGTTCTAACAAATTACATTCAACATGTAATTAAATTGAAGAGGTTGAAAACCATTTCATTATCACTTAAGTTTGTAGTAAAATCGTAATAATTAATTGCATTGCACTGCACACGTGCCGATATTAAACACTCAACATTTAATCAGTTTGAAAAGTGCAATTCGTAGAGTGGATTTTAAATAGAAATTGATGCAATCGACGAAAATAATAATCAAATAGATAAATTTATTAGTTTATATTATTATTTCATCAAGATTATTTGAAGTATTTGTAATTTAAAAATGCAATTTATATTAAATAAACATTTATTTCAAAAAAATAATTTACAATTTAGCATCAGCATGAATAGCAATTACACCATCTCCTTCATTAATTAAAAGTTTAATTTGAGCATTGCCATCACTACCAACATCTACAGATTTTCCAGAACAAGTTCCACCTGATAAGCTTCCAGTAATAACATCACAATATGTTCCTTGTGGCAAACCAGTTTGAAGAGTAGCATCGATGTCTCCAAAGTTGGTAAATGCTACAAATCCTTTATTGCCACGACTGAAAGCAATTTGTTGATCACCATTACTCCACCAATTATTTAAATCAGTGCCTTTAACTGCATTTTTAAACCCAATCATGTTGTAAATTTGTCTCCATCTATGTTCGCAAACCCAACCATTACCGCATGTTTCATCAGCGTTAATTGAAGGAGAAATTATATTTTCATCGGAATCTTGTGGTGGACCTTAAATTAAACTTTTAATATTAAAAAAATTAATATTGTTGACAAATTTTACCTTGATCAGTATTGCTAAAATCAAAACTGGACATAACTCTAGTAGTACCATAAGGATGAGCCAACATAAAAGCAATAGCCATTTTATATTGCTTAGGAACCTTATAAGTCAATATATTAGCACCACCAGCACCATGTCCTCTTTGATTATCATGATTATCAATAAATACAAACGCTTCATTGCTATTTTCAATTAAACCCCATTCTGGTCCCCAATTTTCTAAATAAGCCAATTTATCCATGCCTCTAAACACCCGCCCTAATTCAGCCCCAAATCGGAATTCAGTAACAGCTCCGAATTTAGTATATTCTGATTTACTGATGGCTTCACCACCTAAATCAATGACTTCTTGGAAATAATACGGTCTTGCACCACTTGGGAATCCAAATTCAGTGTTAAGATTTTTTACTTGACCGTAAATATATTCCAAATCTGCTGGCCACATGTGTTTAGCTGCATCTACTCTAAATCCAGCAACTCCCATATCTACTAATTTGTCTAAAAATTCGATAACTTTGCTTCTAGTCCAATCGGCTCCCTAATAAAAATTAATTGATTTGATATTAATATAGAAGCAAATTAATCTTTATAATCAATTACAGACAATTTTGAGTTATTTAATGGATTACTTACTTGATTTAAATCTTTAAGTCCAACCAATTCACATTGTCTGACTTCAACCGGATCATTGTAGTTATTTAAAGCGCATGTATCGTGGAAATCGTTGCTACCGTAAGGTACTGCTGGGTAGTCCTTATTGCCTGGATTGGCTGTACTTCCTCCAGTTCCTACTGCATAGTCAGATGGTCCTGTCATGTGGTTAATGACAATATCGACGTAAATTCTGATACCAACAGCATTGCATCTTTTTGACATGTCCAAGAATTCGGCTTCATTTCCAGATCTGGTTATAATCTTGTAACTGATTGGTTGATATCTTTCCCACCAAGGTCTGTTGGCAATGATGATGTTTTCACTGACTGGAGATACCTTTAAAAAGGAAGTAGTTAAAATTTTGTTTGAATAATTTTATTATGTGCATAATATTTTTTATTAAAATTAATTTGATTGTCGTTTATATGATAATGTTGATAAGGTTGATGAATTAAACGGACAATAAAGATGTTATGATAATTTCTATTTAACCATTCTTGTTGTGTGTACTGTTAAGTTATTCGATCTTTTTTGTCCGTTTAATCTATTAACCTTACCAACATTATAATATTTTTTGAGTGACTTACTTGTACTCCGCCATATCCTTTGTGTTGTAAGAATCGTTCACATTCATCTGCAATATCGGAAAATTTCCATTCAAATAAATGAACGATTGTGTTTCTGTTGTCCCAATAATTGGGATCCTTTTGGGCCTGTACAGCGGCCAAGGCCAGTATCATACAAATCACGGAGAATCTCATAATGTACTGCATAAAACTACTATTATTGTGTCATATTTATATACACTTTATCAAGTGGATAATACTTAAAGATAGTGAATGCACAAAATTAGCAATAATTAGCATAAGTGGCAACAGGAACGTGTTGTGAACTTATCAGTACAATAACAAAATTTATTTGTTTTTTGATTATCATTAAAAAAATTAATGAATTTTATTTATTGGTTTAATAAACTGGTATTACAATTTATTAAGAACTAACAAGTTTGGTATATTTTTGCGTTATAAGTTTCTTTAATTTTTTGTACAAGTCACAAGTTTGTGTGTTTGTTGAAATAGACCACGTTATTTGGAAAATCTTAAACTTAATTGAGTTCGAATAAAATTTGTAGTACACGTATATTTAATAAAATCGATAAGCCAATTTTAACATAACTTTTAATTTAGTGGCAAAAATTAAATAATGAGATTTTGGGTTTGAAAAATACACAAACTGGCATATTTAATCTTTTCTTAATATTGCTACTGCTTTCACTATAATTCTACAAGTTTCTCTAGATCACAGTTTATTAATTCCACGTTGGATAGTGTTGTGGAAGAAAAGTTTAGATAGGTACCTGTACCAGCTGAAGTCAGTATTGCATTCTGATGTGAGTCATATTTTTGTAATGACTCACAAATTGGTTTTTTGTTTTATTAAAGTTTTTCTAGAAAATTATTAGAAAATGAATCGGTTTTTTGCAGCTCAATTGTATTCCTAAAAACTAATTAGGTTGCGTATATTAAGTGTTGTCATTTGTATGTGTGACCAAGTTATATCCGCTATTGTTTTTGTAGTCGCTTCATAACATTAAGGTTTATACCATTTTGGCTTTGTTGTAGTTAGCACTATTTTTCTTCGTTTCATAGTAGCGGCATTAATAATCTTTTTAAGCTGATACGTCAAAAATTTAAATAAATTAACTCAACGGTGACTAGATTTTGTTACTGGTTTCTTGTTTGATGTTAAAAGTTGTTCAAAAATCTGAAACACATTTTGCTAAGATTGGTAAGATAATGTGGACGCGGCTTTGTTTACAATGGTGGCTTGATTGTGGTATGCAAATGAACACATTTTAATAACGTCGTTAACCAAATTATGTTAGCTGAAGACAATATTGCGCAAAAGTATGTTCTTTTTTGATTTGTTATTTGAAGAAAATGATTTAGAAGGTGCAGTTGGTAGGTGGAAACATAATTCAACAATGAAAATTATAGTTGGTACATATTGGTTAAGAATTGTGTAAATGTTGCGTCATGGTAGCTGACATTCTTCAATTTGTTTGTCAAAGAGAATTATACTGGACATAGGAATCAAAATGGCGTTGTTGGTAGGTAAAATGTTTTGTATTCTTATTTAGTTCAAGTTAATATTTTGCTTTGAATTGTTTGTTGAAAGAAATTGTGTTTGTCATAAAAATCAAAATGACGCAGTCGGTAAGTAGAATATTTTGTTTTCGATGAATATAATTTCTGATGCAGTTTGGTCAGGTAGGAAAAGAAAGTTAGCAAAAATATTTCATAAAAATCAAAATGACGCAGTCGGTAAGCAAAATATTTTGTTTTTGATAAATATCATTTCTGATGCAGTTTGGTCAAGTACCAAAAGAACGTTAGCCAACATTAGTGTTTTTTCTAGTATGTTTGGTATATGCACTAAAATTGCACAGTCGATAGGTAGACAGTTTTCTTTTGGCATTTAATTTAGATAGCAAACAATTGTTGTGTGACGGTTCTATAGTGCGCACGTAATAATTATTTTCTTCAGTTGTTTGCAGTAATTTTGGCACCGACGTGGTCTTGGCTTGTTCCAGATTCACAGATTTTTAGTATACACATAATTGCAACTGATGTCAACAACAAGAAGTTTTACTCGTTGTTGTAATATCCGGTCAAGCGTATCAGCTTATTATGGTAGATTGTGCAAATACAGTTTTATGTAGTCATCAAACCTATGTTATAGAAGGCAGATTATCATTAATATTTTATTTAATAGAAATATTTATAATTTTTTCTAAAACACTAAATTGGCGCAATTTGACGGTTATATAGAGGTTTGAAGAATGTTACTATTAATAAACAGCCTTGGACAGTGACAGTTAAATTTTTTAGTTGGCTTTGGTTTTTCTTGATATAAGTCTGCCATCAAAACAGTTTGTTGATGAAAGTTGTTGATACATACTATAATTAATTACTGTTCAACTAAGGTTTGTAGAGTGCCAGTCATCGAATGCTGCAGTTTAGATTTATCCAAGGACATATCTTTAGGCAAGTAATCCTTTAATTGCCGTTGTTGTTTAAGCTGATTTTTTAAAAGAAATACCCGGCAAATTTTTGTAAAACACCAAGTTAGTAAAATCGGTAAATGTTGTTTTTATTCAACGTTGTCGATAAAACGTTTTCCATGCCTCTTTTGTAAGTTAAGTAAGTAAGTTAAGGACAAAGATTTTTTTTTGCGGTTTATATCCGTTCCGGACGTTGGCAACCATCCTAGCAATGATCACTTTATTCACTGCTGCTCTGAATAATTTGGTTGTTGTCTTGGCAAACCAGGTTCCTAAGTTCTTCAGCCACAAAATTATTTTTCTTCCTGCAACTCTTTTTATAGCACTTTCCTTTGTAAAATGACCTGCAACAGATGATATCTGCTTTTGTTTCTTATAATATGACCTAGGTATTTGAGCTTTCTGGTTTTTACAATGGCTAGTACTTATTTTTTCTTTTTCATTCTACAAAGAATTTCGATGTTTGTGACCCGGTTTGTCCATGGCACTGTCAGCATTTGTCAATAAAGCCACATCTTGAATGCTTTTAATTTCTTGCTTGTAGCTTCCATTAATGTCCAAGCTTCAACCCCATAGAATAAAACAGAAAACACGTAACATCGCAGGAATCTTATTTTAGTTTGTATAGTCAAGTTGTGACTTTTAAACATATAACTCATTTTATTAAACACAACCCTGGCCTTTTCAATGCGGACCTTTACCTCATGGGAATGGTTTCACTGATCATTTATTGTGGTTCCAAGATATACACATTTCTGTTCTAATGACTATTAGTTTTGTTTTGTTAATGTTAATATCGAGTCTTTGTCTTTGACTGCTTTCTGTCACTCTATCCATTAGTAGTTATAGATTCTCCTGATTGTCTGCAAATATCACAGTGTTGTCTGCGTAGCGGATGTTATTTAGCCTCTATCTCCGCTTAACGCATTTCCTACGTCTATGTCTTCTAGAGCTTCTCTAAAAATGTGCAGTACAGATGGTAATAACCCATAATGAGCCCTATCAGTATATATAGAAAGATTGTTTTAGTCCAATAGATGTTACCGTAGTCCTGCTGATTGAACTACTTGCCCCAAAAAACTAAATGCATGTTCTTTAACTTTTAGTAAACTAGATCTTTTTATCATATTTTTATATTTATTAAAATAAATTTTCAATTTAAATGTTTTTTTTGACACAAAAGTGTTATACATTTTGATTTGAAAAAAACAATGTTTGATTTTTTTTAATTTAAGAAAATTTTAGAAAGCAATTTAAGTTGTGTGTAGCAATTACTGCGCAGTTTATTATAAATTTATTACAACAAAACTCAAAGAGACAAGTAGCCTCAGAGTAAGAAGATTTAACATTTTCACACAAAAAATATCTACTTTTAAATAATTTTTTTTTTTGTAAATTTAAAAGAATCATAAATAATATTACTTACATTTGTTGTTTTTACTTACTAATCTCTTCAAATTAGAAAACAAATCAAAGTTTTAGAAAAAAAATACTCATAGCTTAGCGACCTGCGTACGCATGAAAATGGGTGGTTTTGGAGTAATAGACATAAATATATCAATTTTTGCGTTTTTGAATGGTTTTTAGCATTTTTAGCAAAAATATGTATTTTGGCCAAAAATTACTTTTATTAAAAGTTGTAGAGCGGAAAATTTTTAATCGATATAAGTTATTTGAATTTTCCTATATTTTTTTGTTTTTCCGCTAGAGGACGAGGAAAATAAATTCATTATTTTGCGCGCTCTAGCGGGCAATGCACGCATTATTTAAAAAATTGAAAGATCTATATCGATCAGAAATTTTTTGCTCTAAAACTTTGGTCTCTTATAATTTATCTAGAAAATGCAAGGTTTTTGTTAAAAATCTAAAAAATCAGCAAAAGTTCACAATTTGCAAAATGTTTCAACATTCTTTAGCGGAAAATGCTTTCACTATCGGAAAATTCAAATAGCTAGTATCAATAGAAAATGTTTTGTTCTACAATTTTGATCTCTTGTAATTCTTCACCAAAATGCATAGTTTCGGCTTTAAGTACAAAAAAATAACATATATACTTTATTTTCCGCGCTTTCTAGCGGATAAACAAAAAATTATAAGAAAATTCAAATGACCTATATCGATTGGAAATTTTGTGCTCTACAACTTTTAATAAAAATAGTTTTTAGCCAAAATGCATAGTTTTTGCTAAAAATACAAAAAACCATTATACAATGCAAAAATTAATATACATTTATCTATTACTCTAAAACCACCTTTTTTCATGCGTGCGCTAGGTGAAAATAGTCTTCAGACAGTCCAAATACACCTAAAATTACAAGTCGCTAAGCTGTGGGTAAAATTTCTCTAAAAAAGTTTTATTTGAAAAGATTATACGTCAGGCTTAATTTTATGTGAAATGGATGACGGTTAAGTGGTACTGTCGTACAAAATTATTTATCCATATTTTTTTGTCTCAAATTGTCGTCTTTAATGCCGGACCAAATTATTTCAGTGAAAGTCAACTTTGTTGAGCCTTAAACTATTACAGACATTCTTTTTCAAACAATTTAATCATCACAGTAATCAATTTAGATTTTTTTGTCAATGATCATTTGCGTGTTAGAAAAATACATTTTGACCGAGTGGTCATTAATAAAATTGACTTTTGTGGTCAACATAGTACTACAGGTTCATTTTGTTACAACACAGACTCGTTTGTGGACGGAGAACTTGCTTCATTTCCAAATCTATTTTTATTACTTTTATTAGTAAATTCACAGATCTTTGCATTACTTTTATAAAGTATTTTTATTTTTAATAATTTTGAGAGCATTTATAGACTTTTGTTTCCATTAAATGTACGCTAGTTTACTGATACAAGCATCTATTTTCATAAAAGATTTATATACACTGCTCAAAATTATTAGAAGAACACATATTTAGGTCTTAATATTTTTTTTTTAATTTTTAACAATATGCAATACTAATAACGTTTAATTCAAAAACTCACATTTTGACCGGATAAATTTGCAAAAACATTACAAATTTTACAAAGATTTGATTTATTAATAACTTGAGTGTTTTTCATTGGCATGAATTACAGTTTGACATCTTTGAAGTAAGCTTTGAACAAACCGACGAATGTCTTCTTGTGGTATATTTGTCTATTCTTTGTTTGATTAGAGCATTTGATAGCTACCAAAAGAACTGAGATAGATCTGGGCGTCTCCAAACACGTCTATCTAACAAATCGCAAATATATTCAGTGGCGTTTTGATAAGAACTTAGGAGACACCAACCACGGTTTGAATCGTGTAGTGTTTAAGGTAGTTTATGGTAATGGGTGCAGTGTGGGGCACTTTGTTGTGTTGCATAAACACAAAGTTTGGGCCTACACAATAAGTGGTGGGTATAACATGATCTTCCAAGACGAGATTGATGTTTAGTATTTAATCTTCCTAGAACTGGCACAAACTCTGTTCTTTTATCAAGATTAGTTTTGCTCCAAACCATCGCAGATCCACCACCATATTTTTTTAATGGTTTATGCAGAATGGCATTTACGTAGATGTCAGTATACACGTACTAAACTATCACAACAAATTAAACAAAACTGTAACTTATCTGTGAAAAGTACTGGTCTCTATTGTCAAAGTTGTCATGCAACATGTTTACAAACAAAATGTAAACAATACCTTAAGTGGTACGGTACTAATACAGGTTTTTGCACAGGTCTTCTTGGTTTTAGGTTGGTTTCTTTCAGTCTACTTTTAATTGTCTGGTTAAATATCTTTATGGTATGAGTTGTTCTGAGCTTGATTTGAAGGTCTGTGGACTTAGATGTGCAAGCACATAAAGAGAATACAACTCAAAATCAGTCCCAAATTTGATTTGTTTTTCTTTTAAGACAATGTCCAATGTTTTTTTTTATCCTTTACCTATCTACACACGATAGATGACAATAAGCCTGACTTTAAAAATTTTAGCAACTTGTCAAATACTAGTGCCATTATCAATAGAAACAGTACGAATAGTTTTTACCTTATTTAGAAACCTCATTTACCGGATTAAGGAGGCTGCACGGAGATTCTTTAACAGAGCAAAAAACTCAAAAAACTAATCAGACTGGATGTTATACAAAAGTGCCAAAAAAGATTATAAAAGACGCATACGTCAACGTCAACGAGAAACTTAGAGATCTTTTTGTGAGGATGTTGAAAACACCTCAACTGCTACAAGGCTGAAAAAAATCTTATCCAAAAACAGCAACTGAGTTGCCTGAAACAAACTGACAGCTCATACACAGCTAATCTATCGGAAGCAACAAAGATACTTCTAGAAACTCACTTCCTAGGCTATACCACCCCGGAACAAGTCTGGTTAGAGTGTTAGATGAAGTCTTTTCTGCCCTTCTACAATGGAACGAAGATATCATACTAACTCACTTGGCAAAAATCTATAGTGCATGCATTGCTTTTCGATACATACCTATAGCATAAAAGAAAGTAAAAGTCGTATTTATACTAAAACCAGGGCGTAACGATTACACCCTTGCAAAATTCTATTGATCAATCAGCCTCACGTCTTTTCTTCTGAAAACATTAGAACGATTGTGCAAAAGATCAATTTGGGAAACGGCCTTTATTACTAACTAGCATGCATACACCCAAGGAAAATCTATCGAATTGGCCCTACATTTTGTAACTGACCGAATCGAATGATCATTAAGAGACAAAATGACTACCTTGGGCGTGTTAATAGATATTAAAGGCACTTTTGATAAAATTTCAAAAAAATAGAAATTGCTCTTGCAACACATGTAAACCCCACAATTAGTGGATGGATACAACACATGTTGGAGAAAAGAGCCGTTACTATTAATGTAGAGGATTCGACGGTCAGGAAGGTCGTTACCAAAAGATGTCCTCGGGAAGGTGTATTATCTCCACTACTATGGAATATAGTAGACGACAGCCTTATACGACTACTCAATGATCATGGTTTCTACGCAATTGGTTATACAGATGACATAACAATCCTACTAAGTAGTAAATTCAAAAGCATGTTCTGCAACTTGATGCAGAGGCTTTAAGAATAATCAAAAATTGGTGCAAAAAGCAGGCTTTTACGGTTAAAAACTGAACTGGTTCTCTTCACAAAAAAACAAAAAAATTGGAAATCTAAACTTACCAAAACTCTTAAATACTCCACCGCTACCAACCGAGGTAAAATATCTTAAAGTAGTTTTTGACAATAAGCTCGCATGGGGCCACATCTAAATATGAGATGCAAAAAAGTTTAACATGGGGACTGTCTCTAAAGATAGTGCTATAATCACATACGGGGCACTAATATGGTGGCCAAAAGTTAGACAAAAAACGTCTGCAAGCAAACTGAACCAGTTGCAACAAATGACATCGTTTAAGTATAACAGGTGGCATGCGGACAACACTAACTGCAGCTATAGAGGCAATGTTGTGTTTGCCGCCCCTCGACATTTACGTTGAGAATGAATGTAACTAGGTTTTGGCACACTGCAGGGATGACTGGCAAACACTGTACTCTCCTGGAAGAAGCTGTCAAAAAAACAGGAGCGCAAGCAAATAACATGCCACCTTTCTTTGTGTTTCAAAGACCCTACAACTTGCGCACACCTAAACAAGAAGAGCAGAACGTTGTCAATGATTCGATTAGAATCTGCACAATTGGCTCAAAAACTAATAAAGGTTCTGGAGCGGGAATCTTCTTGCAAGACCTGGACCTCAAAATATCATTACCACTAGGAGCTTACACGACTATCTTCCAAGCCGAAGTAGTTGGGGTAACCTATGGGGTTATGGAAATTGTAAACTGCAAAATATCTGGCAAGAATTTCCAAACTCATAGTACAGCGGCCCTAATTGCTATAAACAAACCTAGAATCACATCAAAACTAATTTTTAATGCCCTTACTTTAGTAGTTTATTGAAATAGCATTGAGCTGCTTTGGGTAAAAAGACACTCCAACAAAGTAGGTAACATTAAAGCGGACAAGTTGGCACGTAAAGGGTCAACCCTCATGGCGTGTGGACCTGAACCCTGGACCGCTTTAACACTCAAAACCTTAAATAATCTACTAAATATTAACACACACAATGCACTGAGACGGCCTTGGAATGACACTTCGGCCTGCAGACAGGCAGAAAGCAGTTACTGCTCCAAACGCTAAAACAGCCAATTACTACTTGCAACTGTTCAGAAAGAACTTGAAAATTATGACAGAAATCTTGCAACACCTTGCATTTTGCAGGTACCAAACACAATAAAAAATAAAAAAAATTAAATGTTAAACATAATCAATTCTGCTGGGCCAATCTAAATCCAGGTTAATTACAAATATACTAGCAACTGATGCCAACGTCGTTCTACCGTTTACAGAAGCAAACCTGGCAATACACAAGATTACTACACACTACACCAGACTATTATTTACAACAATAAATTATAGGCTAAACTTAGAAAGATTGTAGAAAAAACTCGCACAAAAAGACTTAAAAGCAGAAATATTTGTGAAAATTCATTTTTTAAATCGGTTTCAAACAGCAAAGTTTGTTGAGGTAAACTGGAGTGGAGCCACTATAAAATAATATCATCTTTAGTAATAAATCCAGGTTTTATTTACGGGTAAACAATGGATGTAGAAGGGTTTGTTGGTATCAAAGAGAACTACAAAATTACATATACATACATCATTACGACCTAGTGTTTTGGTTTGAGGTGCAATATGTATAGGTAGAATATTGGTCCTTGTTACATTGATGTATTAAAAATAGTATTAGTGTTTTTTATGTAGACGATACCAATCTTCCAACACGAACACACTATTAACATTACTTAAAGCAAGTACAGCTTCAAATATTGTATGACTCAAATAATCTCTTGCATTGGTGCACGTGGAAACGTCATTTGTTATTGACTTATTATGTTAATTGAATTTTTCTGTGTCAATTGTAATTTTATTTTTTAACATTGATTAATTTATACATCTGTGAAAAACATAACACAATGTTTACGGAGTACTGCATTTAATTTGAAACTGAATGTATATATAGCTCATTGTTGCCAGTCCTCTATTTCAAAGATTTTATTGTAGATGGAGCATTTAATGTGACAAAATATATTATAAACAATATTCGACATGGGTTAATATAAGCTCATTTAACGTCTACTAACATATTAGCATTCCAATCATCTAAAAAGTTTTCCAGTAAGAAGTCCTATTGTAAATTTTGCCGCTTTTTTGATCTGCTAAATAGCAAACTTTGAATCGTTGACATTTGTCATTAAAAACTATACAACTTAAGAAAATAGTACAATACACGTTCCAAGAATATATAGAAGTAATGAAAATTCAATATAGACACGGAGAAAATTTTGTCAAAACAGTTTGCAGAGTTTGGTGTTTTTGGTCCGTATAAATCATTTTAAAGTCTAAACTAATTTTCATCTTAGATTGTTTGTCAATATACTGAACTGCCGCATCTAATGTTGCAAAAATCTTAAAACAATAGTCGAGAAACTTCTTCATCCCTTTTATTGTTTGATGTGGTTTTTGGGTCGGCGGAGTAATAGAACTTATTTTTACAAGAACGACAAAAGTGCTACAATTACAATTAATGCAAATGACTACCGTAGAATACTAGTTTTAGTGCAAGTTTATTTGTTGTTCTAGAAAATGAGATTAGAACGAGTATTAGAAACTTTTTAAAATAGACCTCAAATTCTCCTTCAGTTTCTGCGCTCGGACGCACACCGGCTTACTGGAGGAAGATCTGAGTCTGTATTTGCGTTGCTGCATTTTGTTGACGGTAAATATGAATTGGTTGTTGTTTTTTTTTGCTTGCATTGCCGTGGTATACGTGAGTACAAAACAAATGCGTCCGTTATTGATTAGAATTGGAACCACAGAAGAAAAAACTAGATGGATTGTTTTAAAACAATTATAAGCCGTTTTTTTTTCCACAATTACATAAGTTTTGTTGTTCCACCAAAGAACCGACAGACCAGCCATCTGATTGTTGGATTTTATAATAAACACTTTTGCTATTCAGAGAATACAAATCCTTACTATTTAATTCTGGTGGAACTAAACTATCTTAAAAACCTTGCTAGTCTGCAGAGTCAATAAACTTTCCAATACTTAGCACATTAAACGTGTGACTAGACGTAGAGACAATAAAGACAAATCAATTTCTAAAACATTTATATCTTTAAAGTGTGCGGGAAAATTTGTATTAAAAAGTTGTCCTTTGTCGCTTTGATCGAAAAAAAATGTTTATATTTAAAAATAAGTCCAGGAAATAGAACTGTGAAAACTGCGCAAAGTAAGTTTTTTTACATCTTCCAAAGTTCAATTAAACTTTGAAAGATAGAGGTTGCAAATTGTGGCTTTTATTAGAACTGTAAAACGGATGATAATTTCACTTCTTATTCATGTATAGCGTCAAAAATTAAAGTTTTCTAGGAACTTGAAGTGCGTTTTCTGGAGGCATACGCAAAAAGACGTCTGCTTTACCAGAATTGTGTTTAGCTTACAATAACTGCGTTTGCAACAGTTGCAGTTCAGCTACATTATTGTATCCATAATTTTAAGCAATTAAAAAATAAATAAAACCTAAAACTAATTTCACGAATGACATCAAAGATGTAAATTACTCTGATGCTAAAACTATAAAATAAATAAAATTTAAAACTAGTACTACATACGACATTGAAAATGTAAAGTACTTCTATGCCAGAACTATAAAATTAATAAAACTTGAAACTAATATCACAGATGATATCGGAATTGTAAGGCAGGGAGGAGTCTCTTTGCTGCAAGAGGCTGATTGTGCTCGCTTAACGCAACAACAAGAAACGGCAAAAGTTTGTTTATTAACTCATTTATGTCAACTGAGCTTTTAGGAGTAGTGGCAGTTTTAGCTTAAGATATTTTATTTTGGCTATTGATTTAGAACTTGATACTAATTTTCGTACTTCAAATTACTTTAATTTGTTTTTAACAAATTGCGTATTTTATGTGATATAATATAGAAACTTGCCTATTTTTTGTTATAAATCAATTTAACAAAGTTTTTAAAATAAAAACCAACTTATGTAGAATAGGTTCTGTTTTGCTCAAGGTCGGTTTTTTAGTATTTTTTTTTTAATAAGCAATAAGTTAATGTTATAATTAGATTCTACAAGTTTAAAAAAGAAATCTTAAATAAACAAAACATTTATATTTCAAAAGAAATGTTTGAAATAAGGTCAAATTTTTATAAACTAAATTCAGTAAATTAAATTAATAATAAAATATTTAAACGTAGACTTTTTTTTATTTAGGTTTTTTTTTTTTTTTTTTTTTAAACTAAAATAAGTTGATGTACTTTTGATAAGACTTACTTTATTTTAAATATGTCCGACACTTAACAAATTTGAGTTTATTCTACAAATAACTTATTTTTAGATTTATTAAGTGATTATGCGATCATTGATAGTGCGAATGATTTTAATATCCTTATAAAAAAGCCATATCATACATTATATTGGTTCAGTGTAAAAAAACATTCCTTTACTATTAAAAACAAACACTTTACGCGCTGGTAATCTAATCTTATCGCCTTTGATTTTAAAATGCAATTTTTAACTTTTAATTGGAAATATTTTAAAGCAACAAAATGCAGTTTTATTTTCAAACAAATTGGATTCCATTTATTGCTATAAAATAATGCATCACCTGTTTCAGTGTAAGCCATATCCGGATAGCCTTTGATCAATTGAATTGAATGCTTATGTCACCTGCTTATAGTTGTAAATTAGCAATGCATCATGAAATTTTTTAATTATGAAATTTTATAAACATATTAATAATTATAGTATACAAAATATTATATAATATTTATATTTGCAGTAACTGAAAATCTGGACATTCCATAAGATGAACGCAACATCACCAAAATCATCACTAGCTAAATTAGGATTGTATCCTCGACAAAAATCATTGAAAATCATGGTCCTCGGGCAAGGTGGAGTTGGAAAATCCGGTGAGTAAAATTCATTTACAGGGTTGAAATCAATTCAGCAAATAAAGCATACATTTCTAAGGAATATTTACATTAAATATTAGCCGCGTTATATTTATAACAGCAATCTAAAAATAATCCAAACACAGTCCGACAGCTTTAGATATAAAACTATTTGTTTATCGCATGACTGAAATGTGATTACCTGTCTTGCAACATGACTATTTAATTCCGAATTAAACAACGAACGACGTTTTCTCTTTTTACTTCTATCAGAAAATCTTAAGTAAACCGAGGTTCATATAATCCTTGTTTGATCCTCACGGAAACTGAAGTAACTTTTAAGGGGAACAACAAACAATGCATAATTTATTACCAATACTGTGGAGTGCTTGATTGATTGCAAACATTGTTGAACGGAATAGGGTGGACATTTTGAAATAATATTTAAAACAAATTTATTTCAAGTTAGGTTGTTTATATTATAATATGTAGGTCATAGTACATTACTAATAAATATAATCAATATTTTAAATTATGTACATAATTTCTATAAATTTAGTTCATATTAATATAATATTAATTATTTATTTTAGTACAGATTATGAAATCATGGAAAACATTGTATCTAGTTTTTTTTTTAATTTTGTAGATAATTGATTAGATTTTAAATTATATTTATCTTTGTTTTCTTGAAACTAATGATTAAACTAAAAAATTTTGTTTGGAATTTTTATTTACAATTTTATCTATATTACTAACGCCATTCGTTTTTATTTGTATTAGATAAACTTGTTTTGTTTTTAAATATAAGAATTGGAATAAACAAGACAAGGGAAAGTAATATTCAACATTTAATAAAGCACATAATATTTTTGTCACGTCAAGAAAGGTTGTTTGCACGACAGTAAATTAACAGCAATAGTCTAAATTAGCTACAACATTTTTTTATTTTCTACGTTTGTCTTTGCACGACAAAAAAGCTTCACAACAGAATTATACATTTCACAATTAGCGCTGAAGTTAATGTATTTATTAAATTCACATAAAATATTTTCAAAAAGTTTAAATTAACATGTTTTAATCATAAAGCTTTAACTAAAATTGGTTGACTTACTGGTACAATATATTTTTCTCTTAGAAAACACTTAAATGTCGTGAAATATAATTTAGAGTTGTTTAATATACTTTTAGTTTATTTTATTAACACTTCTGAGAAGCTAATAAATTATATACTCAATGTTTTTATTTGTATTTTAGTTAAGTATCCATAGTTTTAATAAAGTATATGTTAAAAAATAGACTATTCTGCTAGTATTTTATTATGAGTTGGATGTTATTGGGTTTTTATACTGAACTAAGATACCTAAGTATTTAAGTTTAATTTATTTTGGAGGTAAGATAAATTAATTAAAACGCCAAGCGGATGATAAAAATTTATTACTAATTTTTTTTTTTTTTTTTTTTATGACGTTGTGTGTTGTTGGCTTTTAACAAGTGGCCCTAGTTTGAGGTGGACTGGTTTTCGCCTTGGGGATTTTCACGCATCATCTGCGGCACGCATGCTGTCCCCGGCCCCTCTCTCCTTATAGTCTCTACTTTTGTCTGTCTCTTTTGCCATTTTGTCTTTTCTTATCTACACTGGCATCTACCTTTGCATTCTCTTTTTTCTCTCATCTTTGTGTTATTTACTCTAATTATATAATTTGTTCTTAGATGTGCTTTTAGCTTACTAAGGCCTTTCTTCACTTCTTCTTCATCGTATCCCCTCTCCTCCATGAATAATTTATGCAGTTCCATTAGTTGTATTCTTTTTGGCAGTCCTAGATTTGTAAGTTTTACCTCCAGTGATATCCTTGTATCTCCATCAGAAGTTACTTCTTCATGTCCTCTCGTTGCCAGGTATATTCTGACTATCTGAAAAGTTGCGTTCTCAGTCAGCCTCGAGATAGCATATCTACCATTTGGTATTGGCCTTGTTATTTCTGTTATTCTGCTTTCCTTCAAAATTTTTTTTTCTCCTTCTCCTTATCTCTGCAATTTTGATTGGTGTCGTAGTCTCTGTAAATGTTCTTCTTTTTCTACTGTTTCTTGCTATGCACAATTGTCATGTTTTTTTCTTATTTTCTTCTTTTTGATCTTTTTCTCTGTTTTCTTTTTACCATTTAGCTTCTCTCATCTCTTTCCTTTCTCTTCTATGGCTTTTAGTTTGTGTGTTTGTTTCCATTGTTTGTTTTTCTATATTCTTCTATTGTCAAACTCTTCAATTTTTTTTAGTACATTTGTTGCAAAGTTTCGTAGCGCTTTCTATTTATTTTCAACTTTTAAGCATTTGTTAATGATTGTTGTTTTATTTACTTTGCTTCTTAGTAAAGGGTCTTCCATTAAGAGCGCCCCTATTTGAAATGTAAATAAAACGAGCAATTGATGAGATATCAAAGATCTGTTTATTGTGGGTTAAAGGTGATACTATACTATTAAGAATGGAACAGAACATTGTTCAAATGGCCACCTCTGGAACGCCGGCACAAATGAAGACGCTGGACCCAATTTTCCATCACTTTTTCCCACAAATCTGGCGATATGTCAGCAATGACTCTTTCTATATTGGTCTGGAGCTCCTCCAATGTTGTTGGTTTGTTGCTGTAGACCACTGACTTAAAGTACCCCAGAGAAATAAGTCTAGGGGGGTTAATTTGCACAAACAAGGCGGCCAATTGGTTGGGCCGTGTCTTGAAATAATACGGTCTCGAACTTGGTCTTCAATAAATCGATTGTTTGGCCGGCTGTATGGCATGTGGCCTCGTCTTGTTAAAACCACATATTGTCCACATCGAAATCATCCAATTTGTCCCAAAAATAATTTGTTAACATGCTCCGATAGCAATCGTCGTTGACCGTGACGGCATTTCCAGCATTGTTGAAAAAAATATATGGGCCAATGACTCCGCCGGCATGAAAACTACACCAAACAGTGAGTTTTAGTGGATACAAAGGTGACTGGTTGATTTCATGAGGATTTTCCCTTGCCCAAATGCGACAGTTCTGTTTATTAACAAAACCTTTTAGCCAAAAATGAGCCTCGTCACTCAGGATGATTTTTCGATAAAAATCATTATCCGTCTTCATCTTGTCTAAGGCCCAATTGGTGAAATTTCTGCGCAGCAAATGGTCATTCGGCTTCAATTCTTGGGTTAGAACGATCTTATACGGGTGTAGGCCAAGTTCTTTCCGCAAAATCCGCCACAATGTTGTTAGGCTGATCCCCAACTCCTGAGAACGGCGTGAAATCGATTGTTTTGGTTGTTCGGCTACAGAAGCTCGTACAGCGCCAATATTTTTTTTGCTCCTGGCTGGTCTTGCTTTTTTCGGCACGGGTTCATCCAATAATGAGTAGGTCGACTCAAATTTAGCCACTAAACAAACCACAGACCGTTTATCCGGACAATTATAACGACCAAAAATCGGAGTCAACGCACGTAAAGTTGCGGTGACCGAACTCGAATGTTCGTAATAAATTTTAATAACACGTGTACTTCACCATGATAAAATAGTATAATGTCTCGAATAAATTGACGTTTATAATTTGGAGCTAACTTCACACATGTTCAAATAGCAGCTATTCAAAACAAGGGCATCCCTATTGGAAAACCCTTTATATATTCTAGTTTTTTTCTATCTTCCTCCCACGCCTCGCATTCTAGTAAAGTGTGTTCTGTGTTATCGTGTGTTTCTTCCTGGCAAAATGTACACCTTCCTTCTTCTTTTATTTTTTTAATTTTTTGCAAGAATTTTCCAAATGCTCCGTGCCCGGTCAATATATGTGATGTATAATAGCACGTCTCAGGTTTCTTCTCTACCAATTCTTTTATCTCTGGAATTAGTTATTTTGTCCATTTCCCCTTTTCTCGTGTATCCCATTTTTTCTGCTATCTTTCCATAGTCTTCTCTCTTGCTCTTATCTTTGATTCTTTTTTACTCGTTCTTTTTTTTACAAGTTTTTTTATTTCTATTCTTTCCTCCACCATCATATCCGCCGGAGGTGTTGCCGTAATTACTTCTACTGCCTCTTGTGACACTGTTCTGTAAGCTCTACAAATTCTTAGCAAGCTTGCTATTGAGGAACCTTTTACTTTATTTCTGTTTTTTGTTTGTTTTCATTAATTTGTTTCTTGCTGCCGTTGCTATTAGCCTTCTGTTTTCTTCTCCTGGACCTCTGTTGTTTGGCATAAGTCTACCCAGTTTTCTCTCCATTTTCTTTGTTCCAATAACCGCTTCCTTAACCTGTTCATTCCATCCCTTTGCTTTGAGTGTCACTCCGAAGTATTTGATTTTTTTTCCTATGGTTATCTCTTAATCTCCCACCTGTATCTTACCTGTTCCTCTATTATTCTTCTTAGTCGATAGCCATGCCGCCTCAGTTTCTTGTGTTGCCAGTTTTAAACCCTTACTTCTCATCCATATTTGTATTATATCAATTGTCAGCTCTAATCTTCCTTTTAGTACTTCTATTTCTACGTCTTTGCCTACTACTGCTATGTCATCCGCAAATGCTGTTATTGACACGCCTACCGGCATCTTCACTTAAAGTAACTCGTTATAGACAAGGTTCCACAGTTTTGGTTCCAATGCTGAGACCTGCGGTACCCCTCTGGTAAGTTTGAATCTTCCCTTTTTGGTCACTAGGTTTCTGTCGTGTAAGTAGCTCCATACAATCTTGATTGTTTTTCTGTTCAGTTCTTTCTTCTTTGCCGCCTCTATGATTGCTGCCTATGATACGCTATTAAACGCGTTTTGTATGTCCAACGCTATCATTATACGGTGTTGCCTTTTCCTCTGCGTTCCGCTGTTTGCTTCTTTTGCTATTTCTTTCACTTTTTCTATAGCTCCTAAGGTTGTTTTTCTTTTGGTAAATCCGTATTGTTTTTTTTCCATCCTCCTTTTTCTTCTATTTCTTGTTCTATTCTGCGTACAATAACTTTCTCCATTATATTAGCCAGTGTGTTGATTAAGCATATTGGTCTGTATGACGTTGCTTTTCCTACTTCTTTCTTTTTCTCAATCAGTACCAGAGTGGCTTCTTTCTAACATTCTGGGTAAGTTCCTTCTTTTAGGCACCTGTTGATTATTTGAGTTATTTCTATCTCGTTTCCGTCTAAAGCTGCTTTAACAATCTCTGTTGTTATTTTGTCCGGACCTGGTGCTTTGTTGTTAGGTAATTCATTTATGATCTCTTTTATTTCTTCCACTGTTGCCATAACTGTTTCTTCTTTTTCTTTTGTTTCTGGTTCTTCTACTGGTTCTCCCTTGGGAAATAGTTTTTTAATTATGACTTCTTCTTCTTCGTCTTCTTTTAAACAGATTTCATTTGTTCTTCCACCCAATTTGTCCATCACTATGTTGTATGGCTTTCCCCAAGGATCCCCATCTATAGGTTCTATCATTTCTTTCCAGCATCTTTTTCTGCTATCCCTAATTGCCTTTTTTAAGATTTTTCTGTCGTTTTTTAATTTCTCTTCTATTTTCTCTGTGTTCTCTCCTCTTCTTCTCTGCCTTTTGACTTTCCTTCTTGTTTGTATTGTGTTTTTCCTGCATTTTTTTATTTCCTCACACCATATGGTCCTTTTCGTCCGCCTTCCTTGTACCTAGGAATTGCTTCCTCCGCTGCTTTTCTCAGTTTTTTTGAGTACCTTTCGCATCTTTTTTCAATATTTTCGTTTTCTGTCACTTCTTCTGTTTTCATGTTTCTCTTTATCTTTTCTTTGTCCATTCTTCTTACGTTCCATTTACCTTCTCTTGTGTGCTCCTGTTTTTCTTTCTCTTTTGTATTGTATTGTTTTTGTTTGTGTAGACTCAGTGATTCTTCTTCAGTCACTGTCTATTCATTTATTATTTTTGCCATTTCCCACGTTGCTATGGTAATGTCAATATGTGATTTTGAGCTTCCTTTTACAACCGTCCGTTTGTCTCCTTTGTTGCAAATTGTAAGATTTAACCCTGCTATCATTTCTTCAAGAATTTTTCCTCCTAATTCGTTCTTGTAGCCTCCCCATCTCTGTGATTTTGAGTTGAAATCTCCTTCTACAATAATTTTTTTGTTTTTCTGATTTCTTAAACTTCTTTCTAATTTTTCTATCTACTCTCGATAGTATTCCAGATCGCAGTTTGGGCTGATATAACAGCTGTATAGTATCATGTTTTGTACTTCTGCCCACACTATTCCTTCTTTTGGTGTTCCCCATCTTTCCACCTTGTCCCTACACTTCCTCCTAGCTAAATTTCTAAGTGCAATACATTAGAATTTTTTAGAATTTTTTTGTCTCCTTTCAGTTTTTGTGCTGTAAATAAGCAAAAAATAGTCAAAAATCTTATTCAAATAGATGTATCTTATAAGAAATTTTCTGTAGAACACAATCCAGCGCCGTACAACGTCAGTGTTTTGTGCCTTTTGCAACAAAGGCAGTACACTTAAAGTTAATGAGCAGCTTGATTACGAAAGCATTCATAATGCACTAAAGCGATTTATGTCACGTCGTGAAAAAGCATCCTTTATTCAGACAACGGTACAAATTTTGTTAGGGCACATCACAAACTTGCAAAACTACAAAATTTGTTAAATTCAAAAAAGCACAAAGGCAAGACAAACCATGCACTAACTAAAACAAATAGTAAGAATATGATGAATACCTCATTAACACAAATAGAAGAATGTTGAAACTTTCAATATTTAGTGCCATTAACAAAAAAAAAATGTGCAGCCCTTACTCCCGGGGAAACTTTTAGCACGCTTCAAAAACCAAATATTATGTATTTAAAGGAAAATACTTTATGAAAAAGATGTAGAAAATGACACCACAGTTTTGCAAATTACAGAAAAAGTCAAAAAGGAATAGATATAAAATTTAAGATTAATTTATTTTTATATTTCTTTAAAAATAAAAATGTATGTTCTTCTATTTGAAATAATACATTTTAACTATATGAGAGTACATATAAACTATGCATTTGTGGAATATTTGTTTTTAAGAATAATGTTACTCTTGTGTAAGTTTTAACGCACGGGTCTAAACCATATAGCAATGATATAAATTTAACAGCATTTGTAAATGTCAATATTAAATTGTTGGCGGCCAATAATAAAATACTCATTTTCCAATATTAATTTAACAAGTAAACTGTTAAAATGATTAAAGAATATATCAATAATGCAAACAATTGTTATGTTAATTTTATCAATGGTTCTATTAGCTTATGTGCATTTGAATATTTAGATTTTGGATAGCTGGTCAGTGTTTGTTCTTCAAAGTTAATATGCTCGCAATTGTAAATGGCCCAAGAGACTTTAAAGTAAAGCCGCATATTTAAAGGTCTAGTAATGGGTTTTTCTTCAGTTTCTGATGAGGTTTGACGGTGCCGGAGCCGCTAGTGAAGTAGGTTGTTGTTGTAAATTTTTGTATGTTCTGCACCTTGAGTTAGAGAACTGATGCATTACAGTTGGAGAAAAAATTTGTTTGTTTTGTGTCCTTGGTACCGGTTTGAAGTTTGCAGTCCGCAACATGAGACCAAAAATATGAGTTGTTAAAGTACATAGATTTGTCCACCATTGAATTAAAAAAAATATAGCAAAATTGAATTACTCTCATCAAAGTTATTGAACAAAATACCGGTTGAGAGAAAGAAATAAAGAGACCTTACATAAACCTAACAAATCTGTGTTTTTAAGAAATGAATCCGTAGCTTCATGTTGGTAATGAACATAAACCTTACAAAAAAGTACACATTTTTGTTAAGAAAATATTTAGGTTTACTAAATATGGGGCTTCTTATACTATATTTGTTACAAAACAAAAAATGTCAAAAATTGTGCAATTGCAAAGTTCGTAAATAATAAAAAATGTATTGAAAAATGCTGCTTAAAACACTAATTTATTCATTAAATTTGTCAATAAATTATTTAGAAAACCCATTTGTATTAATTCAAAAATAAAAAAAAAATATAACACTACTTTTTTTCGGTAAAACTAACAAAAATTGTACAGAAAAAACCGTATTTGTTGTATGAAAAATTAAAACTAGATTAAAATTTATTAAGTTAAATTTATCAAAACTGTAAACACATAGTTTGTGCCGCTCTCTAAAGACAAGGTTGCCAACCGCTTTTATTTAAAAATTAAACATTTTTGAGTTTATTAGTTTATCAATCGACTGGCACTGCAAAAGCTCATTCCGCTAACCTAACGTTTCAGTATATTTTGAATAGTGTCATTCTGTATCTTGCAAGCAGTTTGACTACGGCACTTTTCAAACAAAATTACCGGAGTCAAGTTATAGTTCTATGCAGATCAATAAATATTACCAAAATGACTAATTATACAATTACCACACCCAAACTTAATGTTTGGTGGGCTGTGTATCATGTCGATGTATCCTGCTACAACCAAAGGTTGTTTAAGTCCATGTTTTCAGTTTCTGGCTACAAAAAATTGGTTATCATGCCTTTGTAGTGTTCCCCGTTTATGTTTGGTGAAACGCCATTTTGTTTTACTACACCAAACAATTACACGCTAATGATGCATTGGCTTTCCTAAAATTTTGTGTGGATTTTTCAAGCCCCAAATAGGGCAGTTTTTCTTGTTTACATTGTCGCTAAGATAAAATTGCGCTTCACAAAAAAAAAATTGTGAGCAAAATTGTAGTCAATTAAAAGTTTTTCTTCAACCAAAATTAAAAAACTATAACACAGCGGATGATTGTTTGTCTTCAATGTCATTTGGACTTTATAAGGGAATAATTCAATATCTTTGTGCAGTATTTTTATTAATAATGTGCTGTTATCTTTGGCTAGTTGATTTTTTTGGATTGGAATTAGACAACATCAGCAATATTCTTGTTTGTGCGCACTAAATGAGCACGTTGTTCACTAACATTCATCATTTATCTTGGAAAGTTTTGTCATTGTCTAAACAACATATGATTTAATATTTAAGAAAACACTAAACCACCTATAATCAGTATATTTGATATATTTTAACGAGAAAGTTTTAAACTTTGAGAATTTGTTAGTTTTATTTACTAGTTTTCAGTTTTTTTATATATTTTGAAACGCTTAGCTTTGTATTCTTGTTTAAAAAGAAATTTTTTTAATTATTTTAGAAATTTTGATTTTTTATGAGCCACTATTATCTATTATTTCTAACACTATCTTGATCTATTTTTGTAGTGTTTCTTTAGTTTCTATAATAATTTTCAAAATGTTTTATAATTTTTATTAGACTTTTCGGGATTTTTAAGCTATCCAAGAGTTGTCAACACTATAATAGTATTTCTTAAGGTTTCTGAATTTTTTTTTAATTTTTTTAATATTTTTGAAAAGTCTTTTAAGATTCGTTAAGGTTCTAATAAATTTTTTGATATACTATCTCCCAGAGTTTAAAAAAATTCAATTGTCGTTTTTTTAACGTCTGCGATTTGAATTGTTAACATGTGCATATTGTCTTTGTGGCTGTGTTTCTTAGTAACAGCGTAATAACATTTTCCATTATCTCAAAGTTTTAATTATACTTATTCACTGCTAAGTATGTTCTCTGTCGTGTTTTAAAATATTTAGAATTTAGATATAAGTTTTTCTAACTACTTTTGCTTAGAAGATAGTTGTGTGTATTAGTAGTGGTAAAGATATTTTGAGGTCTAGATCTAGCAAGAAGATTTTGGCTCTAAAACATTTACTAGTTTTTGAGACATCTTTGTAGATTCTAATCGAATCATTGACCATATTCTGTTTTTATTGTTTATGTGTGACACGTTGTGGGGCCTTTAAAACAAAAAGAAAGATGACATGTTATTTGTTTGCACTTCCAAATAAGGTGTTTTTGAACAGCTTTTTCCAGGAGGGTGTGCCTGTGTTTGCCAACTGTCCATGCAGTGTATCAATACTCAACTGCATTTAGACGAAAGCTGCTATTGTCGCCATTTCCTCAACGTAAATGTCAAGAGGCAATAAGCAGATCATTGCTTTCATAGCAGTTGGTGTTGTCCGCATGTTACTTATTATAAAAGGTGATCCATTTAGAAAGCCTATTTTTAAAAATTAAGAAAAAAAAACAAAAAAATCATTTTTATCAGGTAATCTTTATGATCATACAAAACAACTATTTTGTAAATTTATTTTTTTTAAATGGTTTATTTTAAATGTTGGCTGTAACTACGGCTAACATGATCCATTCAGAAGTTCCTATTTTCAATGACGCGTTCAAACATTTTGCGTGGTATTTGGCAAATGGCGGAAGTAATGTTGGTCTCTAATTCCCCAATTGTAGTCTGCTTTTCCATGTAGATTTTGGACTATACGTAGTCTCTAAAAAAAAAAATAGAGGTGCAATATTACATGAACTAGGTTGCCAATTCACCGGTTTGAGGCGTGAAATTAACTGTTTACCAAATTGTTCTCGAAATAAAGACAATGTCGTCAAAATTACCGGGTTTTTATAAAGCAAATAGTACGTTATCATTGTGCGATAACGGTTGCTATTTACAGTTACGTTCCGGCCAATCTAATTAAAAAAAAAAAAAATGTTGCACCAGCCCATAAACCACACCAAAGCTTTTCAAGAGCCCAAAGCTTGAAACGGTGACAATTCAAAAGATCGGCCAGCTTCAATTCTTACAAGAGTTGAATTTTGTAAGCTTTTAAACCAAGATTGTTACGTAAAATACGCTAAGTTGTTCCATACCACAAGCCAAACTGTTTAGAATGGCGCCAAATTGATTTGTTGCGTACACTCTCAGCTACCACCGCTATATTTTTTTTACTACGTGTTGAATGTTGTTTATTTGACGCGTATTATCTAATAATGATGTTGAATTTTAAATTTTTCAATGATACAGCAAATTGTGCGTTTGGTAGACCGATTATGTAGACCATAAGTTGCTCTAAGCGTACAAAACTCTTTTCTCATAGTGCACTGATTTTCAAAATACGTCTGAGTAATTTGTAGACACTGTGCCGAGCTAATTATTTCCATGACAAAATGTCAAACATTACTGAACAAAAATAATAGTTTGACGCAGCGCACGTTTTATCTAACATTAAACACCTACTAAAAAAAATTTCTCTAAATGAACCACCCATTACTTAGACATGCAACTCGTTGCATCTAATGTAAGTTTTTTGCAGACTTTCAGTCTAATTTTTAGAGATCATATTAGTACTATATAAGCATAGATCTTATGACGGCTGTGTACAACCCTAGCACTATTTTTGGAGATAGTCTCCATGTATTCATTGCCTAAAACACAAATGAACTTTGTTGCATCTTATATTTAGATGTGGTCTCTATGTAAGTTTGTGGCCAAAAATCACCTTAAGATGATTTAGTTTTTTAATTTTTTGTGTGAAAAAACCAGTTTGGTTTTTTGCGGGTTAACCGTAAGAATCTCTTTGCACCAATTTTTAATTATTCTTATATAAAGGCTTTTTTCCAAACTAATCTTTTACACAATCGCTCGAATGTCTCCAGGAGAAAAGACGTGAGGCTAATTGGTCAATAGAATTTTGCAAGGTTGTAATTGTTACGCCCTGGTTTTGGTATTAATATGGCTTTTACTTTTTTCTATGCTATATGTATGAATTTTTTCAGATTAATCAGAATAATATTTTTATCCCATTTTGAAAGAGCCTTAAAAGCCCCTTTTAATTTTGGTGTTTTTTAATTGCACATGCTATACGTATCTTTTCGACAAGTTGGCAAATAAGTTTCCAGTCCTCCTTTAAAGGAGTAGCGGTTGCTGGGTTGGATCACATTTGTGTCGAGGTGTTTCTAATATAAGCTGTGTATGAGCCGTCGATTTTTCTCCGACAACATTTTTGCTGTTAGGGGACTTTTGATAAGATTTGTTTGTTTTGTAGCAGTTGTTGAAAAGTGTTTTCAACATTTTCACACAAAAAAAACTATAATTTTCTTAAAAAATTAAATTTATGAAAAAATATTCTAAACTAAAAAAACATCCATAGACGCGTTTCGAGGTTTACCTCTCATCAGTATGGCTTTATTTATTTAAACTAATTGATTATTAACTTACTTCGTCAACATTGTTCACCACCACAATTCAAAGTGAATATTTTAAAGGGTGTATTGACTATTTATACTAACTGACTTAATGACTTTATTTAATGGCTATGGTTAATAGCATTCTGAGAATGAACAAATAAACTAATTATTTCGGGATATTAAGCTGATGGTAATGACATGAAAGAATTAAAACAGAAATTTGAAAATTAAAAATAGAATAAATTTTTTGCATAAATTATAATTACTATTATACAATTTCGTGTATATCAGAACATATATAAAATATATAAAGAAGAGACGCAATGTCCTCAAATGAGACAGTTGTACAGTTTTACAACTGTCTCATTTGAGGACATTGCGTCTCTTCTTTATATATTTTATAATTTTCTTGTTAAAGTTGACATATGCTGCTTTCATAATCTTTCTGGACATTTTTGTAATACATCCAGTCTGATAGATTTTTTGAGTTTTATGTTATGTTAAAAATGTCCAACTTGCTTACATAGTTTTCTATTACTTCTGCACTAATGGGTTTGCGTTAATGCATAGGTACTTAAACTCCGCGATAAGATGTTTTGAAAGATAGCTTTATTGGTCAGCCTAACTTTTGTTTAGTGTTCATGTTCTATGTCTAACTACGGGACGTTCTTTTAGTGCTTTGATTTAGTGTTTCTATGTAAATACTGATAATAAAATCGTAAAGTTACTTACCCTGCCATTTGTGTTTTTGCTTCTATAGACAATATGATGACGTCACAACTATGAAGTCAACATTTTCTTGCGTACAATAGTGCACCAAATCTTCTAGGTTGTCTGTTGAGCTGATCTTAACGATTGTAAGGTCATTGTCAAAAAACTGTGACATAAGAAATGCTGTTATGTATAACATGTCTTCAGCTTACCGTTAGTTGGGTTTGAAAACACATTTCTACTTAGTTTGCCCATTTGCAGACTCTAGTTTGAACAATTTATGGTTCTTGGATTAGGGCTATTTTGTCCTGCATCACATTTAGTTTATTGCTACGGCCACTCAACAGCAATGAAGGTTGCAATGAATAACTTTAATATGTTGCGTCATTAATCGGCTTTGGATCCCGGTTATTTCTGGCTCCTTTGACTCAGTGTTGTAGAAAATGCACCATTGCTTGACTTCAAGCTACTTTTTCTATTTTTGCAGGCAATTTATGACTAATTCTACAACATCTAGTTTTTTAGGAAGCCACAGAATAGCCTAAAAAACCGACTAGGTGGCTCATTGGTGGTTTTACTTAAAGAGTAAGCCAGGTTGGTAACCGCCACATACTAAAGGTGGTGAGACAACCTACTTGTAGCTGGGTCAAGAGAGTGGTATTTGTTCTACAAACCTTGTCAGTATGCCTTGCACGACCATGGTATTGCATGATAGCGAAGACAATACCAGTCTATCGTTTCATTATTTATATTATTTTTTTGTTATTATTATTTACGAACATAGTTGATTGTTTTGGCTTGTATCAAACATTAAATTAAAAGATTGATAGGATATTAAATCATATACTTAATACTGGCATTAATATTAAATGTATGATTTATTACCCTATCAATCTTTTAGTTTATTGTTCGATACGAGCCAAAACAATTAACTATAATTAATTTAAATCAATCAAAAATATTCTATAAAAATTAATATTATTATTTATATTAAAATTGTTTAGTTTAAATACTTAATCAATATGATTGTACTAGTAGTTAATTAGAAAATATAAACATAATTTTACCCGGCGCATTCGCCATTACCAATTGACACGATTTTTTGTGTAAATTTAATTTTAATTTCGTATTGTTTGGACGTAAATTTCCTTTTGCTTTTATTTTAATTCTCTTTGATCCACACAGAGTGCAGTGATGGGTAAATTTTGCATGCAATTTCTTAGAAAGTCACGATGATATTACATATTTAAAAAAAGAACGAAAAAAAATACGTTTAGTAATAAATATTTATTTGCTTTTTATTTATTGATCGATTTGTGTGTGGTAGTAAATTTTTATAACCCGTCACACTGTGTTAATGTGTTCCAGCAATGGTCGTGAGGTTTATCACCAAAAGATATATTGGAGAATACGATCCGACACTGGAAAAAGTCTACACGTTTCACACAGTTATTGATAACGAGATGGTCTACTTTGATATATTGGATACTGCCGGACAACCTCATGTAAGTTTTGAATAATTGTCTTGGAATTCGATCGTTTCTATAATCTCTATAGAATTGTGATTATTAAAGCCTTCCATTGTTATTCTAGCTTGCTAATGAAAATGCAACTTTTTCAACATTATGTCTTTTCTGAAAGTTTATTACGTTGATTTAATATGCTTCTATAAACCGATACATTGTGTCATATTAACTACTTGTTGCTGCGGTAAAATGAAACATTAAGGAATTTATTTTGCTGCATAAATATAAAAATTAATTAGACACAATTTAAAAATAGAACCATAAATAATGCATGTCACTTTCAAACGCGTTTGGAATATATTAAATGTTAAGCAACCGAAAACAATTCATCTTAGACTTTTATTTTATACAATGGAGAGCAATCTGTTTTTAAAAGTTTGCACTTGAAGAAGTTTATAACATTAGAAGTTATATTGCATAATAAATACTTTGGCATAAAAATCATTTTTGTTTTATTTTGGTTGAATGTGTTTTTAATCATTGTTTGTTAGTTTTAGTGAAAATATTTTGGCTCATGTTATGTTTATGTTTTTTTTTTTTGTAAAGGAAAGCGAGTCTCTGGCATTAGAGGCTAACATCCGGTGGGCGGAGGCGTTCATCTTGATGTACTCGGTGACAGATAAATGCTCGTTCGACGAATGCTATCGACTGAAATTCCTAATAAACTACAATAAACGACGAAGGCGACTGGGCAGCGGATCCAAGGACAATTGCGTTGAGGTGCCGGTAGTCCTAGTCGGCAACAAGATCGACCAAATTGATGATCGCATGGTCACTCTTGAAGAAGGACAACGTAGAAGTAAGGAAATTGGTTGCGTATGCTTTCATGAGATTTCAGTACGCGAAAGCATCGATCAAGTAAGTCAAATTTATTTTAATAAATTTTACTTGTTTTCAAACTATTATTATTTTACACAACAGTATGCCAATCATTCTTTAACTACAAACAAATTCACATATATTAAACATTTTGCCTCATATCATCCCACACTTTCCAGCATCTTATATTAGCAATGCAAATATTGGATACTTAATTAATTTTTATAATTATCATATGATGGAAGAGTCTAGACGGCGACACAATGCGACACATGAAAATTAAATTATTCTCATCGACCTTGAGCCCGCTGAAAATTTTCCCTTTTGCATACTAATTTTGTTATTGAGGGATTATATGATATATTTTAATTGGATTTTAATATAATCATATGCAACAGCTTCTTGTCATCATCTTAAAAATATTGAAGCATTCATTAAACACACCGTTGACTTGCATTAGTCCGTTATCCTTATTGCTTTCTTTGCAATTAATTTATATTACACGTTCGAATGAGTTTTGGGGTAACGCAATTTACTGATTGAAATTCTGTTCACTCTATTAAAACTTGTTAGTAGTCTTCCTACGTCCAATTACAGTAAATATGCATCATTATAACTTTTATTGGATTTCTTACAACATCAATTCTTTGAAAAATATAACAACTAACATTTTTATTCAAAGCATGAAATACTCATTATTTTTTATAGTATGCGAGTGAGTGAGAAAACAACAATAACACTTTAATTGTTATACACAAAGTTTTCTTTTAAAAGAAACGCTTTATTATAGAATGAAATACGATGTATTCGTCATTTCAATATGCATTATTTATATTTTTGTACGATTTCAATAATAAATTGATGTTTGCACACACAAAAGGTAAAGAAACCTTTGAAGAACTTATAAAAAGACCGCACGTTTTCTTTATTTATATGTTTAATACTAACATTGTTTGTTATGTAAACCGGTGAATGACCGAATATAAACAACAAATAATATTTAATTTTTTTTATGGCTGGACATAACAGTTATTTTTGCTTCATACATTAGTAAAAATTATTTTACATCTTTTTTTGAATTGTGATTGTTAAAGATATGTAAACTATATATCAACATGATACTATTTACAAAAAATCTAAATTCTTAAACATGATATCTACGCAAGTTACAATTTCATCTGTATTCTTGATATTAATGTTGACAACTTGCATTCCCAGAACAAGCCGTGGACAACAATTTCATTTGCATTTCTGGTATTAATATAAAAGACTTGCATTCCCAGAATGAGTTGCGCCTTATTACATTTTTTAAATTACTGAAATCGTGTTTTTTAAAGACGATTCTTCATAATTTTAATATAGATATGTATTTTTTTTTAATAAATGTTAGTTTAGCTTTAGCACTACAAGTATTTCTTTTATAAAACATAAATAAACGCCGGTTAAGTAGCGCAGTCTCAAGATTTGCTTAAGAAGAACTCCATCAAAGATATCCTTTTTATGTTTACATTTAATTAAATTAAGCATATCCAGAGATAGGCGTTAGTGACTAACAATTTAGTCAAAATACTAGTTTTATTAATGATTATTGAATAACAGCTAACTAATCAATCATTAATCATTAATAACATTATTATTTTTAGATTGATAAGTCATTAATCAGTTTATTTACAATTACAGATTCATCATTAGTCGACTACTTGCGACTAATGGTTAGTTGAAACTACTTCGTATTTAAATATTCGTCAATCATCAATTTCATTGCATTTATTTGACAAACACTAATAAAAATTATAGTAATTTTTGACTAAAATAGTTAGTAAAATTACAACAACTCACTCATTTTAAAAATAAGAATATTTAAAAAATTGAATAAATAAAAAAAACTAAACTAAATAAAAAAAAAAAAGTTTTAATTAAATTTAATAAAAAAATGCAAAAAATGTTTTACTCCCAATTTGTGTTTATATAACTAAAGCAACAAACGTTGATTCACCTATCCACCTCACCGTGCGTTTACGTTGTATAATATTAATTAACACTTGCCGTCAAATTATTTGACCGCATTATTTTACTGCAAAACAGTTAACAACTTTTTTCTTTGTTTCAAGTTACTTTTGCCCCACTGCGCTACGCTTGAGTTATTCCGGTCTATTTTATTTCTTTTGCAAACATGTCACAACCCGTTAACTTGATGGATCTGACAAATTGTATTCTAAATTGTTACTAAAACTGTCATAACGTTACAAAAACAGTTTACAGCAATATAATATGTTGTTAAAAACATTATTATATTTGTCAAAAAGTTACTAAAAAATAATAAAATTTTAAACTGTTGAACTATTTGCAGTAAATCAGTGGCAAAGCTAAGAATTTAGGGCCAGACCGTAAAATATTAAAAAAAGCCGACTCAGAGACGGTTTAAAAAAAAAAACTTTTTGTAACATTTCGTTGGTTTTGAACGTCGTAGACTACAGACACTTCTTTACAGTTACAGTATACCCCCAGATACCAGTACACAAAGCATTCTCTCAACAGCTGTTACGCATAAAACCTTAATGCCAAACATCAAATGCAAAATGCTTCTCTTTTTAATTATGTGTGAGATCATTTTATCAATCTAGCTCCACAAGTATTAGTTTTCAAGCATTGTTTTATTGTTGCCCTTTAATTTTGTTTTTTGACGTTTTATCTTTAATATTGGTGCATTTTGTTACGGCGTACGTGACCGTGTCTATCTCTCCACAATGCCGACATAAGTCACTTTTCCAAATTTGAAATCTTTGTAGGTAACCACCAAAACATCCGTGCTCCTCCAAACTGTAGGTGAAGTAGTAGTTTACTTCCCTGTGGTATCTGTTAATCTACGTTTTTAGATTTCTGATCAGTGACTTTAGTAAATTAGCCTTACCGCCGCGCCACCCTGTTTTTTTTTTTCATTTATTTGCTTATTTTTTTACAAATTTCTTTTTAATTTTGCTATTTTTTTTCGTGTTATGTACATCTCTGTTTTTTTTTTCTATGAGGATGTTAATTACTTGCAGGTTTGAGGTTTCCTCTTCTTCTGGATTGCTTTATACCATATAGGAGCCACGTACAGGTTTATAAAGTTTACTACCAAGCACAGCAGTTTTTGTTTGCTGGATCTAGGACCGTTTAAGTTGGGCATTAACCTTGCCAGTGCCGTATGCGCTTTTTCTGTCTTTGCTCAAGCTCTTTCCAGGTGCTTTTCATGGTTGTTGTTTCTGCTAAAAATTACTAGAAATATTGAACATTTGATTTTGAGGCAATTATCACTTCTTGAGCATCAATTTCTACTTCTTTGAGCCGCATTTTGTCAAATACGACTACAACTTTTTTTGCTGCACAGTTCAAATCCATAGTTATATTTTAAATGGTTTTTTGTTTTTCCTAGTGAAACTATTGCAGTGTAGTCTGCAAGTCTAAGGATCTCTACTCCTTTTTTGTTTTAATTCTTAGTACTTGGTTGTATAAAATGTTCCAAAGAATTAGGCTTAATACTGAACGTTGTAATATACCGCAGCTGACTTTTATTTATTTTTCATCAATTAATATTGACCTTTTACTGAGATAACTGTTTGGAAGTTAAGAAGGTAATTGCTTACTTTTATTTTTTAAAGTTATTAGGTTCTCTCTGGCAGCGTACATGCTACAACTGTCAAGTCTTCATTGACCCCAATGTCAATGTACTTTATTTTTACACACATCTAAGACTCCCTTGGCCAATGTATGTGCGAATAACTTCAGATAGTTTTTTACATTTTCATACATTTTTTTTTTAGAATTTTATAAATTTCATTAATTTTTTTAATTTTTTTTTAATTTTTTTAAACTTTTTTTTGATAAATGTTTTATTTGAATTATTTATTTTTTTTTTATTTTAATTAGATTTTTTTAAACTTTATTAGATTAAATAAATATTTTCAAATTTTTTTGTCGAAATTTAAAATTACTATATTCATACATAAATATATTATAAAATAATTTACATTTACATTTATTAAAATTAAATTTAATATTTTAAATTTTAATTATTTTTATTTAATTTTTTTTTTTAATTTTTAAATGTGTACATTTTTTTATATTTTATTTTTTTTAGTTATTCTTAAATTTCTGTAAGTTTTTTTTAGATTTTCTTAAAATAGTTTAGTAAACTTTGGTTAGTTGTTATTCGTTAGTTATTACTATGCGCGAATTTTGATTAGTGACCAATGAATCAGTAATCGTTCTTGACTGACTAATGACTAATAATTCTTAGTCATTAGTCACATTGAATAAGGGTAGTCGTTAATCAAAATAGAGCTTATTTATAATTATTAGTTACTATTCGTTATTCTTGCTGGTAATGATTTGTTAGTCCGTATCTTTTTATTCGTTACTCAGATTACACTTTGCTCTACTATAAGCATATAAAAAAAAAAAAATTGGACGGTTATAAAACCGTCAAAAATTCGGATGAAAAAAATATAGTACTATTATTTGCGAACGTTGTTGGAATTTGGTGGCATCCAGACTGATCTGTAATTCCTTTAAAAAACAAAATTTGCAAAGACCATTTGGATGTAGAATACTTTAGAGTTTAGACAAAAAAATGAAATAAAAGTAATCCTTTAGTGGGTGCTTTATAATATTTTTTTTTTTTTATTTTTCTTGTTTTACATTAAAATGATTTCTTTTTCATATAAAAGTAAAACAAATTCATTTTAAACAAATAAATGATGTTTATTACTTTTAATCAAAATTTATTTTTCAAATTAATAAATAAATTAGTTTAAATAGGATTAATAAATTTTAATAATAAATTATTATTAAACATGACAAAATTGTTAATATGTAATTAATTTAGAGCTTCCACATGATTGTAATAAAGAAAACACAAACATATTTTACAAAATGTGTATTTTTGTGTTTAGTACATCATCAACAATCATACATAAAAAATGGTTCAAATGACCGCCTCGACTCCCTAAGTTTTCATATTTTTGCTTGTCATAATTTTTTGGATAAAATTGCGGCTCTTTGGATTAAAAATCTTTAAACTGGATATGTTGATTGCATAGTCGATAAGTCAGTTAATATAACCTTGACATCACCAATCATTGTTATCAGTTGAATTGTCACCATCGGCCAGCATAACAACGACAAGTCTGCTTTCGTGTTTGTATAGATGGAAAATGTCAACAAACTTGATGCTAGCAAATAAGCTATAATTTAACAAGATTTGCATCGAAATCATTTTTATATTTGTAGATACAATAAAGTTGAATTTTCTTTTCAACTTTTTTTTTATTTTTATTTTTATTTTTTTTTTAGGATGTAGTAAAGTGTTGGCTCTCAATATGTGGCCATTAAAAATATCTGACTCATGGTAATACCCCCTATCTAAACTAACCTACATTTAGCGCTAGTTTGAAGTGGTCTGGTTTTTTGCCTTGCGGATTTTCACGCAACATCTGCGGCACGCATGCTGTCCCCGGCCCCTCTCTCCCTATAGCCCCTACCTTTGTCTGTTTCTTTTGTCATTTTGCCTTTTCTTATCTGCCCTGGCATCTACCTCTGCATTCTCTTCCTTCTCCCATTCGTGTGTTATTTACTCTAACTATATAATTTGTTCTCAGATGTGCTCTTAGCTTACTAAGGCCTATGTTCACTTCTTCTTTATCGTATCCCATGGAGGAGAACCATGAATAGTTTATGCAGTTCATTTGTAGTATTCCTTTTGGCAGTCCTAGATTTCTAAGTTTTACCTCCAGTGATATCCTTGTATCTCCATCAGGAATTACATTTTCATGTCCTCTTGTTGCCAGGTGTATTCTGAAGGTTGCGTTCTCAGTCAGCCTTAAGATAGCATATCTACCATTTGGTATTTGCCTTGTTATTTCAGTTATTCTGCTTTCCTTCAATATTTTTTTTCTCCTTCTTCTTATCTTTGCAATTTCGTTTGATATCGTAGTCTCTGTAAATGTTCTTCTTTTTTCTTCTGTTTTTTGGTATCCATAATTGTCCTGTCTTTTCTTATTTCTTTATTTTTGATCTTTTTCTCTGTTTTCTTGTTTTCTTGTTTTCATTTAACTTCTCTCATCTTTTTTCGTTCTCTTCTATAGCTTTTAGTTTATGTGTTTGTTTCCATTGTTTGTTTTTCTATATTCTTCTATTGTCAAACTCTTTAATATTTTTTTTAGTACACTTGTTGAGAAGTTTCTTAGCGCTCTCCATTTATTTTTATCTTTTAAGCATTTGTTAATGATTGTTGTTTTATCCACTTTGCTTGTATTGTGTTTTTCCTTCATTCATTTGTTTCCTCTGACCACCAGTATGGTCCTTTTTGTCCACCTGCCCTGTACCTAGGAATTGCTTCTTTCGCCACTTTTTTCAGTTTTTCTGAGTACCTCTCGCATCTTTTTTCAATCTTTTTGTTTTCTGTCACTTCTTCTCCAAACTTGTCAAACTACTATTATTGGAACTTGAAGCCAAACGCAAAAGCCACAAGCACCAAAACCAAATTCTTAAAGTTTTCAAGAAACTTTGTAAGTTGAGTTCTTTAGATGTGCAATGAAGACTATACCAAGAAATTTTGCAACAAAGCCATGTGCTAAATACATTGTAGTATTTGCAAAAAAAAAACATTTTGCAAAAGAATGCTTGCAAAGCAACTCAAATCGTGATGACACTGAAAAACCAGATTGGAAAAATATAAAAATAAAACACAAACTTAAATTTTATAATTATTGGACTGTCAACATTAGACATTGCCCGTCGAGATGTGGAGCACCATGGTGAGGACTTAATGAATTGGTGTGAGCGATGAGAACCTATAAGTTCTCAATGGATGGAACTGGGATTGAGTAACAATAAGAAATGTTTTATATGACCAAAACTGAGTCTTGATAAAAAGAAATTAGTTGCTATGGCCAAGCAAAACAAACAGTTGTTGGAAATCATGTTTTGTCAAGTCAAGTCTAAAATAATTCTGCTGTTGACATTGATTAAAATTTGGCATAAGAGACTTGCACATCAAAATGTCAAGTATGTTAATAATATTCTTGACAAGAATGAAATTAAGTAAGAGACTATGTATGTAAAAGATGTATATAACATCAAAACTCTTCTTTCAACAATTAAAAAACTGATGAAAAAGTTTTATATTTGATTTATGTCAATTTCAGGTCTTTAAAAGGAGCCAATTATTAATATATTTGTTGCAGAGAAATTTGTTGTCGTCGACTTCTTCTTTAGGTTCGATTTCTTATTTTGATTATCTCTGGTTAGAAATCTTCGGAAACAAACTCAAGCTCGCAGATGTCATAATTATCTGAAATACCATGCAAATCCACCCTTGTGAATAAAACAAAATAATATTGTTTTAGATGTTTATTTGTAATATTAACATATTTAATGTCCTGATTCATACAATTCTAATTCAGAAATGACTAACTTAAACTAATAATTATATTTTATATATAATATTGTGAGTGGAAAACATTTTATATTGCCCTTGATTGTTCTAGTTGTTGCGGTACAAATAAATCCATCCTCTTCAAGGTGAACTTTTTAGTTCATCCTAATTTCCATTGTAATAGAGAAATGTTCTGCTTCTTAATTCATACCAGGTTATCCTTCTTCAGTGGTGCGTTATGGGATGATGTCCATTTACTTCTTTCTTGCAGATGGTTAAGGTACTCTTTTGAGCATTGTTTCCAAAAGTCTTGTTTTATTTTAGATATATGTTGCCAGTAAGATAATTGATTGCTTGGCAATTTCTGGACGTTTGTTTCTGGTAGGTCGGTTAGCTTGCAGCTAATTAGAAAAAGTCCTGGAGTCAGTGGTTTCAAATTTTCAGGATCACTAGACAATAGAGAGAGTAGTCTTGTGTTAAGACATGCTTCAATTTGCAACATTAGCAACATCTCAAATTCTTCATAACTAAAGAGATTATTGCCAGCCATTCGTTTTACTCTTGACTGGACTCTTGACTGCGGCTTCCCACAAGCCGCCAAAGTGTGGAGATTTTGGTGGAATAAATTTGCATTGTATTCCATCTTGGGCTGCCTGAGTCTCAACTGCCAATTTATTTTCTTTGATCAGTCGTTGAAGATTATTATTTGTTCCGACAAAATTAGTCTCGTTGTCCGAGTATATGGAGTGTGGTTTTCCTCTTCGTGCAGTGAATCTCTTGAAATAGTTTAAGAATGCTTCTGTTGTGAGGCTAGTGACCATTTCAAGATGTACGGTTTTTGTACAAAAACATATGTTCGATAAAGTTTTATGTTAAATTGCCCACAAAAGTTCACGCAAATAGCGAATTCGGATGTTTGTGCCAGCTGAATCAGTTAAAGTAGTGCCCTTTCTAATTCTTCAACCGATAGTGCTCTATAATTACATTCCTCCTTAGATTTAAATTTGCAGTTTGAGGCAAATTGTATACAATATATATTATCCTCCTTGAATAGAGATTTATTGAAACTGATTTGTCCTAATCAAGTTTTAACTCCCATAAATTTTGTATGATTACCTTAGCAGTGATGATGACTGGTCCAAGTAATCCCAATGGGTCAAATATTTGCGACAATTTTGATAGATTTACACGTTTTGTAATCTTTCCATAGTTTTTGATCACTGATGAGTGAGAAAACTGAAGTGTGTCTTTATTATTGTTCCATAATAATCCCAATGTTTTTAATGTTGTTTTGCTATTAACAGTTTTTTGTCTTTTGGAGCATTCTTTAAAGTGTCATCTAATATTGTGTATGAATTTAAACGCCATTTTATTAAATGGAATCTACCCTTTTCGAGTAGTTGTTGCAACTCTTCTTGTATTAGATCTAGCATGTTTTCAAAATTTGCTCCAGGAACGCAATCATCTACGTAGAAATCTTTATTCAAAATTTTCCTTGCATATGAATATTTGTCTTCTTTAGAATTTGATAATTAATTTAAAAGTCTAATGTCTTGGATCAGAGCTGATGATGTTCCATATGTAATGGTTGTTAGTTTGTAAATGCTTATTGCTTCAGTTTCATTGTACCGCTATAAGATTTTTTGATAGTTTTGATCGTCTGGATGCACCTTGATTTGACGGTACATTTTTTTGATGTCTCCCGTGAGTACAAATTGATGCTTTAAAAATTGCACAATAGTAACTCTTCCATTTCAAGTCCCCAACAATAATCGCCGAACCAGACAGTCTCCATTATTTAGAGAATCTATACATTCTACCAATTATGGATTTAATAATCCAATTGGTAGAATGTGTAGAATTGCAAATAGTTTCTCTAATAATGTTGATTTATTTTGTGTTTCAAAATGCAGTTTTAAGTGTCAATTAAAATGTGTTGATGAATAATTTTATATTTTGTTTTTATTTATGTATACTTTTTTCCATGCTTTTATTTTTCAATATTCTTTTATATATTTTTGTGTAATTGTAATATTGTTTGTAATTCATCGTTATTTATGTATATAATGATGTAGATGTAAATGGTTTTGTATATACCGTGAATAAAGTATTATTATTATTATTATACAATAATTGCAAACAGGTCATCCTGGATGGTAGGTCCTAGGTAAAGTGTGTGTCGTATAATGACACATTTGCAAAACCGTCAAAAACTTCAATCTTGCATTCTCAAAACTGACAGTAGTACAAACTGTCAGATTTGAGAATGCAATGGTGTGGTAGATAGTATCCGTTTGTATCATCCCATTCCATTTTTATCATGTGACCCATGTTTTTATACTCCGCCATAAAATTACGATAATCTTGTAGTAACGACAAATTGTTTGTTAATTTTCTCTCAATTGATAACAGTCGGTTGGTAGCGGCCTGCTTCAAAGATCCAAGTTTTTGTATGTTGCTTTTAAATAGCAATCTTACAATAAAACGTCTATCTTTGTTACGGTTTATTGTATTTGTAAAATGTTTTTGACAAATTCTTTGTTCTGGTGTAAGATAGCGTTTTGTGTCACTTGTTCTAACTCCCAAAATTGTTGTAATCGTTTGTCAATTTGTAGTGTGCTGACGTGACTGGTTGTATTATGACCGGTACCATATGTGCTGCCAGACACAATCCATCCTAATCTTGTTTTTTGTAGTATTGGCCTTTGCATGTTTTTTGTTAATGACAGCTGGCTAATGGAAAGTAGTTCCCAGAATATATTTGCTCCTAATAACATGCCTATCTTTCCCGACTTGTTATAGTTTGGATTGGTTAATGGTGTATTCTTGGAAATTATGTATTTTGAAAATGCATTTGCCATTGAACAATATGACTTCTCAAAGTTTGCTATTTTCTGGTATTGGTATTCATCGAGAATGACTAACTCTTTTGTTTCGATAATTTCAATCTCGGCTTGAATTGCTTCAAATTTGATTGCTGTGTCTTTCAGCTTGTCAACTTGCAACTAAATTTCGTTCGGACAGGTTGTTTTGTCTATTGAAGAAGCGAATTGTTGAAGTCGAGTCAATGTTTGTTTGAAAACTCCACGTTTGAATTTTAACTCTTCAATGTTATTTTCAAGTTTTATTTTGAAAGACGAACGTCACGGAATTATCCGGTTCGAAGGACCATAAAATGTTGCAGAAATATTTTTTGTTGTCGACTTCTTTTTTACGTTCGATTTCTTATTTTGAATATCTCTGGTTTGAGATCTTCGGGAACAGACGCAAGCTCACAGAGGTCGTAATTATCTGAAATACCAATCAAATGCACTCTTGTGAATGAAACGAAGTAATATTGTTTTGGATGTTTATTTGTAATATTAACATACCTAATGTCACTGACGTAAGATTGATTCATACAATCCTGATCCAGAAATTATTAACTTAAACTGATAATTAAATTCTATATATAATATGGTGAGTGGGAAAATACACTCCAAAATATTTGATAGTTGTGACCTTTAATACGTGATAATTTATGTTTATTAAATAATAAAACTTATTAAGTTTTTATTCACAAATTTATTGTTACAAGTACATTACTAGTTACGGCTCTACTAGAGTCTTCTACAGTTGTAATCAGTTATACAACTTATTACTTTTGTAGAAGGCTAGAAGTTATATACTTATTTCAAAAAACTGTTTGTATAATTGTTCACACTGTTGCACTCTTTATTTCTTAAAGACCAAAGACAAAACAGTAGCAAAATTGAAAATGGTAGAAAATCAATTTGGTAGAGACATTTGGTGCTTAATGTCAGACAACTGCACCGAAATCAAAAGTGTCAAAGCACAAGATCTACTAAAGAAACTGGAAGTTTTTCACACCAAGTAAAATGCATATACTCTTTAATAAAATAGTAAGTCAAAGCACAAGATCTACTAAAGAAACTGGAAGTTTTTCATACCAAGTAAAATGCATATACTCTTTAATAAAATAGTAAGATTGGAAGGAAAAGAAAGTTGTGGAGTTAGCACGTACCATCATATATAAGCAAAATTTGAACAAGAATTTATGGGCTGGATATTATTTAGTGTTCACATTGAATCAAACAGGAATCAGCTCATATGTTATGTACTCATCTCTAGCCATAAATGAGGCAAGATGGACAGAAAGCCATAAAAGGTAAAAAAAAAATTAAAACAACAAAAGTGCAAATCACGACAAAATCTTCACGAACCTAATTGAAAACATAATCAATAACATTTGAACGCTGCTATGTAATATCTTAAACTCATCTTTTAACCAAGGTATTTTTTTCCAAAAAAAAAGTAATGCTGATGACTGAAACCTTTACATTTGCATAATTCACGACATGGCTTTACAAAAGAAAAAAAAAACATTAATACAGCTATTTTTTAACTTACTAATAATGTAATAAACTTATATAGAAGAAATAAATTAGTTTGTAGCATGTTTCTCAATCTATCAAAAGCTGTTGATAGTATCAACCACAAACGTTTACTTATTAAACTCAACAAATACGGCATAAGAAAAGTTGCAAACAGCTGGTTTGAAACCTATCTAGTTGAAAAAAAATCAGTTTGTTCAAGTCGTGGTTGGTTGATAACAAAACATAAGGCAATGCAATAAGTCTTTTGTTATTTAACATTAATTTAAATGATATATTTAATCAAAATATAATTAATTACGCAAACCATAGAAACTTAATATTGCATAGACATGACATGCAATTACGCGATAATGCCAGTGTGCATATAAAACAGCTAGCACGTTGGTTTGAAAGCAACAAAATTATGTTAAGTAGAAAAAAAAAACACATAGTACGTGTTGTTTAAATTAAATATCACAATTGAAACTCTAAACAACATATTTGTTTATCAAAAACTCAGGTACAAAATTTCTTGAAATTAATGTACAAAAATTTAAAACATAAAACGACTACTTGGCTAAGACCTAAATTTGCCGTGCTATCAGATAAATTAGAGCAATATCATATGTTTGGACAATGTAATTTTTGTTGAGAAAGTCAAACTTGAGAAGAAAAAAGAACCTAGAGAAACTAAAAGCCTGTGATACACTGCATGAATAAGATCATTCAAATGGAGTATCCAGCGAATTCATCTCCTGCATGTGAAGAACCGAAAGACAGACAAAAATTAACAGCTGAACTACAAGTCAAAACTCCTAGAAAGTTAAATCTGCGTGATTGTCAAACTTTAAATTGTCCTAACCAGTTCTCAGATTTTGGAACAGATTATTTTTGAGAAGGAGCCAATTTAGCAATGATAAGAAAAGTGGATGATATTTCTGTTTCCAAAACAGTAGAAGACAGACAAAAGATGGTTTGCAGTCATGGTGGATTTCTTGACCAAACTGGCCGTTTGAAAGCCTTTTAAGTGCTGGATAAAACTAACAATAACTTTAAAATTATATTTGTAATTTTTCTTTTAAATTGCTTAAAATATTCTTTTTTTTTTATGCTGTTGCAGAAACTTTTGTTGACTCTAATATAATTATTTTTTTTGCGTAGAAAAGGAAAAATCTTCAAAATACACTGAGTAGCTTGTACTGTCCAGTAGTGTCAGGTTTTTAGTGACTAAAAACCCTTTCTTTCCTTATTTTGAGATGATTTGCCTGTTGCCACCTTGCACTGCGGTTCTATTGGACTCTGTACATCTCTGCTGTTCTACTCTTTTAGCAGCTCTGCCTCTTTAATAAAGTCCAGTATCTTTAGCCAATAGGTTGTTTTTAACATATCTGCAGTTGGGTTGTGTTTGCCTAAGATGGCTGTGTGTTGCTGTTTGAAAGCTTTGCATTCAATCAGTAAATGTATTGGAATCTTGTCTTCTTTCATACATCTGCGGTAATCCACATTGTCCGGTTATCAGTCTTGTGAGCCTTTGTAGTCTGATGCGACTTATTTGTCTTACCACTGTTCTAATATCATGCAATGGTCCTGTTAGGAATATTGTTGAATGTGTCAATCCAGGTTGCTGTGTTCCGTCTCAAGTTCTGCTGATTTTTTTACCAGTCTCGGATGAGATTCCAAAAGCGAGCTCTGGTCCAGTGTACGTTCTCTTAGCTCCTTGTTTGGCAAACTGATTTGCCATGAGGTTTCCTTTTGTCCCCTGGTCTTTTGGCATTAATACCAAACAAACTTTGCAGGTTGTAACCACTGCTTCCAGACTGTGTATGCGGGTCATAACCAGTTTTGATTGTATTACTGGCAATTGTAGGGTTGCAATGCCGCTAGACTGTTTGACATGGTAGTTATCAGTCTGTCCGGTTTTAATCTCTTCTTGATCATGGCTGCCATTTCTACTTGAAACATTGATGCATGTTTACTTAGAGGTAGCAAAATTTGCTTTCCTTGGTGTTTGTCCTCGTAGATTTCAACTTCAGCACCCGTTTGGTACTTGGAATTATCTGTGTACTAAATAGTTCCTTTGACTGTTTTTAGGTATCTATTCTTTATTCATTTTTTTTTTATGTAGTTGTTACATCAAATTTCTTACTAATTTTTCATAAAGTCCAACCTCATTATTAAAGTTTTAAAGATAAAGTGGCGGTAACGATAGTAGTACTTCTTTAGCTACCGTGGGTGTTGTTCTCATTGCCCATTTGTCTACTTTTTTGACTGTACACTTGAGAGTGGTTTTTCTCCTCCCATACAATTGCTCCGTATGTGATAATTGGTCTTACCACCACCCTGTATAACCAGCTGGTCATATTAGATGTTAATTCTCATAACATTTTAAACGAAAGTTAAAATAATATTAGAATAAATTGCAAAAATAAAACATAAATGATTAAAAAATACTTGTTTTAGGTTTTATTGTTTTTTCACCTTCCCAAAAGACAAAGGCAAAAAGAAGAGCACCTGGCAATCCAATTGTCAACCTCACTTGCACGAGTAGTACCAATTTATCTTGTACATCCTGCTTAAAACTAACGAGGCTCTGGCGACCGAGTAAACGGCGATATAACTGTTAAAACACAATTTGAGGAAATGATTTTTATTAACTCACTTTCCAACACGCTTGGCAAGCGCGGGAAGCTTAAACGCCAATACTTCTTATAGGAACCAAACATGCCAAACTGTAAAACAAGAACTAGACCCCAGTTGTGTAGGGCCAAAAATTCACAGTCCCTCACTGTACGCACAGTCATCCCCAATTCTGGGGGGGAGGGGGAAACGACTCTTCCAAAACTATAAACAAAAGACACATATTTATAGCTACATACAACATCCAAACAATGAAAGACAAGAAATTTCTAACAGAACTCGAAGAGGAACTGAAGAATATCAAATTGCACATCATCGGTCTATGCAAAACCAGATTACCAGAAAAAAAAGTGACAATACTGAAAAGTGGACACATGTTGTATTAAAACAACTTGCAAGCCACCATATTGAAGGTGTCGGCATTATGGTAAACAAGAGTATCAAACACCTAATGATTACATCACGCTGAAACTAAACAAACAATATATCTTACAAATAATACATGCATATGCACCAAATAGTACGTAGAAAGACAAAGAAGTGAAGAGGTATACAAGGATATTTCAAAAGCCAGAATAATGGAAAAATACACAATACACCATCTTAACCGGCGTCTTCAATGCCAAATAGGACAACAAATACCATGCAAACATTGAAAATTTTAAATCAGGCAAAATGTTGTTAAACTAAGAGAGATCACGGCACAAGAACCCATGTAACAAACGTGGGTTTGGAAGAAATACCCGACATTACTACAGAAGAAATGAAGGAAGCTCTAAAAAACTAAAAATTAGTAAGTGCCCAGAGGCTGACAATATCACTGGCAGAGATTATCAAACTAAGAGGTTAAACACTCTTGAACTCAATCACGGCCCTCTACAACAAACGTCTACATAAAGGCAGATTAACTGAAAAGTGGCTAGAGGCAGAAATTATTTACTATTTAAGAAACGAGACACAACCAACATAGAAACAACCGCCTTAACAAAAACAACCGCAAACAAATTGAGAGTGATGCAGAGAGCTATAGAAAGAACCATGATTGGCATAACGTTAAGAGACAAAATCTCAAACAAAAAAGTCAGGAAAAGAACAAGAGTAAAAGACCTAATACAAAGAATTGCAAAACTAAAATGGCAATGAGCTGATCACGTCGCAAGACAAACAGACAAACGCTGAACAGCTAAAATTGCGCAATTGCGACTAAGGGAAACAAAAGGGGGCAGGGGAAGACCCCAATACAATGTATTGATGACATCAAGCAAACTGCCGGTAAAGATTGGCACCAAGAAGCACAGAACAGAGATAAATGGAAGAGTATAGAAAAGACCTATGTCTAGGAGTGGGCAAACACGGACTGACAAAGAAAAGAAGAAGAAGAGACATTTTGCGTATTTCCTCAAGTCATAATTCAGAAATATTTCCATTTACACTAGGTAGTGTTTAAATAACAAATGACTATTGGTTCTTCATACATGCTCTTGGTTTAAAAACTGGTGTTGAAAAATTTTTAGTTCTGATAAACTGTTTGAAAAAATTAAAAGTTTGTTTGATTTTATTACCTTGCAACCTGTTCTTGATAATCAAACGTCAATTCTGAATTCATTAATAAATGATCATAGAAATGTGGTTTCTCTTGTTGAAAATGGAAAGTATTTTATGCAGACATTTATTTGTAACAGATTTATTATATAAACAGTATCGCAAACTGTGCAAAAATGCATTACAAATTGTTTGGAAAACAAATTAATATTATTGAATGCATTATGTATTATAAACCCATTCAATTTTCCATACACAATCTTCACTATTTTTTGTTTGTTTTAGTTTAAATAAATTTAATAAATTTAAAATAATAAACAATATATTTTTAGGTTTGGGCAGTTTTTAGAGACGTGTGCAGATTCTGGAGAGTACAAAGTAAATGTCCAAGTAAATTAAAACGTTCTGGTAGTGAAAAAGAAGCAGTCTCACCAGATACAGTAAGACTGTTATGTTCAGCAGCCGTTTCACCTGGAAGTTTAATACCGGCCAGTTGTCGCCCTTCGGGTATTCTAGGAAGACGATGGACTGAAGTAGAATTGGATGAAGAAGATGAAAGCAAAGAAGGTAGCAGCGCATCAAGCCCAGGTGATGTTCCATTCCGTGGTAGGGCATCAACAGATGGACATTTACTTCAAAAAACGTGGAAATGGAGGTATCCACCACCATCTGCAACAACGGGCCAACTTGGATATTACCCATCCAGATCTGAACGTAGGATGAGCATATCAATGCGTGGAAATAATGCAAGCTACTGATTATACCCATATCCTTCCAAAGTCAATTGAAATGGTTTTCTATACACATATTACTTATATCATTGTGCTTATAAATATTGAAAAAAAAAATGTTACTCGGCCTAACACAAAAAAAAGCTTATTTATGTCAGTTATATTATTGCTGTTGACTGTAACCGTTTCGTATTTTATTAATTGACAATAAGTATCGCTGTTTATGGAACCCCAAAGATATATCCAACCAACCAAAAAAATGAAAAATCGACCATTATAATAACTGTGATTGTTGTTGATTGTATATACAAGTATATGTTAATTGTACGAGTATTATTTTATATAAAATTTAATTTATTATGCTTTATATATGGATTATATAAAGACATTAGGTATAATGGTATTGTTGATTTTTTTTAAGATATAATTTTTACATTTATGTACATTTTGTGATATTGTATAATGTAATTAAGAGGATTTATTGCTGATAATAAAGATCTCTAAGTGTTCCATATAACAATTTTATTGAAACAAACATAATTTCAGGTAACTTTTAGATGTTAAAAATCATAACTTTTCATAGATGATTTTAGTGTCTCTTAGTGTCTTTTGCTAACAAAAAGGTTATTCTGCTAATTGTTTACCAAGTGACTAGTATCTTACTTCATCAAGGCACTAAAAAGTTTTAATTTTTTTAAATTATTTTGTTTTGATAAAATTTCAAACTGTAAAAAAAAAACTTCTTCAAGATTGAAAAAAATCTTAGCTGTGCTTTTTGAGTCAACACTGTGCTTTTTTTCAAATTCTTTACACCTAGCAACCTAAAAGTTATTGTAGTATTTTAAAAATTTTCTTTTTACTCTAACATCCATAATCTATTTTTGTTATAATTAGTATTCAAATTTAAGAGTTTATTGCAGTTTTTAAACTTTCGATTTAAAATTTCTTAAAATAGGTCCATCATGCATGCAGTAATTTTTATAAACATTGTTGGCAGTATTGTATAATCAGAAGAGTGTGGACGTCAATGGTAACTACTTGTTACTTCTTACACTCAGTATGATTGTAGAAAGTAAACATAATTTACAACTATTGTTTAATAGTTATGTAAATTTAGTTATTATTATTAGTCTTGATACATACATTTTGCATAAAAAAATCATAAATGTATAAGTACTCACTATACAATAGTATATTAGTATGAACGCGTAAGATATCTAATTATAGAATGATCTAATCTGTTTTAAAGTAGTCAAACAGAAGTAAACTTTCTCACAATATGAACGTCTAATCATCAAGCCTTCTACTGCTATACAAAGAATCAAATTGTTTTAGAGGTTTACATAAAATAAATTTGAGTATTCTATGTTACCAATAATTTTTTTGCTAAGACTAACATGTGAATTTGAGGAAATCTCTTATTAGCTCTCAATTGTTTGTTACAAACGTAGTAAAGAGCTTTAAAAATTCTTCTTAAATTCTAACTTGTAATAATTCGATTCTGTTAATAAAAGAAAAAGCTGTTATGCCCTAAGCTAAACATGCGTATATCAGTATTGGGCAAATGATAGTTTTAAATAGTTGCAACTAGTCGCTAGTACTCATATTGCTGTCCCTGTGCAGCGACAGAATTGAAGATTGCACGCCGTCTTGACCTTACCTAGTATGATTGTTATGTGCAATCTGAAAGTTAAGCCTTGTCTAACTGTATTTCTAGGTACTTTGCTGTATCTATCTATAAAATTAGAGCGACGTTTAGATAGTTGTTTTTATAAGGAATTAACCAATAACTTCTGAAGAAATCTATAACTTTGTTCTTCTCAAGATTGATTTTTACGCTTCAGTATTTCAGCCAAATTTTAAGTATCTCACAAGCAGCTTGAAGTCTTAGAGTGATAACTTTTTGATGTCTAGAAGTATACAACAGTGCCGTCAGCGTATTGAGCTATTTTGACACTAGGTGTAATGCATAGTATGCTTGATACATACAAGTTAAAAACATTGAAAATAGAACTGAACCACCCTGAAGTACCCTTGCCTGTATTGAGCAATGTCTTTCTTTTTAGATAAAAAGCAATCGTTTTTATTAATCTTGGATTCAATCTAAAACACTGAAATTTTAGAAGTAGGCCCTAGTGCCACACTTTATCCAAGGCTTTTTCAACATTGAAGAATATGACACCAATGGCTTGTTTTGTACAAATGACAAATTTTATTTGATCTATAACTCTGGTAAGTTGATAGATTGTAGGAAATCCATATTTGAAGCCATATTGATGGTTTTGCAACAGGTTTCAGCCGCCTTGTGATTTTGGATTCTATCCAAAATTACAGTTTCTGTCACCGTCGTCAAAAAACTAATCGGGCGATAATTTTGTGTTTTTTTTCTATAAATATGAAAAACGCGACGGTTTTAGCATTGCATTCGTAATGTATGTAAAAAACATTACAGTCTTATGAGACAATGCTTTCAAAGCTTTGTTTGAAAAGCAATCCGGATTTGAAACCGAATTGAGTTTGAGATGTGTGATGATATATCTCGCCCTGGACGGCTCATCTAATTTAAAAATTAATACAGTGTCAATGTGCTGTAGGTACTGTCTTATTTCTTAATGAACTCTTCCCACAAAATCCAAGTATTAGATTATAGATTTTTGTTAAAGGACTCAATAAAGGATTTCCAGCAGAGATTGAATATTGGTCTCTCTATTGGGACCTAATGGATTTGATCCAATTTTTGGCTAAACCTTGGTGGAGTGTTTAATTGCTAGTAAAATAAAGTAAAAAGTAAAGTCAACGACCACGCTATCAAGTCCTTTAACATTTTAAATATCAGGCAGTGATATAATGCTCTATTTTAGAAAATGTAAAAATAAAAACCAGTCAGTTTTGTAGACTGACTTCACGATTTCTTTAAACTTCTCATAGAGATCTAAGACTACTGGGCTGTGGTCTGAGCTTAGGTCGTTACTAACAAAAATGGCACTTTAAACTGCAATGTTTTTGAGTAACGCAATGTCAACTAAATCCCTAGATAACCCTTAGTAACTGTGATAAATAAGCATGTTTGGCCCTAGTACGGAATAGCACTTACCCTGGCCATACCTAAAAAGTACTTAACTTTTATCATTTATTAGTTTGCTTTGCCAAGCTGGGTGCTTTAAATTTTTTCTTCCTGTGTTCCAAACGTTTTTCCCAAATACGTAAAAGTGTTTAAAATATTGGAAACTTTTCCAGGAGCTGAAAAGGTTTTGGATAATGACATCACATCAATGTTATTTTTAAAGAACAACGCTTCTAGTTCCCTTTTCTTATGGTTTATGGTATTGCTATTCCAAAAGCATATACAAAGCAAAATGTTTTCCGTGTCAAAGTAGTGGTTGAGTGCCAAAAGTCGCTGTAAATGCAAAACATTTCTTTTTTAAGATACTAGGATAACGTTTGGCTTTATTTGTGATTGGTTTTTACTGAGCTTTAGATTTGCTGCTATTATTAGTTCTAGCCAATGCTGTTTGTGTACTGAGTACCCTCTAAAGCTGGCTGTGTAAGCTGCTTTCTGCTATAATGCGCATAATTTATTTTTTGCAGATTGAAAAGAAAATCTTATTAAAGACTTGACAAATTTTGAACTAACTCTTAGGGGCACCTACCATCTAAATTCCCTTCTCAATGTTTCTTAGAAGTTTGCACTGTGCAAAGACCTTCTTACCTTAGAGAATTTTGTCGAAATAAAAAAAAAATAAGAATTTACGTTTTGTGCCAACCATATAAGCGTTGCATAGTGTTTTGAGGAGAACTTGTTTGGGGTCCTGTGTCTGAATTTAGACTAACGGACCAATTGTCTGTTTCTAGTTTTTAGACCGTAGCACAATAGTCTAGTGCAAGGACTGTTGTGCAGGCAGCCCGAGTTTAATTCCTTTTGTCTCTTTTGCAAGACAATGACAAATCAGCAAAGTATTTGCCTAGTAAACCCTTCTAGTGGTGTGGTTCAGATTCTACGTTAAACTGTAGGTCTCGCATGTTTGTGTGGATTATATCGTACATCACACACGCCTACGCTCGAAGCAAGCAGGGTTCTATAAGATAGTAGTAAGACTACCTCAGAGCTGATGATGTGATGCAGTTGGATATGTTCTTAACGACATATTTTAGCGTTTTTTTAGATGCTAACTTATACGTGTAGTGATGCACGTTGTTGCCCTTACAGTATGTGATAGAAGTTCAAAAGTCCGCATTTGAAGATGGATGCATGGGGATGCCATCGTTTATGTTAACAAAGCAAACAATGGTGACATTCATATCCTTGAATGTGGCCAGCAACCTAGAAAATACGGGTTTGTTCCGTGTTGTGATAGAAAGCAGACGACGTGAGTCAACACTCTCTGTGGGTGCTGAAGGAGAAGAAAGACTTGGGCCAAGGGATCTAGTATCTGTGTTATTAGTTAAAAACCCAGATGGCGCTGTGAAAGCCTGACTTGGAGAGCCAGTTGATGGCTTAATAAAATTAAAATTAAAAAACTCACTTTGTATCTTTTTTTTTCTTCAATTTCTTAAAATTAACCACGACGGTGTATCCCTTTTAATGAAGCGAGACCTCCTTGTAGGCAAAGTCTTTGTTGTCCGTCTGGAACTCCATAGACTCTATGTCCTCAAAGGTGCTAAACTCGCAGCACGGTTAAGGGCAGCTTACTTCAGAGAAAACTGGATTGGTTCACTTTAAAAGTTTGATAGGCTGGTGCGTTACTGATCGTTGTTGTCAATCTGCTTAACAACAAAAGACATCATTGCCGAGGTAGATATAGCTTCATTCTTGATCTCTTGAGATTATTATTACCCTTATTTCTTGAATACCAATCTGTAAGATAAGACCCTGTGCATTTTATGCAAACCTAGACTCTAGAGAGAGCTTGTACTTATTTGCCAAATGTCTCAACCTTTAATATCTATGACATTGGCTAAAAATTTACGATTTGCGTTTAACCTCTCTTTAACCTCAGGACCACCTTGAACGTTTTGTTAGCTTACGATTGATAAGAAAAGTAATAAATCCTTTTTTTATGTAGATAAGCAATAACCCTTCTGCTTTGTGTTAATTGCATGATGCATTATTATCTGATTACGGGAAGATGCCCGTTGGAAAACCTAGCATTAAATCCAAATTTATTTGGTTGTTCTGGCTACTCTTTGTGCTATAATGTGCTATAATAGCTTAAGTCATCATCAAAAAGAACAGAGCGGGCATCCACATTAAGGTCAGATTGAGAAAACACCAATAAAGTGCGTCTTTTTGTCCAGATAGTAGATACATCAACTGGTTCTTAAAGAAAAAAAAGAGTATTAATAATTGTGATAATAAGTTTTACTCAAAAATGTTGAGTGACATGTTATTAATTAACAATAGTTTCAAAAATAGTAATAGTATAATAATAATATAATTTAAATTTGTTTATTTTGTCATTTAGCTGCAAACACTTTATAGAATAAAATGTCATAAAAAAAGTTAGAAATAAAATCAATTTTAAAGATTTTCACAACCAACCTAAATTACATTTTTTATTTTAATCTGAATCAATGTGAAATAAACTTAATTACACATGATTGAAGTACCAGCTTGCAATAGTTTAGTATCTCACACTGAATTTAAAAAGTACAGTTATTTTATTAAAATTAAATTTATTCATTCATTCAGTCATAAAATCCGCAAAGTAAATAACAATTAGACATTAGAGTAGGGTCTTTCAAAAATCTAAGATTTTTTTGCAATTGAAGGTTCTTTGGTATAAAACAAAAACTGTTTTATGCTGTACATTGCGAAGATGTGAGTTGAAGAACAATTTATAATTTACGTATTAGTGAATATGATGTTAATAACAGTAATCAGTCTAAATGTGTTTGATTTTGGTTTATAAAGTTGGTTCTAGTAGCCACCTGAAAACGTTTTAATTTGAAAACATTAAACGACTTCTGTAGGTTATGGTTTTGATGTCTGAATGGATTAACGTTGACAGCGGTGCAGCTTCCATGTTTGTTGGCTTATGCCAGCATGTTTTCTTAATATTTAATTTTTGTGTGCAATATGGTTGCGAGAACGTTTTGCTGTTACCGCCTTTAAGACATAAAGATTGTCCGTCAAAAATAAAACGCCTCAAAGATAATGGCGTTAATATTATCTTCAGTCCCTTGCTTGCATATGCAACAAAAGTGTGCGTAACTAAACTTAGATCTTGGCTAGTCTTAATTTTGATTTACCTGATATTTTGCAAATTATTTTTGTTGACATGGCAATTAGTCTGACTTGACTAGTAAAAAAAAGTTGTTTTTTATTGCAGCCCGACTAAGCTTCTGTTTTTTTGATTTATTAGTTTCAATGTTTATTGATGCTCCATGACCGAATTAATCCCCTAAACTTTTATAACAAAAACATCATCTTGTAGAATCTTGATTTCTGCGAGTGGTAGAATTGTAAGTCGTCAGTGACGTTGGCGGCTAGTAGCTGCTAGTGTTTGTTTTCTAATCAGATCTGTAATGGTAAACATCTACTATTTACCAGGTTGTTGTCCAATCATCTAATATGACGCTATTTCTCAATCTTCCTCTTTCCTATGTAGCTGTAGAAGTAATTTTTATCTAAAAGCAGGCGGGAGTTACTTTTGTAGACCATCTTGTTTCTCCATTTTTCTTTCTAATTTTTCTATGTTGTTTGTTAATGTTTTGAAAAGTTTTCACAACTGGTGTTGGGTTGTGATCCACGTGGTACTTGACGGCCTTGAAGGTTTTTGTTGCAAAAAGTTATCCATTCGTACGAGCTAAGCTGTAATACCAAAAATTACTCCAACAGTAAGACATTTGCTAAAAACTTTTTCTTCTGATCTCTACGGCAGACGTTGCCACTAAACAGTTATTTGAAAACTTACTAGCAGTACCACACGTTGCCTAGTTAATCAACATTTATATAGATATGATGCCCCAGGAAAATAGAAGAAGGCATAGTTTACTTAATACTTTAGTTGGCGAAACCTTATTTTTAAATAAATATACGTTGTGTTACGTCTCAACAGGCCAATAACAACAAACAAACCACCAGTACTATCTTGACAAAAATAGCCAGATAAATACTAAAAGCACTTTAAAGGATGTTGTTATTGTCTGCGAGGTACTTGCCACTACTATAAAATTTGCTATATATACATCATAAATGTAGTTTGAAAAACGTTGAAATAAAAAAACGTCAAAATTAGGTCCCAATAGTAATATTAAATATTAGAAGCAGTACGTACAAGTGACAAATTTTATTAACAATATCTTAGCCCCCTCATTCTAACCATAACAAATAACATTAATAACCGCTATCCACAACTAAAAATCCTAAAAAAATTTTTTATAGCGTTTTTACTAGAAACCACGTTTAGAAGCCTCTGTCACTGACCATCACAGTTTAGTGTGGTTCAACAATTTAAAAAATCCTACAAGTAGACTAAGTAGGTGGGCGTTAAGATTACAGCAGTTCAATTTTTTTATATATTCTTTATTGTGCGTTTTACAAAAATTTACATTGCCTCAGAAATCTTACAACTTGTTCGAAAGGGGTTGATGAAATCAACAGCTTATTATGTTCCAAATCACCCCAGTGGATAAAAAGCAAGTTATTGTTTATCATATTTTAGAGATCAAACCCCGGACTGTTAGCGTGCTACGCTAACGCTCTATAAGTGAGCTACCACACCATTGCAAAATTGTACAAAAGTTCACAAAACTCATTGAACAAACTATCAGCCTAAACTGGAGTTTTATATAAAAGCTTTTCTACAACTTTCACATTCAATTTCAGTTTGGACTAATAGTTTTCCCAATTACTTTTGTGAACTTTGTTCTAGTCGATACTGTATATCGTCATCAACCTCTTCAGTTAAAATGTTCTTTCCTTCAAACCGTTCCTACATCAGAAAAAGCTTTATTAAATTGATTCATACAGAAAAAAAGTACGACTAGGTACCATCCTCAATAATATTTACTGTTACAGTTCTTGTGTAAAATGCATTGTGCATATATAATTTAAATATTTAATTTTCAATTCTGTTTAATTCACAGTTTATGCATAATACATACTTCACACTATTTAAAGTTTAGACATTATTTCACAATTTGCATTTAATTATATTAAATTAATCTTCAAGTTATTTACGTTTATTCTGGTGACTTTTAAGAAAAACAAGTTAAGAAATTATTAAACACTAAAATCACAAAGAAATTCCCAAAAATATTTGAAAAACCTCATTCTTTGTTGATCGCACTGTATATCGGTCCGTTTACTATAGTTAAAATACGAAGCTTTGCAGCCTACCATATATGGAAACGGTGTAAAGCAGCAAGTGAGGAAAAAAAAATTAATCTTGTGCAATCGTAAAAAAAGTAACAATAAAAATGTTAAAACTTAAAAAAGAAAAAAATTAACAAGCTTTAACTAATTATTGTTTACAGTAATGCAACTAATGATTTTAAACAAATATTTAAAAACTTATCACTAATACATAATTTATTACTAGTTGCTCAAATTCAGTTTTTATAATTATATCTATTTAATTTATATTAAAATATCAAATAAACTTTAATAAAATTAAAAAAAAATTAAAAAAAAGCATTCATTATAGACTTAAAAATAAGTAGATGAGCTTAAAAGAGATAGAAGTAACTGGCATATAAAAGACCAGCTTATATATCAGATAACAAATTGGATGATTAGTAAATAATTAGTTTTATCTTTTATTATTAATTTTTGTTTTGGATTTTGGAGTTTGAAATTAAGTTTTTTTTTTATTTTTTAAAAATAATACTAAAAAAGAACATTTTTGTCGGAAAAAAAGTTTATGATGTAAAGGAGGTTCTGTATGATTCGTTTAGGAATCATATTAATTTAAATGATTTTATGGTGTTATGGTATGCAACCCCTAATGCGTATTTGAACGAGTCAATGTTATTCGTTTATCTTGGTATTTACAGATTTGTGGGATTGTTAATATGTCACATATATTATATTATGTGAAGAAGTATAACTCATTTTTTTTGTGGTTATTTTTTATTCCTAAAGTTTGTAATAAGTTAAATCGCGACTGCAAACGCTGCTCTCTTAAGTCCCGGTTTCCTACGCGGTATTGTAGTTGTTGATCGGTAGTTGCAATGACGGATATTTAACACCGCAAGGAAACGTTATTGTGTAAAATGGATTTCAATACTAAATAATTAATTTAGTTATTCCAACATGTTTATATGTATATGTATTATTATATGTTTAAGTAATAGTTAATATATTTGCGTTCAATATATTAGCTGGTAACAATAAATATTGAGTAAAGAACTACAAGTCTACAAATCTCATTATGTTCAGAATTGCAGGAACGCAATCACACCACGTGGCAAAGAATTTACGTATAGAACGCTTCCTTTTCTTCCCTGGCGGATATTAGGCCTGCCGTACTCATAGAGCAAGAACACTGAGGATATTTCACTCACTACACAACATTCCAATAAGATAAGCTATACTTTTATTATAATTATTATACATTTTTTTTGTTTAATTCTCGGCTTTATTTGCGCATTGCTTTTATTAATTTAATTATATGTTCTGTTAATTAACATAATAAATTCAAATAAGATTATGATTCATTGATCATAATATAATATATCCATTTCTGATCTTACAATTTTTCATATTATTTTATTTCATGAATGAGATATTGATTACGCCAATATACTTTTATTTAATATTAAATATTGAGCTAAGTTTAGATAACATTACATATGTTATTACTTCCGATTATTTATTTTTATTAAATGTAAATTTAAATCATTCTTTGTTGTTTATCAAACCTTAGCTTGTTTTCTGTTAATATTTCTTTAAGTAAGGTTTTGTTTTAATAAGTAGATTTGTCGATTCATATTTGGAGATAAATCATCCTTCCATCGTTATAAAAATTGGTTTCCTTTCCCACTGTTAGCTGTTTAGTCACCATTTTATATATAAGTTAGTTATATTAAATTACTAATTTTACTCGTTTAAAACCGACACGTAACACAGGTCTGACATACTGACAACACAATTCCTGATTAACCACACTAAAAAACATTTAAGCATCCTGGACTTAATACGGTTTTCTGATAATTACCACCTTCGATTAAAACCGCTAACAGACAAGTTTTAAGAGTTGTCTTCTTTAAATATCAATTTGCTCATAATCTATAGAAACCCAACACAATAAACGTTTACAAAATCAACTTTTCAAGTTTGAAAAAATACAGGAATTTGGCTTCCGTCTAGAGAAACTGCATTTTTGTCAAAACTTCAGTTGAATAATAATAATCATCTTTATTTTTCGAGCCATTCCCGTTTCTTGCCTAAAAGTAATTGCGTGCGTTGCGACCGTAAAAAATTTATCAACATTATTTTTTTACAATTTTGTAAATTGACAACTGCTTTAAGAAATTTTAAAAATATCAAAGCTGGAATTTGAGCTTCAATTTTTCAATTTTTACAATCACAAGGCAAATGTGGACTAAAAAAAATTGTTGTGTTTGTGTCTGTCGTTGGGATACTAAAACTCAACGGAGCGATTTGAAACTAGTTCTGAAAGATACGCAATTCAATGTAGATTTACGTGCTTAAATAGGTTTATGTACTCCTGGTTCAAAGTGTTAGAGTAAAATGCGGGAAAACTGTTTAAAACTGGAACTTTTGGTGCAAACGTTGTTGTGTCTGTCGTTTAAATACTAAAACTCAGCGGAGCCAATTGAAACTAGAACTAAAAAGCGCGCAATTCAATGTAATGTCACCGGAGGCTGCTGTTCCTGGTTCGGGAGCGATTTTCGAGTGATTTTCGATTATGATTTTCGAAGTGTTGGAGTTGGTTGTGTTGGTGGTTGTTTAAATTTTTAATGTAATTCAATTCCGTTTTCTTTAACACACTCACTTCACACAGGGTTTAATGAAGAATGGTTTATTTGTTTGTTGAGCAGTATGGAAGTGCATGTAGCAGTTACCAGTGGCCGCTTTAAAACCCTAGCAGAGTGTGCAAGTACAGGGTTAATGTAGTTTCTCGGAATTTCTAGAGAGATTACTGTGGTGGTGTGTTGGCGACAATAGGTTTGTGGCTATTACTGGAAATCAGCAGCAAGCGTATGGTGTGGAGATGGTACATGGTTGCCGAGACGAAAGATTTAAGTCTATGTGGATTTACCACAGCAAATCAACCACACTTGCAAGCTAAACCATGAGCCACTTAGCAGAAATCATTGCTAAAAGCAGAAACCTAGACTAACGGTCGTCTTACAGTCACCAACTTAACTCTGGGCTGACAGCGTGCCGGCTCAAGAAGCGGATATTGTAACCGCGTTCAACCAGCTAACCACACAAAAAAGTAATGCGACAATTTACTTAACTACTACCAACATGGCCCAAAATTAGAATAACACAACAAAATTATGAGACATCCGAATCACCAACTTTTTTTGTTGTAAGCATCGACGAACAAACGAGACGCATCTGTACCAAAATATAAATATGAATTTTAAAAATTGATGTTTTGGATAAACTCCTCTCCAAGCCATGCTGTATTGTAGTTTAGCCTAGAGAGGAGTTTATCTAAGTTTTGCAGACTGACATATTGAAAGCGGGAGTAGTAGCAGTTTTCTATCAAGAAAAAGCGTTTCAAAAACATATACTCTATGCCAGCACCAAGCTGATAGATCCCCAGACGTGGTATCACTCAAACAAACTGAAGTGTATGGCCATTGTTCAGGCTAGGCCATAACGAAATATCTGCTATATCTTAAAGATGAACCGTTTACGTTGCAGACAAATAACAACGCTATTCTTTACTATTGGCAGAAATTGAACGCACACCTTTGTATGCATGAGGCAGCTCATGGATGGATCAAGTAGCTTATTAGCAGTCACTGCCTGACCCACGCCTATGTAAAGGAGAAAAGTTTTTTTTAGTTTCTTGCAAAAGGCTTAAAAACAAACCTTGGAAACGGACACCAATTAAGGAAAAATAAAGCAAAATATGAAAAATATAATTTAAAGAACATCTCAATTTGAAAAGAGATCTTATTAAAAATAGTGGAATACAAAATTGAATTATGCGCTATAGTACAATAACAAAAAAAGCACAAAAAAACATTGGCAAAAGTAATTATGCAAACCACAAACTAACAATAAAGAAAAGACATTCGCAACATTCTGTGTACAAACCAAACTCAGAGTTAACAATTTATACTTTAATCACAAACTACAACGCAAAATAACTTATGTAAACACGCGCGCACAAACATCCATGATAGACTATATTATCACAAACAAAGCTAAAAAAAAGAAACCATTATTTGTGTACCAGAAAAAAAGTTAACTAGAATCTATAAAAGACACAACTGTAAAAAATCTCTACAAAAATCGACTGGCTCAAAAACTAGAAGAACACAGCATTAACAACGAGAGTAACGTGGAAACTAGTTAGAACAAAGCCAAACACAATATGAACACCGCTACTAATAAAGCTCTTGAAAGAAAGAAAGTAAATAAAAAGAGGCATAACGAAAAAGAATTCTCTAAGCCCGCTACTATTTAACTTCATTATGAACAAAATAATAGGTAAAGTCAATAATTTAAGATTTGAATATAATACACATAAAAGAAAAATGTGAATTTTGTGCTATTATGCGGTCATAATAGCTAAAAACAAAGATCAAATCAGCCGTCAATGATGTAGGAGTGAAACAAGTAATATCATTTAAGTACCTTAGAGTAAAAGTATCAGCCAACCAAGACAGACTAGCCAAAGTACAAAACCAAACCAACAAAGCTTCAAGACTATCAAAGTGTCTAAACGATCTAATATGGAAAAACTAAAATAAGACGAAGATCAGAATACAAGGTCCATTATGAAAGTAATGCACATGATTTTATTGTGACGCGACTATCCATCCCAGCTTGGTAAAACCGGTTGGGAAATGTGATGGAGGATCTGCCCTTTCAACGCATCCGGAAAAACGTGCCTCCACGTAAAGTGTGTTTTTTGATTTTGTAACACGGCGCGATTTTGCGCTGTCAAGAACTATTGGCTTTGATTCAAAATGAGCCAGACTTTCTTAATTCTATTGTAAGCAGAAGCAAATCCTGGATGTTTGAGTACAACCCAGAAGACAGAGCAGCGTGTGGCACATAAAATCTCCAAGAAAGCGTGAATGAGCAAGTTTTGCATCAAAACGTTGCTCATTATCATCTTTGACGTCCAAGGAATCGTCTATTTTGAGTTTGTACCGCAAAGAGAAACTGCCAACTTAACCTTTTACCTCAAGGTGCTTGTACTCGACAGGACTGACATCAAAGACACGGTCAAGCTCCATCATAATTCCGCCCCCAGTCAAACGGCCGTCATCGTTACCAACTTTCGGGCCCAAAGCAACACCTCGGTGGTCCCCTAGTTCCCTTACAGACCCGACTTGGCTCCGTGCAACTTTTTTTTTTGTTTCCTTGACTGAAGAGAGAGCTGAAAGAAAAGCATTGGAAATCCGGGAAAAACATCCAAAAACGTATTAGATAGTTATTAAAAGACATTCCTGTCGAAGAGTTTTAGGGTGCCCACCAGGCGTAGCAGACACATCTCCAAAAGTGTATTGATGCAAGGGGAGAGTATTTTCAAGAATTTTAAGCGTTTGTACCAGTACGATCAATAAATCTATTTTTCATAGAAAATGCGCATTATTTTCATAATGGACCCTGTATACATAACCTGCATCCGACCAATGATGATCTATGCTATTGAGACAAGAACAGATACTAGAAATGAAAACGTATCCCAAATGCCAGACAGCAGAATAGCCAAACAATAAACAACTTCGAAAACCAAACTCCAAAAGACCACTGGGCAGCTCATCAAAACAACGAAAGAATAACTTCTTTGATATCACAAAACGTCTAAAGTTGGAAAAACAAACAGTAAAGCTAAATCAAGAAGAAGAAAAAAATTTTGGCAAATTAATTTAATTACGAAGTGCTGTCCTGCAATGATCGAGCACCATCAAGCCTAAACGTACTGTAGCAACAACTTGGTCGGAAGTTTCAACTCAACCATCAACAAATACATGTTCTAGGGACTTTGGCAAAAACGGTTCGACGGGCACAACGCAACTGCCCACAAACTAGAAAACACCACCGTTTTTTTTTTTGCTAAAACAAACGCGCGCACTAAGTAAATATACAATTTTAACATTTTTTTTTTTTAATTTAACTCTCAACTAATGGGTGCGATACTTGTGTTTTCAGGTACATATTCAAGGGCAGCTAGTGAGGTAGTAACACAAGCGTAAGCTTTAAAATATCGGCCCTTGGATAGCCCTCTAAATTTGCAAGGGAAGACTCCATAGCAGGTAACGCCGCTACTGGGTTAGAGGTTTTAAAAATTAAACAATAAATTGCTGAGTGTAAAGTGAAAGCAATCTGCAATAGATTAAACAATAAATTGACAAATGTAAAAACATTTTAAGATCATCTTTTACAGTATATAGATCAATCCCAGAAGATTAATAATTTTGTTATTTTATTTTTATGTCATAATTCTATTTACAATGACGCCCATTGTCTATTTTTTCCTCAATTCTTGTAAATTTTTAGTCTGGCTTCATTAATTTAACACAACAATCGCAGCTATTTTCATTAATTTATTTAAAACTCCATGCACCCATCTTCTGTTAAATAGTTTTTTACATACAGTAAATAAAGTATCGTTAGCAAATTCGCGCAATGCAAGAAGTATTATTTATTTTTGCTGATATATATACAAAGTAAAAATGTTTTTAAATGTATTTTATATAAAGGTATTTTATATTAGCATACATTTTAATGATTTAAATAAAAGAGATCTGTACTGTTAGAAAAATAACTTTAATCAGTTAAAATACAGGTTTCTATTATTGAAAATAACAAATCAATACATTCTGGATCAACAAATTTCAAATATATTGCTACAAATATTTATACAAAAAAGTATTAGTTTAAACTTTTGCAGTAAATAAATCTAAACCTAAAATTTTAATGTTATAATTATTAAAGTTTTCTGTATTTTAATAAATTATTTTATATTTTATAATATAAAAGAATTCTTTAATAGAATTTCAGTATGTACAATATTACAGAAACCTTCTGTTGCTTAAAATGATTTGTTTTCAGTTCGTCTATTTTACGTGAGATGTCGCTACCAGTAGAAAATTTGAAATATTAGTTATTAATAAAATTTCCATCTATCTTAATTGATTCGTTTAATGTGCGATAATAGATTTTGATTATTTAAATTGGTCGAATTGGAATGTATCTTTGACAAAAGAACAAAATTGCGTTCTGTATCAGCCCGACCATTTGTGATTGAGTAGAAATGTTAAAAAAAAGTATAGTACTTAAGAAGGATTAATATTTTTTCGGTTCTGCGGGGGTGTATATATATTTGTGACGTTGTACGTGGGTGAGAAAGGGGGCGGATGGCATCGCCAATGAAGAGGACCATGCGCGATCACGGCGTCCACCACGAAGTAGGTTCCGCCGATTCAGAATGGGTTGATGGTACGCGGGCGCCCAATAAGGACCTACGCGACGCCTGACGTCACGCCGAGGATCAATACGTTGGCTCACGGGCCAGGATAACACAGTTTTAGTCGGGAGCGCGTCGTTGTCGAAAAATTGCATGTTGTCCTCCAGGTGCGTGGTGTGTCCTAGTGTATTTGATGCCGTTAATAAGCGCCCATGTGCGGGCTAGGATTTAGAACAAGAAACAGCCCCTCGCAGAAGACCTCCCTCCGTTGGGGCGACTGTTGTTTCATAATCGGTATCAGCCCGTAGTAGCGTTCGTCCTAGAAATTACACTTTAAACGTATACCAAACCAAATAAAAATCACATCATCAACTATGTAAAATAAAAACGGACTTGTAAACCACTAAAAAGATATATTTTAATATATTTATATACTCAAATCGCCTAAAATTAAAAACAGTGTTTTTAACAACCAGTGTGATAACTTGGACATATAAAGAAGGGGTGAAATATAAAATGTAAGTCTGATTTTTGTGTACTGAGAACAATCTTATTATTAATATATTCCAGTCTCCAAGATGATTAATGTGGCAGGAGTTATATCAATTATTCTATTCTACATCCTCATATTGGGTGTCGGTATATGGGCTGGTCGTAAAAAAGAAGAAGGCAATGATTCCGAAGAAGAGGTCATGTTGGCCGGCCGAAATATCGGTCTTTTTGTCGGTATTTTCACAATGACAGGTACGAGGGAGTTGGTTACATATTTGATGCGGTATTGATTATTTCTTTTTGCAGCCACATGGGTTGGAGGCGGTTACATTAATGGTACTGCCGAGGCGATTTACACGTCTGGATTAGTTTGGTGTCAAGCTCCATTCGGATACTCATTGAGTTTAGTATTTGGAGGAATATTTTTCGCCAATGAAATGCGGAAACAGGGTTATGTAACGATGTTAGATCCGCTACAAGATTCATTCGGGGAGCGCATGGGTGGATTACTATTTCTTCCTGCGCTATGTGGAGAGGTGTTTTGGGCTGCCGGTATATTAGCAGCTTTGGGGGCCACATTGAGCGTTATTATTGATATGGACCAGAAAACTAGCGTTATTTTCAGCGCATGCATTGCCGTTTTCTATACATTATTTGGCGGACTATATTCGGTTGCTTATACAGATGTCATTCAGCTCTTTTGTATATTCATAGGATTATGGATGTGCATTCCGTTTGCATGGATGAATGATGTTGTGCAACCATTGTCATCCATGGAAGTTGATTGGATTGGTTCTGTTAAAGCTGATGAGATATTTTATTATATGGATTACGGATTGTTACTTGTTTTTGGGGGAATTCCATGGCAGGTTTATTTCCAAAGGGTGCTATCCAGTAGATCTGCTGCAACTGCACAAATTTTATCCTTTGTAGCTGCGTTCGGTTGTATCATAATGGCCATACCACCGGTTCTAATTGGTGCAATTGCTAAATCAACAGGTATATTGATTTTAATTAATAAATTTTAATATTAATAAATTATATTTTAAGCTTGGAATGAAACTGCATATAAAGGACCTTATCCGTTAACACAAGATCAAACCAGTATGATTTTGCCTATGGTACTTCAATATTTAACCCCAGATTTTGTATCATTCTTTGGTTTGGGAGCCGTCTCAGCTGCTGTGATGTCATCGGCTGATTCAAGCGTGTTGTCTGCAAGTTCCATGTTTGCCAGAAACGTATACAAACTTATTTTTAGACAAAGAGCATCTGAAATGGAAATCATATGGGTGATGAGAGTTTCTATTTTAGTAGTTGGATTTTTAGCCACTGTTATGGCATTGACAATACCTTCAATTTATGGATTATGGTAAGTTAATTTTGCTTTAATAAAAATTTGTTGTTAAATTTTAGAATAATTTCAGGTCCATGTGTTCTGATTTAGTTTACGTAATTTTATTCCCTCAATTATTGATGGTGGTGCATTTCAAGCACCATTGCAATACGTATGGTAGTCTCTCGGCTTATATAGTTGCCTTCATTGTGAGACTGACTGGTGGGGAGCCTATGATGGGGTTGAAACCCTTAATTCATTATCCGGGCTACGATTATGAAGGTGAGAGACAGATGTTTCCATTTAGAACTATGGCCATGCTGATGTCGCTGTTCACTCTTGTTGGAGTATCTTGGTGGACTAAATGGGTATTCGAAACTGGGCGCTTAGCACCCGGTTATGATTTATTCCGTTGCGTTGTTAATATTCCAGAAGATGTACAAAGAGTTGGTGATCCTATAGAAGATGGGGAGCAAATGTCGGTTATGGCTTCAGGTGCAATGGGAAAATTGTATGGTGCAGCCAGTGCAACCATGGTTGGAAAAGATGAGCGTAATGGTAGAATAAACCCTGCTTTAGAAGCCGATGATGATATACCTGCATCTGAAGTAGAGAGATTAAGGAGTTCGATTGGTGGTGGACGCTCTGGAACAAATCCGGGCGACACACAAACGACGCTCTGATTAAATTAGAATTAGTTTGGACCCGCCCAATTAGTCAATCCATGTAGTAGATTAGGTTAGTGTACCGCTGGACGGTTCTGAAAGAATCATCAACGAAATTTCCAAAATACATATCAAGGAATTGATTCCTAAAATAAACCAAATACATATCATTGTTGCTCCTTAACACTTCGACTGGTCAAATGAATGTATATAAATTAGCAGTATTAGAGTATATATGTTGAGGAATGTATTTGATTCTATATAATGTTTTATATAGTTGATGATAAATTGTTATTTATTTAGATCTTGTTATATATGTATACTCATATATTATTATTATAAATGTGGCTTACAGTTAATTTTAAATATGTTTTAGTTTGGCTTTATATAATGTAATAATATAATGTAAATATCATTTTGTTAAGAGAAGAGATTTAGATTTGTGATAACGACAGACAAAAATTATTATATCAGAAAGAATTGTTACTTAATCATATTTCGCATAGATTTACGAAATTATAATTTGCGTATACGCACAGGTTGATCTATGTATCTCATGTATTATGTCTTCTAGTTATCCATAGATTAATTAATTAAAGGACAAAAATATATCGGTGTGATTAAATGTTGAATCATTGTAAACAAATAATAATAATAATACTATCGATGTGAATATCCCAGGAGAACTTTACATAATTTCCATTAGCAAAAATCAATCAGTTAGTTATCGGTTATGAATGAACAGAGTATATTTTATGTTGAGAATAATAATTTGTTTAAATAAATGTACATTCAATCCTAGTATTTAAGTTTATAAGTCACTTTATTGACCACAATTGTTGAACATAGGTATATTGTATTTATATTTGGTACCTAAATTGTATATATATATAAATGATGAAAAGAAAACTAAATAGACTGTTGACTTATACATATCTATATATAAAAAAATGATGAAAATATATATTGCAAATAGCCTTCGCTGGGTAAGATTGTAGTTAGATAGAGTAATAAAACCAACCAGATGAAACTAAATATGTTGTAAAAAATAATAAAAAAATAAATTATATGAACGTTTATATTTTCTTCTAGATCCATTCCGATATGTTTCGGTGCAAGTAAGCAAGCAGGTAGGTCTAAATAAGTTAGTGCGATCGATATACGTACGTCCCGGCGGCGTCCCTGACCTCAAGATTGGAGGATGAAAGGTCCAAGGCTTTAAAGGATTGATGTGTTTGCATCCACACCACCAACTAACTATTTATAAACTGAACAATGCAAATCCATTAATGCTGCTTAAATTATTATGAGAGATTTCAATTATTATTCTATTGAGATTAAAATTTTGCTCCTGTGTATTTGGTTACAAAATCAATAGTTTATTTATGAATCCTATGAATGACCTAGCATAGAAATAAGTCGTAAATAATTGTAGATGATAAAATGACAATAGAATTAAATTATTTGCTTTTGTGATGAATTAAGATAAAATGTAATAATCATTATTTTGCTGGAAAAAATGTAATAAAATTTATACGATCGATTAGTTTTATGTTCTAATTCATATACATTTTGCAAACCATTAATCAAACTTGACCTAAATTATCAACATTTACATTGTAAGAGCAAACATAAAATTTGATAGGTTACCATTCCTGAAATTTGTGCGGCCATTGTCTCAATTTGTTCAACACCAGCACACCCTCGTTTTATTACTGATTGATATAATTTATGGCTATATTATTTTAATCATACTAATGATGTTTTATTTGTTTATATTATTACTTAAATTAAATTACTTTATACAATTTCAAATGAATTCACAAACTAACAATCTGCTTGGGCTTCAAATGCTTCTTCAACGCTAATTGAAAGTACACTAATTTTTGAGATGTGAACCAAACTTGTCGTTGATTAAACTAATAGGAATAAATAAAAAGCACATTAAATATTTATTCTTTAACCTCAAGGAAACTTTATAATACGTTGTAATAATTGAAAAAAAATATGTGGAAAGAAATTTATATAACTTTAACTACTCACTAAAAACATATCTTTTGTAGAAGCCTTTTATGATCTTAATAGGAATGTAAATATGTATAGAAAAGTTAAAATAATATGAGCTGCCTAGTGGCTCTGTCACCTCTATTTATTAAACTTTTTAATTTTTTTAAATGTTGGTTAACACCCTAAATCTACCAACTATTTCAATTGTTTCAGTAATTTTTTTGGTCTTTCTTATAGGCATGCTGCGTTAGCCTAGGTACATCATTTAAATCTGGAGAAAGTGAATGTTCGTAGTTGTCTGTAAATGCAGTCTATGGAGTTTTATTGCTTGATTCTGCGGCTATGGGTGTGATTTTGGGCGCAAAATGATAGAAACGATAGGGATGTTTATTTTTGCGGAAACGGTTGGTATTTGTGGTCAAAGAATTACAGCACGGTTTAGTTCTAAGTATAAGTTTTTGGATGAGTATGGATATTATTCCAAATTTAAGTTTAGGAAAATGGAATTTTGGGAGAGACAATAATAAGGTGAATAAAAAGGGTAAATTTGGTGGTTGAGCTGCAATAAGTCGTGAGAAATTTGTTTGAGAGTACGAAGGAGATGAGGTTAGGGTGTACTAAAGTGGACCGTAGTATCGTGACAAACAGTCCGCTAATCAATACTACCCGGTAAGTCAGTATATGCAGAAAAAAAGTTATAAGGAAATCAGAACTAATATTATTAATATTACAGTGGGTAAAGCGTTTCCTTTCTAATGATAAAGCTTTAACAGCATTTACTATTCTTAAGGCCTGGTTACTCAGTGCGAGCTACCCTAGTCACTTAAAGCCTGGTTACACAGTGCGTGTTAGCATCCGAGCTGACCTAATCAGTTACTGCGGTAAAGTTACTCGCACCGTGTGATTCCATCATAGTTACTGTCATGTGCGAGTCGGTCAATACTTCGCACCCCAGTTACTATATCATTATTTGTTTTTACTCGCCTCTCGCAGTAGCTGTCTACTGTCAGGTCAGCAACTCGTATTGTGTTACCAGATCATTACTGCAGTACATCTACTCGCACTGTGTGACCCTATCACACAATAATAGCAAGGGACAATAACTCGTATGATGCGGTCACACGGTGCGAGTAGCTGCACTGCAGTAACTGACTAGGCCAGCTCGGATGCTAGCTCGCACTGTGAACCAGGTCTTTAGTCAAAGTCTGTTTCACTTAAAAAAAAATGTTATTTGGCAAGAATTAATTTATTTGGAATACTTAGTAAACAGAAATAGTTTAAATGTGGATCCCGTCAAAGTAAAGGCAATTGTAAAAATACCGACTTCAAAGACCAAGACCCAAAAGGTTAGGCAGTTTATGGAAATGATGTTCTGTTATTGACGGTTTATTCCTAGATACTTGAAAGCTTCAAAACCGATAAACAACCTGACTAGAGAAGGTCAAAAATTTGTGTAAAGCAAGAAGTGTAAGTGGACGGTGCGTGACTTTGCAAAGCAGTGCAGAGTGCAAGCGATCTAGAGTTGGGAACGGTGCTAACCCAAAAGATCGGTGGTAAGGAGCGAGTAATCTCTCACGGTCTCTCGCTAGTGCTAAACGGAAATATTACCTTACTGAAAAAGCATTCTTGTGGAGTATTGATAAGCTGCGTTGCTACCCCCCAGGTAGCAGGTTCATAGTCATAACAAGCCATTATAGTCTATTAGGCCGACAGATCTTGCAAATTTAACATCTCAATTTTATTATCGTTCACAGAAAGAAAAAGAACCACGTAGAAACTACTTTAGATTCAAAATAATTTTGATCAAAAAAAGTCACTCTTCGTAATTACAATTGCGGCAGAGCCGATTAAAGACAAGTGGTTTTTGTCATTTTATGTTTTGTTAATTGCAGGGTACCACCCTATATGTGTTTATGGGATATGTATTATTTTGTTCATTAGGGCAGAAAGGTTTAGATGCATGCAGATAAAAAAATAGTGCCAAAAATGAGAAGGAAAAAGATACTTACTACTTACATTTTAACAATTTCAACTCGCATTTCTTCTCGTTGTTTTTGACCGTAACACCAAAAGAAACACGTTTAAGCTTGTCATTGCTGACCATTTGAGCAGTTTTTTGCTCATGTTTTCTTTTTGGAAGGCCACCACTCAAAATGTACTTAAAGTAGTAGAAAAACAAGCTTTTTTAATGTTTGCTTCTTACGGATAATGGGGTGTAAGCAGTTTTCCCAATTAATGAGTGACCATCATGTAAATATCATCTATAATGCAGTTCACCATCCGCAAAGCAATTCTTGTGAGCGGGGAACATAGTGGTCAAAATCATTATTGCAAGTTACATTAAAAATGATCAAAATAAATGGAATGTTTATCTGTAAAACTAGGATGTGTTTTGCAAACAGCTCGATATGCAGTCACTGGGAAAATTCCTTATTACATCAACTTCGAGTAAGCTGTTTTTAAGTGTTCAATATGAAGATAAAAAAATTAAACAAAACTTTAAGGTTAGTAATGGCAAAGAAAAAAAAATAGTATGGGAAAAATGTTAAAAGATCTACGTGTTACAGTGCAGGATAAATTACAAGAAGCGCAAGCTAAGATTTGGGATTTTACCGTATTCATAATAAATTAGGAGCAAAAGTGTACCAACTTATGAAAGAACTTCAAAAAGCAATTACCTTGTCCAAGACTTAAAACTTAAAATTATGGTTTTATTTTCAGTTTATTTATTTTACCTTCATGTTTATTTAGTGTTTGCTTTTATCACCTTTCTACCTGCTAATTGTTTTTATTTAGTGGGATTTATATGGGGTTACTTTGATAAGGGTGGCACGACAAAAAATCCATTAGATTTGTTTTCTTAAGCAAATGTTGAATGGAAATCCGTCGGGCGTTTTTTTATCAGCTTATGACCAGATTTAGTTATTTTTGACTTTTTATAAAAATAATTTTGCCCGTTCAACCGTTTTTGGCCAGATTTTGTTTTTTTTTTTACATTTTATCATTTTATAACAAGTTTTTACTATTTTTGATATTTTATAAATAGAATGTAGCATTTTTTAGCAGTTTTGGTAATTTTTGACAATATTTTTATGCTTAATGACTGGGTTAGGCTATTTTTAACATTCTATTATTAGAATTTTACACAATTTTTGGACAGTTACAAAGTTTTAAATTTGTCTGACAATATTTTGATATTTCCGGTCCAAATTTTGGTATTTTTGACATTTTATGAATAGTATTATAAACTTTTCAACAGTTTTTGATTTTATAAAATACAATTTTTTAAATTTTAATGCTTTCTGAAAATATTTTAAACCTTATAGTCAAATTTTGCTATTTTTGACATTTTAAGAAAAAAAATACAATTTTCAACAGTTTATAGCCAGATTTTGATGCTTTGTTTTACAATATTTTAATGTTTCAAGACACAGGATGTTAGTTCTTTTCAACAATATGTTAATATTTCATTATCAGATTTTACAGTTTTTGACATTTTATCAAAAGAATATGGCATTTTTCAACAGTTTATGCCAAAATTTGGATTTTGAACTATATTTTAGTTGTCTTATAGCTAGATGTTGCTATTTTTAAGATTTTATAAAAACTTGTACACCTTTTTAACAGTTTCTGGCTAGGTTTTCCATTTTTTTAATTTAAGACCAAATTTTTTAACCGTGTTTGGCCAAATTTTGTTTTATTTTTGACTATATTATTTTTAACAGTTTATGATAAATTATTTGATTTTGCAATTTTTAAAATTAAAAAAAAAAAATTACAAATTTTAATTATTTTAATTTTATTACCAAATTTTGCCATTTTTGACATTTTATAAATTAGAATTTTGCATTTTCAACAGTTTATAGTTTTTTAACAATTAATGTTGATGTTAATTTGTAATATGGATTTGTAAAAAATATTGGGAGGAGGTTGGTAACAATTGTCAGCCAGATTTAGCTGTTTTGGACATTTCATGAATAAAATTTTGCAACTAGACAACACGATCTCTAAAATAATATTATTTGATTCAAGCACAACAAAAAATATATTTTAGTTAAAAATAATTACTAGCTGGAAAGAGACAAATGTCATCTAGAGGCACAAAGAAAATGCTCTTGCATATTGGCCTCGGGCCGCTGCATATAGCGGCCTCTACAAAACCGATAAAAAAATAGTATCATAGTAATATTTATAATGTAAATTTGGTAACGTCTTGGGGCCCTTACATGTTAAATCCGCCACTTCTAACAGAAGCCTTTGAGTTTCAAAAAGAAGCAAACTAAAAAATGTTTTTAACAACTAAGGTGTTTACGCCTGCCTGCCCTGATTGATTTTACTTCTTGCGTTTGGGGTTTTTATTCAGAGGAAAAACCAATAAAGTCTACTGAAAGAAACGAGGATAAGAAAGAAAAAACAGAATAAAATGTTGAGTTTGATTCAACTAAAATGTAATGAAATATAAGTAACAATATTCAAATATTAAAAACAACAAAAAAATAGTCTTTTCCCAATCCAGAAAATACAATAAAAATATAAGTAATTAATATGTTCACAACCACTCTCTCACTCACACAAATACAAAATTTAACAAAATTAATAATAACAAAATACAATTTTATTGAGAATAATTAACATATGCTTAATTAAAGGGTAATTCTATGATCTTTAAGGGGGGAATGGTAACTGAAGGCTACTCAATAAAAAAAAAAAACAAATTGCCCCATTTTCTAATTCCACGTGTTTGGTAATAAGTTTGGGATTAATACCTAGCGGCTAAACTAATTTTAACATTGTCTCTATCTTGGCATAAACTGTTCTTTTTTCAAATTATTAAATGGATTATTAAGATAAAAAAAAGCTTGAATCAACAATAAATAATTTAAAAAAGCATTGGTAAGGAAAAGGAAAACATTTACAATTATTAAAAAAACTTTATTTGAAAACGTACCGCGTAAAACTTAAAAAAACTAAGAACTCTTATCCGCATTCGTGGGTTTTGGTTCTTTGTAACGATTCAACTTGTTAATTAAGCACTTTTAATAATTTAAGCAACATTTAAATTCTTTTATCTACCATTTAATTATGTCAATTATTAATATGTGCAATTACAACAATTTTTCAATTAATACTAATTAATAATGACAAATTTATTTGATTTTTAAATAAATTGAGTAAATACCATCTAATAAATACTAAACATGTTTTTTAAAATAAATAAATTAACGGTCGCGCAGATATCGCAAAAACTATCGGGCGATATCCATTTTATTTTGTTCGTACCCAGAGAATTTCTTTTTATTACCCGTCATTCAAGCAAGCTAGTTAGTTAGTTAGTAAATAATAAAATCTTCCACGCTGTGTGTGCCGTTGGAAGTATTTTTGGATTGCCCATTGGGATTGTTAGTGACTACAATTATCAATCGCACTAATATATTATAATTATTAATCCGGGATGCGAGCGGCAGAAACTGGTTTTGAACCGACCTACGTTAGGGAATTTGTTATCTCAGATAACAAAAGGGACTTTGCACCCGTATATTTTTAGGCTATATTTTATGTAGCCCGTTTTTATTTAAATGTTACTACCCGTTCCGTTTGTTTGATTGACCTTTACAACAAATTGAGGCCCGTTGAGGAGGCTGCCGATTTATCGACGCAAACATTATATCCCGAAAGAAGGCCGACTTTGGAGATATCACTCTGGCATGGAGACAATCCCAAGTGGAAGGACCAAAGGCTAAGTTTACCTACATTATTGCAATCTTGTTTATGGCAACTCTTGCCTTAGTATTTTATTTAGTTAAGTTGCTATTTTTTTACTTTTAAACTTATATATTTTTCTTTATTGAAACTTTAGATTAATTTTAAGTTATTAAGATATATATAATATACAGGGTTAGTCAAAATTACCGAAACACTTAAATAATTCTCTAACCGTTAAAAATGTCAAAAAAAGTTTCAAACAAAGTTTTTTGGTTTTAAACAAAACTAATTTATAAAAATATTATTAATATACAGTTTATTGTGTAATTTTTTTTAATTATTAAATGCACCATTTTTGAATTATAAGCAAACTCCTGAACTTCAAATAAAGAACATTTTCCCACAAACATACACATTTAGTTTAACCAAACGGTTAAAAAAGCAATAACATTAAAAACTATTAAATCTTTAAAAAATGTAAAAATATACAGGATTGTTCTATTTAAAAAACCTAATTTTACATAATAAAATAAACACACTGTATATTTTTAAAATTTGTTCTAAAATTACTTCTAAGATTAGTTTGAAAAATTAAAAATGCAAAAATATACAGGGTGTTTATTTCATTATAAAATTTGGATTTTTTAATTTTTTTAAATAAAAACCCTGTATATTTTTACATTTTTTACTGATTTAATGATTGTTTTATTAATTGTTTTGAATGTTATTACTCTTTTTATCTGTTTGGTTAAAATAAATATGAATGTTTGTGTTTCTTTATTTGACGTTCAGAAGTTTGTTTTTAACTCAAAAATGGTGCATTTTATAAAAAAAATATTTTTGCAAAAACACTCAAAACTAATTTTAGAATAAAAAAATTAAAAATATACAAGGTGATCTATTTGAGAAAAAAAGGTTACTAAATTTCTACCATAAAATGAACACCCTGTATATTAAAAATATTTTTAAAAATTAGTTTGCATAAAATTAAAAAACTTATTTGAAACTTATTTTTAAAAAAGAAGAAGCGTAAGCAAATATCAATTTAATGGCACAGGAACCCAGTCGCTGCAACACGCAAGCATAAATGGTTATTTGTTTCAAGACTACAAAAAGATGTTGATAGCAACAAATTAAGATTATTTTTAAATAAAGCTGGAAACTTGCCGTATTTAATTGAACAAATGAAACCTAAATACGAAAATGCAAATTATACGTCTTTTAAAATAGGAATATTAGAAGAAGCAGAAGCAATGATAATTAACAAAGATTTCTGGCTCAAGAATGTATTTGTTATTTTTTTTTAACAAATGACTCTAAACGTAGTTCTTATTTTCAAGAGCGCTTGCAGGAAAAAAACACCTGTGTGGTGGTGAGATCTGTGACAGATGTCACCACCACACATCTACATTAAAACAAAAATTAATCCTGAAGATGACTAAAAATATTAGTCGAAACTAGTCGAAAATAAATAAAGAATTTAAGCATACAAGTATATATTATATTATTACTTTCCCAACATATATAAGACTGTTGGAGTTTTTACACAACATACACAAAATTCTTTCAACAAATCAACACGGTTTTATAAAAAAACAGAAGCACCGAAACGGCAATATTTGATTACGTTAATTGGATACTTTCTGCAATCGAAGATCATGATATGGCTTGTGGAGTATTTCTCGACTTGTCAAAGGCATTTGATTGCATAGAGTATCCACTTTTACTTTCAAAATTAGATTGTTACGGTGTCAGAAACGTCGCAAATAAACTTATAAGTTCATACCTGTTTGGGAGACAACACTACACAAATTTAAAATCTATTACTGGACTAACTATAAGGTCGAGTAGCTTGCACGCTTCTAGAGGCATTCCTCAAAGAAGCGTTCTTGGACCACTACTATTCATTGTTTTTGTAAATGATATGTCAAGTAGCATTACAACTAACTGTAGGATTCTAAATTACGCAGATTATACAATTTTACTGCTCAGGGCAAACACTTATCCCGACATTATAGACATTGGTGATCTTACTACGCAATCCTTAGAAACATGGTTTGTGAATAATGGATTAATATTTAATGAAAAAAAACAAGTTGCATTCTTTTTAAATCAAACCAGAGACAACTAACTTCTGAATCAATCACACTTAATAACACAACATATAATTTCACAAACTCTGTACGATTTTTGAGAATACAACTTGACAAAACTCTATCATATATCCAGCATATAAACAATGTATATATTAAAGTGAGTCGGGCGTGTTTTAGATTGAGAATTTTAACAAAAACAACCAATTACAAAATAAGCAAACTATTTTATTATGCTAATATAATTTCTCATATCAGATATGGGATAATCTTTTGGGGTAGCACTTCTGAAGCTGGTAGAGTATTCCTTGCACTAAAAAGCTCTAATAATTATGCTTAAATTAACCTTCAAAGAGAGTTGTAGAGAAAAGTTCAAATCTGCCAGACGTATTTGTTACCGTCTCACAGACTAAGTAAATATGAAAAAGGTCCTTTTTATTCTTGTATAAAAATATTTAACTTTCTACCACGCTTACAGAAACATTTAGTTATAATCTAATGAAGCAATCTGTGTTTCAAATGCTGTGCGACATGGAACCCTACAGTATGTCAGAATTTTATTCTCACAAGTTTTAAATTTAATTTATTTCAATACTGTTATTACTTTTCTTTTAATTTAAAAATTTTAAAACGTTTGTATTTTTGTACTTTTGTACTTTTTTGTGTTTTTGTAATTTTGTATTTTTGTATTTATTATCTTATTCTTTTTGACACTTTTGCATGCACAATTTTTATCTCTTTGTAATATTGTCACTGTAAATAAATATATTATTATTATTATTTTCAAATTTTCAACTATTGGAGATTTATGTAGGTCTTCCGGTAATTTTGACTAACCCTGTATAATTTTGGTAAATTTATGGGATGTTAATTTCAGAAAAATTGATATTACTTTTGTTAATTTATATTTTATACTGTTCATACATTTCTATTCAAAGGAACTAGAACAAGGATGGTAGGGGGGTGCATTGAGAAATTTGCTTTAGTATTTTTTTTGCTTCTCTAACTTATTAGTAGTCTTTTGATCGGCTTATGAGGGTATAAAATCTTTAAAAAAAATTCTACGTTTTTTTTTTTAGTTTTTTGGTGTGTTTTGTGTGTTTTTTTAACTTAATTTCATTTCTTGTTTAAAAATCGCAAACTTAACTAAATAAAAAAATTACTAGTGAAATCAAACAGAAATTTTCCGTAAAATTCAAATCTAGTGCAATTTCAAGTATTTTGATGTAAATTAGTTATAAAATATAAATTTGTTTTGTGTATTTGGGTTTTAGAGGTCGAAAAAACTGCAAAAATAAGCCTATTTGTCAACATAAACTATTACAAATATACATTTAGCATCGTTCAGAGAAACTATTCATCAATTATTATTAAAAACTTGAGTTTTGCAAACAATTCTACATGGAAAATAATCAGTGTCGTGCTTGTCTGGCGTAGAAAAGCCTATTTAAACAAAAAAAATGTTTACAACATTTACAACATTGTTTTTTTACTTAAAAAATATATTTTTTAAATTTTCTTAAAAGATTATTTATTTTATAATTTTTAAGCTCATTTCAGAAGTTAAACAAAGACATCTTTTGTCGCTTGAACCAATTTTGGGAAATTTTACTCTTTGTTTAATAGCTTTTACGCTTGCGGCACAAATTTAGACTCGATCTATCGGCGCCAAAATTTGAGAATATTATTATTTTTGACATTCAAACATAAATCCGCCCGGCGCTTATCAAAATTTGACAAAAAAAAGTTGTAAACCAAATCTTATTGTGTTTATAATATTTTTTGTGAATATGAAAAAATAATTAATTTTTAACGCTATGTTTGCCTGAATATTTTGTAATAATTTCTCTCTATAGAGTGTCCAGGAAGTAAGGATGAATTTGAATTTGGCGCTATTTTGTTATGTGACGGTTGGCAGCCGTGAGTTTTTCATGTTTGTTATCTGATAACCTTCCCATTAGTAGCCTGATCGCTGTTTGGTGAGCATTGTTGTTTGATGTTTATTTTCGACATGGAGCAGATGTCAACTGAGCAACGTATCTAAGTGATAAGAAGTTAAGAAGTTATTACAAAAACAGTGAAAGTTTCACGGCAACCGTTTGTTAATTGCGTGTGATACTTGGACGTAACGTTGCTCCAACCGAATCCACAGTTTGTAAGTTAATCCAAAAGTTTGAGAGTAAGGGTTCTGCTTCAAATGTTAGGAAAACGGGACGACCGCGTTCTGTTCGAACACAAGAAAACATTGCTGTCGTGCGTGATAATTCGACAGTAAGCCCCAAAAAATTGGTTTGCCGACGAGCCCAACTGAATTTATCACTTCACTGCATGTAATCCTTCCAAAAGATCTGAAAATGCATGTGTACAAGATTAAACTTACACAAGAGTTGAAGCCTGTAGATTATGGAAAGAGACATAGATTTGTTCAGTGGGTCTTGGCTCGACAAGCGGAGAACTTTAGGAAAAGATTAATTGTCACAGATGAGGCGCACTTCCATCTCAGTGGATTTGTCAATAAGCAGAACTGCAAAATTTGAGGTACCGACAATACGCGAGTGACAGTGGAAAATGAGATGCATCCACACAGCACGACTGAGTAGTGTGGGTTCTGGGCAGGAGGAGTGATTGGCCCGAACTTTTTATAAAGAAGCTGCCGTCACTGTGAACGGCGACAGAAACATGCTTTTTGATTAGTTTTTCCCAGTTGTGGATGACTTTTTTTTCAACATGATGGTGTGACATGTCACACATCCCGTGAAAAGATTGCTTTGCTAAATGAAAAGTTTCCTAAAAAAATTATCTTTTTGCGTGGCAACCAGGAATGTCCTGCCAGATCATTCAATATACCAATTGAAGAAAGAAATTCAAAAAGTTATTTGCAGCATCCCACCAGATGTTTGTGAAGGCGTCATCGAAAACAATAATGAACGCATTGCTCATTGTCGCGCCGTTTTGGGTGGTCATATGGAGGGTATAATTTTTTATACATAAATGGGAGATGTTACTTAATATGTTTGTAAGTTCTATAAACGCAAACGCAAACAGCACGTGGCGCGCTCAACAGAAACAAACAAACTCAGAGGCGTCCGCATTTAAATTTATACTTAAATTACATCATAATTAAAATAAAAACGCCATACCAATAATAAGAGTAAGATATAATTTAAATAATTGTAAAAATAAAAACTAAAAATAAAACAACAGTTAGCCGAAATAAAAATTAAAAGAAAAAAAAAACCAAGGGAATGAATAAAAGAACAAAAGAAATAGAAAAAGAAGAAAGCCATAATATATTTTACAGAAGTAAAAAAACCATAAAATCACCAGATCAAAAGAAAAGAAGAGAAAAAGAATTGAGTAAGAAAGAAAAAAATAAGAAAGCAGAAGAGATTTTTACAGACACAAAAGCGATGGAGGAATTAACGAAAATGGTCCAATCTATGATGAATAAAATGGATGAAAATATGAATGAAATAAAACAAGAGATAAGGTCAATAAAAGTAGAAATGGAGAAAAAAGAAGAAATCTGGAAAACAGAAGTGAAAAGCCTAACAGATAGAATAGAAAATATCGAACAAAAAATTGAAAGAGAAGAAAAAATAAAGAATAAAAACAACATTATAATAAAAGGCTTGAAGTTAACAGAGAATACAGAAGGAGAGATTGAACAGTGGATGAAAGAAAAGCTACAAGTAAAAGTAGACATTAAGAAAATAACATGGCTAAACAAAAATACAGAAAACGAAATAATCAAATTGGAAATATCAAACTGGGAACAGAAATAAAAGATCATGATAGCCAAAAGTAAACTAAAACATACAAATACATACATAGACAATGATCTCACATGGAAAGAAAGAAAAATACAGAGAGAAATTAGAAGCATTGCAAGAGAGGAGAAGGAAAGGGGAAAAAGAGTTAAAATTGGATACAGAAAATTAATAATCAATGAGGAACTTTATGAATGGAATGAACTAGAAAAGGGGGTCACAAAAAGAGAAGACAAAGAAGAACAAGCGGCGTCAAAAAACTATTAACAAACAAAACAAACCGGAACAAATACTCGGATAACGGAAAAGCAATGAAAGGGAAAATGAGTACAAAAAGAGAAAAAATCAATAAAATTAGACTGGGTACATGGAATATACGAAGCATAAAGGGCAAAGAGGAAGAGATGGTAGAAGAAATGATAAAACATAAAATAGAAATTTTAGGAATTACAGAAACAAAAAAGAAAGAAAAAGGACTAAGAAAAATACACAAAAGATACTGGATGTTCTGGTGAGGAGTTGATGAAAAAGAAAGAGCAAAAGGGGGAGATGGTATAATAATAGCACCAAACAAAATAAAAAACATTACGAAAGAAAGATACATACAAGCGAAAGAATCTTGTCAGTAAAAATAAAGCTATATGGAAAGGAAATATGGACTATAATAACAGCCTATGGAGAAAACAAAGATGCTAAAAAGGAAGATAAAGATGCATTTTTTGAAAAGTTACAGAATGAAATAGATGAAGGACTGGAAAATGTAATAATCATGGGAGACTTAAACGAACGAGTTGGAAACCAAAACGCAGGAATAGAAGAATACATGGGAAAATTGGGAGAAGAAACCAGAAACAATAATGGGGAAAGAATTATAGAACTGAGCGTGGAAAACAACCTTATTATAACAAACACAAAATTTGAACACAAAAGGATACATAAATTTACTAGAGAAGAACCGACTAGAAACGAAAAATCAATAATAGACTACTTTATAATAAGCAAACAAAAATGGAAAAATGTTTTAAATGTAAAAGTATCAAGAGAGGCAAAAATCGGAAGCGACCATTACCTGGTAAAAATGAACTTGAGAAAAATGGAAGAAAAAACAGATAAGAGAAGAAAGAAGGAAAAAGAGAAAATAAAAAGTTACAAACTTAAAGAAAAAGAATTCAGAGATAGATTCCAAGAGATAGTAAAAAAGAAATGTAGTAAAATTAGAGAAACAAAGAAAATAGAAGAAAAATGGGAAACATTTAAGAACACCATACTAGAAACAGCAAAAGACAGCTGTGGAACAGCAAAAATAGAGAACAAACATAATAAAAAAACTGAATGGTGGACAAATGAAATAAAATTGAAAATTAAAGAGAAAAAAGAAAAATGGAAAAAATACATTAGTACAAAAAAGGAAGAAGACTATAAAGAATACAAAATTAAAAGAAAGGAAGTAAATAATGAGGTGCAAAAAGCTAAAAAAAAATCATGGAATCAATTCGGTAAAAAGATGGCGGGAAACTATAGAGACAACCAAAAACTATTCTATGGAACACTAAAACAGAAAACTAAAAATAGGAAAAGCACCTGACATAGACAACATAACACCGGAAATGATCAAATACATGGATAAGGAAGGAATAGAACAATTAACAGAACTACTCAATGACATATATACTACCTATATACAAGAAAGGAGATAAAAGAAACTGCAATAAATACAGAAGAATCACGATCAGTAGTGTACCGGGAAAAATTCTATCAAGAATGATAGAAAAAAGAATAAGAGACAAGATTGAAGATACCATAGAAGATACACAATGCGGATTCAGAAGAGAGAAAAGCACTCAAGAGCTTATATTCATAATAAGACAACTAAGCAAGAAATTTATAAATAAGAAAAGGGACATCCATATCTGCTTCATCGATCTAGAGAAAGCATTTGACCGGATAAGAAGAGAATTGATGCCTTTCTTTTGAAATACTTTCCATGTACTTCAAAAGAGAGGCATAGACAAAAAATCTATAAATCTATTAAAAGCTCTATACAAAGAAAATAAGAATATTGTTAGAACCAACAATGAAGAATCTCAAGAGTTTGAAACCAAGATCGGGCTAAAACAAGGGTGTGTACTGAGTCCAATATTATTTACAATAGTGTTAGATGAAGCCATAAAAAAGCAAAGAAAAGTATGAAGACTCTAAAAGTAGGATATCTGAAGATGGAAGCAACAAAGATTATGGAATTACTATTTGCAGACGATATGGCAATAATGGCAATAATGGCGGAAACGGAGGAAGATTTACAACACAACATCAACATAATAGACATGGAATTAACAAAAATAAACATGAAGATCAACATAGACAAATCCAAAACAATGATAATATCAAGAAAAAACAAAACCCATAGAATAATACTACATGGAAAAAAGATTGAACAAGTTGAAAATTTTAAGTACTTAGGAACAATAATTAACAATAAAAAAAAGATAGACAACGAAATAAATGAAAAAATGGGAAAAACTGGGAAAATATTCAACATGATGAAAAATACATTTTTTGAAAGAAAAGAAATACCAAAGAACATAAAAACAGATATAGTAAAGAAGGTAATAAGACCAACAATAATGTATTCCAGCGAAACATGAACATTGTCAGAAAAACACAAAACAAGAATAAATGCAACAGAAATGAGATTCCTAAGAAAGATAGAAAATAAAACAAGAAGAGACAGAATAAGAAACGATGTACACAGACAAAACTTACAAATAGAACCCATAAATAAAAAAATAATGGAGGGACAACTAACATGGTTTGGACATGTATGCCGAATGAAAGATACGCGAATAACGAAAAGAATATAAGAAACAAGAGAAATGGGAAAAAAACCTCGAGGAGGACCGAAACCTGGAACAACAATGTAAAAGAAAAAGCGGAAAGAAAGGGAATACCGTGGGAAGGAATCAAACAAACAACTCTGGACAGGAAAAAATGGAGAAAACTATATCAAACGAAATAATGTAGAAAGCCATACACCGAAAGGTAGAATGGCATATGTTTAAATAAATAAATAAATAAAATAAGTTCTATAGCACTTTAATATTTGTCCCTACTTTCTGTACACCCTATAGATGGACTTTTCTACGGCCTATGAGCACTACACTGACTATTTTCCATGTAGAATTGTCCCCAGAATTAAAATTTAGTGTATTGTTCCTCTGAACGCGGCTAAACGTGTATTTGTAAGAGTTTATAGTTAAGAGTAAGCTTACTTTTGCAAATTTTTAATTTTAGATCCCTAAAACCCAAATCAAATTACGATAATTTCAGTAATTAAAAAATCTAAAAAATGCTCCTTTTTCCCAGCCCACTGAGAACAAAAATTTAGTTTTATGGCTTTTGCGGCTTATAAACAAGGTATAGATTTGAAATGGGAAAATTTCTAATTGATTTTACTGGTACATTTTATTTTTGAATTAAAATTGCGGTTTTTTAAAGTCAAAGTAAGAAAACGACAAAAAACTAAATAAAATCGTATAATTTTTTTTAAGGGTTTTATACCCTTATAAACCGATCAAAAGACTACTGATAAGTAATAGAAATGGAATAAAAATACTAAAGCAAGTTTCTCGACACTTTCAATTTTTAATTCTTATGACTATATTTTACATTTTTTTACTGTTTATGCTGTAGTTTTAGTTTTTTGTGACAATATTTTAATATTAAATAGCCCGATGCTGCTATTTGTAAGTTTTTATAAAAAGATTTATGGATTTTTCTACAGTTTACAGTCCGATTTTATTACTTTCTAACAATATTTTGATATTTCAAGGCCGTTTATGACAAAATTTTGCTATTTCAAATTATATTTTAATATTTTGTAAACGGTTTGTACTATTTTTAAAATTTGATAAAGATTTTTACACTTTTCAGATTTTGTTTTGTGGCCATATTTTGATGTTCCAATACCAAATTTGTTGTTTTTTTTTTAATATATTTTATAAATACAGTTTTACTCTTTTTAATCGTTTTTGGCCGAATGTTTTATGACGGAATTTTGTTATTTTTTACTTTTTATGAATAAAATTTGGTTAACAAGAAATTGATTTAGTTTGCTTTTTTATTTAACTTAATGACATCTATTAGTCATTCTCTTATGTTTGTAAAGTGCTGGTTTTAACAACTAATAATAGAATAAAAAATGATAAAATAGTGTAGGTTTTTTTCCAAAACTGTCTGATTTTGAATATTTTGCGGTAAAGTCTAAAAATTCTAGGTACGCTACTTACTTAGTTTATAAAATGCGAGCGGTTGGTTTAGATAGGTGTTCTCGCCCACCAACCAAGTGTTGACTCTATTCTTTCGCGATTCTGCAATAAAAAAAAAAAAATAAGAAACTAACTGGTAGATGTCATTAAGTTAAGAAAAGAAATTTATGCACAAGCGAATGAAGCGACCGCCTCAGATCAGGTATGTTCGAGTGATAACAAATTAAAATATTATAAAATTTTGGGTGGGGCCATTCACATGCTAAATCCGCCAATCCTCCTGAAAGTATTAACAAATTTATGATTACTATCAATTTAAAAAATAACATATACCAAAAAGCATTTTCAGTTTTTAATCCAACCTAAACTTATATTTACATTAATCTAAAGCAGTAATTATAAGACAGCTTATCAACCACAACACTAAAGACTTAATCCAAATCAAACTTAACGTCGCTTTACCTTTAAAATAGATGACGATGCAGCAACTTTAACATAAACAATTAAACAAAAAATATGAATAATGACGACATTGTCGATTATTTGGTTTATACTATTAATACTGATTAAGTTTTTTTTACACACGTACATCCAACTAACTCATCTAACACTTAATTTCCGGTACTTTTACAATTTCAAATATGCGTAATATTAAGCAGATGTAGAATGTGTTAAACAAAATATTAACGACTACTGTAAACCGATAATATCAGTAAAGACAAAATATTATTTTAAACATGATGGATGCCCATTTAGTGCTTTAGTCTTATTGTCTTAATTGTAGTATCTTGCTATTTTTTGTTGGTTTTAATATATAAAACGTACGCTGTGTGTTTTGTATTATGTTTAATTGGACACTTATGTACACTAACGTTCTGAATTAATAATGTCTTGTTAACCTGCTACCTTATTGTTTTATGTCCTATTTTTCAAATAATAGTAATAATATTTATTGACGTCAATATACAACAAGTATTTACTCAGTTTTGAAATAAAGTTAACACTACAAATATACATTACAATAAGAAACAACAAGGTGCTTAAAATTGTAATCTAAAAATT